>JADMNL010000027.1:113815000-115136666 GCA_016271365.2 Neoceratodus forsteri
ACTGGGTGGTTCCTCCCTCAGGCCTGAGGGCTCACTCTACCAGAGTACAGCTGCTTCCTGGCTGCTGCCAGGGACATCCTATTCTAGAGATATGTCAAGCAGCTACCTGGAAAACAGTTCACACTTTTACCAAGCATTACTCCTGGACATCCAGGCTAGGAGTGATGCTCGGTTCTTCAACTGTGCTTCAGAGCCTATTTCGAGTAGGTTCTGTCCTCCTCCATGGAGGTACTGCCAGTAGTCTGCATATGTCATAATATAGCAAGACTTCATGTTGTTTGAAAAAAATTACTCACCTTAGTAATGCTGTTTCTTCTAATGGAGTCTTATATATTATGACCTCCTACCTGCCCCTCTCAGAACCTCTGTTTTTGGGATGTGGGTGGGCAGTGCAGTGTCGGCACTTAGTTGGTGCCCACCTTGTTGTTTTCACCCCTCATTTTTTGGGGTGCTTGGTGTTGTGTTTTTCATTTTTTGGGTCTCCTGACTTGAGTCTTTGTTTTGGGACCAAAAATGTGTTCTTATGTTTAGTAGCCAGTTGGCTAGTGTAGATTTACAGCTTCCACACAGGACCTCAGTGAGTTTAGCTCATAAAGATCTGACGGTTTGAGTTTGAAGAACAAGAGACAGAGTTTCAACCGAGCTCGAGCTCAGCGTTCCATGCCTGGCATGGAAAGTTAACTCTTTCACCTCCGAAGCAGTTCGAAGGTTGGGACTCACTGCATATGTCATAATATAGCAAGACTCCATTAGAAGAAACAACATTACTAAGGTGAGTAATTTTTTCTTCTATACCAATAGAAATCAAGTACTTAGAAAAAAAAAGAAAAATTTTGGATTAAGCTTATGCTAAATTGGTTTTCACCAATACTGGATAAACGGGAAAAAACAATCTCTCAAACTAATAAAAATCACTTCAAACACACTAATTCCCCTCCATATCATACCTTCTTCAAAGAAAATTAAACAATGGGACATTACTTTTCAAAAATTGATATCCATCAACAGAAAACAGTTCTATAGTTGTATAATACACTTCCATGTTTCATCAAATACTCAGATTCCGTTTTGTCCTGCTGGAAAGGAGAAATAATTTTTTTTCACAACTTACAGATAAGTGAATACCTAGTGAAATGTGGGATTCAAGATCAGGTCTCATAGCTGTACTTTTAAAGGACCTAATCCCTTACCTGGCATGTCAATTATCTAGGCATACTGGTAAGCAGACTGTGAAGTGATTTCTCGCACCTCCATCAGTAGGTTCTTCTCCAGTGGACTACCTCTCCAAGTTCGGCACCATGGCTCACTCTGCCACCCTGTCACCCCTGGAAGCTGCACTGATGTTACAACGCATCCTCCTATGTCTCCCTGGTGGATCTGTAACCGCACCACCTACCTTGGCCACCTAGCAAGATGTTCTTAATGCATACAGGACCATAACCTTAGCCTTCAGTATGACGACCATGTTACATATAACCCCTGGGGCTACCTGCACAGATTGCGGAGCCATCTGCTGCCAGTGCTGGAACCCCTCCCTGGCACTCCATCCTAGCCTTCTTGTGGCCCAAGGTGCCTACACCGTGTGTCGCACCAAATGTTGAACTCAGACCCACAACATCAAACTGCTCAAGGAAACTATAGAAATACTGATACTTCTGTTGCTCTTACTCTCTGGCAACATACATCCAAATTTTGGCCCACCTGCCAACTCAGAAACTCCTGCAAAAATATAGGGACACAAAAAGTGTCCACACTCAATATCTGCAGCCTGCTCCCTAAACTAGATGGTTTAAAAGTATGGATTGCTCAGCACAATCCTGATGTCATCTCTGTAATAGAAACCCGGCTTACCACAAACATTCCTGATTCCTCAATCCTTGTTCCAGGATACTTGGTCTTCAGGCAGGACTGGTTCAGTAAGAGAGGTGGAGGCTGTGCAATCTACATAAAAGATATGCACAGGGCCTCGCTGTCCCTGTACCTAACCTAGGTGACCAAGTTCAAATGCTGGCAATCAAACTTCTCCTTGGCACACACAACAAAACACTTACAGTGATCTCTGTCTATATCCCACCAAAGAATACAGCAAACAGTTTCACACTGCTAAATAGTCTATGCCACCTGAGCCTGCACTCCGAAATATTAATGCTAGGAGACTTCAACATCAACTGGCTCTCCCCCACAGCCTCTGCACACAAAGATACACTGCCAGCCATTTACCTTACACAACTAGTGGAGACCCCAACCAAACTAAATTACTGATCCGGGTCTGGCACCCTGCTGGATTGCGTTTTGTCTAACTGGCCAGAGCATATATCAGTGACCACTCCCCCAACCGGGTGCTGATTCAAGGTCACCTTGAACAACTAAAAGCAGACCTTAGACACCAAGACTGGTCAGAAATTTTCACCGCAACTAATGTGGACACGGTGCTCAATCAGTTCATTACCCAATTCAACACAGTCTGCGACAAGCACGTGCCATTTAAAACATGGAAAGTAAAGGGGACCAGCAATCCCCGGATCACCCCCGACCTAACTGAACTCTTAAAAGTAAGGGATCACCTCTTGCAGAAGTCACGGGCTGTGAGAACCAAATTTAACCTCCAAAATTACAGAAAGGCTAGAAATGAATGTACCAGGACAATTCGACTGGCCAAAAGTCAATACTTCAAAGATGCCCTCACTAACAGTTGGAACAGCAGGAGGTCATTCTGGAAAAATATTCAGGATATTATAGGAAAAGACCCCAAGAGTACCTCTAACATGCTAAACCTTGATGGCACCCCAACCATGGAGTCTAAAGTCTTTGCAGACACATTCAATAAAGCATTCTCAGATCTAAGCAGTGTCCTGCCTCCGGACTATTTTAACCATGCACAAACACGTAGTAGCCAGGGGTACCCAGCCCCACAACCTAATCACCCTCCATTCGACTTCAAGGCCGTCTCTGAAAGGAAGCTAGACGCTAACTCAAGAAAGTGCTTGGGAAATCGAGGCACAGTGGGGATACCCTAGACCTCAAGTTCATAACCCTTGCAATTGAAGAAGTCCTTGCACCCATCATCAAAATAATTAATCTATCTCTTAGCCTCTCACAATTCCCTCAACGATGGAAATCTGCGATGGTCACCCCAGTGCACAAGAGTGGAGACCGTGCATTCCTTGTGAATTATCATCATCTGATTTCAATACTCCCTCCACTCTCTAAAGCTCTAGAGCGCATTGTGGCCGACCAACTTGTGGAGTTGCTGGAGCCACACCAGCTGCAATGCACCCAGCAGCACAGGTTCCAGCATGGGCATAGCACTGCCACAGCTTTACTCAACTTTACAGGATTCATACAGAACTCCCTGGAACAAGGGCTCTTAATTGGAGCAACTTTCATAGACCTAACCAAGGCCTTTGATACTGTTAACCACACACTCCTGATTGACCAACTCCACTACATCAGACTTTCCTTAGACACTACCACATGGTTCTCGAACTACCTAACCAATCGCTCACAGCAAGTGAAAATCGGAGGGGCTCACTCTGAAAGTAGGCCAGTATGCTCCAGGGTCCCTCAAGGCTCCATCCTGAGTCTGCTATTATTTAGTATATTTCTAAATACTTTCCCAATCTCCTGTCAAGGCCGCATTCTGCTCTATGTAGACGATGCTGTTATTTTCACCAATCACTCTCATCTACTGCACCTTTAAGTCCAGCTCCAGAATGGCTTTGAATCTGCTGAAAAATGGTTTGCTGAACACAAGGTTATACTGAATTACAAAAAAAAACAAGACAATGTTGTTCACCAGTAACCTCAGCAAACACAAGAACTTTCCTCTTACCATCAAAAATGCTGAGGGGTCACCGCTTGAGCTGGTCCAGCAATTTAAGTATCTGGGTATAACTGCTGACTCTACCTTGTCCTACACTCAGCACATTGATAACATTGCAAAGGAGCTAAATGGGAAAACAGGGGTGCTGTACAGGCACAAACACTACCTGACCTCTGACGCCCTGCACACTATCATCCATAGTTCATTAGTCTCCCTTGCTGACTATGGCATTGCTATCTATGGATCTGACACTGACACTGCCCTACATCACATAAAAACAGCCTTGAATAAAGCCTGCCGCCTACTCACTGGAGCTGATCGATGTACCCACACATGTGATCTCTACGCCCAGGCCAACTGGCTACAATTTGACAGCAGGCTCAGATACCACACCTGCCTGATTGCTAAAAAAGTTAGCCATGGATTGACACCACCTGGTGTCCAAGCTCTCCTAACTTCACCGCTGACCCAACGTACTACCAGAAAATCCAGCAACCAGTTGTTCAGAACCCCACGCTGCTGCATAGCACTTGGGCAGCGAGCCTTCACTTATAGAGCCCCTCTCTGGATCTATTCATGACCACCTGAGATAACCAATGCAATGTCTCTGGGCTCCTTCAAACACCTGCTTAGGCAACATCTTGTTGCTGAAGCTAACTACGACTGCTACCACTAGGCCTACTACCCCCTCCTCACATCTGTCGCACACGGACGGAAAACATTAAGCACTTTCCTCCTGCACCCCAGTTTTCTTGCACTTACTCTTTCTCTCCCCTTCTTCCCTTTGCCTCCCACTTCTGTCTTATTCCTTCCCCCTGATAAAATGCCTCTCCCTCCACCCCAACCTCTCTTTGTCCTTTGTAAGCTAGTAAATAATCTGACTCAGGCATACATTATACAATGCCTCTGATGTATTCTGTGTAATACGTTACTTCCAGTGTCACTGTGTTTGTTTCCCTACTGTCTGTACACACTGCTGTAGCCTCCAGTGCAATCTGTATGTGTTCCCTCTAAACTCATGCTGTTCAGTCTGTAACCTACATAGAGGATTTTAACCTGGTATCACTTGTATGTAACCTTTGTTTGTAATTGTTGTCCGGTCTGGGTTATCCCCGACGTGGAACCTATGTAAAGAGCTTCTACTGACAGGTTTTCCGAAATGCCAATAAATAAATAAATAAATAAAGATGGTTACCTTGTCATGGGAAGATGAACGTCAAAAATTCTTTGAAACATAAATCTGTAGAATACAGAATGTGTCCTCGGTTATCTTGCACACAAATTTTAGAAACTCAGGAGCATTTCCTAATTAATTGCCGAGTAACACCTAACATTTGGTCTCTTTTACCAATGGTTTGGACACTTCTGAACAATAGCACTGTAAATTACGAAATTGTTGTTTATGGATCTCTTCACTCCAGTGTTTGCACGTATGCATAAAGGCACACTGAGGGTCGTACTTGCTATGATCCGATATTATTTGTGGCAAGCAAGATCTGCATGGATACTTAAGAAAAGACAAGTTGATAGCTTTGAAATTTGACATAACATAATTGGGGTTTTGAATAGAATATATGATAAGGAAAAGAAAAGTACCCCGAATCATGGTTTTCAAAAATTATGGAAACAATGTGAATGGATTGTAAATGCAGCACTATAATAAGCAGGCTACCTATGATAAATATAAATTCTGTAGGTATTGGTTGTAGTTTCTTTTCCAATTAGCCAATTTCTGTTGAATTCCTAAGTAAACTGTAAATTACATACTGTTCAGTCTAAGGCAGCAATTTTTCGTTGTTTTTGTTATCTGTTAATTTATGTTTAATTTCGTAATAAAAAATTCTCCTACTCTTTTCAGTGGTATCTGCAGACATGAAAGATGCATATCAGGAGTTATATGCCAATGGTGGTCATACTTATTTCAGAGGGATCCTCTCCTCCAGGATTGATTATTTTTTTGTCTCTAACTGGATCAAGCCTTTGCAAGCTAACACAATGGTGTCAGAAATTTCTGATCATGCAGAACTCCAGATTAAGATAGGTGGGTGCAAATGTAACAAGATAGGCCCTGGGTTCTGGTGACTTAACACTACTTTATTGGATAACAAGGAGATGGCCATGGCCTGTAGGGATTTACTTAAAGCCAGTGTTTCTGTAATGTGTTCTTTCTTGGTGGGAGGATACAGAACAAGAGTTGAGGAGTTTTATTTTAAGCAAGGTAAAATGAAAACTAACAGTACCCATTTAAAACACTTTCAGTTACATAGACAGCTTCAAGAACTTATCACTTTAAAAAACTCCTTGACAGCTTCCTATACAGAACAGATTAATCAGATTAAACAATAGATGAAAGCTTTCCAGTATGATTGAGTGAAATCCCTGAAGGCAGAACTGAAGTTTGAAACCCAGAGCCTAAACTACATTGCTGTCATCTTTGAAGGTTATCAAACTACGGAGAATCTAAACATGATGGATGCTCTTAAAGCTCCCCATGGAGTAACTCACGTATCCCAGTATGATATCGGGGCACTTTTGCATCAACATTTACACACTTCTTTTGGGGCTAATGTTTGTGTGGAAGCAGATTTAGACAGTTGTCTTGGCTTGACGTGTTGGATCAGGAGGGTCAGGAGCTTGTAGCTCCAGTGTGGTTGGAGAAGGTAGCTTTTACTATTCAATCTATGTGGTTGAAGCCTCACCCTGAAGGTTTAAGTACAGAATTGTATAAAGTATATGTTTCAGAACTTGGACCCTTATTATTTTTTTTTCCAATTGTTTAACCAGGAGAGGCACAGTAAGCTGAAAGCTTGTTTACAGGTGTGACTTGGGAGCACAGGGAAGTTAAGTGACTTGCTCAGGGTCACAGTATGCAAGTGGGGCTGTGGGATTCAAACCCAGGTCTGCAGATTTGCAGCTCAGAGCCTTAAACCACTGCACTATACTGCCTCCCTAGTTGAAGTATATGCTGAAATCTTGAAGTGTGGTAAATTATCAGGAGATATTTTTCACGCTTTTATGGTATTTTATATTAAAAAGATTACAGTGCATGTATTGGGAACTGGGCCTCTATTAGTTTAATGAATTTAGATCAGATAGTTTAAAAAAATCCTTTTTGAGTGTTTGAATAGGGTAGCTAAGAAAATAATATTAATTGAACAATCTTGTGCCATTCTAGGTAGGTCATTAGGGGATAATCTGATTATCACCAGAGAGGTAGTGGCTGGGGCAATTTAGGAGAGCTCGAAGGCTTTCTCCTAAGTCTGGATTGGGGAGAGCTTTTGTCCAGGTGTCCCACCAAATTTTGTTTCAGGCTTTGTTATTTTATGGGATACCTCAAAAATTAGTAGATTGGGTCCAGTGTTTATATCAGGCTACATCACTTTAGCCTTTATTTAATGGCATTTTGGGTCAGACTGTCCTTGTGAAATGAGGTATGTGTGGCAGGGGTGCCTTTTGAGTCCCTGCTGCACACCTCTGGCCTCGATATTTTAATCAGGAAATTGTTGTCATCGGAGCATATTAAAGGAATTGAAGTTTCACATCTTATGGCTCCAGTAAAAATAATTGCCTACATGGATACAAGCCATATGAAGAGAAACTAAATGAGCTTAATATGTGTACCCTCGAGAAAAGGGGGGGGGCTTGATAGAAACATTTAAGTACCTTAAGGGAATCAATAAAGTCCAAGAGGGTAGCATCTTTCAGAAAGACAGATGTGCAAGAACAAGGGGGCACAATTTGAAGATAGAGGGGGGGACAGCTCAGGTGCAATGTAAAAGGAAGTGTTTTTTCACAGAAAGGGTAGTGAATGCATGGAACGGCCTTCCTGAGGAGGTTGTGGGGTCAAAAACAGTGGGAGAATTCAAGAATGCATGGGACAGACATAAAGCAGTTCTTGTGGTGGGTAGGAGGAAGTACAGTAGGCTGTTAGTTAACTAGGATCTGCAGCTTATCCAATAGGTAGGGAAATGGGCAGACTGGGTGGGCCAAGTGGTCCTTATCTGCCGTCAAACTCTATGCTTCTATGGATGATATTTGTTTGTTCCTGGCTGATGTGGATTCTGGTGAGAAAGCATTACAGGTTCTAAAAAGATATGAGTTAGTGTCTGGAACTAAAAAAAATATCTAAAAGTAAAGCTCTGCATTTGGGAACATGTAAGATGTGAGGTTTGAGTCACATCAGATCTGCCCCAGTTGCTACAGAGGCTGTTAAAGTTGTAGGAACAGAATATGGGCCAGAGGACATGGCAGCCTGTAACTGGATAAGGAAGGTTAAAGGAGAACGTAAAGTGGTGTCCTGGAAAAACTTACAATTATCAAAAAGGAAATGTGTTTTTCTCAATAAATCCTTATTAATTACGGTATTTCTGTATCTTTGCTGGGTGTTCTTCCTTCCCCCTGAACTGGAGGTAAGAATTCAGAATATGTTTTTCCAATTATTATGGGGGAGTAGGATGAACCTTGTTAAATGGCATTACACTTACCTTCCAGTTAATAAAAAAAAAAAAGGGTTGGTATGCTAAGTCCTCTGGCCTTTTTCTTCCCTTTTTTTCTTTAACAATATTACTAAAGTATTTTCAGATGTAAACACAGTGGGGTGTTAATTCAGGAAGGGGTGATACCTTTCTACACTAAATGGGAAAGGGGTAGATGGGAGGTTCTACCAGTGGCCAAAGCCTCACATATACCTGCATATAATTCTTGTAGTCTTGAAAAAAATTAAATCTTGGAAATTAACCTCAGTTCTTTTCCAAACTTCTCCTAGGAAAAAAGTGTATACTGTTATTCTAGAAAATGTGTATATCAAATACTTAATGCAGTATTCCCAGGTGGTACAGCATAGTCCAGTGATGTTACCATAAAGCAGTTGACAGATCCCAGAATCCTGGTATATGTCTGGGACACTGTATAGTTAAGCAGTCATGGGAGACTGGGAGTCCGCATCTATCATAAACAAAAGAGTCTGACAGAAAGGAACGGTACTAAAGACATGTATGCAGGTATAACTGAGACTCAGGCACCTTTTCTTGGAATGCCCTTATGTTATGAACATATGAAGAAGCCAGCAGAAGAAGGCTGTTTGGTCTATCTAGACTGCTCGTATTGCAGGGTCCACAGCTTGAGCTACTGTCCCTGCCCTCCCCACTCCTCCCATCCTCCCTACCCATGATCCTTACCTTCCCCATATGCCTATTCCAGCCTCTCTTAAAACTGCCCACTGTCTTCAATGAGACCACACCTCTTCTGGAGCGCATTCAAGTGTCCACCACTCTCTGTGAAGAAATGCTTTCTGACCTCCCTCCTAAACCTCCCCCCCCAGCTTAAGACTGCGCCCCTCATGTTATGGTTGCCACTCAGCTTAAAGACCCTCCTCATCCACCTTATTTATCCCTTTCAAGTACTTGAAGGTCCAATCATGTCCCCCCTCTCTCTCTCTCTCTCTCTCTCCTTTCCTCCAGGGAGTACATGCTCAGTGCCCTAAACCTCTCCTCATATGTGTTACCCTGCTGACCCAGTATCATCTTTGTAGCCCTTTTCTGGACCTTCTCCAGAAGGTTAATGTCCTTTTTGAGGTGTGGGCACCAGTACTGAACTCCATACTCTAGATGTGGCCTCACCAGTGACCTGAACAAGGGTAACATAGAAACATAGACTTTGACGGCAGATAAGGACCACTTGGCCCACCCAGTCTGCCCATTTCCCTACCTACTGGATAAGCTGCAGATTCTAGTTAACCAACAGCCTACTTTCTGCCACCCCCAACTACAATGGCCTTATGTCTGTCCCATGCATGTTTGAATTCCCCAACTGTTTTAGACCCAACAACCTCCCCAGGAAGGCGGTTCCATGCATCCACCACTCTCTCCGTGAAAAAAAAATTCCTCACATTACCCCTGAGCCGTCCCCCCTCTATCTTTAAATTGTGCCCCCTTGTTCTTACACATCTCTTTTTCTGAAAGATGCTACCCTCCTGGACTTTGTTGATTCCCTTCAGGTACTTGAACATTTCTATCATGTCCCCCCCCGTCCCTCCTTTCATCAAGGGTATACATATTAAGCTCTCTCAGTCCCGCTTCATATGGTTTCTGATGCAGACCCGGCACCATTTTAGTTGCCCTCCTCTGGACTGCTTCCATCCTCTAGTATAGGGGTAGTATAACCTCCTCTCTCCTACTACTGATACTACTGATTATGCCTCTTTGGGATACATTTGTTGCAGTCACAAACCTGAAGGAATCTCAGACCTTGACCTATGACATCCTGGTAATACGGAACTATGATACAGGATGGTTGGAATTACATGGAAGTACTTTAAGAGTGCTTTCAGCTATTTCCAAATTTATGATCTGGCAAGTTTTGGTGGCCATAAAGAAATATTTGTTTGCTTGTTATGAGAAGAACACGCCTAAATATAACTGAGGACATTTCATTTTCATTCGTTTCATTTTTATTTTTATACTGGAAAGGCATGTGAGCTAAACTGCCCATTTTCACAAGCATCCAGAGACAGACAAACATAAACTAAACAAACAGTAACATTCAACATATACAATGATAAAAAACAAAGAACTAAACATACTTACACACATTTCTGTTGAGTAGGTAACATTTTAAGTTATTTTTAAAAAGCATCAGAGTTGGGCACTGGACCAGGGATGATGGTAAGCTAATAAAAAGTTTAATTCCCTTATAAGAAAGGAAGACTTGCCCCTGCGTTGTATGACAAAATGGAATTGAAAAGATATCACCAGTGGTGAGTCTAGTAACACGTGAATTAACAGATCTCTGAAATAGGGAGACAATGCTATTGGGGAAAAAAAATAAATAAATACATTTTGTAAAACATATCAAGATTTTACTGTCCAGTCTATCCCCTAAAGAGAGCCAGTTTACAGCATTGTAGAAGTTGCAGCGATGGGCTATTTTTGGTAGTCCAGTAACAAATCAAATACTGTTATGGTATGTGGTCCTCAGCCTACCAAACATTTTTTGATGAGGGAACTGGAGAAGTAAATCAATGTAAAATACTACGGAGACATTGCCCGTCTTTATTATCTTAAACGTCTTTAAAAAATTTGGGGGAATTGGATAATGTGAGGTGTGTAAACTGCAGGGGAAGGGTTTAGTACTGTAATTATTCTTCACTTGTTTTTATTTAATTTTCTAAATTCTTAGTTGTGGGATTATTTCTATCAAATTTTCTGTATATGTTTTCTGTGTACTGTTTTGTATTATAATTTTCTAAATAAAATTTCCCCTGTTATTTTCGAGCAGTGTCATGGGATGTTTGACACCAGAGCAGGCAGGAGAAATCTTGGCTTAATGTTTCATCTGAAAGATGGCACCTTGACAGTATTGTGTTCCCCGAAACACCATGTTGGGGCATCAATATGGTAACTTTTAACCAAGCTACCAATACCACTTCCTGCAGCACTGGGTGTTCATTGGGGCATCTCCCCTCCTACTACTGACCAGGCTGGACACTGCTTAGCTTTGGTTCGCATCAAAATAGTGAGGGTAAATGGCAGCCACCACAAACAGCATGGAGAAACAGCGTCAGCACATACAGTGAGGGTTCTTTTTGTGGGGGGTTTGCCATCCATGCCTCCCCTTGTGGGGGGGGCAGCTCCTTACTATACATATCAACTCTGGGGGGAAGGCACCTTGGGGAGGGGGAACCTTCAGTTGCTGTATGTGCTCACGCTGTTTTACCGTTGCTGTTTTCACAGGCCGTTTTGCCTTCGCTATCTTGATGGGATACCCTTAGCTTCTGAGATGTGACAGGAACAGGCTCCAACTGGGTAAAGCTTCAGGCCATCCCAATACGTAAGGAAGCTCTTTCTTCATTTTTGGGTAATTGGGGAAACATCTGGAAATATACGGAATTTATTTTATGTTTTATTTTGTTTACAATTTAGAGCACCTTTGCTTTTACAGTATTCCCACTGAACTCTGTTTCTGCTGTGCTGTTTTTTTGTGTGTCCCTTATGCTGTCTCTTTCTGTGCCTTTCCTTTCTGCCCTTAGTTTGTTTTCCTTAGAATTATTGTCTCACTCTCACACTTTCCTGTTCCCAGGCTGGTACAGATATTAACATTTTTGTAATGCTAAATTAAGCTGCTTTCTACCAGTGCCAGCAGTTTCTCAACATTTCAGAACCCTGGTGCCTGGGAATTTTATTTTTTTTTTCTTTTCACTAAAAGCAGAATTTAGCACCTGCAATATCTGTGGGACATACTGCCCCATTCAGAACTCCGGGGCAGACTGGGCACCCCAAAGAAAGGCATTGGGCATGTGCCTTCCAGTCATACTATACTGGCATATAACAATGCCATGCATTCAAACACAAATTGTAAAGCTAAAGTAGTAATGCAAAATCATGGCACACTAAATCCAGACCCCCTGAAATTCTGACCTGTTACTCAGTCAGGTGATTAATATTGCATTGATAGCTTTCTTCTCTCTGACAGGTACAGTGCCTGGATACATTATTAAGAGATCCAAGGTTTATACACCAGAAGAGAGGTGGGAACGGGGAGATATGATAGAAACCTTCAAGTATCTTAGGTGCATAAACAAAGTGCAAGCAGGTGACATCTTTCAGTACAGGAGGTGTACAAGAATGAGGGGGCATATTATGAGACTGGAGGGAGGCAGGACAAAGGGAAATGTGAGGAAGTTTTTCTTCAATGAAAGGATGGTAGATGCAGGGACTCGCCTACCCCAGGAAATAGTGGGAGCTAGCACAATGGGGGATTCAAACATGCATGGTAGAAGCATAAGGGAACCCTAGAGGTGGCTAGGAAAGGCTAAAGCCAATACCCAAGCAGGGTCAGCGACCACTGATGCAGGCAGGGAATACGGGCAGATTGGGTGGGCCTAGTGGTCCTTATCTACTGTTAAATACTATGTTACTATGTATGTATGTTACTCTGTAGACATATTATTTAATACATGCTAAAATCTGCATTTCATCTAGCTTACAGCAAGGAATAGTGCACAGTTCCACACTGGGCAGTATTTCAACAAAACAGAACAATAATAACTGCACAGTAAGTAGTAGATCTGTCTTGTATCATTTTTACCATCCTTGCCATGATGGCTCAATCACCTGTGTGATTTGTTTTCATGAAATTGCCCCCATCTTACAACTGACAGGGACTGAACCACAAGAAAGTCAGGTGACAGTGTCACACTGTCAAGTTGGCTGGAGTGGACAAAATCAAGGGGGTGGAGGAAATGTGGGGAGAAATTAGAGGGACTATTCTCAAGGTATCTAGATACCGCTTGAGAACAGTAACCAAGAGAAACATGTACAAAAGACCAATCTGGTTCTCTTACAAGGTCAGCAAGGTAGTGAGGGCCAAGAAAATGGCCTTCATCAGATATAAAGAGAAGGAGGGGACAAGGAATGAAGTGAATTCCAAGTAAAGATGAAGGAGTCAAGAAGGCAGTCAGGGATGCAAAAGTAAACACAGAGCTGCATATTGTGAAGGGAGTCAATGGAGGGGATAAGCAGTTCTTTAGATACTTTGGGGAAAAAGACAAGAGGGGAAAAGTAAGGCTGTTGGAGGTGGACAGGGCAATGGAAGAGGTTGAGCAGAAGGTAGCCATTCTTAATGCCTACTTCTGCTCAGTATACACAGTGGAAAATAACGGGTCTTTGCCAGAAAGCAACATCCCAGAAATGAGGAAGGTGGTGTTTACAGGAGAAAGGGTCAAAAAGGGCTTGCAGCCATAAAAAATAAGGCTCTAAAACCAGATGGGATGCAACTGAGGATGCTCAGGGAACTGGCATCGGAACTGGCTGAATGGCTTGTATGGCCATTCAATAGCTCAATGCAGTCAGGAGTGGTTCCAGAAAATTGGAGGGTAGTGGACCTAGTTCCACTCCACAAGGGAGGGGACAAGGAGCAACTGGGTAACAAGAAACCCATTAGTCTTACCTCCATTGTGGATAAACTGATGGAGACACTAGTCAAGGAGGACCTAGCGGACTACCTAGAGATAAATGACTACAGGATAGTAAACAGCATGGGCTCATCATGGCAGGGAGGTCTTGTCAGACCAACCTGATAGCATTCTTTCACTGGGTTACTAATGCAGTGGACAAGAGACAAGCAGTGGATGTAATCTATTTTGATTTCAGCAAGGCATTCGACTCGGGGCCACAGAGAAGGCAGATGAAGAAGTTAAAGGATCCAGGTACAGTGAAGGACCTAGTTAGCTGGGTGGGTAGTTGGTTGGGGGGAGACTGCAGAGTGTGGTGGTAAATGGAATTAAGTTGGGGAGAGGGAGGTCACAAGTGGGGTGCCACAGGGATCAGTCTTGGGGCCTCTCCTTTTCAATATGTTCATCAGCAGCATGGGAGAAGGACTTTAGGGTAAGATGTGTCTCTTCGCAGATGACACTGCATGAAGGTGGTAAGGGAGTAGCAGAAGGACCTACATATGTTAGAGAGGTGGTGCCAGGTTTGGCAATTGAAATTCAACATCAAAAAGTTAAAGATGATGCACATAGGGAACAAGAACCTCAGGATGGAATATTGGACGGAAGGAGTTAAGCTGGGCACTACTTCTGAGGAAAATGACTTAGCAGTCATCATAAGCTACTCCCTAAAACAATCTAGACAACGTAACAAGGCCTACAGCAAGGCATTTAGTATGTTGGGATATATTGGCAGGGGGTTTTATAACAGGATGAAGGAGGTAATACTGTCTATCGATCACTGGTAGTACTAAGATGTTAGGTTGTATAAGTAGGGGTTTAGAAAGTTGAAACAGGGAAGTGATATTGCCTTACCCTTATATCAGTCCCTGCTTAGACTCCGTGCTAGAATACTGTGCACAGTTCTGGAGTCCTCATTATTTGTATACTTATTTACTTATGTGTCAAGGTATGAAAAAGTGCACGAGTAGTATAGCAACAGTAAGGATAAAGGTTCCATACACATATACAGAATTTTAACTTCATGAAATCAGAGAAAAGGAAAAAACTCATACATTTTAAAATAAGTGCAGGTAACAAATTAATAACAACTTGTAAGATGTGGACAAAATATGTGCAACTCAGACAATGGGGAATATTCATTTAAAGATGGATTGGGGCTGGACAGGAGATGGTGCAATGAAGAGTAACTAAAATGACCTATGAGCAGCAAAGCAAAAACATCTGAGGAAAGACTGGTGGACCCGAACATGTACACTTTGCAGGACAAAATGGAAAGGGGGAGACTGAAATGTACAAATTCCTAAGGGGAATAAACAAGTTTGAGAGTGGGTCCCTTCCCCTGGAATGACAACACAATGACAAGGGGTCGTGGGTGGAGACTGGTAGGGGAAGATATACAAGAGAGCTCTTTATGTATTATTTCATATAAAGGGTTGTAGAAAAGGGGAATGGTTTACCAAGGGAAAATAGAACCTATGCAAAGATTGATGAAGAATCAGACCAAAGAACGGGAAAACTTAAAACAAAAAATAGAGGAAATGAAGACCAGATCCCAAAGGGATATTATCAAACTAGGGGGATTCCTGAGGGAAAAGAAGGAGCAAAAACCCAGTGGAATTTTTCAAAAAACTGTTGACTGAGGCACTGGGAAGACCTTTTCCAGGGGGAATATACACCCAAAACCCTGGACCTATGCCAACTAGTCCTCCCATACCCCACTCTGGAGCCAGTCTCTGTGTTGCATCACTGAACATATGCAGCCTTCTAAAGAAATCCACCGCACTCCTGTGCTGGATTGTACAACACCAACCCAATATTATTGCATTAGTAGAGACCTGGCTCTCCAAAATAACCTCTGACTCCATTATTTCCCTCCCTGGATACACCCTGTCCAGAGAAGACCGAGTTGGTAAACACGGCGGTGGGTGTGCAACCTACATGCGGGACACCCGTATAAGCCATGCACTCCCTGCCCCCAAGCTTGACTATGGTGCCCAAGCCCTCACTCTAAAAATTACCCCTGACCCTGCTAAGGGACCACTCTTCCTCACAGTCTCCTACATACCCACAAGGAACCAGAACCCAGCGGTCCAGTCTCTCATTGACTACCTCACCTCCCTACCACACAAAGTTGAGCAACTCATCCTAGGTGACCTTAACGTCAATTGGCTTGGTACCACTGCCTCCCATACCAGGGACTCCTTCGCTGCCCTGGACATGTTCCAGTTAGTCACCCAGCCCACTAGATTCAACCAGACAAGTGGCTCCAGCACCCTCCTAGATGTAATACTGTCGAACTGCCCTCATAAAATCCAGGATATCAACGTCCTCCCCGATTCACTTAGTGATCACTCACCTGTCCTCTGTCTCTGGTCATCCTCCATACCGAAACCTGTGTCCCAGGCCACCTTGTGCCAGCATCTATGCACCAGGGGACTCAGAAAGCTAAAACTGCATCTAGCACAGCTGGACTGGTCCCCCTTCCATCGTACCCCTGATACTGACTCTGCCCTAGGCCTCTTCACCAATGCATTCAGCAAGGCCTGTGACCTTTTCACCCCCCACACCAGAATCCGTACTAAAAAACAAAATGCCGCATGGATCTCCCCATCCCTTATCCAAAAACTTAAGCATAGGGATAATCTCTGGCACATCGTTATCAAATCAGGCAAGTTGGCTGATACACAAGCCTAGAACGTGGCATGTAATCAGTGCACCTGGGCCATTAGACAGACCAAGGCAGAGCACTATCAGACCACACTTGCATCCACTTGAGGTTCCGCCAGGACTTTCTGGGACAGCATGAAAGAGCTTAATGGGAAGACTCCCCCCAACCATCCCAGCTCTCCATCGATGGCACCATCACTACAGACCCAACTCGCATAGCTGATTGCCTCAATACTACCTTCTCTGACCTAAGCCCTGTCCTCCTAAACAACTTTTTTGACCCAGTCCCCACCTCTATTCCCCCCTGCCTTGGATTGCCCTCCTTTCTACCTGCACACTATATCCCCCCATGTAGCCAGGCCACACCTGCTAAAAGCCCTTGGTAGCAACAACCCCAGCTGTGACCCCCCAGACTCCAGGATCCTCCGCCTGGTCTTGGATGTCATCCTAGTCCCCCTTACAGACCTACTAAACCAGTCTCTATGCCTTGGTCAGTTTCCCAGTGCTTGGAAATCAGTCGAAATCACCCCATACATAAGAGTGGAGATCGGTCCGCACCTAACAACTACAGGCCGATCTCTATCCTCCCCCGCTCTCTAAAGCCCTAGAAAAAATAGTGCCTATTTAACTCTCTGAGTACCTGGCCAAATATGACATAATGTACCCAGAACAACATGGTTTCCGCTTAGGACACAGTACCACTACTGCTCTCCTAGAGTTCTCTCAATACCTGCACTCTGCTCTTGACTCCGGCAACCTTGCCGGCGCAGTGTTCATAGACCTCTCCAAGGCTTTTGACACTGTTTGTCACCCCTTTCTGCTCGACTCCCTCCACCAACTCAGCTTTTCCGCTGGTCCCCTTGCCTGGTTCTCCAGCTACCTCTCTGCTAGATCCCAACTTGTGAAGATAATCGACTCCCTGTCCAATACCTGGCCCATTCATTCCGGGGTACCCCAGGGCTCCATTCTGGGCCCTGTACTTTTCAGCTTCTACTTCAACACTCTCCCCAGCTCCTGCACAGGAAAAATGCTCCTCTATGCCAATGATGCGGTTCTCTTTGCATCCCACCCCAATCCCTCTTCTCTCAAGGTATCCCTCCAGAACACCTACAGCCAAGCTGAAAAGTGGTTCCTTGACCACCGACTTGTCATTAACCTAAAGAGGACTAAGTCAATGCTCTTCTACCGTCACCAAAACAAGGCCAAGAATGCCTCCCTCTTCATTCTCCCCAGCACTCTGCACCCGCTGGAGCAAGTGACCTCTTACAAATATCTAGGCATCACTTTCGACTCAGCTCTCACCATCCACACCCACATCAATACCCTATCCTCCATCATAAATTCTCGGATAGGCCTACTATACTGTTACAGAGATTGCCTCCCCCAAGTTGCCCTCTGGCTGGCCATCACCTCTTCCGTTCTGTTGCTAGTGGACTATGGCTTGCCCATTTATGCTGTGGTGGACAATACCACCTTGACTAAAATCCAGCTCTCAATCAATAAGGCCTGCAGGCTCCTGACCGGAGCCCCTAGCCACACTCACACTCACCTGCTCTACTCCACCGCCAACCTCCTCACCTTTGAGGAGCGTCTGCACTACCAGATCTGCCTACTCACCAAAAAATCTCTTCTAGGGCTCCCCCCCCCCCGGGGGATCTCTGCTTCCCTATAGCATGCATCCTCGTCTGTTGCCACCCATAGCTCTGTCAAGGCCACCTTTCTGGTGCCCAGAACCAAGACCTCACTAGCCCAGAGGTTCTTCCATTACTGAGCCCTTGCTTGGTTCAACTCCCTCCCACCCTGCATCACAGACATTGCCAAAATTGGTCCCTTCAGAATCGCCCTCCGGAACCATCTCTTCGATGCTCATTGCTGCAGATGCACCTAATTAATCCCACTGTGGGATCCTCCTGTCAGGCCTCTCTGACTTGACAACACCCTCCGGACAGCCTATCCTCTCCCCCCCCCTCCCTCCTCACTCCCCATCCCTACCTCCACCCTCTCCAGCTATTATCTAGGTATGCCCAGGGCTGTACTCCCAATGTAACCCTTGGGTACCTTGTATTTGACTGTAACCTATTATAAGTAACATTATTATGTAACCTATGTGTGCTGTATGTTTAATATTCTGCACCTGTACTGTTCTCACTGTTGTAACCACCCCCCCGACATGGTGCCTTTGTAAATGAGTCCATGACTCAAAGGTTGTAAATCCGTCTTTTCTAATAAATAAATAATAAATAAAAAAAAAGTAAAGCTAGATAGAGTTCAAAGGGGTGCTAATAATAAAAATCAACTGAGATTCATTTTTTTGTCAAGCCTCATCACTTTCAGGACAAAGAAGCCCTGTTAAGAAAAATGAGGCTGGAAAAGGGCTTACAGGCCAGAGGAATGTCTTTTCAAGTATATCCAGATTTCCCACCTGAAGTGTTAGGGAAAAGAAAAGCCTTTGCATTTACTGAAGGCTATATTGAACCAACATGGAATAAGATTCACAATGATCCTGCCAGCAAAACTAAAAGTGGTTCTGCAGCGGAGGGTTAGGATATTTATGTCTCCTGTTGAAGCAGAAAGAGTAACCAAAGCTGTCCTTATCAACAGTCTGGGGGCCCTTCGACACACAGCTTTACTGCTCCTGGTAACCCTTTACGTATTCAGTTTCTGGAAGGTCCACTCTCAGTGGAACAGTCTTTAGAGAAAGGTCTGGAAGCCCCAGCTACTTTTCATGCATCAGCAGGTGGCATACTAATGGAAATGCCTGCCATTAAATAAGAAGATTCTAACAAAGTTCTAGCAGACACTTGTTTAAGTACATTAATATAAAAAAATCTATATATAATATACTAATAATTACTTATCTCAGAAGTGAAATACATAAATCTCTGGTAAGTCACCCACAGGTTTGGAGTGTTGAGGTCCAACCAGCATACTAGTTTAGGCCCCAGGTGCAGAGTCGTAGTCATCTGGCACCTTTTTGGCCATTTTGTTTAAATTAATGCGGAAAGAGGAGAGGTCAGAAAGGGGTGGGATTCAGGTCTTTGGTCTATTCTTCTTTTCAAATTAATTCTACATTATTTTTACCCAAGGTGCCCACCTTTGGACCTGGGTGGAGGGAGTCAAAGTAGTATTAGATGGAGGGTTTAAAAATAAAATAAACAATAATTATCATCCTGACCCCGGACCCTTTTGAAAAACAAACTCATATTTCCACATAGTATGACTTTTTCATTCTCTGGATCAATCTACTTGGGGACACTGTAACACTGAAACCATAACTAAATTAAATATTATGTCTTGGAATGTCAAGGGAGTAAGAGATCGTGTAAAAATCAGGAAAATAATTGGAATGTGTAAAAGAAAATTCATAGATACATTATTATTACAATTAAGAGACACACTTTTCAGATAGAGACTTCAAATACTTCAGAAACTTACTTCAAGCTAAAAGCACGCATGCTATATATGCAAGCAATGACAGGGGTACCACCATACTAATAAACACTAACTCAAATTTTGTAATAACAGACTATTTTTGCGATCCTAACAGTAGATACTCTGTAATAACTATAAAATGGAATAATCGAATCTGTATGCTCGCTTCTACCTACTCACCCAATGAAGAGGATCCTAATTTTCTCGCAAAAGTTTTATGAAAGCAATAAGACATGACAGGGTATGGGTTGTTGACTGATAAAAGCACACCTCCTGGTGCATTGTTAGGCATGAGGCACTTGCGCCGAGTGACTACAGCAGCTGGGTAGTGCTCTTATCAATCAACAACCCACACCTTGAAGTGTTTTATCGCTCTTATAAAATGGGTAACAACTATTTCTATAACAATTAAACAAAACTCTGGACACATTATTAAAGATTTAACAATAGTATGTTATTTTATTTAAATATGGTGAAAAATAGTCCCCAGACTTGGGTAGAGGAGTGGTAAAATTGATTGAATGGCAACTCACTGTAAAATGCTAAGCCAGTGAGCTGGAGGGACAGCAATGTATTATTTGAACAGTTTGGGTCTGTCTCTACCTATGTAACTGCGTTTTCCTACCTTTTCTCTTTGTTTATAAAGTATTACTGTATTGTCTACTTTCTTCATCCAGGTTTTTTTTCTGTTTTTCCCCTCATTCAAGACATAGAATGTTTATCATGGAATACATAAATAAATAAATCCCATGGCACTTATCGAAATGAGCAGGGGAATTTTTTATTGACAAAACTTCAAAAAAAAGGAAATCAAAAAGCAATGTTAATTCACAATGTATACAAAAAGAATTTGCTAATAAAGAAAAACAAAAGAAATGTGTAAAAAGAAAAGCAATGACAAAGAAACAACCCAAAGTCAGTTAGTACATCTTAGTAAAGAAAACAAAATGAAAAAATAAATTATAAAGAAAATATGAATTCATGTGACAGGAACATCATTGTCTGTCACCCATGGTAAATTCCTTCAATTCATCCTTAATAGAGCATGGTTATATATTCCAGCTTCATATTTATAAATAATTAACAATTCTGAGTGAATTTTCTGCAAAAATTCCATATAAGAAAGATCCTTCTGCTGTAAAGTAAAAAGACACCTACTTTGCCAAATAAACCACTTAAACACTGCAAAAAGAACATGCAATGTACTAACGTCCCATTTACTCAATCAGATATATGAACCATAAATTAAATTTCATAATTTACATTTTGAATACTGGTTCTTTCTAAACATTAGCAACATAACTCCAAAAATTGGAAATAAATGGACATAAAAAGTATAAATGCTGCATAGTCTCGAACATTTGAAAGCAACCATGACGAGAACAGTTACGGTCCTGTAACTGTTTATGAAATTGATTACCCTTAACATTAAGTCTCTCATGACCACACAACCAGGTAACGTCCCATAATTTAAGAG
Organism: Neoceratodus forsteri; assembly: GCA_016271365.2. Classification (NCBI taxonomy): domain Eukaryota; kingdom Metazoa; phylum Chordata; order Ceratodontiformes; family Ceratodontidae; genus Neoceratodus; species Neoceratodus forsteri. The sequence continues at coordinate 113,836,349 of JADMNL010000027.1, forward strand.
GAATACGTTTATTAGCTATTAAACCCTATAGGGACAAAAGCTGCTCATCTGGACATTTTGGAAATGTAATTAGTTCAGAAAAATGTGAATCAAGGACAGACGGATATAAAAAAATTTTTTGTTTAGAGAGTAACCAATCACTGGGTATATTCCACTGTCGTAATTTAAGAAAAATCTCACGCTGATAGGGATTCACGGTGGCAAGTGCACTAAGATGGCCTAAACGGCCATCCACCCAATCTTGATACCAAGTCCCTATCGTTTGCCAAAAGAGACCTGTCCATAATTTAGGAAGATGTTTTAATAACGGTGGGAAATTAGAAAAAAAGAATTGACAATAAAAAAACAGTAAGGGATTTATCATGTTCAAACCACCCTGAGATACAAGCAAATAAAGAATATTACGCTTAACAGGATTAAGGCGGCTACCCCAGACAGCCTGAAAAAAAAATGCTAAATAGAGTTGCTTCCCTTTGTTTAGTTGGGGGAAAAATATTACTTAAAAATAAAAATAGAGGTAGTAAATATGTCCATATCATATAGATACTTTTAAGCTTGGAAAACTGCCATTTATTCCAATTCTGTACCATAATTCTGCCTTTTTCAAGTTGTATATCCCAACTGTAGATAGCCAGGGTAGGAGAACCAAAAACTATACCCAAAATCCGTATGGAGTGTAACGTTAGACTTGTATCACATACATGAGCCCAGGCAGGGGTACCTCCACCCAAATTATATCCAAGGCATTTGGGTTTATTTAAAGATGTACCAGAAAGGAAGCCAAAAAAATTACACATTTTAACAACTGAGTTAGCTGAAGAAACAGTAGAGGTGCAAATACAAATATTATCTGCATAGGCAAGGGCTGAAAAAGGAAGTAATACTCCTGGAACAGTGATAGGAGGTATTAATTTATTTAAAGTACATAACAATGGATCTATACTAAACACATATAATAGAGGGCTAGCTGGACAACCCTCCCTAACTCCCTGTTTTACCGGAAGCATAGGCCCGAGGTGTCTATTAACCAATGGAGACACTGTAGCGGACTTATAAAGTTTCCGTAACCAAGAAACAAAAATAGAAGGAATACCATAACGTTGTAAAGTAAGCCATAAAAACTCATGATTCACAGAATCAAAGGCTCCCTTTTGGTCTAATGACAAAACAAACCCAGGTAATCCAACCGTATGTGATCTATCAAAAATTTCTCGTAAAAAGAGTAACTGATCAATTATGGATCTGTTTGGGATCGCACAGGACTGTGCAGGGGAAATTAAATGTTAGGATACTGTCAAAAGACGTGTATTCAAAATTGTCATTAAAATTTTTAAATCAACATTTAATAGGCTGATTGGTCTCCAATTAGAAAGGAGCTTCTTATCACCTTTCTTATGTAGAAAAATTAAAATTCCCCCCATCATATCTAAAGGAAATTCAGAATGCATTAGCAGGTCATTATAAACATCGGCAGGTTCCTGTGACAATACAGCACTGATTAGTTTATAAAACTCCACAGTCAAACCATCTGTACCCGGTGCTTTATTGCGAGAAAGGGAATGAATGGCAGTGAGAGCTTTCTGGGGTGTGAGAGGACTCACTAAACAAGATAATATAGATGGAGGGCAGTCCGGGACCTCTACATTGTGTAGATAAGCCCGAGAAGAAACTAAATCAACAGGCTGTTCTTTAAAAAGGGAAGCCGTGTAGGACGTCACCTCTGACATCATATCATGTTGTGAAAATTTCTCCTGACCATCTGGCCCCATAAGACTCACAAAAACCTTTTTTCCCACCCTTTCCCTATTACCAAGAAAAGGACAAACAGTAGCAAAATTTCCCTGCATACCAAATCTCTGTTGAAAGTGCAAAACTGTTGATTGATGCTTATGAAAGGGTACCAGTCTCTCCTTAATTATTTTTATTTGAGATGAAAAGTCATGTTTAGTGGTCTGGGCCATAGACATTAATTTCTGCATCTGCTTTCTGAGTTTTAAATAAGAAAAATAAGTTGTGTCACGCTGAGACTTCACAAAAAATTTCAACAGTGAAATGGCATCTGTTTTAGTGTCTACCCACCGTAAAAGGGGATCCTCATACATCTCCTATAGAGACTTTCTTGCTTGTGCAAAATATTGCAGATATTGCAAAATGTCCTGATGCAACAGCAGCTGAGAGTTAAGTCTCCAGAGGCCCCTACCGAAGGAGAATGCTACTGTAGACCCAACTGTTATGCACAAGGCACAATGATCGGAGAATTCCACCAGGGTTACCCACGCCGAATTTAGTGGTAAAGTTTTATTAATAAAAAAGAAATCTATCCTGTTGGCCAGGGCTCCTTTATGAAAGGTAGGAACAGTAATCTCATGCAATCGAGCGTATGCATCAACCAAACTCGCAGTCTGGACAACCTTAGCCAAACAGGACATGTCACAAAAAACCTTAGTGGTTTTTACCCTTATCTTTATTAGACAAACCACAATTAAAATCACCCCCCAGATAACATTAAAGGAGGTATGCAAATATGGTTGTATAACCTGAACAAATCATCCCTTGTTGCTTTGGTTTGAGGTGCATGTACATTAATTAATCTAAAACACACCTCCTGAAGTATAATATCCAAAATTAATACCCGACCTGGGACCAGATCAATTAATTTCAAAACTTTCACATCAGGCTCAAAAAGTATTGCTACCCCAGTACATTGTTCCAGTCCTAATGACCAATGTGAAACCCCTGTATGCCACCGTTTTGAAGCACTAGAGATTTCGGTGAGTGTATGTAATCGTGTATCCTGTAAAAAGAATACATTGCAATGTAAGGATTTCAAAAAGGAAAATAAAGCAGATTGTCGTAACTGGTTTTTGATGCTATTCACATTAAGTGAACAGAAAGTCAGTGAAGAAAGCATTCAGATAGTGGGAAACAATTTCATGGAGGCTTACATTTATTTTTCTTCCCTTTCTTGGTAGCTGTGGAGATAGATTTAGGCGGGAGAACTGAGGGTTGATCCCCTTCAGATTCCACTTCTAAAGTTTTTTCGAAGGGATCTGCCCCTGACTGGGAGGATTCAGATTCAGCATCTGATATATCTTGTGCAAGGAGAAGAGCATGGAAATGATTAATTGTGGGAGTACTGACTAATTTAGGAACTTTTGAGGCTGGTTGAGTATTATAGGACTTACGCCTCGTTTCCCTTGAATGAAAAGGCACTTCTTGAGGAAGCTGGAGGGGGGGCATGGACTGGGAGTCAAGAAGGATGGATGCCTGAGGTAGAGGGTCATTTAGCAAAATTTCTGAGGAAATGTCCAAAAGGGGGGAGGGAGTAGTATCAAAGATTCCTGAACAACAACAGAAGGCTCCGAACCAGGTGATACCAAAGGAGGGGGAACTGAAGGTGGTGTGGATACTGTAGAGTGAGTGGCTCTTGAATGCTGCGCAATTGCGATCAGCAATCTCTGTTCTTCACAGTCCTGTGGATCTGATTGCCGATGAGCTGCCTCAGGACAAGTAGCATAAGAGTGCCCAAGTGCATTACACAAGGAGCAAACTGCTATGTTTCTACAATGTTCACTCACATGCCCCAAAGAATTACAAAGGGTACTACGCAAACGATCACAGGTACTACTAATGTGACCTGATTTCCCACATCTATAGCAAAATTTAGCTGGCCCCACGGCCTGCAGCATGTCTTGCTGCAACAAAGGCTGCTCAGCAACTGAGCTCTCCATCATGACGGTTAGCAAGTCCCCCTACTGGCCAAACAGTAGGGGAATTTCCTCGGTGTCCTGGCCAAATTTCCCTCATGCACTGGAAGTGCCATCAATAACAATCTGGTTCTGATTCAAGGTCAGTTGGCATTCATCTGTATCCCTTCGATGTCGTGCCTGAAAATAGGCAGGATTTGTCTAGTGCACTTACCGGTCAACCAAAACTAAATAAAATAAATAAATAAAAAATTACCATGGAATACAGGGATTCAAAATTCTGCTCAGTTCTGCTGGTAGAATGTTACACTCCTAACATACTGTATACACAGACAACAAAGGCCTGTTTTAGAGCCAGTGACTCAATTATTTCAATGTCAGGGCAAGCAGAAGAGACTTCCCTGATGAGCAGGTAAAGACAGAATGGGGATTTTTCAATGTTAGTAAAGAAACAGTTGTAATGGAAACTATAAACAATAGTTAATGTTTCTAATTTGTTTGTGTGTGTAAGGAGAGTGTGATGATCAGGGAAACAACATTTAATTAATATGTTTTATTTTTTATTTAAGGTAATTTTATTTTTAGGGCCCAGTTGATGGTTTTTACAGTGTAAAGGTAGCAACCATGTTTGTGATGGAAGATCAGTTCTGGTTGCAGAGGGACTGATGGAAGATAGTTCTAGTTGTAGGAGGACTGATTTGCTCATTGTATAAGTGGTTTAGAACCAGGATGCCTGTGTGTATATAGAGATTTAATGTACAGGCAGCTGATGTCTCTTGGCCAATGAGATTTCTAGATTTTTTCTTGCCATTTTATAAAGAGTTTTAACACAGTTTTCAGCACCATATCTCTTAGCTGGGGATTTCAACTTAACACTTAATCATCTTGATAGAAGCCCAGGCTCTATTGAAAGAAAACATAAAGCGGTCTCATTTATTTTAAATACAATGGAGGATCTAAATCTAACTGATCCTTTTAGACAGCTGTACCCAATGCAGGAAGTTTATTCCTTGTATTCTATACCTAATAAATCACACACTCAAACTGATCTCTGCCTAGTCTCAAAAAATGTACTACACAACAATGAAGACATTAAATGTGGTACTATAAATATATCTGACCATGACCCACTCACTGTTTCCTTGCAGACTGAAGAGACCTGCTCTAAAGATAAAAGATGTAAGCTAGACCCTAAGTTACTAGTGTATCGGGTCAGAACAACATTTCAATAATAGCGCTGTCAAAACAGTGCTTCAAAAACCGTATCTGCCTTGTCAGCGACAGGGGTAGGATAGTGCAAGTCAATTACTGCTACCCCTAGAACTGTTAAGGCAGATGGGAAGAAGGAGTGAAGGAGCTAGAAGTGAGGTGCTTAGTTGAGCGGCTCCCCTGGTGGAGAGGTTAAGGCACTGGCACCTAGAGCAGAGGAGATCCAGAGACTAGGGTTCTGTTCCCAGTCTCCCAATTGTTAAAATGTGTGTGTTTTCTGTACCCCCCTGACTGTGGTTGCTTGAGTCCCCCAAGGTTCTCCCGGCCCAGATTCCACCCCCAGAGTTGATTATATACATATTGGGGGAGAGGGAAAGCCTCCCACATCGGGAGCACGGGGGTGGAGCTCCCCCTGTAAAAACACAAGCTTTGGTTCCTTTATTTGCCATGGTAGCGGTCCTCCATGTGGTTTTGGAACGCTACCACTGGTGCTATTGTTGCAGGCAGCATTTTCCTTGGGCGCTGTTGTTGTCGGCACTGTATTTTCTGCATGGTTCTTGACCATACTATAACTGAATTCAGCATTTTTACCTAGTGCAAGTTACTAGGAGATAGGATCTTTACAGAACTTATTAAAGAAGAAATCAATAATTTCTTTCTTCAATAACTCTGTTCATGATACCTCAATAGGGACTACTTGGGGTGCATTACAAGCATATCTACGGGGGGGGGCCTTATCTTATACTCTACGTAATGTATAGGGTGCATTAAAAGTATATCTATAGGGGGCTGTATCTCATACTCTAGGTATAAAAACTAAATTGAATTATTAACCCTTAACCAATTAGAATCTGAATTAGCAGCTGCAGAACAAAAATTCATCATATCTGTAGCACAAGAAAACCTTGCAACAGTATTATTTTTAAAAGATAAACTCAATCAGGCATTAGAAATAAGAGCTAGGGGTGCAATGATGAGGGTCCCTGCAAAATATTATTTCTTAGGTGAGAAATCAGACCGTTTGGTCATCTTTTAAATACAGTGCGAAAAAGCAAGCAATTCTATAAATACAGCTAAAGTTGAGCAAGGAAATTATTGAAGTGAGCCCAGAGTTATAAACAACATTTTTTCAGATTCTTATAAAAACTATACTTGCTTGAATCTGGTCCTAGTGAGGAAAATATCATTGAATTCTTACCACTTTGAATCTGCATAAACTAAATAAGTGGGGAAAAAGATCATTTAGTGTGTGATTTTACTCTACAGGAGATCATAGACTCTATCACAGATCTCCCGAATAATAATTCCCCAGATCCAGATGACTTTGATGCTGAAGTTTATAAGTTTTTCAAAGAAGACAATACAGTGTCTTTACCATCTTTTCAATTCCTTGTTGACAGAAAACTCTCCCATCCTCCTTTAATGAAGCTATAATAACTTTAGTTTTAAAACCAGATACATCGCTGGAAACATATACTTCATATAGGCCAATATCCCTGTCAAACAAACTATAAAATATTTGCTAAAGTCTTGGCCACTAGACTCGCAAAAGTTATACACAAAATCATCCATCAAGACCAGATAAGGCTTCACCGGTGGGAGGGAATTAGTGGATAATATCTGAAGGATGTTAGATCTGATGGAGATCGCCAAATCTGAAAACTGTGCTCTAATAGCTTTAGATGCTGAAAGGCTTTCAACAGAGTGAATTGGGACTTTCTTTTTGCAGTCTTGGAAAAGTTTGTTTTTGGCACAAAATTTTGCAAATGAATAGCTCTAATTTATAAAATGCCGTCAGCAATAAGCAGCACTAATGACCAGCTATCTTCATCATTAAACTTCAAGGGGGACAAGACAGGGTTGTCTACTCTCCCCTTTATTGTTTGAAATATTCATGGAACCCTTCACTCAAAGTGTTAGTGTCAAGAAATTGCAGGAATAATGGTTAATAACCAGTGACATGTCATCTCGCCACACGCAGATGACATCTTCCTTTATTTAAATTATATTTCAGTCTCTCTTCCTTCTCTTTAATCTCGTTATAAAATTTTCATTAATCTCTGGAAATTAAATTAGCCATAATAAAACTGAAATCCTTCTATTACAAAAAGAGGCAGATATGCAAAATATTTCGCTCCCTGATAATATCCATATTAAGACTAAAACTAGATATTTGGGAGTAAACCTATCTCAAGACAAAACCAAACTTTTTCAGTTGACTTGAGATTCTACTTGAAAAAATACATCAAGATTTAGAGAAGTGGGTGTGCCTCCCACTTACGCTTATCGATCGAGTAAATATTATTATAATGAATGTCCTACCAAGACTTTTGTTTTTCTTTCAAGCTCTTCCTATATGGACTCCAAAAAAGGAAAAAAACATTCCAGTGCTGGGAGAATAGATTAAGAAAGTTTATTTGGCAAAATAAGAAACTGAGACTACCACTCCAAAAACTTTATGCCCCAACAGAGTATGTTGGATTAGGCCTCCCCAATATATGCCTATACTACTTGGCAGCCCAGTTAGAACAGATAAACCACTGGTTTGACTCCTATGAGGAATCAGTTGGGTAGAAAAGGAAAAACAAGTAGCTGGAATATGAGACCTTAGATAGAGCTTATGATTAGATGTGACTAGTAATTCTTGTTTTGACTCTTGTTTACTACTAAATTATTGGTTAAAATCTGACAAGAAGTTCACCGTATTTTAGGGTGGGGAACTGAAATCTCACCTTTCACCAATATAAAATTCATTAATGGAATCCATACCATCAAGAATAATTGATTCATAGAGATAGGGAAAGAAGGAGGAATAACACAATTTCAACATACAAACAGAGAAATTGTCAGCAGATAAGGACCCCTAGGCCCATCTAGTCTGCCCGTAAGGCCTACTCTCTATAAGGAGGATGGGCTCCTTGAGTTTCAAGAATTAAAAAAACAATATAACTTACAACCTGGCCACTTTTTGACATATCTTCTACTAAGAGATTTCTTGAGGGAAAAAAAAAACACGATGGTATCAATTTGCTGCCATTATCCCCAGTTGAAGACATATTGGTTAATAAGCTCAAGATAACTCCCCACCTTCCTCACCCTTGATGGGAGAAAAATTGACAATGTACCCTCATTTGTCTCCTTGGTTTTTCTCAGCACATAGATGCCATGTATAAAAAACTCCACTTAAGCTCAGTGCACTTTATAAGAACAAATACTGTATCCCTATATCTGCCCGCTGGGACATCACTAAAATGATCCTCCCCATTTTTGATTATGACGACTTAGTATATTGTACTGCATCTAAATCAACCCTGGCCAGACTGGATCCCCTTTTCTTCTCCTTTTGCCATTTTGCCTTGTCCTGCCCCCCCGACTCAACACTGTTATCTGTACATTGATCTCTTCCTCCCTTCCTTGAATGACCACCGTCTCATCCAGTGTGCCTCCTTTATTTCTAAATTGTGGTTGGCTTCACTCCCTCTTTACCTCAGCTCTCTCCTCTCTCCTCTCCCCTACTCCCCCTCCACATACTCTCTCCGTAACTCAGGTTATCATTCTCTTTTGTCCCCTCTTGTAAATCCCTAGTTGGCCAGTCTGGTTTCTCCTTTCGCCTTCCTAATCTCTGGAACTCCCTTCCACTAACAATTCATTCTGCCACCTTCAAATGCTCTCTTTCCTCTCTTCAGCAAAGCCACACTGCCTCCTCCCATAAATGACCTTAGCCCCATTGCCCTACATTTCTCCTTATCTACTCCTACCTCTATACTTCTTACCACCCCACCTCATCCCCCTTCCTCTTCCCCTTTCCCTTTCTCTGCTTCCTCTCACTCCCTTACTTCTTTCTCACTCACTCCCACCCCCAGTAATCACCATTTATACCTCTTCCTAATCCTCTACACTCTATTCCCCCACCCTATCCACCATAATCTGTTCTCTTCCACTTTCTCTTTTACTTCCACCACTACTTTACCTTTTCATCCCCCCTCTAGCCTCTCTTTCTAACCCTCCTCTACTTACTCTCTCTCTCCCACCCTTTTCTATTTTGTAACATTATCTTCTTGCGTGTGCTGGGTACTTTGCACTTCTAGGGTCAGATATTCAAATGGTTGTGCTGGGAGCAAACCGTTTATATCAGAATTGCATTGCAATAGCGCCAGACTGTATTATTCAAATGAGGAAATAGCACCAGAGTAAAGTGTTAGCACCGGGCGCTAAAATATAATGTATGCACTTGTCCAAGGGAGGGGTGGGGACATGTATACCGGTGCTCCGAGATATTTAAAACCATAGTGCCACACTATGACTGGTAGCATGACATAGAGCGTGGTACTATTTACAGACAAAAATCAGGCGGTAACCGGGGCAAAGTAGGGATGGGTGTGGCGTGGACACAGCAGCAACACTATCAGCATGGTGCACCCAAGTCACAACCTGGTGGTCTAGTGGCCCTCCCTCCCTCCCTGAACTCTGGATGTCCCCATTTGCATAACACTGGAAATTAGTGGATCAGTGGTCCCCCTCCCCAAATCCCAATGTCCCTGTCTGCATAGCTCTGTATAAACCCCGTAGTCAGTAGTAGAACACTGTTCTCCCCTCACCGAACCCAGAGCCCCCATTGTCAAAACAGAATAGCACGCACACGCCATTGGTGGTCCAGTGGCCCCCCCACCCCACCAGGTCATTTCAACCACTCCACTCCTTCCCCCATGCTGACGCAAAGCCAGCGCTGGCACAGCCCTCCTCACCCCCCCAAAACATGCCAGCAGTACCTCTACCCCGACACATACACTGCAGATCAGGTGAAGTTGTCAGCAGTCCCCACATTTGTCCTGTAGTGCCAGTGTACAGAGGGGCAGCTGTCATGGTTACGCTGTGCCATCTCAAAGCAGTCCCCACAAGTGTCCCGTACTGTGAAGTGCTGTCAGTTTTGTTCCTCCTGCATACAAGCTGGACAGGGAGCGAGAGAGACAGACACAGAGCACCGTGGATGCCCATCGCAACCCGGGGATTGCAAGCCCAAAATGACAGTATTCAAGCAGTAGCAAAGCAGTGCAGAAGATCCAGCACAATGCCAGACTGATTCGAGAGAGGGAGACCGACAGTGCATGACTCCGATCATGGTACATGAAGGGAGGCAAGAGATCGCTTGGTAAGGAGGGGAGTGAGGTTGTTGGTACTTATTTCCCGTCAACTCCCACACCCCCACTGGAGGTAGTGCCTGAAACTACAGTCCCCTAGTCCTGCAGGTTCCTATACTGGTAGTGTCTCACTAAGTCAGCGAGATACACGGGAAAGACAATGGGTTCCCACTTCTGTCTTGGGGCTGGCTCTTCATGCAGTTTCCCTGTTAGCAGTCCAGTGTGTTTGTGTGGCAGGTCAGTGCAGCGGGGTGACAGTGCGGTACACTGAAACATCACCAACAGCACGTGGCAGAGAGTGAGAGAGCCACAAGCAACATCGTGGAACTGCAGCACCCCCAGCTAGACGGACAGAGAGCTATGTGGTGAGTGAGTTGCCGTGTCTTCCTATTTGCTTTTATTGGATGTAGCAGCCTGAAGTGTTGAACAGCAACACAGATGGGGAGTGGGAGCAGGGGTGCTGTGAGAGCGACACAGTGACAGCGTGAGAGTGGGGCATTAATTTCTGATGACTTGCCATTTGTGTGCCCTCCCCCTTTAGCACTGTCAGTGACCAGCAGTCGACAGAGACAGACAGCCATTTTTGGCTATGTGTTGTTCAGCTATATGTGCTTCCCCCTTGTCCCCTTCTCCTTCCCCCCAGGACGCATCTGGGAATGAGCTTCAATTCAGCTCAGTATGTCTTGCCTGATAAAACTGTCCAAATAAATACAAAACTAAATGTACTGTGTGTGTGTGTGTGTGTGTGTGAATGACATGTCAGGCTACCACAGCATGTGATGCACAGGAAATGTCACAGAACATGGCACTACTGTATGTGTGACATTTCTCTGTGCGTAAGAGCATGGCACTGTGCATTTATTGTTATGGACTATATTGCAAGGCTACAGCATGTTTCTTGCTATTTAAACAGCATACCAACATAATTCTGTTTTATGTTTTTTTTTGTTTAAACATATCCCATGGTATGTGTGCAATAATCCATGTCACGGCATGGGTGTATAGGCATTTAATGCATGCCTGGGGTACTGTGAGGACACTCAGCCAGCAGCCTCATGCCTCACAATACACCCCAGGCATGCCTTAAATACCTATAAACCCACACCCTGTCGTGGGTTATTGCCTACATATACATCGCACAACATGTATAGCGGATCAGGTTTGGGGGGCAATGGACCACCTACCGAGGGACATGCACACCAGCACTAGTGCATGCAGAGTAGGTCAGGTCACTTATGCAGTCCTGGCCTCTAAGTGTAGCACCTACACATCCTCCAGAGACCATCCATGTCCTCGCACTAAAGCATCTGGTGGGGGGGGAACAGTTCTGCATGGACATCAGGCTCTGTGTTTGTTTCCCTGGCCTGTGGCTCATCAGGGTACACTGAGTTCTACCACTTGACTGTCCCTGATTATGAGGAGTGTCCCTCATTTTACCCCTCAAAATAGCTCTGTCCCTCATTCGTCCCTTGAGGACACAGCACTGGTCACACAGGGTATATGCTGGATAAGCACACCTGTTTGCATGTGTATTTACTATTCTAGGAGTCCAACTCAGGCATATACATTTTACTGGTCAGCATACTGCCTTCCACTGTAATCTGCGCATGTATCTCCATGTTTGCATCTGTGTCCCTTATTATGTGGAACAGTGTCTCTCACTGTCCCTCATTTTGTGTGTCTGTGTCCCTCATGTCAGTGGTGGACGGTTGAGAGGTATGCACTTAGTATGCCTGCTGACACCCATGGCCTGCAGCTACAATACTGTTTCTCAGGTCTGGCATACATGTGGAGCTTTGTGCTCCTCCCAGCCTGCGGCTACTGACCTGTAGTATCCTGTCAGACCTACAGGTGGAGCTGTGGCTACCGACCTGTAGTTCCTGTCAGACCTACAGCTGGAGCTGTGTGCTTCATGCAATAGCACTGGGCAAAGTACATGGGAGTGCATGCAAAGCAGGCCATAATGAGATGCTAATGTGGCTGTTTGCCCACGGATTGCCTGAGCAGGTTTATTTGCATAGGGGCTTTGAATTCAACAAACATTTGCCCCGGGCTAATGTGTTTACACAGGGCTAGTGTGTTAGCACTGTGCAATCAAGTTAGCCCCCCGGCAAACCTCTCAGAACCATAGCACAGTTCTGCAGTGTGTGGCCTTCAGTGTTGTTTGCAGTCATTGTGCACCACTTCAGTGCTATCACTTACATTGGCCACCTGATGCAACACTGCCTTACCTCCACTTCTGTGTGCAGTGGGATGCTGTTGCAGTTAGCACTGGCCGGTTGCTTTATTCAAAGCTGTCTAATTTGGCAGGCTATTTTTGCACTGCACTTTCAGCCCTGTTTGCACAGCTTCATTTGCATGCTATATTCAACAGCTTTAGCCCTCAGGGCTATTTCTTTGAATATAGCATGCTAATGTTTCGGGGCTAATTTTGCATGCCGGGCAGTGCTAATTTTGCCCCAGGGTTAAGTTTTGAATTTCTTGCCCCTGATGTTTAACCTGCATTATTATTTGCTCTGGTAATGTATATTATTGTACATACTGGCCTTGATATTCAGAGCAGTTGCGCACTGCGCAACCGAGATGCGCCGGCACAACTACAGAAGTGCACCGCAGAGCCATATTCAACCACAGCGGATGAGCCGCGCAAGTCACATTGTGACGCGGCACAAATGTAATGTATGCAGCACAAGTGCAAGGGGGCGTACCCATGAATATGCGCACAATGGCATATTCAGCCAAAAACCATGGCGCAAATCAGGAGCAAACCACAGGATGCGCCAGTCAGACTTGAGCCTATAAAAACAGGCTCAAACACACACCCAGCAGATGCGGAACCAAGAGCTGAATACAGAGCACCATAGATGCAGGTCCATTTATCATGTAGCAGGTAATAAGGGGTGTGAGGAGGAGGGAGGAACACCCACGTGGCCGACGAAGGGCCCGTCGGCAGTATGCCCAACACAAACGGTACCGTACCCACCTCACCTTTGAGGACTGTAGTGATGTGGAGATCATGGGCCAGTACTGCCTGAACAGGGCAATTCTGAGGCAGCTCTGTGAGCTGTGCCAAGAGGAGCTGCAGGCACCCACCAGATGGAGTCATGCACGTCTCTGGAGACCAAGGTGACAGCAGTGATGTGCCTGCTCACCACAGGCACCTTCTAGAGACCAACAGGTGCCATCACAGGGATCGCCCAGTTGGCCACATCCTACCTCCTCACACAGGTCCTCAACGGTCTGCTGCCACATGCCTTGGAGTACATATGATTCCCAAACACACAGGCAGAGTGTACAGCAAACATGCAGGACTTCCACAGGGTGGCATACATGCCAGGCATGATAGGGGCCATAGACTGCAACCACGTGGCAATATGCACACCACCTGGCCCAGAGGGGGCTGCATGCATGAACAGGAAGGGGTACTCCATCAACTGCAGGTGGTGTGCAATGCCACGGGGTGCACCACCAATGTCTGCGCCACACACCCTGGGAGTGCACACGATGCCTACATCTGGCACGGTTCAATCCTGTGCTAGAGATTCGAGCGTAGGGCTGAACACAGGTGCAGCAATGCTGGGGGAGGAAGGCGATGACGGGGGGGCAGGAGGTAGGTGGCAGTAGGGGTGAGGGGGGTACACAGGCAATGCACAGTGATAACCATATCCTCTCCGCACACAGGTGACAGTGCATACCCGCTAAGGCCCTGGCTGCTCACCCCCTACTGGCGACCGTCCAGACCCTCAGAAGACAGATACAATGAGGCACACACCGCCACACGCAATGTCATCGAGCATGTCTTTGACATGCTCAAGATGTGGTTCTGTTGCCTAGACAGGTCAGGTGGTGCCCTACAGTACAGCCCGTTGAAAGTCTGTGGCCTATTCCTGGCCTGCTGCAAACTGCACAACATGGTCAGTGACCGTGGGATAGCAGTCCAGGCGGATGAGGGTGACAGCAGTGGGGATGATGTGGATGAGGGGTCAGAAGGGGGTGTGCAGCCACCCATGGGGAGGCTGGACCGCAGGCTGGCAGTGGAGGCCAGGAGGTACAGGGCCACTATCACACAGGAGCATTACAGAGATCGCAGGTAAGTGGAATGACATGCGTGCTGCACCTGCATGGACCACCACCCCACCCACTGGGTGGACAGGCACATAGGGATGCATGCAGTGACACATGCACACACAGCATGCATGGTGAATGCAGGGCAACACAGACACACACACACACAGCACACTGCACAGGCATGGGCACACACACACACATGGGCTGCAGAACATGGCATGGATCAGACACATGACACCAATGCACAGGCACAGCTGGTGTGGAGCTGCCCTCATCACACCCATGCCACAAGGCCCAGCAGCCCAGCCAGCACACACAGAGGGCGTGCACCACACCACACCACCACATGGCACAGGGCGACACCACACATGTGTGTACTAGGCAGCAGCAGTGGACAGCAGGAAAGAGAAGCACACCCAGCAGGACTACCATGTGGTTCCACGGCTGCCACGGCCACATGGGCAGCCATGCCCAGTCTGTTTGGCAGCCACGGGCTGTGCAACAGCCACTGGGGGGGGTGTCCAACACGCTCACAGGGGTGGAGGCCTGAGAACATGATCGGGTCCTCACTGGGGTGTAAAGCCAGCCGAACAGGGTTGCACCGGGGGTGTCGGGGATGGCCACGTCAGAGCCCGGCATCAGCCGTGCAGGGGTTGCCAGATGCCGGGACCCTGGTGTTGAAGTAGCACTGCGGGGAGTCCAACATGCATGGCCGTGCCCAGTGAATGCCAGCGATGCAAATCCAGCTGCAATGGTACCGGCTATGCGGTCTAACGATGCGGTTGTGGCCTCCTGCAGCTGGCAGATCTCATCAATGAGCTGCGCATGTCCACTGTCCTGCCGCTTGGCCAGCTGACGCATCTCAGCCCGCAGTGCATGGATCTCCATTCCCAAGCATCGCCTGGTTGTCTATGGATACCCACAGCAGCCAGGTGTGGTCAGCCAGCCTGTTGGCGTCCTGCGCATCCTGGGGTGGATGCCGGCCTGCTGGGGGTAACGTGGCATGCTGGTGAATGCCCCACTCTGGTGGATGCTGCACAGGGGACCACACAGGGGGTAGTGTGGCTATGGGCGCACTGGAGGCAGCCTCTGTGGCATGCTGCCCGGTGGTCACTGCATCCTGTCCATCTGTCTACTGGGCCATGACCAGAGTGGCAGCACCCGCAACAGCCTTCCCCTCACCAGGCACAGTATTGGCACCACTTGCCACTGTGTGGCCATGGACAGGGGGCAACTGCGCAGCCGCCGGCTCAACACTGGTCCCCGACAGTGCCTGCGACTGTCCCTGGACCCTGGCCAGCACCCCATGCACGGCGCTGTCCAGGATCAGTGTCATATCATCAGAGTCGGGCACCCCACCCAGCTGGGTGCCTGCGCACAGCACAGGCAGGCCCTCACCTAGCAGGAGCTCAGATAGCAGGTCATCCGACTTCAGCCCCAGGACGTCAAACAGCCCCACACTGTCATGTCACGGTCGGTCTCTGCCCCGGATGCCCGTGGACGTAGATGGCACCATCTCCTCCGGTCCTATGTCGGCGTCCTCCTCCTCCTCCTGTGCTGCTCCACAGAGATGTGATGGCGCTGGAAAACAGAAACACAGAGTCAATGTAGGTGTAGCACTCATGCAGACAGGGCCTGCATCCAGGGGTGCACGATGCCATGGCCGCCATCCACCGGTGCGCCGTGCACAGCTGCATGCCTCACCCACTTGGGCCACACAGCACGGTGGCAAGCCTGTCTGCATGGCACTGCCCATATCCCCCCATGCATGGCATGTGGTGACCCACCGTGCTGTGAGGGGCTGCCACCTGTCTGGAATCCACCACCAGGAACGCCATCTATGCCGGCACGGCTGATGGTTGCCGCCACCAGCTCCTCCATCGCTGTCAGTGCTGGTGCGGTGGGTGGTCTGCTGCCCATCCTGCTGTGGGATGCCCTGATGGCTGCCACCTTCTCCTTAATATGGCATTTGTCCATCCCCACCTTCTTCCGGCACTCCTGGGCACTCCTCTGGTGCCTGCCATGTGCACTGACATAGGTGGCCACTGCATCCCATCCAGATGACCTGTTCAGCAGTGCACCCGTGGCACCACTCAGCAGGGTCTCCATATCGAGGTGGGCCTCAAACAGGGTCTGCTGCTCCTCCTTAGTGAAATTGGGCCTGCGCTTCCGTGCAGGCCCACGCTCCTCCTCTCCCTCAGCCTCAGACATTATGCTACCTTTGGACAGTGACAGAAATGGATATCAGCGGCAGCATGGCACAGAATGGTGCTCCGTTGCAATGTTGGTATGGGCCTCTCACTCCCAGCATTATCATCCCCTTACCAAACTGGCTGCAATACCGATCCATGGCTTGTGCTATGGTGTGGCGCTTTTCAAGTGCAACGCATTCAAATGAGCCTGTGTGCAACTGTAATGAGCTGCTAATGATCTAATAATTGCACTGCACATAGCCTAATGAGGTGATCTGCATATGGCAATTGAAAATCATGCTTTTGCATTGTGCTCAACCAGGATGCACCGGAGCAATCATGTGGCGCATTTCCAGCGCATGCATGGTGTGAGGGTGTGCAGTGCGCATGTGCGCAACTGTGTGCATTGGCCTATCAGGCAACCATGTGCAGTGCATGATATACCACCATTGCACGTGCGGTGATGGTCACCTTTCGTGCAACCGTGCACATCATGGCACAATGGCCCATGGCACAGCTGCTCGAAATGTGCTATGCCACATACAGTGTTGGGTGGGGTCATTCACGATGTTACACAGGGTAATGCCTTGTGCCATCAGGGTCACAGCCATGACCCCGTGCACCGGCCAGGCTATGCCGCTGTGTGCATGCATGGTGCTGCACAATACACCACCACAGCGCATGCCAATCATGCATCCATGTGCTGCATGGTCACAGACAACAGTACGCTATTGCACAACATACTCAGGCTGTACCATGTGCATGCTGTGTAGGCCGCAAAACTTCCTACAGTTGGGTTGCACTTGTGCCATGGTGGCCAATGTCAGAACGCATCGGATGGTTAACTGGACAGAGGTAGAGATGTGCAACCTGGTTGCACTGGTGGAGCCCTATGTGCCCCAGCTATTTGGGACGGTGCCCTTGCAGCAGCCAAGGACAGAGGTGTGGGCATGTATCGCCACTGCCATGGAATGCCACACAGGGGTGCAGTGCACCACTGAGCAGTGCCGCAACAGTATGGGGACCTGAGAAGGAGGGATCCTGGATGGCTGCGATGGCTCCAGGCACGGGTGCAGCATGCCACTGTGCCACAGCCAGGTTAGTATTCCCATGCGTCATGCATGCCCATAGTGTACCTGTACTGGGTGTCCGGATGCGGAGCGTGTGGAGCTGCCAGGGGGAAGCCACGGTTCTGGCGGTCACTGCGTGTTCTGCATGGACAACACACACAATGCTGTTGTGCGTGTTGCTGTCATGCAGGCGCCAGGGCCACCAGGCAGGCGGTGTCCCGTCCTGTGGCATGCCAGCTGTGTGCGGGGTGTGTGTGTGTGTGTGTGTGTGTGTGTGTGTGACAGTCCTCTCATGTACACCTCTCTCTCATCCATTCACAAGTCCAGAGGACCTCAGGAGGGCCATGGAGGCTGCGGGCATCTGGCAAGGTGATGGGACGGCTGCTGGAGCATTGGTGCAGCACCAGTCAGGTAAGCATGTTCGCACTGCTGTAATGTGCATTTGTGGGTCACTGTAGGTCGCAGGGTTCTGGCCATGGTCACCACTGCCATGTGTGGGCACTAACTGGGTGGGCGCAAGGCCCAGATGATGTGCTGGTGCTGCACTGCATGTGCATGTATCATGCCCATATCCACTGTGCCACCCAGGGGGGGTGTTGTGTGCATGACCACCACTGTGTGTGCGGCCTCGGGTGCCTGCAGTCCACGCTGTGTGCCTTGCATGTGCACTGCTGCACCCACTGCACAGCACTGTGTGCCTGTCCGCAATGCTGTAGTGTGCTGTGTGGACGGCTGGTGTGGCCCTCCATGCACGGGACCTTGGGGGTCTGTCCACTGGTGTGTGCCTCTGCTGTCCAGTGCACACATTCGGGTGGGCTGGGGTTCCATCTGGCATGTCGCTTATTGCCTGTTCCGTCCCTTCACCTAAGTCGGGCCAGGGTACAGCCACGGAGGAGGTCAGGCCAGATAGCAAGGCCCCATTCGTCATACTCAGCCAGCAGCAGAGGATGACATCCATGATGGCATGATTGGTCAGCCTGACACTGCACCACCTGTGGGAGACAGTGGCCATGAGGAGTGACCTAGGGAGGATGGAGGCTGCACTGCGCGGCAGGCGATAACCTGCCCTGGTCCCATTGGGGCCACGGTCTGACTTTGCCCTGCCCATCCCCACATCTCACTGTACAGCCCCAGAACCCTATCCCCCACTTCCCATGCCCCCTCACCATTGCATTTGTTTTGATGCCCTGTACATAGTTGCCCTGTTGGCTGTGTTGTTTGTTTTGTTGCAAGTAAACACTTTGCTACATCTTCTGTGTCTGTGTTTCCTTTGCAGGTGGCATGTGGAGCCATGCTGCAGGTGTCTGTTAGGCTGTGCTTGGGCGTGTCCCTGGTGTCCCACTGCTGTCCTCTTGGGGTGCTGCTCCTGTGTGCACCATGCCTGTGTGCCGTGTCCCTGTGTGGTGGGTGTCGCACTGGCCTGTGCCTGCCCCTGCACCTTGTGCCCTTGTCTGTCTGCACTGCCCTTCTGTCCGCCTGTCATGCTGGCCACCATCAGTGTGCCCTGCGGTGCTGTGCCCTTCTCCAGTCCAGGTGGCAACCCATGTGCCCCTGGGTGGCCTGTGCTTCCCTTTCCCCTGGACCACTGTCCTATGTGTTTGTGTGTTATCCTGGCACCATGGCCACAGTCCCCTGCAACACAACCTGTTGAGTACCTATTGCGTGGCTCTGGCATTGGCATGTCAGTGGTGCTGGTGTGTTGCCCTGGTGCCCTGTGCCACTGTTGGTGGCCCGGGGTCCTGTTTCTGTCATCCCCTGGTGTCCTATGGTGCCTCTGGGACAGTGTGCCCCTGTTGTCTGTGACTGGCCATGTTGGTGGGGTACTGTGCCCCTGTGCAGCCCTGCCATTGTGTCCCTGTTGCCCTTGCTCAGCCCGCTGGGTTGCATGTCCTGACCTGCTCCCATGCATTCCTGGTTGCGCTGGTGCATCTGTGGTTGTGCTGCAGCGCATCCTTGCTATATTGAGCCTGCCTTGCGCCAGCGCATGTTGGTGGTGCATCCTCTGAATATGGCATCCTTTGCCATATGACACATCTGCACTGCGCTGCGCCATCATTGCGCACACCTTGGGCACATGTCTGAATATCTAAGCCCCTGTGTATTGTTGAATTGTTATTACTGTGCTTCTACTTGTTTGTACTTATCCCTAACCCCCTCCCCCAGGACGCATCTGGAAACGAGCTTTGTGGCTCAGTATGTCTTTCCTGGTAAATCTCTTTAAAATAAATAAAATAAAAGCTTATTGGTAAGACGCATAAAACTCTTAATTAGCACAATCCAATCAAAACTGCAGACTGCCTGGTAGAAGGACTTAGGAGCATCTTTGAATCATCAGAATTAGTCAGACATCTTCACAATACCACTGCTAGTATCAAACAATAAAACACTGAGACAAATTCAATTTAATATTCCCCACAGGTCATACTATACACTGGCTAAATTACATAAACTTAACAGTGAAATAGCCAATAAATGCCCTAGATGTGAACTTGTGGTTGGCTCGAATTTCCATATGTTTATTTCCTGCCCTCAATTAGTGGACTTTTGGGACAACGTTAGGACAATAACAGGCACTATAGTAGGTCTTGATGCCCCTTTTGACCGTGGTACTCTATTTTTTGGAGGTCCTTTTTTGGTTGCAGAGGATTGGACAATGGAGAAAAAAGCTTTGGCAAATCTTGCTCTTATAAATGCTAAGAAATTAATTTTGAAACATTGGAAAGTTAAGCACCCTCCACATGTTAAAAACTGGTTACATTTAGTGATCGACTGCACTAACCTTGAAAGAATTTATCATAATCTAGAAGACAAAAAAACAATTATTTCAGCAAATATGGGAACCTTTTTTTATATCATTTAAGTAAATAAAACCTTAAATGTTTTTCATTGCCCTCTTACATTAACCCAAAACTAAATTAAACCCAAACTAAGTTACAGGCTAATGAATAGAAATCTGGAGAAGTTAGCTTCGGAGGCAGAGGCTAGAAAAATAGGCAGACAGGATAGAATATTATGACTGGCCTTATAATCCCTTAATTTTTTACATAGGATAATCTAGCCATTGTCTGATTCCAAAGAGAAAAAAACAAAACAATAATAACACACCTGCTCCCCTTGACATTTTTACAACCTTGGCAACTCCAACAAAACACTTTCACTTTCACCCTATCATTTTCTCTCTGACCAGAATAAAAGAACTGCCACCAAAACCTCTGTCCATTTAACATAAACTTGCTTATTTATCCAATTTGCTTAAAATCTTGCTGTCTTCACTCTTCCTTGAAGTCATTACGTCCTCGTAAGCCCCACAAACAGTCTCCTCCACTCTGACCAAGTCTCCTATATAATTCCCATTGAACAGCACCACTCATTCTTGGCATCAGTGAAGGCTGCGACAGCTCGCTTAGATTGTGAACTCACTGACACTTTCCACGATGTGGAGACGCATGATGCACATCACGCTAGTGTAGCATTATGCATCATAGCATCATGAGACACTCAGCAGCCACTTGGCCATCTGAACCACAATGAAGGAACAAAAAAAAAGTCTAGCTAAAACAAATTAAAAACAAAAACAGAGCAGAAACTGCTCAAAAAGATCAACCCTTGGATAAATGGAATATATCATGGCCACAGGAGAAATATTTCCCACTAGTGCTGTTTGATCTTTGGTATCACTCATGGTTCTGCTACTCGTGATGTCAAAAGGTCAAACAGCAGCTGGCCTGGTGGCGCTGAGGGTTGAGGTGCTGGACGTCACACCTCACGCTATGCCGGCAATCCGGGTTCGGAAGTGAGCTTGGGTGCAGAGGGTCAGCAGGGGGAGGGTTGAGGATCGAGTGCCCTTGTGGAGCTCTCTTCCCTGGGAGGAAGGGGTGGGTCAGCTCGGCATGCCAGCAGCCCCTGGTGGAGGCCGGGTGCACTGCAGCGTGCCGGGCAGCACATGATCAGCGTGGCCGATGCAGGCAGGGTTGCCATGCGCCAGTGCATAGGGGCATGTACCATACAAGGGGGGAGACCACAGAACAAGGAAAAACCCAGTCCTTGGGGTAGGTGATAGCACCAGCCCCCATGCCCACTGCCGGGTCCTTTCTGTCTGGCCTTTCAGATTCCTCCACCCGGGTCCTCACCCGCAGCTGGAGTCTATGTATGCAAGTGCACCCAAAGAGGAGGGGCAGCCCCACCCAGGAGGGGTTAAGCTGAGGGTGCCAGCTGTGAGATGAGGGGGAGTAGAGAGGAGGCTCAGACAGGCGGACTTCGGGCAGGGCGGGATCCGGCTGGATGCCTGAGAGAGGCTCCTCAGACCGTGAACAGGAGGGAAATAGAATAAAAAAAAAAAAAAGGTCAAACAGCACTCATGACAAATATCAGTGATATTTGTCCTGCGGCCATGGCGTATCTTATAGTCCCCACACCCTGTAGTGGTGTATCTGTGTTATAAAATAGCAACCTTTCTTGAGGGAGGGAATAGTGCCTGTTTTCCACAGATATGTAAAGAAATGTAATTCTGATTGCACTGATTTAGGTATTTAAAGAACAGGGGCACTGTGCTACATAAACCACATAATTGGTTGAGCAGTTTACAAAATCTGAAATCTCCACCGTTACTCTCTTTATTGGATGAACAAACTGTTTCTCCGGCAGGCCTGTAAATTCTTGGTGCAGGAGAAGCAGTATATCTGTAATAACTTTTCTTGATTGCATGTTATGTATCTTGCCTATCTTTAAACTCATTTCTTTTTAAATATAGTGCATCACTCTGTAATTTAGATGAAGAAGGACAAGTTCTAAGACTTGCGTTTCTTCCCTGTGTCTTTAAATATGTCACATTATATTGGTACTAAGTGTGGCTTTCAAGGCGTTATTATATTTTGACACTTTTGAATGTGATTTCCGAAACAAGGTTTTCATAATGCTTGTATGGACTTATATCCAATTTTACTGTCCATACTATTTGACACAGGATATTAACGCATTAGCCTGGCACAAATAATTTCCTATTTTCCAAGTTAATAGAATTTTGGGATTGTTTTGTTTATATAAATATGTATAACAAAACAAAAAGGTTAAAAAACAGAACAATGATAGGAGATAAATAAAACTGTGTCTATAGATAGTAACAACACTATTTGAACTGTGTCTTTTTTAAGCAAGCATGTTGTTTGGTAACTTGCTAGCCTTATAGGTGTATTTATTAGTAATACTGTGGTATTAAATGAAGTAGGTGCTTTGACATGGTGGAATGTGGTAGAGCACTGAATGAGCTTTTTGTATTGTTACTAGCACTTTATTGGCTAATTCAAATTAACTATTAATTGATGTGATTATAAATATGTATGTCATTTAAATTGACTCCACCCCCCCGATGAAGAGGGTGTATGCCCTCGAAGCACTGGGAGCCATTGTATGTGTGTTTGAATAAATTGTTCATCGTGTTTTTTCATTTGCTCTGTGTGAATCACTTTTTTTAAGTGTTCCTTGATCATTTTTGCCAATATCTAGGCTGATCCACAAAGCATACCCGTTTAGCGCATTGTTTTGTGTAATAAGCTACAGAGAGGCAGATGAACTCCAAGAAATAAAAATCATGTATGCATGCAAGGTGCCTCATTAATAAATAATGTGGAACAGAAATACATAGAGCAGATATGGAATATAAGCTGAAATGTACCTAAATATTGTATTTTTAAAGGTTTTTATTGATGTGTCAACAGCTCTTTAAAGCAGCAGTGCAACAAAATTTGGCAAAAAATTGACACTACCATATTTCTTCACTATAAAAGATTCCAGGCATCTTCCAGTTGTATTTTGTGGTAAAACGTTATAATGCTACCAAAATTTGAGTATCTTATAAATGTTTTAGTTTTTTTTTTTCTCAAGTAAAAAGATGGCCGCAATATTTGGCTTAAAAATAGCCTTGTAGACCTGGCAAGTGTTAGGATTGAGAAAATAAAAAAAAAACTCATGGTGCACAGCACAGGAGGTTTCTAGACCAGAAGAATTCACAGGTATGCCAATATTTTTATTACTTATAGATGAAACTAGCTTTTGGGAAAAACAATTATTTTTTCATTGCACTGCTGTTTTAATTTCATATATCTGGTTGATCCTGCTAGCTAAGAAAGACTTATTGTACGTGGTTGATCATGCCATTTTCCCTGCCCCGTGCTCCTCTGTGCTTTCATTTTCATGTGCAGTTTCATTGTCCTTTTATTTTCAGTAGTGTGACCAAGTGGGTGTGTTGCCTTTAAAAGCATTATTGAGGAATGTCTGTATATGTTCTTTTTTTAACAACTATTCCTGCATTTGAAATCAGTTGTAAAGTTCCACCACCAACTCAGTAAATACAAGTGAGTGAACTGGTGGCTTTGGTAGCACAGGCACAGTGAAGCGTGCGTGTTGCTATAGCAAACCTCGTGCTTGTTTCACTGTGTCTGCGCTACCGGAGCCACTGTCTCACTCACTTGCAAATACCAAATCAGTGACAGCACTTTATGATTCCAGCTTTACAACTTATTTCTGCTTGCATGGCTGCTTGTGAAACTACTCTCTCAAGAGTAAGGAAGGTACTTAACAAAGCCTGTCGTTTTGCAAGCGGGGTGGACAGGCTCACACATAACTACACATTGTATGCTCTCAACAAATGGTTACCACTTCAGGACAGGTTAAAATAGCAGACCAGTCTGATGGCTAAAAATGCTTTGTTGGGCCACACCCCCACTGCCATCAAAGATCTCTTCTGCCCGATCACAAACCAGTATTCCACCAGAAGTATGTCTAGACAAGCTATTGAAGTCCCCTTCCAAAAAACAAGCCTGGGTAGGCACTCTTTTGCAGTCCGTGTTTGCCAATGGCTTAACGAGCTCCCTGAATTCCTAGTAGGTTTCCAAAATGGCACAATTTAAAAAATCCCTAAAAGAAGAACTCACTTTGAAATCAGCCTGCTGCTGGTTTTAATAGATTCCTGACCAGTATATCATGTTTTATCTTGTGCTTATACATGACTGGCACTTGCAAACTGTGGCCCCATGGGAATACTCTGCTACAGTGTGTATATTTCCCCGACTGATAATTTACTGTTGCTTGTACCTGACCAGGCTCTTTTTGAGCTGTGATTGTATGTTGTATTTTTCTTTCACTGTACTTGTAAGACGTGGAATCTTTGCAAAAGAGCACTTGTGCGCAAAGGTGTTTTCCAAATTATAAATAAATAAATTTCAAACACATACTGACATTTCTAAATAACGCTTTTAAAGGCAACATGCCCATGTGGTTACGCTACTGAAAAGGGACATAGAGGACAAACAAGAACAGCAAGGGATGGGAACGGCAGGATCAACAAAAGAAGTAAAATAAATGTAGAAAAAAATATTTATTGGGGCTTCACTATAACAGAGAAAAAATAATATTTGTTTTTACTTTTTTAGTTAAAGGCAAGTATATGTTTCAGCTCCTGTATGTGTGCCTCTTTCTTTGTGCCAGGTGTGGAGTGATCTCCTGGTGTGGGCTGGCAGGGAGCAGATTCTGAGGGATGGAATTTAGTGCAAAATTGTGGTCATTATGGAATAATGCATGGTCATGTGGTGCATTTAATCCAGTCATAGACCAGGATGATTTTCACTGCTTTTTCCACACACACACACACATATATATATATATATACACACACATATATAATACACACATATTATGGGGGTGCAGTTGCACCCCTGTAGTTAGGGTTGAGTAGGCAGTTTAATGTTAAGCCCCAAATTTTGCACGTTAATAACTTTGTAACTGTTCAACGGATTTGCACAAAATTTCAGAATGCGTTGTCATGTGGGGTAGATCTCTTGATGTCCCAAGTTGTGTTTTGATCAGATTTGCAGTTTGCATGCAACAAAGCACCAAAAAACAAATTTTTTTGTGCTTTTTGCCCATTTTTGCTGATCTTTGCCCATCACACTGTGGTCACACCTTTTGGAATTTTGGTGTGAAAATTTCAGGGTAGAAAGAGGTTGCCACAAAGAATAATCATGCATTGGTGTGGTGAAATAATATTAATCCATTCCAAAGTTATTTAATTTTGAATTTTTGGGTTCTGAGCATGCTCAGTTCAGTCTTTGGAATAGGTATATATTTTGCGAAATAGGATTTGCCTCACGATCAAGGATTTTGCCACCTAGCAAACAAGGATTTATAAAATCCCTGTTCGTGAGGGAAAAAAAATCCCTTTTCATGAGCCAGCATCTTGTTTTCATTTTTTGCCACAAATAAGACATTGTAACTTGCCCCACGGATGTGTTCTGTGGTAACTGAAGAATGGGTTTTGTTCAGGGTGATACCCTATACAAATCCATGGCTTTGGTTTACTTCAGTTTTGTGTAACAACAGCCATGTTTTATTTTAAAAATCCTTGTTCGTCACTCGCTTCCGATCCTTGATTGCAAGGTGTCAAAATCCTTGTTCGTGAGCCGAATCTTGTTCACGAGCTGTCAAAATCCTTGATCCCAATTTCCGGACTAGATGGCCTTATCTCGCTAACAAGGTTTGGCTTGAGAACAGGGATTTTGTCAGCTCACGAAAAGGGATCGGCTCGCAAAAGGGGATTATGACAGCTCACAAAAAGGGACTGCTTTTTTAAATCCTTTTTAGTGCGCTGTCAAAATCCCCTTTCACAAACTGTCAAAATCCCTTTTCGCGAGCCAGTCCCTTTTCATGAGCTGTCAAAATCCTTGATCGTGAGATCAGGACCAGATGGCCAAAATCTCACGAACATGGACTTCTCATGAACAAGGATTTTGATAGCTCACAAACAATGATTCACCTTGCGAACGGGGATTTTGACACCTCATGAACAAGGAATTATAACATTTTCCCAGTGTACTGCTAATAAACGGGTTGGTCTTTTGCCTTGAAATTTGCAGGGTACAAAGGGGGTGTTCCACAGATGTGAATTATGCTGTTTAGGTGTAAACATTTTCATTGGTTCTATAGCTATGTCATTACAAAGTTGAGAAATTTCCCATAGGATAACATTGTGGTGAATGCAGTGCCCGGAGGGCCCCACACTCCCACATGGAGCTGACAGGTTATTACAATGTCTGTGCACTTATGGGAGGGGCCCTGTGCTCCCAAAACGATATAAGGGTAAGATTATACTTTCTCAAAAAGTAAGGAAATTCACTGCAAAAAACTCCTATACTGTATTATGTAAGCTTTGTTACACATGGGATGGGATGAGAGTTAGAGCCGATGACCTCAAGGCACACCCCATCACCTGTTGGTCTGTGGTGGATGGGGGAGGGTATGTTGGGGTGTGAACCCTAATGCCTCATTTCCCTACTTTTGTTACTTTAACCATAACTGATGCATTAACAAAGTTTTTTGCAATTAATATATATATATATATATATATTTTAAAGGGGTGCGATAGCACTCGTATATAGATAGGGTTGAGTAGGTGTGTAATGTTAAATCTCTAACATTGCACCTTAACAGGTTAATAATACTCTTGATTTCACAAATTTAGTAAGTTTTGTGATGGTAGGCTGTCTGAATTCTGAGATCCACATAGCGCAAAAAGTGGACAAATTGGGGGGGGAGTGATGCTGGTTTTTTTTCCTCTCACCTACAGCCTAGATGGTTTGGCATTTTGTTCTGAAACTTTCAGGGTAGAAGGGGCTTGTCTTAGAAAGGTGTCTTTTTTTGGTTTGGTGAAAAACTATTAATTTGTTCCCAAGTTATAAGGATTTGAAATTTCAGTTCTGAGCATGCTCAGTAGGGTCTTTTATTTTTATACGGAAGAAGAATTCAGATTTAGTTTTTTTCTCACAAAAGAAGATCCTTCTGTCATGAGCTGAATTTTTTCTTTCATAAGAAAAAAATCTTCTTTCATATGGAAGCCATCTTGTTTTTTATTGTTAAAAAAATTTGACAACCCATTAAAAGTATGCCCTGGAGAAAAACAAACACATGAATCTAGCTAAACGAGACTGCTTAGCTAGATTCTGGTTTTGTGTATTGAAAAAAGACCCTGAAATATGGTTTTAGGATATCCCTAAAATCCTACGTGGAAGGCTTAGCAAGGGGTCCAAATTCATCTCTTGTGAGCTGAATGTCTTCTATCCTGAGTGTCATGAAAGAAGAATCTCGACCCACAAAAGAAGAGGGTGGGACTTCATTTTTTTCATAGTTCTTCGTGAATCACAAAAGAAGACTGTCAGCTCATGAAGGAAGAGGGTGGAACCTATTTTTTTCATAGTTCTTTCCTGAGTCACAAAAGAGGAATCAAGGGTCACGAAAGAAGGGGAGTTCTTTTGTGAGGTCATACAAAAGAACCATTGTTCTTTTGTGAGATTTGACAAAAGAACTGTTCGTTTGGCTTCAGTTGGAGTAGTGAGCCGGTGATCCCCTGATCTCTCTCTCTTTCGGTCTATCTATCTACCTACCTATCTATCTACCTACCTATCATAGAAACATAGAAATTGTTGGCAGATAAAGACCGCTAGGCCCATCCAGTCTGCCCGTAGGCCCTACACATTGTATGTGGCCACTGACCTTATGTGATAAATGGCTTTTCATCACTCTCTCCCCACTCAAGCTTCCCTTGTGCCTGTCCCAGGCTTGCTTAAAAACCCTCCACTGTGCTTGCCCCCACTACCTCCTGTGGCAGACTATTCCAAGAGCTGACTACCCTTTCTGTGTAGAAAAACTTCCTCATGTTACCTTTTAATCTACCCCCTTCCAATTTTATATTGTGCCCCTTTGTTCTAGTACTTTTTCTACATTGGAAAAGGTCCCCCATCTGTACCTTGTTTATGCCCTTGAGGTACTTGAAAGTTTCAGTCACATCCCCCTGCTGTCTCCTCTCCTCCAGTGAGTACATATTGAGGTCCCTTAGTCTCTCCTCATATGTTTTGTGGTGCAAGCCCAGCACCATCTCTGTTGCCCTTCTCTGGATAGTCTCCAGATTATCTATGTCCTTGCACAGCTGTGGCCTCCAGAACTGCATGCAGTACTCCAGGTGAGGCCTTACCAATGTTTTATACAATGACATCACCACCTCCCACCTCCTGCTAGTGATACCCCTGCCTATGCCCCCCAGCTTGACACTGGCCCTCCCTGCTGCCTTTGTGCACTGCTTTGATACTTTAAGTTCATCAGAGATGATAACCTCTAGGTCCCTTTGCTCTTTGATGACAGTCAGCTCCTCCCCCCCCAGCCTGAAGCTCTCCCCAGGGTTCCCTCTACCCAGGTGCATTATTTTGCACTTCTTTGCATTGAACCTCAACTGCCACATCTCTGACCATCTTTCAAGTTTCTTCAGGTCCCTCTTCATTTTCTGCACCCCTTCTGGAGTATCAGCCCTGTTGCAGATCTTGTTGTCATCTGCAAACAGGCAGATCTTTCCTTCCAGCCCCTCTGTAATGTCACTAATGAAGACATTGAACAGGACTGGTCTGAGTACTGATCCCTGTGGTACCCCACTGGTCACCCCCTCTGCCCAGATTGTACCCCATTTACCACCACCATCATCTGTCTCCTGTCTGTTAACTAGTTCCTAACACAGTTTGCCACCTTGTTTCCCATGTCCAGACTACCCATCTTGTGAATCAGCCTTCTATGTGGGACAGTGTTGAAGGCTTTGCTGAAATCTAGGTAGGCGACATCTACCACCCTTCCCTGATTTATTTCCCTAGTCACCTAATCAAAAAAATCTATTAGATTCATTTGACATGACCTTCCTGCTGTGAATCCATATTTCCTCAGATCCTGAGCACCTCCGGATTCCATATGTGCCACTATCCTTTCTTTCAGCAGTGTCTCCTGATCTTTCCCACCACTGAGGTGAGGCTGACTGGCCTGTAGTTCGTTGTCTCCTCCCTACTGCCACTTTTGTGCAGTAGGACTATATGTGCCCTCCTCCAGTCCTCTGGAATGATGCCCGTATTGAGTGACTCTGTAAACAGGGCCACTAGAGGCACTGCTAGTTCGCTTCACAGCTCCTTTAATATCCTCGGGTGGTTCAGCTATCTATCTCTCTCACTCTATTGTCTTTATTTTTTTATTAATATTGTTTCTTTCTGCCTCCCAACTCACCCAGCTCTCCCTCATTCTTCTGTGACATTCAGTGAAGTTTAAAAGTGGATGGGGTGCCCACCTCCAGCACCACCTGCCCACCACCTCCCCTCCAGGTTGCCTGCCCCCCATTCCCAATGTTTATTTTATAATATTTATTGTTAAGGGGACAAAGGTGCCCACTTCTGATACTGCTCCTGTCTGCCCCCTCCAGGCCTCTTGCCCCACTTCCTTATAATATTTATTTTAAATGGACTGAGGTGCCCACCCCCAATACCGCTTCTGTCAAACCCTGTCCTCTCCAGGTCATCTGCCCCCTTCCCCTTATATGTGTGACAGTGACACTAACCAGTAGCCCCTACACTGGGGTGCCCAATCCCCAGTGTAGGCTAAGATCCCTGAAATAAAGGAAACCATCCCTTACTGATCCTTTTTTTTCCTTGTAACCTAAAAAAAAGAAAACAGTGTATTGTTGATCTGACTCCCCTAACACACTCCCACCCCACCACAACCACCACTCAGCACCCACCACCCTACACCACCTCACTCACCTGAACATGTCTGTGATGTAGATCCACTCTCTGATCAAAGACACATCTTGTTGCTGTATCCAGTGACTGTGATATGACAAAGTAAGGTATTTCAATGGGGTTTGAAATTCTGTTCATAACTTGTCATTTTTTAATATTTTTTCACCAAATTTTCAACATGGCCTTTTTGAGACACCACTTCATGAACAAGGGTGGGGAAATTATTGAAATCCATCCCAAAAGGTGATTTCGTGATCACTATGCAAAATCACCTTTTGGGCAGGATCTGAACATTTTCGCTGCCCTTGTTCATTAGGTGGGGTAATAAATAGGTTATGTTGAAAATCTGGGGTAAAAATATTATGAAATTTCAACATTTATTTATTTGAATTTTGATGACTGGGCAGGTCAACTGAGACAAAGTCCCTTATTCAGTGACGACCCGAGGAATAAAGCATTCCAAGAAAAAAACATAAATAGAGTAAAGTATGGGGTGGTGTGTGTAATGAGAAGTTTACACATCCATGAGGTGTTAGATGCTACTCACCTTGTGGGTGTGTAAACTTTGAGTTTTCACACCACCCCATTTTTTAGTTACCTTCCGGTGCACTCATGCTCCGGTTCTGTTTTCTACCACTGTACACATCCGTCCCGTCTGAATTTAAAAAAATTCAGTTGAAGAAGTGCTTTCTTTTCCCCCACTGAGTTTAAAATAATGGCAGTTTCATTTGGAAGGAGAAGGCAAGCTGAGGTGAGCGGTTGCAGAGCGAGGAACTGCAGGATGGACATAAGCAGAGTGAGGAAGCGGTGCGGTTTGCCGTGAATAAACCCTCCTTAATTACGGTAAATTACGCCACAAGCCTGTGACAGGAAAAAAGCAAGCCCATTAATTATAATACAATAATACATTATATGTAGTTGGATTTTTCACTGCACGCTCATAAATTTGGTAATTTTCAATATTTTTATCCCAAATTTTCGACAGACTCTTCTTCACACCACCTCATTATGTGACAACTGTATTTTCTCAGATCTTGGCTGAAACATGTTTTCACACTTCTGGTGCAAAATGACATCTCAGCAATGATTTGAAACTTTTTGTCTACTGGATTCACGGGGGGGTGATAAGACTATGTTAAAATTGTAGGGTCAGAATATTTAAAATATTTAAAAAGCAATAAAATTATGAGCGTATGTTGACATTTTTCTGTGCTCGCTCATACCTGTAGGTTTGGTAATTTTCAGTAGTTTGACCCCAAATTTTCAACACTTTTTTCACACCACTTTATGAACGCAACACCTATCATTTTTCAAAATCCTTGCCAAAATTAGTTTTTGCACCTGTGGCACAAACTGAAGATTTGGTGGGGATCTGAACATTTTCACCTAATGGGTTTTTGAGGTGGGGTCATAAGAAGGCTGTCTTGAAAATTTAGTGTATAAATATGGTAAAATGACTAAGCTATGAGTGAAATTTTTCTGTTCTTCCACAGCCTGATGGACTCCCTTGGGGCCTTGCGTGTCTGCATCTGTAGCCACACAGAAGCACAGGACCCTCTGGGCCCTACACTTCCACAGCTAGATGGACCCCTCATGGCGCAGGGCTCTCTGGGCCCTGCGTCTCTGAGTCTCTGGTGTCTTGGTGAATCAGTGGTGGGGTCCTCCGTGGGGTTTTCTACTGTAATGCTCACCCCACTCCCCAGCCCATAGCCTTCTGTCTGAAGCGCAAGGTACAGCTCCAAGCCAGTGCCCCATAGTGATATACTCTTCAAAGAGATAGAGAAGTATGTTTTGCCACTTGTTGCCAATAAAATCTGTTGTATTTTTTCACACAGGACCTGCACAGTTCAGGGAATGGGGTGGGGATTAGGGCTGACAACCCCAAGGAAGACTCCGCCCCTGATTCACCAAGACTTTAGAGACTCAACACCCTATTGTTTTTTTCTTTTTGCTGCTTGGGGGGGGAGGTGAGTTATGATTGGAAATCCTAACACCACATATCCCTACTTTTGCGGTGTTAACTTGAACCCTAACTGGCGCATTAACACATTTTTTTGCAAAGACTTTCCATTCTTTTTGAGATAGTGGAATTGTATCCTCATTCACACAGGTCCTGACTGCAACATGCAGGGCCCGCTGAGTTCTGTGCCAAGGGAATACTCCATCCACCTATGGAAGTGCAGTGATGAATGTCTAGAATTCATAGGGCTGTCTGATGGGCTATGGAAGTGCAGGGCCTATGTGGACGCAGATACAGATACACAGGGCAAAGAGTCCCATCTTTCAGCCAATGCACAGAGTGCTCTGCCACCCAAGGGTGCAGATGTGCAGGGCCCTATGCCAAGAGAAGAGTTGTCTTCACTATATGGTACATGGGCTCATGCAGACAACCCTGCACCTTTCATTCCCTGGCTGGGGGGGTCACATAACAGCACCATCCCCCCACCCTTGCCCTTTCCAAATGGATCACTGGGTTTATCCCTGAACTCAGCTCACCAGCATGGGATCACAAAGCATACCCCATGGGGTTAAGACTGGCACTACACAGAAAGTTTCTTAATAATTATATATTTTTTTAATTTTGACCCCAAATTTTCAAGATAGTCATTTTATGACTCCCCTTATTCACATGATATGTGATATTTATAGTATATTGGCCCAAATATTATTTTGCACCAGATGTGTGAAAACATATCTCGTCCAGGATTTAAAAAAAATGACACCTGTCACATTTATGAGGTGATGTGAAAAAGTTGCTATGTTGAAAGTTTGGAGTCAAAGTACTGACAATTAGCAAACTTATGAGTGAACATTGAAATATTTCAATGTTCACTCATAACATGGACATTTTACCATATCTGTACACCAAATTTTCTGCATAGCCTTCTTATGACCCCGCCTCATGAACCCAATTGGTGACAATTTTCAAATGCCCGTCAAAACACCATTCCATACCACAGGTGCAAAAACACAATTTGGCCAGGATTTGAAAAACGACAGCCTTCATTTTTATGAGGTGGTGTGAAAAAATGGCTAGGCTGAAAATTTGGGCAAAAAATATTGAAAATTATCAAACTTATGAGCGAACATAGAAAAATGTCAAAGTACACTCATAACTTTGTTGTTTTTAAATATTTTGACCCCAAATTTTCAACATATCCTTCTTATGACCCTGCCTCATGAATAAGGATGGTGACATTTTTCAAATCCTGTCTGAAAAGTGATTTTACAAAGTGACCAAGAAGTCACCTTTTGGGCCAGATTTTAATACTTTTACTGCCCTTGCTCATGAGATGGGGTCACAGAAAAGCCATGTCGAAAACTTGGTGTAAAAATATTTAAAAAATGACAAAGTTCTGTATAAAAGTTCAAACTGCATTGAATACATTAAACCAGAATTACCTTATTTTCTTATACTGCAGTCGCCAGTTCTAGACAGTGCAGAGGGGATCTATGTCATGTGATATGTTCAGGTGAGTGAAGGTGTGTGTGGGGGGGTACGTGCAGTGGTGGGTGCTGCATGGGAGGTTGGAGTGGGGTGGGTGGGGTGTGTGTGGGGTCAGATCGGTGAGGGACTGTTTACGTTTTACAAGTTTAAAACCAAAAATAAATGTAGGACTTTTCCTTTTTATTTCAGGGGACATTCCGACACTGGGGATTGGACACCCCAGTGTTGGGCTACTGTCCAGTGGCACCGGCGGTGGGTTCCCCAGTGCTACCATGTATATAATGGGAAGGAAACGGGCAACCTAGAGAAGAGGGGGGTGAAGCGAAGCAATGTGGGCAACATTAACTTAAAGATAAATGGCATATCAGATTATTCATTCCACAGCTTTTTCACTGGCAGTGTAATAAAAATGGTCTTTTAAACAAGAATCCATATGTCTACTGTGGCATTTTTTTAGTTTAAATAACATATTTGTATCTCTGTAAGTGTCTCTGATAGCAAATGGCACTTCAGAGTTTTCTCTTCGAGTCAGCTCTGACCGAGACACCTTCTGATATCAATGAAGGAGTGATGTCCTATATGTAAGCTCATGATAGCCTCGAGAATATATAGCAATGTTTGTACTCAGGAACAGTGTTGAAGTACATCAGACAACTCAATCTGAGATTTCATGTGAGACTTTTTTTTTAAACAGTTTGCGCGTCACACTTTCAAGAGTAAGCTTTTTCAAAAAACAGCTCATCAGACCTGATTCTAACAGCTGATTGTCCCCCATAATTTAAACAGTAAATGCGCACATCAATAAATATATACATAAATATGCATAAGACAGGTTCACACAATTGTCTCTTACTGATGGTTAATTATTTCCAATGTGGCACAGTTTGTGTGGGTGTTTGGGGGAAGGGGTTGTGGTGGGTGGTGGTATAGCAAATTGGAGTATCGAAACTGGCAGACACTGTTGTCCTGTGCATACAGGATGGGATTGGTTTGGATAACTGTTTAAACAAGCATTTGTCAATGCTGAATGTTTGCTTGCTGGTATTACCATTGGAAATGCAGGAGTTAGACAGATGCAGAATAGGAATGGCAGTGAAGTATTGAACTTCACGCCAACCCCACCTCCATCCTGTAGAAATGGACCTCTGCTCTTGAACAGTGTCACTGTGATTTCCATAATGTGTCCTGAACACTGATTTCCCACAGCAACCACGCTATTCTGCACTGGAAGTGCAAAAACACATTTCAGTCAGGATGTGAAAAATGACAGCTGAGCTGTTCATAAGGAGGTGCGGAAAAATGGCAATGTTGAAAATCTGGGGTGAAAATACTACAAATTTGCGGGCTACAATGATGCGTGGAAACTGTGCAATGCAGGCTTGTAACACACTTATTTTATGGACTTTCATCACAAAATTTTCAACACAGGCATTTTAGGACCTCTGCTCATGAACAGTGTTACTGTGATTTTCTTAATGTGTCCTGAACACTGATTTCCCACAGCGAATGCGCTATTCTGCGCCAGAAGTGCGAAAACACATTTTGGCCAGAATGTGGCTATATTATTCATAAGGAGGTGTGGAAAAATGGCAATGTTGAAAATCTGGAGTGAAAATATTGCAAATTCACGAAGTTATGAGCGTGCGTAGCAACTGTGCAACACACACTTGTAAAACAGTAATTTTTTGGATTTTTTCCACTAAATTTGCAACATAGACTTTTTGAGAGCCCACCTCATGAACACTGGCACTGTCATTTCATTACTCTGTCCCAAAAGGTGATTCCGCACAGTGACCATGAAATCACCTTTCTGGACGAATAATGCAATGACAGTGGCTGAATTCATGAGGAGGGGTCCCAATAACCCCATGTTGAAAATTTGGTGCCAAAATTCCCCAAAATACCTGAGATATGCACCAAAGTTGAAAAAACCCTATTTATGCCATTATACAGCTTACTGGCATTTCCTCAGTTTGTGGTTGGCTTTGAAGAGTGCAGACGTGTTCCCGGTCCACTGAAGATAATCACGCTTGGCTCCGGAGGTAAGTATGGGCTGAGGGGGGTGTGGGGAGGTAGGGTGCACAGATGGTGGGTGCGAGTTGGGGGAGGGGCTGCTGGACTTGATGAGGGACCATTTTCTGCTTTACAGGTACAATGGGAAAAACAAACATCGCAGGCCTTTTTTTTCTCGACAGGGCATTTGGCACGCTGGGGTAGGCTCCCAGCATGCCACCCGACTATTTTTGGGGGCAGTAGCCGACGGGGATTGGGCACCCCGTCGGCACAAATGGGGCAAGAGCCGAGGGGACTGGGCACCCCCCTTGGCAGAAAACAAAGGTTTTTTTTTGGGGGGGGGGACATTATGCTGACAGGGAGTGGGTTCCCCCATCAGAAAATGAAACTGGGAAGGAGGGGACTGAAGCTGACAGGGATTGGGCCCCCCGTTGGCAAACAAACACTTTTTTTTGGGGAGGGCGCATGCTGCCGATGGGCACTGGGCACCCCCTCGGTAGTAGGGGCTGGTAATATTGTTTGTGAACATGGCAGTGGCTTGCCGCTGCATTCTCAAACAATATTACACTAGATAACGTTCCACACTGCAATGACGGGTCACTCCCTCATTGCAGCAATGGCTGACGCTGCAATGATGAAATGGCCCCTGATTGCTACAGTGAAAACGTTACAAGTTGGTGGCACTTTTGGAAGTCAGTGTCATCAGCACATTGTGCCTCCATTGGTCCACCAGTGGCAAGCCCCCAAACATAATGCCTCCTTTGGCTGCCACAGTGCCGCGCCTCCACAACCCGCTTCTCTCCTAAGCTGCTGCATAATGTTTCTTGCGCATGCGCACAAGCAAACAAAAAATAAAGTGATGTATTATGCCTCAATATGTGTCTACTAACAAGACTAATCACATTCTGTATCAAGGATCAAGCAGTAAGGTGTAAACATTAACCCCCCCCCCCCCCCCCACAACAACCCGCCACATCCAACCTCTCAAAACTCACCCAAATTGCTCTGCAAACAGTTTTTGACTGAATGGCTTGTCTGTCAGGTGTGCTTTGCACAAACTCTATTATGCCAATTGATGCTTTCTTTTCCAAATATGAGGCATCATGCCTGAACTGCCATGTGCTCACATTGCAGACTAATAAATCATCATGTAGAAACACAGTTGTCGGCAGATAAGGACCTCTTGGGCCGCCTAGTCTGCCCAGTTTTCCCTGCCTACTGTGCAACTGCAGACACTACTCAATCTCTGGTCATCTCCTCCCCTTGCCTTAGTGCCAAGGCCCCCCTTGTATCTGTCCCATGCATGCTTGAATCCTGCCACCATTTTGGCACCCACCACCTCCACTGGACAGCTGTTCCAGGCATCCACCACCCTCTCCATGAAAAAGTATTTCCGCACATTTCCTCTGAGCCCCCCCAACTTCATGGTGTGACCTCTTGTCCTTGAGCTTCTTTTTCTATAGAAAATGCCATCTTCCTGTATCTTATTAATACGCGTTAGGTATTTGAATGTTTCTGTCATAGCCCCCCTTTCCTCTAGAAAGTACTGTACATATTTAGTTTCTTGAGTCTCTCCTCATAGGGTTTTTGATGCAGGCCCTGCACCAGTTTGGTAGCCCTCTTCTGTGCCACCTCCACCTTATCAATGTCCTTCCATGGTAGGGCCTCCAGAACTGGACACAGTACTTGAGGTGGAGTCTTACCAGTGATCTGTACAGGGGTCATTTTTTTTAACTTGATGTTTATTGCTTTGACATAAACACATACATAAATCTATTACCGAACATGGGACATATAGAATATTACCACCACTGAGGATACCACTCCTCTTAATACATTGCAAACTGTCCATCAGATGCATAAAGATACATCATGGGAAGGGGGGAGAAAGTATGGAAGGCAATGATATACTTTTAAGAGTTCACATTAATTCACTGCACTGGAGACCATGAGCTGCATGGTGAATGTTCGTAGAAGTCCACAAAGGATGATACCATATAACCCCCCCCCCCAAACTGGAGGGTAGAGGGAAAAAACAAACCATGCTATTTTAAGTTTACCTGTGCTAAAGTAGCACAGAGTTACAAAAGGGAGAACATCTGAGTAAATTAGCTAAAAAAAAACATGGAAAAAATCGTGTTAGCTAGACTTTTAAAATATATCCTATAACTTTGTAACCCCCTGTCTCCTTATTAATCCTTGGAGATAACATACAACTTTTCCATCTAACCAACTCTCCTATTTAACATTAATAAACAATTCGGACATTGTAACTGATAACGTTAATAACAACTTTGCAGATGTTAAATGGTATGGTGGTAGGCAGTTCTTGGGTATAGAATCTATCTGTCCAGACATACAAAGTCAGCTCAGAAAACAAAACGAAACCAGGAAAAAGCCATTTACCCACCATACAGAAACATTTATGTTAGGTGAGGAGCAAACGATTCAGTTCAAAGTTCCTTTTCTGCTGAGTGGGAGTCTTTGGTTTCGTCTTGGCTTCTTTCCCTTGAGCATGTTTCTGGGCCCACTTAAGGGCTTCAAATGAGTTGGAGAAAATAAATATCTTCCCTTGAAAGACGATCTGGAGTCTAGCTGGAAATAGCATTCCGTGATCAATCTCTGCGGCCGGAAGCATGGCTCTTACTCCATCAAAGTGCTTTCTCTTCTGTCTCATAGTGTTTAACTTGGGTTGGGGTAGATCCAACTAGATTGACCATTTTGGACCAGGGGGCCCGATCTTTCGAGCTAGCGTCAGGATAAAGTCTCTACTTCCCACGCCGTCTGTGAGCAAGATAACTGTGCAAGGAGCCTCCAGGTTATCAGGCCGACCTCTGGGAGTCACGCCGTAGGCTTTCAGTATCTGGATCGGGCGGTTGACATAAGCTTGGCTAAGCTGCTGGCCAAAGCAGTCCAGCATGAAAAATGGGAGATGATCGCCCTCACATCCCTCTGGTAGTCAGACGAGCCACAGATCGGCCTATCTGGCCTGATTCTCTAGAAACTCCAGCCTGGACCAAAGATGGGTGTTCTCTTTTGTCAGGGTTGCTGCAGTTCCCAGGGCTGCATCTGCTCTTTTCGTGGCTTCAACAGTTGCGGTTTGGATTGCATCAAAAGATGTTTCCAGACAGACCACCCTATTAGACAGGGTGTCAAATTTATTGGAGAGTCCCGATACTGATTTAATAAGCTGGCTGAGTTTCATGCCCAGTGTTTGCAAGATCTCTGCAGGTGGATCTTCTAAAATATCAATGGAGCGGCCTGGGGCAGACCACCTGGTGGGAGTTCCCATTAATTGTTTGCCCTTGGCTCTTTCTGGCGTGGATTTCTCCTTTTTTTGGATTCCCCATTTTAGGCAGAAAAGTATTATACACCGATTCCGTTAATGCTGATCAGAACTGAGAACTGGAAAAAGAAGTATTTTGTATTAATCCAACCCTTAGACCGCAGAGCTCTATAACGCTGCGGACATTTCGCTCAGGCTCCACAGCGTTCCCTGTACAGGGGTAATATTACCTCTTTCTTCCTGCTGGTGATACCCCTCCCTATGCACCTGAGCATCCTGCTGGCCTTCCCCACTGCCTTATCACACTACTTGGCTACCTTGAGGTCATCAGAAATGATTACCCCCAGGTTCATTTCCAGTTTGGTTGTTGCCAGTACTTCCCTTCCCAACTGGTACATAGCCCCTGGGTTTCTGTGCCCCAAGTGCATGTTTTGCACTTTATTGCATCGAAGCCCAGCTGCCAAATCCTTGACCATTCTTCTAACTTTTTCAAATCATCCCTCATCCCCCCCCCCCCTTTTGTGTCTACTCAGTTGCAGATTTTTGTGTCATCAGCGAACAGGCATACTTTCCTTTCTAGCCCTTCCACAATGTCACTAATAAAGACATTGAAGAGTACCGGGCCTACAGTAGTACTGAGTGCTGAGGCACACCGCTGCTCACCTTGCCTTCTCCACAGTGGACACCATGTACCACCACCCTCTGACTCCTGTTGCTTAACCAACTTCCTACCCAGTTTGTAACTTTTTGGCCCACTCCTAGGCAGGCCAGCTTATTCACCAGTCTTCTATGTGGAACAGTGTCAAAGGCCTGACTGAAATCCAGGTAGGCCACATCTACCACTCCTCCCTGATCCACTATCCTGGTCACCCAGTTGAAGAACTTGATGAGGTTTGTCTGGCAAAACCTCCCCCTGTGAAACAATGTTGCCTTGGATCCTATAATCCACTGGTTACAAGGTATTCAACTATCTTTTCCTTCAGTAGTGTTTCCATTACTTTGCCCACCTACTAAAGTCAGACTAACTGGTCTGTCTGTAATTTCCTGCCCTGGGACCACATCTGCCCTCCTCCAGTCCATCAGAACATCCCCTGTTTCAATGATAAGTTGAACAGAGTTGTCAGAGGTATAGCCAGCACCTCTTTTAGCTCCCTCATTATCCTGGGGTGCACCCCATCAGGTCCCATTGCCCTGTCTACTTTTAATTGTGCCAGTACCTTGAGAACTTTCTCTTCTGTAAAAGGACTGGTGTCCATCTCCCTACCATTTATGCCCTTGTCCCTTATCTTTGGCCTGTCACCTACCCCTTCTTCTGAAAATGCCGAACAAAAGTATTTGTTCAATACAGTATGTCTGCCTTCTGAGGGATATTGATCTGTGCATTGTACTTCTCTTGAAGACGAGCCCATCTCTCCATTCAAGGGCTCCACAAGAGGGCCCCCTCATTAGGGGCATAGAGACCTCTCTTGCTTCTCTCCTGCTAACATGGATAATTTCATCTGCAGCTGGGGTTGAGTATAGGGATCTGTATAGACAGGCCCCATACCTTGGAAGAATTATTTTGTACTGTATCATAGTTTGGCTCTTGTTAACTATTGGCCATTCACTGTTTTTTTGTGCTTATAATGTTTGCTCTCACTTCCCTCCATATATGTACTCCTTATGAGCCATCCTACAAAGGACTGATGTGGGTATGGGATGATCTGAGACGGTATTATGAACCCTGTATAGTTAATTATGTTGCAAGTTAACACTTTATTTGTATCATATAATGTTTGTTGTCTCACCAATCCAGTCAAAAGAAGCAAAATTTTAGCTACTCTTAAAACAAGCATTTGTCAGTGCCGAATGTTGCTTGCTTGTATGTGCTGTTTAGGTATTTGGAAGTGACAGTTTCATGCCTTCCTCCCAAGACATCTACTGTGTCTTTCCATTCAGTATTCACAGAAGAATGGGAAGGGCAAGGGCCACAACAGTACAGCAGTTGCCAAGGGGGTGAAGAGGTGGACAATAGTCCATTCAAAGGCAAAAGAGTCCTGCAGGAGCTCACTAAATTGAAGGTGGACAAAGTGATGGAACCAGATGGCATATGCCCAAGGATATTAAGAGAACTGCGAAGGGAGATAGCAGTACCTCTGGCAGCCATGTCCACTGAGTCATTCAACATGAGTGAACTTGAGGAGGGCACATGTGGTCCCTCTACAGAAGTCCGGCAGCAGGGATGAGGCGGGGAACAATAGGCCGTTCAGCCTCACCTCAGTAGTGGGGAAGATCATGGAGACATTGCTTAAAGAAAGGATAGTGGGGCATCTAGAAGCCATCAGAGCCCAGGACTATAGACAACATGGATTCACAGTGGGGACATCATGTCAGACAAATCTGGTTGATTTGTTTGACTGGGTGACAAAGGAAGTGAATCAGGGTGGGGCAGTGGACAACACCTCGATTTCAGCAAGTCTTTGACATCATCCCACATCACGAGGCTGATAAACTAGCTGGGTAGGCTGGGCATGGGGGAAAGGGTGGTAAATTGGGTTAGAAACTGGCTAACAGACAGGAGGCAGAGAGTGGTGGTAAATGTGGTGCAGTCTAGGGAGAGGGGGTGACCAGTGGGGTGCTGCAGGGATCGGTGCTGGGGCCAGTCCTGTTCAATGTCTTCATTAGTAACATTGCAGAATGTCTGAAGGGAATTTTTTCTCCAAATTTTCAACATAGCCATTTTAAGACCTCTGCTCATGAACAGTGTCACTGTGATTTTCTTAATCTGTCCCAAACATTGATTGGCACACGAATGTGCCATTGTGTACTACATACACGGAAACACATTTTGGGTGGCGTGAAAAATGACAGCTGTACTCATAAGAAAAGGAAGTAAGTAAAATGGCAATGTTGAAAATCTGTAGTGC
Organism: Neoceratodus forsteri; assembly: GCA_016271365.2. Lineage (NCBI taxonomy): Eukaryota > Metazoa > Chordata > Ceratodontiformes > Ceratodontidae > Neoceratodus > Neoceratodus forsteri. Next base: position 113,877,976 of record JADMNL010000027.1, read on the forward strand.
AAATATTAAAATTTGCGAACTTACGAGCTGCAGTATAGGAACTGCAATAACGACGTCAGAAACAGTCATTTTAGGAATTTTTTCACCGAATTTTCAAAATATCCATTTTAAAACCTCTGCTCATGAACAGTGTCACTGTGATTTTTAATATGTCCCAGTACATTGATTTAAGCATCACCGACTGTGCCATTGTGTGCTACATGGGCGGAAACATGTTTTGGGCAAGATGTGAAAAATGACAGCTGTACTGCTCATAAGGAGGTGTGGTAAACTGGCAATGTTGAAAATCTGGAGTGCAAATATTGAAAATTCACGAACTTACGAGCGTGTGTAGGATCAGTGCAACAAATGCTCGTAAAACAGTAATTTTTGGGAATTTTTTCACCAAATTTTTAGCACAGCCATTTTAACATTTCTGTTCATGAACAGTGTGACTGTGATTTTCTTAATCTGTCCCGAACGTTGATTTTGCACACCGACTGTGCCATTGTGTGCTACATGCACGGAAACACATTTTGGGCGAGATGTGAAAAATGACAGCTGTACTGCTCATAAGGAGGTGTGGTAAAATGGCAATATGGAAAATCTGGAGTGAAAATATTGAAAATTCACAAACTTGCAAGCGTGCGTAGGAACTGCGCAACGTGCGCTCCTAAAACAGTCATTTTGGGGAATTTTTTCACCAAATTTTCAACATAGACATTTTAAGACCTCTGCTCATGAACAGTGTCACTGTGATTTTCTTAATCTGTCCCAAACATTGATTGCGCACACCGACTGCGCCATTGTGCGCTACATGCATGGAAACACATTTTGAGTGACGTGAAAATGACAGCTGTACTGCTCATAAGGAGGTGTGGTAAAATGGCAATGTTGAAAATCTGGAGTGATAATATTAAAAATTCGAACTTCTACGACGCGTAGAACTGCCAACGCACTGCCTAAATGAAACAGTCATTTTAGGAATTTTTTCAGCAAATTTGCAACATAGGCTTTTAGAGCCCACCTTATGAACACTGGCACTGTCGCTTCGTTAATCAGTCCTGAAAGGTGATTTCGCGTGAGTGACACGAAATTACCCTTGGGCCCGATCAACCCATGACAGTGACAGAATCACGAGGAGATGTCCAAAATCCCCATGTTGAAAATTTGGTGCCAAAATTCCAAAAATGCCTGAGATATGCAGCAAAGTTGAAAAAACAGTATCTATCCCATTATACAGCTTACGGCATTTCTTCAGTTCGCTGTCGGCTTTGAAGAGTGCAGACCTGTTCTGGTCACCAGAAGATCGTCACGCTGAGGTCTGGAGGTAAGTATGGGGTGAGAGGGTGTGGGGAGAGCAGAGTGTGCAGTGGGTGGAGTGCGGGTTGTGGGAGGGCCAGGGAGCGCCGAGGACAGTTTTTTGTTACAGTTTTTTATATAAGACTCGTGGGACATTTGCCACGCTGGGGTGGAGCTCTGGCGTGGTAGCTGGAGAGAGCTGTTGGGAGGGCTGGAGCCGACGGGGACTGGGCACCCCGTCGACCATAACATCATTTGCCACACTGGGTGGGCTCCCAGCATGGCACCCAGATGCTTGGAGGGGCATGCAGCCCGGCCGGGATTGGGCCCCATCAGCCATAAAACATTTTGCCATGCTGGGGTGGGCTCCCAGCATGGCACCTGGATGCTCTGGGGGGGTAGTGGAGCCGATGGGGGATTGGACACCCCCGTCGGCCGTACAGTGTGGGGGGGAGGTGGAAGGCGCATGAGCACGCAGTATGCGTGTGTGTGTGTGTGGAGGGGGGAGCTCTGCTCATTGAAGTGGAGCTCTCCCTTTCAACTGAATGACCACTGCATTTTCAACTGCTGTCATAGACAGCTGCAGCAGTGATTGGGGAACTGGGGCCGTGCCTGTAAACACACTGACTGCATTGGAAGATGGGTGCCACACCTCCAAAAACTCGGATGATGGCACACTGTTTCTTGCACATGCGTGCAAGCAACATAAAAATGGGTCCTGACTTTATTTGCCTTCAAGAAACACATCTTTCTCAGGATGAGCATAACAAATTATCAAAATTTGGCTATGCCCAAGTTATAGCCTCTACTTATAAGAAAGGCCATCATCTGGGAACTGTGATACTGATACCAAGGAGGGTTCTCTTTGAGGTACGGGGTATGTTGGTTGACACAGAGAGGTGCTATGCCATTGTCAAAGGGACGTATAAGGGGCAGATGATGACACTTGCATCAATTTATGCCCCTCCCCCAGGTTCTGATTAGGCTTTTTACAGGGGTCTTTTAATGAAAATTATGGAATGGGCAGAGGGCACTTTGATATTTGGGTGTGATTTTAATTTGGCCCTAAACAAATATCTGGCTACTATGTCCTCAGCGAGACGCTCTGATAGTCAGATGGCTCATAAGGTGCACAAACTAATGGCTGAACTGGGTTATATAGACTTATGGAGGTACATGCATGGGTCACAGAAGGACTTTACTTACTATGCTACAACATATAAAATATACACTAGGTTAGATTATTTCTTTGTCCCCAAAGAAACATTACCCAGCTTAACGAGACAAAGACTGGGGGTATAGTGCTTTCTGACCACACCCCCATTTTTCTCAGGCTGTCTCTGGGACAGATAAAAAAAAAAATCGACCTTTTGGCAACTGAATATATCCCTCATACAATCAGAGGAAACCCAGACCGTTATAAAAGACAAAATTCAAATGGCCTTGGAGACTAATGATACTCCAGCAGTCTCTCCCACAATACTATTTGATACTCTTAAAGCAATTTTGAGGGGTAGGCTTATAGCCATATCAGCCCAGTGTAAAAGACAATGGGAAGCAGAATGGCTTTTCCTGCAATCCCAGATTTTGGCCCTAGAGAACTTGTAGAAAAATAAATGAGAGAGAGAGAGAGAGATCACTATCCTTAAAAAAGAGCTCAACACATTATTAGACTACCAGGTGGAGCAGAAGTTATTATATATATATATGAGACAATGTTATTATAAGGGCGGGCCATGGGCATTTCGGCTATTGGCAAATAGGCTTTGCCAGCAGAAGGCCAAGGCCACTATCACAAAAATCTTTTATCCACGCACTAAAACTCCCCAGGTTGTCACTGTAGACACAGCATCTGCATTTACTGAATACTATCAATCTCTATATACTGCGGATCCCTCCCCAGATAGTGATACTATGTCAGAGTTCCTGAGTACCCTACATCTCTCCCAGATACCCCAAGTGGAGGCACAGAAGTTAATTTCACTCATCCTTACCTCAGAAATAAATACGGAAATAGCCTGGTTGAAAACAGGAAAATGCCCGGGGACAGATGGGTTTCCAGGGAGTTTTACAAGCTCTTCCGGAACCCTGTGGTTCCACTATTAGTAGGGTGTATAATGTGATCCTATACCTAAAGAGTGGAATGGCCCCTTCTTGGACACAGGCAATTGTTGCAGTGCTGCCCAAGGCTGCCAGAGATCCTACCAGCTGTACTTCTTATAATCCAATTTCAATTTTAAATACAGACTACAAAATATTAACAGGTACAGTATTATCACTAGACATCTGGAGAAGATTATACCACAACTTATTTATATGGATCAGACAGGATTTGTCCCAGGTCGCCAAGCTCAGGGCAACATCTGCCAAGCTGTACACATAGTAGTCCATCTTTCCAGTACTAAACAACTAGCCCTGTTAATGAACCTTGACACTGAATAGGCCTTTGATAAGGTCCAATGGCCCTATCTTCAGGTGACCCTGGCCAGTTTTGGGCTCCCCAACAGATTTTTCCCAATTTATTGCCAAGCTATAAAAGTCCCCAGTAGGCTTTGTACGAGTTAATGGACATATCGATACTCCCTTTAGGTTGGAGAGGTGGACCAGGCAGGGCTGTCCCCTCTCTCCCCTACTTTTTGCCCTTTATATTGAACCCTTAGCTTAAGCCATTCGTTCAAACCCTACAATCTGGGGTATACAGTTAGGGGGAACCGAGCATAAGTTGGGGTTGTATACAGAGGAGATCTTACTTTTTTTGGGTGATCCCATTTCATCTTTACCGGCAGTGTTCAATCAGATCAGGAGTTTTTCCGGGATGTCGGCTACCTCCTTAACACCACCAAAATGGAGATATTAACATTCTCCTTTTCGGTTCCACCTCGACTGAAAGTAAAATACCCTATGTGGTGGAACCTCACCAAAATGAAATATTTAGGCATATACTGTATCTGGGGCAATCCTCTTCTTCCCTGCTTCAAGATAATTACCCAACTTTGGTAGACATTCTTAAAATTGACTATAAATGCTGGGCCCCTCCTTCCATTACCCTTGCACACAAGGGCGCAAACAGCAAAAATGAATGTTTTGCCATGTTTTTCTATCGTTTTCAAAATGTCCCTTGCGTTCTTTCACAACAGAACCTTTTAAATTGGCAGAAGCAAATTATGCCCTTTTTGTGGTGTTCTAAAAGACTGCGAATAAAATGGCAAATTCTATATTTACCTAAAAAACAAGAACGCCTTGCCCTACTGTGTTTATCTGGGTACTGGATCGTGTCTCAAATGAAGACAGTGCTTCTGTGGCAAAACCCCAGTACTCATTGCATTGGAAAACTATACGATTAGCAGTGGCCGGAGACCCCCCTCTTCAGGCCCTGTCCTTTCATTTGCGTCTAATACCCCGAGGGAAGGAAGCATGGCTGACAGGAGTGGAGACAGTCCAGAAGGTTGGAGATGGGGAACCAAAATGGGACATACATCCAATTCCTTATGGAGATATAAGTGGTGGGCCTGGGACAAACAATTCACACTTGCCTGGTAGTCCCATGGTTTCATCGCCAGGCAGATCTTGCAGGGTACCACACTTCTGTCTCTTGACATAGTGGCACAGAGATATAATCTTACTCCAACAGACAGATTTCGATTCTATCAAATCAGGAATTATGTTAATGCATATCTCAACAACCCCACATCCCTACAGGATATGGGTGTACTTCCTCCTCCCTTTGAGGCCATATGGACAACCCCTACAGCAATGGGTGCCATAACTTTATTATATGCAAATTATATAGCTGACCAGGGGATCACAGCAGCACATCTTTGATTGAAATGGGAGGGAGAGTTGGGAATCCAGTTGGCGCAGCATGCTTGGCAGAGGATTTGAACAGTTGTGTGGACATCCACCTCCTCCTCTGATTGGAGAGAATTTCTATGGAGGATACGGGTTAGATATTTCCTTGTTCTGACACTGCAGTCTAAATTGGGCCCTACTAAACCTACGGTTTGTTGGAGATAATGCGAGGAGGCCTTTGCACACACATTTTCTGGGGATGCCCTTTGCTCGTTGCATACTGGGCGGAGGTGTTAAAGCATGTTACGAACATATTTGCATTAGAGTGGCGGTTCGGCCTGTAAAATATAATCTTAGGACTTTTACCAACTGCCTTAAAGGGAAAGGAGAAAAATTCTTGTGGAAAATCCTGGTAGCTGCTACGTTGAAAGTGGTTACTAGACGCTGGTTACAGCCCACAACACCTACAGAAAAGGATTGGATTATGGCAGTGTCGCGAATTCAAGAACTGGAACGTATAACGTATTCAGTGCAACACAGGCAGAAGGTATATATAAATAAGTGGACAAGATGGGAACTGTATTCAGCTGATTAATTTCCTTAATAGTATTTTCTGATCCCTCTTATCCTTTTTCTTTTTTGAACAGTGTGACCACTCCTTGCCATGATTACTGGTATACCCCCTATCATTTAATTTATAATGACTTTTTTTTTTTCAGCCTGAGAACTATCAAAGTCTGGGATAAAGGAGGATTTTAATCAGATCTTTCATTCCAACCCGCAACTTGGTCTTGGTGAAATTGGTGTTTGGGTGGGGGGTAGGGTGACAGCGTTTTAATTTTAACTTAAGGTTGTGTTTTTCTTTTTCTTCTTCTTAATGAAGTTACGAACATATGAACCTGCCAGCAGAAACAGACCACCCGGTCTATCAATGTTTGCCCAAGTGTACAGCTAGCCCCCTAGACTGCAGCTACCCCAACCTCTCCCCATCTGTCATTCCCATGACGGCCTCAGCCCCCTCCACCCAGACCCTCCCTGAGCTCTGTCCCACTCCCTCTTAAAACTTCTGACTGTCTTACATGATACCACCCCCTCTGGTAGAGCGTTCCATTTAGACACCACCCTCTCCATGAAGTAGTGACTCCTCATCTCCCTCCTAAATCTTGCACCCTCCAATCTTAGTCCATGCCCCTTGTGTCCCTACCCCTGCTCAGTTTAAACACCTCTTCAGTGCTAGCTTTATTTATCCCCCTCAAAAACTTGAACTTTTCAATCATATCCCCCCATCCCTCCTCTCCTCCAGCATGTACATATTCAACTCATTCAACCTGTCTTCGTAGGCCTTGCCCTCCATCCCCTGTAACATTTTTGTTGCCCTCCTTTGAACACATTTCAGTAAATTAATATCCCTCTTCAGATACGGCCACCAGTACTGCACACAGTACTCCAAGTGCGGCCTAACCAAAGATCTGTAGAGGGGCAGGGGCAGGATCACCTCCCTATGCCTGGATGAGAAACCCTTTGCGATACAGTCCAGCAACCTGTTCACCATAGCTGCTGCTTTCCTCCATTGGGCAGAGTTGTTCATGCTCCCTGTTACCAACACCCCATGGTCCTTCTCTTCCTCGGTGATCGCCAACCTCACCCCTCCCAACCAACAGTCCTTCCTTGGGTTCTTTGCCCTGAAGTGCATAACCTTGCATTTTTTCACACTGAATCCCAGCTGCCACTTCTCCGACCATACCTCCAGTTTGGTTAGTTCCCCTTGCAGTTGTTTCCATCCATCCTCTTCGTCCACCACTGCCCCCATTTTGGTATCATCTGTGAACAGACTAACCCTGCTCCCAACTCCATGTGCAATATCTGGGATAAAAAGCCCAAATAGCACTGGGCCCAGCACCGAGCCCTGCGGCACACCACTTGTCACCGGTCTAGATGTTGAGAGCCCCCCCACTACCACCCGTTGCAGCCTCCCCTGCAGCCAGATCCTTATCCAGTTTGTCAGCTTCATCCTCACCCTGCAGCAGTCAGCTTCCTCCCCAGCCTCCCATGAGGCACTGAATCACAAGCCTTGCGGAAGTCCAAGTACAGGACATCTACAGCATGACCCACATCCAGCTCTCTTGTTACCCAGTCATAATATTCTATTAGATTGGTCTGACAAGACCTCCCCAAGACAAACCCATGCTGCTGCCCATCCTGGAGGTCATTACCCTCAAGGAACGACACCAGCCTCTCCTTCAGTATCGTTTCCATAAGTTTACCAACTATGGAAGTGAGACTGACACAGGCCGAAAATTTCCTGGGTTGTCCCTAGGGCCACTCTTGTGTATGGGCACCATATGGGCCACCCTCCAGTCCTGAGGCACCCATCCCATGTCCAGGGAGGTGCTGAATGGGTCCTCCAGCATCTCGACCAACACCTCCACTATCTTCCTCAGCACCCTGGGGTGGATGCCATCAGGACCTGGTGTCTTGTCCACCCTTAATGCCCTCAGACACTCTAGTACTCTACTACCCTCGATCATTCCTTCCATCTTCTCCCCCACCCTCCCAGTCCATGTTGGTAGTGTATCATCCTTCTCCTTCGTAAAAATGGAGCAAACATATTCATTTAGTATTTCCGCTTGTTCCTCTCCCTTTTCCACCCACTCCTCTCCCCACTTTATCCTCACTATATGGTCTCTACCCTTCATCTTTTCCCTGACATATCTAAAAAAAAATCCTTCTCCCCTCCCTTGATTCCCTGCGCTAACCTTAGCTCCCTGGAGGCCTTGGCTGCTCTCACTCGCTTGGTCACCTCCTTGGACCAACTCACACAAGCCTCCCTGTCCTCTTTCTTCCTCGTTCTCCTGCGCTTCTGGTACGTAGCTCTCTTTGCCCTCACCCCTGTCTGTTTTATGGTTAAACTGTATCATTTATACATAAATACAAAGCAAACCCATGGTAGAAGTAATGATATTTTTGAGGGACTCCATTTCCAATCTTGCTATTTTTACCTAGAATTGGAGTTTTTATTTTACTGAAGTGGTGTTGGAAACTGAGTTTGTACAATTTCATGGAGTTCTCAATAAAAGAAGTTTAAACAAAAAACAATATGTCTGCCTTTTATTGGCCCTCCTCCTCGCAAACCCTTTTTCCCCTTTTATCCTTACTATTCCCCCTTTGGCCTTCCTCTTCTCGCTTATATATCTAAAAAAAGTTTTATCCCCTTCTTTTACTGACTGGGCAATATTCTCCTCTGTTTGTGCCTTTGCACATCTAACTGCCTTCCCTGCCTCCTTTTGTTTCTCCTGGTAGTTTTCCCTATCCTCCTCCTCCTCTTTCTGTGTCTTTCAGTACTTTCTACATTTTTTTTTTGCTCTTACTTTTTCTGCTACATCTTTAGAGAACCATAGTGGTCTCTTTTTTCCTCTTGCCCTTGTTAACCTGCTTAACACAGAGATTTGTTGCTTTTCAGTGCCCCCCTAATTTTTGTCTATAGTTCCTTGACCCCCCCAGATCCTCTATCCCTTCTAGGGCATCCATGAGGCATTCTCCCATTTTCCTGAAATTGGCCCTCCTGAAGTCCAGGACCCTCATCTTAGTGCAGCTTGGTTCTGACCCAATCTGCATATTCAACCACACTGTATGGTGATCGCTGGACCCCAGGTTGTCACCCACTGTGACATCAGCAACATTGTCCTCGTTTGTTAGTACCAGGTCCAATATCGCCCCTCCCCCATGAGTGGGCTTCTTAAAGAGCAGGTTCCTACTGTCGGTGTAGCTACTCTCCCCCAGCCCGTTCAATTCCTTACCTGACTGGAAGCCAGCTACTGAAGTATGTCATAAAAAGTCCATCACTGTACAAAGTCATATCCCTCGTAATTTTGTAAATTGGAATGCTGCGGAAAAAAAGACCAACTTCCCGGTTAGAAAAACACGCCCCCACCTCGGCCCATGCAGCACTGTTTTGTGATGTCACAAAACAAAGGCTGCGTGAGCTAGCCCCATTCAGTTCCATGGGGCTGGTATTTTCTAATATATTTATACCCTTTAGTGCTGGGATTTTATTATATCAAAGCAATCAATCGACTAATAGGGACCCTCTTAGTCGATCGATCAGATGATGCTGGGGCGGGCAGCTACTAAGAAGTTGCTCTTTAACTAGTTACCTGAGGAATACCCTGTGCAAGGAGTCCAGTCTACCTCTACTTCTGACTATTGCAGCAGCTGGTAGGCTCCAATCCACATCTGGTAGATTGAAGTCCCCCACCAGCAACACCTCCCACTTGCGTGTCATCCTTTGGATGGCTTCCATCATGTCCTTATTCACTTCTCCCCCCTGTTCTGGAGGTGTGTAGATTACTCCAATGTGAATAGTAGCCCCCTTCCGCGTTTCCAGGGTGACCCACATTACCTCAGCTCCTCCCTGCTTCTCCTGTATTTCTGTGGCTTTTTTTTTTTGTCCCTAACATAAACAACTACTCCTCCCCCTTTTTTACCTACCCTGTCTTTTCTGAATAGAGTATACCCTGGTATAGTCACATCCCAATCCTGGTTTTCATTGCACTAGGACTCATTAACTGCAACCATATCCAGGTCTGCTTCAACCATGGCGGCCTCTACATCTACAGAGAAATACAAAATCACACATACCCCCATAATGCAAAGCATCTTGGGCTCTATATGCAAAGCACCATGCCGTTTTAGGCTGGTTCAGCTTTAACCAGCTTCTGTTTGCACCCTTGCAGATTGTGTGGGAGGTTCTTTGGCACCATGCATTCCTGCTTAAAGCTGAATCTGCCTAAAATGTCATAGTGATTTGCACATACAGCCCATGATGCTTTGCATAATGGGGGCATGTATGATTTTGTATTTATTTGCAACTTGGCTTTATGGCTAATGCCCTTTGGGGTAACCATTGTGGTTCTTTGTCTTCTACATCTGCAATCTTGTTCCCTAGACTTCGAGCATTTGTATAGGTAGCAATATGATAGCACAAGTGGTACCTGCATTTCATTTTGAACTCGATTTGCAGATCTTGGATTTACAATGCTGGTTAATTATCAGCAATACATTGTGTTCCTGATATCCTGAAGTATATTTTAATTGTTGTCAGATGTTATACCTTATCCCATGCAACAGTCATGCCTGCATCATAACTGTGACTGTAATATTTTAAAAATCTGCTCTGTGTCTGTGATATCTCTTGTGTGTGCATGTTTTCCCATTTGCTCAGTCATGTGTGGCAGATACTGTTATTTGCAGTGCAGTCTGTGCTACGGTTATCTCAGATCCGGAGTTAAAAAGTGTACACTGACAACCCCGACCACCCCTTCAAGCTATACCCCCTGTTCGCGATGTTTGACAGTGGGCGTGATAGCAGTCTCTCCTGATACTTAACACAGCTGACAGATTTGTTTAACAGCATTTACTGTCAGCATGGATATCCATACACTATAGTTACCGGTAGCATGGTCTGGGAATATCTGCATGCGTGAAGAAGTAATCTTTGTGCTTTACATATGATGTGCCAGATTCATATGAAAAATAAATCACAGGTTTGCACAAACATTACATTCTGTATAATGATAAGGCATGCTTTACCTGGTCGGTCTCAGTTGAGGCAATATTTTTTTATTTCACATTTGCTCTTTGACCCAGTTCATTTACAGTTTTAACTCCCAATCTGAGATAACGCTAGCACACAAGTTCAGTAAGTAAGAAGTTCAACATAAAATGCATGTGCCACGTGCACTATCATAGCGTCACCAGTACATAGTGATTTACTGAGCACACTGCAATTCGGACATGATGCCTCATGTTTTGAAAAGAAAGTGTCAATTGTTTTCAGCCAACAACACCCCTCTAATATCTACTCTGAAACTGGATATGAGATGCTGGAATATCCTCCTCCTCTTGTTCTATACCCGTAACCTAGCACTAAAGATGAATGTCCTCCCCTGCCTTTTATACTTATTTCAACGTGTCCCATGCTCTATAACTATTAAAGAATAAATGACATGGCAAAAATTAATAAACAACTTTTTATGGAACTATATAGGCCTCGTATTAGGCAGCAAAGACTATTCCTCACAGTCTCAAGGAGGAATCGCATTACCATCCCTTCCTTTGTACTGGTCTGCATCCCAGATGAGGCTGGCTCTCTTGTGGGGCAATGGGAGATAGTGTGCTTCTTGGAAAACAATAGATCTAGCTAGGCAACTCCCTTTACCACTCCAGGCTAGTCTATTCAGCCCTCTCCATCTTAAACAAACTCAACAACTTCTACCCGATGTTAGTGCAGTGATACTAGAGGGCTGGAGGAGAGGCATCCCAAACAAGTCCCTCCAACCACATTTTTGGAAGTACAGGTGGTTAATAGTGAACTCACAGTTCACTCCCCCACAACATGACATATGGTACTCTTTACAAGCCTCTCGCGGATTTGTTGCCCCTTGGCAACTGCTTCGAGGAAACACACTGCTTTCTTTTGAAGAGACCCAGGCAGCTTTTTCCTGGAGTGAAAGGGATAGATTCCCCTATTACCAATTGAGGGACTTTGTAGGTAAGCAACTAAGGGCAGAAGCATTCAGGTATTTGAAGATAGTACTCCCTATATTAAAATATGGAGCTCAGCTACAGTGGAAAGAGCTATTTCCATACTCTACAAGTCCCTTGTACAACTATTAATACATACTGCTGACCAGCTAAAGGCTAGATGGGAGAAAGACCTTAATTTAGCAATGAGGAATGATGAAAGGCTTAGGGTGTGGCAGGGGACCTGGTCAACTACTTCTTCACCAATTTGGAGGGAGTTCACGTGGAAGGTGCAAATTAGATTTTTCCTAGCTACCCTTGATTATGGTCAAAAGGGCTCCAGGTTCCTCAGCAATGTGCTGGCAGAGATGTGGAGCTCAGGCTGTGTCCCAGGCCCACATCTTCTATGATTGTCCCAAGCTGCTTAACTTCTGGACCACTTTCTCTCACCACATATCAGCCATGTTTGATATCCACCAACCCCCTTCTCCCAACCTCTTTCTGCTGGGTATTCCCCCAGGAACGATTCAAGGCAGAGATTGTTTGTACCTCTGGGCGATCTGCTTCTGTGCTGCCTATAAATCACTCACGAGAAAGTGGCTCCAGAAAGATCCACCCACTATTACAGAATGGAAAACAACAATGCTCCAGATACAACATAATGAGCAGTTGTCTTTTTCCTTACAAAATAGAATTGAGTCTTTCACTCAAAGCTGGACTAGATGGGAACTTTATCAACAACAGATATAAATGTAATTAGGAATACTTGAACACTTCTTTCAACATTCCAGCATTCCAGCTTTACAGTTTAACCATTCAATTGTTAGAACCCAAGGATCCTTGGAATATTCTCCCTTTCTCTCCTCTTCCCATTCCTTTCCCCATGTGTATACTCTTCCAAATATTTCCAACACGAAGTTTAAACCTATTTGTTTCTATGCAAATTCTAAAAATCTCTTGTGATATTATGTAATTCATTACCCAATTAAGAGGCCCAAGGTTTTTGAATCTATATATGTTATTGTTTTCCTTTCCCTTTTTTTGGTTAATGTTTTTTTTATTATTATATACCTGTTTGTATTAGGTTTATTTTAAGAACTTAAGAATATAGTGTAAAATTACAGACACTATGTATTTACTGCAAAAATGTACATGCAATGTATGGAAAAGTTGTGTCGTATAAGATATGCATACATATAACTTGAACAGCTAAATAAATGAAGTATAAAAAAAAGAAAGTGTCAATTGGCATAAAAGAATTTGTGCAAAACACATCTGACAGACACGTAGTTCAGTCAAAAACAGCTTGCACAACAATTTGGTGTTTTAAGAGGTTGGATGTATTGTGTAGGGATGTGGGGAGTGTTACTATTTATACCTTACTGCTATAGCCTTGCTAAACAATGTGATTAGTTATATTAGTGGACAGAAATGCAGGCATAATTTAAACAGTTACTCAAAACCAATCCCATCCCATACGCAGAGGCCAACTTACTTTAGATAGCTGGACAGATCTAGATAAATAGAGAATGAGACAGAGATAGAGAGAGCAGGAGATTGCTTGCTTACTGCTTCAACTGAAGTAGATAGCACGACTCCAGCTGTGGCTTCACACTTTAAAAATGTACCTCTGTTCTCATACTGAGAACACGGGTAGACACTTCCTCTCGCTAAGCTGGCCACCCAGGATTTTCAGGTGCCCAGAAATGTTATTTGCAGGGAAATTTAAAAAACACAAACACCAGCATCTAGCTAAATGCATCCTGTTTACCTAGCTTTAGGTGTTTGTTTTTTAAAAATACATAATTTTTATGTATTTTTAATGCTAGCTCTACCTCCCCATAGGTAACACAGAGGGTAGGATGGCCTGGTGCCAGGTAGAGAAATGACTGTGGACAGTCATCTACCTGGCCAGGGGTGAGTGTAACCACCCAGTCCCCTGGGGTTACTAGAATCCCATCAGTGTCAGTGCTAGGCAGGGAAGGCAGCTGGTGAATAACTAGTTAAATGGGTTTTTCACCTACTCACTCTCTTGTTTACTTGGTCTCAGCTGAGAGGAGAGAGTTTAGGTCATTTAGAACTCTCACAGCAGCATAAGCCACAGCAGCTGGCTGTGAGTGGGGAGTTTTAGAATCATGGGTTAGAGTTTGAGTTGGTAGTTGAAGTGTGAACTGCTGTGGGCTCTGGGAGGAGAGCCTATTTTCTCACCCTAGTCCTGAAAGACACCTGCCTGCTAATAGAAGTGGTGGAAACCACTGTCTACAGCAGGAGCTCCTGATTTTCATCCATGGAGAGATGAAAAGGACTGCTTGAGAATGGATCCTAGAGGCAAGTCCCTATTTGATCCAGGACACTTTGAAGCTGCCTGTGCTGTTCTGTGAGTAAATCAGACTTTGTGCTTTTTGAAGAAAGTACCTGAGCTTTGGGTGTTTCTCTGACAGAGGGAAAAGGTACACCAGTTTCTGTTCTAAGTCTGAGACTTTTCTCATGCTTAAAGTTGGCTGACAATTGTAGGGTCCAGAGGCAGACTAATGCACATTGTTCAAGACTTTAATTTCTACAATCCTGGAGTAGTGTTTTTCATATGCTGGATGTGAAAGTTCATTCCAAGATGCATTTTCCTACATGTTTTACAAGAAGTTTTAAGGTATAACTCTGAAAGAATGACTGGGTATGAATATGGAAGTGAAGGGTGGGTAGCCCCCATCTGGAAAAAACAGTTCAGCACTACAGGTTCCGTAGGGGTGCCTGGTTATTCAGGACATGGTGGTCAATGCCTGAAGAGAAAGTTTACCTCCTGGTGTGGGTTGTGGTAATTATGAGCAGCTGTGTGCTCCGGTGTTGCCAGTGCCACTAGAAGAAATTGTTCAGTTCTGGCCAGTTGCCACTCGAAGAACTTTTAACTCATTGTACCCAATAGTTCTGTATGAAGTCCGAACCATCCACTGATTACACTGATGCAAAATGGCCACCCAGGGTATATGAATTAAAGTCATATGCCATATGGGAATGTGTGTGCTCAGTTGTGGCCAGTGCCACTAGAAAGAAGGTTCGTTTTGTGGCCAGTGCCACTAGAAGAAATGTGTGTTCAGTTGCGGCCATTCATTGATAAGAATTCAATGTCCTATGAAATATGGGAATATGTACAGTTTCTGTCAGATACAGTCGTTTTGTTATTCTGCAAATGCCTTGTGCCATGATGTATAAGCCTTGGGGGTCCACCCTTGCTTTAGAGAACATCTTTTGGAATAAAGTCACAGTTTAGAACCCCAACCTGGTTTGGACATATACGTTTTTGCTTCCTGTGTGGAGTTACTGGGTACCCCCCCTCCAGAAGTATAGATCTAGCATGGCCCTAGCAAAAAGTTCTCTCCTCGGGACCTGGGTTTTGTAGATATCTTAATTGGTCACAATTGTACTTGTGTTTGTACACCCCCACTCCTTTGATGACCTCTAGAAGTAATGAGGGTATACATTCCCAAAGCTAGGGATGGTACCAAATTCCGAAGTAGTTTGTGTGCCCAGTCAAGGGCATCAAGGGGTAGCTAACTGCGTAAAGTAGCAGGGGGGTGGTTACACTTATAACTCTGGAACTGTATAATATTTTTTCACTAACGTGATGGTTTTGTGAAAAAATTCCACACCGTCTAGGCTATGTGTGAGAGCCAAAAAAAAAAGACAAGTAAAGTATAACAAAAACTGTTTTCTTGCATTTTTTTTGGTGTTCCGTATCTCAAAAACAAAACAAGATGACATCACAAAACTTTTAATGTCTTGAGACTCTGGCATCGAGACCACGCATGCCAGATTTTGGGCTATTTCGTTGAATGCTGCCAAAGTTATTAAGGTGCAAAAACTGGAGTTTAAAACTAAACAGCCTACTCAACCCTAACTATAGGGGAGCTACCATGCCTATATATATATATATATATATATATATATATTATAGTGGCACGGTAGTGCCACTATAGTTAGGGTTGAGGAGCCATTTCTATGTTAAACCCCAAAACTTTGCACCTTAATAATTTTGCAACTGTTTCACAGATTTGGCTGAAATTTGGAATACACGATCAAGAACCATAGGCCTTGGGATCTGCCAAATTTCGTACAGGTCGGATATACGGCTGCGGAGTTATTAAGCGTGATCTGTGCGGCGTTTACGCTTTCTGGAATTCTATGGTCGCACCTACAGGTAATACGGTTTGTCGACTGGCCCAAAATCTTCAGGAACGTCGTCCAGGGTCCCCGATGTGCCTTTTGAAGATTACGTGGAAAAAATATTGAGCGGTTCAAAGTTATTCAAAAACAGTTTCCCATTATAAGTCAATGGGAAAAGTTAACAAAAAGTTCAACACTTTTCGCAAATGCATTTTACTTTCTAAATGGGCCTGTTACTTTCCAAATCGGCCATTTTGTTTTCAGTTAGTGATCAGAAAAATGGTTGGCATTTAAATTTGGGACCCTCTAGCAACCTAATTATTTTGTATTCACCTAGTAGGACCCTGAGGATGCTTGCCATGTCTTTATTTTGTGGTAAAAGACCCCAGAAATATGTTTTCAAAATTTCTGGAAAAAGTACCATGCAAATTACTTTCGTGCTCACGAAAGTGTCGAACTTTTACGAAAGCTTTTATGAAGTGCGACAGTAGTTTTCCATCTGTGGGAAAGTAACAGCGATTCTTTGGCACTGCTCTGCAAAAGAACCGTTGGGAGTTTTGGGCTGAAATTTGGAGGGAACAGAGCCAACATCTCACAGATGTGCCTTTCAGTGTTGTATTGAAAAAATATTACACGGCGGCAAAGTTCCGGCACTCCAAAGTTGATGTTTTTCCCATAGGATAACATTATGGCACCTGACGCATTACAGAAATCCTTTGGATCCCTGCTGCAAAATAACGGTTTGGTCTTTTTTCCTGAAATTTGGAGGGAAGACAGTCAACAGCCCACAGATGTGCCTTTCAGTGGTTTGGTGAAAAAACATTACAGGGAGGGAAAGTTATGGTGCTCCGAACTTTTCTTTTTTTCCCATAGGATAACATTACGGCGTTTGCCGCGCCTTTCAGGGCCCGTATCTCGGAAACGGTGCGAGATACAGACTTTTCGTCGGAAAAATGCTAAGTACCAAATTAGCCAGGACAGTTGTAAATAATATGACTTTTAAATTTTTTTTCTACGTCATACGGTTCCTGAGATATAACGTATTTAGTATTCCAAGTTCTCATTTTCTGAGCCGATACTCATTATTATGCATACATTATTTGTACTCACTGTCTTTCTCTATGCAGGTTTTGGGGAAAACCAGCCTGTGCGCTTACATTACTGTTACTGTTGCCCTTTCAGCTGGCGGTTCCATACCCGTTTCACTTACCGTTGACGTCTGCGCCACCATGTGCGTTATCCTTTGCGTTTTCATTTACGCTTGCGTTTCTGTTATTTTTTGCCATTGCTGTCTACAGTACTGTTTATCTTTCTGTTTCACTTTACATCACCATGCCCATTGACATTTCTGTTTGCAGGCACCATGTTGCTATGTGACAACACATCACGTGGCAGACCGTTCCGTCTCGTCACCATGTCGTTACCCTTTCTGTTCTCATTAAGCGCTTGGTTACCATATGCGCACTGTTAACATTTCTGTTTGCGTTGCTGTCCCTGTTAGTATGCCACAAGACATCATGTGGCGGGGGCCGCTGCATTACATTCACTATTTCTCGTTATCATTCTCAAAGAGGAAATTAGAGGCAAAAATCCATTTAATGCATTAGTTAGGGTTGTTCACATCGACAAAAGTGAGAAATTAAGCTGTTGGGGTTGAAAATCCCTTGGACCCCCCCACCCCCAACCGGCATTGGGGTCTGCATTAGATCGTGGGTCCTATCTCACCCGATTCTTCACTTCTGCTGCTTTACATGTGCCATGGGGTGAGAGTTAGGGCTGCGATCAATGCGCACTCATGCCGGTTGAAAGAAATGGCGATCAGAAGGGGTTCAACTCTAACAGCTACTCCTCAATGATATAACCTAACTAACTCTGCATTAACGAGTTTTGCCTCTAATATATATATATATATGTGTATGTATATGTCGGTCACGCTCCTATAGTTAGGGTTCAGTCTTCAGTTCTATGTTAAACTCAAAATTTTATTTTGCATGCCCCATCAGGGACCAAAGGCTTGATGTCACAAGTTTCATTCAGGTCGGATGTGTGGGTGCGGAGATACAGAGTGTCAGAAAATGTGAAAATTACCATTTTTGTTAAAATTCTTTGTCACACCGCTGTGCAAAACTGGTGTAGAATTTTGGTCTGAAATTTTTAGGGTAGAAAGGTCTTGGGTCACAGATGTGCCTTTTGAAGATTTGTTGAAAAAATATTAATCTGTTCCCAAGTTATTACATTTCAAAATTTCCCATTATTTTCAAAGGGAGCAGTTAGATGTTCGGCTCGAAAAAGGATCCTTTATTGCAAATGGGTAATCCTTTTTTGTAAAGGAGTAATCCTGTGTTGCAAAAGGAATATCTTTTTTCATTTAGCTGCCATTTTGTTTTACAGTTAGCGAGGGAAACAAAATCAAATAGCTCAAAAATTATGTCTTTTGTAGAAACCGACAGATGTAGCTTGCTTAACAGGACCCCCCTCAGCTGGATTCTACACTAATGTGTTGCAGAAATGCTCCTGAAGTTTTTTTTTTTAATTTTAAATCTTTTTACATGACTTGTGATATGGAAAAAGATTATTTTTCGTATCACAAGTCACAAAAAAGGATCCTTTTTTCATGATGGGATAATCCTTTCCCTGGTGTCTAGTGGCAGCCCCAACCCCTCCGATCACCATCCTCATAGTTGTTTTACTTTTCCCTGGTGTCTAGTGGCACCCCCACCCCCTGATCACTGTACTTGTACTCCTTCACAGTTTCCCTGGTGTCTAGTGGCTCTCCCAACCCTCTGATCGCCATCCCCATCCCCATCCTTATAATACTTTCCCTTGTGTCTTGTGGCACCCCCACCCTTCCAATTCCTATCCCCCTACTTTCTGTATATTTTCTCTGGTGTCTAGTGACACCTCCCACCCCTCTGATTGCTGTCCCCATAATTACAAACATTTCCCTGGTGTCCAGTGGCACCCCCCACCCTCTGGTGGCTTTCTGCATAATCTGTAAATTTCCCTTGGTGTCTAGTGGCACCCCCAGCCTCCGATGGCCATCCCCATCCTTATAATATTTTCCCTGGTGTGTAGCGGCACCCTCCACCCCTCCAATCACTGTCCCCCCTACTTTCTATAGTGTTCTTGGTGTCTAGTGGCACCCCCACCCCTCTGATTGCCATCCCCATAATTTTCAAAATTTTCCCTAGTGTCTAGTGGCACCCCCCACCCTCCGATGGCTGTCACTTTAATCTGTCAGTTTTCCCTGGTGTCTAGTGGCACCCTGCACCCTCTGATTGCCATATATTTACTTCTCCTGTAATAAAGGAAATCGTCCCTCAGTGTCTTTTGCCTTTTCTTAAACCTGTAAAACAGAAAACAGTCCCTCGCTGATCAGCCCCCCCATCCACTCAGAACCACCACCCCACACCCCCAGTACACCCACACACACCCATACTCACCTGAACAGGTCCCAGGTTTGAGATCCACTCTCCGATCCAAGACAAGTCTTGCTGCTGGAACCAGCGACTGAAATATGAGAAACTAAGGTAAATGCGGTTCAATGTATTTCAATGGGGTTTTCAACTTTGATGCATAACTCAGCCATATTTTGACATTTTCACACCAAATTTTCAACATGGCCTTTTGGGGACACCACCTAATGAACAATATCACTGACATTATGCAACTTCTGCCCAAAAGGTGATTTCATTGTTGCTTGGCAACATCACCTTTTGGGTGTTATTTGAAACTTTTCACTGCCTTTGTTCATGAGGTGGGGTCATAAGAAGGGTATACTGAAAATGTGGGGTGAAAATATATAAAAATGGCAGCTGGCCCGGTGGTGTGGAGGGCTGAGGAAGTGATGCCTTACCTCTTGCCATGCTGGAAACCTGTGTTCATGGTGCGATCGGATCACCGAGGGTCGGCTGGGAAGGGAGAGGATCGAGTGTCCAGTGGACAGCTCTCCTCTCTCAGGGAGGGGTGGGAAGGGAGATCGGTGCATGCCTGGACCCTAGCAATGGCTGGAGGCTGGCACCCCGATCCCACAGATGGTGGGCGGAGACGAGGAAGATGCCAGGCGTGCTGTGCGAGGAAGCACACGTGGCTCAGCCATTGGCGTCATTGAATGCTTGTCTCACACTTGGGGTCAGGGAAAGAAAAAAAACGGAGGATGAAAATACCGCAGACCAGCGATATGATTCTAACCCCCCGCAGGCACCACATCTGGCTAGCTGGCACCTCAAGCAAGGGGTGAGTACCAATGGACACCAGGGTGATGGGTCTGGGAGGGCCAGAGGAAGGGGGTGGTCTGGGAGGAGATAAAGAAGAAAAAAAAAATGTAAAAATGGCGAAGTTATGTGCATGTATTTAAATTTAACTACAGTCCCTCGTAACTTTGGTAATTTTCAACATTTTCACTCCAAATTTTCAAAATAGCCATTTTTTTACTTTACCTCATGAACATGATAGCTGTCATTTTTCAAATCCTGGCCAAAATGCCTTTTCTCACCTCTAGCGCGGAATGATGTTGCGGTCAGACAGAATGATGTTTTGGCAAGGATTTGAAAATTCTCAGCCCAGCGGTCATGAGGTAGGTCATAACAAGGCTATACTGCCAGTTTGATTAGAGGTTTTGGCTGAAATGCTTCCACGGCAACATATATGTATGCCTCTGTGGAGGGATGGGAGCCAATAAGGATATGATTATGGATTGATGGGACAGGGAAATAAGAATACGATTACACTATCTCAAAAAAGTAAGACAATTATTTGCAAAAAACTTTGTTAATGCACTAGCTAGGGTTCCAGTGACAAAAGCAGGGAAATGTGCTATTAGGGTTTCCAACCCTAGCACTCCACCCCCACCCTGCAGGCAGCAACAGGTGTAGGGGGTGTGCCTTGGGGTTGTCAGCACTAACACTCACCACATTCTCATATACTGTACCCATCTGAGCCTGTTTACTCATGGAATAGGTTGAGTGTGTTGACAACCCCAAGGCACCCCCCTCCACGCCTTTTGCTGCCTGCAGGGTGATGTGTTAGGGTTGGAAACCCTAACAGCACAATTCCCTACTTTTGTTGCTGGAACCCTAACCAGTGCATTAACAAAGTGTTTTGCAAAGAATACATACACATTTATCTTAATGGTTACTCATTTGGGATTCTCTGTAACAGTCTGTCTAGCATTTCCCACCCCTCACTTCCAAGTACCTGAGACTGGGCAGTTGATCAGTCATCACCTGCCAGGTGCTAGTGGAAAAGGGGGGAGGGGCACAGCAGACATTTCACTTGCCTTTATTTGGTTCCATCTATTGTAGACCTGGTGCTTTGTGAAGTGCCTGAGTGCAGTTCATTTACATATCATGAGCTCTATTGCTCTGTGGATTCCCTCTTCAGAGCAGCCTGCACAGTGCTGTTGCCTAGCAACTACAGAGTAGACGTGAAAATGCAGGGAAACACAATCCTTATAGCAGGTTACCTGCACAGTGTGAGCTGGTACTGAGACCCAGTTTTAACTGTATGGTGGTTGGTTACTTGTGCGCATGTAGAATGGCACTGTGACTGGCTAAAAGAGTGCTGCTGGGTAATCTGTGACATGCAATATGAAAGAGAGGGACTGCTTGGAGACCATCCAAAGGAGGTCTATGGAAATTATCCTGGGGCAACAATGGAGACAGAGCGAGGAGAGGGGGGCAGCCTCAACATGTGCACCCTGGCAACCAGGAGAAAAGGGGGAAACAAGATAAAGACTTTCAAGTTTGGTGAATGAACAAGGTGGAGTGCCTGAACTGTTTCCTAGAAATGAGAGTTTCATGACTAGAGGTCATGGGTGAAAGCTGGTGATGGTGGAAGTGGGATCCATGAAGGATGTTTGGAAGTTCTTTTTTTAAGGAACAGGTAGTGGATGAGTGCGACAAATTACCCAGTGAGGTGATTTACAAAGCCTGTGACTGGGTTTAAACACTGGTGGACAGAAATAATGAAATATTGAGACCGATGCAAAGGAGGGAGGGAGGGAAAGAAAACTGGGAAGAGGGGGTGCACAGACATCATTAGTGCTACAGATTTAATAACCTAGGTCTGGTGTTAGGACGGGCCCAGAGTTGGGTAGGGTGCACCGCTGGGGTTTTCCAGCCATCAGATTCTATATTACTGTGTTCTATGTTTCTATGTAGATTGGCTCTCTGACTCAGGGTGAGAGTGTGTTGGTGGGTTCTTGTGCCTTGTAGACTGGCTCTGTGACTTATAGTGAAAGGGTACTGATGGGTACCTGTAAGCATGCAGGGTGACACGGTGACTTATAGTGTGCTGGAGGTTACCTTTGGCATGTAGACTGACTTTATGTCTCAGGGCGGGAGTGTACTGGTGGATTACTTGTGGTTATGTACACTAGCAGTGTGATCCAGAGTTATAGTGTGCTGGGGGTTACTTGTGACATACAGACTAACACTGTGACTTGGGTTATAGTGTACTGATTTATTACCTGTGAGATGTAGACTAGCAGTGTGACTCGGGGATATAATGTGTCTGGGGTTACTTGTGACATGCAGAGAAGCAGTGCAAGTTGAAGTTATAGTGTGCTAGGGGTACTTGCGACATGTAGACTAGCACACTTAATCAGAGTTCTAGTGTGGTGGGGTTACTTGTGACATGTACACTAGCAATGTTAATCTGGGATTACAGTGTGCTGGGGGTTACCTGCGACATACACACTAGCAGTGTGACTTGGGGTTATAGTGAGCTGTGGGTTACTTGTGACATGCAGACTAGCAGTGTGACTTGGGGTTATAGTGAGCTGTGGATTACTTGTGACATGTACATAGGCAGTGTGACTTAGGGTTATAGTGAGCTGGAGGTTACTTGTGATATGTAGACGAGCAGCGTGACTCATGTTTATAGTGTGCTGGGGGTTACTTGTGACACACAGACTAGCACTGTGACCCTGGGTTATAGTATGCTGGGGGTTACCTGTAGTTATGCAGACCAGCAGTGTGACTTGGGGTTACAGTGTACTAGGTGTTACTTATGATATGTAGACTAGCAGTGTGACCTAGGGCCACAGTGTGGTGGGTGTTACTTGTGACACGAATACCAGCAGCGTCACCTGGAGCTAAAGTGTACTGGGTGTTGCTTATGACATGTACTGTAGTCTAGGAGTGTGACCCAGGGTTATAGTGTGCAGGGGGTTACTTGTACCATGCAGACTAGCAGTGTGACTTGGGTTATATTGTGTTTGGGGTTATCTATGACATGCAGACTAGCACTGTGACTCGGGTTTACTTGTGCCAAGTAGACTAGCTGTGTGACTTGGGGTTATAGTGTGCTGGGGTTAACTGTGACATGCAGACTAGCAGTGTGAGTTGGGGTTATAGTGTGCTGGGGGTTACCTGTGACATGTAGACTAGCAGTGTGATTCAGGGTTATAGTGTGTTGGGGTTACTTGTGACATGCAGACTAGCAGTGTGACTCAGGGTTACTTGTGACATGCAGACTAGCAGTGTGACTAAGGGTTATAGTGTGCTGGGGGTTACTTGTGACAGGCACACTAGCACTGTGACTCAGGGTTATAATGTGCTGGGGATTACTTGTGACATGCATACTAGCAGTGTGACTCGGGGTTATAGTGTGCTGGGGTTATTTGTGACATGTAGACTAGCAGTGTGACTCAGGTTATAGTGTGCTAGGGATTGCTTATGACATGCAGAATAGCAGTGTGGCTGAGGGTTATACTGTGCTGGGGTTACCTGTGACATGCAGACTAGCAGTGTGACTTGGGGTTATAGTGAGCTGGAGTTACTTGTAACACATAGACTAGCAGTGTGACCCAGGGTTACAGTGAGCTGGGGTCACGTGTGACATGCAGACAAGCAGTGGGACTAGGGGTTATAGTGTGGTGGACATTACTTGTGAAATCCAGACTAGCAGCGTGACCTTTGTTTATAGTGTGCTGGGGGTTACTTGTGACATGCAGACTAGCAGTGTGACTCAGGGTTGTAGTGTGCTGGGGTTACTTGTGACATGTAGACTAGCAGTGTGACTCAGGGCTATAGTGTTCAGGGTTTTACTTGTGACATATAGACTAACACTGTGACTTGGGTTATAGTGTACTGATTTATTACCTGTGACATGTAGACTAGCAGTGTGACTCGGGGATATAATGTGTCTGGGGTTACTTGTGACATGCAGAGAAGCAGTGCAAGTTGAAGTTATAGTGTGCTAGGGGTACTTGCGACATGTAGACTAGCACACTTAATCAGAGTTCTAGTGTGGTGGGGTTACTTGTGACATGTACACTAGCAATGTTAATCTGGGATTACAGTGTGCTGGGGGTTACCTGCGACATACACACTAGCAGTGTGACTTGGGGTTATAGTGAGCTGTGGGTTACTTGTGACATGCAGACTAGCAGTGTGATTTGGGGTTATAGTGAGCTGTGGATTACTTGTGACATGTACATTAGCAGTGTGACTTGGGGTTATAGTGAGCTGGAGGTTACTTGTGATATATAGATGAGCAGCGTGACTCATATTTATAGTGTGCTGAGGGTTACTTGTGACACACAGACTAGCACTGTGACCCTGGGTTATAGTATGCTGGGGGTTACCTGTAGTTATGTAGACCAGCAGTGTGACTTGGGGTTACAGTGTACTAGGTGTTACTTATGATATGTAGACTAGCAGTGTGACCGAGGGCCACAGTGTGGTGGGTGTTACTTGTGACATGAATACCAGCAGTGTCACCTGGAGCTAAAGTGTACTGGGTGTTGCTTATGACATGTACTGTAGTCTAGGAGTGTGACCCAGGGTTATTGGGTGCAGGGGGTTACTTGTACCATGCAGACTAGCAGTGTGACTTGGGTTATATTGTGCTGGGGTTATCTATGACATGCAGACTAGCACTGTGACTCGGGTTTACTTGTGCCAAGTAGACTAGCTGTGTGACTTGGGGTTATAGTGTGCTGGGGTTAACTGTGCCATGCAGACTAGCAGTGTGACTTGGGGTTATAGTGTGCTGGGGGTTACCTGTGACATGTAGACTAGCAGTGTGATTCAGGGTTATAGTGTGTTGGGGTTACTTGTGACATGCAGACCAGCAGTGTGATTCAGGGTTACCTGTGACATGCAGACTAGCAGTGTGACTAAGGGTTATAGTGTGCTGGGGGTTACTTGTGACAGGCACACTAGCAGTGTGACTCAGGGTTATAATGTGCTGGAGATTACTTGTGACATGCATACTAGCAGTGTGACTCGGGGTTATAGTGTGCTGGGCTTATTTGTGACATGCAGACTAGCAGTGTGACTCATGTTATAGTGTGATAGGGATTGCTTATGACATGCAGAATAGCAGTGTGGCTCAGGGTTATACTGTGCTGGGGTTACTTGTGACATGCAGACTAGCAGTGTGACTTGGGGTTATAGTGAGCTGGAGTTACTTGTAACACATACACTAGCAGTGTGACCCAGGGTTACAGTGAGCTGGGGTCACGTGTGACATGCAGACAAGCAGTGGGACTAGGGGTTATAGTGTGGTGGATGTTACTTGTGATATCCAGACTAGCAGCATGACTGGTGTTTATAGTGTGCTGGGGGTTACTTGTAACACACAGACTAGCACTATTACCCTGGGTTATAGTGTGCTGGAGGTTACCTGTAGTTATGTAGACCAGCAGTGTGACTTGGGGTTACAGTGAACTAGGTGTTACTTATGATATGTAAACTAGCAGTGTGACCTAGAGCCACAGTGTGGTGGGTGTTACTTGTGACATGAATACAAGCAGTGTCACCTGGGGCTATAGTGTTCTGGGTGTTGCTTGTGACATGTACCGTAGTCTAGGAGTGTGACCCAGGGTTATAGTGTGCAGGGGGTTACTTGTACCATGCAGACTAGCAATGTGACTTGGGTTATATTGTGATGGGGGTTACTTATGACATGCAGACTAGCACTGTGACTCGGGGTTATAGAGTGCTGGGGTTACTTGTGACATGTAGACTAGCAGTGTGACTCAGGGCTATAGTGTTCACGGTGTTACTTATGATATACAGACTAGCAGTGTGACTCAGGGTTATAGTGTGCTGGGGTTACTTGTGACATGTAGACTAGCAGTGTGACTCAGGGCTATAGTGTTCAGGGAGTTACTTGTGACATACAGACTAACACTGTGACTTGGGTTATAGTGTACTGATTTATTACCTGTGACATGTAGACCAGCAGTGTGACTCGGGGATATAATGTGTCTGGGGTTACATGTGACATGCAGAGAAGCAGTGCAAGTTGAAGTTATAGTGTGCTAGGGGTACTTGCGACATGTAGACTAGCAGACTTAATCAGAGTTCTAGTGTGGTGGGGTTACTTGTGCCATGTACACTAGCAATGTTAATCTGGGATTACAGTGTGCTGGGGGTTACCTGCGACATACACACTAGCAGTGTGACTTGGGGTTATAGTGAGCTGGAGGTTACTTGTCATATGTAGACGAGCAGCGTGACTCGTGTTTATAGTATGCTGGGGGATACTTGTGACACACAGACTCGCACTGTGAGCCTGGCTTATAGTATGCTGGGGGCTACCTGTAGTTATGTAGACCAGCAGTGTGACTTGGGGTTACAGTGTATCAGGTGTTACTTATGATATGTAGACTAGCAGTGTGACCTTGGGCCATTGTGTGGTGGGTGTTACTTGTGACATGAATACCAGCAGTGTCACCTGGGGCTATAGTGTTCTGGGTGTTGCTTGTGACATGTACTGTAGTCTGGGAGTGTGACCCAGAATTATAGTGTGCAGGGGGTTACTTGTACCATGCAGACTAGCAATGTGACTTGGGTTATATTGTGATGGGGGTTACTTGTGCCATGAGACTAGCTGTGTGACTTGGGGTTATAGTGTGCTGGGGGTTACCTGTGACATGTAGACTAGTAGTGTGACTCGGGGTTATAGTGTGTTGGCGTTACTTGTGACATGCAGACTAGCTGTGTGACTTGGGGTTATAGTGTGCTGGGGTTACCTGTGACATACAGACTAGCACTGTGACTCGGGGTTACAGTGTGATGGGGTTACTTGTGACATGTAGACTAACAGTGTGACTCAGGGTTATAGTGTGCTGAGGTTACTTGTGACATGCAGACGAGCAGTGTGACTCGGGGTTACAGTGTACTGGGGATTACTTGTGACATGCAGACGAGCAGTGTGACTTGGGGTTATAGTGTGCTGAGGATTACTTGTGACATGCAGACCAGTAGTGTGACCGGGGCTTATAGTATGTTGGAGTTACTGGTGAGATGTTGACTAGCAGTGTGACTCGGGGGTCTGTGCTGGGGTTACTTGTGACATGCAAAATAGCAGTGTGACCTGGGGTTATAGTATGCTGGGGGTTACTTATAATGTGCAGGCTAACGCTGTCACTGGGAGTTATAGTGTGCTGGTTGTTACTTCTGACATGTATACTAGCAGTGTGACTCAGTGTTATAGTGTGGTGGATGTTACGCGTAACATGTAGACTAGCAGTGTGACCCGGGGCTATAGCGTGCCGGGGTTACTTGTGACATGTAAACTAGCACTGTGACTCTATGTTATAGTGTGCTAAGAGTTACATGTGACATTTAGACTACCAGTGTGACTCTGGGTTATAGTGAGCTGGGAGTTACCTGTGACATGTAGACTACCAGTATGACTTGGACAGTTTGCAGGTGGGTTACTTGTGACATACAGACTAGCAGTGTGACCTGGGGTTATAATGTGCTGGGGGGTTACTTGCACAATGCAGACTAGCAGTGTGACTTAGGGCTATAGTGTTCAGAGTGCTACTTATGATATGCAGACTAGCAGTGTGACTCTGTGTTATAGTGTGGTGAGAGTTACATGTGACATGTAGACTAGCAGTGTGACTTGGGGTTATAGTGTGTTGAGGGTTACTTTTGACATGCAGACTAGCAGTGTGACTCAGGTTATAATGTTCTGGGGGCTACTTGTGACATGCTGACTAGCAGTGTGACTCAGGGTTATAGTAGGTTGGGGTTACTTGCGATATGCAGACTAGCAGTGTGAGTCAGGGTTATAGAGTGCTGGGGTTACTTGTGACATATAGACAAGCAGTGTGACTCAGGGCTATAGTGTTCAGGGTGTTACTTATGACATGCAGACTAGCAGTATAGCTCAGGTTATAGTGTGCTGGGGGCTACTTGTGACATGCAGACTAGCAGTGTGACTCAGGGTTATAGTGTGCTGGGGTTACTTGTGACATGTAGACTAGCAGTGTGACTCAGGGCTATAGTGTTCAGGGTGTTACTTGTGACATACAGACTAACACTGTGACTTGGGTTATAGTGTACTGATTTATTACCTGTGACATGTAGACTAGCAGTGTGACTCGGGGATATAATGTGTCTGGGGTTACTTGTGACATGCAGAGAAGCAGTGCAAGTTGAAGTTATGGTGTGCTAGGGGTACTTGTGACATGTAGACTAGCAGACTTAATCAGAGTTCTAGTGTGGTGGGGTTACTTTTGACATGTACACTAGCAATGTTAATCTGGGATTACAGTGTGCTGGGGGTTACCTGCGACATACACACTAGCAGTGTGACTTGGGGTTATAGTGAGCTGTGGATTACTTGTGACATGTACATTAACAATGTGACTTGGGGTTATAGTGAGCTGGAGGTTACTTGTGACATGTAGACGAGCAGCGTGACTCGTGTTTATAGTGTGCTGGGGGTTACTTGTGACACACAGACTGGCACTGTGAGCCTCGGTTATAGTATGCTGGGGGTTACCTGTAGTTATGTAGACCAGCAGTGTGACTTGGGGTTACAGTGTACCAGGTGTTACTTATGATATGTAGACTAAAAGTGTGACCTAGGGCCATAGTGTGGTGGGTGTTACTTGTGACATGAATACCAGCAGTGTCACCTTGAGCTAAAGTGTACTGGGTGTTGCTTATGACATGTACTGTAGTCTAGGAGTGTGACCCAGGGTTATAGTGTGCAGGGGGTTACTTGTACCATGCAGACTAGCAGGTTGACTTGGGTTATATTGTGCTGGGGGTTATGTATGACATGCAGACTAGCACTGTGACTCGGGGTTACTTGTGCCAAGTAGACTAGCTGTGTGACTTGGGGTTATAGTGTGCTAGGGTTAACTGTGACATGCAGACTAGCACTGCGACTTGGGTTTATAGTGTGCTGGGGGTTACCTGTGACATGTAGACTAGCAGTGTGATTCAGGGTTATAGTGTGTTGGGGTTACTTGTGACATGGGGTTATAGTGTGCTGGGGTTAACTGTGACATGCAGACTAGCACTGTGACTCGGAGTTATAGTGTGATGGGGTTACTTGTGACATGTAGACTAGCAGTGTGACTTGGGGTTATAGTGTGCTGGGGTTACTTGTGGCATGTGGACTAGCAGTGTGACTCGGGGTTATAGTGTGCTGAGGTTACTTGTGGCATGAGACTAGCTGTGTGACTTGGGGTTATAGTGTGCTGGGAGTTACCTGTGACATGTAGACTAGCAGTGTGACACGGGGTTATAGTGTGTTGGGGTTAACTGTGACATGCAGACTAGCTGTGTGACTTGGGGTTATAAGCGTGCTGGGGTTACTAGTGACATGCAGACTAGCACTGTGACTCGGGGTTATAGTGTGATGGGGTTACTTGTGACATGTAGACTTGGTGTGACTTGGGGTTATAGTGTGCTGGGGTTACTTGTGGCATGTAGACTAGCAGTGTGACTCGGGGTTATAGTGTGCTGAGGTTACTTGTGACATGCAGACGAGCAGTGTGACTCGGGATTACTTGTGACATGCAGACGAGCAGTGTGATTCGGGGTTATACTGTGCTGAGGATTACTTGTGACATGCAGACCAGTAGTGTGACCGGGGCTTATAGTATGTTGGAGTTACTGGTGAGATGTTGACTAGCAATGTGACTCAGGGGGGTCTGTGCTGGGGTTACTTGTGACATGCAGAATAGCAGTGTGACCTGGGGTTATAGTGTGCTGGGGGTTACTTTGACATGCAGACTAGCAGTGTGACTTGGGGGTTATAGTGTGCTGGGGTTTACTTATAATGTGCAGGCTAACGCTGTCACTGGGAGTTATAGTGTGCTGGTTGTTACTTCTGACATGTAGACTAGCAGTGTGACTCGGGGTTATAGTGTGCTGGGGTTACTTGTGACATGTAGTCTAGCAGTGTGACTCAGTGTTATAGTGTGGTGGGTGTTATTTGTAACATGTAGACTAGCAGTGTGACCAGGGGCTATAGTGTGCCGGGGTTACTTGTGCCATGAGACTAGCTGTGTGACTTGGGGTTATAGTGTGCTGGGAGTTACCTGTGACATGTAGACTAGCAGTGTGACTCGGGGTTATAGTGTGTTGGGGTTAACTGTGACATGCAGACTAGCTGTGTGACTTGGGGTTATAGCGTGCTGGGGTTACTAGTGACATGCAGACTAGCACTGTGACTCAGGTTATAGTGTGATAGGGATTACTTATGACATGCAGAATAGCAGTGTGACTTGGGGTTATAGTGAGCTGGGGTTACTTGTAACACGTAGACTAGAAGTGTGATCCAGGGTTACAGTGAGCTGGGGTCACGTGTGACATGCAGACAAGCAGTGGGATTACGGGTTATAGTGTGGTGGATGTTACTTGTGATATGGAGACGAGCAGCATGACTGGTGTTTATAGTGTGCTGGGGGTTACTTGTGACACACAGACTAGCACTGTGACCCTGGGTTATAGTGTGCTGGAGGTTACCTGTAGTTATGTAGACCAGCAGTGCGACTTGGGGTTACAGTGAACTAGGTGTTACTTATGATATGTAAACTAGCAGTGTGACCTAGAGCCACAGTGTGGTGGGTGTTACTTGTGACATGAATACAAGCAGTGTCACATGGGGCTATAGTTTTCTGGGTGTTGCTTGTGACATGTACTGTGGTCTAGGAGTGTGACCCAGGGTTATAGTGTGCAGTGGTTACTTGTACCATGCAGACAAGCAGTGTGACTTAGGTTATACTGTGATGGGGTTACTTATGACATGCAGACTAGCATTGTGACTCGGGGATATAGTGTGCTGGGGTTACTTGTGGCATGAGACTAGCTGTGTGACTTGGGGTTATAGTGTGCTGGAGTTACCTGTGACATGTAGACTAGCAGTGTGTGGCGGGGTTATAGTGTGTTGGGGTTAATTGTGACATGCAGACTAGCTGTGTGACTTGGGGTTATAGCGTGCTGGGGTTACTAGTGACATGCAGACTAGCACTGTGACTCAGGGTTATAGTGTGATGGGGTTACTTGTGACATGTAGACTAGCAGTGTGACTTGGGGTTATAGTGTGCTGGGGTTACTTGTGGCATGTAGACTAGCAGTGTGACTCGGGGTTATAGTGTGCTGAGGTTACTTGTGACATGCAGATGAGCAGTGTGACTCGGGATTACTTGTGACATGCAGACGAGCAGTGTGACTCGGGGTTATACTGTGCTGAGGATTACTTGTGACATGCAGACCAGTAGTGTGACCGGGGTTTATAGTATGTTGGAGTTACTGGTGAGATGTTGACTAGCAGTGTGACTCAGGGGGGTCTGTGCTGGGGTTACTTGTGACATGCAGAATAGCAGTGTGACCTGGGGTTATAGTGTGCTGGGGGTTACTTGTGACATGCAGACTAGCAGTGTGACTTGGGGTTATAGTGTGCTGGGGTTTACTTATAATGTGCAGGCTAACGCTGTCACTGGGAGTTATAGTGTGCTGGTTGTTACTTCTGACATGTAGACTAGCAGTGTGACTCGGGGTTATAGTGTGCTGGGGTTACTTGTGACATGTAGTCTAGCAGTGTGACTCAGTGTTATAGTGTGGTGGGTGTTATTTGTAACATGTAGACTAGCAGTGTGACCAGGGGCTATAGTGTGCCGGGGTTACTTGTGCCATGAGACTAGCTGTGTGACTTGGGGTTATAGTGTGTGGGAGTTACCTGTGACATGTAGACTAGCAGTGTGACTCGGGGTTATAGTGTGTTGGGGTTAACTGTGACATGCAGACTAGCTGTGTGACTTGGGGTTATAGCGTGCTGGGGTTACTAGTGACATGCAGACTAGCACTGTGACTCAGGTTATAGTGTGATAGGGATTACTTATGACATGCAGAATAGCAGTGTGACTTGGGGTTATAGTGAGCTGGGGTTACTTGTAACACGTAGACTAGAAGTGTGATCCAGGGTTACAGTGAGCTGGGGTCACGTGTGACATGCAGACAAGCAGTGGGATTACGGGTTATAGTGTGGTGGATGTTACTTGTGATATGGAGACGAGCAGCATGACTGGTGTTTATAGTGTGCTGGGGTTACTTGTGACACACAGACTAGCACTGTGACCCTGGGTTATAGTGTGCTGGAGGTTACCTGTAGTTATGTAGACCAGCAGTGCGACTTGGGGTTACAGTGAACTAGGTGTTACTTATGATATGTAAACTAGCAGTGTGACCTAGAGCCACAGTGTGGTGGGTGTTACTTGTGACATGAATACAAGCAGTGTCACATGGGGCTATAGTTTTCTGGGTGTTGCTTGTGACATGTACTGTGGTCTAGGAGTGTGACCCAGGGTTATAGTGTGCAGCGGTTACTTGTACCATGCAGACAAGCAGTGTGACTTGGGTTATATTGTGATGGGGGTTACTTATGACATGCAGACTAGCATTGTGACTCAGGGTTATAGTGTGATGGGGTTACTTGTGACATGTAGACTAGCAGTGTGACTTGGGGTTATAGTGTGCTGGGGTTACTTGTGGCATGTAGACTAGCAGTGTGACTCGGGGTTATAGTGTGCTGAGGTTACTTGTGGCATGAGACTAGCTGTGTGACTTGGGGTTATAGTGTGCTGGGAGTTACCTGTGACATGTAGACTAGCAGTGTGACGCGGGGTTATAGTGTGTTGGGGTTAACTGTGACATGCAGACTAGCTGTGTGACTTGGGGTTATAGCGTGCTGGGGTTACTAGTGACATGCAGACTAGCACTGTGACTCGGGGTTATAGTGTGATGGGGTTACTTGTGACATGTAGACTAGCAGTGTGACTTGGGGTTATAGTGTGCTGGGGTTACTTGTGGCATGTAGACTAGCAGTGTGACTCGGGGTTATAGTGTGCTGAGGTTACTTGTGACATGCAGACGAGCAGTGTGACTCGGGATTACTTGTGACATGCAGACGAGCAGTGTGACTCGGGGTTATACTGTGCTGAGGATTACTTGTGACATGCAGACCAGTAGTGTGACTGGGGCTTATAGTATGTTGGAGTTACTGGTGAGATGTTGACTAGCAGTGTGACTCAGGGGGGTCTGTGCTGGGGTTACTTGTGACATGCAGAATAGCAGTGTGACCTGGGGTTATAGTGTGCTGGGGGTTACTTGTGACATGCAGACTAGCAGTGTGACTTGGGGTTATAGTGTGCTGGCGTTTACTTATAATGTGCAGGCTAACGCTGTCACTGGGAGTTATAGTGTGCTGGTTGTTACTTCTGACATGTAGACTAGCAGTGTGACTCGGGGTTATAGTGTGCTGGGGTTACTTGTGACATGTAGTCTAGCAGTGTGACTCAGTGTTATAGTGTGGTGGGTGTTATTTGTAACATGTAGACTAGCAGTGTGACCAGGGGCTATAGTGTGCAGGGTTACTTGTGCCATGAGACTAGCTGTGTGACTTGGGGTTATAGTGTGCTGGGAGTTACCTGTGACATGTAGACTAGCAGTGTGACTCGGGGTTATAGTGTGTTGGGGTTAACTGTGACATGCAGACTAGCTGTGTGACTTGGGGTTATAGCGTGCTGGGGTTACTAGTGACATGCAGACTAGCACTGTGACTCAGGTTATAGTGTGATAGGGATTACTTATGACATGCAGAATAGCAGTGTGACTTGGGGTTATAGTGAGCTGGGGTTACTTGTAACACGTAGACTAGAAGTGTGATCCAGGGTTACAGTGAGCTGGGGTCACGTGTGACATGCAGACAAGCAGTGGGATTACGGGTTATAGTGTGGTGGATGTTGCCTTGATATGGAGGCGAGCAGCATGACTGGTGTTTATAGTGTGCTGGGGTTACTTGTGACACACAGACTAGCACTGTGACCCTGGGTTATAGTGTGCTGGAGGTTACCTGTAGTTATGTAGACCAGCAGTGCGACTTGGGGTTACAGTGAACTAGGTGTTACTTATGATATGTAAACTAGCAGTGTGACCTAGAGCCACAGTGTGGTGGGTGTTACTTGTGACATGAATACAAGCAGTGTCACATGGGGCTATAGTTTTCTGGGTGTTGCTTGTGACATGTACTGTGGTCTAGGAGTGTGACCCAGGGTTATAGTGTGCAGTGGTTACTTGTACCATGCAGACAAGCAGTGTGACTTGGGTTATATTGTGATGGGGGTTACTTATGACATGCAGACTAGCATTGTGACTCGGGGATATAGTGTGCTGGGGTTACTTGTGGCATGAGACTAGCTGTGTGGCTTGGGGTTATAGTGTGCTGGGAGTTACCTGTGACATGTAGACTAGCAGTGTGACGCGGGGTTATAGTGTGTTGGGGTTAACTGTGACATGCAGACTAGCTGTGTGACTTGGGGTTATAGCGTGCTGGGGTTACTAGTGACATGCAGACTGGCACTGTGACTCAGGGTTATAGTGTGATGGGGTTACTTGTGACATGTAGACTAGCAGTGTGACTCGGTGTTATAGTGTGCTGGGGTTATTTGTGACATGTAGACTAGCAGTGTGACTCAGGTTATAATGTGCTAGGGATTACTTATGACATGCAGAATAGCAGTGTGACTGAGGGTTATACTGTGCTGGGGTTACTTGTGAAATGCAGACTAGCAGTGTGATTTGGGGTTATAGTGTGCTGGGGGTTACCTGTGACATGTAGACTAGCAGTGTGATTCAGGGTTATAGTGTGCTGGGGTTACTTGTGACATGCAGACTAGCAGAGTGACTCAGGGTTACTTGTGACATGCAGACTAGCAGTGTGACTAAGGGTTATAGTGTGCTGGGGGTTACTTGTGACATGCACACTTGCAGTGTGACTCAGGGTTATACTGTGCTGGGGATTACTTGTGACATTCACACTAGCAGTGTGACTCAGGGTTATAGTGTGCTGGGGTTACTTGTGACATGCAGACTAGCACAATGACTCAGGGTTATAGTGTGCTGGGGATTACTTGTGACATGTAGACCAGCAGTGTGACACAGGGTTATAGTGTGCTGGGGATTACTTGTAAAATGCACACTAGCAGTGTGACTCAGGGTTATAGTGTGCTGGGGTTACTTGTGACATGTAGACTAGCACAGTGACTCAGGGTTACTTGTGACATGCAGACTAGCAGTGTGACTAAGGGTTATAGTGTGCTGGGGGTTACTTGTGACATGCACACTAGCAGTGTGACTCAGGGTTATAGTGTGCTGGGGATTACTTGTGACATGCAGACTAGCAGTGTGACTCGGGGTTATAGTGTGCTGGCGTTATTTGTGACATGTAGTCTAGCAGTGTGACTCAGGTTATGGTGTGCTAGGGATTACTTATGACATGCAGAATAGCAGTGTGACTCAGGGTTATACTGTGCTGGGGTTACTTGTGACATGCAGGCTAGCAGTGTGACTTGGGGTTATAGTGAACTGGGTTTACTTGTAACACGTAGACTAGCAGTGTGACCCAGGGTTATAGTGAGCTGGAGTCACATGTGACATGCAGACAAGCAGTGGGACTAGGGGTTATAGTGTGGTGGACGTTACTTGTGAAATCCAGACTAGCAGCGTGACTGGTGTTTATAGTATGCTGGGGGTTACTTGTAACACACAGACTAGCACTGTGACCCTGGGTTATAGTATGCTGGGTGTTACCTGTAGTTTTGTAGACCAGCAGTGCGACTT
Source organism: Neoceratodus forsteri (assembly GCA_016271365.2). Taxonomy (NCBI): domain Eukaryota; kingdom Metazoa; phylum Chordata; order Ceratodontiformes; family Ceratodontidae; genus Neoceratodus; species Neoceratodus forsteri. The sequence continues at coordinate 113,913,609 of JADMNL010000027.1, forward strand.
GGGGTTACAGTGAACTAGGTGTTACTTTTGATATGTAAACTAGCAGTGTGACCTAGGGCCACAGTGTGGTGGGTGTTACTTGTGACATGAATACAAGCAGTGTCACCTGGTGCTATAGTGTTCTGAGTGTTGCTTGTGACATGTACCATAGTCTAGAAGTGTGACAGATGGTTATAGTGTGCAGGGGGTTACTTGTACCATGCAGACTAGCAATGTGACTTGGGTTATATTGTGATGGGGGTTACTTATGACATGCAGACTAGCACTGTGACTCGGGGTTATAGTGTGCTGGGGGTTACTTGTGCCATGAGACTAGCTGTGTGACTTGGGGTTATAGTGTGCTGGGGCTTACCTGTGACATGTAGACTAGCAGTGTGACTTGGGGTTATAGTGTGCTGGGGCTTACCTGTGACATGCAGACTAGCACTGTGACTCGGGGTTATAGTGTGATGGGGTTACTTGTGACATGTAGACTAGCAGTGTGACTTGGGGTTATAGTGTGCTGGGGTTACTTGTGACATGTAGACTAGCAGTGTGACTCGAGGTTATAGTGTGCTGAGGTTACTTGTGACATGCAGACAAGCAGTGTGACTCAGGGTTACAGTGTACTGGGGATTACTTGTGATATGCAGACCAGTAGTGTGACCGGGGCTTATAGTATGTTGGAGTTACTGGTGAGATGTTGACTAGCAGTGTGACTCGGGGGTCTGTGGTGGGGTTACTTGTGACATGCAGAATAGCAGTGTGACCTGGGGTTATAGTGTGCTGGGGGTTACTTATAATGTGCAGGCTAACGCTGTCACTGGGAGTTATAGTGTGCTGGGTGTTACTTGTGACATGTAGACTAGCAGTGTGACTCAGTGTTGTAGTGTGGTGGCTGTTACGTGTAACATGTAGACTAGCAGTGTGGCCCGGGGCTATAGTGTGCCGGGGTTACTTGTGACATGTAAACTAGCACTGTGGCTCTATGTTATAGTGTGCTGAGAGTTACATGTGACATTTAGACTACCAGTGTGACTCAGGGTTATAGTGAGCTGGGAGTTACTTGTGACATGTAGACTACCAGTATGACTTGGACAGTTTGCAGGTGGGTTACTTGTGACATACAGACCAGCAGTGTGACCTGGGGTTATAATGTGCTGGGGGGTTACCTGCACCATGTAGACTAGCAGTGTGACTCAGGGCTATAGTGTTCAGGGTGCTACTTATGATATGCAGAGTTGCAGTGTGACTCTGTGTTATAGTGTGGTGGGAGTTACATGTAACATGTAAACTAGCAGTGTGACTTGGGGTTATAGTGTGTTGGGGGTTACTTTTGACATGCAGACTAGCAGTGTGACTCAGGTTATAATGTGCTGGGGGCTACTTGTGACATGCTGACTAACAGTGTGACTCAGGGTTATAGTAGGTTAGGGTTACTTGCGACATGCAGAGTAGTAGTGTGAGTCAGGGTTATAGTGTGCTGGGGTTACTTGTGACATGTATACTAGCAGTGTGACTCAGGGCTATAGTGTTCAGGGTGTTACTTATGATATGCAGAGTAGACTAGCAGTGTGACTCTGTGTTATAGTGTGGTGGGAGTTACATGTGACATGTAGACTAGCTGTGTGACTTGGGGTTATAGTGTGTTGGGGGTACTTTTGCCATGCAGACTAGCAGTGTGACTCAGGTTATAATGTGCTGGGGGCTACTTCTGACATGCTGACTAGCAGTGTGACTCAGGGTTATAGTAGGTTGGGGTTACTTGCGACATGCAGACTAGCAGTGTGAGTCAGGGTTATAGTGTGCTGGGGTTACTTGTGACATGTAGACTAGCAGTGTGACTCAGGGCTATAGTGTTCAGGGTGTTACTTATGACATGTGGACTAGCAGTGTGACTCTGTGTTATAGTGTGCTGGGAGTTACATGTGACATGTAGATTAGCAGTGTGACGGGGTTATAGTGTGTGGGGGCTACTTGTGACATGCAGACTAGCAGTGTGACTTAGGGTTATAGTGTGCTGGGGTTGCTTGTGACATGTAGACTAGCAGTGTGACTCAGGGCTATAGTGTTCAGGGTGTTACTTGCGACATGCAGACTAGCAGTGTGACTTGGGGTTATAGTGTGCTGGGGTTACTTGTGACATGTAGACTAGCAGTGTGACTCAGGGCTATAGTGTTCAGGGTGTTGCTTATGACATGCAGACTAGCAGTGTGACTTGGGGTTATAGTGTATTGGGGTTACTTGTGACATGCAGACTAGCAGTGTGACTCGGGTTATAGTGTGCTGGGGGCTACTTGTGACATGCAGACTAGCAGTGTGACTGTGTTATAGTGTGCTGGGAGTTACAAGTGACATGTAGACTAGCAGTGTGACTTGGGGTTATAGTGTGGTAGGGGTTACTTGTGACATGCAGACTAGCAGTGTGACTGTGTTATAGTGTGCTGGGAGTTACAAGTGACATGTAGACTAGCAGTGTGACTTGGGGTTATAGTGTGGTGGGGGTTACTTGTGACATGCAGACTAGCAGTGTGACTCTGGGATATAGTGTGCTGGGGGCTACTTCTGACATGCAGACTAGCAGTGTGACTGTGTTATAGCGTGCTGGGGCTACTTGTGACATGCAGACTAGCAGTGTGACTGTGTTATAGTGTGCTGGGAGTTACAAGTGACATGTAGACTAGCAGTGTGACTTGGGGTTATAGTGTGGTGGGGGTTACTTGTGACATGCAGACTAGCAGTGTGACTGTGTTATAGTGTGCTGGGAGTTACAAGTGACATGTAGACTAGCAGTGTGACTTGGGGTTATAGTGTGGTGGGGGTTACTTGTGACATGCAGACTAGCAGTGTGACTCTGGGATATAGTGTGCTGGGGGCTACTTCTGACATGCAGACTAGCAGTGTGACTGTGTTATAGCGTGCTGGGGCTACTTGTGACATGCAGACTAGCAGTGTGACTCTGGTTGTGCTGTGCTGGGATTACTTGTGACATGCAAACTAGCAGTGTGACCTACAGTTATAGTGTACTGGGGTTACTTATGATGTGCAGGCTAACCCTGTCACTGTGAGTTATAATGTGCTGGGTGTTACTTGTGACATGTAGTCTAACAGTGTGACTCTGTGTTATAGTGTGGAGGGTGTTACATGTAACACGTAGACTAGCAATGTGACCTGGGGCTATAGAGTGCTGGGGGTTACTTGTGACATGTAATCTAGCACTGTGCTCTATGTTATGGTGTGCTGGGAGTTACATGTGACATTAAGACTAGCAGTGTTACCCAGGGTTATAGTGAGCTGGGAGTTACTTGTGACATGTAGACTACCAGTATGACTTGAATAGTTTGCAGGTGGGTTACTTGTGACATACAGACTAGCAGTGTGACCTGGGATTATAACGTGCTGGGGGTTGCTTGTACCATGTAGACTAGCAGTGTTACCCAGGGCTATAGTGTTCAGGGTGTTACTTATGACATGCAGACTAGCACTGTGACTCAGGTTATAGTAGTAGTATGCTGGGGGCTACTTGTGACATGTAGACTAGCAGTGTGACTTGGGGTTATAGTGTGCTGGGGTTACTTGTGACATGCCGACTAGCACTGTCACTCAGTGTTATAGTGAGCTTGGAGTTATGTGTGACATGTAGACTAGCAGTGTGACCCAATGTTATAGTGTACTGGGGGTTACTTGTGACATGCACATTTCCAGTGTGACCTCGATCTACAATGTGCTGGTGTTACTTGTGACATGTAGACTAGCAGTGTTTCTTGGGTTATAGTGTGCTAGGGGTTACTTGTGACATGTATACTGGCAGTGTGATCTGCAGCTAGAGTGTGCATGGTATAACTTGTAACATGAAGACTAGCAGTGTGACCTGGGGTTCTAGTCTGCTTCTGGGTTACTGGTGACACATATACTAGCAGTGTGACCCGATGTTATAGTGTGCTGGGTGTTACTTGTGACATGTAGATTAGCAGTATGACTTGAGGTTATAGTGTGCTGAGAGTTACTTGTGACATGCAGACTAGCACTGTGACTCGGGTTATAGTGTGCTGGGGGTTACCTGTAACATATAGACTACCAGTGTGACTCTGGGTTATACGGCATTCGCTGTTACTTGTGACATGCAGACTAGCAGTGTGACCCAGGGTTACAGTGTGCTGGGGGTTACTTGTGCCGTTTAGACTAGCAGTGTGTCCCAGAGTTATAGTATGCAGGGTTCCCTGTGACATGCAGATTAGGAGTGTGACTCTGGGTTATAGTGTGCTGGGTGTTACATGTACCATGTGGGCTAGCAGTGTGACCCGGGGTTATAGTGTGCAGTTTGTTGATTTTGACTTGTAGACTAGCAGTGAGACTCGGGGTTATTGTTTGCAGGTGGGTTACTTGTGACGTACAGACTGGCAGTGTGACCCGGGGTTTATAGTGTGCTGGGGTTACTTGTGACATGCAGAATAGCAGTGTGACCCATGGTTATAGTGTGTTGGCGGTTACTTCTGACAAACAGACTAGCAGTGTGACTTGGGGTTATAGTGTGCTGGGAGTTAATTTTGACTTGTAGAGTACCTTATTTACACCCATGAGGGGATGGAGTCTCTATCGTATCCCCCTTTCTCTCCTCTCCTCCAGGGAATACTTCTTCATAGAGAGGGTGGTGGACACTTGGAATGCGCTGCCGGAAGATGTCATCTCATTGAAGAGAGTGGGCAGCTTTAAGAGAGGCAGGGATAGGCATGGGGGAAAGTAAGGATCATGGATGGGAGGCGTGGGAAGGGAGGGAGGGCAGGGACATTAGCTCAAGCTGTGGACCCTGCAATATGAGCAGACTTGATAGACCAAATGGGCTTCTTCTGCTGGCTTCTTCGTATGTTCGTATGTGTGCTCGTGTAACCCCCCCTACAAATTAGGGTTCTCGAAAAGTCTTCCTTGAGCTTGCCTGAATGCTCACTGCCAGGCTGGTGTCCTGAGGTCTATCCGTTTAAATGTGATTGCCAGAGAGTGCCTGAATAGCTTCCGTGTATCGTCTCTTTAAGAGCTGCCTGGATTGTAGGCATAAGTAATCTGTGAGGGAGCTCTGTTAAAAGATGTAACTATTTGCTAAAAATCATTTTGAGTGATAATGATAATGTAGTTGTCTAACCTGCATTCTTTGCAGCAAGGACTTTTTTGTTTATCTCCACTGTCTTGGCCCGGGACTGTGAATTGAGCCAATCAGTACTGGTGGGACCTAAAATGGAGCCAGAATACAGGAGCTGTCTATAGTAAAAATCTGTAGGAATTGTAGTTTTGGAGCTTTTTTTGCAAATGAAGGGGGAGCTCTTGCTTTGACTGACGGCCGAATCAGCCAACCGAACCTTTTGGATCTGTGGGAAATCCCCAAGCTGCCTACCGTTTAAGGTAGATCTAAGTTGGGAGCTGAAGAGGCACACAGCTTGAGGCAGTCAAGCAGCAATCCTGAGTGGCTTCGCATGGGAGAACTGTGAAAGGGCTGAGTTGTGGCCTGCATGTCTGCCTGCTGCCCCTGAGAGAGAGAGAAGATAATTATTTTGGACTAAATCCAAGTTTGTGAGAACGAAGTAAGCCACTGATTTTTTACTAGGCTCATACCTGAAGAAGACTGAAGATTTTGCTGAATGCGATCACCCTGTCAGGATTTCCAGCTGCTTCTGAATTCCTGGTTTGTGCAGAGACTTTGCGATCATGACCGGAGAGCGGTTTGCCTGGTACAGTAGAATTTCTGTACATGTAAATGTGCTGTGAGTTGTTAGTTGGTCATGATTTGGTTCCCCACTGTGTGAACTGTGTTCTGTTTGCTGGAAGCTGTATCCAGCCCAAAACGAACTGCATCCGAATTTGTCTCCATTCAGCCTGGGCCTTGCCACACTGGCCCAGCCAGACTACCCGCTGCACAGAGAAAGCCATGAACGAGAGACCTGCCTGGGGATCAGCCCCCTGCTCCACACTTGAACAGGAATGATGCCTCGGAGAATCGTGTGGGCCCTGCTTCTCCTGGCACTCCAGATCAACCACCTGCAGTCTCAATGTTCGTCCAGCCAGAGTCCAGTCTTGGGTATCATGAGTAATCATCAGGGTAGCTGCCTGCAACAACAGCCTAATCTAAAAGTGTGTCATCTGATTGTCTTGTTGTTTTCTTTTCACAAACTGAGCACTCCAGCTCCAGATTACAAATAGTGCATGTTGTGCATGTTGTTTTCTTCCATCACAGGGCCCCAACCAGCTGCAACGTTCCTGGCTAGCCCACCATTCTCCATCTGGGTACCCAGAGTGTGTGACTGTTTATGGACCCTGAAATACATGCATAACTGTTTGATTGATACAGCCTTTAAGCAAATTAACCTGATTACTCCTCTCCCTTGTTTAAGCCCCTTAAATAAATCAGATGTAACTCTTTTTTGCATTTACCCTGACTGTAGTTCCAGTTTGTGCTAGAGTACTGTACTGCTGTTATTTGCTGTGTACGGGGTCCCCAGGGCCAGGCCAGAGGAAAGCCCTGGTGGTAAGTGAAAACAGTGTGGGTACTAGTGCGGTGTATCGGGGTATTGTGAAAGTAATTATTGTGTATTGTTCCGGCCACTAGTAAGGAAAGGGGGGGGTTACAGTGTCCCGGAGGGCTGTGCCCAAGTTAGTTTGACCACTACCAACCCTGACCTCCGGGTGGAGGCACCCGTTTCAGAACTCTGGTCCCTTAACCTGCTACTAGCCAAGCAGGCAGGGGTAGTAGCCCTTGGGATAGCGCCACCTAGGGGTTACATTTTGGAGGCTCACCGCTGAGATTTTGTGCCTTCTAGTGGCCAAAAATGATGAATTATTGTTAAAGATTAATAGCTACTCCAGTAGAAATGGCTGTACACCAGTTGGTGGGGTGGTGTATTGGGCATGAGATTGACCCCCAAAATGCTCTACTTATACTGGATATTCCCTTAGGTACCACTAAGGACACTGTAGAGGGAGCACTCTCCAAAGTTGAATGTTTAAAAAACCCTGTGGTGGTGGGTCGACAGGCTGATTTGATCGCCCAAACTTTCATAGCCTTGGTAGAGTGTAGTGACCTCATGAACAGCTCTAAAGTGCCACAGACTATTGCCTCAGAAGGGGTTCCAGCTGCCTGGAGAGTGATAACAAAAGACAATAAAGACCCCAGGGAGGGTGAGCTCCCATCATTATCTGAGACTTCGGAGGAGAAATTTGCTAAATTGTTGCTGGAGGAAGGGAAAACCATAGAGGACTTTAAAAAACTATTCCTGCCACCTGGGGGTGTTCCTTCCCCAACACCCTCTCCCACTCCAGCACCCGTTACTGCCCCACCTTCTGTGTCCATGCCAATGCTGGCCCCTATATCTGTACCTGCCGTTAGTCATTCAGGACTCCTACCGAAGGCTGAGAATCTTCTCGGGACCCTTCCCACCCCCAGGGTAGGATGACTGGGAGAACTGGATAAACTATGTTGCCCCTCTAGTACTTGAATGGCAATGCTCAGAAGCAGAAAAATGAAAGAGATTGAGTGAGAGCCTCTGAGGTCCTGCCCTGGCTACCATCCATGCCAAGCGGGCCAATAACCCTGAAGCAACTGCACAGGACTATCTTGATGCATTGGAAAATGTGTATGGGAACCCGGATTCAGATGAGGATCTGTGATGGAGAATAAGAAACGCGCAGCAGTACCCAGGGCAGCCATTGTCTGTGTATGTACCTTGATTTGAAAAGTTGCTACAAGAGTGCCTCAGAAAGGGTAGTTTGCCATCAAATGAATTAGATTGAACTAGGCTGGACCGGATCCTTAAGTCTGCTCCATTTTCAGAATTGTTACTGCTTCAGTTACGCCTTGCCATCCGACTGGAATCACCCCGTCCTATGATGAGCTAATGAAAGAAATTCGGGGGGTTGAGCAAAGGTGACCCCATGGGAGAATTGCACCCATATATATAGCTGCTGCGCAAGTGACCGAGAGTGATCAGCCAAGTGAGGCTTAGGGGCAAAAGTCGGCACTTAACAAGCACTTTAAGAATGCAAAGGACTTCCCGCCCTGGGCCCAGCATTGGAAAGACGAGCTACTAAAGGAAGTCCAAGAGTTGAAGACGGATGCCTCTGCAAGGGTTTCCCCTGTGGAACAAGATTATGGTCCATTTCAGGATATGACTGCCATGGGAGTGGGTGTGCACCCACAGGCATCCGTTACCGAGGGTGGCTCCAAGGCTGAGATCACCAGATTGACTGCCACTCTAAAGGAACTAAGACACGTTCCACCACTCTCACCGCTGCAAGCATATACTAGACCCCAATCTCTTACTACTGCTTCAGTTCCTCATACGATGTTCTCTCCCAGGATGACCCAGGAGTCTATCATTTGTCACAGCTGTGGAAAGGATGGCCATATGAAAAGAGAATGCCAATCTCAGAAGGACTTAGAAAGAGTAGTAAACAGTCTCCAAGGGGAGCTCCAAAAACAAATCAGTGGCCAAGGGGTACCCAAAATGACCACAGTAGGGGTTCGAGAAATGCTAACTCAAATTTCTTTGTGGCTAAATCTTCTGTCCAGGCCTCTGCTACTGCCTCTCCAGACTGGTCCAAAATAGTGGATGCTTCAATGGAGACTACGGTGACTGTGAATGGTATTCATATTTGGGCTGTGCTTGACAGTGGGTTGCAAGTGACCATTGTATTCCATGACTGGTATGACAAACACTTATTTGATGTGCCTTTGCAATCCCTGGAAGGCCTACATCTGTGAGGCCTGAGTAACAAGTCTTATCCCTACCTAGGGTATGTCCGCCTCTGGTTGTCTTTTCCTGCAACTGTAACTGGTGTAGAAGAGCGAGTAGAGACATTGGCCCTAGTGTGTCCCCCCACCGGACTGTATGATGGGGTCCCCCTGTTAATTGGGACAAACACCCATATGTTTGGGAGAGTGGCGCAACTCTGTCACGAGAAACAAGGGTGACGGACAGGGAGGGCCCTGAGAATTCCAGCTCTGGTCAAGAGGGCCTATGATTTGCAACAGAAACCCGAGGAAGTAGACCAGGATGAACTGGTGGGGTTTGTGTGGAAGAAGGATCCCGATTCAATGGTACTGGCCCCTAAAGTCCACCTCTGGAAAGATGTCAAGAACAAAATACTGATGTTGGATGCGCCAGGCGATGAAAAATTTCCAGAAGGATTATTGGTCAAGCCCAGCATTTTGCCTGCTCGTGCCCATGCCTATGCACAATGAGTGATGATCCAGATTCACAATGTATCAGATCGGGAGATCCGAGTGAACAGATGGTGCACCCTAGCTACGGTACACTGCGCAGACACTACAGTATTGCCCAGCAACAAGCACCCTGGTGAGAAGGAGAAAGTGACCCCAGACTTGTTTGACTTTGGTGACTCCCCGTTGCCAGCTGAATGGAAGGCTAGAATTAGCAAGAGACTTGCTCAGAGAGACCAAGTGTTTTCGTTGAAGGAATGGGATGTGGGATGTGTCCAGGGTGTGGAGCATCACATACGCCTGCACGATGAACGGCCATTTCGAGAGAGATCCCGATGCCTAGCCCCAGCAGACATAGATGATGTGAGAAGACACCTGCAGGAAATGCTCGCTGCTGGCGTGATACAAGAATCCTGGAGCCCATACGCCTCTCCCATTGTGGTTGTGTGTAAGAAGAATGGGTCTGTGAGGATGTGTGTTGATTATTGAACCCTGAACCGGTGGACCATCCCATACCAATACACTATGCCTCATATACAATATGCCCTGGACTGCTTGAATGGGAGCAAATGGTTCTCGGTGTTGGATCTTCGCAGCGGATACTACCAGATCCCGATGGCCCCAGAAGACCATGAGAAAACAGCCTTCATCTGTCCATTGGGGTTCTACAAGTTTCTGAGGATGCCACAGGGGATATCGGGTGCCCCGACCACCTTTCAGTGACCGATGGAACGTGCGGTGGGAGATATGAATTTGCTGGAATGCCTGGTGTACTTGGACAATGTCATTGTGTTTGGGAGCACCTTACAGGAGCATGAGAACTGACTGTTTAAAGTCCTAGACTGACTGGAAGACTTCGGCCTCAAGCTGTCCATTGACAAGTGCCAGTTTTTCCAAACCTCCGTGAAGTATGTGGGGCACATAGTATCTACAAAAGGGATAGAGACTGATCCCAGTAAGGTTGAAGCACTGACTACTTAGCCCCAGCCCCATAATTTGAAAGAACTACAATGTTTCCTGGGGTTCTGTGGTACTACTACTGCAGGTTCATAAAAGACTATTCCAAGGTGATTCACCCACTCTTGAACCTTACCCAGGGTTACCCTCCTACCAATTGTAAATACAAAAAAGAGGCTGTTAAAGAACCACAAAATGTATACTTCCACCCAGGTGAACTCTTCGGGCCCTGCGGGATGCCTGACTGTGAAGCAGCCTTCCATGAGATCATATACCAGCTCACCCACACCCCCATCCTTGCCTATGCTGACCCCACCAAACCCTATGTGCTGCAAACGGATGCTAGTCTGCAGGGTCTAGGAGCGGTGCTGTATCAAGACCATGAGGATGGCCTGAGACCAGCAGCTTTTGCCAGTAGGAGCTTGATCCCATCTGAACGAAACTACCCTGTGCATTAAGTTGGAGTTCTTTGCGCTAAAGTGGGCCATCGTTGACCAGTTTCATGAATACCTCTATCGAGCAAATATATTGGTGAAGACTGACAATAACCCATTGACCTATGTACAGACTTCAGCTAAGTTAGACGCCACTGGGCACCAGTGGCTTTCTGCATTATCAACCTATGATTATGCTGGTGAATACCGACCGGGCCTGAACCATATTGATGCTGACGCCCTATCACGAAGGCTCACTTCCAAGAGTGATTGGGTCAGGCTGTCTGAACCTGACATTCGAGCATTGTGCCAAAAGTTTGATAGAGATGAACAGATGTCTGCGGATATAGTGGACTGTTTAGTAGATTGCTTGGGCCCTTCTGACACCTGCATACCAGCTGCTTATTGCCACTTCTCTGCTCTAGATATTAGTGCACTACCTCTATTTGGCAATGACAGCATTCAGCAGGCTCAATCCCAAGATCCTATGATTCAGCCAGCACTTGATGCCCTGCGTGTGGGGAGAGATGTGTCTAAGTTACGTTCCACTGACTTGCGAACTGCTTTATTGTTTAAAGAAGGCCCCAGATTGAAGTTGCTCAATCAGTTGTTGTATAGAGAGACAGTAGATCATAGTGGCAAAGCAGACAAACAACAACTGGTCCTGCCCACGGCCTTTAAAGATTTGGTACTTAGGTTCCTCCACAATCACATGGGGCACCTCGGTATTGATAGAACCCTTGACCTGGTATGATCTCGCTTCTACTGGCCCAAAATGGGGGCCGATGTTGAGCATCATGTAAAGACTTGTAGTCGCTGCCTGCAAAGAAAAGCCCTGCCTCAGAGGGCTGCCCCCCTTGTTAATATTACTACCTGCGCCCCATGGAACTAGTCTGCATAGACTTCTTGTGTTTAGAATCTGATCAGCGGAACATTGGCAAAGTGTTAGTGGTTACGGATCATTTCACACGGTATGCACAAGCTTTTTCCCACCAAAGATTAAAAGGCATCTACTATGGCCAAGGTACTAGTGGAAAATTTCTTCATCCACTATGGTGCCCCCCAGTAGATTCACTCTGACCAGGGCAGAGACTTTGAGAGTCGACTAATCAAAGAAATGCTCTCTCTGTGGGAGGTACGAAAGTCAAGAACCACCCCCTATCACCCACAGGGAGACCCTCAACCAGAACATTTTAACCGCACCCTTCTAGACATGCTGGGCAATCTCCACCCAAAAGACAAGTATAAATGGAGCCATCAGATTAGCAGCTTGGTACACGCATACAATTACACGAAAAATTATGCTACTGGGTTCTCCCTCTACTGTCTCATGTTCGGGAGAGAGGCCCGGCTGCCAGTTGATGTTTTTTTTTGGCTCTCTCCAGATGGGGTCCGAGCCGAAAACTACTTGCAATGTGTACAAAAACTGAAAGCTCAATTGAACCATGCCTATCAAATGGCCCAGACAATGGCCGCCAAGAGAAATCTAGCCAACAAAGAGAAGCATGATAAAAAAGTAAAGGCTCAAGAGCTTCGACCTGGAGACTGTGTGTTGTTACGCAATTTGGGACTGCATGGTAAACACAAAATTGCTGATCAGTGGCACCATCCTCCCCATGTAGTAGTTGGAAAGTTGGATGATTTACCTGTGTACAAGGTGCACCTACAGAACAACTCCAAAGCTGTCAAGACCATGCACCGTAACCACTTGCTACCAATTGGCCAAGTCATGATTGAGGCTGAACCACCAGAAATTGAGCCCCTTGCTCTGGTGACTCATGCTGCTGCAAGAAAGAGACAGAGTCAACCTACCCCAGTGGTCACAGATTTAAGGTTTCCTCCGCAGCAGGCCCAGAACGATAGTGACTGACTGTCCACTTCTGACGAAAGTGAGTGTGACTATGCCTATTACCCCTCTTATGAACTGAGTCAGCTGTTTCGAGGTAATCCCATGATTAATTGTGGGGATGAAGCTGGGCCTTCTGGACTGCCTAACCCCCCAGCTTTGTCCTTGAAGCCAATGCTCCCTGAAAGTGAAGTGCAAAGTATCACGTCTGAAGATGCTGAGTCTCTGTGTATTGTGGAACTGTATGATTTGCCTGAGGGAGGGGCTGATGGAATGAGTCTTTCTGGTGACATACCAGAACTTGAAGAACACTATGAGAAGTGATGACCACCCCCCTTCAGTGCCTCAAAGCTTGATTGTAGCTGAGCTTTCACAAAATGAGTCAAGTGTTGTAGAAACAGAGCAAGGAGCTGACAGTTCTCCAAGTTTGGACATTCCTGCCCCGGCAGATGCACCCCTCCCAAGTGTTGAAAGTCCCAGGACCAGTGCTGAGAGTAGAGGGACGTGATTGTTCCCCCCAGAAGGACAGGCCAAGCTGTCAAGCCCATAGTACGCTTCAGTTATTATTCTCCCGAGAGGCCAGTGGATTTGCCTCTCAATGTGGAACACAAAAGGGTTTATATGTCTCAGAGCTCACTGCCCAAACTGAGCCCAAGTGCCTGTTCTAGGTTAATAGTTCTGCCTTCTAGGTATGATGCCCCTGCCCCATCTAGCCCCATATTTGCTGATAGGGAAGGGCCCCCTCTTACTCTGTTCAATGTACAATAAGTTATTACATGAATCTGTATAGTAATGTGTAAATTACCTGTGTGACAATATGCCTAATGTATTGTCAGAATGGGTATAGTATTATAAAGTGTAGTGAAAATGTATAGTAAAGGTAAAAGTTTATGTTGACTGATGCATCAGATGTCACTTGCATAACACGCTAATGGTATAAATGTCTTGTATAGTTTTCATTTGCAATACTGTGATGGTACAGACTTGACGCGGACGCCAAGTTTTCTCCAGGCAGGGAAGGGTGTAACCCCCCTACAAATTGGGGTTCCTGAAAAGTCTTCCTTGAGCTTGCCTAAATGCTCACTGCCAGGCTGGTGTCCTGCGTTCTATCCGTTTAAATGTGATTGCCAGAGAGTGCCTGTATAGCCTCTGTGTACAGTCGCTTTAAGAGCTGCCTGGATTGCAGTCACAAGTAATTTGAGGGGGAGCGCTGTTGAAAGATGTAACTATTTGCTAAAAATCATTGAGAGTGATAATGATAATGTAGTTGTCTAACCTGCCTTCTTTGCAGCAATGACTTTTTTGTTTATTGCCACTATCTTGGCGCGGGACTGCGAATTGGGCCAATCAGTACTGGTGGGACCTAAAATGGAGCCAGACTACAGGAGCTGTCTGGAGTCAAAATCTGTAGGAATTGTAGTTTTGGGCTTTGGTGTTTTTTTGCAACTGAAGGGGGAGCTCTTGCTTTGATTGACAGCCGAATCAGCCAACCGAACCTTTTGGATCTGAGGGAAATCCCCAAGCTGCCTGCTGTTTAAGGAAGATCTAAGTTGGGAGCTGAAGAGGCACACAGCTTGAGACAGTCAAGCAGCAATCCTGAGTGGATTCGCATGGGAGAACTGTAAATGGGCTGAGTTGTGGCCTGCATGTCTGCCTGCTGCCCCTGAGAGGGAGAGAAGAGAATTATTTCGGACTAAATCCAAGTTTGTGAGAACTAAGTAAGCCACTGATTTTTTACCAGGCTCATACCTGAAGAAGACCGAAGATTTTGCTGAATGCGATCGGCCTGTCAGGATTTCCAGCTGCTTTTGAATCCCCAGTTTGTGCAGAGACTTTGCGATCAAGACCAGAGAGCGGTTTGCCTGGTACAGTAGAATTTCTGTACCTGTAAATGTGCTGTGAGTTGTTAGTGGGTTGTGATTTTGTTCCCCACTGTGTGAACTGTGTTCTGATTGCTAGAAGCTGTAGCCACCCCAAAATGGACTGTATCCAAATTTGTCTCCATTTTGCCTGGGCCTTGCCACACTGGTCCAGCCAGACTACCCTCTGCAGAGAGAAAGCCATCAACAGAAGACCTGCCTGGGGATCAGCACCCTGCTCCACGCTTGAACAGGAACGATGCCTCGGTGAATTGTGTGGGCCCTGCTTCTCCTGGCACTCGAGATCAACCACCTGCAGTCTCAATGTCCATCCAGCCTGAGTCCAGTCTTGGGTATCGTGTGTAATCATCAGGGTAGCTCCCTGCAACAACAGCCTAAACTAAAAGTGTGTCATCTGATTGTCTTATTGTTTTCTTTTCACGAACTGAGCCCTCCGGCTCCAGATTACAAATAGTGTGTGTTGTGCATGTTGTTTTCTTCCATCACAGGGCCCCAACCAGCTGCAACGTTCCTGGCTAGCCCACCATTCTCCATCTGGGTACCCAGAATGTGTGACTGTTTATGGACCCTGAAGTGCATGCATAACTGTTTGATTGATACAGCCTTTAAGCAAATTAACCTGATTACGCCCTTCCCTTGTTCAAGTCCCTTAAATAAATCAGATCTAACTCTTTTTTGCATTTACCCTGACTGTGGTTCCAGTTTGTGCATGAGTACTCTACTGCTGTTATTTGCTGTGTATAGCCTTGTTTTACAAGGGGTCCCCAGGGCCAGGCCAGATGAAAGCCCTGGTGGTAAGTGCAAACAGTGTGGGTACTAGTGTGGTGTATCGGGGTATTGTGAAAGTGATTATTGTGTATTGTTCCGGCCACTAGTAAGGAAAGAGGAGGGTTACAGTGTCCCAGAGGGCTGTGCCCAGGTTAGCTTGACCACTACCAACCCTGACCTCCGAGTGGAGGCACCCGTTTCAGAACTCAGGCCCCTTAATCTGTTACTAGCCAAGCAGGCAGGGGTAGTAGCCCTTGAGATAGTGCCACCTGGGGGTTACACTCATATATTGAGGTCCTGCAGTCTGCCCTCGTATGACTTTTGGTGCATCCCCTGCACCATTTTTGTCACCCTTCACTGAACCACTTCTCCGTCTATGTCCTTCTGGAAATGCAGCCTCCAGAACTGGACACAGTACTCTAGATGAGGTCTCACCAATGTTCTATACAGTGGCATCACCACCTCCTTCCTTCTGCTGGAGCTACCGCTCTCTATGCACCCCAGCATTCCACTGGCTCTCCTCACAGCCTTCTCACATTGTTTGGTAACTTTTTTTTTATATTTTACCATTTTTTCCCGGTTTTTCTCCCTACTGTCCCGGGACCACAGCACATAGCAGTAAGTGTGTGTGGAGGTGCACACGCGCTCCGTGTTGCCCGTTCCAGCCCCTTCCACCCCTCCCCTGGCAATCGCTGGGCTCCCCGTAGCCTGACACTACCATCTGTCCTACACCAGGTGGCAGCCAAGGGTTGGAGAAACCCCTCATCCCTCCTCGGGAGAGGAAAGCCACTGCACAGCAGCTCAATCCTGCTCCCCGCCCCCACCTCGCTAACCCAAGCTCATTCCTGAACCCAGATCACCAGCGTGGTGTGAGTTGTGGCGTCCATTGTCTCAACCCTCAGTGCCACTGGGCCGGCTTGTTTGGTAACCTTTAGATCATAAGATATGATTACTCCCAGGTCTCTTTCCTGTTTGGTGGCCATCAGTATCTCCCTCTCCATCATGTACTCCTTCCCCGAATTTCTGTGCCCCAAGTGCATGATCTTGCACTTCTTTGCATTGAATCTTAGCTGCCACACCCTTGACCACTCCTCAAGCTTGCTTAGGTCCCTTCTCATTTTCTCTACCCCTGCTGGAGAGTCATCCTTGTTGCAGATCTTCATGCTGTCTGCAAAGAGACAGACATTCCCTTCCAGCCCCTCTGCAATGTCACTTATGAACACATTAAAGAGCACTGGTCCAAGCATTGATCCATGTGGGACCCCACTGGTCACTCCTCCTCTCTTCAGATTGAACTCTGTTCACCACCACCCTCTATGTATTATCACTCATCCAATTTTTAACCCTGTTTACCACCCTGGAACCCACTCCCAGGCTGCCCAGCTTGTTTACTAGCCTGATGTGTGGGATGGTGTCGAAGGCTTTGCTGAAATCCAGGTAGGCCACATTTACTGCCCCTCCCTGATCCCCTTCATAGTCACCCAGTCAAAGAAATCTATCAGATTTGTTTGACAAGATCTTTCCGCTGTGAATCCATGCTGCCTCTGATCCTTTGCTCTGTTGGATTCGAAATACAGTATATCACAAACCGTTCTTTCAGTAGTGATTCCATTAGTTTCCCCACCACTGAGGTCAGGCTGACTGGCCTATAATTGCCAGCCTCCTCCTTGCTCCCACTTTTGTGGAGAGGGACTGTATTCGCCCTCCTCTAGTCCTTTGGCACCATGCCTGTTTCCAGCAAACTGTTGAACAGGGCTGTCAGTGGTGCAGCCAGCACCTCCCTGTGTTCTCTTAATACTCTGGGATGTATCCCATCCGGCCCCATTGCCTTGTCCACTTTCAGATTAGCGAGTTCCTTTAAGACTCTTTCCTCCTTAAATGGACTGGTGTCAACCTCCCTCCCAGTTGTGCTTCTGTCGTGGCATCGCCTAACTTTGGTCCCTCCTCTTCCCCTTCTTCTGTGAATACTGAACAAAAATACTTGTTCAGGATTTCTGCTTTTTCTTGGTCCCCCTCTGCACACTTCCCTCCTTCCCTTTGTAGTCTCACAATCCCACCCTTAGTCTTTTTTCTTTCACTAACGTACCTGAAAAAGTTCTTGTCCCCTTTTGTTATTGCCTGGGCTATTTTTTCTTCTGTTTGCACCTTTGTACTCCTGACTGCTTTCCCTGCCTCTCTCTGCTTTTCCAGATGCAGTCCCCTGTCTTCTTTCGTTTGAGTTTCCTTGTACCTCCTGAATGCCACCCTTTTCGCCCTTACCTTCATGGCCACTTCCTTTGAGAACCACAGTGTTTTTTCCTTTGTTTTGCTTACTTGCCTAGTGCAATGGCTTGTTGCCTCTGTTATGGCTCCCATAAGATTCTCCCATTGTTCCTCCACCCCCCCTTTCTCTTTCCCTGCCAGTGATTTCCTAAGACAGTCCCCCATCTTTGCAAAACTGGCCCGCCTGAAATCCAGGACTCTTGCTTTCCTGTGGTTTTACTCTTCTGCTATTCTCACATTAAACCACACTGTACTGTGATCGTTTGATCCCAGATGGCTCCCCACTTTTACATATTTAATTCTGTCCCCGTTGGTGAGTAACAGGTCCAAAGTCGCTCCCTCTTGGGTGGGCTGTATCACTAGCTGTCTTAGACATGCCCCCTGCAAGGCTTCCAGAAGGTCTCTGTTCCTGGCTGAGGCTGCAGCCTGGTTGCTCCAATCCACATCCGGCAGAATGGAGTCTTCTCCCAGCAGCACCTCCCCTTTAGCGTCATTCAGTAGATGGCTTCAACAAGTACCCAGTCCAGCTCTTCCCCTTGTGTGGGAGGTCTGTAGATCACACCAGTGCGAATGGCAGTGCCTTTTCTCCTCTCCAGGGTGATCCACAGTGCCTCCACCTCTCCCTGCATTCTCTGTACCTCAGTTGTCTTAATTAATTCCCTGACGTAGAGAGCCACTCCTCCTCCCATTTTACCCACTCTGTCCCTACTGAATAGAGTGTAACCTGGTATTGTCAAATCCCAGTCATGGTTCCCAGTGAACCATGTCTCGTTAACAATGACAATGTCCAAGTCTGCCTCAGCCATCAGGGCCACTAGGTCTGGGATTCTGTTTCCCAGACTGCTGGCATTTGTGCACATGGCCTTCCAATTTTTTCTGCCTCCTCTCCTAATAACTCCCCTAATATCCCCATGTTTTTCCTCTATACCCCTCTTGTCCTTACTCCCATTCTGCCTTTTCTCTGTATTTTTACCTATTTTGGTTTTAGTTATCTTTGGCGATTTCTCAACATTTGGGTCCTTTCTGCCATCTGCATCATTTTGGTGGGGGGCGTTATTTGCCTCACCCAGCTTATTTCCGCAATCCCCCTGGCTAGTTTAAAGGCTTGCTGATGAAACATTTAAACCTCTCACTGAGGATCCTGGTTCTCCCCTGGATAGATGCAGGTCATCACCCTTGTATAGACCTGAATCCCTCCAGGTGGAACCCCAGTCCCCAATGAAACCAAATCCCTCCGCTCCTCAACAGTCCTTCAGCTATGCATTGAATTCCTTGGTACCCTGTTCTCCCCTTTGCTCTCAGTGGGTAACACCTTTAAAAAGGTTATAGAGCATGCCACCTGTCTAAGACCCCTCCATAGCTCCCTAAACTGCTCCTGCACTACCCTAGCCTCACCACTTGCCTGGTCATTTGTCCCCAGGTAGATGATGATGTCGAGCTCACCATTCCATCCTGCTGCCCCAGCGGTCCTTAGGATACATTGTCCATCCCTCCAAACCATGACGCCAGGTAGGCTCGTGACCTCTATCACTCCCTCCCCTCCTGTCGCCAAGTCTACCCCCCTGATGATAGTCCCCCACCAGGAGTTGCTTCCTCCTCCTTCTCCTCTGGGGTCCATGTGCCCCCCCCCCCCGGTCTCTGCCATGGAAGACCCCCACATCCTTCTTGGTTACCACTGCAGTGCCTCTCATGGGTTATAATGTGCAGGGGGTACTTGCGAGATGCAGACTAGAAGTGTGACCCGCAGTAATAGTGTGTTGGGTATTACTCATGATGTACAGACTAGCAGTGTGACCCAGGGTTTTATAGTGTGCTGGAGGTTACTAGTGCCATGTAGACTAGCAGTGTTACCCAGGGTTATAGTGTGCTGGGGGTTACCTTTGACATGCAGACTAGCAGTTTTTTTTTCCAAGTTCAAGTTTATTGTGAAGGGATAAGATCCATTGGGCAAGCTCATTTGCAAGGAGCTCCCTTATACAAACAATGAAACAATACATAGAATAAAATACAAAACTTGTGGTAACATAGTACAAAATAATAATATAAATATCAACTTCAAGTAGTATTTACAATACATATACTAATTGCATTCAGAGTAGTATGCAGGCCAATACAATTTCACAAAACACGGAACTCACGGTAATCATTTGTGTCCAAAATATAAGGAATAGAAAGTAAAACAGAGGAAGGGAGTATGGAGGTGATATACAAGATTAGTAGCAGTGGCAGGTATCAATGGTGATTTTTTAATGAGGGATTTGAATGCATTTAGAGGGATTAAAGTTTGGAGCTTTAGCATTGTTTGAAGTTTATTTCAGACTATGGGAAGTGCATGACTGTTTTGCCATAATGTGTACGAATTCTGGGTACCTCTAGGGAAATATATGCACTCTTCCTTAGAGTGTACATGCTGTGTGAGCGTGGACGAGAGTGGTAATACAAGGAGGCAGTTTGTTTACGAGAGCTTTGTATACCCAGATGTACAGTAGGTATGTACAAGTCTTCTAGTAGCCAGGGAGTCCCAGCTCACCTCATTGTATAGGGTGGAGCATTGGTGATAAAGCGGACAGCACGGTGGAGCACTGGTGATAAAGCGGACAGCACGGTGGAGCATTGGTGATAAAGCGGACAGCACGGTGGAGCACTGGTGATAAAGCGGACAGCACGGTGGAGCACTGGTGATAAAGTGGACAGCATGGTGGAGCATTGGTGATAAAGCGGACAGCACGATGGTATAATGTGTCCAGTTTGTGAAGGTAGGTAGGTAGGTGCAGAGTTATTGTATATGGTATCTGCATAATCCAGCAGAGGCAAAAAGGTGGTCTGGACTAATCTCATTCTAGAGGACCGGGAGAAGAGAGATTTGTTTCAGAAAAAGAAACTGAGCCTCAGTTTCAATTTTTTGATTGGTGCCTCAAGGTGAAGGGCAAAGGATAAATGTGAATTGAGCAAGAAACCCAAATATTTGAACCTGTCCACTACTTTGAGTGTGTCACCAAGAAGGGTAGTGATAGGTGTTGGGAGGGGCAGCAGTTTGGGCGAGCACTTGAAGAAATGAGTGGATGGAAATACATTACTTTTGGCTTTCTTGGCATTCAGTAATAATTTAGATCATATTAAGTTGTCCTGAAGCTGGTTAAAATCAGACTGGATGACAGAGCAGACTTGTGTAAATGAAGGTTTGGAGATATAGAGCACAGCGTCATCAGCGAAAAGATGGACTTTGGAGTCCACAATGTTACTGCTCAGGTTGTTATGGTATAACAAGAAAAGCAAGAGGCCTAGAATAGAGCCCTGGGGAACCCTGCTTGCCAGGGGGGGAGGGGAAAGTCTTGTTAGCCTTGATTTGTTGCTGTCTTTCCTTCAGATAGCTGGCAAACCATTTTAGTACTAAGCTTGGCCACTGTCTGATTGATCACTGTCTCTGCTCCATTGGATTTGGGACTCTGCGGCTTTTTCTGCCAAATTTTTTCAGTTTTGAACTGCACAGTAGCTGTATTATTATTGCACAGTAGCTGGTATATAATTTATGGGAGTTGTGTTATTTTGGGGGCATCAGGAAGTGTTTGAACTGTTTGCTGTTTGGGGGGGACTGTATTTTTGAACTGCTGTGCTTGCTCTATACTGTAGTTGCCTATCTAATTCTCCCTACCTGACCCGAAGCTAGCCTTACCCCGTCTTTAATTTTTTTCTTTCATCTCTTTATCTCTGTTTCTACAGTGGCACCTGACCTAACTGTTTAACTGTCAGGCTGCCGTCCCCTTCCTCCTGTTTAAACTTTTTTGCCATTGTGCTTTTTGTCCCTCTCCATGCCCCCGATTTAGCCCCTCAGCCACCCTTTGTTCTCGTTGGCCTTTTAACATGTAATTTCTCTTCTGTTCCTTTAGGAGCCCTCGGCCCTTGATCGAGCGAATCCTCTTTCCAACCAGCAGCCATGGCACCCTTCCTCTGCCCGCCATCAAAGCTCCCTTCCTGGGTAAGCCTGCTTGTTTCACCGGGACCACAGATCTTGGCCGTGATTGGCTGATGGCTAACTGAATGCCCTCTGCATTGGATGCAGTCCTTACGGCTTTTGCCATGATTGGTCACTGTCTCTGCTCCACTGGATTTGAGACTCGGCGGCTTTTTCTGCAGAATTTTTTCGGCTTTTGAACTGCACAGTAGCTGGTATATAATTTGTCCCCCCACCCTCCCTACCTCGCCACTTATTAAATATACCTTCTCCTGCCCCTCTCCAGAACTGCATGATTATTGGTGCCCGTAGTCGACCTATCGGAGTCCTACCTAGAGTGGCAGCTTCACCTCAGCAGGGGTGTACATTTCAATCGCTGTTGCACTTTGGCCTTCTTAATTCGCAAAATGCTGGCCGTATCTCTCCTACTAGGCTTCCTTTTAGCTTCCCTCCCTGGTGCATCTGCTATATCTTGTGGACCCTCGGTGGCTTTCTATTTGCAGTGGTTATGGGTGCTCTCAGGCAACGCTAAATCTCTTTCCAATTTACTCCTACCAAAGTTAGAAAATGTCTCCTTCCTATGGCGCCTAATCGTACTGGCCCCTGCACAGCTTCCTACCCTAATAAACACTACTGGTTCTCACTGTCACTCACGTACTCCTGCATTCTCACCGCTAGGACCCTACTGTATGTTTTCTTCCATCTTTGGCCCTGCCATGTGCCCTCTTCATCTAATATTTATACCTGTGCTCATACCAGGGGCAGAATGCGGCCTTTCCGCCTGTTATGACTTGCCTTAAAAAAACTGCTCCTGCTGCTTCTCATCTGTGCTGGCAATGTCAAGCTAAATCAGGGACCCCCTATCCCTATTCCTGCCCCTGCAGATCTACCTCAACTAAAGGGGCTATTCTTCCTGTATCTAAATGCTTGCAGCCTACTAAAAATGCTAGATGCCATTAAAACCTGGACCACCCACTGTACACCCGACATTCTAGTAATTACTGAAACATGGTTGAGACCAAACAGTCCGGACCTTGAGGTCAACATTCTCTCATATAACTTATTTAGAATGGATAGGTTGTCTAGGGTTGGGGGTGGGGTAGCCATCTACATTCGCAATAAATTCATCGCTTCCATAGTTGATTCAACAACATCCCCTAAGGAATTCGAGTGCGTAATCTTAAGGATACAGCTCTCCCAGTCAGCCTCACTCTGCATCATCGGGTGCTACAGGCCCCCATCGGCTGGCCTCACTCTGTTGGACCACTTAAGTGACATGTTAGGCACAGCATACTTGGAAGTAACTATCCTGGGTGATTTTAACCTGGATTGGCTTTCCTTAGCATCAAATCCGTTGAAAGATCTTTGTGATACCTTTGGGCTCACTCAGATTATTAATGAAGTTACCTGTCCCAAGATTAAAAACCCTGAACGTAGCGTACTACTGGACTTAATCCTAGTAAGTAAGCCTCACCTCTTCACTCATTCTGGAGTATTTTTTAACGATTTTAGCGATCTTTGCGCCATTGCTTGTGTGAGATCAGTGCACAAAATAGCTTCTTCCTCAAAGTATATCTCTAACAGATGTAAATGGAACTTCAACCCCAATGCATTCCTCTATGACCTCCAGTATGCAAACTGGCAGAAGTTCTACCTTGCACCTGCGGTGGACGAAGCATATGAGGCCTTCCAAGCCATACTTACAGAGACCATAGATATTCATGCTCCTACTGTCAAAAGTCGAACCAAAAGGAAATCATGCCCTTGGTTCACGGAAAACCTAAAAGTGGCTTTATGGCATAGGGATGCACTTTGGGGAATGGCAAGAAAGTCGAAACTAGCTGCAGACTGGACTGCCGTCAGAACTGCTAGAAACCAGTGCACCAAACTAATTAGATCTGCTAAATCTAGCTATTTCTGCTCAGAACTTAATACATCTACCAACTCTGCCAGTAAGTTCTGGAAAACCTTAAGGGAGGTTAACGGTCATAGGTTATCTAGCACATTCCCTTCTAAAATCACTAGCAGGGACACTTCTACTACTGACAAGCATGCGATACTTGACCTTCTTAACAACCACTTTGCCACAGCAGGGATGGCTTTTGACACCACTCTGGCAAATGCAATCAGATCTCAGTTATGTAGCCAGAGATCTGAATGCCTTAATCTGGACCTTCACGCGCAAAACAATACCTTCTCGTTCTGTCCTGTCTCCATTAAACAAGTCGAGGATCTACTCCTGCAACTAGACCTGAAGAAAAGCGTGGGTGCTGACCTGATCGAGCCATACTTCTTAAAACTGGCATATTTTATTTTGGCTTCCCCGATTACTAACATACTGACATACTAGATGCCAGCAGAGTAGGCCTATTAGTTTATCAAGTCTGCTCGTGCTTCAGCACCCTGATTGGGTACTGTAGCCCTCTATCTGTCTCCTTCCACTGTTACAGCCTCTGCTTCATCCCTTGCCTATACCTGTCCCACCCCCTCTTGAATCCCTCCACCATAGCTGCCTGTACCAGCTCCCCGGGCAACACATTCCACGGTACCACCACTCTCTCGGTGAAGTACCTCCTCCTCGTTTTCCCCTAATCCTACCACCCTCAATCTTCCAACTGTGTCCTCTGGTGATTCCACCTGCCTTCAGTCGAAAGATCCTATCTTGGCTTACCTTATTTACTCCCCTGAGGTACTTGAAGACCTCAATCATGTCCCCCTGGTCCCTCCTCTCCTCCAACGAGGACAGGTTGAGCTCCTCTAATCGTTCCTCATATGTCATATCCCCCAGGCCCCAGATCATTCTGGTTACTCTCCTCTGAACCCTCTCCAGGAGTTGGATGTCCCTCCTTAGGTGCGGCCTCCAGAACAGCACTCAAGATGTGGTCTAACCAGGCTGTTGTACAGTGGCAAAATCACCTCCCTGTTGCTTGAGGTAATCCCCTAGCAATGCATCCCAGCATCCTATTTGCCTTGACTGCAGCCCTCCTGCACTGCTCTGAATTATTCATGTTAACATCTACCAAGACTCCTAAGTCTCTTTCCCCTGCAACTCATCCCCCCCCGGGAGTACACATAGTTGGGGTTTTCCCACCCTAGGTGTAGCACCTTACACTTGGAGGAGTTAAATTTAAATTTCCAGGTGCAGGACCACCAATCCAGAGTATCCAGGTCCTCATCTTTTCAACCTGTCACTATCCCAAGGCACTCTCCCTATGATTTGAAAGACAGCATATGTCATCCCTCTGTTTAAATCCGGTGATTCCTGTGACCTAAATAATTATCGACCTATTTCTCTGCTCCCTGTCCTGTCCAAACTACTGGAGAAGATAGTCAATGCACAGCTCAGATTGCACTTGGAAAACTTCAACTTGCTAAATACGGTCCAGTCGGGTTTCCGTCCCCACCACAGTACCATCACTACCTTAGCCAAGGTTATGAACGATTGGCAGATCGCTCTTGATGTCATATGTTATGTATGAACCTTGTTTCTTCACCCTAGCAAGGCCTTTGATATGGTGGACCACGACCTTCTATTGGTGTCCCTAAGAAATTTAGGGGTGAACAACCTGGTGCTAAAATGGTTCTCCAACTATCTTACGGACAGACACCAACAAGTTAAGGCTGATGGCAACCTGTCACCTATAAAAATACTGCTAAGAGGTGTGTCCTAAGGGTCCATCCTTGGCCCGCTGTTTTTGCTATCTATATAAATCATATAGGCACTGGTATCACGTCTGTGAATATCCATCTAGTCACCGACGATACTGTACTCTACATTGATAGACGCCGATGCCTGAGTCAGCCTGTAATGACCTTCAAAGTGATTTCAATGTCCTACAGAAAAACTTATTGCATCTGAAACTTCTACTAAACACAAAAAAAACTAAAGCCATGCTCTTCTCTCCCTCAGTCCTCCCTCTCAAAAATAACCCCTCTAGTATGGTTCCTCAGATAAGCACTCTCTTGGGTAAAACCTTGTGTCTGGACAGACTATAAGCTGTCCTTCCTCGACCACATAGAAGAGCTCTCTAAGAAATTGAAACAAAGACTTGGGCTCTTTTTTCGCATCAAGTACTCCCTGACTTCGGAGGCCAGAAAACTACTAGTTCAAACTACTTTCATGCCGCTCCTGGATTATGCTGACTTCCTGTATGGTCACAGTACTAGCGCAGCCCTCTCCAAGCTTGACACTCTCCATCATAGAGCACTCAGATTTATCTCTGATGTTCCTTATTCCACTCACCACTGTACACTCTACTCTTCCATAGGCTGGAGCTCTCTCAGCTTCAGGAGGCAGAAGAATGCTGTCTTATGGACCTACAAAGCCATCAACCATGGGCTCCCTCAGTATTTCTCAGATTACCTACCTATTTGTCCTCCTGGTATTTACCCTCTGAGAAGCCTTACCTACATATCCCTTATTATCCCTAAGGTCAGATTGCGTTTTGGTAGAGCCGTTATAAGCCATGCTGTACCTGTTCTTTGGAACAATGTCCAGAAATCATTAAGGTTCACTACCCCGTGACGTTCTCCCTCTTCAGAGCCCTGTTCCTGAGGTCCTTCTCAGAGGTCTGTAATTGCTTCAAATACGGGTTATAGCACTGCCTTATGCCTTAGTTCTCCATCATGACATTTATCTCCCTAGGGGCTTCCCCTTCCTTAGAGTAATATCATACAAGATACTTACTTCTTCCACTAACGCCATTTTCTGATGGTCCTCCTCCACTTAGCTCTCCTCAGCTCCCCCTTCAGCCCTTTCCCTTTTCTGCCATGCTTACACCTGCTCATATGCCCTCTCCTTCCTTTAATCTCCCTTATGCTCAACTCTGCTCCTCTTACTCTCCTCTTCCTTCATGCCCAGTGTTACTGACTGAACCTCTGCTAGCTGGTGTGCATTGTGCTAATACTCTGTATATAGTTCAAATGTATGTATGCACAATACCTATAAGGTTACTTCCAATGAAATGTATTGCAACTGTTGACCTACTGATTGCATATTGCCTCATCCTCGCCCTTCTGGCAATCTGTACATGTGTATCAAATTTTTGTCTGCGGATGTACTACAGTCTACATCTTCCTGGCCTGTATTCACTCGCACCTGTGCTTACGTAATTTTCACTGTATATGTGTTTTACGCTTGTCTTCTCATATGTTTCTAATATGTCTCGTGTTGTTAATATATTATTTTTTCCTTGTTTACGTTATTATATGCTTGATTTATGGCCATTGTGGCTACTATACTGTTCCCAGGTCCACCTTGCAAATGAGCTCTGCCTCAATGGTGTCCCACCTTGCAAAATAAAGAAATTGATTGATTGATTAATTGAGCTTTCAAACCCATGTACTTTAAGGTTGTCCAGAAGAAGGCCATGATCAACTATATCAAAGGCCTTACTAAGGTCCAGAAATATAGCCCCTGTGATCTATTTGTTATCTATGGCCTCCTGCCAGTCATTTGTTACTTTAGACAAGGCAGATATAGTGCTATGATGACGTTTAAACCAAGATTGTATGGGATTGATTAGTTGGTACTTCTCAAGAAATTCCCTGGCCTTAATACTAACCAATTTTTCTAAGAGTTTTAAGAGTACTGGCAAGATTGAAATAGGCCTATAATTGTTCATATCACTGAGATCTTGGACTTAAATAGGGGTAGTATATGGGCTACCTTCCATTTGTTAGGTACAGTTCCCTCTGATAGAGACAAGTTGAATAGGTGGGTAATGGGGACTGTCAGGTAGTGGTAGCCTAGCTTCAGCGTTCTTTTTGGTGTCCATTTTAAGTAACTGATCTTCGGCTTGTTTGTATGTGATGCTAAGGAAGGTGAAAGTGGCATAGGTGGAGTGAATGGTTACTGTCGCTATTTGTACAACAGAGGGGTGTGGATTAGTGCCTCGGATGAATCAAAAGCAAGGTCTGCTGTAGCAAAGTGTTCATTAAGTTTGTAGAGTATTGTGGATTTGTCGGTGATGGAGGAGCCTTGAAAATGTATTTTATCAGGCAGGGTTGGAGGTTCTTTATGACCTTCCACTGATTTAAAAGTGCATCAGATTTTTGCAGGGCTCCCTTTTGCTGATTCAAGAATGTTCAGATAATAATTCTCTTTGGTGTTTCTTACCAGTCTAGTGCAGGCATTGCAGCAAACCCTGAAGCTGTCCAATCCTCAGGAGATTTAGTATGTCTCGTGGTTGCCCAGAGCTGATCCCTCTTTATCAAAGCTTTTTAATGTCCCCATTAAACCACAGACAATAGGTTTTTTTCACTCTGCAGCTAATCATTGGGGCATGTTTATTTATTACACGACTAAGGGTGGAGTTGATGTGCATGGCCTCATTAGTAGTAGGTGCTAGGTAGAGGTTTTGCCAGTTGACGTCCCTCAGATCCGCTAGGAAATTGGCTGAACTGAACTTCCTAAAACTCCTCTTATTAATACATTTACCAATAGGAGTACATTTTAATAGATTCCTAACACACTACTATATTAAGGTCACTGAGATCATTGTGGAAAACAGCTTCTTGTAAAATTTTGTGTGGTCTGTTTGTAATGACTAGGTCTATAAGAGAACTGGTAAAATTATTTTTATGATTTGGCCTGGTGGGTCCGGTGACTATTTGAGTCAAACCCAGATCATCACAGAGTTTCTTTAGAGGGTTTGATTTTGAGCTAAGCCAATCCACGTTCAGGTTGCCAAGTATTATTGATTCATTTGTGCTAATGTCTATATAGTTATGCAGATGGGGCAAGAGATCCAGACCCCCAGAGGGTGGTCTGTAACATCCTAAAATGTTAACTGATTCGGCAGATGAGATGAGATGAGATGGATGGTTTTAAAGCCACTCGAGGCTATAGTGTGCAGGGGGTTATGTGTGGCAGGTAGACTAGCAGTGTGAATCGGGGTTATAGTGTGCTGGGGGTTACATATGACATGCAGACTAGCAGTGTGACTCTGGGTTATAGTGTGTTGGGGATAACTGAGGACATGTTGATGAGCAGTGAGA
The DNA here is from genome assembly GCA_016271365.2 of Neoceratodus forsteri. Taxonomy (NCBI): domain Eukaryota; kingdom Metazoa; phylum Chordata; order Ceratodontiformes; family Ceratodontidae; genus Neoceratodus; species Neoceratodus forsteri. The sequence continues at coordinate 113,941,891 of JADMNL010000027.1, forward strand.
CTCAGAGTTAAAGTGAGCTGGGGGGTTACTTGTGAGATGCAGTGTAGCAAAAATCCTTGATACCGGACTGCAGATCCTGGTGGAAACCCAAAACTCTCAACCAGGCGTGGTGCCGAAGGCACACCCTGGAAGCAGCTGCCCTGGCTGCCATATCTGCAGTATCGTACGAGGCTCTCAGAACATGAGAATCTACGTCGGAGCCCGATTTCATAATATCCAGAAGTTCCGACTTCTGATCGGAATCTGGCATGGCTTTCAGTAGCTCTTGTCCCCTCTCCCACAGAGCATTCTGGTACTGGACCATATGCATCAGGAAGTTAAGGGACCGGATGGAGCAGGTGGAGGCAGAGTAAACTTTCTTGCCCACCTGGTCCAAATACCGAGACTCCCGGATTGGGAGGCTGCGAGCTAAGGTGCTTCAGCTGCCTGGACTTGTCATGGGCAGCCGTGATGACCGAAGAGTTTGCCTGAGGGTTTTCTGCTAGAAAAGCTTCTGCCCTCTGGGCCTTATACAGCCTGTCCGATGTCTTGGGAACTGCCGGGATGGAAGCCGGACGCCTCCAGGTAGTCAGAGTCAGGTCCTGGAAAGTGTCCACTAAAGGAGGGACCACCAATGGTTTCGGCTCCTTTTGCCTCAGGTATTTTGTCAATCTTCGGCATTCCGGATCCAGGTCCTCCGTTTCCCACTCACTGGAGGCCTGGACGTGCCTCATGACGTCCATAAAGATTGGATCGTTGGGAGGCGAGTGAGGCTGGTCCTTCTCTCTCGGGGGCCGTTCTAAGCTGAGAGAGGAAGAAGATGAGGATGAAGAAGAGGGAAATTGACTACAAGATCTGGAATAATCTGATCTCTTCTTATGACCAGACCCCCTCTGTTGTCGGTAACTGGGGGACCCGACATCGGTCCAAAGACCGGCTCCGGTCCCAAGACCAGCGACAGAGCGAAGACTGACATCCATCAGAGGACTGACATCGGGATGCTGTCAACCTGGAGAACGAGAAGGGCTGCGCGTGCGAGACCTGGACCAGGGACGGTCACCAGAGTCCTTGGAGCGTCGGCGGTGGTCTTTGGACTGGGTGCGGGAATGAGCCCTGGAAGGAGATGTAGGCAGTTGCTCTGGGGACTTCCTCGGGGAAGGCTCACCACCTGGCTGTGGTTTGCCCGCTGGGTCCAGTACCAGTGTCTGGGCCGGGGAGGTCCGCTTCTGGACCTGTCCCCACCAAAAGGAGAACAACTCCTGCAGCTCGTCCTTCGAGAAAAGTTTGACAACTCGGCCCAGAAAGGGAGCATCCAGGACATCGGCCTGCAAAGGAGAACTCTCTTGGGAGCCCAGGGGGGAGGAGGACTTGGGAGACGGGGACGTCGGCTCTTCCATGGCCGCGCCTGCACCATTCGCCCCTTCAACTGGCGTTGGTAGTGGGACCGATGACGGGGTGTCGCCAGGGAGTGCTGGAGAGTCCTTCAGCTCCAGAGGTGCACCTTTAGCAGGCGGGGCCGGTGCCTTGAGAGGTGGGACCGCAGCTTTCACCTCCAAGGGCTTGGTGGTAACCCTTAGTGGGGTTACCTTCAGCTTGGCCGGCTTCTCCTCTGATGGGCCAGCCTTAGCCTGGGAAGACCTTGGGCACTCTTCTGAGCCCAGGGAAATACATGTCTTCTTGGGAGAGGGACAACGAACGAGAACAGGACCGCAACCGGGACCGACTACGGTCTTTCCCATGGCACTTGGTCTTCTCCTTACGCTTTCCCTCGGAGGAGTGCAGATCCATCTTCTTTTCTAAAAGAAACGCCTTCAGGGCCTTGAGACGTCGGATCCGGGGTCTGGCTGGTGAACGCCTGGCAGGCTGAGCAGGTCGCGATATCATGGTCTGGCCCGAGGCAAAAGACACAGCTCTTGTGCCCGTCTTTGGCAGGGATCTGCCTCCCACAGTCACTTGTTTTGGTATGGCTCTGGAGAGACTGATGACGGTGAAGACATCCGTCGACCAAACTGAAAAAACATCGAAAACGGCACGTCGATGACACTGGAAAAAAAACGTAGAAAACAGTATAAAAAACGGGTTGAAACACTAGAATTTTACTGTTCCTGGCAAGCTGGAACTGAAGCCTTCTTCTCACGTGTGCGGGATGCGGCGGGAAAAGAACTGAGGTGGAGCTGGGTCCACCCCCTTTTGTACCAGGGCTGACGTCAGGGGGTGGTCCCTGCTGTATACTGCTGGCTGAAAAGTTTCCGGAGGGTCCTAGTGCCTGCAGCATAGTTCTAATTGTTATAGCCTGCTGCAAGAGCTCCCACACGAAGTAAGATCTGATGTTAGAGTTAATGGGTCAAGTTCAGAGGTTATAGCAGGAGTGGCCCCCATATTGTCTGTTCCCATTTTGATTGGACATGACTATCCTGAGTTTGAAACACTCTTAAAGACTAAGGGATCTATTTCAGAAGTGACCACAATGGCCCAAAGTAAAAAAATACAATGATTGGGAGATGTATTTCCATTTGAGAACAACATTTATGAACAGCCTGGTAAAACAAAAATATCCAGAAATGCTAAAAGAAGACTACAAGGGAAATGGAAGGCAACACAAAATGGACTTCCTGAATCAGTGTCTTCTATATTTGTAAAATGTGATATTGCTAAGGCACAAAGACATGATAACTCACTAGCCCCTTTACTTCAACAGGCTGGGCAAGCCCGAGATCTGGGTGTCGCCTCGAATAGAAAACAGGAAAGGTATTTTGTATAGGATATGCACAAAAGGGGATACTGGTGAACAAGTAGGACAGTTAATAGTGCCTATCCCATACAGACAAGACTTGTTACATTTAGGACATGACGTACCTTTAGCTGGTCATGTTGGGCAGGGTCGAACACTGGGGAGAATTCTACAGCGATTCTATTGGCCTGGAATACATGAGGAGGTAGCAAAGTATTGTCAGAGTTGTAAGGAATGCCAACAGGTTAGCCAGGCAGGGCGAAAAGAGATGGTACCCCTAATGCCATCACCTCAGGTAGACACCCTCTTTGAACGCATAGGGATAGACTTAGCAGGCCCCTTAGTTAAAAGTTCAAAAGGGAATCGTTTTATTTTGGTCATTTGTGACTATGAAACTAAATACCGTGAAGCAATTCCCCTGAGAACAGTGACCACCCCCAAAATAGCATAAGAATTAATCTAGCTGTTTAGTCGGGTGGGTATCCCCAAAGAAATTTTGTCTGACAGAGGGAGTAATTCTAATGCCACATTATTAAAGGAATTATATAAATTACTAGGCATTGTGGCATTACAAACTTCCCCCTATCATCCCCAAACTGACAGACTCATCGAACGCTTTAACCAAACTTTAAAGCGGATGTTGACAAAGTTCGTCAATGAAGAAGGAAAAGATTGGGATAAATTTCTACCATTTCTGTTGTTTGCATATCGTGAGGTACCCCAGGCCTCAACTGGTTATTTTCCATTTTCTTTGTTATTTGGTAGGAATCCCCGTGGCCCGTTAGATGTTATAAAGGAAATGTGGGAAGAAGGGAAGGAATTAAAATAGACTGGGATTGCATCCTTCATGAAATTCATCATCATCATCATCATCAAATCTTTATTTATTCAGGCGAACATCATTGAGCAAGGCTCATTTACAAGATGGACCTGATAAGGTCAAGGTTCAATAGTTGATATACAACAGATACATCATACACTTATATAAGACAGTTATACATACAGGGGAAAATAACGTTTATAAACACAGTGATGTACAGTAAATTCACATGATAAAAAGCGGTTACAGGAAAGTTAAGCTAATATTTACAGTATGTACAGTATATACATATCCCAGAGGGCATGGCAGACACTCGACATAATATAATACTAGGATGGTGAAGGTATTACTGGTGCCATAAGATGGGGTGTCTGTCTGGAAGAATATGCTATATATGGTTTGGAAGGAGATTTGTGAGATGACAATGCTAGCTCTAGTGGTAGCAATTGCATTTCTCTTTGAAGAAGACTGTACAATGCTGTTTAAAGGATGCAAATGGAATGATATTGGACAGTTTTAGGGATTTTTGTAGGGTGTTCCATGCTATAGCTAGAGAATAGCTGATTGCTGCCCTCCTAGCCTGGTGTTGAATTTGGGCAATTTGAGCAGGATGATGTTGTTGCTTCTTAGGGCATAGGAGCTAGAAGAGGTCTGGGTGAAGCAGTCAGGATATAGTTTGGAATTTTTTGACAACGCTCTGTAACTCCATAGTGCTGCATTTCTGTTCCTTCTGAGGTGAAGGAAACCCACAACTGCAGCATAAAGAGAGCAATGATGAGTATTAGATGGCAGATCTGTAATGAACCTTATTGCTCTATGATATAAGGTATCCAACTTGTGATGGTAGGAGATGGGGCAGTGACTATAAAGGAAGTCTGCATAGTCAACAACTGATAGAAAAATGGCCTGGACTAACCTCATCTTTGAGTCTCTGTTTAGGAAGGGTTTTAATCTATAAATTTGTGAAATTGTTAAGAAAGAAATTGGAAGTGTATACACAAAAGGCCCATGACACTAGTGTACGAGCACAACAAAATCAAAAGAAGGATTATGATCAAGGGACAACCGAGGGTAAACAATTTCAGGTTGGAGATCAAGTATTACTACTATTACCCTCCTCTAGTAATAAATTATTAATGAAATGGCAAGGCCCTTACAAAATCCTAAGACATATGGGGCCAGTAAATTATGAAGTTCACACCCCAGATATTAGACCTGGAAAAAATATCTACCAAGTCAATTTATTAAAGAAATGGTATAGCAGAGGTGACTCAGAGAATAGACTTACGGTAATGCCATGAACTGAGGACATGGACTTCAAAGTTACTTATGGACGACTTGAAGATAGAAAGGGGCCACAAGCAGGGTTTTAAATAATTGATTAGCAGTTTTTTTCCTTGGGACAATGCTAACTGTACAGAAAGTATTTATATAGGTTTTCTAGAAGTGTTATACTTGTTAAACACATTGAGGCAAGTGTTATGCATTTTCACAATGTTCTAGCACTTTTATGAGCAAAACGCTAATCAATTTGTGGAGTTAAATAAATCCCTGCACAAGATGTGTATATTAATCCTAACTTAGATCTTAAACAGCAGGAAGAGTTATACAATCTAATACAGTCCTTTGCAGCCACATTTACTAGTACCCCTGGTAGGGCCTGTAATGTAGAACATCAGATTAATACTCACACAGGACCTGTAAGGAAGAGACCATATAGACTCCCTGAAAGAGTTCGAAAGAAGTTCAAGAGGAGATCACAAAACTTCTAGCCCTCAAGATTATCAAACCCTCAAAGAGTGCATGGGGATCACCGATAGTCTTGGTACCAAAGAAAGAAGGGGGTATCAGGTTGTGTCTTGACTTCAGAGGACTCAATCAAGTGGCACAATTTGATGTGTACCCCATGCCCCGGGTAGGTGATATTTTAGATAGAATTGGTAAAGCAAAATGTATCTTTACACTAGATCTCACAAAGGGGTATTGGCAAATTCCTTTGGCAGATACCCCTAAAGAAAAGAGTGCATTCAGTGCGTCAATGGGATTGTACCAATTTTGTACCATGCCATTTGGACACCACAGAGCCCCGGCTACGTTCCAACACTATATGGACCAAATACTAGCACCCTTTACTACATTCTGCGCAGCATATTTGGATGATGTAGTAGTGTTTAGTCAGGATTGGGACTCCCATATGGCTAATCTACAAGACGTAATTAAAGCTATACAAATAGCTGAGATGACCATCAACCCCACAAAATGTGCACTAGCCATGAATGAAACAAAATACTTGGGATTTATTTTGGGTAATGGGCTTATTAAACCTCAAACAGACAAAGTGGAAGCTGTTGCCAATAGCCCAAGACCTGTTACAAAGAAACAGCTTAGGTCATTCGTAGGTTCTGCAGGATATTATAGATGCTTTATCCCGAATTTCTCCACAGTAGCTGCACTACTAACAGATCTTACTAAAAAGAAATGGGGAAATAAAATATTGTGGCCCGATAAGTGTGAGCAAGCATTCCTCACCATTAAAGCTGTACTGTGTTCTTCTCCTGTACTGAAGAGCCCAGATTTTAACTACCCTTTTGAGGTACATACCGATACCTTTGGAACTGGTATAGGGGCTGTCCTCTCCTAACTATACAAGGGGAAGAGCATCCGGTTATATATCTCGAAAACTTCATGACAGAGAGCAAAAATACAGTATGGTAGAGTTCGAATGTTTGGCAGCTAAGTGGGCTATCGAATCTTTACGTTTTTATTTCTGGGGTGCCCCCTTTACTTTAGTGACTGATCACAATCCTCTTTGTTTCTTGTCCCAAATGAAAGACAAGAACAATAGGATTATGAGGTGGTGTTTGGCATTACAGCCTTATACATTTACAGTGAAACACAGAGCGGGCACCATACATGCAAATGCAGATTTTCTATCTAGACAAGGGGATAAGGAAATTTCTAAACAATCACGCTGGTAAAATCCATTCCAACAGTTGCTGTACTTTAGACACCCCAGGGTAATGATATAATGTACTTTCAGAAAGATGTTGTATAGTACTTTGTTTGGAAACAAAAGGGACCCTGGGGTGGAACTCTATGGTGTCGGCGGGCCGGAGCTGCATCCTACCCCAGATGGTAAAGGAGTAGGTAGTCTTGCAAACCTAGTTTCCACTTAAGCATGGGGGTATTGATAGGTTTAGTTACCCCCCATTGTTTCAAATAAAGGTAACTCGAGGTTTCCTTCTTATCTGTCCCCTCTTCCAAAGTCTGCTGCTGCAGCAGCTATAAATCTTTCCTTTACTTTAATTTTCACATCTCTACTGCAGTAGGGTGGCCTCCTACTGTGGTATCTAACTTCCATCACTGCCCCTCTTTTAAATTCCTCTTTGCCTTGAGTGCCCTTCTTGTGTTCCGTTTGGCAATATGTGCCTGGAATTCTCCCCCCCCCCCCTTTGTGTCTGTAAGAAACACTATTTGTGGGTTATAAAAGCCCAAAAGCCTGCTAGATGCTTGGTAAGCAGGCAAAAGTAAATGTAAAGCGCTTCAAAAACTAATTCATTATTGCAGACCTTCTGTTTTTCTGTGCACTGGTTAACTAATTGGTTTGCTGTTGTATCAGTGTAGCTGCCAGCACAGTTTAAAACAAAACCCCTCTTTTCTTGTTAAAATGTTCCCCATAGCATTAGAATGGCTTTAGCAGCTGAAACATGCAGTAACTGAAAGGGTGTGGTGAAAAACACAGCCTGAACACCAAGTGTGCTGAGCCAAAAAGCAGGAACCTGAAAAGAAAGAAAGACCCAGAACATTAAAACAAAGTTGCTTTGCACAGCTAGTTCTTTCACAGGATTATTTAAAAAAGCACCAGGGAGTGAAAACTGTCTTTTTTTCTGTAGCATTTTCTAATGAAAATAAAACAGGACTTGTTTGTTCATTTCCACCAGCTTTTGTAATGTACAGCAGTTGGGCAGCAATGCAGTTGTTTAAAATGCCCCAAAATGTTTTTAACACAAAGTTATAGCTGTCCTAGTGGAGAGAAAAGTTTAAAGAGCTACAAAAAGAGTTCATTTTAAAGCTGTATTAGAGAAGGCCTTACCTGGACCCTGTTGCTATGTTAGGCTGGGATTTTGGTTCCTATTAGGAGGCAGGCGGCCCAGAAAGAGGCTTATTTATAGACAGAGAGAGAGAGACAGAAGAGTGACCTCACATAAAGGGGAGGAGCTTCTTCTTGATAATAAGATTGTTAATTATTCAGATTATCTTGGTATGTTTATAATGAAACTTATTTTAAAGCTAGACTCATGTTAAATAACATTTATTTTGATTATAAGGCTGTTTGATCCCCCACAAGCCCGTATTAGTGTAGAAATTGCATGTTATTAGAAATAGGGGTGGATCAAACTAGTTCACATGACCCTTTCATCATGGTTCTAAGCATATATAAGAACATGCAGTGCTCAGTTGAAGTAGAGAGTGGATCTAGCTCTTCTCTGTGGAACATAGAAGATAGTGAAGAGTTTCCTCTGATTTCTTCCACGCTATGTTCTAGTGATTTAGATGGCTATTTAGAGCTAAAAGAAAATGTTGTCTCTTTGTTTTATTGTTTTCTTCAGTTGAAAAGTAAAGTTTGAAGTTTAATTTGGTTACTTAATAAACAACTCACTATAAGTTATTGTGTGCCATACCTGACAAACCTGTGTCCTATCTCTGCTGTGCCTTCGAATGAGTTATCTTACACCCACACCCTACCACATCCACCATGTCCAAGATGGCCACCAAACTGAATTGCACATGCACAACCACTGGCGAATGCACAGTACTGTGCAGTGGCCATTTTGGTCATGGCAGATTGTGCCGTGTTCCACCATGACCACCTATTTCCTTTTTTTTTAATTATTCATATCTCCCACCCACACTCAACCCTCCCTCTCAGCTCCCACCACCCACACTGCCCCCAGAAACACTACAATATTACCAGAGTTGCCCAGTCCCAGTGTCATGATCCCTTGGCCAGAACCGCTAATTTCCCTTTTTAAATTATTTATATTCCCCACCGACCTCCCTCTCAGCACCCCCCAGAAACATTATAATGACACTGGAGGTGCACAATCCCCAGTGTCGTGATTGAGAATCCTCTGTTTTTCTTTCTTTTTTTTAACCTGTAAAGAAAAACATCCATCTGTATCTTTTGCGCCATTACCATCCCCCTACCCGACTCTCCCACTCAGCACCCACCACCCCCCTAAATCCTTACTTCCCCATCAGGGGTCCAACGTTGTAATCCTCTCTGGACAGCAGACACGTCGTCACTCTTCAAGGCTGGACCACGAACTGAAGAAACAGGTATGCGGTTCAATGTATTTTAATAGGGTTTTGAACTTAGAGGCATAACTTGGGCATTGTTACATGTTTTTTACCCAAATGTTCAACATGCCTTCTTTGGGACCCTACCTTGTGAACAACTGAACTGTCATTAGGCAGATCTGTCCCAAAAGGTGATTTTTGCAGTCCCTGTGCAAAATCCCCTTTTGGGCAGGAACTGAAAATTTTCTCTGCCCTTGTTCATGGGGTGGGATCGTAAGAAGGCTATGTTGAAAATTTGGTGTAAAAATATTAAAAAAACAACACAGTTATGAGCCTATGTTGAATTCTGGGAACACAGGCTTGTAACTTTGGTAATTTTCAATATTTTTACACCAAATTCACAACATAGCCATATCTTTACAGCACCTCATGAGTGTGACAGTTTTCATTTTTCAAATCCTGGCCCAAATTTGTTTTTTTTACATTCCGAAAGCTGATTTTATGGCCACTGCGTGAAATCATCTTTCGGGCATGAGTGGAAAATCTTCTCTGCCCTTGTTCATGAGGTAGTGTAATAAGAAGGCTATGTTGACAATTTGGTGTAAAAATATTTTAAAAAAACAATAAAACTATGAGCCTACATAATGGCAGACACTGTCTCATCCTTAGGGCTCACACACAGAGCCCTTCCTACAGCTAATGGAGCCAGCAGCATAGGTACAGAAAAACTGAACTGAACAGTCTCTACAGCAGTTATTAGGTGGATCTGAACAAACTTGAATGTATTTATTGTCGGCTAAGCAATGCAGATAGTCTCTGCAGTTACAGTTTGTGCTCTCATTTAGCCAGTCTAACCTTTTGTGCCGTAGTTACTTTAATTTAATTCCTATTCGAATTGTAACTGTTTAGCCAGCCTGTGCAGCCATGTCAGTTTACATGATTTATGTACTGCTCCCTTTTACCTGGCTGTGGAGTGCTGTTTAGATAGGATTTTAGTGTTTTTACTGACCTTGCACCTCTGGATTACTCTGCCCTGTGTTTCTGCAGTTACCTTTCCCTCTCTTGATGCCTGATCACCACTCCCGACTCCTTTCCTGCGCATACGTAGTCTGTCTCTCACCCTCTTAACTCTCCCTTTTGTCTGGTTTCCCACCTGGAACCATTGTCTTTGTTTACCAAAGCCTCCCCTTAGTAACTCCTACCATTCTTGTCCCCTTTATCCACAGGTTTACTGCTGCAGGCTCCCAGATGGCAGATGCCCTCTCATCCTTAGGGCTCACACACAGAGCCCTTCCTACAGTGAATGGAGCCAGCAGCACAGGTACAGACTGTAGCTGTGCTAGCCCATCGCCGCTTCACAGTGACTGCCCCACCTCACCCACCCTATGTGGTGCTTTGTTTTATTTGGTATTGGCGGTCACGTGACTGATCATGTGACATGGCCGCTCAGATTTCAAACTCCCCACTTTCCCTTTAGCACTCTATACTCACCAGCCACCAGGAGTCACTGTTGATTCCTCCACTTCCCTCTCCCTCCCCCAATCTCTCTATCACTGTAGGAACCTTGTTGGCCCAAAACTTGTCTCTGCCTTCTAGTGACAAACTCCTATAGCTTATTTTCACCACTTAACTCACACTGACACTAGCTGGGATGTGAACTCCTGACCCTTGGTACCAAAAGTTGTGTCACTATCCACTAGACTATCTGGCAGTCACAAATCACAATAGATTTTCGTAACTCTTATCATACTCTGATATCCCTACCGTAATCGCCAATAGTGTACTGTGACTCCCCCCAACTGTGAGTCTACTACACACTTCTTTCTGGCTGTGTCACTAAGGCTATCAGTCTAGACAATGCAGACATTCACATGCTTGTTCTCCATATACATCCTCCTAATGCTAACATCGATGCATGGTACTTATGTAGGGTACCTTGTCAAAAACAACCAGCACACCAATATCTTAAAGGAAAACTGCCTGCACGGCACAACCAGCTCAGCCACTGATAAACCCCATAAGGCTACATATCCCCTGGGACTCTTAGTGGCCAGTGGGGGAAGGGCTACTCAACTCACCAATACCCCTATACCAATCTCCTGGCAGGTTATCATTAGTCGTAAGATAAAATTGGTAAGGGCAAGTAGGAGGCTATGTGGAACAAGCCTAAAACACCTAAAGCATCAAGCCTTGAGAATCACCCTGTTGCTACTGCTAATATCAGGTAACATACACCTTAACCCTGGCCCATGTCAGCAAAAAACAGGACACATCAGGAAGCAAGGCTCCCTCACAGTGGCCTCAATTAACATCTGTAGCTTAGTATCCAAATTGGACATGCTTCAGGCATGGGTTTCACAGCACCAACCTGACACATTATTTATAGTAGAAACGTGGCTCACTAATAAAATCCTGGACTGTGCTACTTCACTGGTTGGGTATACTGTGTTCCGTTGAGACAGGATTAGCAAGTGAGGGGGTGGGTTTGCAATCTACATTAGGGACAATCTACAAGGACATGCTCTTCCAATATTGGTTAGCAGTGTCAGTGGCTCAGTAGGTAGCACACTCGCCTCTGAGGCCGGGAGATCAGAGGGCTGTGGGTTCGGTTTCAACATCTTGCACTTGGGTTAATATCCCAGTACTGACACTGTAGTGCAGCATGAGAGGGGTGCTGCACTTCTGAGGTGCCATCTTTCAGATGAGACGTTAAACCAAGGTCCCATCTGCCTGGATTGGTGGTAGTGCAGGTGGATGTTAAAGATCCCATGGCACTTATCGAAAAGAGTATGGGAATTTCCCCAGTGTCCTGGCCAAATTTCCCTCATTCACTAAAAAAAAAAAAATACCACCAACAGCTTAATCTGGTTCAAGGTCATTTGGCATTCATCTGTATCCCCCTCACCCGGGTCGTGCCTGAAAATAGGCAGGATTTGTCTAGTGCACTTACCTTGTCAACAAAAACTAAATAAATAAAAATAAAATTAAAAAATATTGGACACAGGCAATAATAACCAAACTCTAGAGGTTAAATCACTATTGGGGGCCCACAGCAAGGGTCTCATTGTTGCCTCTGTATATATCCCTCCCAAAGAGCAGGTCAGTGGGCTTAAAGTAGTCCTGGACTACCTAAAAAATTTGCATCCCAGCTCTGAAGTGATAATGGTTGGGGACTTCAGCATCAACTGGTTGTCCCTAGAGGCAGCCCCATACAAAGACGCTATTTCCACCATCACCATAATGCAGATGATCAACTCCCCTACCAGGTTCAATTACGCTCCTGGACTGGCTGCTAACTAACTATTTGGAAAGAATATCAAGCACCACAGTCCTCCTGGATTGCATTAGTAACCATTCACCAATCACGTGTACCTGGTCTAACAAACACAACAAACCTCCAACCAAAACCATCACTGGACAGGTTCTAAAAAAGAGGCAGCTCGAACCCTTAAAACAGCACCTGAGGCAGCAAGACTGGTCTGCCATTGATACCACGGATGATGTTAACTATGCCCTCAACCATTTCATTAGCTAGGTTAATACAGCTTGTGACATCTTTGCCCCCCCCCTCAAAAAAAGAAAGCTCAAGGAGGCAAGTAACCCCTGGGTCTCGCTCTCCCTCATTAAACTTATGAAAGAAAGAGATGACCTCTGGAACCAGGCACGAGCGACAGGCAAACCGTTGGCCATACCAAACTATAAAAATGCCAGGAATGCCTGTACAAGGGCAATTCGCATAGCCAAAAGTCACCATTTTCAGGAAGAACTCACCAATTTCTGGGGAGTTGGTCGAATGTTCTGGAATAATATGAAGATCCTGACTGGAAAAGAAAATAAAGCCACACCAACCATGTTAATAAATGGGGTAACCACACAGGATCCAAAAATCATAGCATACACCTTTAACACGGCTTTCACTGACCTTAGTAGCCTACTCCCCCCTGATCGCAATGAGGTAACAGTCAACCATATAAACAGCACAATGAAGTGCCTACCACAAGGTCTCCCCTGTCTTCTTTAGAGCTGTTACAAAGAACGAAGCAAAAAAATACATACAGCACACCCTGGGTAATTCAAGAGTTGGCAGTGACACGCTAGACCTCAAGTTAATTGCCCTCACCTTAAATGATTTACTCACCCCCCACTGAAAATACTCAACATTGACTTAGGAACAGCCACATTCCCCCAGAAATGGAAGGCCTCTGTAGTCACGCCAATCCATAAAAGTGACAACAGAACTTCACATTCTAACTACCGTCCCATATCCATTCTCCCTCCGCTCTCCAAGGCCCTGGAGAGGATTGTGTCAGACCAATTAGTGGAATACCTCAAAAAATATCAGATACAGTGCCCCCAACAACTCTGATTTTGAAAAACACATAGCACCACTACTGCACTTGTTGAATTTACTGGACACATACAAAAAGCCATAGACAGTGAATGGTTGGTGGGGGCAGCCTTCATCGACCTAACCAAAGCATTCAATATGGTAAATCATAGCCTACTCCTCAAACAACTATCCATCACAGGACTCTCCGCAGAAGCAGTGAACTGGTTTAGCAGCTACCTCTCAGACAGATCCCAGCAGGTGAAGATAGATGGAGTACTTTCTGATAGCCTGAAAGTATGGATGGGGGCTCCTCAGGGTTCTGTCCTGGTACCCCTGCTTTTCAGCCTATTTCTCAGCCACCTTTCCCTCGTTTGCAGTGAAAAAATCCTCCAATATGCAGATGATGTGGTTCTCTTCACAAGTATCCCTGACCCAGTACTATTAGAGAAACATCTTCAGATGACTTTTACCAATATTGATACTTGGTTCCAGAAGCATAAACTGCTCCTAAACTACAAAAAAAACAAGAAAATGACATTTGCTACCCCACAGAATAAGCATAAATCCCACCAACTTAACGTCTGCAATAATCTAAATACCCCCTTAGAAGTGGTTAACGCATTCAAATACCTAGAGGTCACGCTTGACAGTACCCTATAATTTGCAACTCACACAGACTATGTAGCCAAAATGGTCAATGCAAAAATAGGACTTCTGTACAGGCACAAACACTGCATTTCAGCTAAAGCTCTCAGGCTTGCAGTGAACTGCTCGATCTTATCCACTATCGACTATGGCCTGGTGGTGTATGGGGCAGATCTGACTCCACACTAAAAAAAGTATCGACGGCCTTAAATAAAGCCTGTCAGCTGATCATGGGGCACACCAGTTAATGCACACATGCAGTTTGTATGCTCAATCTAGCTGGCTACAATTAGAAGGTAGGCTACAGTACCAGACCTGTCTACTAGCCAAAAAGACAGTTCTAGGCTTGCCCCCCCAAGCATCCAGAACCTTCTTTGCCTTGCAAGGAATCCCTGCAACACTAGAGGAGCCAATTGCCAGCCTTATAAGGCCCCTTTTTACCGCACAATATAAGGTCAAAGATCTTTCGAATTCCATGCCCCTAAGTGGCTTCATTCACTTGGGAGCGGCATCCTTACTGAAACAAAGCTTGGCACATTTAAACAAAGGCTCTGACTGCACCTCTCAGCACTGTGTGGATGTGACTACCACTAATAGATGCTTGACACAACTGCTCTTTACTCGCAGCCTGTCTTTTCTAGCACTTAGAAATTTTTCTCCTCCCATCCTCACATCCCAGCCCCCCTCATTCTCCTCTTTTTTTATACTACTGTTCAACTCCCCATATGCCTGACAATGCCTGCTCTGGCTGCCCTTCCTATTCTGCAGCACTTATCCCTGGTATTCATGTACTGATCAAATTTGTTGTGCACCATCTGCTGCTTCTCACACCATGCAGCTCGACTAATCCATGATGTAACTGATCAGAAATCGGTATTACCATTTAAGTTCCTTTCTGTTTCACGATATATTGTGATATGCTTGCATAACTATCCATGTTGTGGTTTTCTATAATGTGTGTTTGTGCTTCTCATCCCACTTGACGTGGAACCTTTGTAAATGAGCTGTTAGCTCAAAGGTAATTATAATCCGAAATGTAATAAAAAAATAAAAAAAAGCACTGAATTTTGCAAACATGCTCATAACTGTAGTAAGTTTCAATATTTTTACTACAAATTTACAATACAGCCATTTCTTTACAGCACCTCATGAATGTGACAGCTGTCATTTTTCAACTCCGGACCAAAATGTGTTTTTGCATCCTGAAAGTTGATTTTGCAGTCCCTGCGCAAAATCACCTATAAACCAGGAGTTGAATATTTTCTCTGCCCTTCTTCATCTCCATTTACTTCTTGGGGATGTTTTATTGTAAACTTGGTTAGCCCCTGGAGAGGGCGCTATATAAATAAAATTGGTCTTGCCTTCATGAGGCCAGGTCTTAACAATGCTACATTGCAACGTTGCTGTAAAAATATTTTAAAACACATTTTCCATATTTTTTCCCCAAATTCCTCACCTGCAGCCCTATCGGCTCTGGCCAGAGTTTGTTTCTTTTGTAATTGCAATGATGTATAAGGCACAAGTTCATAAGTTAATAGCACACAGTGATTGCTATTTAGTACAGCAAAAATAATTAAACAAAACTACGAACCATGCAGAATAGTTTGGGCACCCAAAGGCATCAAATATTTAGGCATATGGTTAAATAATATTCTAAATTAATTTATAAAATGATATTTTACCATAATACACATATATAGTCTACTGTTTAAAAGTTACTTTTAGCAGTAAATTCTTAACAGATATTTAAAAAGAAATGATCACATTTCTTAGGCAAGGTAAGAGAACAAGTGCTGGGTGGAGAAAGACAACCTAAATGAGCAAATGAGATGGCCTCAGTTGCCCAGATATATGTTAATAATACTTTATATTTAATATCAAACCTCTGCTTGAATGGATCTTTTTTTTTTTAACATTTTATTCAGAATTAAAGAGATGATCAGTTACAAATAAAAAAGGAGAATGTAGCAACACAGGACCTGTACATATAAGTACATAACAATATACAAAGGTAAACCTTTGTGGAAAGAACAGATAAGGCAGAATACTGAACATCACATGTAAAAAACAATATGGTAACAATCTTAATATAAAAGGTGGCACTCTCAAAACAAAACAAACAAAAAAAAAAAAACTGCATTATAAAAGGAGCATTGAAAAAATAGAAACAATTCCATGTCTGACCTCTGACTTCTCTAGGCATAATGTCATTCACATACCCACTCCAAAAGAATCTAACCATACCTTCCAATCTCGATAAAAATTGGGTAGGGCATTTTTCTTCCAAAAATCACATGATGATAGGCAATCACTTTAGATACTGCCTGTAACCAGCTTACATGTGACAGAAGGTTGGAAGTCCCCCACTGAGCTATAAGTAGCCTTTTAGTCTCTAAAGAGGCCACATAAAGGATTGATTTAAACTTTAAAGCCTGTAGAGATAAAAGGGAGGAATCATCTAAAATCCAGAAAGTGGGGGGTGCTGCTGAGCAGCTAACGGGAGGCAGCACTTTCACAGAGCTCCGTATATACTTTTCTTAATCTTTTATTTTCTACCCCTTCCTATTTTATTACTTGCCCTACAAGTACGTTTCCTGCAATGACAGACACTCAGGATTGGCAATATGGGCAAAGCTCAAGGGAACGCTTCTGCTGCATCTGAGTTTTTTGCTCTTAAAAAGTCTGGACAACCATGAGGGGAGTGGCCTAGCGGCAACGAAGAAGCAGGGCCATTGAGTGTGGAACAGCGAGAGGGGGTATCCGTGCTCACCATACAGGCAACCTTAAATCAGCTGGTACACTCTGTATGGGACATCAATAAAAAGCTTGATTCCCTAACGCCACGGGTCTCTGCACTCGAGACTAGGATGGAGACATGCGAGCAAACTGTCCAAAGAAATGAGGGCTCAGTATTGAAGGTCTGTGATGCAATGACAAAGTTGATCACAGAGCATGGCCTACTTCGCAGGCATTTGGAGGCCGCTGAAAATCAGGCCCAAGAGAGAAATCTCCAGATTTTGGGATTGTCGGAGCAGGAGAAGGGGGATGACTGTCCAATTTTCATGCGTTCTTTCCTGCCCTCTATTCTGAGTTGGGATGAGGAAAATCCCCTGATTGCCATAGAGCGTGCCTACCGGATCTCTCCTCGCAGAGCATCGACTGCATCTGAGCCCCCGAGAACTATCCTAGTGGTCTGCCAATCTGTTGGGGACCAAGACAGAGTCCTCAGTATTGCCTGACATTGGAGAGGCCTAAAATATGGGACTGATGCCTTGAACATTTTTCCAGATTTCTCTTACACCACTAGACAGTGCAGGAAAGCCTATGATGGGATCCGTGGTCAACTTGGACAGCTTAATATTGCACATCAGCTGCTATTTCCTGCGCATCTGAGATTGCAATAGAAAGCTAAATCTTACCAATTCAATGAGCCTGGAGACACTAATAGTTTATTCAGCTGTTGGAACAGGAATCGAAGCAAGCAGCTGAGGAGGAGAACATTTGTTCTGAGGGAGACTGAGCTTTGGTAGTGGCCCTAGATGTACAGTGAGTACTGGGGTGCAGGGGTGTGGGTCACTCTTACTTCAAGCTACATTGCTGGACTGTATGGACTACCGAACCTTTAGTGTTGACTTTCTGAGTGAATCTTTGCCTTAAACTGGTTACATTTATTAACCACGATATGCCTATACAGTGAAATTGTTTGTTTCGTTATAAGGCCTAACCCCTAAAGCATAGAGTAACAGAAGGGAACTCTGATTGTATATCTGTTTGTACTACTTGGGACCAATGTTATCCCATTTCTCTCTTTTGTAGATCCTTAGCTTGCAGTGTGTATTAAGACCCTGCTAATTGTATAATTTAAGGAGAGTACATTGTGGGAATAAACTGTTCTCTTGGGATGTGGGGGGCTTATCTTATTCTTTGATATTTCTTCTGGGGTTGTTTGTTATATATTCCAGAGCTCTGGTTATAATTGTATGCTGGACATTAAGAGCACCGTCGGACTTTGGAAATAGTCTGACGAGGTGTTGCTTGTAGAGTCTTCCATTTAAGCTGCAGGCTTTGGGATTACTTTTTCTTGTGGGAACATGTTTTAATGCTGTATTTCCCCCTTTCTGTCTCAAATGGGGAGGATGCTTTTCATTTTCTGTATCTCTGTAAACTGCTGACTGCTAACTTGGAGTGCCATCCTTCTATGTAAAGCATTAATTTCTGAGTATGCTTACAAAACAATAAATACATCATGCAAAAAAAGAAAATCCAGAAAGCAGGGGACTGTGGAAGATTAGTTCCCAAAATCTGCTCCAAAGTCTCAATAATATCTCTACACCAAGCTCTTACCTTGGCACAGCCCCACAAAATATGTAGAATAGTACCCTGGTCCACATTACACCTCCAGCACGTATCTGATGGGATGAGGCCCATATGAACTAATCTAACTGGGGTCCTGTACCATCTACGAAGTATCTTTTTTTGCAGCAGTTGGACTTTCGGGTCAGGGGAGGCACAGTGCTCTTCTTGTAAGCACCTATTCCAACTGACTGGATCTAAAGGTTCCTGAAGCTCCTGCGCCCATTTCAGGTGGGAGGACTCCCAATATGGTGTGTAAACTGCTTGAAGGAATTTATATATTTTACTTATATGCCCCTTGCTTAGGAAGAACCAGTTACACAGCTGTTTGCTAAAGTCGGTTTGTACCAGCTGGAAGTCCTTTGTAAGCCATGGTGACAAAGTATGTCGCAATTGTAAATATCTCCAAAGATCATGAGCAGTAAGACCAAAAAGTTCTTGTAATTGAGAAAATGATCTAAGACATCGAGAGCTAGGGTCAAACTGGTCCCCAACCAACAAAGTATCTTTGGATGCTCATGATGACCAATATATCTTGGTACTTGCAATTTGTATTAGAGGGTTGTGCCATAATGGTTCAAAAGGGCCAAGATACTTAGGATTCCATCCCCGAAGTCTAGACATTTTTCTCCAAATTTGGCTAGTAAACATAATGGGAAGAGTTATATGGCACGATTCAGGAAAAGTGTCCCTCAAACCCATGGGAAAAGGTATACTACCAACTATAGCTTTTTAAATATCAAACCACAAAGGAACTTGTAGTTGCTAGGGATGTATCCAAAATAAACATTGCCTAAGGCCATTAGCAGCATGACAGGCCCAGGGCCAAGGCAAATTCTACCCACCTTCCCTGGTGGGAGCACAAAGGATTTCCCTACCAAATCGGGGAGACTTACTTTCCCAAAGAAAATTAGAAAAAAGCCTATCTATTTTATCCCACAACCCAGGTGGAATAGGCATCATTAAATTACTAAGGCAATAAAAAAGTTTAGGAAAGGCCATCATTTTATTTGTGGCAATCCTACTAGGGAGAGAGAGAGGTGAAGTTTGGCCCACCTATTCAAATCAACTGACAAACTCTGTAATACTCCTTGAACATTCTTGTAGCACATATCCCGAAGATCAGAGGAAATATGCATCCCCAAGTATTGTACACCATTATAGCCTACTTTAACTTCTGTGGCGGCATAAGCGCCCAATTAGGATCCATCTTAAACAGTGGTAATATCTTGGTGTTTGACCAGTTAACTCTTAATCCAGAAATTGCTCCAAATGAATCAAGTACTTCCCAAGCCACAGGCAATGAGATTTCAACTTTAGAAATAGTCAGCAGGAAGTCATCTGCATAAAGCAAGGTAGGACCCTGTATAGATAGATATACCTACTATCTTCGGACTGTGACATAAAGCAGAGTTAAGAGGTTCCATAGCAATCAGGAACAGAAGGGGACTTAACTCATTCCTCAGAATATGGGGAAAGGATCTGACAGCATCCCATTCACTAAAACCTTTGCTTTGGTGGAGGAATACAAATAGCGAACCCAATTTTAAAAAGTAGGCCTGATTACTATCTCTGATAGCACACAAAACAGATATTCCCATTCTACAGAGTCAAATACCTTTTTGGCATCTACAGTTACCAGGGCAGTGGAATCTGGACCCCTGCCAGCCACTTGAATTAAGTTCAACACAACACGCATGTTGTCACTGCCTTGGCACAGCGCAGAAGATTAACAGATCCTCCCCCCCCCATCATATCCCTAGATGGCACCCCACTAGACCACGTCAATATATACAAATACCTGAGAGTGTGGCTCGACCCTCACTTATCTTTCTCGCCTCACATTAATGCGACCATCTCAAAACTACGCCCCAAATTTGGTATGCTTTACAGCACCGAGATTCCATCCCACTTCCTGCCAGATGGCAGATCTTAACTAAATGATCCTCCTCATCTCTGATTACATGGTTGTAATCTACAGCACTGCCCTAGAAACCACCCTAGCCAAGCTAGACACCCTGCTAAACTCTTTTTGCCGCTTTGCCACCAACTCACCCCTTAGAACGCATCACTGCAAACTACACTCACTCCTTGGAATAACCCCACTGGCCCACAGACACCATATTCACTCCCTCAACCTCATAGCTAAATACTGGTTTGACATGCTACCCTCCTACATGGTCGACAGTCTCTCCCAGGCCTTGGACACACCTTATATACTGAGGCACAGAAATCTTTCCATCTACCTCACCCATCCCTGTCATCCAGCAAAGTTGCTTCTCCCACCAGCTCCCAAGCTTGTGGAACAAACTTGCCCCCTCCATCAGAAACTTCTCTTCTCACTACGCTTGCCAGACACAGCTGTGCCTCCTGCCACCTCCCCCCGCCACTGTCCCTGATAATATATTTCCATACCACAGCACTTAAAATGAACTAGCCCTCGCCAAGTGCACTTACTTTTGCAATTTCTGGCTTTTCCCAGTTGTCTCATGTCCAGGAAATGTTATGTTAACTCTGAATTACTACTGTAACCAAATTGTCTTTTTGTCTCTAAGGCCCGAAAATGTTTATAACTCTACAGGGTCTGGTTGTGTTCTTGAACTACTATTTGCAGCCAAATATTTATTTTTGTGTTATTGTATGTACTCCAACTCCCCCCCCCGGTCACACCAGGAAACGAGCCTCGGCTCACTGTGCCTATCCTGGTCAACAAAATAAATTTAAAAAATTGCTGTCCCTTTATAAAACCCCCTTGAGATTTATGAATAGAAACATAGAAGTTGGCAGCAGATAAGGACCACAAGGCCCATCCAGTCTGCCCATTTCTTTTTCTACCTTATAAATGTGCCATCGGCCTTTGCTCTGTCAATGGCCTATCTATTCATACTCATCTGTATTGCTCCCTTATGCCTATCCCATGCCTGTTTGAAGCCCTGCACTGTATTCATATCTACCACTTCCTGAGGTAGGCCGTTCCATGCATCCACCACTTTTTCTGTGAAAAACAACTTCCTAACATTACCCCTTAATCGGCCTCCCTCTAATCTCATGCTGTGTCCTCTTGTCCTGCTATTTTTCTTATATTGAAATATGTTAGACTCTTTCACCTTGTTAATGCCCTTAAGGTGTTTGAATGTTTCGATCATATCACCTCTCTCCCTCCTTTGCTCTAGGGTATACATATTGAGCTCCGTTAATCTGTCCTTGTATGTTTTCTGATGCAGTCCCTGCACCATTTTGGTTGCCCTTCTCTGGACTGTCTCAATTTGGTTAATGCCCTTGTGAAGATGTGGCCTCCAGTACTGCATGCAGTACTCCAGATGGGGCCTAACCAGTGTCTTGTAAAGAGGGATTATTACCTCCCTCTTCTAACTTGTGATACCCCTACTAATATACCCTAACATCCCCCTAGCCTTACCTACTACTTTATTGGTCTGCTTGGATGATTTCATGTCATCAGTGATGATGATGCCCAAGTTTCTTTCTTCCCTTGTGACTACCAGCAACTCCCCTCCCAGTCTATAGGTGGCTTCAGGGTTTCTCTTCCCTATGTGCATGATCTTGCACTTCTTTGCATTAAACCCCAGTTGTCACTCTTCCGACCATTTTGCTAGTTTATCCAGATCTCTTCTCATTCTGCCCACCCCATCTGGATCATCTACTCTGTTGCAGATCTTGGTGTCATCTGCAAACAGACAAACCTTACCCTCCAGTCCCTCTGCAATGTCACTGATGAAGATATTGAAGAGGACTGGCCTCAGGACTGATCCCTGAGGTACCCCACTTGTGACATGCATCCCTTCTGACTGTATACCGTTAACCACCACTCTCTGTTTTCTGCCCGTCAACCAGTTTGTCACCCAGTTGACCAACTTCTGACCCACCCCAAGCCTACCCAGCTTATTAATCAATCTTCTATGTGGAACAGCATCGAAAGCTTTGCTGAAGTTAAGGTAAATGACATCAACTGCTCCCCCTTGGTCCACCACTCTGGTTACCCAGTCAAAGAAATATATGAGATTAGTTTGACAGGACCTTCCTTTTGTAAACCCATGCCATCTTGGATCCTGTACTCCTATGGATTCCAGGTGTTGCACTATCCTTTTCTTAAGGAGTGCCTCTATAATCTTGCCCACTACTGAGGTGAGACTGACTGGTCTATAGTTCCCTGCCTCCTCCCTGCTACCACTCTTGTGGAGTGGGATCACATGAGCTCTCTGGGGTTGGATGGGAGGGACGATGATGGTGCCTCTTTGGGGATGGATGCTATGTTGTCTCTCTGTGGATGGATGGGAGGAATTCTGATGCCTCTCTGGGGAAGGATGCTGATATTGCCACTTTGGGAATTGATGGGAGGGATGCTGATGGTGGCACTGCCTCTGTGAGGATTGCCGGGAGGGATGCTGCTGCTGCTGCTTCTCTGGGGATGGATGAGAGGGACACTGATGTTACCTCTGTGGGGCTGGATGGGAGGGATGCTCTTATTTACTGCAACGGTCATGAGCTATTAAAAAAAAAAAAAACTAAAGTCTTATCCAGAATATGAACTTTTACTACTGTCTGTAGAAGCTTCAGTCACATAATTTACTGTTTCTTGTTCAGCAATTAGATTATTTTGAAGTGTGTGCTGTTTATTATTTGTAGAACCACATATGGAGGATTTATTAAAGTTGCCATTTTCTCTTACATCCAGAAAGTGTTATCGATTCTGTAAGGAATATGCTGCATTTTATCTTTTACTGTAGGTTGTGTACATGCGGCTGCCATGCCAGAAGTCCTTTTGATTGGCTGTCTGATCTTGCTTGATTTACTACTTAAAGTGGCTCTTCCAGTTCAAAATACAGGCATAAGAAACTAGGAAGTCTATGAACATTACAGATGTTTTTAAAGAGGTTAGAAAATAATTAAAAAAAAAAACTTTGACATTTAAAAAAACTGTTCTGGAAATATATTCTGTAATGTATATTCTGTACAGGGCATTGCTGATTGTTTTACTGCACTTCTGAAAAAGATCAGTTTCTGAAAGGGGTCAAGCTGTTCTAAAAGTTACATATGGGTGATTTGACTGACACTGTCAGGAAAGCCAAGGAACTAGTGTCTGATGGGGGGGGGGGGGAATATGGACTGCAGAGAAGTGGTGGAACTAAGGGCAATAGTGTAGATTATTGGGTATATGTAGGAAACTTGCCATAAAAGCTTCCTGAATACAGTGCAGTTTTGGTCACATGCCTTTATTTCATGCTTGTGGTTGGGTTGTCACTTTATTTGAGTGGGGGTCACCCCCCCCCCCACACACACACACACACACACATTCTTTTTTTTTACAGGGTGGTGGGGGGTGAAGCCCCCCCCAAAATCAAGTAATAAGAAGTAATGGAATGGACGATTTGCCAAGAGTTTGTGTCTGCTTATCTTACCTTGACAAGACTCTTGCAGCAGGCCACACTGATAGGACTAAGTCGCAGGGTGCCAGGATCGCACAGAAAACCAATTTTGGTTTTGTCAGTTTATTTGTGTTATGGGGCTTGGCCCCCTATGCTCCACTTGTGTTTTTTTTTTTAAAGTGGGTTGTTGGGGGTCAAAGCCCACCAACTCAAACTAATAAAAAGTGAAGGAATGGGCGACTGGCCCAAATGGTGTAACTTGAGCTCATAGAATAGGTCCTATTCATACTTGATAATCTACACTATTGCCAAACTGATTCTGTCATAAAACGTTTAAGAGGTGAGGTGGTGTGAAAGTTGGGAACCGAATTCCAGTGGGCCACTGCCTGTCTGCCCAATTTAACTCCAGGGCCTGTGGTGAGCAGTAGCAGCCAGACAGGTTTGGACTGAGGTGGGCTGCCTGGAAAGTTGATGAAGGGGTCCACCTACCCTGGATTCCTTGAAAATCAAGAGGGAAGGGTGCAGGATGACAGACTCATTAGTATTCAGTTCCACATCATGGAATATACTGCATGGGCAACTATGCACAACCAGTGTGTTTTGCCATACAGGTGTTCCGAGATTGGTGGGAATCAGAACCCCGAGGTGGCAGAACCCACTGATTATGCATAAAGTTGCTCATTTATAGTGTATAGCATTATATGACATGTGTGCATTGTTTTTTTTGTTTCTGTTTCATAGTGAAACTGCCTTGTGCAGTCCCTAGAGGTTCTAGAATGCTGTTATACCACAGAAGGGTACAATCACATTCCATGACCTTTGACTGTGGTATAACAGCATTTTCAAAAGATGGATTTCTATATAGGACACTGCTCTACTACACACTATAGTATGAATATGATACCCTAGCTCTGTGTTTGCATCTTACATTTAATCACAAGGCACATAATTATTTCCAAAACAGCTCATAAAAACAAAGTTGTGTAGAGTTTAGAAGGTTGCCAGGTACCCAATATGGGGGAGTCAATACGCTCCGCTCCTTGCTATTACCTTTCTCATAAGTCCTCAAAAAATGTGATTAAAGCTGGTGTTAATAGCACATTAGGAGTACTACTAACCTCCTGCATCCTGCTGAGGCCATGGGATTGAATCTCAGCTCTGCTGCTAGGTGGACAGGCACAGACTGTGAACTTAGTTATGTCCAGATGAGATGATAATGTGGTATTTGGTAAACCTTAGTGAAGTAAAGTGAGCAGTCATTCTCCTCAATAATATATGCAGAGGGCAGATGCCCACTGGTACTGACATCTGGATGTTGTGGCAGTGGTCACAGATGAGGTGTCAGTGTCAGAAAGTGATTTGAGGGACAGGGAACAGCAAAGCTGTAATATACTGCCTTAAACTGTTTGTTTCATACAATATATTGTCATTCCCACCTAATAGGCATTCAGGGATTGCTATAAATGTGTGATGAGATGTGTGTGGTATAGTCATGGGTGTTTGTGTGTGTGTGTGTGTGGAAGGGGGGGTAGTTCAAAGACTGATTAAGGGTCTGTGGTGTAGCTGTAGTTAGGGAAAAATAGGACACACTAGAGTGATCACGCGGTCTTTATCTGTTGACATCTTCTATGTTTGAATGGTTAGTGTTTCTATGATATGTCCCTGAGATATGTGGCCCAGGCAAAATTCTGAGGTTCGGTCCAGTGACCATACTTTCAAAGTCTCTTTAGTAGGACTCTCCCCGAAATTTTTTTTTGTGGGCTTTCATGAACTGTACTGTACTGCTGCCCTTAACCCCATGCAAGCCCCATTATCTCCATTCTCTCTCCTGAGCTGGTCTCTGGGCTTCCTTACTCCTGGGCTGTATCTGCTGATACCGACAGGCAGGCAGGAATCAGACCTCTGCAGCAGGGGACATCCAGCCTCCCAATTCCTGTCTCCCTCAGTTTACTTTCTGCCTTGCAGGGAGCAGGTGCTCTGTAGCAGAGCTCTGTCACTGTGGTGACAGGGCTGAAGTCTTCAGGACTGTAAGTTTTTGACCTTTTTTCCTATGGATTTCTCAGAGAGCAGGGATGGAAGGATGGATCCAATGACATAGCCCTCTCTCTGCACTTGGGGGTCCCAGTCTCAGCCCTGCATGCTGGACAGACTGGCCCCTCTCACTTTTCAGGAGGCAGCTATCTCTGCTCTTACAATTCCAGATTCAGGAGGCAGCTATTCACCACTACAATTTCTGTGCATGTAGCCCAGCTCCGAGGGGGGCCCAGTCTCAGCCGTGCATGCTGGTCAGACCAGCATCCCCCCGCCCTTCTCCCGCGCGATACCAGCCACACGTGCTGTGCGGTCTGCCTATCACTTTCCCATGCTAAGGGGTTTGCGGCGCTGTCCCTCCTCCCCCCTCCCGTCTTCAGCGGATCAGAAGGGGAAATTCTTCTTATTACGAATCGGCTCAGCGGTTCGGGGGGGGGGGACTGACGCTCAGGTAGCTGCAGTGGTGTGCTGGCCAAGTTGAAACCGAGACCCAGAAGCGTGCCCATGGAGCCCTTTTCCATTGATGAGCTCTTCAGTGACCAGGCTTATCGGCGGAGGTCGCGTTCATCACAGATGGGTTGCAGCAGCGTGCTCAGACAGTTCCGATCCCTCAGGCGCCTTCTTCACCCCACGGGCAAAGCAAAATATGCTGTATCGCACCGGTGGCCCTACTAATAGGCCGCTCAGAGGCACAGCTCGTCGAGCATCCAGGGGCAAAGCAACTGATGATGTATCGCTCCAGCGGCCCTACTAATAGGCCACTCAAAGGCAAAGCTCGTCAAGCATCCAGGGGCTCAGGGCTCGTTGATGGAGCCCACTTTTCATGTTGATCTCAGCCCGAAACAAAGCTCTTCCAGGGGACTTGGGCTTTTTTGGCGGGACGGGCACGTCTAAGGGTGCTGCTCATTGCCGAGGAAGGTGCATGGCCCAACTAGTCTGACAGCACTGTGCACAGACTAGATAAAGTTCATCGATGTGGGGCATTAGGAGAGCTACATGGACTAATGGAGCTCCCCCTCGATGTCAGGCAGCCTCCCCCCCCAAAAAACAAAAAACAGGTTCTATTTTTCTACTGACTTTCACAAAAAACAGGCACTATTTTTCTACTTACTTTAGTTCAACTTGAGACAATTCATGCACCTCGATATTTTGCCCTTAAAGGGCCAGCAGCAATTCTGGCAGCTTCAACACCATAGCCAGTACTCCTCCCGAGGGAGAAAGAATGCTGATTAAAAAAGGGGGGTAGGAGCATTGGGGCATGGCCTCAGGCACACCTTTCAGGGACACTCAATGCCAGTAATGCAGGAGGTTTTGTCCCCACTTCTGACCATCCTTACTGGATCACTTTGCCCAATAGCATCAGGGGTCCCCAGAGGGGAGACCTCACAAGAAGGCATAAAAAGTAGGACCTGAGCAGTTGCCCTCATATTCCACAGTCTCGAAGTAGATCTAGGGCGCGTTAATAAGAGGGAGAGTAACTGGGAGCATCCCCGGGGCTCCTCAGACTCCATTTCTTCTCCCCCCTGAACAGAGCGGGGGAACCAGGGGGCTCAACATCATCAGACTCTGTGACTCATTTCCCAGAATCTCTGTCCTGGATGGTCTAATCATTTTGATCCCCAGGTCCTTGTCGAGATTTACCTCGTATCTTCCCTGGAGCTCCCACCCAGCCAAGACAGGCTTTACCTGGCAGCTGCCACCGACCCACCACGGCTTCCCTCCTCCTTCAGACATAGTGGACCTGTGATAGAGTGAAGGGCAAGGTCCAGAATACGCCTATCCAGTGGCCTGGCAGATTTCTAGGCTTCTTAGTTGGACAAGAAGCAAGCTGAAAGTGGTTTGGCTGCCCCACAATTGACCCTCTGGTTTCAAACCTAACCAAGCTGTTGGTCAGCCCAGCCAAAGGAAGGGATTCTCTCAGAGATCTAGTGCATAAGGATGTGGATCCCTCTCTCAGCTGGATCCTCCAAAGATCAACAACGTCTCAGGGCGACAACCAGAGCAGAGTTCTAACCACTCCTTTTTTGGCCTAAAATGCTCTGTCGAGGGTCCCAATTTTAGCCTTTTTAGTTTCCCATAAGTGATCCAGAGAGGAACAGACCTATTCTTCATCAGCTACTGTTCTTGGAGAGGTGGTAAGGTGCAGACCATGTATCCAACTTCGGCTCGCTGCAGCCCCTGGCTTTGGGTCTGGCAAGCAATTGCCTCTACAAGAGCCAGTTGGTTACCTCTCCCAGTGTAGGTCATCTCCTGTTTGGCCCAGCCCTCAGGGAAGTAGTGAAAGATTATGAGGAGATGCCAAGGTGCACATCCCACATCAAGAGGCAGGGGCCAGTCTCCATCCTCAGGCCCCAGATAGTTTCTGCATTACCTAAGTTACAATAAGAATCAAAATACCAATTTTCTCAGAGAAAATCAGCATGCTATCTGGGCACATCCCCCAGCAGGGGGCAGGTTTCAAAACATTCTCGAGGAATGGGCCTAAACTAAAGTCGCACGGAGGGGTCACAGACATTATCAGCACCTAATACAAGCCCCCACTTCCTCATGTGGTACCATCTACCATCACTGGCAACCCATCTGAAAGACTGCTTCCATGTAGGCCATTAGGGGATTACTGCAAATGGGCTAGTTCCCATGTCTCATCGTGCCAAAACATTAATCGTGCCAAAACACACAGGGGATTCAGGCCAGTTATAGTTGTTGAATTCTTGAATAGGTTTGTCCACAGCAGACTCTACAAGGGGAAAACCTTGTCATCAATCAGGGAATCTCAAAAAATGTTGTTGTTTTTTTTCTGGCATCCGTAGATCTGCAAGATACCTATTTACCCTTCCCATCTGCAAGATAGCTATTTACCCTTCCCACTCAGTAATGTCACTCACACAATCTCAGGTTCAGAGTGGCAGAGCTGTACTTCAGTTCAGCCTCTACCATTGGGGTCTTCCTCAGACCCACGGACAGAATGGAAGGTGCCAGTGCCGGTCACAGTCCCCATAAGGGCCCCACAGCTCAACCATACATTACAAGCAGTGGCAGAGGTGGTCTGGCACCCGCTGGCACACAGTCTTCTCATCAACTGGAGAAAGAGTTCCTTAATTCCAAACCAGACCCTGATCCTTCTGGGGGCAGACATCATGACACAAGGATTTTTCCACCCGAAATCTAATTTTCGGATTCTGCTAAAGCTCATCAAGGAGTTAACTCCTCAGCTGCCTGTTTACTTATTTTTCTCATACAGCTCATTGAGACAGAGTAAACCCTCCCACCAGTACTGGTCTCAGTGTACAGAAGTCATGAAGGGTCACAAGTTAGGCCATCCTCACCAAATCTGGATATCGTCCGATGCAAGCCTCGGGAGCTGGGGATGGCTCACCGGCTTCAGCTGTTGCCCAGGATAATCTGGTTCCAACCGACAATCTGTCAACGTTAGCATATACCAACCATCAAGGTGGCACAAGAAGCTCAAAACGCTAAGGGAATCCCCCTTTTCTTTCAGGGGGCCGAGCATCACTGAGCGATGTATATACCAGGACAGGTAAACGACACGGCAGACTAGCTTAGTCACAAGGTTGGTCGACCAGCGGAATGGGAGCTGAAGAAGAGTGCCTCCTACATCTTGAAAGAACAGTGGGGCAATCCTCAGACAGTTCTTTTCGCCTGCTGGTGGAACTCTAAGGTAAAGCAATCCTGCTCCCTGGCCAAGGATGAACCAGCGGTGGCTCAGGACACCTTTTCCCCTGAACTGGGATGAGTTGGTCTCCTGTATGCCTTTCCTCCATACCGCTTCTATCAAGAGTCCTTCACAAAGTGGTTTGGGTCAGGACAGTCATGATTCTAGTCTGCCTCTTATGGCTTTTCCGCACATAGTTCCCGATTATCACTTGTCTGTCAAGGTGATCACTTCTAACATTCAAGTTCAGCCTGGGCATTCTCCATCAAGGTCCGACTCGGCATCCCATTTAAACAACATATCTCTCCAGGCCTGGAGATTGAGAGGGAAAAACTTTCAAGGAGCTCGGCTACACAGCTCCTGTTAGTGACATGTTGGGGAACTTATGTCTTTCTTCTTCCTCCAAAGTGCATTACTGAATCTGGAGAAAATTGTGGTTCGGGCTTTCAATCGAAACACATATAGAACTATCCGATATAGTTCCCTGTTCTATTACAGTTCCTTTCAGATGGATGGACAAAGGACTGCGACCAGCCGCCTTACAAGTTCAAGTTTTTGCACTGGGGGCACTCTTGTTAACAGATTCAGGGGAATCGTTGCTTTCATATACCCATGTCTGTAGGTTTCTAAAGACAGCAACATTAATATGCATTCCAACCAATCAAAGCTACCACCTTGGAGGCTTAATCTGGTGCTCAAGGCTGTGGCCAAGGCCCCCACTTAGAGCCTATCAAGGAGCTATCCATCATGCGTTTCAAATTAAAGGTCACCTTTTTTCCTCATAGCTGCTGCCTCAGCCAGGGGAATCAGCAAACTAAAAGCATTGCTTTCCCAAAGAGCCGTATACGGTTTTTCGTCAGGCTACAGCAGTTCCAGGTTTTGTGGCAAACTTAGGCTTCCCTTGCATTACAAGCAAGGGTTCATCCTTCCTTCCTTCTACCCACTCTCCAAATGCAATAGGGAAGTGGAATTGCATCATTTAAATCTGAGAGGTGTGATAGAATTATAGACACTTGGAGGTTGAGGGCAGATGGGACCCTCAAAGCCCATCCAGTCTGCCACTGACGAAAATGCATATTAAGAGAGAGGAAGCTATTTGCAAAACTTCAGGTTTGTTCATGTCAGCTTTGGGCCAAAATTATGGGCAACAAGGATTCAAAAGGCTCTTTAGCCAGACTGATTCTATCAGCCACTTCCGTGGCTTATGATCAGGCCGGGGTAACTTGCCCGGCCCAGGGAGAGCCAATTCCACAGGAGCTATGGCCCCTTCATGGGCGTACTTCAGGGAAACATCGACAGCACACTTATGCAGAGCGGCCACTTGACAATTTTATTTGCTGGAAGTGATGCCCTCGGATGTACATCCTTTATCACAGAGTGCTTCAAGCGGTGGTGGATCCTTAAGGGGTTTCTGACATTCTTCCCATGCGGACATCTGGGGACGTACTGCTTTTGTATATTCCAGGAGTAAGGAAGCCCAGAGACCAGCTCAGGAGAGAGAAATCGAAATTTAAATACCTGTAAATTTTCTTTCTCCGACGGCTGGTCTCCAGGCTTCGGATTCCCTCCCAGAATGTATATAGTTGGCTGGCCTCCGGGCCATATATGTCTTAAAATTCTTGTTCTCTGTTTCCAAGTTCTTGTAGTATTGCCGCATTGGACTGCTTTAGGAAGAACTGAGGGAGACAGGAAGTGGGAGGCTGCATGTCCCCTGCTGCAGAGGTCTGATTCCTGCCTGCCTGTTGGTATCAGGAGGTACAGCCCAGGAGTAAGGAAGCCCAGAGACCAGCCGTCAGAGAAAGAAAATTTACAGGTATTTAAATTTCGATTTTTACCATAATTCATGTGGACTCCTGTCAGGATGTGGCAGGGCAGCTGACAGAGACAAAATCCCAAGGTGAAGATTAAGTTGTGTTTATGTATGTATTAATGTATGTATATTTATGTGTGGGTGTGCCAGCTTCCTTTTTGCCAATACCAGAAACAGAAAAAAGCATGCAGGAGGCAGCAGGGGTGGGGGAAGATGGAAGAAATGGCTGCACAGGAGACTATCGCTGCTACAGAAAGTTTTACTGACACTGAAAGTTCATGCTGTTAAATTGCAGTTTGGAGGATGGCCTCAAGCAGGGAGAAGAGATCTGGACTAGGAGTGTGTGGAAAGTGTTGTGGTACCTATCAGTGGAGTAACCAGTCTTTTAAAAAGTGTATGCTCAAGTCAACGACTCCACCTAATTGGCCGTGGGGTGTCCCCCAGAAAATGTTGGCATTTTTTATGCTTTATGGTGCATTTTGGGGCCTATTGTGGGCGTATACAGTACCCTGCTACCATAGCCTTTTTACATACCAGTCCCATTGTTCTGGTCCCTGGTGGCTGCAGTTTCATTTTGGCACCCACCGTTGATGCCATCCTTGCAGTGCAGGCATACAGTTAGGTACTAAGCATTTATGAAAATGATGAGTGCTTAATAACTAAACACTGAAGACTGTTTAAACTGTTTAAAATTATAGTATATAATTGTGTAATGGAACAATCCAGGGGTCTTAGCATTTTTGTTGCATTCTGGCGCATTTTGGGGCCAATTATGGGAGTTTTACAGTGCCCTGCTACCACAGCCTGACATACCACTACAGTTCCACTTTGCTAGCCACTGGTGGCTGCACATGTAGACTAGCCTGGTAGGAACACTGGCTGGTTGGCTGACTGGCACTTCCCTGGTTCTACCGGGCAACTGAAGAGGCTGTCATTGGAACAACTCCGACGCCAATATTTATCTAGGAAAAATAGGAGGGAGACTTGACAAGACAGAGATGCTGAATAAATACTTCTGTTCAGTATTCACTAAGGAGGGGGAGGGTCAAGGACCACAGCTGGGTAGCAGAACTGGGACCAGTCCTGTTCAATGTATTCATTAGTGACATTGCAGAGGGACTGGAAGGAAAGGTCTGCCTATTGGCAAAGGACATCAGGATCTGCAACAGGGTGGATACTCCAGACAGAGTGGAGAGGATAAGGAGGGACCTGGAAAAGCTTGAAAGATGGTCTGAGGTATGGCAACTGAGGGCTGGAAAAAATGAGAAGGAATCTGGTTATCTGGGTAGTGGAACTTGAAAAATATTTTTAGATGTGGTAACTGAGGTGCAATGCAAATGCAAAGAAGTCAGTGCAAAGTAATGCACCTGGGTAGAGCAGCAGAATGGCATTTGGGGGAGGGAGCAGTCAGCAATGAGGAAAGAGACCTACTGAACACAAAGACACACACACACAAATACCCTGGTAACCAGCCAAACAAAAAGCCTTCCTTGGTGTCTCATTTCCCATTCCTTTGAGAAGCACTTACCCTGAAGACTATGTTGAATTGCAGCCTGTGGTGGACTTACTGGACTGACTGGTGGCATGAGGTGACACTCTCATATCCACTAGAGGCCCTCCATCCAGACCATCTTAAAATCCACACAACCCGTCAAGGTAAAAGTACCAATGTATACAACTGAAAACATTTTAAAACCAGGGTCAGCATTTAGCAGAATTCAGAATCACATTAGATTTTTTTTCCAGTCAGTTTATGTTAAATGTGCCAATAGAATTCAGTATTTACCACATCTCTTATGTATAGTCACAAGCTTGTTGGAGCACAGCATAAGGTGATTTATCAGTAAACCAATACTGCTATCATCATTCATCAAAACAACAGAAAACTGAGAAAGAGCATTACCTGCTCCAACCAATACAAGTAGGAGGCACTGCACCAACTGACCCAAAATACCTACAAATTGCCTGAGCCACACTATGCATATACTGCTTAAAATGCATCATCAGAGAAGGCTAGATTCTGCCGCTCATTGCACCATCTGAGGGCCCACTACTTACATTCAAATCTGTGGAGATTTCAATGTCAACATCAGCAATGCCTCCAAGTCCAGAACACACACTGATGTCAGAATACTGAACATTACTCATTATATTGCTAGAGCTACAGCCATATACTGTACGGATATTTATATTCATCCACTAAAAATAACATCAAATTCAATCAAGAGCTAATGTGTGGCCTGCCCTGTCTCTCCACAAGGCAGTCTGGATTATCCTCAATAATATTTGCTCTCCAGACTAGGGGTTCATCTTGACAAAGATGAACCTAGTCTGAAAATAAATAATATAATGCTTAAAGGTTTAAAGGCTCTGAGCTGCAAAACTGGAGACCTGGGTTTGAATCCACAGCCCCCATTTGCATACTGTGTGACCTTGAGCAAATCACTTAACTTCCGTGTGCTCCCAGGTCGCACCTGTAAACAAGCTTTCAGCTTAGTGTGTTACTGCTGGTAAAACAATTGGGGAAAGAATACAGACCCTGCAGTAAAATATTATGGGTCAATGGGGGTGGGGGTGTTTAACAGGAAAAGCACAATAAACCAAGCTTGTTTCCAGGTGCAACCTGGGAGCTCAAACAAGTTAAGTGACATGCTCAGGATCACACAGTATGCAAGTGGCTGGGGGCGGAGATTCAAACCCAGGTCTTCTGGTTTGCAGCTCAGTGAGCTGCAAACCTGGAGACCTGGGTCCATTAGTCACTTGAACACTTATTCACTTTTTTTACTTATTGTTTTTTTAATAAAACTACAATTAGTACCTTTCTGTCCTCCCACCATGCCACTGAAAAGCTTTGCAGCAAACTGGTGATGATATTAGTGGCTCAGCTAATATTTACTGGCACTAAACATTATTCCTGAATCCCTGCTAGTTTGCTACAAATGTTCAATGCGGCTTTACGTAATTGAAGAGCAGTTTCTTCCTGCCATTGTGCCAGTGTGCCACAACTAAATGTGTCAATTCCAATGCCACAACTTCAGTTCAAGCCAAAGTCATTTCCCAGTTCCCATCCTTATCCACCACGACAGACCACTGCATTGTTTCTTACTACTCCCTCCCATGTTTTGTTTTTTTTATTTACTGAAAAGTTTCACTTGAATTCTGAGACACAGCTGCATGTCTAACGCTAGCATTGATTCCAAAGATCTGTAGTAAAAGTGACCAGGACTGGAGAGATCGATGACGGCATTTCAAGAATTGTGTGTTTTTATTCTACATAAACCTTCCATTTATTTCTTCATAGTAGACAGTTTCACAGTTAAGATGCTTTTGAACTTGGGTTGTATCCAAGCCGAGAGTATTTGGCTCGAATCGAGTTTCTTGACCTTTCTTAGCTATACTCCCGAGTCCCAAACTGTAGAGCAGTTTGGGACTCGGGAGTATAGATAGCTAAGAAAGGTCACTCTGGTAGAAATGGAAACTCGATTTGAGCCAGATACTCTCGGGCTCTAGTCTCTGCATACAATCCAAGTTCAAAAGGGCAGAGAAAACAACATCACTGGTGCAGCTGCTTCTGTGCCTTCACTGTCCGTCCTTCCTACCTTCTTTCTGGACCTTGGCTTCAAGTTCAGCTTGTGTTGCCGCGTGCCGCCCGAGTGCTCACTACACTTTCTTTGCCTCTGGAGTATGGTGTTCTACTTCACCACCGCACCCTACATGCTGCGCTGTCGCCACTCGCCAGACAGTGCAGCCCCCACCCCGCCGGCCAACAACTTCTTGGAGTCTGACTCCGAGACTGAGGGAGTGGTCTCTCTCTCTCCCATCCGGTAGCCACCTGACAGTGATCAGAACAAAGAAGACTCCCTTTGTGGTGGCTCTAAAGTTCCCGTTCGGTAATAGCCGATCCCTCTCAGAGCGCACTGTGCAGGCAGGAAAAGGCACCGCAAAGTGGTTGATGGAGCAAAGGCACACGTGGACAAAACTGTCCAACTGCTCTGCCGGATGCTAAAACTGCAGCTGCTGCCTCCGAGTGCCACTGGTGTCTCACCTCCTCCCCAGCACTGAGGACTGGTGTTCAGAACTAGGGTTCAAACAACATGAAGTCTTGCTGTATTCTAACAATTGCAGTGATTCCCAATCTTTGAACTGCCCCGGAGAACTAAGAGTTAACTTTCCTTGCAGGGCATGGAACACTGAGCTCGAGCTCGGTTGAAGTCTCTGTCTGGAGTGTTTTGAACTTAAACCGCCAGATTCTTTACTCCGCCTCACTGAACGGTCGCTCCGGAGATTTCTCCTTCAGCTTGGTTTGAAAGTCGGTTAAAGTTTTCAGTTTTTGTCGGTTTTAAACCGAAAAAAGTATCCACATAGTCAGTTCAGTCTCTATCTGTGGTGCCGTGAGTACTAGATAGAAATTGTTCTGTTTTTTCTGTGTGGAACTTGTAAAAGTACGGTTGGTTCGGCTGAACCAGCCATTTGACTGTGAATTTTGTTGGTATACTTAGTGTGTGGTTATCGGTTCTTATCGGTTCTAAAAAACGTGTTTTTAACCGTTTTTTTTTCCAATACCCGTGACACAGTTATTAACCGATAAGGGAGTCTTGCCTGGCGGTTGCCGAAAAAAGGGTAAGTTTGGTTAGGTTGGCCATTTCTGAGAAACCCAAGAAAAAACGGGCCCACTGGGTTTCAACACTGCAGTGAGTGTGGGGAGGTCTTTGCTAAGGCCAATCCCCACACCACCTGTGTTTATTGTCTGGGGTTTGACCACCTCGATTCAGACTGCCAAATATGTAAAAACTTTCCCAAATCTACCCTTGAGAAGAGATTAGGTAGACTGAGGGAAAAGGAGGCTGAGAAGTCCGCTGACCCAGATGGCCAGCCCGGTTCGGTTTCGACCGAACCAGAAAGGAGTGCCCTCTGACCAGGGCGATACTTCTTCAGGCAAAAGGAGAGCCGATGCCGAGGGATCGGTTCAGACAAAAAGAAAGTGCAAAGATAAATCAACCGGTTCTGATCCAGAGGTTCATGTTCCGACCGCCAAAAAGATAGCCAGAACGATTAAGATTGTGGAATCGCTCCATCCGGTTCCGACTGATCTGGCTCCTTCTGGCAGGGGTTCGGTTCGGTTTGTTCCCCCGGTTCAAGAGTATACCCTTGAAGATGTTTATGAACTGGAATTTGAAGAGGAAGGGGAATTTGAGGATTATGATACAAGTGAAGGTCTGGATGTGCCTGTGGAACCGGACATCTCCCCAGACAGACCTTCAGGTGTTTCCCCTCCTAGGCTTTCCGAGTCCCCTTCTCACTTTATGTTTTACAGAAAGGTGGCTGAAACCCTCCAGCTTCCTATGGAGGAGGCTGTGGAAGACCAAGAGGAGCCTGACTATGTAGAGATGATGGATATCCCAGAGTCCAGGAGACTGTCTATTCCCCTCCATAAATCTTTTGGGAAACAGACATTAAAAATCTTTAAGTCTCCTAACACTATACCTCCTGTGGATAGAAGAATGGACAAGAGGTATACACTTTCAGGCTCAGACACGGAGTTCTTATACCAACAATGCAGCCATGTTGGGGTAGTGCAGGCTGCTGCCTGTGACAAGCAAATATTCCCTGGCTTCACACCCCACAAGGACTCCAGGAAGATTGATGCCATGGCAAAGAAGCAGTACATGGCATCTTCTTTGGGACTCAGGCAGGCGAATTACATGGCCTATACCGCCAGGTACCAGAAGTCCAGGTGGGACACTGTACTGACACTGGCTAAACAGGCCTCCCCCCAGCTAGCCAAGGAGCTGGAGGCGGTGGCTGCAGATGGGATTGAGGCATCTAAGGTTCAGTTTCATGCTGCTGTGGACTCCAGTGATGTATCATCAAGAGTCATGGCTACATCTGTGGCTCTTAGGAGGATGGCTTGGCTCAGATGTATTAGCCTCTCACAGGATACCCAGGCTAAGGCCATGGATTTCCCTGTGGTGGGTAATTCTCTGTTTGGGGAGCAGACAGAGAATTACATGAAGAAAATGGATGAGTACAGGATCACTTATAGGAGTGCTCAGGCCAAGGAAAGGCAGGCAACTCCTCAAAAGCAGCAGTCTAGGGGCAGGGGCAGGCCTTTTCAAATGCCCTTTTAGCAAGCACAGGCCTCTTCTTCCTTTTCTCAGAGGGGGTTCTTCAGAGGGAGAGGCAGAAGGGGGATGAGCAGGGCTGCATCCACTCCTCAGCCTAAAGCCCCTGCCAAGCAGACACCCTGATGGGCCTGCCCGGGTCGACTCTCCCATTCCAGTAGGGGGCAGACTGGCTTACTTTGTCCAGGACTGGATGTCTATTACATCAGACAAGTGGGTCCTGGAAGTAGTAAGCCAGGGACTGGTTCTCAGCTTCAAAAAATTTCCAAAGATGAGAGCCAGATCTTTTCCACCTGCAAATCTCTCGGAAACCCTTGCCCTAGAGGCAGAGGTTTCTTCTCTCCTAGCTTTAAGAGCTATAGAGAGAGTACCTACCCTACACTGGGGCAAAGGACTGTACTTCCTGACCCCCAAAAAGACAGGGGAGTGGCGACCCATCCTAGACCTAAGATATCTAAACAAACAACTTTTAAAACCAAAGTTCAAGATGATAACTCTGGGAATAATCCTTCCCTTTCTAAGGTCAGGGGACTGGCTAGCCTCCCTGGACCTCAAAGATGCCTACTTTCACATTCCCATCAGGTGCTCCCACAGAAAGTACCTCAGGTTCGAGTTGCCCTCAGGCCATTATCAGTTCAGAGCAACGCCCTTTGACCTAACCTCAGCCCCAAGGGTTTTTACAAAGTGCCTGGCAGCAGTAGTTGCCTTTCTAATAAGGCAAAAGATTTCGATTTTTCCATATCTGGACGATTGGCTAATAGTGGGTCAGTCTCCAGACTAAGTCAAGTCTCACCTGCAAGTGACCCAGCAAGTGCTCACTTCTCTAGGATTTCTTCTCAACCTTCCCAAGTCAGTTCTCGAACCAGTCCAGCTTCTTACCTTCATAGGGGCAGAACTGGACACACTCAGAGCAACAGCCTTTCTTCCTCTAGAAAGGGCAAGGGCTCTTATGGAACTGGCTTCTTCCTTCAGCCTTCAGGTATCTCGACCAGTAAGGCATTTCCTCCAGCTCTTGGGCCACATGGCAGCTTCAACAGCAGTGGTCCAAGGGGCAAGATTCCAGATGAGGGATATTCAGTTCCACCTGAGAGCTTTCTGGTCTCAGAGAAAAGACTCCCTTACCAAACTGATTCCAGTGACTCTGACCTTGATCCAAGCCCTCCAGTGGTGGCAGGATCAGGACAATTTAAGGCAAGGTGTCCTTTTGTTGCTCAGCCTTGTTCAGTGGTCCTTACCATGGATGCTTCCCTCCTGGGCTGGGGAGCCCACCTGGGGTCCCTCACTGCCCAGGGCCTGTGGTCCCCCCAAGAATCCCTTCTCCACATCAATCTTCTAGAGCTCAGGGCAGTTTTTCTGGCTCTAAAAGTGTTCTCACAGTCAGTTCAGAACAAGGTGGTTCAAGTCAGAACAGACAACACCACCACCACCATGTGGTACATCAACAAGCAGGGAGGCACTCGGTTCACGGCCTTGTGCACAGAAGCCATGATGTTGTGGTCCCTGGCTTATTCCCTGCAAACCTCTCTTGTAGCAGTTCACCTTCCAGGCAAGGACAATGTGCTAGCAGATGCACTGAGCAGAATTTCTCAGGGCCATCACGAATGGTCCCTGGACCCCCAGGTTTTGAAGGTGATTTTTTCAAGGTGGGGCACTGCAGAAATAGATCTCTTTGCAGCCCCAGACAATCACCAACTCCCTCTCTTTTGTTGCAGACCTCCAGTCCTGGGCTCACTCCCCTCTGGATGCCCTGATCCTCAATTGGGAGGGGAAGTTTCTGTATGCCTTTCCCCCCTTCCCTCTCCTGTTCAAAGTTTTGGTAAAAATAAGGTCTCAACCATGCAAGGTGTTTCTGATTGCTCCAGATTGGGCCAGACAGCCCTGGTGCCCTCTGTTACTGTCTCTAGCAGTCCATCTTCCCCTATCTCTTCCCAGGAACTACAATCTGCTAACATCCTCTCAGGGA
This sequence comes from Neoceratodus forsteri, assembly GCA_016271365.2. Taxonomy (NCBI): domain Eukaryota; kingdom Metazoa; phylum Chordata; order Ceratodontiformes; family Ceratodontidae; genus Neoceratodus; species Neoceratodus forsteri. The sequence continues at coordinate 113,981,033 of JADMNL010000027.1, forward strand.
AGGATTTGGTACGCCAATCTTCAGTCTCTCAATCTCAAAGCATGGCTCTTGAAGAGTTAGAGTTTGCAGATCTGCATCTTTCCCAAGGGGTTCTGGATATCCTCAAGGCTTCTCGAAAACCCTCCACCAGAAAGACTTACAACTCCAAATGGAAAAGATTCAGCATTTGGTGTTCTGAGAAGCATATTTCTCCAGACATGCTGACTTGCCTACAGTTCTGGATTATATGGTCCATCTTAATGGTCTAGGCCTCAGACCAGCTACTCTCAAGGTACACCTGTCAGCTGTTTCTGCGTTTTTGTCTGTGGGGAAGCCTTTCTCACTATCTTCCCATCCCGTGTTCTGTAAATTTTTTTAAGGATTGCTTCACACCTATCCCCCTTTTAGAGACCCTGCCCCTGCCTGGGATTTGAATGTTTGCATTGCTCAACTTATGCAAACCCCTTTGAGCCTATGTCTTCAGCAGAGCTAAAGTACTTGACTTGGAAAACTGTGTTCCTGGTAGCCATTACCTCTGCCAGGCATATCAGTGAATTACAAGCCCTGCCAGTGGAACCTAATTTTATCTCCTTTCACATGGATAAAGTGGTCCTTAGAACCAATAGAAGGTTCTTGCCCAAAGTGGTTTCAGACTTCCATTTAAACCAGTCTATGTCTCTCCCTGTTTTCTTCACTGATCATTCTTCCTCAGGAGAGAGGAGGCTACACAGTTTAGATGTCAAAAGAGCCCTTAGTTACTACATGGAGCATACCAAGGGTCACAGGTTTGACTCCCTCCAGTTGTTCCTCACTTATGGAGAAGTGGGAAAGGGAAAACCTGCCACCAAAAGATCTATTGCCAGGTGGATTGTGTCTTGTATACAATTCTGCTATGAGAAACTGGGAAAAACTCCACCTCAGGCCCGAGGGCTCATTTCACAAGAGGTACAGCTGCTTCCCTGGCTGTGGCCAGGGATATCCCTCTTTTAGAAATTTGTCAAGCAGACACCTGGAAAACAGTCCATACCTTTACCAAGCATTACTCTCTGGATATCCAGGCTAGGAGTGATGCTCGGATTGGCACAGCAGTACTTCAGAGCCTATTCCCAAAGTAGGTTCTGTCCCTCCTCCTTGGAGGTACTGCTTGGTAGTCTGCAATTGTCAGAATACAGCAAAACTTCATGTTGTTTGAAGAAAAAATTACTCACCTTAGTAATTATATTTCTTCTAATGGAGTCTTGCTGTATTCTGACCTCCTTCCCTCCCCTCTCAGAACCTGTATTTGGGAAGTGGGTGGACAGGTGCAGTGTTGCACCCAAGGGGTGTTTTTTGTTTGCACCCGCCTCCCTTTTGGTTTGGGTGCTTATTTATTATTGTTATTTTAGTGCATTGGGTTTTGTTTTTTGGGTTTACTGACTTGAGTCTTGCTTGGGAATTCAAAACTTTTTTCAGCCAGATGGCTAGTAGAATTTTTACAATTGCCACATAGAATTTTTAGTTTAGTTGGGCTCGTAAGAATCTGACGGTTTAAGTTCAAAACATTCCAGACAGAGACTTCAATGCCCTGCATGGAAAGTTAACTCTTAGTTCTCCGGGGCAGTTCAAAGATTGGGAATCACTGCAATTGTCAGAATACAGCAAGACTCCATTAGAAGAAATATAATTACTAAGGTGAGTAATTTTTTCTTCAGGACCATTGGCCAATGTGGAAAAACAATACAAAAGATAAAAAAAAAGGTGTTTTCATGGATTTTTTTCTGTACGCACAGGCGTACAATAAGTATGCATGGTTACACCACTGGTACCTATACTAAGTTATTTTTTATTAAAATGTCTAATTAATTATTCATGAGCCTAATGAGGCTTCTGATTGGCTACTGGATTGGTCTTTAATGTTTAGAAAAGACAGATCCAGCTGCCAACTGACTGTGTGACATGCACGGCTCGTGACACTGTTTGAAATGCGGTAAAAATAAATTGGGGAAACAGTTATTATTGTGATTAGATTTATAATCGCAATAACAACCTTGAAGCTGGTCATTTCCTTGGATTAACAACTGGCTGGAGGGAAGTGGCCCTCGGCTGTGCCTTGTGCCACCCATCTCCCCAACCGGTCATTAATCTTTCAGAAATGACCGGCTTCTCTGTCATTATTGCTTAAGTAAAATTGAGGCTTGCCTTTTTTTTTGCCAAGGGAGAGAGGAAGATATGCAGCTACTTTACAGCTCAAGCGAGTACCACTGTGCTTATGAAATTTCAGTTCAACAACAAAGGTATAAGAGAAGTTAAAGAGCAGATATCCATTCATTAGTGAATATTTGCTCTTTTAGTTACATGTTGCTGCAACTGAGGTGCATTGCTGGGGTGGTCACTCAGTCACTAAAGAGAAAATCTGATTGGTCTTTCCTGTCGCTAAGCAAGTAGTTTGTGGTGCCCAAATAATACACTAAGTAATGTGGTGCCCCTGAACTGGCACTTGTTTTGAACCAGGCACTAGTGAAAAATATATGCATGTCTAACCATGACTTTCAGCCAATTAGCATACTTAATTTTTCAAGTCCATTTTCTAATAGCATAACGCTGACTGAGTTACAAAGAATACAGTGTAGTTTTGTCAAGGGTTTGCTGTGCTGTACTGTAGCTGTGTTAGGCTACTGTCATTTCATGCTGGCTTGAATCCTTGAACTTGAAAAAAGAATGGCTTTTTGTTTATTTTTATTTTATTCTTTTGTTAACCGGGTATGGCCCACTAGGCACAGGTGCCTGTTTTCAGGGGCGACCTGTGAGCACTGGGGAGGGTAAATGACTTGCTCAGAGTCGCACAGTATGCAAGTGGAGGTTGTGGTAATCAAACCCAAGTCTGTCTGCTGGATGTAGGAAGCGCATTCACAGCTTGTTACTCCAGCCTCTAGGCTATACTGCCAGCCCCAAAGCTTTTAAAGAGTACTTTCAAATCTTTACTCATATCTGAGGGCAGGGGCTTATCCCCCAGATCCCCACATTACTTTACAGGGTGCTCTGCTCCCATAGACCTCTGATTTCAAGGAATAACCTTTGATCCCTGGGCCAGGGGGCGGGGTTTGACCCCTGAGCCCCACCAAAAATTTTACAAACCTGGCTCCTATGCATATGCATATATATACATATATATATATATATACACACATATATATACACACACACACAATGGGAGAAAGACATTAACTTGCAATAGGATGAAAACTGTTTAGAAAATGAAATGAGAACTACATCACAGAATAAAAAAAATTCAAACAGAAAGAGACTGATAGCATATAGAGGAGGCAGTATAGCGCAGTGGTCTAAGGCTCTGAGCTGCAAATTTGGTGACATCCAGCAGGCCAGACCTGGGTTTGAATCCCACAGCTTCCACTTGCATACTGTGTGACCCTGAGCAAGTCACTTAACCTCCTTGTGCTCCCAGGTCGCTCCTGTAAAAAAGCTTTCAGCTTAGTGTGCTATACCTGGTTAAACAACTAAATAAAAAAAAAAAAATATATAGCATGGGGAGATTTCCAAAAGAGTAAGGCAGACGCTGACTCAAATGCAAACACAAAACAAATCATTCAGTAAGTGGCATCAGTTAAAATCAGTTACCCAATATTCAACACGGATGCTGAATTTCAAGGGATTCTGTTATTTATCAGCAATGACTGTACAGCACAAGAAAACAGGATCTCTGGCGCTTTGCTGTTCATTTACAGCTGAGGCTGCTAATTCAGGAACTGAAACCATCAATTCCCGACTCGTTGTGACATCAACATTTGTTGCTGTGGAAATTACTGTCACAAACAGTGCATTAGGATTTCTGCTCCCGAGTCCTGAATAAACCTCAACTGTCAAAGAACTGTGAGGGACAAAGCTCCAAGTTTTCATATGAATGTCCACAGTACTGAAACATGGAATAGCTTGAAATTACATGTTTTTTTGATGCAACTGAATTTGCATTTCTGATGGTGGCCTCATTTTCTTTCTTACTTTCGTTCTTGCTCACTTGCTTCATTGAGTTACAATATTTGGCCAGGAAAGACACACTAAGCCAAGGCATGTTTCCAGGTGCATCCTGGCTTACAGGGACATTAAGTGACTTGCTCTTGGTCACTCAATATGCAAGTGATGGCTGTGGGATTCAAACCCAGTTCTCCAGGTTTCCAGCTCAGTGCTATTAATCATCGCTACACTATACTGCCTCTTTCAGTAAGTAAACCCTTTTCAGTTTATAGCTGAGTGAAAATTTTCTCATGCAGTTCTCCATACCGTGCCTTGTTATTTCAAGTTTGGCACACTTCATAAATTGCTCATGTTCTGAACAATCATGGAATACCAACAGGTATGTTCACTGCACTAGAGATTTGCTCTGTGTGTTCACAGTAGGCAAGGATCCATTTTTCCTGACCATTCTACACCTGTTTGGTGGTTAGCAATAGTCCCAGTCTCTACTGCGCTAGAAGACAATGCTGTGTCAGTGAATTAGTTAAACTTTTTCTACCCAAGTAACTTCAACTGAGATGCAGGTATGCAACATCAGGGGTCTGACAGTTTCAAAAGGCTGGACATGGCTAAGAGACTAAGCCTCACTATGCAAGTTGCTGGTGTGGAAAAAAAATCTCTGCACCAGTGGAAATGCTATTTTCAGCATTTTGTGTGCAAGGGTGGTAAACGCGTGGCTGTAGATGAATGCTACACCTAGTAATGCCATGCACAGCCTTTTGGCACAGCTGCACATGGAATCCATGCACACACTGCTGTAAATTGCAGAAGCAGTTGCAAAATGGTTTCCTTATCAAAAATCGTATGCATGCAGGAAAACTTGTGAGTATGCAAGGAAGCACCCAGGCACTATTTCTGCCGCCAATGTGCATTTTCTCACTTTTTTTATGTATGTATGTATCTGCCTGTCTTTCTTTCTGTCTATCTATAGAAAGTATCCATCTATCTGTCTGTCTGTCTATCGACAGACAGTATCTGTCTGTCTGTCTGCCTGTCTATGTCTTTCTTTCTCTCTAGCTAGAGACAGTATCTATCTGTCTGTTTATCTATCTATATATCTACAGACTCTATCTCTCTATCTATCTATCTACAGACAGTATCTATCTATCTATCTATCTATCTATAGATGGTATCTGCAGTATCTGTCTGCGTGCTTGTCTATCGACAGATAGTATCCGTCTGTCTGTCTATCTCTCTCTGTCTGTCTATCTTTCTTTCTATCCATCTATCTCTATCTCTATCTCTATCGCCTTCAAAAATGTTAAGCAGGAAAGACGCATTGAGATGATAACAGCCTGTTTTTCCAGCTGCATCCTGGGGTGAGGGTGAAGTGAGATAGTTCAAGAGAATAAAAATACGTAGTATTAACAATATTACAAGAAAGAAGTCATATAAACTAATATAGTATATCAAAGGAGCATAATCATAGCATTGTACTGCAAATCAGTACAACAAGTACATGCAGTAGATAAAAAAAATTAAGTTTTGCTAGGTAGGGAGAAGTCATTTATACAGGTATAGTGGGGGAAGGGGGAGGAGGGTAGCAAAATGGTCAAGGCAATATGAATGGGGGTGAGAGAGGAAGTCAAGAGGTAAAGGACCCTGGACAGTTGCAAGTGGAAGAAGAAGTAGAAAAGTCACGAAGAAGAGACTTGATGGAAAAGGTAGAACAGGCAGGGCAAACTGACGGGGAAAGGGTGGACTAGAGTTTAGGAAAGCAATAAGAGAAGGCAGCTTGACCAACAGTAGATTCCCTAGGTGGAATAGAAAGGGAATGGGAAACATTGTTGAGGAGGGAGTAGGAGGAAGGAGAGGGACAGCATACTAGGGAGGTAAGGTAGGAAGGAAGGGAGCTAAATCAGAATTTAGATATAAAGGAGGCACAATGGACGAGGTGCCTGGCATCAAGATAGGGAAGGGAAAGGGCAGAGTAGTGGGTACGAGTGGGACAGTCTAAGGCAAAATGACAAAAAGCGTGAAAAACAGGTCCAGTCTAGCAAGGGAGGATTTGGGAGCTCTACTGTAAACTATGTCACCATAGTCAAAACTAGGGAGAATCATCTTTAAAACAATCTGTCAGAGGGCAGGCAGCAGGATACTCGCTTTGTTCCTGTATGGTGCGCCAAGATTGGGGTACAGCTTATGGTGTATGGCATCAATATGCCCCAAGAAACCAAGATGTCAGTCCAACCAGACCCTGAGAAACTTAAAGGAGGATACTTCTCAATCGTAGCACCAACAAGAGTGTAGAATATGGGAAAGGTGAGTCTAGTAAGCCTGTGTCAGCTGCCAAAAGCCATGGAAACCGTATTTCTAGGGACATGGATATGTTGTTCATCCACACTCATTGGCAGTATCCTTGCCGCTTTAAATCTTGCCGGAAGGTCTTCAAGCTTGCTCCTCCCACCCACCCGGGTGGTATAACTCTCGGCTCCGCCCCATGACGCCAGATCTTCCTTACCGCTTGGAAGCTCAGGTTCCCTCCTTAACGCTCTGCGTTTGTGACTGGTTCCTATTTCTCCGTTTGCGGATTTAAAAATAATATTTTGCAAAAAGACTTCAGTCTTCGATCCCTCGCGGCTGCGATGGATAAATCGACTCCCGGATTTCGGAGATGCCCATGCGGGCAGAAGATGTCTCGGACGGATCCACACTCCACGTGTGTCTACTGCTTAGGCCTTGAGCACGACCCGCAGGCTTGCGACCTGTGCTCATCTTTCTCGGCCTACGTCCTCGAAGACCGTGCTGCCCGATTGCAACTGGGCCGTCCCGAGAAGCGTTTCCCTCCGGTGAAGTCCAAGGAGGCCCGGTTGGCGGTGTCCGCGGCGGCGGGATCGGCGGATCAGCTCGAGCGGATGGTCGCCCTCGAAGAGGAGGCGGCGCGGGCCGTATCTTCCTCGGCCGCGGCATTTATCCCGCTCTCTCTGGGTTCTTCCTACACGGCTTCCTTTAAGGAGCTTTGTCTGTCCCTCTCCACTAAAGGAGAGGGCCTCGTCTGCTGGACCTTTTCTCGGTCCAAAGAGGGACAAGGTAAGTCCTCCGTCGACGCTCTTGGGAGCGGGAAAGGTCCCTCTCCCCGGGCCGTCGACCGTCGGCTTCGGTCGACCGCTCGGCTTCGGCCACTGGCCTCACGGTGTCCCCGTCAGGTCAGTTGACCGAGACTCCCACTGATGAAGTCGAGATTTTTCTCGACCCATTGGACGGGCTGTCGCCTTTAGCAGCCGAGATTCCCCTCTCCCCGGTTCCCCCGGGAGGAGTTGAGGATCCCGTGGGCTCGCCTGTGCCTCCGGTTCCGGAGCCCTCGGATGGACCTTCCGAGCCGAAGGGAGTGTCGGTTCCGGCCGACACCTCCCTGCACCGACCGAAATTCGGGACTCTCGGTCTCGGTCGGGACCTCTTCGCGGTCCAGCCGTTCCCACCGTCATAAGCGGTCTCGGTCGGCACATGATGGCGGGCGACGCGCTCGTCCTCGTCCTCCTCCCGGATGAGGAGGCTTGGCGTAAATCGTCGGCCAGTCACGAGACCTTATGTTACAACAACTCCTCCTGGCCGGGAATAAGCCGACTCGGCGCCTTCCCATTATTAAGTAACTGTCACCGGAGCGGCCGCACAACCCTCGACTTGCCGAGGCCTATACCAGGCGGTTGTTCGGCCAAACCAGCTGCTCCACGATTGCGGTGGAACCTCCGCCTCCACAGCCACCAATTGGGGCTCCGACCAAGGATTCTCGGTCGGCTAAGGTTTACCCCATCGGCTGTCAGTTACCCTCACTCCGACCGACCTCGGCAGGTGAAGGGTGGCTCAGGCCAGAGGCAGCTCTTCGAGGACTCTTCGAGTCCGAAGATGATTCCTCCTTCTTCTCAAGCGACTGGACTTGGAGTCTTCAGGAGGTCAGCCAATGGGCGATAGCCCGTCGTCCTTCCTAGGACTGCTTGGCTCATCTCGGAGTCTACCGGGATGGGCTCGAACCCGTTCCAAAGCGGGCCAGGTATCCCCTCACGGAGATTCTGGACCGAGGGGATTCTCCGACGGAGGCCTTTCCGGTGGCCGAGGCCATAGTGGGTCCAGCACTGGAACTTTGGCAGCGCCCTGCTTCCTGCCCTGCGCCTTGGCCAGGATGGCGAAGTATACGGTCCCCTACGGTTCCTTGTCCGGTTTTGAACACCCCTCTGCTGAGGGTTGGTTACCGACAGCGTTTTCAGGTGCGCCCGGCAAGCGCCAGGATGTGGACAAACCTCCTGACAAGGAGTCAAGAGGGTGGACTATGTCGGGCGAAAAGTCTCGCTGCGTCTCTCTCGGCCTTCGTCAGGCCAGTTCGGCCGTCCTCATGGCACATTTTTCTCATGCCCTGTTGGGCTCCCTGGATGAGTCATCCCTCATCTTCCCGCCGATCTGCAGACTACGGTTAAGCAGGTGCGGGACCAGGGCAGGGCAGTGGCCAAACAGCAGCTCCAGACTGCTTTGGATGTAGGGGACTCATGTGCCAGATCGGTGGCGGCCGCAGTGGCTATGCGTCGACGGGCTTGGCTGAGGATATCCACCTTACCGGATACCCAGCACAGAGTTGGCGGATGTTCCTTTGGGACTGACCTCTTGACCCTGGGGTGGAAGGTCACCTGCAGAGGATCGAGAAGTCCAATGCCACCTTGGACTCGGTCTCTTCCGCTCAGAAGGACAAAGGCCGCAAACCACAGCCCTAAGCCCTTTGTCCTTCTGTGCCCACGCGCCCGGCCCAGCAACGTCAGGGCCAGCAGGCTCGACCTTGGCATCCCAAACCCAAGCGGGCTTCCTCTAACAGGAGGCAGGAGGAAAGGCCCAGGAGGTCCCTCGGCGGTCCCTCCTCCAAGCCTGCCCAGTGACGGGCTGAGGGTGTCGCCCCATCCCGTCACCTTACCCCTGGGTCCCCATTGAAGGCGGCTCCAGCACTTCCGTTCCGCCTGGTCCGCTGTTACCACGGACAGGTGGGTCTTGGAAGGTGGTGGGAAGAGGCCTGCCTCTGGAATTCGAGCAGGCACCACCCTTCAGGCCGTCGCCCTCGGGGCTTGGGATCCCAGCCTCACTGGCGGCTCGTCGAGCCGACATCACTCCTCCTCCAGAAGGAGGTGGTAAGAGAGTGGTGGACCTCCTTCAGACCCAGGGTTTGTGTCCAGGTACTTCCTGGTTCCGAAGCAGACGGGGCTGGCGCCCCATTCAAACCTACGACCTAAACAAGTTCCTAAGGTCTCGAACCTTCAGGATGGTCACTCTGGCTCAGATAATACCATCCTTGGAGCAGGCGTGTGTTCTGCTCTCTGGACTTGCAGGACGCGTTTTCACGTCCCTATCCGTCCGTCTCACCAGAGATTCCTTACTTCCGAGCGGAAGGATCTCTCTTCATTCAAGCCATGCCCTTCGGCTTGTCTCCAGCTCCCAGGGTCTTCACCAAATGCATGGCAGTGGTGACAGCATTCCTCTTGCGCCGAGGGTCCGGTGTACCCTTACCTGGACGACTGGCTGATAGCAGCTCCCTCCAGGAAGGAGGCGGAGTGGTCCAGAGATCTGGCCTCCAGGTCTGCTCTCAACTGGGCCTCCTTGTCACAGGACGAAGTGAACTCGGGCGAAGCAGGTGATTTTATTCATCGGGCGCAGCTCGACTCTCTTCGAGCCAGAGCGCGGCTCCCGGCGGACAGGGCCGAGGTTCTTTCCTCCTTTGCCCGATCATTTCTGGTTGGGCAATTGCGCCTGCCGGGACTTCCTCGCCTCCCTGGGTCTCATGGCGGCCTGTACCAGCGTGGTCCGTTGGGCCGCTGGAACATCATCCCTTCAGTGAGGACTGGCCAGCCAGTGGTCTGGCCGCTGCGATCCCTTGGACCAGCTTGTGTCGGTGACACAGGGATGTGGAATGCTCTCAGTGGTGGACCGTTCCAGATCAATTGCAGGAGGGCATCCCGTTCGTCCGCCCGAGCGCGGTCTCTCTGTCGACCGATGCCTCTCTGATGGGTTGGGGTGCCCATCTGGGGAACACGGGCTCATGGCCTCTGGTCCCAGCGGGAGTCGATGCCACATCAACCTGCTGGAGCTCCGGCGAGTCCGCCTAGCTCTCACCGCCTTTGCTCCGTTCCTCCGGGGTCAAGTGGTCCGAGTCCAGACGGACAATACCACGACCATGTACTATCTAAACCGCCAGGGCGGGACGCGCTCCATGCTTCTATGCAAGGAAGCTCTCCGCATTTGGTCACTCATGCGCAGCCTGGAGGCGGATCTCCTAGCCATTCACGTGGCAGGAGCCTCCAACACCCTGGCCGATGCCCTGAGCCGGATAGGGGCTGCATCCCACGAGTGGTCTCTCCTGCCGGAGGTAGTACAGCATCTGTTCTCCCTTTGGGGCACACCTCAGGTGGACCTGTTTGCCTCCACGGAGAACGCGAAGCTGAGTCTGTTCCATGCCCGCCCCCCTCAGCAGGGCTCGCTGCAGGGGGATGCCTTCTCGAGGCAATGGACCCCGGGCCTCTTTTACGCCTTTCCCCCATTTCCCTTGATCCACAAGGTGCTTCTCAAGGCGAGGAGGGACAAGGCGCAGGTGATTCTGATAGCCCCAGACTGGCCTCGCCAGTTCTGGTACCCAGATCTCCTCAGTCTCAGCTCCAGGACTCCACGGCAGCTTCCAGCTCGCCCGGACCTGCTCTCAGTCAATCAGGGGAAGGTGTTCCATCCGGACCTTCAATCCCTGCACCTGACGGCCTGGTTCCTGCTGGCTAGAGTTCCAGGCTTTGGGTCTTTCCGCGAGGTCCTCAATGTAGTTGAGGCGTCCCGTAAGAGTCGACCAGAAAATGCTATGCCTTCAAATGGAAAAGGTTTTCCATTTGGTGTCAGAACAAAGGCTTGGACCCTTCCTCCTGTTCCTTGGCAAGCATCTTGGACTATTTATGGTCCTTTCTAGTCAAGGGCTTAGGTGGCGACCCTAAGGGTGCACCTGGCAGCCATCTCTGCTTACGGCGGGGCAGGGAAGCAGTCGAGTGGCGCAGGAGAAGGTGGTCTGGCTTTTCAAGGCCTTGATCACATTTCCTCCAGTGCGGGAAACCCCACCTCCGTGGGATCTACTGCTGGTACTGGCAAAGCTCATGGGCAAGCCATTCGAACCAATGCACAGGTGTGCTCTCTCTCACCTGTCGTGGAAGACCGCCTTCTTGGTGGCTATCACGTCAGCCAGAAGGATGGGAGAGCTCCAGGCGCTCTCCATCGAGTCTCCTTACCTGGTCTTCCACAGGGACAAGGTTGTCCTGCGCCCCAACCCGAAATTCCTTCCGAAGGTGGTGTCGGAGTTTCACCTTAACCAGGTGTTGACTCTGCGGTGTTCTACCCCAATCACACTGGAGGCGAATATAGGCTCCATACTCTGGATCCTAGAAGGCGCTTGCTTATTATAAGGAGCCACGGCTGAAATTGGGGAGAGGTTCGCAGCTGTTTGTCTACCTACGCTTGAAGCCGCATCTGGCAGACCTGCAGCCAAGCGGACGATAAGCAGGTGGGTAACCTCCTGCATAGATCTCTGCTATAAGTTAGCGGGCATGGAGCCTCCCAGAGGGATAAGAGCTCATTCTACCCGCCATACTGCTGCAACGGTGGCTGCTTCCAGGGACGTCCCTATCCAGGAAATCTGCAGGGCTGCTACCTGGAAGTCAGCAAACACCTTCATTACCCACTACCACATCGACCTTGAGTCACCCGGGATGCTGGTTTTGGGGCCTCGGTTCTCAGTCTCTCTTTCCCAAGTAAGTATATGGGGGTGTCGTCTTGCCTCCTCCTCCCGGAGAACTGCTAGAGTCTGCCAATGAGTGTGGATGAACAACATATCCATGTCCTAGAATACGAGTTACTCACCTGTAACAGGAGTTCTAGGAATGGTATATGTTGTTCATCCTGACTCCCACCCGACCTCCCGGCCGGCGCACGCACAACCTGAGCTCCAGCTGGCCAGATCTACGTCATGGGGCGGAGCCGAGAGTTATACCACCCGGGTGGGTGGGAGGAGCAAGCTTGAAGACCTTCCGGCAAGATTTAAAGCGGCAAGGATACTGCCAATGAGTGTGGATGAACAACATATACCATTCCTAGAACTCCTGTTACAGGTGAGTAACCTGTATTTTTGGGCATTGAGGGACAATTGGTTAGACTGGAACCATCACTGAATATTGTCAAATTCCAACTGTAGTGGGGAAGTAAGGTCACTGCCCATTTCTCCCTGCCTATACTGTCACCACAGACACTACTTGGTCTGCAGCCCTTCCCCCGGCTTCCCACTAAGATTTCCTTGTGTTTATCCTATTCATGCTTGAAGCCCACCACTGTTTTCGTCCCCACCACCACTTCTGGAAGAAAGTCGCTGACAGAAAACACCTAGCTTTAACTGAACTTTTTGTCTTCTAGGTTTGCTTGAAAGGACAGAGCAAGGCGAAACATTGAGGCTTCTTTTAGCTAAGCAGAGTTACTGTTTTACTATTTTGTTTTGTTCTTACAGTTTTTGCAGTTTGAGCTGATTGTTTTTCTTCCACAGCTCTTCCAGGGGATTAGGCTTCCCTACCCCCTCCCACCCTCTCTGGGCTAGTCCACCTTTATAGGAGTACACCTGGGATACTGATTTAACTTCCTGCTTGAGAACAGAGTGATAGAGCTTACAGCTACACATAAAACCACAAGTTAGACACCCTTAGAACTGCACTTTTGCATTAAGGCACAGTAAAAAGGGGGGGGGGGAGAAAAAAGGGGAAGTCAACAATAGTCATGATGGGGAGTGGTGCAATACAGTGGATGTGGGGCAGCAGTCTTCTGGGAGACGTTCTGGAGGCTGCGGTGCTGCCCTATCTGCATGCACCTCTCTGGGTTGAGGGCTGAGGTTGCTCATCTCCAGGAAGAGTTGGCTAGGATTCAGGAGACCTCCCACCCCCCCCGGGACCACCAATGCCACTCCCACTGCCTCAAAGGATGCCAGTAAAGAGAGATGGCTGGACAACGGTGGGCTCAGGAAGGGTGAGGAAGGTTGGGCAGAGGTGCATACCACCTGTGGTTCCACTCCACAACTCCTACACCATTCTGGCTGAGCAAGGCTATCCCATGGGGACACCCGCAGTGGTGGACAAGGTGGATGCAGGGAACCTCCGTAGTGGAGACCCGGGGGGAGGGGGAGGCAAGGGACCCAAAAAGAGAAGGAAGCAACTCCCAGTTGGGGACTCTATTATTAAGGGGGTAGAACTGGGGTTGGGTAAGGGAGGAGGGAGAGAAGTAAGGTGCCTACCCAGCACCTCAGCTTGGAGGGATATAAGGTGAATCCTGAGGATTGTGGGGGCAACAGCACAGGATGGGGAGCTAGACATCCTTGTCCACCTGGGGACAAATTACCTGGCTGACAGTGAGGTTGGAGCAGAGCAGAGGGAGTTCACAGAGTTGGGGAGGGGTCTTAGACAGGTGGCATGCATGGTATCCTTCTCAGAAGTGCTACCTGTCTATGGCATGGGAGATGCCAGGATGCTCTGCACCAGGGGATTCCATGAATTACTGAAGAACTAGTGCAGAGTTGAGGGTTTTGGCTTCATTGGGAACTGAGGGCCCACCTGGAGAGATGCGGGCTTGTACGCAAGAGATGGTCTGCATCTGTCCGAGATGGGGACCAGGATCCTGAGTGAAAGGTTTGATTGTTTCATTGGCAGACATTTAAACTAGCCAAGAGGGGAGGTGGAATTATGTAGGAAAAATTCAACTGCACACCCCCCCCCTCCCCGGTCACGGTAGACACACAAGAGTATGCAAAGGACGAGGAAACACAAAGGACTAAAACAGGTGGAATTGTCAGGGGAGATACAATTGGAAGGGATGGGATCAGAACAAATAGGGCCAAAGCCATCAAAACATGGAGGGCCATGTGCACAAATGCCCGCAGCCTGGGTAACAAGATCTCTGACCTAGTGGCATTGATGGCAGAGGGAGACCTAGATATTGTGACAGTCACTGAAACATGGCATACAGAAAGCCATGACTGTGATGTTAATATACCTGGGTATGCAGTCTACAGGAAAGACAGGAAGGGCAAAAAGGGAAGAGGGGTAGAGATCTACATTAAGGAAGGGATCAAGGTGACTGAGATAAAGGGTAAAGCAGGGAGGAGAGGAGGCACTGTGGGTCACACTGGAGTCAGGAAATGGCACCACTATCTGCACAGGGGTTATCTACAGACCCCCAAGCAAGGGGAGGAAACAGATAGGGTAATGCTAGATTACATCCTTAAAATGGCAGAGAAAAGAGAAGTGTTGTTGGTAGGGGCCCTAAATATGCCTAATGTTAACTGGAGCACCTATGCTGCAGCCACATCCAGGAGCAAAATCATTCTGGATGCCCTGCAAAGGGCATGCCTCACACAACTTGTGTGGGGGGGGACTCACCCGTGAGGGGGCGATATTGGACCTGGTGCTCACAAATGGAGACAGAATAATGGATGTATTGGTGGGCAGCCATCTGGGGTCCAGCGACCACCATACAGTATGGTTCAGGGTAAAGACAGTAGAAGAATCAAGCTACACTAAAGCCAGAGTCCTTGACGTCAAGAGGGCCAACTTTACTAAAATGGGAGAATGCCTCAAGAAAACACTGGCACAGAGTGAGGAAAGGAGAGTAGAAGTACAGTGGGAGAACCTCAAGAGAGCCATAACAGAGGCAACAAGGCTTTGTGTGAAGCTAGTGAACAAAGCCAGAAGAAAAAGAAAACCATTATGGTTTTCAAAAGAAGTAGCAGGGAAGGTTAGAGAGAAAAAACTGGCATTCAGGAAATACAAGGAAACGCAAATGGAGGAACACAAGGAATTGTATCAGGCAAAGCAGAGAGAGGTGGGTAAAGCAGTCAGAAGTGCAAAGGCAAAAACAGAGGAAAGGACAGCCTAGAGAGTGAAGAAGGGGGACAAAACCTTCTTCAGGTACACAAGGGAAAGAAAAAAGGCCAAGGGAGGGATAATACGGCTCAGTAACGGGGGTGGGGTGGGAGGGCAGAGGGAGACCTGGAGAAGACTAAGATACTGAATGAATACCTTTGCTCAGTAGTCACAAAAGAAGGGAAAGGGGATGGAGGGATATATTTTTTTTAGTCTTTGGTAACCTGGTAAGGCCCACTAGGCACAAGTGCCTGTTTTCAGGGGTGAACTGGGAGCACTGGGCAGTTAAGTGATGTGCTCAGAGTCACACATATTAGCAAGTAGACCCACACAGAAAAGAGGGGTGGACACCAGTCCATTCACAGAGGAGAGTGTCCTAAAGGAACTCTTGAAACTGAAGGTGGATAAGGCAATGGGGCCGGACGGTATACATCCCAGAATACTGAGCTCAAAGAGGTGATACCGTTACCAGTGACTGCCCTATTCAATAAATCGTTGAAGGAGGGAGTAGTACTGGAGGACTGGAGGAGGGCGAACGTGATACCCCTTCAAAAGAGTGGGAGCAAGGTAGATGCAGGTAACTATAGACCAGTCAATTTGACCTCAGTGGTGGGAAAGATGATGGGATCGCTGTTAAAAGAAAGGACTGTAGAATATCTAGAAGCCAGTAGTGCACAGGACCCAAGGCAACATGGATTCACAACAGGAAGGTCGTGTCAAACGAATCTGATAGATTTCTTTGACTGGGTGACAAAGGTAGTAGATCAGGGAGGGGTGGTGGACATGGCCTATCTAGATTTTAGCAAGGCATTTGACACTGTGCCACACAAGAGGTTAGTAAACAAGTTGGGCAATCTGGGAGTAAATCCCAAGGTGGTAAACTGGGTCAGAAACTGGCTTAGCAACAGGACTCAGAGGGTGGTGGTAAATGGAGTTCAATCTGAAGAAAGGGGGGTAACCAGCAGGGTGTCACTGGGTTCAGTGCTGAGGTCAGTCCTCTTTAATGTCTTTATAGGCAACATTGCAGATGGACTCGAAGGAAAAGTATGCCTCTTTGCAGATGACACCAAGATCTGCAACAGGGCTGACACTCCAGGGTGGTGGAACAAATGAGTAGAGACTTAGGCAAGTTGGAAGAGTGGTCAAGAGTGTGACAGCTTGGATTCAATGTCAAGAAGTGCAAAATCATTCACTTGGGGAGCAAAACCTCAGGGGCGGAATACACAGTGGGGAGAGGTATTTGCAACAACCAAAATGGAAAGGGACCTGGGGCAGTCATAACAGATGATCTAAAAGTAGCCAAACAATGTGAGAAGACAGTGAGGAAAGCCAATGGAATGCTGGGGTGCACAGGGAAAGGTATCATCAGTAGAAAACAGAAGGTGGTGATGCTGCTGTACAGGCAGTTGGTGAGGCCTCATCTACAGTACTGCGTGCAGTTCTGGAGACCTCATCTCCTAAAGGACATCGACAGGGCTGAGGCAGTCCAGAGAAGGGCAACAAAAATGGTGCAGGGGCTACACCAGAAACCATATGAGGAGAGACAGAGAATGTAATATGTGTACTCTGGAGAACAGGGGGGAGAGGAGGGATGGGATAGAGACATTCAAATATCTCAAGGGGATCAATAGAGTTCAAGAGGGCAGTATCTTTCAGAAAAGGAGATGTGCAAGAACAAGGGGTTACAATATGAGGCTGGGGGGGACTCAGGGGCAATGTGAGGAAGTATTGTTTTCACAGAAAGGGTGGTGGATGCATGGAACAGCCTCCTGGAGGAGGTTGTGGGGCCAAAAACAGTTGTTGAATTCAAGAATGCATGGGACAGGCAGAAGGCAAAACTAGTGGTAGGAAGGAGGAGCCAGGCCGCAGATCAAATAGGATCTGGAGCTTATACAGTAGATAGGGAAATGGTTAGACTAGATGGGTCAGGCGGTCCTTATCTGCCATCAAGTTCTATGTTTCTGGTGTCCACCACCATTTCAGTGAAGAAGTTCCTCACATCTCTCTTGAACTTATCACTTTCCAGCTTCATTGCATGTCCTTTTTTCTTGAAGGATACCTGAGCAGATGGGGTGTGGGGGATGAAATGGAGTTTCCGATCCGGACAGCTTAAGACCTTCCCTCATGGTAGGAGTGAAACCAGTTGACTGGGGAGACAGAGAAACCAACTGCTTTAACTTGTCCAGAATGAGGGGTTGTGCTCCAGTGTCAAAAGCTTTAGCAAGATCATGAAATATGGCAGGGATGATCAGTCCCTCATCCATACCTGAGAGGATGGAGCCAGTGAGCTGGAGGAGGGAGGTGGAAGTGGAGTGGGATTTCCTAAAATCAGACTGGAAAGGGTGAAGAAGTAGAAGGAGTCGAAAAAGGATGTGGGCTAAGAACGAACAAGTTGTTTCTTTAACTTAGCCAGGGTGGGAAGAAGAGGGGACAGCAGTTACCAGGAGAAGAAACATCACCACCTTTAGGGAGAGGAATGACTGTGTCATGCTTCTAGGCTTCAGAGACAGTGGCAAAGGAAAAAGAGAGATTGAGGAGTAGGGTAATAGGCAGGGCAGTGGCAGAAGCTGAGGGAAGCGGACACTTAGGATCTAGACCATCAGGGCTACCTCTCTTGTGAGAATTTAGGTCAAGCAGGGCATTAAGGGAAGCAAAGGAAGTGGTAGAAGAGAAGGAAAAAGAGAGAGAGGAGGGAGGGAGGAAAGAAAAGGGGGATGCCGAGGGAGGTATGAGAGGGAGAGCACAGGTGGTGAAGTAGGAGTTAAGGGAAGAGGCAACAGCAAATGGGTCAGAGATACGGGAGTCACCAACTTTGAGAACAGGGGTGGGAGACTGGGTAGAAGGGGAGAAAAGGGAATTGATAATCTTCCAGATCTTGGAGGGGTGATTAATGTTGTTCTGTAGTGAGGATGCAAAATACCCGACTTTGCAAGCCTGATGGCTTTGGTACAGGCATTGCAAAGGTGTCAATAGTTGGCTAAAGCAGCTGGGGAGTCAGTGATCTTAAAGGATTGCCAGGCAAGGTCTGGTATGGAGGCAAGCTAATAACTTAGCTGTGATCCAGGGAAGATGTGAGACCCATATTCTGGTTTTCCTAAGGGGTGCATGATGATCCCATACAGCAAAAAATTAGGACTGAAACACAGAAACATAGAATTTGATGGCAGATAAGGGCCACTTGGCCCATCCGGTTTGCCCATTCCTCCCTACCTACACTAGTACCACAGAACATACCCAATCTACAGCTCTTTCTCCCCCCCTTCCTTTCCACTATGATTCCCTTGTTGCTTATCCCATGCATTCTTGAACCCCACCACTGTGTTTGCCCCCACCTCCTCCTCCGGAAGACTGTTCCAGGAATCCACCACTCTTTCTGTGAGGAAGTATCCTTCCTCACATCTCTCCTAAATCTACCCCCCTCCAACTTCATAGCAAGTCCCCTTGTTCTTGAGCACCGTTTCTTCTGAAAAATACTTCCCACCTGTACTTTATTTACCCCCGTGAAGTATTTAAACGTCTTTATCATATCGCCCCTCTCTCCCTTCTGTTCCAGGATGTACAAACTGAAGTCCTTTAGTATCTCCTCATAGGACTTTTGATGCAGACCCTACACCATTTTAGTAGCCCTTGTCTGGACTGCCTCCACTCTGTCTATGTCCTTCCAGTGATGCGGTCTCCAGAACCGGACACAATACTCTAGGTGGGGTCTTACTAGTGATCTATAAAGAGGCAACACCACCTCCCTCTTTCTGCTTGTGATACCCCTCCCTATGCACCTCAGCATCCCACCAGTCCTCCTAACTGCCTTGTCACACTGCCTGGCCACCTTTAGGTCATCTGACATGATTACCCCCAGGACTATTTACCGTTTGGTGGTTGTTAATACCACTTCACCCATATTGTACTCTACCCCTGGGTTTCTGTGCCCTGAGTGACTTGTTGTGCACTTTTTTGCACTGAAACCCAGTTGCCATACCTTTTACCACTCCTCTAGTTTTCTCAGGTCTCTGCTCATCCTTTCAACCCCCCTGAGTATCCACCCTATTGAAGATTTTGGTGTCATCTGCAAAAAAGTAGACCTTCCCTTCCAGTTCCTCAGCAATGTGATTTATTTATTTATTTTTTATTTATGTCTTTGGTAACCAGGTAAGTGAGATGATCCAAAGGACCACTTTTAGTCATGACCCAGGCTACAGGGTGGCAAATAACATGAGACACTGAAGAGGACCGTTCCCAGCACTGATCCCTGTGGCACCCCGCTGGTCACCCTCCCTTCCTCAGAGTGAACTCCAGTGACCACCACTCTGTGTTGCCTATCCCCTAACCAAACAGACCCATTTCTAAGCTACCCAGCTTGCTTACTAGTTTCCTATGTGGAACGGTGTTGAAAGCCTTACTGAAATCTAGGTAGGTCATGTCCACCACTCCACCCTGATCTTAATCCTTTGCCAACCAGTCAAAGAAATTTATCAGATTCATTTGACATTGCCTCCCCACTGTGAAACCATGCTGCCTCGGGTCTTATACCTCACTGGATTCAAGATATTCCACAATCCTTCCCTTCAGCGGTGACTCCATTAACTTTCCCACAATCAACGTCAGGCTGACTGACCTATAATTGCCAGGATGAGAGGGCAAAATTTATTTTATTGGCTGCAGAGATGGGGGACCAATCAGATGCCTATAGGTCAGCTAGGAGGGAGGACCAGTCCAGTGACCTACAGGACTTAAGATGGATGAATTTGGGGGGGCCTTAAGATGTGCGCACTGTAAACCATATGATGGTCACTGAGGGCATCAGGAAGGATTCCTGCATCCACAATATGGTGGGGATGAGACGAGAGGACCCAATCTAACAGAGTGATTTAAAGATTTCAAATTTAGACGTGGGGTGGGGGTCAGAATAAACTGAACCACTTGGAGGGATTTTACATTTTGGGAAACTTCATTAGTAGCAGAGGAGAGCTAATTTACATTAAAGTCATGAAGAATATGCAATGCACCTCTGGAAGAATTGGAACAGATAGAGGAAAGGAGCTCAGTAGCTAGAGTAGGAGACATACCAAGGCAACAGTAAATACCAAAAATAAAGATGGGACCAAAAAAAGAAAGGGGAAAGTTTGAGGAAGAGCAGATCATAGGAGGAAGGGGAATACACAGAAACAACATTCATAGACTGGATGCTGGTGGATATGTGAACAGCAACACCACCGCCCCTCTTTGTGTGATCAAGCCTTGCTAAGGTGTAACCAGGGATAGCCACAGCACAGTCCTGTACCTTGGAGGTGAGCCAAGATTCCGATATGACAAGTTCATCCAACCTTAGGTTAAGCATGACGGGTTGTAGTTGGTCAATTTATGGGAGAAGATGTTGGATGTTTAAGTGAACAACTATCAGACCTTTGGGAAACCGAAAGGGTGGTGCTGTGATGGGACCAGAATGAAGTTCAATGTCACCTGCTACCAAAAGCAGCAAGGAAACAAGGAATTTTATGGAATCAATATGTTGACTGGAGGGGGCAGGGGAAGGGGAAGGTGGGAGGATAAGGGGAGAAAAGGGACAGAAAGTGCAAGAAAACTTCAAGGTGGCACCAAGGAGCAGGAAGAATTTGACACCCAGCATGCCAGGGGAGTGAGGGAGGGAGGAAAAGAGAGGACGAAGGAAGTGTAGAGGATGAGAAGGGGAGGGCAAATGGGGGGGTGGGGGAGAGCAGAAGATGGTGGAAGAGAGAGAAGGGTATGAGGAGGGTAAGAAAAGCCAGAGAAGTTAACAGCATGGTGGGAAAAAAAGTGCATAAAACTGAAACAACCTTTGGGTAGGTATTAAGCTAAAAGGTGGAAGAAATGAAATGGTTAGATGGGGAAGCTACACAGACATGGAAAGGAAAATAAAATGGGTCTTACCCAGCCAATGAATTTAAAGGAAAGGACAAAATGCAATGGTGAGTTTAACAGGAGTATGCTTTACCCAGATAGGGAGACAAAACAGGATGAAGGCTTAACTAGAAACACTAGTGGCATGTAGGCCTGTCATCAGATAGGGAGGTATGGGGTAATGTTTTTTTTTATTTAGTAAACATCAATATGCAATAAAAAAACATAAACAAAATACATACTAGAATCAGAAAACATAAAAAGAACCATACCCACACCACCCAACCCCAAAAAAAACAGGCCCTGGAAGGCAGTATCATACAGACAAAACCGTATTAAGGAACAAATTAAGATTCAGTGACACACCCCAGGGTGAACAGCCAGGCATCCAAAGGGGCCCAATGCATAAGATATAACTGAAAGCAATGGCACAGTGTATGTTCCATCCTCAGCATATCAGACATCTCCTTATGCCACTCAGAAAAAGATGGAGTAGTCTGATCCATTCAGGGGTACTGTTAACCTGATCCAGAGGGGGAGGCAACAGGGAGGCAGATTTATCAGTTGAGACTGCAAGGGGATGATGGCCTGATCCATGGGGAGGTGGACAAAAATAAAAGAAATACATCTATTAAGCGGGAATAGTCTTCCCAGACATTAGAGAAAATCAACAAAAACATTAAAATAAAAATACAATAAAATAAATGTAAAATGTGATTCAAATTTTAAAATCTGGCCCCTGTTGTTTATTGAGGTCTTACTTGTACTCAGTTCTACATCTGGGTGGAATGAAAAACTTCAAGGTTAAGTGACTTGCTCAAGGTCACACAATGAACCAGTGGCTCTGGTGTGATTTGAACCTGGGTCTCCCAGTTTCCAAGCCTCTAACCACTAGGACACACTGCCTCTTGCTGGTGATTTACCTGGCCCTGTTCAGTTCAATCTTGCAGGGATCGAGCTCGATGTATTTCTTCTCTTCAAAAATACGGTTTACTAGGGGCTTCAGCACCTCATGGAGATATGGCATTCCAACTATCTAAAAAAACAAACATACATGGTCGTCAATATTATTAGTAGTGTGCAGAAGCATAAAAAGACTGCCATTGCCATGACAAAAAGGAGAGCCTTAATAATTCTGAATTTCAACCTCCACTTAGATGCTAGTCCTTCTCACCCAAAGTTGAAATGAGACATAGAGTGACTTTTGCTGGTCGATGCTGGGACAGAATAACTCTGAGCTCCTCCACAGCCAGTACTCCTACAATTTTACCTACAGTAGCTCCTGCTGGCAGAGACTGGGCCTGGAGTAACTGTGAACTACCCTACAGTCAGTACTCCTACACCATTACTTACCTTGATTTACAGTCAATACTCCTACACCATTACCTACCTTGATTTACAGTCAGTACTCCTACACCATTACCTACCTTGATTTACAGTCAGTACTCCTACACCATTACCTACCGTGATTTACAGTCAGTACTCCTAAACCATTACCTACCTTGATTTACAGTCAGTACTCCTACACCATTACCTACCATGATTTATAGTCAGGACTCCTACACCATTAACTACCTTGATTTACAGTCAGTATTCCTAAACTGTTACCTACCTTGATTTACAGTCAGTACTCCTACACCATTACCTACCTTGATTTACAGTCAGTACTCCTACACCATTACTTACCTTGATTTACAGTCAGTACTCCTACACCATTTCCTACCTTGATTTATAGTCAGTACTCCTACACCATTACCTACCTTGATTTACAGTCAGTATTCCGAAACCATTACTTACCTTGATTTACAGTCAGTACTCCTACACCATTACCTACCTTGATTCACAATCAGTACTCCGAAACCATTACCTACCTTGATTTACAGTCAGTACTCCTATACCATTTCTTACCTTGATTTACAGTCAGTACTCCTACACCATTGACTACCTTGATTTACAGTCAGTGCTCCTACACCATTACCTACCTTGATTTACAGTCAGTACTCCTACACCATTATCTACCGTGATTTACAGTCGGTACTCCTACACCATTACTTACCTTGATTTAGAGTCAGTACTCCTACACCATTACCTACCTTGATTTACAGTCAGTACTCCTACACCATTTCCTACCTTGATTTACAGTCAGTACTCCTACACCACTACCTACCTTGATTTATAGTCAGTACTCCTACACCATTACTTACCTTGATTTACAGTCAGTACTCCTACACCATTTCCTACCTTGATTTACAGTCAATACTCCTACACCATTACCTACCTTGATTTACAGTCAGCACTCCTATACCATTTCTTACCTTGATTTACAGTCAGTACTCCTACACCATTGACTACCTTGATTTACAGTCAGTACTCCTACACCATTACCTACCTTGATTTACAGTCGGTACTCCTGCACCATCATCTACCATGATTTACAGTCAGTACTCCTACACCATTACTTACCTTGATTTACAGTCGGTACTCCTACACCATTACCTACCGTGACTTAGAGTCAGTACTCCTACACCATTACCTACCATGATTTATAGTCAGTACTCCTACACCATTACCTACCGTGATTTACTGCTGGGAGATGCTGGCACAGGAGGACTGTACATGTGAGCTCCATCATAGTCAGTGCTCCTATACCACTACCCACAGTAACTCCTGCTGGAAGATGCTGAGACTGGAACAACTGTGAGCTCCCCCACACTCAGTACTCCAGCAGCACTGTCTGTAGTGATTCTTATTCTATTTATTGTTTATTAATTGAAATTTCGGATAGCACCTTTGAGAACAAGCTCATTTCATAGGTTCCACGTCAGAAGAACAATACATTTTGGGAAAGTATGAGACAGAGAACAAACAAAACAAGGAATTATACAAGACATTACAAGAGTGTATAACTAGAAAAGTTCCAATATATGTGGAATTGTACAATGTATGCCATGGTGCATATTTGATTAAAACCTGAATTCAAAGGGTCATATTAGAGGGGGTGGGGTCTTATGAAATGACCCTTTACAGGAAAATGAGTACAGACTGAGCCTAATATCTAATAATCAACATGGTAAGGGATGGCATCAGCCCAGGGGCCTTGTCAGAGGTGAGAAAGTATGAGACAAAGCATTTTAAAGGGAGCTCAGGAAATATAACAGGGGAAGGGGGATAGGGGGAAAGCCATAGAGGGGTGAGGGGAAAGAGTAGAAGGGATCAAGAGGAAATGTGAGGGAGAATGATTAGCAACTTAGAACAGTTACTTACATGCTGAGAACAGTTATGCATAAGGTCAGGATAGCATAAGGTTAGAATAAGTGCTGGTCACAAGAAGGAAGGTTATTGGAAGCAGTCACAACTGGCATCAGCAACTAGCTGTTGCTTAAGTTTAACCTTGAAGGAGCCCAAGGTGGATGCTGAAGTGATGTCATGGTGCAGCGAGTTCATCCATAGTGGGGCATGGCAGGCAAAGGACCTTTGTCCCAGAAAAGTGTGACAGTGGGGTATATTAAAAATCTTGCTAGTAGAGCTTCTGGTGCAACAATGGTTGATAGTGGGGGTAATAAGCTTTTGCACTCCTGGGGACATTTTGCCTAAGCTTACTTTTTTGGACAGTAAACATGTTTGGTACATGAGTCTACCTTTGAATTGGAGCCAGTTAGCTTGAGCGTACATGTCGCAGGTATAGGACAGACGGACTGAGCCGGTAATGAGCCAGCATGCTTTGTTGAGTGCAACTATGATGCGGCAAAGAGTTGTTTCAATAGCTGATCCATAGATTGGCAAGCTGTAATCAATAAGTGAGACAAAAGAGCTTTGAATGGCCAGGTTAAGAGCCTCTGGGGTCAAACATTGCTTATGCCTATAAAGTAGCCCAGTGCGGGTGTTGACAGCCTTAGCAATGTCGTCAGTGTGATGGGCATAGGTCATCTTTCTGTCAACAGTAATCCCCAGATATTTAAAGAGCTGAACTAGCTCCAGGGGAGAGCCTTCTTCGTTGGTGATAGAAAGAGGGTAAGTTCTGTGCCTATTTTGGGAGCTACAGAACAGCATAGTTTTAGTCTTGTTGTAATTTATAACTAACTTGTGCTTATGGAACCATCTTTCTACAACTACAAAATTACTCTGTAGCCTAGATTCAAGAACCTTAGGGTCTGGATCACTGGTAAACAGAACAGCATTGTCAGTATATAAAAGGATATGATCCTGACAGGAGTAAGGAAGGTTGCTGAGGAAAATGCTAAATAAAAGAGGGCCCAAGATGGACCCTTGAGGAACTCCAGATAGGACAGGTCTGCTATCTGAGAGGGTGTTACCAATCTTCACCTGCTGTGTACGGTTGTGCAGGTAACTTTCAAACTAGGCTATGCTGCCACAAGCTAGGCCAATGGTGGTAAGCTGTTTGACCAGGAGGGCATGATTCACTGTGTCGAAAGCTTTGATTAAATCAATGAAAGCAGCACTGACCAGGTGTCCCTGATCTAAGGAGTGGTGAATAAAGCCTGTGAACTCCAGAAGGGCGGTAGTGGTACTATGACCATTTCTGAACCCGTGTTGTTGCGGGCATTGTAGCTGATATTTTTCTAAGTATTCAACCAGTTGGTCAGCCACAATACGCTCAAGAGTGGGGGCAATCTAAGAAAGAGGCCTGTAGTTGCCAGTAATTCTTGCTGGGAGAAACTGGGACTGGAGTACTTGTGAGCTTCCCACAGCCACCTCTCCAACTTCGTTGTCTACTAGGACCATGCGAGTTGGCAAATTTGGTCCAACAGGCCAATTTCGAGCCGGGCTGGGCAAAATTTGAATAGGCCCCAAATTAAATGCCATTACTGGATTTACTGTGTGTCTTTCATTGTGTCCCCTGAGAAGACTCCCCACAGTGGTGATATCACCCCGGTCTGCACATTGAGAGCTGGAGTGGCTGCATTCAGTGTAAAAAAAAAAAAAGTTCTAGATAATTTTTATTAAATAAATTTGCTGTTGCTTTGTGAAGTTTCGGTTTCCATTTCAAGTTTGGCAGTCGAAACCTGATTTGGACCATTAATTCCAAACACTGCCAAACCCAAATGGCCTGAACTTGTGACCCGACCTGATGCCCAGCCCTATTGTCTACAGCAATTCCCACTGTAGAGGTAGAGATTGGAGTAGTTCAGGTCCCCAACAGTGAATGCTCTTCTACCATTGCATGTGATGACTCCTGCTGCTACAGGCAATGGACAGCAGTAGCTGTGAGCACCCCACAGTTGGTGGTCCTACACAATTGTGTACAGTGATGCTTGCTGGAAGAAGACAAGGTAATTTTATATATAAAGCACCCTCCTTATATCTAAAGGGCTGTACGATACAAAAATCATGAAAGAGCAAACAATAAATACATTATACAGTCAGTGTATGCTCACAGTAAGCTGCAACACTGAAATTTAGTTAAGGGAAGAATTAACACCTAGAGGCTTGGTTGAGCACAAAATGTTAAGGTGTGATTTAAAGATTTTAACATTTGGAACAGTCCACATATTCAACAAAAGTATATTCCAGAGAATTAGGGTGGCTACCGCAAAGCCACAATCACTAGCTGAGTTCATTCTTCTAAGCTCCAAGAAATGAAACAGCAGATGCTGTTCCTCAGAGAATAAACAGAGGGTATATAGGTCAGCGGAGAGTGTGGATGTAGTGTGGGTCTTGACCATGAAGGACTCTGAAAGTAATCAAAAGAATCTGAAAGCAGCGATGCATGCTAGCAGAGAAAATTGTGACCTATACTTCTTTATTTTAGATTGCCCTTTTCTCCTGACTTGCATGATACCCTTCAATCCACAATTTGAGTCTGCTTTGCCACTTTTTTCTTTACAGTTACAATAATAAAAGGAGCATTCTTTTTAACATGGCTTGAACCAGGGTTTCATCAGTGTTCTCAGGTGTTTTTTCACACCTCTTGTCTATAAAGTCAGGGAGCACTGCCTGCTGAATGCTAGTTCATTTCAGTCTCAACAGACGTGATGTTAAACAATGAGGGGTTCAAAAACAACAGAGAATACAGGTGAAAACCTGGTCCGAGCCATATTACAAGGAGTGCTCCTTTTATGATCTCAACTATAAAAGAAAAATGGTAACGCAGACTCAAAATGCGGAAATAAGGGTATCATACAAGTAGGAGATAAGTGGCAATATAAAATAGCATAAAAAGTATAGGGCAACATTTTCGCTGCTATCATGGGCTGCTGCTTTAAAGTCTTCACTTTACTGGAAGACAATGAATTATGTTTATGTTGGTGGTGCTAGTATAGTGCTTTTGACTATCCTTATGGGTTCCAGTTGATAATCCATCCATCGGACTCTGGATCCGAGATCCTATCTGACCTTATTCAGATTTCGGATCCAAGGTTGAACAGTGGGGTCCAAGGTTAGCTAGTGAGATCTGAGGTCAATATCCGCCTCAGATCCATAGTAGCCCAGATATTTTCATCATAAAGTTGGTATCTGATTGGATCTGAGGAGACAGGCTCTAGTAATCAGATACCAGCGGGATTTGAAGGCATCTCATATTTCTATGGTTGCTATGGTTCGATTTTTATTTTTTTAGGATTTTGATAGAGAAAATCAATTTTTATTTTCTAACCTTTTTCCTGATTTTTTTTGATTGAAACTGACAGTAATGGGTGGAATTATTTGTTTTTAATTATTTATTTCAGTTTAGTAGTCGGGGGTCTGAGAACTGTCAACAGACTGTTTTGCATTGTTTGTTTGCATGTTGACTAAGGACCAAGGACCTGTAGTAATGTTACTAGGTTGTCCGTGTTGTGTTGTATTGTCTAATGCAATTGCAAATTTGGCTCTTCAGTGGGCAGAGTCCCAGACGGAGCATTCGGACAGGTAATTGGATCCTTTAAGGCAGTCACAGAGTGGGAAGCATCAGAATTAACCTGCTTGAGATCAGGTATGTGCAATGCAGTAGTTTGGAGTTGAAACAGGACCTCAGGCACAACTGATGGAGCTGTGGTTACTTTATCCACCATAGTGGGAGACATGACTTCTTTTTAGGGCTATGGGTGGAGCCATCAGCCCTTCTGTCATTGATCAGACTGTAGCTCTAAAACAGCTGAACTTAGAACTCCCTTTTTAGACTTTTGCATGTATTCCTCGGACCTCCACAGCTGCAAAATAGTTCACCCCCCTCTGATTTTTGGTATTTGTTGCTCTATGTTAAAGACATCTGAAGGGAGGGGGATGCTACTGTATTGTACCTCAGAACTTCTCAGGATATTAACAAAAAAAAACTTTTAAACTGCTGTTTCTGTCATCTGTCCAACTCAGTCTAATAGAGTTATTCTATTTCTTTCAGAAACCTAGGGGTTAACTCATTATATCTTGTGGAATGTCCTCAAAGGGAAAGTTAGACTACAGTGTCAGATTACAGATTTTGCATCTGCAACTGTAAGCTATACTATTCCCATGGGCAGGGCAGGTTGCATGCAAGCGCGTGTGCACACACGTAAGAAAATAACTGGTTATTTGGTAGCTCTTCACAGCCTGTCAGTTCTGTTTCACATCTGAGGTGGGGGAGATAAGACTTTACACTTCAGTGGCAGTACTTAGGGAGGCAGTATAGCACAGTGGTTTAAAGCCCTGAGCTACAAATCTGGAAACCTGGGTTTGAATCCCACAGCCTCCATTTGCATACTGTGTGACCCTGAGCAAGTCATTTAACTTCCCTGTGTTCCCAGGTGGCAACCTGTAAACAAGCTTTCAGCTTTGTGTGCCACTCCTGGTTAAACAACTTTGGGAGGGGGGGGTCCTGTCTTTTTTGCACTGATAGGGGAGGGGATTGTCACTGTCTATAATCACAGACTTCAGTTTTATGGAATGTAACCACAGACTCAAGCTTATTTGTAATAGAGTCCCTTCTAAAAGTCCTGCATATCCCAGGGTGGGTTTCTTTTTGGGTTTGTTGCTTAAAGCAGCAGTACTGATGTCTGTTCCTGATTTGAGGCTGTAAGCAGCATACACCAACCTCTAATATTTAAACTGAGTCCTTTTAAAGATAAAAGAATATATGCATTTAATTACTTTTTTTTAATTATTCTTTGGTAACCGGGTATGGCCCACTAGGCTTGTTTTCTGGGGCTACCTGGGAGCACTGAGGAGGCTAAGTGACTTGCTCAGAGTAACACAGTATGCAAGTGGAGGTTGTGGGAATCAAACTCAGGTCTATGTGCTAGATGTACCGAGCTCTTTACTCTAACCTCTACGGCTATATTGACAGCCCCAGACTTGGATGGTGTATTCCTTGGTTATTGCATAGATCTGGAATCTACGTACTAGACTTTAATGTTTGTTTAAAGTTTATAAATGTAATTTAATAAATATATATATTTTGCCTTTGGTAACCAGGTAAGGCCAACTAGGCACAGGTGCTTGTTTCTAGGAACAATACAGGAACACTGGGGAGATTAATCCGAGCCACACAGTATGGAAATGGAGGTTGTGGGACTCAAACCCATGTCTGAATGCTGAATGTACAAAGCTCATTTACTACTCATTACTCTAACCGCTAGGCTATACTGCCAGCCCCACAAATAGTGAACAATTTAGACCAGGCTGTTAATAACTCAAAGGAAAACTGCCTTGAATCAGCAAGCATGCATTTTTGTACAAGTAGATGTTGTTTTTTAAAATACCAGTTCTCATTTTGTTACTGTTTAATCTTAACCGGCCATTTGGTAAATTCATATAGTGTTTCTGATTCACACACTGCTGGCACTGACCATTTTAGAACAGTATGATCTTGTCAAAAACTTACATTGTTGGTACAATGCTGTGTTCTAATTTAGAATTCTTAGGTTTATGGAGACATAAACAACATCAAACAATGTTACTGCTGTCTAATAGGACAATGTATCTTTGTGGCTCATTGTTTAACTTTGAAAAACAAGTTGGAACTGTTATACATGAGCTGAATCCTTAATATTACATATTAAATATTCTGATATGGTATAAAAGTATTTTCAAAATTACTATTGTCGTCATAAATGTGCATTTACCGTATATAAAAACCTGGTTTGGAAAAGTGCCCCTTATAATGCAACAAATGCCCTTTTTATCTTGGGCACCTCACCTTTTACATTCTTCCGGTGCCCCTGTGGGCATATGCACACATGAACGCAAGCACACACACCACCACCATGTACTCTGACTAAATAAATTTAGGAGGATTGAGCTACCAGCATGCCAGTTTTTGATAATTGTGACTAAACAGCACTATATGGAACCAACAAGAAAACAACTTTGGTCATTTGGTAGCTCTTCACTTCCCCATCGGTTCTGGCTAGAACCTGTTTAAATGGAGTAGTGCAACAATTCACATCGCACAGCAGGTCCGTTTTAGCTGCCTTGAAGGTTGGCTGTTTTCCGGCTATGCCGCTCGGAGGCTTTAGTGGCTGGAGACAGAAACCATCCAAGGCAGATGGCTGCAGCATTCCTAGCAGGTAACAAGGGCAAAGAGTCTTTGTCACGTCTACCTTCATTCTGTGCTGATTGCTCAGAAGTATGCGCCATCTTGTTCATTACAGCCTTAAGCAGTAGTGTAAAAATGGCAAAGTCTCTCTGCTACAAGTGCCTACTCCAGTGTTAGTAGAGAAAAACAGATTAATATCAATGTTAATTTTTTTTGCCGGTTTGGGGCAATTTACAGAAATCAACGTTTATCGACAAATATCAATTTATTTCGGATCCTGGCAAGCCTACATATCTCAGATAATGGGTGGTATTCAATGGTATCCTATCATTTATCTATTTAATTTTGGTGACTGGGTAAGTACACTGACACAAATGCCTTTTTCAGGCATGACCTGGGTGTGATAGCACAGGCAAGGGAAGTGGTACATAATACCTCAGACAAAACAATATTTACAGTATTTGTTTACATTGCATTGCATCTACAAAGATGTACAATATGAACAGTAGTTTACAGTAAGGATTGTGTGCAGTAGCTTACAGTAAGGTTATATAAATACAGAATGGTGCAAGAGCTAGCTACCTAAGTGGGGGAACAGTGAGCACAAGGTTCAGGGGAAAGAGGAGTAAGCAGTACAAAAGGGGGTAGTCAGGAGATAGTGCTAGGTTAAGGATAGAAATGCAGGTGCACACAACAGAGAAGGCAAACAGGAGTAGTTGGGGTGGATGAGGGAAGGGAGGTTAGCGAAAGCAGTGGCATACAAAAGATGAGGAGTAATGGGATATACAAGATAAGGAGTAATGTCATACAATAGATGAGGAGTAATGGGATACACTAGATGAGGAGTAATGGGATACACTAGATGAGTAGTAATGGCATACAACAGATGAGGGTACTGGGATACACTAGATGAGGAGTAATGGGATACAATAGATGAGGGTAATGGGATACAATAGATGAGGAGTAATGGCATACAACAGATGAGGGTAATGGGATACACAAGATAAGGAGTAATGGCATACAATAGATGAGGAGTAATGGGATATACAAGATAAGGTGTAATGGGATACAATAGATGAGGGTAATGGGATACAATAGATGAGGAGTAATGGCATACAATAGGTGAGGGTAATGGGATACACTAGATGAGGAGTAATGGGATACACTAGATGAGGAGTAATGGCATACACTAGATGAGGAGTAATTGGATACACAAGATAAGGAGTAATGGCATACAATAGATGAGGAGTAATGGGATACACTAGATGAGGAGTAATGGGATACACAAGATGAGGAGTAATGGCATACAACAGATGAGGAGTAATTGGATACACAAGATAAGGTGTAATGGGATACAATAGATGAGGAGTAATGACATACAACAGATGAGGGTAATGGGATACACTAGATGAGGAGTAATTGGATACACAAGATAAGGTGTAATGGGATACAATAGATGAGGAGTAATGGGATACACAAGATGAGGAGTAATGGCATACAATAGATGAGGAGTAATGGCATACAACAGATGAGGGTAATGGGATACACTAGATGAGGAGTAATTGGATACACAAGATAAGGTGTAATGGGATACAATAGATGAGGAGTAATGGGATACACAAGATGAGGAGTAATGGCATACAACAGATGAGGGTAATGGGATACACAAGATAAGGTGTAATGGGATACAATAGATGAGGAGTAATGGGATACAATAGATGAGGAGTAATGGGATACAATAAATGAGGAGTAATAGGATACACAAGATGAGGAGTAATGGGATACAATTGATGAGGAATAATGGGATTCACAAGATGAGTAATAATGGGATTTCATGTTGGCTACTAACCCAGCAACACTAGTTTATGTAAACTCTATGTGCATCAAAGGGGTTACCAGTTTGTTCCCTCCAGCTGAGCATCATATCAAAATGTGATTGCCCCATAACAACAGAATAAATCAAATTTACTCTGGCACCCCAAAAACCCATGATTAGAGATCTCCACAGGGCTCAGGCACCCTAGAACTGACTACAGTACTTTTATAATACAGCAGATCAATATGACAAACAGTCGGACTTCAGTAGAATATAAAGCCAGGGGACTAAGGAAAATGGCACTTATATCCATCTGTCAAGCCTGCTTGGGTAACCATAGCATTCTAGATCATAGGTTCCATAATACACACATTCAGATGCTTTGCCTCTGCTGGATACAGCAGTCACAGAATTAAAGTCACCCCAGAGAATCAGGAGTTGGCGAATGATAACACTGAATAAAATAAAGCCTTCTTCTTGGATTTAGCATGTGGAGCACAAATGTTAACCACATCATGCTCTATATTGGGGTGTACAAAATGCAGCCCGGAGGCCACAAATGGCCCCCACAGCAGCTGTCTGTGGCCCCCCACATCCTAGCAACTTCCACTTGCAGTCTTTGAAACATAGAAACATAGAATATAATGGCAGATAAGGACCGCTTGCCCCACCTAGTCTGCCCATTTTCCTACCTAACAGATAAGCTGCAGATCCTAGTTAACCAACAGCTTGCCTCCTCATACCCCCCACTAGGACTGCCTTATGTCTGTCCCATGCATTCTTGAATTCCCCCACTGTTCTTGACTCCATGACCTCCTCAGGGAGGCTGTTCCATGCATCCACAACCCTCTCCATGAAAAAATACTTCCTCACATTACCTCTGAGCCATCCCCCCTCTATCTTCAAATTGTGCCAGCTTGTTCTTGTACATCTCTTTTTCTGAAAGATGCTACCCTCTTGGACTTTGTTGATTCTCTTGAGGTACTTGAAAATTTCTATCATGTCCCCTCTCTCCCTTCTTTCCTCAAGGGTATACATATTAAGCTCCTTTAGTCTTTCTTTGTATGTCTTCTGGTGCAGACTCTGCACCATTTTGGTTGTCCTCCTCTGGACAGCCTCCACTCTGTCTATGACCTTGCGGAGATGGGGTCTCCAGAACTGCACACAGTACTCCAGGTGGCGTCTCACCAACTGTCCGTACAGAGGGATAACAACTTCCTGTTTTCTACTATTGATGCCTCTCCTGATGCATCCCAGTATCCCCCCAGCCTTCCTTACTGCCTTCTCACATCGCTTGCCCACCTTTAGGTCATCTGATATAATTACCTCCCGGTCCCTTTCCATTTTTACTGTTGTCAGTATCTCATCCCCCATTGTGTACTCTTCCCCTGGGTTTTTGATTCCCAGGCGCATTACCCTGCACTTCTTTGCATTGAATCTAAGCTGCCATACATTTGACCAGTCCTCCAACCTTGCCAAGTCCCTTCTCATCCTTTCCACTCCATCTTGTGCATCAACCCTGTTGCAGATCTTTGTGTCATCTGCAAAGAGACATACTTTTCCTTCCAATTCCTCTGCAATGTCACTTATAAAGACATTAAAAAGGACCGGTCCCAGTACTGAACCCTGCAGTACCCCACTAGTAACCCTCCTTTTTTCACTGTGGACTCTATTTACTACTACCCTTTGCATCCTGTTGTCTAGCCAGTTTTTTATCCAGGCTACCATCTTGGGACCCACCCAAGGCTGGCTAACTTGTGTATTAATCTTTGTGTGGGACTGTATCAAATGCCTTGCTAAAATCTAGGTAGGCCATGTCCACAGCCCCTCCCTGGTCTACTGCTTTGTCACCCAGTCAAAGAAATCTATTAGATTCATCTGACATGACCTTCCCATCGTGAATCCATGCTGCCTTGGGTCCTGTGCCCCACTGGCCTCTAGGTACTCAACAATTCTTTCCTTCAGAAGTGATTCCATCATTTTCCCTACCACTAAGGTCAAACTAACTGGTCTGTAGTTTCCTGCCTCTGTCCTGCTCCCACTTTTGTGAAGAGGAATCACATCTGCCCTCCTCCAGTCCTCAAGTACCACCCCATCTTCCCATGATTTGTTAAAGAGAGTAGTCAGGTGTCACTAGTTCTACCCTTAGTTCTTTAGAATTCTTGGGTGAATCCATCAGGCCCATTGCTTTGTCCACCTTCAATTTTATTAGTTCTTTCAGAACCCTTTCTTCTGTAAATGGACTGGTATCGACTCCTGTCTTCAGAGTGTTTCTCTTGTCTGGTTTAGGTACCTCCCCCCTTCTTCCTTTGTGAACACTGAGCAGAAATATTCGTTCAGTATCCCTGCTTTTTCACTGTCACCCTCTGCCCACATTCCCTCCCTTTTATTAAGCCTCAGTATCCCTCCCTCCTTTGGTCTTTCTTTGCTCCCTAATGTACCTATAAAAGGTCTTATCCCCTTCTTAACAGAGCTGGCTATCCTTTCCTCGGTTTGGGCCTCTGCTATTCTGACTGCCTTCCCAGCCTGTTTCTGCTTTAACTGATAACGTTCTCTGTCTTGCTCCTTCTGTGTTTCCTTATATTTCCTGAATGCTATCCTTTTCTCCTTAACCTTCCCTGCCACCTCTTTTGAGAACAATAACGTTTTTTTTCCTTGGTTGTGTTTTGTTGATTTGCTTTGCACAAAGGCTTGTTGCCTCTGTGATAGCTGTTTTGATTACTCCCCATTGTTCCTCCACCCCTCCTTCTTGCCTGTTTGCTAGTGCTTTTCTGATGCACTCTCTCATTTTCCCAAAGTCAGCCCTCCTAAAGTCCAACACTCTTGCTTTTGTATGGCTTGATTGTAAGGCTGTGTTTATTGTGAACCACACTGTTTGGTGGTCACTTGTTCCCAGATGGCTACCCACTTCTAAATCTGAGATTCTTTCTCCGTCCCCATTTGAGAGTACCAGGTCTAAGATTGCTCCCCTCTGAGTGGGTTCCAATACTAGCTGTCTGAGACATGCCCCTTGTAGGGCATCAAGAATGACCCTGCTCTTGGATGTACCTGCAGCAAAGGTGCTTCAGTTAACATCTGGCATATTCAGGTCCCCCATCAACAACATCTCCCCTTTTTCTGCCATCCTAAAGATGCCTTCTATCATTTCCTTGTCAATTCCCTCTCTGAGATGGGGGTCTGTATACAACCCCCATGCAGATTGTGGTGCCATTTCCTGTCTCCAGGGTGACCCAGAGTGCCTCAGCTGACCCAGAGTGCCTCAGCTGCTCCCTGTTTACTCTTTAGTCCTGTTGCTTTGATCCCTTCCTTTACATAGAGAGCTACTCCTCCTCCTCCTCCTCTTTTACCCTCCCTGTCCCTCCTGTAGATTGTGTATCCTGCTATGTTGATATCCCAGTCATGGTTCTCTGTGTACCATGTTTCTGTGACTGCCACAATATCCAGCCAACCCTCTTCCATCAAGGCCACTAGTTCAGGGAGCTTGTTACACAGACTACGGGCATTGGTACTCATCACCCTCCACTTTTTGATGGTCTTACCCCTTTTAGCCCCATTCCTGTCCTTACTACCTTTGCCTTTTTTTTACATTTACCTCTGTCCTCCTCCCTAATGACTTCTCTGCCTTGGTGTTTATCTCACTAATTACCGTGTTTTATGGGGGGAGGCTGGGATTTCCCTGCTCCTTTTCAGTGCCTCCCCTCTTGGTTAGTTTAAATGTTTGCCAATGAAGAATTTAAACCTCTCACCTAGGATTTTGTTGTTGTTTTTAGTTTCAGTAACATGCTGATAAATAAACAAATAAATAGATAAATGTATGTTTTGACTTGTTTTATGTGTACATTTAATAATGTCTTGCTGGACATTTGTCACCTCGGGCCATTTTACAGAGGCCCTTGGCCTTGACTCAAGTCTTCATTCAAACAACATGAAGTCTTGCTGTATTCTGACAATAGCAGTGAGTCCCAACTTTCGAACTGCCCCGGAGGTGAAAGAGTTAACTTTCCATGCCAGGCATGGAACGCTGAGCTCGAGCTCGGTTGAGACTCTGTCTGTTGCTGTTTGAACTCAAACTGTCAGATTCTTTACTCCGCCTCACTGAACAGTCGCTCCAGAGATTTCTCCTTCTGCTCGGTTCAATTTGTCAGTTAAAGTACCGCTTTTCTCGGTTTTCGGCCAAATTTAAATCGTAACCTGTTGGTTCAGTCTCTGTCTGTGGTATTCGTGAGTACTAGATAGGTTATTTTATTTTCTATTCTGTGTGGAACTTGTAACAGTTCATCGGGTTCAGTTTGAACCGATCAAGTTGTTAAAAAATCTTTATTTGAACTTTTAGTGTGTGGTTACCGGTTCTTATCGGTTCTAAAAAAAACGGATTTTATTACGTTTTTTTCCACGACCCGTAACATGGTCAGGAACCGATAAGAGGGTCTTGCCTGGCGGATTGCCATTAAAAGGGTAAGTTTGGTTAGGACTGGCACAATGTCTGAGAAACCCAAAAGAAAAACCGGGCCCACTGGGTTTCAACACTGCAGTGTGTGTGGGGAAGTCTTTGCTAAGGCTGACCCCCACACCACCTGTGTTTATTGTCTGGGGTTTGACCACCTCAATGCAGACTGCCAGATTTGTAAAATTTTCCTGCAGCTACCCTAGAAAAGAGAGTTGGTAGGCTCAGGGAAAGGGAGGCCAAAAAGTCCGCTGAACTGGATGGTCAGCCTGGTTCGGTTCAAACCGAACCAGAAGGAGTGCCCTCTGACCAGGGCGAGACTTCTTCGGGCAAAAGGAGAGCCGATTCTGAGGAGTCGGTTCTGGCTAAGAGAACAAGAAAGGAAAAATCAGCTGGTGTGGATCCAAAACTTTCTTCTCCAACCGCTGAAGAAATAGCCAAAGCGATAAAAATTGTGCAGTCGCTTTCCCCAGTTCCGACTGAACCGGCACCATCAGGGAGGCGCTTGGTTCGGCCGGTTCCACCGGTTCAAGATTATGATTTAGAGGAATATTATGAACCAGAGGAGGAGGAAGAGGAGTATGAGGAAAGTGAATGTGGTTTTGAAAGTCTGGATGTGCCCATTGACCCGGACATCTCCCCAGACAGACCTTCAGGAGTGTCTCCTCCTAGGCTTTCTGAGTCCCTCCCATTTCATGTTTTATAAAAAGTGGTTGAAACCTCCAGCTTCCTATGGAAGAAGCTGTGGATGACCAGGAGGAGCCTGACTATGTGGAAATGATGGATATCCCAGAGTCTCAGGAGGCTGTCTATTCCCTACACAAATCTTTTGGGAAACAGACATTTAAGATTTTAAAGACTCTAATACTATACCTCCTGTGGATAAAAGAATGGACAAGAGGTATACATTGTCAGGCTCAGATACGGAGTTCCTTACACAACAATGCAGCCATGTTAGTAGTGCAGGCTGCAGCCTGTGATAAGGCAAATATTCCTTGGCTTCACCCCCCAGACAAGGACTCCAGGAGGATTGATGCCATGGCAAAGAAACAGTACATGGCAGCATCCTTGGGACTCAGACAGGCCAACTATTGGCCTATACTGCTAGGTATCAAAATCCAGATGGGACACTGTCATGGCTTTAGCAAAACAGGTCCCTGGCCAGCTTGCCAAGGAGCTGGAGCAGGTGGCTGCTGATGGTATTGAGGCATCCAAGGTGCAATTCCATGTTGCAGTGGACTCCAATGATGTGTCATCTAGAGTCATGGCTACATCTGTGGCACTTCGTAGAATGGCTTGGCTCAGATGTACTAGCCTGTCACAGGATACCCAGACTAAGGCCATGGATTTTCCTGTTGTGGGTAATTCGCTGTTTGGGAGCAAACAGAGAATTACATGAAGAAATGGACTAATATAGGACCACCTATAGGAGTGCACAGGCCAAGGAAAGGCAGGCCACCCTCAGAGGCAGCATCCCAGGGCAGGGGCAGGCCTTTTCATAGGCCTTTCTACCAAGCCCAGGCCTCCTCTTCTGCCTATGCTCAGAGGGGGTTCTTTAGAGGGAGAGGCAGAAGGGGTACAAGCAGACCTGCTTCCACCCCTCAGCCAAAACCCCCCTGCCAAACAGGCACCCTGATGGGTTTCCCAGGGCCGATTCTCCACTACCTGTAGGGGGCAGGCTGGCTTACTTTGATCCAGGACTGGGAGTCTCTAACATCAGACAAGTGGGTCCTGGAAGTAGTAATCCAGGGACTGGTTCTCAGCTTCAAAAAATTTCCAAAGCTGAGAACCAGATCCTTTCCACCTGCAAATCCCTCAGAGGCACTTGCCCTAGAGGCAGAGGTCTCTTCCCTCCTGGCTCTCAGAGCTGTGGAAAGGGTTCCACCCCTACACCAGGGCAAAGGATTGTACTCCAGGTACTTCCTTACCCCAAAAAAGACAGGAGAATGGCGGCCCATCCTGGATCTCAGATACTTAAACCAGCACCTTTTAAAACCAAAATTCAAAATGGTGACTCTGGGAATTATTCTACCCTCTCTAAGGCCAGGGACTGGCTAGTTTCCTGGACCTCAAGGATGCCTACTTCCATATTCTCATCGGAAGCTCCCTGCGAAAGTACTTCAGGTTTGAGCTGCCTCAGGCCATTACCAGTTCAGAGCAATGCCCTTCGGTCTAACCTCTGCTCCAAGGGTGTTCACAAAATGCCTGGCAGTAGTAGTTGCTTCTCTAAGAAGGCAAAGGATTGCCATCTTCCCATACCTGGACGACTGGCTCATAGTAGGCCAGTCCCCAGACCAAGTCAAGTTACACCTACAGATAACTCAGCAACTGCTCACCTCTTTGGGTTTCCTTCTGAATCTTTCAAAGTCAGTTCTAGAGCCTGTTCAGCTCCTCACCTTCATAGGCGCAGAGCTAGATACAGAAAAGGCCAGAGCTTTCCTTCCTCTGGACAGGGCAAGGACCCTTATCACACTGGCCTCCTCATTCACCCTGCAGGTGTCTCGACCAGCAAGGCATTTTCTGCAGCTCCTGGGGCATATGGCTGCTTCCACAGCAGTGGTGCAGGGAGCAAGATTTCAGATGAGGGACATTCAGTTCCATTTGAGAGCCTTTGGTCTCAAAAGAAGGACCTCTGACCAAATTGATCCTAGTGACTCAAACCCTGATCCAGGCCTTACAGTGGTGGCAGGATCAGAACATCTAAGACAGGGAGTTCCCTTTGTCACTCAGTCCCACTCTTTAATCCTTACTACAGATGCCTCCCTCTTGGGGTGGGGGGCTCACTTGGGCGACCTGACCACCCAGGGGTTGTGGTCCCCTCAGGAATCTCTGCTTCACATCAATCTGTTGGAACTCAGAGCAGTATTTTTAGCACTTCAAGCTTTTTCCAAATCTGTTCAGAACAAGGTTATTCAGGTCAGAACAGACAATACCACCACAATGTGGTACATCAACAAGCAAGGAGGCACTCGGTCTATGGCCTTGTGCACAGAAGCAATGAAGTTGTGGTCTCTGGCTTATTCCCTGAACACCTCCCTCACAGCAGTACACCTCCCAGGCAAGGACAATGTCCTGGCAGATGCTCTCAGCAGGATATCCCAGGGCCATCACGAATGGTCACTGGATCCCCTGGTCTTGGAGGTGATATTCTCCAGATGGGGCACCCCACAGATAGATCTTTTTGCAGCCCCAGACAATCACCAACTTCCCCTGTTTTGCTGCAGGCCCCCAGTGTTGGGCTCAGTCCCCCTGGATGCCTTAGTTCTCAGTTGGGAAGGGAGGTTCCTGTATGCTTTCCTCCCTTCCCTCTCCTGTTCAAAGTGCTAGTCAAAATCAGGTCTCAACCCTGCAAGGTGATCCTGATTGCTCCAGACTGGGCCAGACAGCCCTGGTATCCTCTCCTGTTGTCCTTAGCAGTCCATCTTCCCCTGTCTCTTCCCAGGAATTACAACCTGTTAATCTGTGCTCAGGGGAGGGTTTGGTACACGAATCTCAAATCTCTCAATCTCAAGGCCTAGCTCTTGAAGAGTTAGAGTTTGCTGATTTACACCTCTCCCAACGTGTAATGGATATTCTGAAGGCTTCTAGGAAACCTTCCACCAGGACTACTTATAATTCTAACTGGAAAAGATTTTCCATATGGTGCTCTGGGAGGCATATTTCCCCAGAGTCTGCTGATCTGCCCACAGTCCTTGATTATATGGTCCATTTGAATAGCTTGGGGCTTAGACCAGCTACACTAAAGGTGCATCTGGCAGCTGTTTCTGCTTTCATTTCAGCAGGTAAGCCCTCTTCTCTTTCAGCTCACCCTGTATTCTCCAAGTTTTTCAAGGGATTGCTTCATACCAACCTCCATTCAGGGCTACTGCCCCTGCTTGGGACCTTAACGTTTGCATTGCTCAGCATATGCAACCCCCCTTTGAGCCTTTGTCTTCAGCAGAGCTTAAGTACTTGACTTGGAAAACTGTGTTCCTGGTAGCCATCACTTCTGCCAGACGCATAAGTGAGTTACAAGCCCTGTTAGTGGAGCCTGATTTTATCTCCTTCCATAGAGATAAGGTGGTCCTCAGGACTAACAGGAAGTTTTTGCCTAAGATGGTTTCAGATTTCCACCTTAACCAATCTGTGTCTCTTCCTGTGTACTTCACTGACCATTCCTCCTCTGGTGAGAGGAGGCTGCACAGTTTAGATGTGAAAAGAGCCCTTAGCTACTACATAGAACGTACCAAGGGTCACAGGTTTGACTCCCTCCAACTGTTCCTCACTTATGGTGAGGATGGTAAAGGGAAACCTGCCACTAAAAGATCCATTGCCAGGTGCATTGTCTCTTGTATTCAATTTTGTTATGAAAAACTGGGTAAGGTTCCACCCTCAGGCCTGAGGGCTCACTCTACCAGAGGTACAGCTGCTTCCCTGGCTTCTGCCAGGGATATTCCTATTCTAGAGATATGTCAAGCAGCTACCTGGAAAACAGTTCACACTTTTACCAAGCATTACTCCTGGATATCCAGGCTAGGAGTGATGCTCGGTTTCTTGACAGCTGTGCTTCAGAGCCTATTTCCTAAGTAGGTTCTGTCCCTCCTCCATGGAGGTACTGCTTGGTAGTCTGCTATTGTCAGAATACAACAAGACTTCATGTTGTTTGAAGAAAAAATTACTCACCTTAGTAATGTTGTTTCTTCTAATGGAGTCTTGCTGTATTCTGACCTCCCCGCCTTCCCCTCTCAGAACCTTTGTTTTTGGGATGTGGGTGGGCAGTGGCAGTGTTGGCACTCAGGAGGTGCCCCACCTTTTTTGTTATCACCCCTTTCTTGGGTGAGTGGGTGTGTGTTTATTCATTTTTTGGGTCTCCTGACTTGAGTCTTTGTTTTGGGACCAAAAAATCTGTTTTTTTATGTTAGTAGCCAGTTGGCTAGTGTAGGTTTACAGCTTCCACACAGGACCTCAGTGAGTTTAGCTCAGAAGATCTGACAGTCTGAGTTCAAACAGCAACAGACAGAGTCTCAACCGAGCTCGAGCTCAGCGTTCCATGCCTGGCACGGAAAGTTAACTCTTTCACCTCCGCGGCAGTTTGAAGGTTGGGACTCACTGCTATTGTCAGAATACAGCAAGACTCCATTAGAAGAAACAACATTACTAAGGTGAGTAATTTTTTCTTCTGGACCTCCACAAAAATAGTTGTGCACCACTGCTCTATATCCACAAAAGAAATATCCAAAATTAAGGCACCCCACCATGACATATCTATCTATCTATCTATCTACAGTATCCATCTACAGGACATCACCAAAAGGAATGTTCAAGATGCTGGCATTAGTCTGACCTTCCCCATGGAGGAAAGACACTAATGCCTTTACATCATGCTGTAAAGGTCAGGGCCCACCACCGGGGGTACCGAAGAAGAGGGTGGACTCAGCCACCCCCACCCCCTGGAATCCTGCATGTCATTTTTACAAAGCTACTCTACAACAGTGGACTAAACAGGGAAATCTCGAGTTTGGGAAAATCTCAAGATTTATTATTTGAAAGTTGGTGACCGGGAAAGGCACACTGAGACAAGGCTGATTTCCAAGCGACCTGGGGAATGGGAACAGGGGAGGCAAG
Organism: Neoceratodus forsteri; assembly: GCA_016271365.2. Taxonomy (NCBI): domain Eukaryota; kingdom Metazoa; phylum Chordata; order Ceratodontiformes; family Ceratodontidae; genus Neoceratodus; species Neoceratodus forsteri. The sequence continues at coordinate 114,023,101 of JADMNL010000027.1, forward strand.
TACATAACACGGACACAGTACACAGTTAAATGCAATCACATAACATTCACACAGTTCACATGTAGGATTGCAGTGTAACATTTTCATTTTAAAATGTAATTTTCTTTAAGTATAACCTTTCACAATATCTAGTCAACTGACAATATATAACCAAATGTCTTGTGATACTTTTATACTTCACAACATTTAATATCAAAATGCCCTATAATTACCTTTAACAGGATGATGTGGCCTTATTAGGATGGCATTACCTTTTTTAGGAAGGTGTGCACACAAAGAACCTTATATAAAGGGTCACACCTGAAAATAGTTACTTGGCTGTCCAGTGTGCTTACCCGGTTAACAAAAGCAAATAAATAAATGAGATTGTGTAAGAAATGAAGTCATACCTATGGTCTGACATAAATTCACCACACCCTAAGATTAATATGTTATTTTGTTATATGATTGGCTTATAATGGGGTGTGGGTATTTTTCAAGATAACAAATCTTTATATAAGCACTGTATGTAAATTGAATAAGCTAGCTCCAAACAAAGATGAAGACTGAACATGCATGTAAATCTGAATAACCACAATAAACTCTTGGAAGAGAACTGAAGGCTCGAGTGAATTTATTTTGCAAACACAATGCAGACCTTACAATTTGTGCCATGACTTGGATGTCTGAAGACAGTCTATATGGTTGCTGGCGACATCAAACGGACCGAGGGGGCCAAGCTGTGGGGAACGCCTTACTGCACCTGATCTGATCAATCAAGTACGGAAGGGAGTCGAATAAGGGACTCAAGAGGACTGGTATGAAATTGCAAGTGATTTGCCAGCCACAAGATAGACGTAAGTATGGATACCATTTTACGTAAATTTCTAGAAACACATTTAAAGGAAGGTCTGTACTGCTCTCCTGAACAACAGGAAGATACATACTTATGCTTTATGAAGCAATGTACAGACAGAAATGAGAATGTTAAAGTGGATAGAACTAAGTTAGCTAAGATCTGTCAAATATATGTACAATATCAGTATGAAATAACAGCTAGAATGTGTAATATGAAAAAGCAGATGTTAGAAAATGAAGAGAAATGTACTGAAGGTTTGGCTCTCCAAGAAAAGGAGTCAGAAAAATGTGTTACTGTAATAACAGATATGGAAGAGAAATTAGAAAAGGAAATGCAACAATGTGCCACTGATACCAAAGAAATGGAGTATAAATTAAAAGTGGCACAAGGGGAGGTTTGTGGGTTAAAAATTACGAATAATCAGTTAGAAGAGAATATTAAATTTATAAATAGAGTCAGGCTCAAATTAATGCAATGACCAGACAATTGCAGCAGGTAGTAGAAAGATTGGACCATGCAAATCAAGAAAATGCCCAAGACCGCTCATATAAGGAACAGTCCTTGTATACATTACAAGCAGAGGCACAGCTGCGGCGCCAAATGTCCTTAGAATTAAGACACCAAATTACCTTATTGGGTGAAGATGTCCAAAAATATAAAATGGCACCTGTGCAGGTTAAACACCCCTTTCAGCCAAAACATTGTTGTAGCTGTAAAGTGGTTACAGACAGTTCCTCGAGCTCCAGTAATTCTGACAGCGAGGAAGAACCAAGTAGAAAGAGGCGAGGAAAAATGGCCCCCTTTACTACAAAAATGACTGGGGAAAGTTCAAAATTGCCCTGTCCAAGTAAACGGATAAAAAAGTTAACTCCTAAGCTTTGGGAGGGATTAGAGAAGGAGATAAGGGTACTTAGAGCAAGTATTGAAAATTACAAAGCTCGTAAACCGGACAACAAGCAGCATAAGAAAAAGTTAGAGGAGAAAATAACAGAGTGAAAAAGGCACAAAGAGGCCAAACTGAAAAGGTTAAAAGAAGATAATGAAGCACACACCCTAGAAAAAGAAGTACAAGAGGCTATTGAAAAGGTGGAATATGTTCAAAAATTCTCCCAATGAGATTTGACTATACAAGAGTCTATGCAGTTGGTAGATCAGTTATGCAAATGGGAGCCTGGACAAAATCCAGTGCCCTATTATGCAAAGCTAAAAACATTAGTAGCTAATTTTAATCTGACCAACAAAGATGCGTGTAAAGTAGTGACGCTCTTCCTACATGCCGTGTTACTCCAGAGCCTTCCGGCTAACATGGTTGGTATGCAGGCTAATCCTGATGTCAATGACAATTGGGCAACTGTGGATGAGATCCAAGCTGCTTTACAGTCCACGCATGGTGTGTCCCATACAGATTGGGGAAAGATTTATGAAGTACAATTACTTACTGAAGAATCCCCAGTTATGTTTATTAATCGATTATATGCTGCATATGCCACCTATGAAGGTGTAGGCAACCCTAGTAAAGACAAAGAGCAGTTTCTTAGTTTGATTGATTCGCAGGCTATCTTAGTGCCTGCGTCAATACGCATGTTGTATAAGCGAGCGCGTACATGTGCAGAAAAAGAAGAGTTGTTGACAGACTGGTGACGAATGCAACAAGATGATCAAAGCCCAGAAAAGGGAAAGGACAAGCAGAGAGTAGCCGCTATTGTCAAAACAGAGGGTAAAAGTAGGTATACCTGTAATAATTGTAATAAAGAAGGGCACTTTAGAAAGGATTGTTGGGCAAAAGGTGGAGACATGGAGGGAAAACAAAGACAGGTAATGTAAAGAAGATGAGCACAAGCTCTTGGTAATGATGCTAAACCAGGTGGTAAGGCAGACTTGCAAAAATGTATTGAGATGCTCAGTAATTTGGTCAATACCAAGGCGGTGGCAGCCATTAAAAGGGAACCTGATGAAGAAGAACTGATACAATTAGGGCAATGACGGGATGAAGCCCCCACCTTCCAAGTCCTAGGGAAATTGATAGAAGACTGGGAGGGTCATCCTACTGTATCGGCTATGGTTCGGGGCTGCCAGACTGTGATATTAGTCGATACTGGAGCTACAGTTAGCATTACAGATAGTGATATGCCCTTAACAACCCATGGGAAGCAGCAAATAAGTTTTCAGGGCTTCTTGGGGGGGGGGGGTGTTAACAGCATGCTTAACAAAACCAGTTATGGTCCAGATTGGAGAACAGCAATTAAAATGTATGTTTTGGAAATGTAATACACATGAAGGTACCATCATGGGTATGGACATTTTGGCACAACATGGTTTGGTAGTGGATCTTAGTAACTTGATTTTATGGAAAGGAAGTACTACTAACCCAGGACCAAATGTGGATGATTCACATAGTATATATACTGTAAAATCTTTGAAAATCTACCATTTACAGGAATTATGGAAACACATACCTCAATGGATAGTATCTGTGGTTAAATAACATGAAACAATTTGGGCTAGAAATGCTACAGAGTGTGGCAGGGTGTCTAAAATGGAAGTCCAAACTGAAGGACCAGACCCCCCTCCACAAAAACAATATGCTTTTCCTAGAGAAGCTCATGAAGAAATATGTGTGATACTGAGACAGTTACAGTCACAAAAGGTTATTAGACCTATCTGTTCAACAGTGAACTCCCCTCTTTGGCCGGTACGTAAACCCAACTGTACCTGGAGATTAACAGTGGACTATAGGGTGCTGAATAAGGTCACGCCCTTGGTCACCTCCGTGGTATCGAGGCTTTCTGACTTAATATCTCGGTTGTCTCCTACAGCTATAGTTTATACTGTACTAGATGTGTCAAATGACTTTTGGTCCATCCCTGTCCATCCTGATAGTCAGTATAAATTTGTGTTTACTTTTCAAGATAAACAGTACACTTTCCAATGTTTACCCCAGGGTTTTCATTCCTCACCGACTTTATTCCATCAATGTCTAGCTGAGATATTGTTAGGATTTTATTTTATTTATTTATTTACGAGTTTTACCAGGAAGGCATACTGAGCAACATGCTCGATTCCAGATGCGACCAGGGGGGCCGAGACCCAATTACAAACATGACGATTTACATAAAAAAAATTTTTACATACACAGTACAAAATGGAACAATAAGCATCGTACTTCAACATTTTGTGAGTGATTACAGACAGATGTAAACATACATAGTGTAGAGAAAATTTGAGGGTAGTCTACTTAAGACCAATTAATTTACACCATGAGTGTAGGGTTAATTTAATTGAAACAGGAGCAGCTGGAGGAGAAATGCACTCAGAGTAGGCGGTTTCGATGGTAGGTGTTTGGAGCATGTCTTATGGGGGCAGGTAGGGCGTTCCAGATTTGTGGGATTCGGTAGTTAAAAGCGGCCTGGCCTTTTGTTGTACGCATGAACGGGACATGTAGCAGCCTAGGGTCTGTGCTCCTGAGGGAGTACGCAGGTGGAGGTTGTTGGGAGAGGGTAGAGGACAGGTAGGGTGGAAGGGAGAGGGACCAATATTTGGCTGCGAACCTGGCACAGTTTGTTAGTCTACGGTCATGGAGGGATGGCAGGGTTAGAGAGCTGTAAAGGTTGCAGTGGTGTGTAGATTGTGGGCAATCAAGGATAAAGCGACAGAAAGAGTGGAACAGGGTGTCGAGGCTGGCCAGGGTGGACACGAGGGCTGTGGTATATACTATATCTCCATAGTCGAGAACGGGCAGTATAATTTTTTGGACAATGGCGTGCCTAGTCTGTGTGGGGAGGCTGCTTCTGTTTCGGTATAAAGCACAGAGTTTTGAGAGCAGCTTCTTGTGCAGGGATTCGATGTGAGAGGAGAAGTCTAGGTGTTGGTCAAGCCAGACACCCAAATACCTGAAGCTAGTGCAATTCTCCAGGGGAGTCCCATCCAAAGTTTTGAAAGGGGTGCAGGGGGACTGATGGGAGAGTCTTTGTTGGGAGCCAAATGTTTGGGATGCAGTTTTTTTAGAATTTAGGAATAACTGGTTGGACCTAAACCAGTGCTGGATGGCGTAGAAATCTTCCTGAAGGAGGGTTGCTATGCTAGATGTTGTAGGGCCTGAAGCACAAAGGACAGTGTCATCTGCACATCTCGATGGATGAATGTTGGCAGGTTGATGGGAGGTCATTTAGAAAAACGGAAAAGAGTAGGGGACCTAGGACAGATCCTTGGGGGACACCAGCAGAGATTGGTAGTGGGTTTGAGGTGTGTGCGGCAAGTTTGACGGTTTGGGTCCTGCCCACTAGGTAGTCTTGGAACCAATTTGTGGCTGGTTTAGAGAGCCCTGTGTCTGTGAGTTTAGAGAGGAGTAGGGAGTGAGAGACGGTATCAAAAGCCATGGCTAGGTCAATAAAGATGGCCGTGGTGATGTGACCTTTGTCCATACTCATGAGAATGTCTCCGGTGACACGTAGCAGGGGGGTGATGGTGGAGTGGGATTTACGGAAGCCTGATTGGAATGGAGTGAAGAAAGAGGATGCTTCCAGGTAAGGAGTGAGTTGGGACAGGACCAGTCATTCCTGTAATTTGGCCAGGATAGGGAGTAGGGAGATGGCTCTCTAGTTGCCTGGGGAGGAAGGATCACCACCTTTTTGGCAGCGGGATAATGGTGGCCTGCTTCCAGGCTGTAAGGAGCTTGCCCAGAGAGAAGGAGAGGTTAAAAAGGGTGGCTAGAGGAGCGGCTACGGCTGGGGTGGATAGGAAGAGCATCTTTGCGCTCATGGACATCGGGCATTTGCCTTTGTTAGGGTTCAGGGCCCGTAAAGATCGGAAGACTTCTGCTTGGGTTACTGGGTGGAAAGAGAACGGCAGGACAGGGTGGGTAGGTTTAGGGGGGCATGAGCGGAGGGGGGTCGAGGGGAGAGTATAGCGGAGGGAGGACAGGAGTTTATCTGCACAGCTAGAGAAATGGGTGTTAAAAGCTTCAGCTACACTGATGGGATCGGAGATGAAGGAGCCCTGGACAGATAGTGTAGGGGGTGGGGGTTGAGTGGTGGGGGAGATCAGGGATTTAAGTGATTTCCAAAAATCAGTTGGATGATTTATGTTATTGCTAAAAGCCGAGAGGAAGTAGTCTTTTTTTGGCTTGGCGGATACTGTTTGTGCAAGCATTTCGTAGGGATCTATATGTACTGAGGGACTCCCTGTGTACCCAGCTTCTTGTAGGCTTTCCAGGCGTGGTCTCTGGTGTGGCATAATTTGATTAAATCTGCCGTGATCCATGGGAGGTGTGTGCCTCTAACTCTTTTCATACGTAGGGGGGCATGTTTGTCCCAGACTTTTAGGAAACTGGTTTTGAAAGCCTCAAAGGTGGTGTCGATGGAGGATGCTTCAGAGATAAAGGACCAGTTACATGTCCTAGGTCCAGCAAGAGGGATGCTAAGTTGAGGGAGTTGTAGGACCTGGTACGTAGTGTTTTGGGGGGGGCGGTGGGGCCTTGCACCTTCCTGATCAAGTAAATCATGTGATGATCACTTATGGAATCGGGTAGTAGGCCTGCGCTTAGAATCCTGTGGGGGTGGGAGGTGAGAGCCCAGTCCAGTAAGGAGTGATTTTGTGACTTGTGGTTTAGTCTGGTGGGATCAGCAATGAGTTGGGCGAGGTTCAGGGCCTTAATTTTGGTCTTCAGGTGGGCTTTATCAGGCCCTAGCCAGTTTGTGTTAAAATCACCGGTGGCGTGGAGCTCTCCCCCCCCGCAGCTAGGGACTGTAAGGAGATCAAGTGGGACAGGATGTCCTCGGGGGTGTGCAGGGCGGGGCAGTATGAGCCTGCCATGTATATGGGGGTGGAGCATGGGAGTGAGAGTTTTATGAGTGTGGAATCTATGTTTCCAGGAAGTGAGGGGATGTCCACTATTGTGAACTGGCGACTATTGGCGATATACATAGCTGTGCCTCCACCTCTCTTTTTTCCTGACCGGTCATGTCTGATTATTTTCTCACCCTGAGGCAATAATTCAATGTGTAGATGACATATTGTTACAGACTGACACATATCAGGAACATGTCAGTTTATTAAACGAGTTGCTAACTGTACTACAGATAGGAGGGTTAAAACTAAACCTGAGCAAAGCTCAAATTGGACAATCACAATTCACCTTTTTAGGGATTTGTATTGATCAGGAAGGACATAATGTAGACCCAGATAAGAATTGGGTCATACAACAGCTACCCAGACCTAAAATGAAAACAGCTCTTCGACAGTTTTTAGGAATGGTAGGCTTCTGTAGAGATTTTATAGAAGCATTTTCTAGTATGGCAAAACAGCTGTACAATTTATTAAATGGAGGAAGAGAGACAGATATCCTTCAGTGGGAACCAGAGCATCAGCAGTCTTTTATGGCTCGAAAGCAAGCACTAATGGTGGCTCCTGCCCTCATTAGCCCTTCTGAGTCATCAGATTTTGTGATACAGGTACATGCGACTGACCAAGTGATCAACGCAGTACTATTACAAAAGCGATCAGAGACTTTACGTCCCGTAGGATATTTTTTTTGGGTATTAACTCCAGTAGAGGAAACCTATGAAGAATGTGTAGAGCACTTGTTAGCTGTATATTGGGCAGTACAAGCTACTGAACATATTGTGGGGTTTAATCACATTGTTTTGCAAACTTCACACACACCTGTAAAATTTCTCTTAGAAAGGGATGTACGGGGAGTGTCCTCTCAGAGACTGGTGAAATGGGCACTGGCTCTACAAGGGAAAAATATCACAGTGGAAAAATGTACCTCCCCTACGCTAGTAGAGCTAATGGCATGGGAGGGAGATGCGCATGACTGCGGGGCAGTTATGGGTATTGAATAAAAGAGAGATGTGGTAGCCATGTTAGTCCAGTCAACAATGTAGAGAAAAAATATAACAAATATGTTACAGGTGATACCTCTTACTGGACTAACAAAATTATTTTTAAGACTAGCTTTCAAGAGTTTCACCTCTTGAAAGCTAGTCTTAAAAATAATTTTGTTAGTCCAATAAAAGGTATCACCTGCAACATATTTCTTGTATTTTTTCTCTACATGGGTATTGAATGCAAACCAATTTTTGCTGCTGAACCTAATTTTATGGCTATTGAAGTGTATGTGGATGGCGCCTTCTTTTGGGATGATGGTCATTTCCACATCGGATATGCTATTTGGGCTCCTGGAACAAAACAGGAAATATTAGTACGATGCCAGTCATCGTTTTCTGCCCCTCAAGGGGAATTGGAGGCAGTCCACAGAGCCATTATGATGTATCCACAGGAAGTCATTAATATCTTTTCAGACTATGCTTTTGTTGTCAATTCCTTGCTAGATTTTCTTCCTATTTGGACAAAAAGAGGAATGCGGACAGCCACTGGTGAACCCGTGGCTTTTGTTCCCATATTACAACATATATGGGATATAGGAGCTCAGACACCGCTAAGAATAACAATCTGTAAAGTAAGAGGTCATCAAAAGAATCCAAAAGATATCCATGAAATAAACAATAATCTGGTAGATTAATTTGGCTCAAATAGCTGCGAATCAAATAAACTTATGGGTAGACCCTCTAGGAGGTGATTCTACACAATTGTGGGAGATGGACGAATTTGATAAACACCTATTAAATGGATAGCTGCATTCTCACAAGTCCCAAGTTTGGGGCGTATCCAAGATACAGATGCTTGGATAGTGGGTTGTTGGAACCAATGGAAAGACACTGGACAGTGTGCAACCAAACATGTTACCATATGGGAAGATGTGGTAGTATGGGAACGACAACCTGGGTTTGGGAAGTGGATACCACCCACTTCATTTAGAAAAGATATCATTATAGATAATCATCGAATTGGAGGTCATTGTGGACTCCACAAAACATGTAAAATGCTGGCACAAAAGTATTGGTGGCCAAAAATAGGAAAAGATGTCAAACAATGCCTGGAGGCTTGTCTCATCTGTGCACAGATGAATCCTTCAGTGCCTGGTAAGAGGGTTCCGTTAGGGCATATACCCCTGGTGGACGGTCCTTGGTCCAGCTTACAAATTGATTATGTAGGGCCCTTGCCTACTGCAAAAGAGGGGTTCCGATATTTACTAGTCATTGTTGACATATTTTCCAAATGGGTAGAAGCACTACCAGTACATAATGATAGTGCCCAAGCTACTGCAAAAGCATTATGGGAACAAGTGTTCTCACACTGGGGTTTTCCCAGAGTCCTTGAAAGTGATAGAGGGACTCACTTTACAGCTGAAATAATGACTGCCTTGTGTGATATCTTAGGTATCACTCAACGCTAGCATTTACCCTACCATCCACAATCTTTGGGAATGGTAGAAAGGTTAAATCGCACTCTGAAAAATGCACTGAAAAAGGCAGTGTTAGATACTGGTAAAGGGTGGGTGATGCACTTACCAGGAATCCTAATGGGTATTAGAGGTATGGAAACCAAGAGTACTGGCTATAGCCCATATCAATTTATGACTGACGGGATATGCGGCTGTATTATCCATCGGATCCAAATTTGTCTACACCTGTGTTAGATCACATCAAAACTGATGTATTTTTATAACAAATACAGAAACAGTTAGCTCTGTATTTGCCCCATGCTGCCAGAAATATGGCACAGACTCATTGCAAAAACAAAAGGAGACATGATGAAAAAGTGATACTGTCCATTGAAAGGGGTCATCACGTCATGGTGAAAAGGGTCCACGGGATGCTAATTGGATGGGGTCCTATAATGTCATTGATGTTTTGGGGCCATGGGTCATTCAGGTCTGTCGAATTTGACAAGGGTCTACAGAGACCAAATGGGTCCATGTGGACCAATGTAAATTGTATCAGCCTTTAAATGATAACAACTGATACTGCCCTGTTTCTCCCGATAGGTGAAGTACAATGATGTCCCCTGTACTTATACTGTGTAGCACCTTACTGATCGTGGTAATGTCCAATAAATATGGATGCCCAAGACACATATGGCACAGTTTGTATAGCAGGACATATGCCAATCTTTCTGCATGGCGTCTCTGAGTGTTGTTGGGAGAATGACATGAACACACTGGCCATCCTCCTGTCAAATGGTACTTTATTTGCTATGGACAATTTCTAAATGCGACATGGGGATGTTCGCCAGAAGCCTGGCCTGGCACAGCGATGTGTGTGTAGTGAACACAACAACCCAGAAAGGGGTCTACATCCGCTCCACTTTGGGAGATACTACGAATTTAACAAGAAAAGAACAAGATTTATTTCGAATAGAATTAAAGGACATGTTACATTATCCATCTAACATAACATTGTTAAATGCATCTTATTGGGGTATAAATGCATCACAATGTAATATGTGGAATTTTTTATATAATACATCTATTATACAGAACTATACAGTAGGGTTAAAGCAATTTTTTGCAGTATTGCCTTTAACAAATATATATTCTCTGTTAACATATACTGCGATGCCAAGATGGCCTGGAATGGCCTGCGATGTATCTTTAACTAGTAAATCTGCTTTATGGAATGTATAATACCAAAAACAAGGTATAGCAGGGCAAAAATTCTTGTCCCCATCAGTTGGTATTATCTTGACACAAAATGTATATCCTCTATATTATCCATGTAAATTGGAGTATTATAATGTTTTGCTACATTTGCCTTTTCCACGATTACTACCTCAGTGCAGAACTCGGGCTTCGGTAATAGTGTAGCAATAATATTATAATAAAACTTTGAATCAATACCATGATAGGCACAGATCGTGGTCATTTAAAATTGCTGCAAAAGCATCACCAGGCTTATCTCATTATAAAAGAGACATGTGGGGCTGGTTAGGCTCAGGATTATGAATTGTTAATGGTATTGATTCTATGGCTATAGAGGGTCATATCCGTTCTTTAGAAATGACTTTAAAAGATATGGCTACTGGACCATTATCAGATGCTGTAAGATTAGCAGCTGATAATAAAGAAATTGATTGGTTTGCATTTAGAGAAACCTTACAGAATTTTACAATTATTGGTCAAACAGCAGCCTGTTTTTATAACTCACTTTCTAATATGTCTAAAGAAAATTATCTAGAATTGGCTTGCTGTCAATTAGCTGCTGAAGCACATGCTTATTTAGTTAATGAATTAAATAGAATTGAGACCAATATGTTACCCTTAGGAATAGGCAAAGATAATGTAACTAGATTATTAGATCATCCCACTATAGTTTTACCACCCTTGGCTATGATAAAAGTATGTAACTCACCAAATCAATATGCACAAGTGCTGTGACATGTGGTTCCCATACTAGTGATAATACCTGTATGTTTTGAACCACCGAAAATATTGTGGCAAATTAGTAATTTGGGAGTATTAATACATGACCAGATCATGAGACTCCAAATACCAGGTGACACTATTATCTCAGTACACAATAAATATGTTGGCTTACCTAAACAACAGTGCATACAAGAACATGAAACCTTGATATGTGGGGAAGAGACATCAACCGCCCCATGGTTTCCTGCTCGAGGTAAAATTACCCTGATGTCTGCAAATGAATGCCGCCAAGCTATGAGATGGAACCAATCATGGTGTGTAATTGCAGGTCAACCTTGGAATGTATGGGGGTGCAGTGACAAAACTTCGTGGGTTGCAAATTGGACCCTCCAGGTAATGTCCTGCCTATAGCCGAACAAATGTTACCCATATCGATGGTTCCAGTATGGCTTTGGATTTACTCACTGATTTGGCAACTCCACCTCATTTCGGAATTACCCAAAATTAATAAAATGACACTTGGTGCCTTGTTGTATCATCATCAAAGTAAAGACCTTATTTTCTCACAGCAGGCCTCTGCTCCTGAAGTAAAAAAGCAGTCTTCTTACATCCCTATTATATCCTGGTAGGATTGGGGCTCGGCTGCTTTAGGTACTAGTCCAACCCTGAAAGTGGTAATAGGCGGTATTGCAGTAATTTGTGTTCTTGTTTTTATACAATTACTATTGTATCGTTAAGATGAGACACATGATTCGACAAATACAAATGTTGCAATGGCAACAACATCTTGTGTGATCTCAAATATAGAGTCTCACAAAGGGGGGGATTGTAGGATTGCAGTGTAACATTTTCATTTTAAAATGTAATTTTCTTTAAGTATAACCTTTCACAATATCTAGTCAACTGACAATATATAACCAAATGTCTTGTGATACTTTTATATTTCACAACATTTAATATCAAAATGTCCTATAATTACCTTTAACAGGATGATGTGCCCTCATTAGGATGGTATTACCTGTTTTAGGAAGGTGTGCACACAAAGAACCTTCTATAAAGTGTAGTCAACACTTATGAGATTACGTAAGAAATGAAGTAAACACCTTTTAATGCTGAGTAAGAAATGAAGTCATACCTATGGTTTGACATAAATTCACCACACCCTAAGATTAATATGTTATTTTGTTATATGATTGGCTTATAATGGGGTGTGGGTATTTTTCTAGATAACAAATCTTTATATAAGCACTGTATGTAAATTGAATAAGCTAGCTCCAAACAAAGATGAAGACTGAACATGCATGTAAATCTGAATAACTACAATAAACTCTTGGAAGAGAACTGAAGACTTGAGTGAATTTCTTTTGCAAACACAATGCACACCTTACATCACAGTTACAGTAACATGGAACACAGTACATGGTTAAAACAGGAGTAAGTGCAATAACAGCAAGAAACAAAAATCAGGCAATTTGGCCACACCTACACTGGGGTAGGAGGCAAACGTAAGGGAGCAGTCAGGTAGGGAGAAAACAGGAGTAAGGGGGGAGGGACAGAGTTTCAGCTGGTATTTGACAGAAAAAGGGGAGGTAGTGACATGGAGGGCAGATGGAAGTAGGTTCCAGAGTGAAGGAAGATGATAGGAAAAGGTGGATTGCCCAGCAGAGGTGAAGAATGGTGAAAGTATGAGGATCCCTGGTGTAGAGGGAGCTGAAGGCAGAGGGTATGGAGAGGAGTGAGGAGAAGTAAGAGGGAAGGGACCTAAACCAATATTTGGATATGAATGAGGCACAGTGGTTCTGATGATGTGAAGGTAGAGGAAGAATGGATAAGATGGATTACAGTGAGTACAAGAGGGGGGAGTTGGTAGCAAAACAGCAGAAAGCACTGTAGAAGGTGTCCAGTCTGGCCAGAGAGGTGGAGAGAGCAGTACCATAGAACACGTCTGCATAATCAAAGACCAGGAGCACCATTTTGGTAAGAACCTCACGGCATCCCTGCGGAGCGGTGACAGACAGCCTTTATTATAGTACAGGGCATTACGTTTAGGGCGGAGCTCAGCGTGGATGGTTTCAGTGTCGGCAAAGAAGTCAAGTTTGTTGTCCAGCCACACTGAGGTATTTGAATAAATTAACTACTTAAAGGAAGGTGGAACAGATAGGTAGAGTTGGGATTCTGGCCAATTTTTGTCTGGCGACAAAGGTCATGGACACAATGTTTTTTGTGCTGACCCAAAGTTGGTTAGATTGAAACCAATGCAGGACATTGTGAATGTTCTTGGGGAGCAGACTTTCCTTAGCTGTAGTGGAGGGACCAGAGTTGTAAATGTTTTATCGGCATACGTGTGGATATGCAAATTGGCACAAGCTGTGGGGAGGTTGTTAACAGAAGATGGAGAATGGGACAGGCCCCAGGATGGAGCCTTGTGGGATCCCAGCCTGGATGGGAAGTGGAGGTGACAGGGCACTACCGACCTGCACTGAGGCAGGTAGTAAAGGTGGATGCCGGAACTTCCTGATGCAGAACATCTTGCAGTGGTCACTGAAAGAGTCTGGCAGGATTCCTGCTGCTACAATACTGAGGGTGGGAGGAGAGAACCCAGTCCAAGAGGGAGTGGGTATGAGAGTGGAGTTAATCCAGGTACAGTCAGTGATAATCTGTCTGAGATTTAGAGACTTAACCTTGTGAATGATCGGCCTGGAGGCCACGGAGAGCCAACTGACACTGAAGTCCCCTAGCAAAATTAGTTCACTAGTGGAGGATTGAGAAGTGATGGTAGAGAGGGAATCCACCAGGGAGGAGGGGGATATTCTAGACAAGGCATAGAAAACCCAGATGAAGATGGGCACAGAGGAAGGGAATAACAGCCTGATCAGGAGGGATACACGCTCACTGCAGCTCATACAGTGGCCGGCCAAGGAGGTGAGAGGAGGGTTATGTCGGTCGCCATAGCAGGATTCACTGCACATCCCCAGCATGACCGGTAAGGGGGGTGGGGTTTGTGGTGTTCTGGGTGCGGGTAGGACAGGTGGGTGGGGCTGCTAGACCACCAGTGTTGGCCAGTCCGTGTGTCGATCAGCATTGGGGTAGTGGGGGGCAGAGGTACCGTTGAACACCAAGAATAGTGTACGGCACATTGGCCAGGTAACTGGAGGGTGGGAATGCCACTAGACACCAGAGAAAACCTTGCTGATATATTTGCACTGTAGTGTAATGTTTTGAGGTGCCGCTAAAGGGCGGCATGGACTGTAAAAGAATATAGATCTTTAACAATAGCAGTGTTGTGGGGAGACAGAGTTGAAGTGTGTAGTGATGAAGATGGGAGCCTTGTGAGACGTGTGTAATAAAGCTCTGCAGTTCCCAAAGAACTCCCTGTGCAGTTTTGCTTGGTTTTTCAGGATATAACATATTATTTAGTGACAAGGGTAAAAGAATGAGTTAGAGAGCAACTAAAGAAAGAGGAAATTTTCACCCAGAGTGAGAAGAAAAATTGTTCAGAGAGTGAAAGTAAAGAAAGCAGTGGGAGCTACGCCTAATAAGTGGCTGTCGACATTCAAAGAGGAAATGGCTGGCATGGTAGGAACTGTGGCTTCTTCTAATCCTCCAATTCAAACCTGGGAAGAATACTGTCAAATCTTGGTGCATTTCTTTATTGCAAATGATATTTATTTTTTTTTTTTTTTTATTTATTTACTAAACATCAGTTTGCAACCTTTGAGCCAGAGACTCGTTTACAAAGGTACCTCGTCACAGAGAGGACAAAACAGTGCTAACAAACAGTTACAGGAAAACAATGTACAAGATTTGAGGGAACATGAGTACATAAGAAAGTTACAATTTGCAAGGCTACAGGATTGGTGACGTTAACATTGGTCAAGAATAACTAGAACATCAAGAAAAACAGAGGAGGGTCAGTACAGTGAAGTTTGGTGGAGTCAGCAGAGACGTATCAGGAACCAAGGGTAGAGGAGGTAAAGGATTTGAGCAGCCACTCGGGGAGCTTTGTCAGACAAATGAGCAAGACAGCTTAGAAACAGCAGCAGTTGCGTGTAGTGAAAAGGTGATTCCGGAGGGTGGTTTTAAAACGAGAGATCGTGCGGGCGTCAGAGATACTGGCGGGGAGGGTATTGTACCAGGATGGGGCACAGTAGTGGTAGGCCCTTTGTCCTTTGAGAGGTCCTTGCCCTAGGTACCTTCAACATGGTTTTGCAGGAGGACCACGTTGGTACTAGTGAATGTACTTGTTGGATAAGGGCAGACAAACCAGGTGGAGATAGCCCAAGGAGAATTTTTTTTGTAAGGAGGCAGGTTTGGTACGTAAGACGTTCGTCAAGATAGAGCAGATTTGCCTGGGCATATAGATGGCAGGTATGTGTAAGTCTGGGAGCCCCGGTGATTAGCCTACAGACCTTATTTAAGGTGAGGCAGATTTTGTTTAGCGAAGTCAGGTCAGCAGCCCCATAGACTGGTAAACCATAATCTACTAGTGACAGAATAGAGGACATAACTGCGAGTCGGAGGGCATCGGGGGGAGACAGTGTTTGTGGTGGTAAAGGATACCCAACCGAATATTGGTGGCAGAGGCTAGGGTGGAGATGTGGGCATGGAACGAGAGGGCAGGGTCAAAGGTTATCCCAAGGTACTTGTATGTGTAGACTTGCTCAGTGGGAACTTTGAGCGGCGAGGACCTGAAGAGAAAATTACTAGCTTTGTTTGGGGGGTGGGTAAACAATAGTTTTAGTCTTTTTAAGATTGATTACAAGTCTATGCTTTAAACCAGGCGTCTGCATCATTATAAGATAATTGCAGGGATTCCTGGAGGGTGGTGGGGTTACGGTCGGAGGCGAAGACAACAGCGTCATCTGCATAAAGTAGGAGTTTACCAGCACAGGCACCTGGCAGGGTGTTGAGATAAAGGGAAAAGAGCAAGGGCCCAAGAATGGAGCCCTGGAGAACCCCAGATTGAATCAGGGAAGAGGTTAGAGAGTGTCCCATTAATTTTAACACACTAGGACCGGGCAGACAGATAGCTGGAGCACCAGGAGACAGGCCCTGCAGCAAAGCCAGTGTGGCTGAGTGCATCCAGCAGGAGAGGATGGGAAACAGTGTCAAAGGCTTTTGACAGGTCAATGAACACACTGCGCCAGCTAGAGAGCCCGAATCCAGGGAGGAATGAAGAAAATTAGAGAACTCAATGAGGGCGGTGTTGGTACTGTGTCCAGCATGGAAGCCGTGCTGTTCAGGGCACAGGATACTATATTTGGTAAGATACTCTGAGATTTGGGAGGATACTACTTTTTCTAAGGCTTTTGAGAGTGGTGAGAGGATGGAGATAGGACGATAATTGCCAGAAAGGGACCTATCCCCACCCTTATGTATAGGAGTGACAGTGGCGACTTTCCAGGCAGATGGAAATTGCCCTAGACAGAGTGATTTATTGAAGAGCCTGGTGATTGGAGCAATAACCAGGTCCAATACCCGGCAGAGGAGTCGGGGGTCCAAGGAGTCACTGCCAGTGGTATTGCTTCTTAAGGCCTTGGTCAGATACGGTCTGACTTCAATGACAGTGACCCGGTGAAAGTGGAAACATGGGTGTGAGAGAACAGGGTCAGGAGTGTGGGGGGGTCAAAGAAGTTGCTAGGGAGTACAGGGCTAAGGTCAATAAAGGATTTATTGAGATGGTTGGCGATGAGGGTAGGATCAGTAGAGATGGAGCCCTCAGTGTTGATTTGGGGTGGCGGAGGAGTGCATGTACCTCCATTTAGTTGTTTGATGTTATCCCAGAAGGTTCTGGCATTCCCCCAGGACAAGGTGAGTGAGCCCTGATAGTGGTCGGCCTTAGCCTTGCATATGGCCCAGGTACATTTGTTACGGGCAGCTGCATACACCTGCCTGTCTGCAGGATGGCCAGATTCCGTGGCTAGGTGCCACAGGTTATCCCTGGCCTTAAAGTTGGAGCAGGGAAGGAGTAACCAGGAGCATGCCGTGCTGGAGCGAAGTTTGGTTGGGGTGCGAAGATATCACAAGCTTTGTTAAACATTAAGGTGAAAGAAGGCCAGGGCCGTATCAGGTCGGGCGGTCTCCAGGGAGACCAGTCAACTTGAGCTAGGAATTGCTTCAGGCCTCTCAGCCCGCCTGAGTGTAACCGCCGCCGTGGGTGGGCTGTGCAGTGGGTTTGGGTAGGGATGTTATCCAACAGAAAGAATGAGGAGTGGTCACTAATTCCATCCGGAAGGACTTGTAGATTGCAAATTTGGCTGGGTGGGTTAGTGAGGGACCACATCAAGAAGTGCTCGACCCCATTCTGGGATTCATTCTTGTAGGTTGGGCAACAAGTTGTATTAGAATCAATAAGTGAAGGAGTCACAGGTAGAGGAGGACGAGGGGCTAAGCCAGTTGATATTTAGATCACCCATAAGGATATGCTCAGAGGGTGGGGTAGAGGTGAGATACTCTATTAGTGGGACCAGGTCCTGGGCTTGATTTTTTGGGGGTATATAAGCGGAGGTTAGAAAGAGGGGGCCTCTAGAGGGATCAGGGGTAAGTTTTAGGGTTAGGGCCTGAGCCCTGAGGTTAAGGACAGGGGCTGGGAGGGCTAGTCCTGGAAGGGAGTCTTTGATATAAATAGCACAGCCCCCACTCCGTCTACCTACACGGTCCTCTCGATAAAGGGAGTAGCCAGGGAGTGAGACAAGGAAGTCGGGGATCGAGTCAGATAGCCAGGTTTCAACTAGGGAGATGATGTCAGGTTTGTGGACAGTGACCCAACATTGGATCAAGTCAAATTTCTTCAGGAGATTGCAGATATTCATAGACGCAATAAGAAGCCCAGGGGATCTTGTCGAGGAATTATTGTGGGTTGGGCCTGGGTTGGGATGAATATTCCCGGACAGGAGTAGGAGGATAAGTACAGCCCTGGACAGGGAGCAGTGGAAGGCGTCTTTGCGTCGGGCAGTATAGTATGAGTAGGGGAGCTTAGTGACACAAGGAGTGGGCAGAGAGGTACAGGCTAGTACAATAAGTTGCCTGTAGGTGCAAGGCGGGGAAGCTAGGTGGTGACTGGGGGGTGGGTACGATAAGTTAGGGTGCAAGGAGATAGTAGAGAAGGAGGGAGGCAACTCAGGGGCACCAGATTGGAGGACCTGTGGGGCCATGGAGACACCTGGGTTGGATGGAGGCCACGTGAGGAGGAGGAGGGAGAGGCACGACAAGAGGAGGTGGACAGGCATATTAAGGTGGGTCTGCGGACAGCAGTAAAGAAACGGGTAGAAGAGGGTGAAAGGCCTTCCCATAAGCGTAGGCACCACTTTGGTACAGTGGTAGAGCCCCCGCCTCTAGTACACAGGGTACCAGGATCAAGGCTCACCTGGGGTGATAGGAAATGGCCCAGGGTGGTGGCTGTGATCCATGGTCCAGATGCAGACAACCAGCAGTGAGCGGGCAAGAAACTAGGGTGCTAAGTAGCGACTTCTAGTGGCCTACGATATAAATAGGCTATTATGGGGAAGGCAAAATGGGAGCCCAGGAGCTACAGGGCAGGGAGGGAGACAGTGGGTGGGGATAGAGGGGGCCTAGAGGTAGGAGAGATAGGGTAGTAGGATAGGAGGGGAGAGAGAGGGGTAGGTGGGTAGAGGAGCTGCAGGGATAGAGCAGGGAGCAAACAGGACAAGGAATGTATTAAGGGAGGGGAACACAGTGGCCCCTAGTGGCTAGCAGGAATAACCTGCAAATGAGAAAGTGGGGACTTAGTATTCCGGCAAGCAGAACGTGATGTCATGGGGTGGGCCAATAAATTGAGAGCTGCCCCTGGGTGGGTGGGTGGCTGGGGCGGCCGGGGCAGATGACGCACAGCGTCATCGGGCTAGCACCCCACACCAGTGTTCCAGGAGAGGAGAGGTAATCCTTTACCTCAGGGCTTATCAAAGTCATCCGGTTTGTAAATTCAGCTCCAGGAGGGAGCGAGGAGCTTCCACGATGCTGCCGCGGTTGGCAGTGAGCTGGGGGGGGGGATGCGGCCTAAAAGGAGCAGAGACAAAGGCAGAGCATTAGTATGCAGCGAGAAGGTATTTACAGTCAGCTGTGAACTGCGCATGCGTGGGCAATGTCCCGACTCTGCCGAATGCGCATGCGCAATTATCCCAACATGGCGACTCTGGGGAGGACAGGTAAGTCACACACTATAATCAAATATCAACTTCTGAGCAATTCTACGGCAGGCAGACTAGACAGAAATAACAACAGTCCCCACGATTGCACTCAAACCCCCATAGCCTAGTCAGTCTCTTAAAGTACCCTCGCTACAGAGTGCAGACAAGGCAAACTACATGCAGGTATGGGAAGAGGAAAAAACTATCTGCACACATGTGGGGACAACAAAGACTTTAAGGTCATTCAGGTCGCACCCCACACCAGTGTTCCAGGAGAGGAGAGGTAATCCTTTACCTCAGGGCTTATCAAAGTCATCCGGTTTGTAAATTCAGCTCCAGGAGGGAGCGAGGAGCTTCCACGATGCTGCCGCGGTCGGCAGTGAGCTGTGGGGGAGGGGGGATGCGGCCTCAGGGCTTAGCAAAGTCATCCGGTTTGTAAATTCAGCTCCAGGAGGGAGCGAGGAGTTTCCACGATGCTGCTGCGGTCGGTATGCTAGTAAGAAAAGAGCCATTTTACTAAGTGCAGTGGGTGCACAGACCTACAGCGTAAGGAGAAATGTGTTGAGCCCTGAAAAACCTTGTGACAAATCATTTGAAGAGTTAGTAAAATTGTTGAAAAATCACTTTAACCCAAAACCTAGTGAAATCATACAAAGATTCAAATGTAATTGTAGAAACAGAAAAGCTGGAGAGACTGTGGGATCATATGTGGCAGAGCTGAACAAAATGGCTCAGGGCTGCAATTATGGAGAAACGTTAGATAAAATGCTGAGAGACAGACTGGTTTGTGGAATAAATGATAGAATGCAAAGAAGGTTATTGTCAGAAACCGATCTTGACATTTTAAAAAGCACTGAATGTGGTGCAGGCTGCGGAATCTGCTAGTAAAAATGTAAAAGATTTACAGCTGCAGTTGAAAGAACTGTTGGGGCACAGTTGCAGTTCACAAAGGCTGCAGGACTCTGTAAACAAAATGTCTGGAAACAAAGAGCAGCCGAATAAGAAAATAACTAAAAATTGCTACCACTGTGGGGGCCAGCTTTTCCCGTAGGAGTGCAGATTTAAAGATGAAAGATGCTACACATGTGGAATGAAAGGCCACATCAGTAAAACCTGTAGAAATAAGATTAAAGATAAAAGGGAAGTTCACACCCCCGAGAAAGACAGGGCAACACAGTAAGAGCAGTCCTAAAAGCTTCCAGCATACCCTCCACTTGCAGGGGGAGGAAGAAAGCGAGGACAAGGAGGAAGAGCAGGCCTATAATATGTATAGTATGAAGGAGGCAAATATTCCCAAAGTAGCACCGATTACTCAGACATTAGACATTAATGGCAAAAATGTAAAATTTGAAGTGGACACTGGATGTAGTGTCACCATCATGAATCAAGCAGAATACTCTTGAGTTGTGGAATAGGAAGGAAGTCCCTGAGCTGGAGACGTGCGCAATTAAATTGAAAACTTATACATGGGAACCTGTAGCAATACTGGGGCAGTGAGAGTAACAGCAATGTAAAAAGAGACAGTTAAAGAAAAGCCATTGGTAGTGGTGACAAGGACAGGCCCACACTTGCTAGGCCGAGGCTGGATTGCTGAACTGGCCATGGGCTGGAGAACAGTCAATCAGATGATACTGTTCCAGCATTGGACACTGCAGGTTGTGCTTGCAAAACATTCAAGGAAGGTGAGGGAACTTTACAGGGTACCATAGCAAAAATACATGTGGACAGTAACGCAACTCCACATTTCTTTAAACCGAGATCTGTATCTTACGCAGTGAAACCCAAGGTTGAGGCTGAAGCTGATCATCTTCTGAGAGAAAAGATTATAGAACTGGTCCAGTTTTCAAGCTGGGCTGCACCCATTGTTTCTGTATTGAAGCTCGATGACTCCGTAAGAATATGTGGTGATTACAAACTGATTGTTAATAGACTGTCACACCTGGAACAGTACCTGATTCCAAAAATTGATGATTTGTTTGCAGTCCTTGCAGGAGGAGAACAGTTCACAAAGCTAGACATGAATCATGCATACCAGCAGGTTGTGCTGGAGGAAGACTCCAAGCAGTATGTTATATACCCACAAGGGTCTGTTCAGATATAACCGTTTACCCTTTAGTGTTTCATCTGCTCCTGCTATTTTCCAGCTAACCATGGATGGGTTGTTGCAAGGAGTCCTGCATGTGGCAGCATACCTACTGTAGATGATGTCTTAGTAACAGGCCGGACAGAAAGGGAGCATCTGCAAAACTTGGAAGTGTTAGACTGGAAAAAAGCAGGACTTTGCTTAAAATGGAGCAAGTGCACTTTCCTAGGTAAGGAAGTGGTGTTCTTGGGACACAAAATAGATGCCACAGGATTGCGGCCTGTAAAAGAAAACGTAAAGGCAATTCAAAAGGCCCCGGCACCCAATAATGTTTCTGAGTTGAAAGCTTATCTGGGACTGTTGAATTATTATAACAAGTTCTTACCAAACCTATCAACCCTTTTGATGCCCTTGTATCAGATCTTGAGGAAAGAAGTGAAATGGCACTGGGGATCTGAGCAAAAGAAAGCTTTTTAGGCTTCCAAGAAGTTACTGCAATCATCAGATGTGTTAATTCACTATGATGGAGACAAAGACCTCATTCTCTCCTGTGATGTTTCACCACATGGTGCTGGTGTGGTTTGGTCGCACTGCATGCTTGATGGAATTGATAAACCCAATGGATTTGTGTCAAGGACTTTGACAGCTGCTGAAAAAAAATACTCACAGCTAGACATGGAGGGATTGGCTGTGATTTTGGGGTGCAGAGATTTCACAAGTATATTTATGGACAATGATCTTCCTGGACATAAGTCTCCACCACTCATTCACACTAGTGGGATTGGCGCTGGAGGCACTAAGACCCATCGGGAGCAAACTTTTTGCTGGAGGGTCGGCGCGAGAGGAGGCGCCCAGCGAGACACGGCACCCATGACAGCGGCTTTCGGCGGTAATGACCATCTCGGCGACCCTCAACCGCCTCAGTTCCTTTTTCCCGCCCGTCGAGTGCTTCAGTGACCACGTCGCTGCCTGTCATGAGTCAAACTTCAAACTAGGCGCATAGTTTTCAGTTTGTTTTTTTATAACTTTATCACGATAGTAGTATCGCATAGTTTTATTCTATTTTTAGTCAAATTTTTCTAATATTTAAATTTAACTTACTCGAAGAAGTCACGGCCTACTGGGCCGAGTCGACCATGAGCAGGTCAGGTGGCGGTAGGGAGACTCATTATGAAAACTGTTCAGTCAGCGGGCTGGGTCGGTCAGCCTCCCTTCTCCTCAGCGGGGTTCCGACTACGGTCAGTCCGATGCCGGGGATGGGCGGTCCCCGCCCGGCATAAAATAAGCGATGCACTGGCGTTGACCCCTCGAAACTCTTCTTGACCCACAGGTCAAAAAGAAGGCATCACTCAAAATTGCTCGCCCTCCTATGGCTATCATATAGCGTCGGCGGTGTCGGTTATCGTTGCTGGTGCGGTCTCCTTCTTGGTCCCAACTTCCGATAATCGTCGTCCTCGACATCGAGGCCCTCCGCCCTATAGGTAGGGCTCCAGATGAGCAGTTTCATCAGTGGGCGCTCTTATGGGCGATGGGCTCGGAGGGTTGGTTCTTCTGCCTGGCTCGGTTACCTCGGAGCCCTCGGGCTCCTCCGGCGATCAGGTAGGGCGGTTGGACCTTCCTATCGTGGCGCCTTCTTCGATGCTAAGCGACTCCGTTGCCAAGTGTTCCCCCTCACATGGCTGCGGCGAGGGGCCTCACCGATGCCCTTATCTCCTGGTTTTCCTTCTCTTGCTTTCCAGGTTCCCGGGGCTTTTCCGGCGCCTTCTGCAGGTCTGTGGCCATGTAAGGCGCCCGTTTTAGGAACCGCGGAGCTTGCAGCGCCGTTAAGCGATGCAGCGTGGTCGCTTCCGGGCGCCGTTGGCGGCGCCGTGTGGTCCGCAGCGCCGCCGGTAGTCTACCGATTGGATCTGGCGGCGGCGCCGTTCACTAGCGTCATCTCTGGCGCCGTTAGCGGCATCGTCCAGCGGCGTCGTTGCAGCGCGTCGCTGCGGCGCCGTCGGCAGCGCCCGTGCGTCAGCGTCGTCCATGGCGCCGCCCGAAGGTTCTTGAGGGGCCGCGTGCCTCTTGGCGCGTCGCCTCCTAGATGCCGTTTCAGCCCGTTTTGCCGTCTTGGCGCGGCGGCAGCCAGGGACTCTCCTTGTTTTCTGCCATTTCCTCCTCTCCTAATTTTCCTCCTTTCCTGTCCAAACAGTCCTTTCTGGACCATCAGGAGATGATGTTGAGCCTGACCCAGACCTTGGTTGGGTGATGAAGTGGAGAAACAGGATCTTTCTTTGCTACAGAGCATGTGGTGAGGACCTGTCCTTTAAGTCTCTGTTGAAGAACCTGGGATCCACTCTTTCTCTCCAGACTACAGACATCGATCCTGGGAAGATATTAAGACTCCAGTATCTTCATGCTTCGGAGATCCCTACGGATTTGACTCCTCCGATTCAGCCTTCCTTCGAGACGCTGTCTCAAATGGTATGGAATAACCCTGCTCTTATTCCCTCAGTGGCTAAATCCATTGATAAGAAGTATTCAGCTCCCAAGGATCGTCCCATTTTGGCATCCCAAGCCGCTGCGGATCCTATTGTAGTCCTGGCAGAGAATGACAAGGTCGTTTCTTCCTCAAACTACTACAGCTCGACCTATTAACAAAGAGTCGTAAGATTGATACATTAGGTAAGAGAGTCTTTGCTGCCTCCACTCTAAGTATGCATATTGCCAGTTATCAAGGCTATTTTCTCAGTATGAGTATATCCTGTGGCACTCTATGAAAAGAATGGTTGAAGCTCTTCCAGATTGATTCAAGTCAGAGCTTCTTCTGACCGTTATTAGAGGTATTGAGTCCAATAACCAACAGGTCAAAGCCGCCATGGGCGCTTTCGACACTGCTTCTCACTCAGCAGCCCAGAGATTTGTACTCGGCGCCATTTCCTGGCTCTCGTACTTCTGGCTTCCACGAATGATGCTCAGCAGCAGGTGATGGCGCTGCCTTTTGATGGCTCCTTTCTTTTTGGCCCTCAGGTGGAGCAAGCCTTAGAGGCCACTCAGAAGACTAGATCGGCCATTAAGTTGGCCAGACCTCCGCCTGCCCCCTCTCAGGGGCATGTGAACAGACGTCAGTTTCATAGTCGTCAGTCCTTTCGAGGCAGAGGCAGGGGAAGCTTCCATAAAAGCCAACCTGCCCAACCTCAAAAGAAGACGCGGCAGAAAGCGCAGGGACCTAAAGCTCCCAGCCGCTACCTTATGAGTCGTTGGCCCAAGTTCCATCACTCTGCCAGGTGGAACTTTCTCCTCGATGGGAGGTCGTCTGATGTGCTTCTACAACCAGTGGAAGTCCATAACCTCAGACAAATGGGTCCTTGGATAATTCGGCGAGGTTATACTCTCCAATTTCTTGAAACCCCAATTGTCCTCCCATCGACAACCCAGGTTGTCGGCCTCTCAATCAGACCTCCTCACGCGGAGATCCAGGGCCTTCTGAACAACAGGGCAATAGAACTGGTGCCCCGCATCTACGAAACACAGGTTCTACTCCCATTACTTTCTGGTTCCAAAGAAATCTGGGGGATCGCCCCATTCTAGACCTCAGAAAGTTAAACAAATTCCTCCCAGGGAGAAATTCAAGATGATTTCCCTAGGTACCCTGTTACCCTTGCTGCATCAACAGCGACTGGCTGGCCTCTCTGGATATGCAGGATGCTTACCAGCATATCCCGATCCACCGACCCACACAAATTCCTCAGGTTTGTAGCTTTGGGTCAGCATTATCAGTTCAGAGTCCTGCCCTTTGGGCTATCCTCGGCGCCCGTGAGTTTTACAAAGTGTTGTGCAGTTCTCGTGGGCGCATCTCAGGAAAGTCGGACTCGAGTGTTTCCCTACCTGGACGATTGGCTTCTAGCAAGCCCTTCCAGCCAAGGGACTTTGGAAGCCGTGCAAGCGACTTCTCGTCTTCTCGTCCATGGAGTTCTGCTGAATTTGAAAAAATCTCAACTGCAACCCTCCAGGGCTCCTTTTCATAGGGGCGCTTCTAGACACCTCTTCAGCGAAGGCTTTCCTTCAGAGGACAGAAGACTCGACATCCTTCATGGCCCGTTACATCAGGGAGAACCAATCGGTTGCAGCTGTCTCGATGCAACGCATGTTGGGTCTCATGGCGTCCTCGGTCTTCACTGTCCCTCTGGCCCGACTGCACATGAGAACCACCCAATGGATGCTCTCCACTCAGTGGTCCCGACCTCTCACCCCAGTCTTATCCCATCAAGGTGGCGGGCCCTTGAAGGTCTCTCACCTGGTGGTCTCAAGAGAGCAATCTCCTGGAAGGATTCCCCTTTGCTCCCCGGATCATCAGATCTCCATCACCACAGATGCATCCGCTAATGGGATGGGAGCTCACTGTCTCTCCCTCCACACTCCAAGGTGTATGGACTCAGTTGAAACTCATCTCCACATAAATGTCCTGGAGATGAGGCGGTCCTCTATGCAATCCGAGCTCTGAAGGATGTCCTTTGTCACAGAACATTCTCCTTCAAGCGGACAACAAAGCAGTGATGTATTACATCAACAAGCAAGGCGGTGCTCATTCTTATCCTTGCAGGGAAGCAATGAGGGTGTGGGAGTGGTGCTTGGAGCACAAGTCTCTGATTCAAGCGGTTTATCTGCCAGGTATACAAAACGACCTAGCAGATCACCTCAGCAGAGCCAGGAGCAGACCCTCACAGTGGTCTCTCGATCCAGACGTAGCTCGGTCCCTGTTCAAAGTGGGGACTCAGACCTGGACCTTTTGCATCCCACTCAGCATAAAACTGCCTCTCTTCTGCTCCAGAAATCGAGGGCCTGGCATTTTCTGTCAGGATGCGTTCAGAGCTGCGGTGGACAAACAGCTTTCTACGCCTTTCCACCACTTCCTCTAATCCAGAGGTACTCCTCAAGTTCGAGTCTCAGGGGACCAAGATGATTCTCATTGCTCCTTCCTGGCCTCGGCAACTATGGTTTCCTCTACTCAACAGTATGTTGGCAGCCTCTCGAGACCACTTCCTTTGCAAATCAGTCTTTTGACTCAGGGTTCGTTGGTCCATCCCAACCTGAAATCACTTCACCTTCATGCTTGGCTCCTGAAGAGATAGAAGTGAATCGGTTCAACGTCTCGTAGAGTCTCAGACATCCTTCTGGCTGCTCGGAAGCCAGCCACCCAATCATCGCTTCCAAATGGAAGCGTTTTCTCTCTGGTGTGCAAAATCCTCTTGGAATCCTTTTCCTGTCCTCCTGGCAAGGTTCTGAGTATCTTTTGGACCTATCAAACTTAGGTCTTCAGTACTCCACAGTTAAAGTTCACCTTAGTGCCATCTCAGCGTTCCATGAGCCGGTTTCTTCCTTAACTCTGGCTCAGTTACCTATGGTGAAGAGATTTCTTAAGGGGATTCTCCATACCAGACCCCCTGTTAAGCGTCCAGTTGCAGCCTGGGACATTAACCTGGTGCTGGACATGCTCACTCAGAAGCCTTTCGAACCCTTAGCTACCTGTGAGCTAAAATTTCTTACCTGGAAGACTGCCTTCCTGGTGGCCATTACCTCAGCCCGCAGGGTCTCTGAGATACATGCCCTGGTTACGGACCCTCCGTATACTGTATTCCATAAGGACAAGGTAGTTCTCCGTACTCATCCTAAATTTCTTCCCAAGGTTGTGTCAGAATTCCATCTGAACCAACCTCTGGTACTCCGCTTACTTAGCTAATTTCCAAAATGAAGGGAATGAGCTCTTCACTCCTTGGATGTTAAGAGAGCCTTGCAGTTCTATTTAGATAGAACCAGGATATTCATAAGACTCAGCAACTGTTCGTTTCTTTCAGCGACACCGGCTGGGTCAACCTATAGCTATTAGATGTATCTCTTCATGGTTAGTGGCATGCCTTCGTCATTGCTATTCCATGGCTCAAGTTAAATTAGAAGGTAGAGTGTCACGCTCACTCTACTAGGGGCGATCATGACATCCCTAAGCGGAAGTCGCCAATGTTCAATTGCAGATATACAGCGCCGCTACCTGGAGCTCAGTGCATACTTTCGTTAAGCACTATGCACTGGATGTTCATGCCAAGCGACATTCCGCATCGTCGGCAGAACTATCCTTAATGGGCTTCTATCTTAGGCAGCGTGAGCTCTGGCTCTCCTGCCGCCCCTTTGGGGATTATCAGCTTGGTACTCTCCCACTAGTGTGAATGAGTGGTGGAGACTTATGTCCAGGAAGATAGGAAAATTACGTACCTACCGTAATTCTTGATCTTCTTGGACGGTCTCCACCACTCATTACCCGCCACCCTCCATCCCCGAGCTCACACGCTGTATTGGTCTTCACTCCCTCAAATCTTTAGGCCGTGAGGACTTCTTTGCTGACCCTTCTTACCGGGTCATACGGACTATCTTATGTCCGTTTTTAATGTTGGTTTACCCTTTACGTTAGTTCGCTGCACCTCCTTGGTAAAAGGTACTGGAGGCGGTTGGAGGGTACATGCCGAGATGGTCATTACCGCTCGAGCCGCTGCACGCGGCGCCGTCTCTTGCGCCGACCCTCCAGCAAAAAGTTTGCTCCCGATGGGTCTTAGTGCCTCCGGCGCCAATCCCACTAGTGTGAATGAGTGGTGGAGACTCGTCCAAGAAGATCAAGAATTACGGTAGGTACGTAATTTTCCTTTTTGTCATCTGCACAGACACCAAGCCCTTGATTTCTTTCTTCAATGAGATGAAGGCCATACCACAGATGGCCTTGCCAAGGATCCAGACGTGGGCTGTCACACTTCAAGCTTATGAGTATACCATAGTATGCAAGGGAGGTAAGGACCATGGTAGCGCTGATATCTTGAGTCATCTTCCCCTACCGGAGGGCCCAACCAAAGCTTCCTATGAAGAGCGAGTGTTGTTAATGGACCACATGGATACCTCACCAGTGACAGCTGCTCAGATCACGTCCTGGACTGGAAAATACTCTGTGCTGGCAAAGGTCTGGGAGTACGTCTTGCGAGGATGACTCATGATAGTTCCGGAAACTCAGTTAACACCATACTTCTCCAGAAAAACTGAGCTCAGTGTGCAGGATGGATGAGTCTTTTTAAAAAAAATTAAAATCAGCTTTATTGGTTTTCAGGTTGTATACACAACAACAAAAAAACTACCCTTGAGTAGTGGGTCTAGCCAAGTTATCCAACTTTATTTGGATTAATTTACAAAGAATAAAGAGTATGTATTTTTCCCCATATTCTATTGAACCTTTTGAGGCAATTGTGCAGATTGGCTATCATCCTCTCAGTGCGAAGACTGTGGAGTAGCTCTTGTAACCATTCAACATACAATATGTTCTCCCCATCCAGTCAATGGTGGAGCACTAGTTTCTTAACTGTTACGGCAATTAGGGCCATATAATATCTATGTTCCCTAATCTCAATCCCAGCGTATTAACCCACCAGACACATTTCTGGAGAAAAAAGCCCTTCGATACCCAGTAGTGGATCAGCCTTTTGTCTGATGAGTGCCCACAAGGGAGCTACATTGGGGCATTCCCAGAATATGTGAAAGAGGGAGCCCTCTGCCTGTCGGCACCTCACACATTGGGAAGATGGAGCCCCGCCCATTTTAAACAGTTTGACCGGAGTCAGGTACATATTATTAAGTAACTGAAATTGCATAATCAGTCTGTCTTGCGAGACATAAGTATGGCAGTTTTTCCATATTTTACTCCAATCAAACCCCAACAATGGGAATTGAGAGACCCAATATCCAGATACTCCATCAACACTGGAGAAAGCTCTGTTGTATAGCCTAGCATAGATTTTAGACACAGCATGAGGTAATGAAGCTAGTTTTTTGAGTGGCTGCAGAACTTCTCCAGCTGTTAAATTCTCAAAAGGAGATTTCAAGTTATGGATCAGCATATGATGGAGTTGGAAAACCTTAAAATTAGGGCTCTATTTATATTATATTTCTGCATAATCTCACCCGAGGTGAGGCAAACCCCATCCTTCATCAGCCCTCCCACCTCGACCAGGGCCAACTGTGGTAACCAAGAGGGGGCATCAGCTTATCACCTATTTTAAAGTTTGGGTTTCTTACAAGGGGTTGAATGAGGTCTCAGCTATGATTATATTTTAAAAAGGAGCATAACTGTGAGTGAATCCTAACCAAAAGCTCAATCAAGGAGTTGCGCAGGGCAGGGGGAAGGTCCCTGGGTTTGATATGAAGAAGAGCCTTGGGGACACTCCACTAGTAGCAGTTAATTCCCTTTCTATCATAATGCCAACTAGGCACATATGTGAGTGTACCCAAATCCCCTGCTGTTGTGAGCCAGCACAAGTGTTTACTGGCCTGGCTTGCCCAATAGTATAATCCAAAATGCAGAAGTCAAAGACCTCCCCAGTCTTTAGGGGCTGCCAATTTGTGGTATGCTCTTCTCAGAGGTTTGCCCAACCAGATAAAATCATTGATGGTGGTGTGTACTTTCCTGAACCAAGTAAGGGGCAATCACAGGTTTAGCAGGTAAAGTGGGTAGAAAAGTCGTGGGAGAATGTTCATTTTCACTAAATACATCCCCAAAGAGACGGGTAACACCTTCCAATGGGCTAGATCTGGTTGCACTACCTGTAGTAGCGTTTCCAGATTTAGTTGTCTTAATCGGATATCACTCCTGGCCAAGGGTATACCCAGATATTTTAAGCTCTTTGAAGTCCAGTTTAACCCTGTATCTAGTATTTCACTTTTAAGTGTTCTGGAATTTAAAGGGAAGACCGAGGTTTTATCCAGGTTCACCTTATAGTTTGAAAGCAGACTAAATTCTCTAATTGTCTCCAATGCAGCTGGAATAGAGGTCAGGGGGCATGAGAGGTGCAATAATGCCATCAGCGTATGTGGATAATTTCACTTCATGAGCCCCTAAGCTGATACCTTGGACTGTTGGATTCTCTTTTAGTTTAATAAGTAAAGGTTCTAGAGAAAGGTTAAATAACAATGGTGATGGGGATAGCCTTGCCCAGTGCCTGAGTATAATGGGAATATGGAGGAAGAGACACCATTACAACATATTCGTGCCCTAGGATTCAGGTATAATGCTCGTATCCACTGAACAAATTTTGGGGGAAATCCAAAATGATGTAGGGATCTAAACATGAATTGCCAATCTACCTGATCAAAAGCTTTCTCTGGGTAACCAGAGTCTCTGGATGCAGAGAAAATGTGGGCTAGCTTGTGGAGATGATCCAAGGAGGACCGTCCCATCATAAAACTAACCTGATCCAGACCTAATAGAGACAGCAGCATGTGTCCAATTCTGTCTGCTAAGAGTTTAGCCAATAATTTAATATCGTAATTTAAAAGTGAGATCGGCCAATAGCTGGTAACTTTTTCAGCCTCTTTCCCAGGCTTGTGAAGCACTATTATCAGAGCTTCAAATAAACTGTTATCCAGGGGGCCCCCAAGGACAAGATATGCTGGAACAGTTTATGCAACCATGGCACAAGTTTATCAGTGAATACTTTGTAAAAAGTAGGTGAAAACCCATCTGGACCCAGGGACTTGTCCAGTGGCAAGGCCTGGATCGCCCCCAGAATATCGGCTTCTGTGAACGGCGCCACCAATGAGTTTTTCTGTGTCTCAGTCAAAGTGGGAAGTGGTATTGCAGAAAGGTAATTGTCCACCATCTGCTCAGAGGGAATGTTAGGCATTGGGCTGTAAAGGTCACAGTAGTACATCTCAAATTCCAACGCCATGTCTTTCGGGACAGTCTTAAGGGACCCATCTACTGTGCAGTGAATAGTATTTATGATTCGTGAAGCCTCCTGTTTTTTAACCCTGAGGGTTAGTAGCCTTCCAGCTTTCTTGTCCTGATCAACATAAGTTGCTTGAGGTCTCAGGATAGCGAAGTTCGACCTTTTCATGGAGAAGTTCACTATACTGTTCCCAGAGTCTAAGGAGCTCCTGTCGAGCCTCGTCCCCAGTGTTGGGTGAGAGACATTCATAGATGTTTTACGAATCCAAAGGGCAAAAGGGTGTGCCCACTATGGATTCGCCACCAGGATTACTGATGGTAATCATATCTTTTATTTCTCATGTGTTCATCCAATCTTCATTTGAAAGTGTCCATTGTGTCACTATTTATGATGTGTTCAGGTAGAGCATTCCAGGTTGATATAACTGTGTATACCAGTTACTTCTTCTCATAGTTGCATTGTGATGACTACTCTTTAATTACTTATCATGAGATCTTGTATTGAATTTAGATTTATTGTAGGTTAGACCAATAGTCTCAAATGTGGCAGCATGATTAATTGCCCTACAAATTAGGCACAAATCACCTCTTACTCTCCTATGTTGCATGGAGTATAAGTTTAAATTAATGATTCTGTGTTTATAGTCCATATTCCTTATTGATTTGACTTTTTTTTGTAGCTTTACTCGGAACTTCTTCTATGAGTTTATTGTCTCTAACTGAATATGGAGCACATACAGAAGAGCAGTACTCTAGGTGTGGTCTAACCAAGCTAGAAAAAAGGGGAATCATTACTTTTTCACTTCTGCTTTTAATGTTTTTCAAAATGCATCCTAGGATTTGATTATTCTCTTTAACTATATTCCTGGTGTGAAGTTCGAAGGAGAGTTTATTAGAAATTGTGACACCTAGATCTTTTTTGTTGTTTGTTGTTTATAGTAGGGTGTTATTTAGTTTGTAATTATAACACGTTTTTTTTCCCCAAATGCATCACCTTGCATTTTAGTGCATTAAATAATAATTTATTTTTAATAGACCATTTTTCTAAGTGGGTTAGATTTTTTTGAAGTGTTTGGGAGGCATCCAAAACCGGTTATGATGCTGCCTAATTTGCAGTCATCTGCATATTTTCCTATCCAATAGTGTTCTGAAAGAGAAAGCATCATATACATAAGAATATTGAAAAGTACTGGGCCCAGCACAGATCCCTGTGGTACTCCACTAGTAATAAAACCGCATGGCGACAAGTGTCCTTTTATTGACACTTGCTGTGTATGATTCGTTAGCCAAGCATCTACCTAATGTATAATAGATGGATAAAGACTGAAATTTGTCATTTGCTATATTAAAAGTTTGTGAGAAACATAATCAAATCCCTTAGAAAAATCCAAAAAGATCATGTCTACAGTGAATTTTTTGTCCAGTGCCTCACTTACAGGTTCTAGAAAATTCAAGCGATTGGTTTGACATGATATGGATTGGTTTGACAGTCAATAGGGATAAGGGCAGGGGTAAATGTAGAAAGAGACAAGGGCAGTAAGAACAGGGATGGGGCAAAAAGAAATAAAGCCAGAAATAAATAGAGGGTAATGAATACCAATGCCCGTAGTCTAGGCAAAAAGCTTACCGAAATGGTGGCCTTGATGGAAGAGGGATGCCTGGATATCATGGCAGTCACAGAAACAAGGTACACAGAGAACCATGACTGGGATGTCAACATACCAGGGTACACAATCTACAGGAGGGACAGGGAGAAAATAAGAGGAGGAGGAGGAGGAGGAGTAGCTTTCTATGTAAGGAAGGGATCAAAAAAGCAGAACTAAAGGGTAAAGAGGGACGAGAGGAGGCACTGTGGGTCACCCTGGAGACTGGAAATGGCTCCACAATCAGCACAGGGGTTGTATACAGACCCCATCTCATGGGGAGGAAATGGACACAGAAATGACTGAAGGCATCCTTGGGATGGCAGAGAAAGGTGAGATATTGCTGATGGGGGACCTGAATATGCCAGATGTTAATTGGAGCACCTTTGTTGCAGCCACATCCAAGAGCAAGGCCATTCTCGATGCCCTACAGGGGGCATGCCTCAGACAGCTAGTTTTGGAACCCACTTGGGAGGGAGCAATCTTAGACCTGGTACTCTCAAATGGGGATGGAGAGAGGATCTCTGATCTTGAAGTGGGTAGCCATCTGGCAACAAGCGACCACCAAACAGTGTGGTTCATGATAAACTTAGCTGTAGAGTCAAGCCACACAAAAGTGAAGGTACTGGACTTCAGGAGGGCTGATTTTGTCAAAATGGGAGAATGCCTCAGAAAAGCACTAGCAAACAGGCAAGAAGGTGGGGTGGAGCAACAATGGGGAAACATCAAAACTGCCATCACAGAGGCAACAAGCCTTTGTGTGAAGCAAATAAACAAATCAAAATGAAAGAAAAAACACTATGGTTCTCAAAAGAAGTGGCGGGGAAGGTAAGAGAAAAAGATAGCATTCAGGAAGTATAAGGAAACACAGAAGGAGCAGGACAGAGAACTGTACCAGTTAAAGCAGAAGGAAGCAGGGAAGGCAGTCAGAATAGCAAAGGCCCAAACTGAGTAAAAGATAGCCAACTCAGTTAAGAAGGGGGATAAAACCTTTTATATAGGTACATTAGGAGAAAAGAAAAGATGAAGGCAGGGATACTGAGGCTGAATAAAGAGGAAGGTGGTTGGGCAGAGAGCGACATTGAAAAAGCAGGGATACTGAATGAATATTTCTGCTCAGTATTCACAATGGAAAAGCTGGGGGAGTGACCTAATCCAGTCAATAGAAGCACTCTGGATGGGGGGGGGGTTGATATTAGTCCTTTCACAGAAGAAAGGGTTCTGAAAGAACTCTTAAAACTGAAGGTGGATAAAGCAATGGGGCCTGATGGGAATCACCCCCAGAATTCTAAAAGAACTAAGGAAGAACTAGTAACACCACTGACTACCCTTTTTAATAAATCATGGTAGGGTGGTGTGGTACCTGAGGACTGGAGAAGGGTGGATGTGATTCCTCTTCACAAAAGTGGGAGCAAGACAAAGGCAGGAAACTACAAACCTGTCAGTTTGACTTCAGTGGTAGGGAAAATGATGGAATCACTTCTGAAGGAAAGAATTGTTGAGTACCTAGAGGCCAGTGGGGAACAGGACCCAAGGCAGCATGGATTCACAGCAGGAAGGTCATGTCAAACAAATCTAATTGAATTCTTTGACTAGGTGACCAAAGTAGTAGACCAGGAAGGGGATGTGGACATGGCCTACCTAGACTTTAGCGAGGCATTTGACACAGTGCGGCACAAAAGATTAATAAACAAATTAGCCAGCCTGGGAGTGGGGTGGACAGGATGAAAAGGGACTTGGCAAGGATGGAGGAATGGTCAAATGTATGTCAGCTTAGATTCAACGCGAAGAAGTGCAAAGTAATGCACCTGGGAAACAAAAACCCAGGGCAAGAGTACACAATGGGGGGTGAGATACTGACAACAACAAAAATGGAAAGGGACCTGGAGGTAGTCATATCAGATGACCTAAAGGTGGGCCAGCAATGTGAGAAGGCAGTAAGGAGAGCTGGGGGGACACTGGGATGCATAGGGAGAGGCATCATCAGTAGAAAACAGGAAGTTGTTGGCCCTCTGTACAGACAGTTGGTAAGACCACATCGGGAGTACTGTGTACAGTTCTGGAGACCCCATTCATAGAAGACATAGACAGGGTGGAGGCTGTCCAGGAGGGAATTCAAAATGGTGCAGGGTCTCGCACCAGAAGACATATGAAGAAAGACTAAAGGAGCTTAAGATGTATAGCTTCAGGAAAGGAGGAGAGGGGACATGATAGAAACTTTCAAATACCTCAAGGAATCAACAAAGTCCAAGGGGTAGCATCTTTCAAAAAGAGTGTGCAAGAATAAAGGGCACAATTTGAAGATGAGGGCGGCTCAGAGGTAATGTGAAATATTTCTTCACAGAGAGAGGGTTGTAGATGGCTGGAACAGCCCTCTGAGGTGGTCTAGAGTCAAAAACAGTGGGGAATTTAAGAATGCATGGGACAGACATAAGGCAATTCTAGTGGAGGGTAGGAGGAAGTAGGATATTGGTTAACTAGGATCTGCAGCTTATCCGTTAGATAGGGAAATGGGCAGACTAGGTGGGCCAAGCGGTGCTTATCTGCCATCAAATTCTATGTTTCTATGATCTGTCCTTCATGCCTCCAGATCTTTGATTTGGGCTAGTAGGTCTAACGCCTGTTTATCTCATTTATGTTTTCTAGTGGATGCTGTTCTTATTATTTCCCCTCTAATGTAACACTTTAGGGTGCCCCATTCCATATCAGGTTTTACCCGTTGAGTCCAGATTGTCTGTAGTAAATTGCTCAATACATTTTGACACCTGATTGATCACCCACTCCTCTTTTAATATCTGGTTGTTAATTTTCCAAATAGTTTCCTTTTGTTGAAAGGGAGAGAACGTGACCCTGCACACAACCAAGGAGTGATCCGAGATTACACCTGGATCCATTCCACAGCCCAGCACTCCCCTCAGGAGTGATTGGATCCATTCCATAGCCCAGCACTCCCCTCAGAAGTGATTGGCTCACTTCCACTCATCACACCAGTGTGGGACACCTGGGCCTCCATTGGGTTAAAGACAAATTAAAGTATTTGGGGCTGCACCTTAGCACTGACCCACTCAAACTTAAAATATATAATTTGGACCAAATACTCCTCCAAATACAAAATTATCTTAATCATCGGTACTTGCTTCCCTTGTCTCCATGGGGTCAGGTAAACATTCTCAAAATGAATGTTCTTCCTCGAATCCTATATCCTCTTCTTATGCTGGGTCTGGCTCTTCTGAAAGAACAGGTTACTCACCTGTAACAGTAGTTCTAGGAGTGGTATATGTTGTTCATCCACACTTCTTGGCATGTCTCCTTCCACTTTAAATCTTGCCGGAAGTCTTCAAGCTGGCTCCTCCCACCCACCCGGGTGGTATATACTGTTTCAACACATGGCGCCAGATCTTAGCCGCTGAGAACAAAGGTGTGTGCCTAGAAGCCGGGGAGGTCGGGTGGGAGTGTGTGTGGATGAACAACACATACCACTCCTAGAACTACTGTTACAGGTGAGTAACCTGTTCTTCTAGGAGTGTGGATATGTTGCTCATCCACACTTCTTGGCAGACTCCAAGCAGTTCTCCGGGAGGAAGGAAGCCAGGCGCACACCCCCTATTTAGAAAATAAAGATTGGAGAACCGAGGCCCCAAAACCAGCATCCCAGCGTGACTCAAGGTCGATATGGTAGTGGGTAATAAAGGTGTTTTCTGACTTCCAGGTAGCAGCCTGACAGACTTCCTGGATAGGGATGTCCCTGGAAGCAGCCACCAATGCAGCAGTATGGCGGGTAGAATGAGCTCTTATCCCTCTGGGAGGCTCCTTGCCCGCCAACTCATGGCACAGACCTATGCATGATGTAATCCACCTTGCTATGGTCCATTTGGCTGCAGGTCTACCAGAAGTGGCTTCTGCGTAGGTGACAAACAGCTGTCGAACCTCTCCACGAATTTCTGCCATCCTCTCCTTGTAGTAGGAGAGCACGTCTCAGGTCCAAGGTATGGAGCTTGTACTCGGCGTCTGAGGTGTAATGAGGGTTGTAAACCAGAACAGTCAACACCTGGTTAAGGTGAAACTCTGACACCAGCTTCAGAAGTAATTTCAGGTGGGCGCGCAGGACAAACTTTGTCCCTGTGAAAGACCAGATAAGGGGAGTCTACCAAAAGCGCCTGGAGCTCCCCTGTCCTTCTGGCAGACGTGATGGCCACCAGGAAGGCCGTCTTCCACGACAAGTGTGAAAGCTCACATTTGTGCATGGGTTCGAATGGCTTGTCCATGAGCTTTGCCAAAACCAGCAACAGATCCCATGGAGGTGGAGGTTCATGCACCGGAGAGGATATGTGATCCAGGCCTTTGAAAAAGCACCCGACCACTGTCTCCTGCATCAATGTCGGCTGACCAGCCCGTGCCCAGTAAGCAGAAATGACTGCCATGTGCACCCTAAGGGTCAATGACCGTAGACCCCCTTTGGAGAGAGACCAAAGGTAGTCGAGAATGTTAGCCACAGAACAGGACAAGGACTCCAGACCCTTTTCCTGACACCAAATGGAAAGCTTTTTCCATTTGAAGGCATAACATTTCCTGGTCGATTCCTTTCTGGATGCCTCCACCACAGTGTAGACATCTTCAGAAAGACCCAAAGCCTGGAACTCTAGCCACTCAGGTACCAGGCTGTGAGGTGCAGGGATCAAAGGTCCGGATGGAAGACCTTTCCCTGGTCAGAGATATCAGGTCCAGGCGTGTACAAAGCCACTCCAGGGGCCTGCAGCTGAGGCTGAGGAGATCTGGGTACCAGAACTGGTGTGACCAGTCTGGGGATACCTGAATTACCTTTGCTTTGTCCCTCCTCACCTTGAGGTAACATCTTGTGGATCAAGGGAAATGGAGGGAAGGCATAGAGGAGGCCTGGGGTCCATGGCCTCGAGAAGGCATCCCCTGCAGCGAGCTCTGCTGAGGGGGGCGTCATGATGCAGCCTCAGTTTGGTGTTTTCCCTGGAGGCAAATACGTCCAGCAGCGGTTTGCCCCAATGGGAGAACAGGATGTAAGCTACCTCTGGATGGAGAGACCACTCGTGGGATGTCTGGCCTATACTGCTGAGAGCATCCGCCAACTGGTTCGAGGCTCCTGCCACATGGATGGCTAGGAGATCCACCTCCAACCGGCTTACGAGGGTCCAGATGTGAAGCGCCTTCTTGCACAGCAGATGGGAGTGCGTGCCGCCCTGTTTGTTGAGGTAGTACATAGTCATGGTATTGTCTGTCTGGACTTGAACCACTTGACCCCAGAGCTGAGGAGTGAAAGCTGACAGTGCCAGTTCAACTGCACTGAGCTCCAACAGGTTGATGTGGCATCGGGATTCCTCTGGGGTCCAGAACCCGTGGGCCCTGTGGTCCCCCATGTGGGTTCCCCAGCCTATGAGAGAGGCATCGGTCGTGAGGACGACCGTCGGCTTGGGGCGGACAAACGGGATCCCTTCCTGCAACCGGTCTCGGGGTGGTCCACCATTGGAGAGTGTCCCACATCTTCTGGGTTACAATGATCAGCTGGTCGAAATTACCATGATGCTGAATCCACTGGGCGGCCAGCTCCCATTGGAGGGGGTGCATGTGCCACCGGGTCCAACAGACCACTGAGGTGCATGCCACCATGTAACCCAGAAGGCACAGAAAATCCCGGGCAAGGCGCAAGTGCCCAACCAGAAATTATTGTGCAAAGGAGGAAAGAACCTCCACTCTGTCCACCGGGAGCCAAGCTCTGGCTTGACAGGAGTAGAGCTCTGCCCCAATGAAGCCCATCACCTGAGGGGGCACAAGTTCCGACTTGGCCTTGTTGATCAGGAGGCCGAGCTGGGAGCAGGTTTGGAGGGCCAGATCCCTGGGCCTCTCCACCTCCTGAAGAGAGGAACCTGCCAAGAGCCAGTTGTCGAGATAAGGGTAGATTCTGACTCCTTGACGCCGAAGGTAGGCCGCCACCACTGCAATGCATTTGGTAGAAGATCCAGGGGCCGATGACAGGCCGAACGGCATGGCTTGGAACTCGTACAGGGTCCCTTTGACCCTGAAGTGGAGGAACCACTGATGGGACGGACGGATTGGGATGTGAAAGAACGCGTCCTGTAAATCCAGTGAACAGAACCACATATTTTGCTCCAGGGATGGTATAATCTTTTCAGAGTGACCATCTGAAAGGTGTGGGACCTGAGATATTGATTCAGGTCATGGAGATCTAGAATGGGGTGCCAACCCCCCTGTCCTCTTGGGCACCAGGAAGTACCTGGAAACAAAGCCTGGGTCTGTCAGAGGATCTGGCACTACAGCTACTGCCTCCTTGCAGAGGAGCTGAGCCACGTCGTCTCAAAGAGCCGACTAAGTGCATGCGGTGATCTGTTCCTCCCGAGGGGTGCGGGCTCAGCTGGGAGGGTACTGCTCGAATTCCAGAGGCAGTCCCTGACCGACCACTTCGAGAACCCACCTGTCCTAAGTGATAGCAGACCAGGCGGAAAGAAAGTAGTGGAGCCCGCCCCCCACGGGAGGACCCAGAGCTGGTGTGACAGGTGTAGGGGAGGCAACCCCCAACCTGTCACTGAGCAGGCTTGAAAGAGAAGGAGGAGGAGGATCCAGGACCTGAACCTCAGCCTCCTTTATGGGGCTGTTGAGGGCCCTGCTTGGGCCACGGGCGTCAAGCTTGAGTCTGCTGCTGCTGTTGTTGCTGACCTCCTTGACAGGAGGGCTGCCTGACTGCAGGAGAAGAGTGCCGAAATGGCTTCTTCTTTCTCTTCTGCTGGTTTTTGCCCAAAGTGCCTTTGGCAGAAGTAGCATCCAAGGTGGCATTGGACTGCTCTATATGCTGAAGGGGACCGTCCACTCCTGGACTGAACAAGTCGGT
Organism: Neoceratodus forsteri; assembly: GCA_016271365.2. Taxonomy (NCBI): domain Eukaryota; kingdom Metazoa; phylum Chordata; order Ceratodontiformes; family Ceratodontidae; genus Neoceratodus; species Neoceratodus forsteri. Next base: position 114,062,683 of record JADMNL010000027.1, read on the forward strand.
CCCCAAGAAGGGCACATCAGCAAGCTTATGCTGAGTATCCACCGGAAAGGAGGAAAGCCTCAGCCAAGCCCTGCGGCAAGAGGATACTGTGGCTGCCAACGAGTGGGCACAAGAATCCCCTATATGCAAGGCTGTCTGAAGCTGCTGTTTGGCGACAGCACAACCTTTGTCACGGACCTACTTGACAGTAGTTTGCATGTCCGGTGGGAGATGAGGGAGGACCCCGTCCAATGATCCTAAGAGGGCATGGGAGAAGTGTGCCATAATAACAGCCGAGCTGGCCTGATGAAGGCCCAGAAAAGAGGCAGTGTAGACCTTGCAGGCAGAGTGGTCCATATTTTTGGACTTCTTGTCCGGGGGTTGGTCAGTATCGGTTGAACTACCCATACGCCTGAACACCAAGGCGGTCACCAGGCTCTCGGATGAAGGGTGTTCAGTGAACCCCGCAAGGGACCCCATGGGCAGCATGTACTTGCGGGCCGTGCGGGCAGATGGTGCTGAGCAGGAGGCAGGGCGCTGCCAAAGTTCAAGGGCTGGGCCAACGATAGCCTCGGCCACTGGAAAGGCCTCCGTCGAGGTATCCCCTCTTTTGAGAATATCAGTAAGAGGGTACTCTGCCTTTTTCTGGATGGGGTCCAGGGGCATTCCGGTGGAGTTGGAGATAAGGCAAAGGATGCCCTGGAAGGAGGAAGGGCCTTCCTCCAACCCTGCGCCGACCGTCGACTCATCATCCCCGAGATGTGAGTGCAAGCCGGTGACGTCCGAGTCTGAGGAGTCATGGTAGAGTGGTCTACCACCTAAGTCACCCTCGATGTGCTGAGGGTGGTCCAGGGTGACTGTTATCGACAGACATCGGGGAAGCCCCATGTCTTGTCGGTCCTCTTTTGAGGGCGCCCCTCCCTCAGGCTGTTTAGGCGGTGGTTCCACCAGAATCGGTGGAGAGACTGGAATAAGCCAGTGGGAAGATGGACCCAGCCCAGGCGGAAGATCAGTGGCTTCAGTTCGGAAAGGGTCGGTAATAGGCTAAGAGGTGAAGGCCAAGTTATGGCTGGGTGGGTGTGAGCCAGCTTCTGCCCTGTCAAAATCAGCTGTTGCCATGAGGTCTTCATAGCACCAACAGAGTTTCTGCGGAGTCTCTCCTCATCCGAGGAGGATGAGGACCTATACGTGACATCTCTTTAGAGCACTTATGGTTCTTTCTTAGCTGTTAGGCTGAGGTTCTGGATCTAGAGCCACAGGGATGGGAGGCTGACTTCGGTTGGTGGGAGACACCGGGGTGGTGAAAACCGAGGATCCGCAGCCGGGTCCTTGATGGGGGCACCTGCAGGCTGGGTCTCCTGATTAAGGAATACAAGGACCGGAGTCCTTTCCAATGAGTCATCGGCTACGGCCGGTGACAAAGGGTCTATTGGGTCGAGGATAATTTCGACCTCGTTGGCCACTGCCTCAGTCCCCTGGCCAGACGGAAGATCCATAACGCCGGTGGCCGAGGATGCGATCTTGACCGAAGTCGAGACCGTGTGCTCCGGGGACTCGGACCTCTCTTGGTCCCATGAACGTCTTTGTCGAGACGAAGAAACATAGTCCTTCTCTCTCTTCTGAGAGTGGGAGGAGTGTGAACCCGAGGGCACCTCACCCCGAGTGGGGAGAGACTGGCACAACTCCTTGAAGGAGCTCGAAAAGGTGGAGCCAAGTTTCAGGGGAACAAAGAAGCTTTGATTGGCGGAAGCTCAAGCTGAGCTGCTTCCTCCTCAAATTCTTTCATTTGTTCCAGCTGCTCAGTGGATCCCGCAGCTGCGGAAACCGCCCACCTCGCCTCCTTCGATTTCACCGGCGGGTTCCTTTTCTCCGGTCTCCCCAGCTTCAAACGTGCCTTGAGGTCGTCCAGGACATTGGGATAGAAGGCCAGGCAAAAACTACACGACGAGATGTCATATCCAACACCTAGGCAGTAAATGCATGTTAGGTGGGGGGGGGGGTCGGTGCACGACATCTTCTGGCTGCAGGGGCACAGGCAAAATTCGGGGGAAGATTTTTCCTCCATGTCAGATGTGATGAAAGCGCAATCGCTAACTCGAACGAGATTAAGAATAATTTTTGGTGAATCCAGGGCCTACGATATGTTTTGAGAGCATGAGGGAACCTGTATCTTCCAGCGGAAAGGAAGATCTGGCATCATGGGGCAGAGCCGAGGTATATACCACCCGGGTGGGTGGGAGGAGCCAGCCTAAAGACTTCCAGCAAGATGTAAAGTGGAAGGGGACATGCCAAGAAGCGTGGATGAACAACATATCCACACTCCTAGAAAAATGGTTTCTTCAGGTCAATAGAATTTTTTCATGTTTTCTCTGGCAGGGGAAATCTCCTCGTTGGGCTTTGGTAAAACTAATGAGATCTAGAGAACCCAGGGTTCTAAAAGTTCCCAATGTTTACCTTTACTATTTAGCTATTCACTGCTCCCAACTGTCACCCTGGAGCTGTCCCACTCCAGGAACCTCACATGTTAGCTACACCTCCAATGGTTGGACATAGAGGGTTTCCAGAGTCATCAGCTAGGCCTATACCCTAGCCCCCTACTGTATGTCCCTCTCAGAAAGATCCCTGACCCTTAAGAGTTATTTATTTTGGGTTGGAATATGTTTTATGGGCAGTGAGAGTGCCCTGTGACTGTTTAAATTTTTTAGAATAACCTTGCAATTTCTTCATAGGGATATGTGACAGATATCACCTAGAAGATTTTTTTGGGCAGTGAGAGTACCTTGAAACTGTTTAAAATTTTATATAATTTCTGTTAATTTCAGAGATATGTGAGAGATATTATCTGGAATACTATTTTTATAGAATATCTGAGAAGGTGGGAGCTCCGCAGATCTTTTTTTATTAACATTAAATTTTTAGTGGACTTGTTTATATCATTACCTTCAGTTATATTATAGCTATTTGTACACAAAGGATGTTATAGTATTTAACGGGGGGGGGGGTATTGTTATTTAATTTATTGCTTTGTGAATTGACATTGCGTTATTGGGAGTGTCTGAAATATGTGTTGGGGTATCAGGGATACAGTCAGGTGGTACTCTCCCTCAAGACTAAAGGATCTTCGCCCTTTTGAATATCCATTACTTCTTCCGGAAGTCTAAATTAGATGCCGAGTTTTCGGCATCTTGAGATGGAGGAGTGTAAGGAGTCTGGGATCCAGGAACTCTTGGGGGGGATGGGAAAGGAGTGGGCGGATAGGGACAGTGAGAACCAGGAGACGCCCTGGGGCGAAATGGATACAGGAGCGAGGTTATCCTTGCCTTGTGCCCATACCCAAGGGCTCTGACTTTGTCAGGCAGGAAGTGGAGTCATCATTGGACTCTCATCCCTTTCGGTTGGTGTTAAGCAATGCCAGGTCTATTAGGAATAAGACTGAAGTAGCTGCAAATCTTGTTGCTTCTGTTGATCTGGCTTGCATCACCGAGACCTGGCTGGATGGGAATGCAGGACCTATTTTGGAGTCTGCAATTCTGACTGGGTTCTCGATGATTCACCGCCTGAGAGTGGACCGTAGGGGTGGGGGGCTTGCAGTCTGTTTTAGACAGGAACTAGATTTCAGGGAGGTGCCAGCTGGATGTACCAACTCCTTTGAGTGTAGAGAGGGTGCAGGTGCAGGCTACAGGATCCTTCTCATTTACTGTCCACCAGGAGATGGGAGGGAATTCATGAGGGAGGTTGCGGACTTCATCACCGGGATGGCATTGGAGTCCCCCAGATGGTTAATTTTGGGGGACTTCAATGCCTGGATCGACGATGAACTCTCGCCTTTGGGACAAAACCTCCTCCAACTGATGGATTCATTGGGCCGGACATGGGTTTTTACCTCTGCAACTCATGAGGGGGGCACTCATTGGACTTGATATTCCATCTGGGGATGGAGATCTCTGATGTGGAGGTGGAGCCAATTGGTTGGTCTGACCATCACGCTCTGAGATTCTGTTTCACAGCCCCACGAAAGAGGTCTGCCCCTAAGGAGTTAGTACAGTTCCGTCCTTTGAGATGAGTTACCTCAGAAGGCCTAATGAAGGAGCTGGACTTCGAGGGATTACCAATGGATAGCACTGACTCAGGGCCCCTGGTGTTGGCCTGTAATAGGGCTATTGTGGGGGCCTTGGATGTCATTGCCCCAAGTCATGTTCACCCCCTTACTCTTCGCCCGGGGGCTCCCTGGTTTACCAGTGAGGTCTGTGAGTTGAAGAAACAGGGCCAAAGATTGGAAAGATGCTGGCGGAAAACTCACCTGGAGGTGGACAAGCTTAGATTGGTGGATCATTATAAGATCTACCAATAAGCAATTTCTCATAACAAGGCAGAGTTCCTGTCCAAGGAAATTGCTACAGCGAAGAATAGACCAGCCCATCTCTTCTGGACTGTAGACAGACTGTGCAATCCAGCCTGTCTCCATGCCGGTCGAGCCTTGTCACAGTTACAGTGTGAGGGGTTTGCGCAATTTTTCACTGATAAGGTGTCCACCATCAGGGATAAGATCAGTCAGTGCCTTCCCATTGGGCCTTGCATGGATCAATCGGGTAGCACTAATGCCCAGTTGACTTGGTTCACCTTTGGCCAATCGGCAGTCATAGATATAGTGAGGATTGCCCAGACTCTGCGACCTACTTACTGTAGTTTGAATCCGGGCCCTACTCGCCTACTAGTGAGATGTGTAGAGATTATCGGCCTGATCCTTACTAGGATAGTGGTAGTTCATTGGAGAGAGGGATCTTTCCAGATCCTTTAAAGAAGGCAGTAGTTCACCCCCTTCTGAAAAAGCCCTCCCTCGATCCCGACTGCCCAGTAAACTACAGGCCAGTCTCGAACTTACTCTTTGTAGGGAAAGTTATTGAAAAGGTGGTCGCTGTGCAGCTGGAGGATCATTTAACCAGCCACAGTATCTATGACCCTCTCCAGTCTAGCTTCAGGAAATGGCATAGCACTGAGACAGCCCTGGTGCGGGTACTAAATGATCTCCTGATGGCGAGAGATCGGAGAACTTGGTCCATCTTGGTTCTCCTTGATCTCTCAGCGGCATTTGACACCATGGATCATGAAGTGATGCTCGAGCACCTGTGGTTTTTCTGTGGTCTGAGGGGGGCGGTCCACAGTTGGTATCGATCTTTCCTTGAGGGCAGGTGTCAGAGAGTGGTGTTGGGGATTTATTCCTCGGCCCCTCACTGCCTGCCCTGTGGGGTTCCACAGGGTTCGGTGTTGTCCCCCATGTTATTTGCGGTGTATATGCTTCTATTGGGGGACATTATAAGACAGTATGGGCTGAGTTTTCATTGCTATGCTGATGATTCTCAGCTCTACATGTCTTTTGTGCCCGAGCAGGAGTCTGATTCAATCACAGTATTTAACAACTGCCTGCTGGCGATACAGAACTGGATGAGTACCAGTTGGCTTAGGTTGAACTCAAGTAAAACAGAGGTTTTGGTGGTGGACCCTGGGGTTAGGATGTCGGGGCTATGGGTGGGGAAACCCTCAGGTTTATATCTAGGGGGGGACCACGCTCATGGCCTCTGGCCAGATGCGTAACCTAGGTGTTATATTTGATGAGGGCCTGACCCTGAGGTCACAGGTGTCAGCTGTAGTCAGATCTTTCTATTTCCAGCAAAGGAACATAGTCCGGGTGAAGCACCTGGTCCCGTCCGAAGATCTTCCCACCTTGGTCCACGCCTTAGTGACTAATCGTTTTGACTATTGCAATGCCCTCTATCTAGGGCTACCAGGGGTGGATATCTGCCACTTGCAACTAGTGCAGAACGCGACAGCCAGGTTGTTGACTGGAATCTCTGGATCCAGCCATATAAAACCTGTGTTGAGTGAACTGCACTGGCTACCTGTACAGTGGCGGATCACCTTCAAGGTGCATTGCTAACCTATAAGGCCCTACACGAGTTGGGACCTCACTACCTGAAAGAACTCCTGTCTCCTTACTGTCCTTCCCGCTCTGTCCGATCCTCTGGCGAGGGATTGCTAGAGATTCCCAGGGTAATTCTGAAAACATCTGGTGGAAGATCTTTTGCCTTTATGGCCCCTACCCTGTGGAATACTCTGCCTCGTCAGATACAAGACAGCCTGACTGTAGAAGGATTTAAAAAATCCCTGAAAACCTTTTTATTCAAGCAAGCTTTTTCAGAATTTAATGTATGCTAAGTATGTATCTGTTATTAATAGTATGTATTTTAGATTTATTTGATTTTGTATGGATCATTGTAAGGACGCCTTGTATAAATAAACTTTACCTTACCTTACCTTTACCTTAAGAGTTACCCCTATTGGATACTCACTTTATGCCCATCAGCAACTGTGTCAATTGCTTGCCCTAAGTCCCTGCCATGATGTCACACAACCCATTCTTGAGAACCAGAATCTCAAGATCGCTGAGAAAGTACTGACCAAGTTTGCCTGGCCCTTCCTGGAATTTCTTTCAGTCGAGCATCTGCTGTCCTCCAATAAACTCCTTACCTTTAAAGAAGCACAGCAGAGATTTGATTGGTCCATACCTATGTGTTTCAGATACGTACAACTTCGTCATATGCTACTAAGTTACTTTGGACCTGGCAAGTGGTCTAGGGAACACAGCAATACAGTACTCCCCTTATTACTATCCACCCCCACCTCCCATATCACACATTTTTTTCACATGCAACTTCGGGACCTCCTTGCTGAAAGGGAACAGGCATTCCACTATTATTGGGATCAGGCCCTCCCTCATCAGAGTCATCCTTGAGATTGGTCCCGTATTTGGAAAGGAGTGTATAAATATATAAAATGGGACAGTACCGCTATATGCAATTTCAGATTCTACACAATATGTTCTATACCCCCATCAGACTCAATAGAATGGGAAGGTTGCCCCTGGATACATGCACTAGATGTCAGGGGGAACGGGGCTCCTTACTTCACATTCTTTTGACCTGTGATAAAGTAGACCCTTTTGGGAGGACATTAGACATTGTATAGACCCCCTTTTGCGTCTAGACCAGGCCTTCATCCCGGAGATTTGTATTCTAGGTAATTTCACCAGAACCTTATTGGGAAATCAGAAACCACATATGGCCTTAATAACAGCTTGTGCCAAAAAGGTTATTCTTCGGCATTGATGTGACCAAGCTACCCCTACTTACTGGAAATGGTATCAGGAAATTTTATTTGCACTTCAAGCTGAGCATACCATTGCTAGTATGTCACACTCATAAAAAATATAAACAAACTTGGAAACCTCTTTAGACTTTATTATCATTGAACTCCTGGTGAAGGAGGTGTGTATATCTGCCATCTGACATCTATGGTTCACCTGTAGGGTTTATCATTGTGATTTTACACCCTTTGTCTTAAACATAACTACATTACACTGTATATTGGTGCTTTTGTTGTTACGTCATAAACAATGTCATCCTTGTGGTACTGGTCATACCTTGCACTTCGGAGACGGGGAGGGAAGGGAAGGGATGGGGGAGCACGGAGGGGACTGTATTATTATAACTGTAACCTGGTTGAGAAATGGGCAAAATTATTGGATACTTTTTTTGTCTTTGTCCTGCTTATTGATATGTATACAGGGCACTCATTTATGCATCCTGCGTGTGTAACGTATCTTGCCTCAACCATGTTTAATAAAGTTTTTGGAATTTAAAGAAGAAGTGATTGGCTAACCAGGAAATAGTCTATACTGGATGAGGATCCATGAACCAAGGAGCAGAACATATACTCCCTAAAATCAGGGTGCAATGCTCGCCAGGGGTCAAAGATGCCCAAGTGGTCTGTTAGGTCATGTAGAGCTCGCTAAGCAGGGGATAACCCAATCTGACACCTATCTGACCTGTTCAAATCTGGAGCAAATGGTAGATTCCAGTCCCCTCCTATGAAAACAGGAAAATAAAGGAAGGTAGACAATATGGAGGCCAGTTCCATGAAAAAGGAGGGGGTATCTACATTTGCTCCATAGACACATCCCAGTAAAATTTCTGCCCTGTCAATGGTCCCTCTAAGAAATAAATATTTACCTTTTGGGTCTCAAATGCACTGAGTGCATGCAAAGGGGACTTTCTGTGAGATCAGCACCGCTGCACCCCTGCTCTGCGTGCTGTCACCCGCTGTGTAAACTTGCCCAACATATTGTCTCTGAAACTGATTGGCCTCATTTTCTAACAGATGCGTCTCCTGCAATAAGGAGCTATCACCTTTAATATGCTGGAGGTGTCTAAGAATTTTGTACTTCTTGGTTTTGTTTCGCACCCCTTGAACATTCTGGTTGCTAGCCATTCTTGTTACTTATCAGCATATAACTAATGCCATAGTACAGGGAAACCATGGTAAGCTTGACCCATCTAACCAATAATCCTTCTGATGCCGAACCCCCCATATTTTACCTACATCTATATATTTTGTCCCACACCACCCACCCCGGCCCCGACCTCTATTAAATACTCTCACACAGCTCCACCCCTATTTCGTATCGCTCACTTTGTACTTTCACAGAGTGTCATTTCTAAAAGGATCTCTCACTCCTCCTGGGTCACATCACCTTTGCACTTGTTTGCACTGCTCTTCCTTGATTTACTAAGCTGCATAGTTAGCGCTACACCCTGTAGAGTGCACTGCCTCACCCACCCCTGACCTGTCTATTTTCATTGGTACTCAACCTCGATATTACTTTTTTTAAATTTATATTTATTGGATCTTTTCATACACACATGTATCATTTATACATGGTACAATGTACATTGTAGGCACAGAATAACATTATGCAATGAGTTTATCTGTCAACAGCCAGAGCACCCCAACCATTCTCACTATTTTTCCCAAAACAATTATTCAAACGTTATCTAAAAATGCTATACATTTCAATCAAGGAATAAAATCTGGATCTATCCCTGAATAGTAAAGAATCCATCCCTGCCACTTAATTCTAAATTTCTGCATACGATCCTGAATAGCTGCCATGAAACTTTCCATCTGGTAAATTTCTTGCATAATGGATCTCCAGTCCTGGATGGTAGGAATCTGCTGAGACATACAAGATATGTTTCTTAATATTATCCATGTATTGCTTATCTTTTAATAAGATCGCATTAAAATGCCATAATGATTGCTTTTTCAGCCTTCCCAGATCTAATCTAAGTTTGAGGGGATGGTGATCGGAAAGGACCATGGGATTGATAATGATGTCCTGGACCATACCTAAATGTTAGCAGGTTACCCAGAAATAGTCTAGTCTCGAATAAGTATGGTGCCTATTTGAAAAGAAGGTAAAACCCGGGTTCTTGGGGAATAGATGGTGCCAAACAAACATCAACTATTCCCAGATGTTCCATTGTATTTTTTAGGTATTTAGCCACTCCTGATTGGTGCCTGTGGCAGTGATTGGAGGTATCCAAATTAGCCGACATAGTTATATTTAAATCCCCACCTAAAATTATTTTCCCCCAGAAAAGGTCCATAACCCTTGTCATCAAGTGCTGGACTACTGAGGGTTTGGACATGGGGGAAGATGGGCACTCACCAGGGTTACCTCCTGGGAATATAGTTTCCCCTGTAAAATTACAAACCAGCCCTGGTTGTCCATATAGGACTGGGTTACCTCCAATGGAGTGGAGGCTGGAACCAGAATGGCCGCTCCCCTATGACAACCACTAGGGTGAAAGGATGCAAAAACCTTATACCTCCCTCCCCAAGTTAACTTTTAGTGTTCGTCGTCCAAAAGGTGTGTTTCATGGATTATAAAAAGGTCAGCATTTTGTTTTTTAATATATTGATAAAGCACGAACGCTTTATCAGGTTGTGCAGACCATTAATGTTCTGGGAAAATATTTTTACTGGTAAAGTAGCCATGATACCTTAAGTAAATTTTGTTGTTGTTTTTGTCCCCAGGAGAAGAGCACTTCCACCCGTCCAGACTGCCGCCCCAAAGAGGACCAAGACAAGATAGAAATGAACCATTGATGGGACCCCAGCCTGTTCCTGTTAAAATAAAAATTGCATATGGTATACATCAGTTGAGCATGTTTTTTTCCTTCCCCAACTGACCCCCACAACTATGTCTCTAATTATCCCTTCCATTATCTTCTTAAAAATAAACCAAGTTAAACCCAACCCCTCCCACCCTCTGAATACCCTGTAATAAGACACAACTTTTAAACTCTACAATTATATATAAATAGACCCCTGCAACTACTGGGTCTAAAAATAAACATGACAACAGATCCCTATGTAGAGATAAGAACATAGTGAACTGCAATAACTTGAATATTTGAACTATAAACATGTTGACTCCCATCTGTGAAGTGACTATCCTTAGACACTTCCATGAGGCCTCAAACTGCTCCCTACATAGGAACGATGTGAAGTTTGGGTTCCTTTCGATCCCCCGGTGGATAAAGAACCACACAAGGGGTCCGAGGATCACCCAGAAAAAGAGGATTCCCAGAAGGAAACCCTCCCTGGTGTGGACCGGCATAACCTGAGATCTTTTACTTCCCTGGCTGGCCCTCCCACAGATGTAAGAATGTCATCTTATCCCCAGTCAGTGTCAGAGTATGTCATAGGGAGGAGCTATTCCCAGGGGAACAATCAGCCCTTCCCAGTCAGCATATGAAACGGCCTTTCTACATGTCCCCTTTAATAACGAAAAGGAAAACAAGGTGTGGAAGGGGAGTTTCAGAGTTAGAGAAGTCTCTTGTTTTAGGTGCCACAATATTTCATCACTCTTTTCCTTCAAGCCTCTTTCAAAAGAGGTTCTAGTCCCTCGAAAAACTGGCCTTGTACTGATATTTAGAATCTCCTGCACCCATGACCTTCAGGTGATGAAAATCCTCAAATAAAATTTTGACTTAGATGTATGCATAGCTGCCTCCATTTAGGCGACCACTATGGATCAAAAACGCAATTCCCTAGGTCCTGGGACTTTATATGAGCCCAATCCTGAGCAGTCATTCAAATCAGAATGGTATGGAGCCACCACTGGCCCGAGGGAGACAGGGTCACCACTGAGCCATCCCCTCCATCCATCCAGGCCCCCCCTGCCCAAGGTCCCACCAGCCCCACTACACAGCAAAATCTGGAGGGGCCGCAGTTCAGGGGAATGAGAGGAAGGGCCAAATTCTAAGCCCTTGGAGGGGAGTCTGTCCCATCCCCATGGCATCCTGTGTTTTAGAAAAAAGGTTAATTTTCCTAACCATTCAGTCTGGGTTATCCCACGTCATCGAATGGTTACGTTTCCCAGAATGCAGCTAATGAAGTCAGGGTTATTTCAATTTTTCTAATACTGGCTGCCTGGGAGTAAATATTATAGTCAGGAGCCTCGAGGCAGGACTATACGAACCCCCCCCCGTAGCCCCCAAAACTAGCAGGACTGGGCTGGAGGGTAAACAAACAGGCCCAGATAAGAAGTGTAACCCCCAGGTGGCACTATCCCAAGGGCTACTACCCCTGCCTGACTGACTGCTGACAGGTTGAGGGGCCTAGGTCCAATGGCGGGTGCCTCCACCCAGAGGTCGGGGTTAGAACAGTCAACTATGACCTGGTCACAGCCCTCTGGGTCACTGCAACCCCCCTTTCTTCCCACTAGTGGCTCACCAGCGATTCCCACACTATCGTTATGACTTACACTTACCCCGAGGTCGGGATGGCCAACTTGGTGCTAAGGACCCACTGTAAAATAAGGTGCAGTTATACAATAACCCATGCACAAAAGGGTAGCACAAACACGCAGTTCAAACGGTATACCTTGCAACAACAAATCTGATTTATTAAGGGGGAAGTAACAAGGACGGGGGAGATCAGGTTGATTAGCTCAACACTCTAATATATATATATATATATATATATATATATATATACCTAGGGCACTGTGCACAGGCCAAACCTATAAGTCACTGTCTCTGGATACCCAGGCAATAGAAGGTTAGCCTATTCGGTGCAGCTGGCTGGGGTCCTGATGCAGAAAACATGCATTTGATACCTAAATGGATTAAGCAGAGCCAGCAGGCTCAGTTCGTACAGCCAGTGGAGCAGCCAGACAGATTTTGCCCTCACAATGAACATCAGACAGGGAGCTACCCTGATTTAGTACTCACGACTCCTGCAGAAAGATCGTTCTCACATCACTCGCAGGACCGAGCCTGAGATCCAAACACTTCTCCACACATTTATATGAAGAGCAGAGGGGTACCATACCAGACAGCTGCTTTATACTCCCGATCGCTTTCACTGCAATAACTGGGCCAAACGACGCAGCTTCACATGTCCTGACAGACCGAGCGCGATTTGAAGCAAATTCTCCAGTCCTCTACAGGGTGAGCCTGGTAGGTAGCTGTAAACGTACAGCCTTCTCTGCCTGCACACCTCCACGGATCTTGTCCGCTCCTTCTGGCGATGCTATCGCCTGACTTCTTGGCCTGCCGCATGTGCTTCCCGCGCAAAGACTTCCACAGCGCAGGAGCCAGAGCTCCTTCTACCTTCACGATCACCAACGACTTTGTCTCTCCAGGACAGTTGCAGGGCAGTTTCCTCTCGCTCCACTGGGCCCCGGTTGGCTGCTTTGTTTTGTCAGTCACTCCATACGCCCTCTATTGGTGCAAAAAAGGCGCCAAGGTCCAAACTACACTTCCCAGGAGCACCTGCCATATATTCCCCTTCAGGCAGGCTCCCAGTGGGAGTCCAAATTCTGATTGGCTCCAGCAGTCTCCATCTTAAGGCCCCCTTTCCCCAATTGGCCCATCTCATCAGTTCGGGTCCAAAATAGAGCGGCTGAACACACAGAGTCCTAGCTGCAAATAAGGCAGGTTAAACAAACTACATTTTTGCGATGGCACTACATATTTTCCAGCAAACAATTACATCTTTTAACCAAGCTCCCTCTGCTCTCTCAGCGACTGCAGAAACGGAGCGATTCAAACAACAACTCGACTGGGATTCAAGCAGTAAACCCACAGTCCCCCTACACAAACTAATAAAGCCTGCAAGCAGGCAGCTCTTAAAGAAACAGTACCAGAGGCTCTAAAAGCACTCACAGTGCCCACATTTAAGCGGCTTTACGTCGAACGCCAGTGAGGCAGGGAGCACTTAGACAAGCTCCGGGAAGGCTTTTAGGAACCCCCATTTATAGGGGATTTACACCCTTCCTGGCCTGGAAAGAACTTTGCGTCCGCGTCAAGTAGTTACCCTTAAATCACTTTAAGGCAAAAATAGTTTTAAACTGACAGCACATCAGACATTTTGTTACATACATTGGCACTGTATTACACAGTTTACTATTAGTTATACAATATTACACATACAGGCAACCTTTTTCTTTTAGCATCAGGTCATTACTTCCTGCCCATGAAACCTGGATAGAGGGGGCCCTTCCCTATCAGCTACCTGCAGGCTAACTGGGGCAGGGGTACCATACTCAGAGGGCAATACTAGCAATCTGGAATCATCCCCCAGGGTAAGTTTGGGCAAGGAGATCGGGGACACGTGCACCCCTTTATGTACCACATTCAAAGGCACATCCACAGGCTGGCCCAAGGACTCATAACTCAATCTCACTACAGGCCGTACTTCTCGGCCAGTCCATCTAGGAGTCTCGGGGAAAATTTCTGAAGGCTCAGACTCCATTCCAGCCCTACTTGGGATGGCCGGGGAAACTTCTACAGGAGCAAGGGACCCAGAGTCCATGGTACCTTCGGGAACAGAGCCCTCTATCTCTGAACTCACCCCACCCGGCTCAGCTGCGGACATTTCAGGTACTGGCGGGGAACTATCAGGGCACTCAAAGTATTCTTCTTGCTCTGGCATATCACCAGTTGCCTCCCCCATATCACTTCCTTCTTCTGAGAAATCAGACAGTTCAGCCAGTCCCAATGAGCTTTTATCTTAGGATTTAATACCTCTCACTTCTCCCTCTGGGATCATTGGCTCCAGAGACAAAGCTGGGGGCTGAGACAGTCCAGGAAACCCAACTTCATCCCCAGGGTTGATTAGGGGGTTGCCCCTAAACAACTGGCTCAGTTCATAAGAGCGGTAGTGCTCAGGATTATTCTCACTGTCCTCGGATACAGACTGGCACTCAATTTCAACAGAGGAGGGTGGAGAAGTCCCCTTTAGTTTAACTTCTGGGGAATCAACCGGTCTTAGTTTTTTCTTGGCAGTGACTGTAGTCACAGGCCCGGGGAGGGGGGCACTGGGAGGTTCAGCCTCTATCAAAATCTGTCCAATTGGCAGCAGATGATTTCTGTGTATAGTTTTCACATCTTTTCAGTTGTTCTCAGGCCGCACTTTGTATACAGGTAAATCTTTCAGCTTTCTTACAACAATATGAGGGAGATGATGCCATCTGTCAGCAATCTTATGCTTGCCATGCAGTCCCAGATTCCTCAATAGCACTCTATCCCCTTCTCTCAGCTCCATTGCTTTCACTTTCTTATCATACTGCTCCTTATTGGCCAGGTTTCGTTCAGCAGCCATGGTCTGGGCTAGTTGGTAGGCATGATTTAGTTGAGCCTTCCACTTCTGCACATACTGTAGATGATTAGCTGCTGTCACCCCATCAGGAGAGACCCCGAACCATACATCCACTGGCAGTCTAGCTTCTCTTCCAAACATCAGTCTATACGGGGAAAATCCAGTGGCATCACTTTTGGTCCAGTTATAAGCATGTACCAGGGTGTTAATCTGCTGGCTTCATCTAGGCTTATCTTTAGGCTGCAGGGTGCCCAACATGCCAAGCAATGTGTGGTTAAACCTTTCAGGCTGAGTATCTCCCTGGGGATGATAAGGAGTAGTTCTTGACTTACGTAGCCCCCACTAGGATAGCATTTCTTTAATCAAGCGGCTCTCAAAATCTCTCCCTGATCGGAATGGATTCTTTGAGGGGCCCCTTAGTGAACAAAGAAATTCTCAACAAGTACTTTAGCCACCATGGTTGCTTTCTGGTCTTTAGTGGGGAAAGCTTGTGCGTACCGGGTGAAGTGATCAGTAACTACCAAATATTGCTAATGTTTCTCCGATCTGGTTCTAGACTCAGAAAATCAATGCAGACCAACTCCATGGGGGCACTAGTAGTGATGTTAACCGGGGGGCAGCCCTCTGGGGCAGGGTCTTTGTTTGTAAACATCAGCTACAAGTCCTGATATGCTGTTCCACATCAGCACCCATTTTGGACCAATAAAACCGGGACCTCACCAAGTCAAGGGTTCTGTCTACGCCGAGGTGTCCCATGTGATTGTGTAGGGACCTCAACACCAGTTCTCTAAAAACAGTGGGCAGCACCAGTTGTTTGTCCACTTGCCCCTCTTTATCTACTGTCTCTCTGTATAACAGTCTATTAATCAGTTTCAACTTGGGACCTTCTTTGTGTAACAGGGCAGTTCTCAAGTCAGTGGAATGCAGTTTTGACACATCTCTCCCCATGTACAGAGCCTCCAGAGCAGTTTTTATCATGGGGTCTCGGGATTGAGCTAGCCGGAGACTATCATTATTGAACAGGGGTAATGCACTAGTGTCTAATGCAGAGAAATGACAGTAAGCAGCAGGTATACAGTTCTCAGATGGCCCCAAACAATCCACCATGCAATCCATAGCATCAGGAGATACCTGTTCCTCCTTGTCAAATTTTTGGCAAAGTGCTCTAATGTCAGGTTCTGACAACCTGACCCAGTTGTCTCAGGACACAGGCCTCCGGGAGCATCAGCATCTATGTGGTTCAGGCCTGCTCTGTATTCTACAGCATAGTTGTAGGTAGACAACGTAGAAAGCCACCTATGGCCAGTGGCAGCCAACTTAGCTGAGGTCTGCACATAGGTTAGGGGATTGTTATCAGTCTTCACCAATATCTTAGCACTGTACAAGTAGTCATGAAATTGATCAACAATGGCCCACTTCAAGGCCAGGAACTCTAGCTTATGCACTGGATAGTTCTTTTCTGAAAGAGTTAGGCTCCTGCTGGTGAATGCTACAAGTCTTAGACCATTTGTGTGCTCTTGATATAATACAGCCCCCAATCCTTGTAGACTGGCATCAGTATGAAGAATGTACGGCCTGGCAGGGTCAGCATAGGCCAGCACTGGGGCATGAGTAAGTTGATAGATAATATCATGGAAAGTTTTCTCACAATCAGCAGTCCAGCGGGTTCCAAACACATCATTTGGATGAAAATATTTTCTCTCAGTCTCAGAGGGCACAGCTTTCTTATACTTTTTGTGGGTTGGAGGGTACCCTTGAGTACGGTTCAGTAGAGGGCGGATCACTCGAGAATAGTCTTTGGTAAATCATCTATAATAACCACAAAACCCTAGAAACCTTTGCAGCTCTTTCAAATTCTTTGGCTGAGGCCAGGTAGTCAAAGCTTCCACTTTACTGGGGTCAGACTCTATGCCTTCAGTGGATACTATGTGCCCCACATATTTCATGGATGTCTGAAAGAATTGACACTTATCTATAGACAATTTGAGACCAAAATCTTCCAGTCGATCCAGGACTTTGAATAACCTGCTCTCATGTTCCTCCAAGGAGCTGCCAAACACTATAACATCATCCAGGTAGACTAAACACTCGAGTAAGTTCATGTCCCCCACACCACACTCCATCAAGCGCTGGAAAGTAGCAGGGGCACCTGAAATCCCTTGGAGCATCCACATAAACTCATAGAAGCCTAGTGGGCAAATGAAAGCAGTCTTCTCTCAATCCTCCGGAGCCATCGGGATCTGGTAGTACCCACTGCGAAGGTCTAACACGGAGAACCATTTACTACCATTTAGACAGTCCAAGGCATCCTGATTGCATGGCATGGTATACTGATCTGGTATGGTTCACCGGTTTAAAGTGTGGTAATCCACACACATCCACACACAAACAAGTTCCATTCTTTTTCCTCACTACTACAATAGGTGAAGCATAGGGGCTTCTAGACTCTTGTATCACCCCAGCCGTTAGCATCTCCTGCAGGTGTCATCTCACGTCATCTATATCAGCAGGGGCCAGGCGTCGAGATCGCTCATGGAAAGGTCGCTCATCCTGTAGCTGAATGTGGTGCTCAGCTCCTTGCACACATCCTACATCCCACTCCTTCAAGGAAAACACCTGCTCCCTCTGGGCGAGCCTTTCACTGATCCTTTTCTTCCGTTCTGCTGGCAGTGGAGAGTCACCGAAATCAAACAGATCAGGGGTCACTCCTCCCAGAAGTCTTGTTGCTGGGCAGAACAGCAGTATCTGCACAGTGCACCGTGGCTAAAGTGCAACTTAGCTTCACTCGAATCTCTCGATCAGACACATTGTGCACTTGAACCATTACTCTTCTGGCAAAAACATGGGCTCTAGCAGGCAAAATGCTGGGTTTAACCAGCAGCCCCTCTGGCAATTTTCCATCGCCTGGTGCGTCCAGCATCAATATTTTATTCTTAACATCCTTTTTAACCCGGACCTCTCCTTGTAGAACACACTGGGCATTTGGGGCTAGCAACAAGGATTCTAGGTCCTTCTTCCAGACAACACCCACCGGGCCTTCGGGTTCCACCTGGCTGGCCTTTCTCTGGGCATCGTAGGCCTTCTGATTCAAGGCGGGTATTCTGAGGCTAGCAGTCCTGGACCTCTGTTTTCAAAGCACAGCTCGCTAAGCGACCAAACATGTGAGCATTTGTTCCAATTAACAGGGGCACCCCATCATACAGTCCAGTGGGGGGACACACCAATGCCAAGGTTTCCACTTGTTCGTCCACCCCAGCCACAGAAGTAGGGAAAGACAACCAGATCCGGATATACCCAGAATAAGGGTAGGCCTTATCACTCAGTCCCCAAACATGTAGTCCATCCAAAGGCTGCAGAGGCACTTCAGGCAAGTGCTTCCGATACCAGTCCTGAAACATAATGGTTACTTGGGAACCACTGTCCAACACAGCCCAGATGGGTACTCCATTCACTCTCACGGTGGTCTCCATTGAGGGACCCACCATGTCAGACCATTCAGGGGGCATGGATTTGGAGGTTGCTTGGGCATTGGCCTGGGTAACAAAACTCTTCCGAGGAGGCCCTCCCTGAGGTCTGGTATAGGCCTTGCGATGCCAGGCTACTAGCCTGCTATTGACCCTCCTTAAGTTCTCGGATAACCGGCACTCAGTCTGAAAGAGCAGAACTTAGTATCTCGGGGGTCTTTGTTGGGAGGGAGATATCTCGCCTGCCGGGAGGCATCGGGGGTTCTGGAGGGCTCCTCTGAACTAGGTTGTTTGTTTCTGGATAACTCAGGCCCCCCAAATTTGGAGAGGTTGGTAGCAGTTTGTTTCAGTTCTCTCACCATTTCCTGTAAATCTCTAATCTCGGCCTTCAAATCACTCTCCACCCGGGGATCAGAGGAAACAGCATGCGCCCCCTCTCCACCCTGGGCCTCTGGGGGCACAGGAAAGGCATCAGGTCCCTTGTTCAATCCCCTTGAGGGGTGGGTCTCATCTGGTTCACTGGGCTCAGAGGTCTAGCATAGATTCACGACCCCCACATAGGGTTCCAACCCCTCTTCATCAGTCTCAACTTCTCGAATCTCTCTCATCACTTGGCAATATTCGGGAGGGGCAGCCCGTCGGTCATGTAACTTGAGTTTTAACAATATCACACTGGAAAACCTGGCAGACTTCAAGATATGATCTAGGCAGATCTGATTTAAGGCAGGGGCAGTTACCCCCCCTTTTTCGATAAGCTTTTTGCAGTGCCCTTTCCATTCTGGTAACAAAGGCTGACAGTTTCTCATTCCTCCACTGTTTAGCTGACTTGAACTTCCACAACAAGTCTTCCCCAGTTTCTGTACTCCCAAACACCCCCTCTAAGGCAGAAAGGTACTCTACTGCAGTGGCTTCGGGGCTAGTAGCCCACAAGAAACGAATGGCTTCCAAAACTGGGCCCCTCAGGCTATCCATCAGTCTCTTTCATTTCTCCCCCTCAGAGCACTGCCACTCTTGGACTAAAGGGGTAGCATAGTCCATCCAAGTCTCCAAATCATCTTCTCCCGAGGGCACAGGCACAGTACCAGAAAAAAGTTTCAATCTTCGATAGCAGACTAGCTGTACTGGGGGAACAACTATAGATGGTGAAGCCAGGATGGAACTCTTGGAGGACCCGGGAGATGTACCAGGGGATGGTCGGGGGATGGGATCACTGGAAAGGTCTAACACCTGTAGCAATTCTTGAGTAGTTCTCCCTTCTGCAGCTAACAGTTTAAGCAGTTTATCTTTGAAGCTATTAGTCTTGGGGGACCCGGTGACCGAACCACTCCGGACATGAATGACCCTCCACCCCTTTGGAGCACCTTCCGGGTAAATCTCTGGGGGCATCCTCTCCATGTCTATAATTATACTGCATAAAAGCAGCACCTGCAAGGTCTGGTTGAGTAGATCGGCCATTCACCCCTTCACCTCTACTTTGCCTAAACATTTAACATGCTCAACTGCAGAAACAAGGTCAGCGTTCTTTATCCCCAGAGGTACATCCAGTAGTAACACAATTTTCTGGGAATCCAACTCTTCAGCTTCACCCCACCCCATCAGTTTATGCACCGTCATCTTAACAGGGTCTAACTTAATTTTAGTTATGATATCCCCCTCCAGTTTTTCCTTTAGTTTGGCCAAGTTGGGGTATTTTGTCTACTCAGCCACTAGAGGACGCTAATCCCAGCGGTGCCTCCAAGATGTAACCCCCAAGTGGTGCTATCCCAAGGGCTACTACCCCTGCCTGACTGACTGACTGCTGACAGGTTGAGGGGCCTAGGTCCAATGTCGGGGTGCCTCCACCCAGAGGTTGGGGCCCTGATGCAGAAAACAAGCATTTGATACCTAAATGGATTAAGCAGAGCCAGCAGGCTCAGTTCGTACAGCCAGTGGAGCAGCCAGACAAATCTTGCTCTCACAATGAACATCTGACAGGGAGCTACCCTGATTTAGTACTCACGACTCCTGCAGAAAGATCGCTCTCACACCACTCACAGGACCGAGCCTGAGATCCAAACACTTCTCCACACATTTATATGAAGAGCAGAGGGGTACCATACCAAGCAGCTGCTTTATACTCCCAATCGCTTTCACTGCAATAACCAGGCCAAACGACACAGCTTCACATGTCCTGACAGACCAAGCATGATTGAAGCAGATTCTCCAGTCCTCTACAGGGTGAGCCCGGTAGGTAGCTGTAAACGTACAGCCTCCTTTGCCTGCACACCTCCACGGATCTTGTCTGCTCCTTCTGGCGATGCTATTGCCCGACTTCTTGGCCTGCCACACATGCTTCCCGCACAAAGACTTCCACAGCGCAGGAGCCAGAGCTCCTTCTACCTTCACGATCACCAACGACTCTGTCTCTCCAGGACAGTTGCAGGGCAGTTTCCTCTCGCTCCACTGGGCTCCGGTTGGCTGCTTTGTTTTGTCAGTCACTCCATACGCCCTCTATTGGCGCAAAAAAGGTGCCAGGGTCCAAACTACACTTCCCAGGAGCACCTGCCATATATTCCCCTTCAGGCAGGCTCCCAGTGGGAGTCCAAATTCTGATTGGCTCCAGCGGTCTCCATCTTAAGGCCCCCTTTCCCCAATTGGCCCATCTCATCAGTTCGGGTCCAAAATGGAGGAGCTGAACAGACAGAGTCCCAGCTGCAAATAAGGCAGGTTAAACAAACTACATTTTTGCGATGGCACTACATATTTTCCAGCAAACAGTTACATCTTTTAACCAAGTTCCCTCTGCTCTCTCAGCGACTGCAGAAACAGAGCAATTCAAACAACAACTCGAGTGGAATTTGAGCAGTAAACCCACAGTCCCCCTACACAAACTGTAACCCCTAGGGGGCACTATCCCAAGGGCTACTACCCCTGCCTGTTTAGCTAATAACAGGGTGATGGGCCTGGATCCATTGGCGGGTGCCTCCACCCAGAGGTCTGGGTTGGAACAGTCAAAGATGACCTGGTCACAGCCCTCTGAGTCACTGCAACCCCTCTTTCTTCCCACTAGTGGCCCACACAAATCAATCACAGTACACTTGCAACATACACTTACCCCCAGCGTTGGTTCAATCAGTTTGGCTCTGGGAACCCCCTGTAAAGTAAGATGCAGTTATACAATAGCCACTGTACAGTAATTCAATATAGACACACAGTTCCGTCAGTATACCTTTGCAAAACAACCAATCTGATTTATTTAAGGGGAGATAACAAGGACTGGGGGAGATCAGGTTAATTAGCTTACCACTGTAATACATATAGATCTATATATCTATCTAGGGCACTGTGCACAGGCCAAACCCTATAAGTCACTGTCTCTGGGTACCCAGGCCATAGAAGTCTAGCCTCTCGATGCAGCTGGTTGGGGCCCTGACGCAGAAAAGAAGCACTTGATTCCTAAGAGGATTAAGCAGAGCAAGCAGGCTCAGTTCGTGTAACCAATAAAGCAGCCAGGCGAATCTTGCTCTCACTATGAACATCGGACAGGGAGCTACCCTGAATTAATACTCGCGACTCCAACCAAAAGAGCGCTCTCACACCACTTACAGGACTGAGCCTGAAGTTCAGCCACTTCTCCACAGATTTATATGAAGAGCAGAGGTGTACCACACCAGGCAGCTGCCGTATAATCCCGATCACTTTCATGACAGTACACGAGGCCCAACGACGCAGCTTCACTTGTCCTGACAGACCGAGTACGATTGAAGCAGATTCTCCATTCCTCTACAGGGTGAGCCTAGTAGGTAGCTGTGCTTTTGCACAGCCTCCTCTGACTGCTGCCTAGCGGATTTAGTCTGACACTTGCTGGCGTTCAATCCGCCGAACTCTGACCTTCCACACGCACTTTCTGCGCGAAAGCTCAACAGCGCAGGAGCCCAGAGCTCCTTCCTTGCTCACAACCACAACGACTCTGCCCCTTGGCAGTTAGGGCAAGGACTCTCAGTTCGGGCGCCACCCAATCCCATTGGTGGGCTGCAGATACCAGTCACTTGATTCGGTCCCCACTGGTGCAAAAAAAAGCACCGTAGCCCAGAACTTCATTTCCCAGAATTATTGGCTGTATCCCCTATGGCCAGCCGGCTCCAAAATAAGTCCTGATTCTGGTTGGCTCAAATGGTCTCCATTTTAGTGTCCCCCCTTTCCCCATTGGCCCATCTCAAAAGTCCAGGTCCAAAATGGAGGGGCCAAACACACAGAGTTCCGGCTGCAATGAAAACAGGCTAAACAAACTGTTATTTCACAAATACCTTAAATGATCACAGCCAAACAGCCATATCTGTTAGATGGGCTCCCGTTGTGTTTTCAGCGTCTACAAAAGGGAGCGAGTACACCACAGCTCAGGCGGGATTCGAGCAGGGAAACACCAATCCCCCCCCCATAAAAACCTGCTGGAGCCTGCGAGTAGGCAGCTCTTAAAGAGACAGTACTGAAGGCTTTAAAAGCACTCACATCGGTCGCATTTTGGGCGGCATTGTGCCGAACACCAGTTAGGCAAGGAGCTATTAAGCAGCTCTGGGAAGGCTTTAAGGAACCCCCATTTGTAGGGGGGTTACACAAACTAATAAAGCCTGCAAGCAGGCAGCTCTTAAAGAGACAGTACCAGAGGCTCTAAAAGCACTCACAGCACCCACATTTAAGTGGCCTTACGCCGCACGCCAATGATGGCAGGAAGCACTTAGGTAAGCTCCGGGAAGGCTTTTAGGAACCCCCATTTGTAGGGGGGTTACACCAGGAAATTAGAAAAAGCTCAGTACAAGCCTACCATCATCCCTCAGCTGGACAGAGTGGGATTCCGATATTGATGAAGCTTTCCAAGCAGGTCAGCGAGCGGGATATTGCGTAGGTATTCATCTGGTTCCTGCTGTGTCTTCAGGGTTGAGTTCTTTCTCATGTATGCTGCTGGTTTTTCTTTACGAATGCCCCTGGTAAACAGGTCTGTGACTGCTTCTTGGGTTGTGGTGTAAGAGACTGTACCTGAAGGAAGTAGCACTGACAGTCTCGATGGGTAGGACGTGCAAAATTAGATTTTATGTGCACGAAGCAGGGGAGATAAAGAAGCATATTCCTTCCTCATTTTTTGGGGGTGTAGAGCGTAATCATTATCTAATATAAGACGGTGCGATCCCAGCATTGTGCGGCCCATCTGCCAAGCTTTTTTCAGTATTTGTTCCTTCGTTTGGTAGCTCTGCAGTTTTATTATAAAGGAACAAGGTCTGGCATCCGCATGTATAGGTTCTGGGCCCAGGGCACGATGCACCCTCTTAATATTTATGACAAATTCTGGATCCAGGTTTAAGATCAGGTGGAGGAGATAGTCCGAATAGGCCACTGGATCGGACCCCTCCTCTCCCTCGGGTAAGCCATATATTCGAATATTTTTGCGGCGGCTTCTGTTTTCCGTATCCTCCTGTCTAGCTGCCATGTAAATTTGCTCTGTTAGGAGAGATCGCCAACTCTCCTCTATTGACTCTAGTTGGGAGGTATCTGCAGAGATTTGGTGGTCAGCCTCTGCCATGCGTGACTGGAGAGTCCCGATGTCAGCCCTCAGTTCCCCTATGGAGTTACGCATTTCACTACGGAACTCCGAGATGGCCTGTAAGATGCTGTCCCCTATTTGGGAGTCCTGTCTCTTTCTTTTCCTAGGTTTGGTCGAAGGAGTGGATTTCCCAGGTCCTTGGTCCTTGGTTTGCTTGGTGGCCTGCTCAGTATCTGATGCTCCCCACTCCTTGAGGTCCTCCAGATCCGTAAATAGATGAAAATGATTCCTTTGTTGTTTTGGCCATGCTACGCTGAAGATTTTGGATGGCTCATCACGCTGCAGTAGCGTGAGGTAGAATCCACCTGTTTTGTTGCTTTTGTAGTCGAGGATTAAGCTATTTTAGAGTAAATATTGTCCGGTGCTGCAGGAGGTTTGCACTGGAGCTGCTCTCTTGTTCATGCTGGAACTGGAAGTCCAACCTCGATATTATTACTGATAATTTCCTCCTGGCCTTTTACTACCCTAAACAACCACGCTGTATAATTGCAACAGCTCTCTGTTAATGCCTGTCTACACTGGTATTCATCCTCGCCATTGTTGCTAAATATTTCCTTCTGGCCTTTAACTAACCTATATTACCTCGCTGTGTAGTAACAACTGCTCTCTGGTAATGGGTATCTGCTTGAAATTAACTCAGGCCTTGCACCTTCCCTCACCTTCATTTTCTGCCTACTCCTGGGTACTTTACTTAACCTCCTCCCTCACTTCTTCTGGCAAAACTGTGTTCGACCTAAAGCACTGTGTACAACCCAGTTGCTTTATGTTGCTTATGCTACTTACAAGCCCAGGTTTTACTAAGGACCCAGTGCCTACAACTGCCCCACAAACCCTTGGAACCGACCATCTGAAAGCATACAGCACTATTACCACTGCCCAATTCTTCTCTGCCACTGCCCACAATCCTCACAGGGAGCCACCTCCCTCCTGTTGGTGGCCGTTGGCCAAATGTCCCCCCCATGACAACTTCCCTGCTACTCCTGCCAGTACTTATCCCCATACAGACTAACTGTAAATTACGCTGCACTCATTCAAAGCTCCACAAAATCTGTCACAAGCAGTATAGGGAATATTTTTGGAGATCTGCTGCTGATCTCAGGAAATATACACCCCAATCCAGGCCCCAATAAACAGCAGTCTGCCCCCAAAGGGAATCAGGAACACTTACTTTTGCGTCTCTTAATATACGCAGCCTTCTTTCTAAGTTCAGCAGTTTGCAAGCCTGGGTCTCACAGCACAATCCTGATGTTCTCTCCATCATAGCAACTTGGCTCACCCCAAAGTACCCGACTCATCTATCTCAATTACAGGCTACACAATTTTTAGGCAAGACAGACTGACTAAGAGAGATGGCGGCAGTGCAATCTACCTATGGGACAACTTGCAGGGCCTTGTCATGCAACTACCCAGCACCGGTGATAACATACAAATACTTGCCATTAAAGTGCTCCTTGGTGCACATAACAGAGCAATGACTGTGCGCTCTCTGTTTATATCCCACCAAGACAGACGTCCCCAGGCATTGACTCTCTCATGAACTGCCTAGGTAATCTGAGACTAAACTCGGAAATCTTCATGCTGGGAGACTTCAATGTCATCTGGCTCTCCCCTGATGCAAACTGCCTCAAGGACACTTTCTCAGCGGTCAACTTCACCCAGCTTGTTGAAACCCCAACAAGAGTGAACTATAGGACAGGTACCAGTATCTTACTTGATTGGGTGCTCTACAACCGACCGGCGCATATCTCTAAAACCATAGTTCTCCCAGATGCCATCAGGGACCACTCCCCCATACTGTTCTGCTGGTCAGACAAGTTCGCTAAACCCCCTACTAGAACTATTATTCACAGGGTCCTTATTAAAGATCACCTTGAACTCCTGATATCAGACCTTAGCCTCCTAGACTGGACCAGAGTCTACTCCTCCTGCAACGTTGATACTGCTCAGGAGCAGTTCATACTGAACTTCAATGAAGTGTGCGACAAGCAAGCCCCGTTAAAAACGCACAAAATTAAAGGTCAGTGTAACCCATGGTTCACCTCTGGCCTACTTGACAGCTTAGGGACCACCTCTGGCTCAGGGCCCGTGTCATGGGCAAACAATCTGACATACAGGCTTATAAAAAGTCAAGAAACGACTGCACAACAGCTATCCATGCAGCAAAAAGCCAGCACTACAAGGAAGCCCTCTCAATCCTGGAATGATGGAAAAACATTCTGGAGCAATCTGAAAGAAATCACTGTGAAGGACCCCAAGTTAGCTCCCACAATGATCAATATCGATGAGGCTCCTTCCCTCGACCCAAGTATCATTGCTAACGCTTTCAATGGAGCATTTACCGATCTCAGCAGTGTCTATCCCCAAGACTTCTTTAGCCCAAGAGCAACAAATGTCAACCTCAGGAACCTTGAAGCCCCCAAACCCTCGCACCCACCATTCCACTTCAAAGTCATCTCACAAAATGAAGCCAAAAAATACTTTCTTAAGGTCCTAGGGAAAGCTAGACACAGCAGTGATAGTCTCGATCTCAAATTTGTCGCCTTCACCCTTGATGCAATTCTGGCCCCATTCACCCATATAGTTAACCTACCCCTCAGACACTCACACTTTCCACAAAAATGGAAGTCAGCAGTAATAACTCCAGTCCATAAGAGTGGGGACCATGCTGCCCTTGGTAACTACAGACCCATTTCCATTCTCCCTCCACTGTCTAAAGCCCTGGAATGGATTGTGGATGACCAGCTGGTCAAATATTTGGATAAATATCAACTTCAGTGCCCACAACAACATGGGTTTAAATGTGGACGTAGTACTACAACAGCCTTACTTGAGTTCATGGGCTTCTTATATAACTCCTTTGACCAAGGTCACCTCGCTGGTGCGGCTTTCATTGACCTAACCAAAGCCTTTGACACAGTGCATCATGACCTCCTGACTGAACAACTTGCAACTACTGGCCTCTCCCATGAATCAGTGGCCTGATTCAGAAGCTATCTTCACAACCACACGTAGCAAGTAAAGATAGGTAATGTCTTCTCGGATAGCAGACCAGTCTGTTTAGAAGTACCTCAAGGTTTAATGCAAAGAAGTGCAAGATCATGCACATAGGGAAGAGAAACCCTGAAGCCACCTATAGACTGGGAGGGGAGTTGCTGGTAGTCACAAGGGAAGAAAGAGACTTGGACATCATCATCACCGATGACCTGAAATCATCCAAGCAGACCACTAAAGCAGCAGGTAAGGCTAGGGGGATGTTGGGGTGTATTAGTAGGGGTATCACAAGTCGGAAGAGGGAGGTAATAATCCCTCTTTACAAGACACTGGTTAGACCCCATCTGGAGTACTGCGTGCAGTACTGGAGGCCACACCTTCACAAGGACATTGACCAAATTGAGGCAGTCCAGAGAAGGGCAACCAAAATGGTGCAGGGACTGCATCAAAAAACATATGAGGACAGATTAATGGAGCTCAGTATGTACTGTATACCCTAGAGCAAAGGAGGGAGAGAGGTGATATGATCAAAACATTCAAACACCTTAAGGGCATTAACAAGGTGAACGATTCTAACATGTTTCAATGTAAGAAAAATAGCAGGACAGGAGGACATAGCAGGAGATTAGAGAGAGGCCGATTAAAGGGTAATGTAAGGAAGTTCTTTTTCACAGACAGGGTGGTGGATGCATGGAACGGCCTACCTCAGGAAGTGGTGGATATGAATACAGTGCAGGTCTTCAAACAGGCATGGGATAGGCATAAGGGAGCAATACAGATGAGTATGACTAGATAGGCCATTGACAGAGCAAAGGCTGATGGCACATTCATAAGGTAGAAAAAGAAATGGGCAGACTGGATGGGCCTTGCGACCCTTATCTGCCGTCAACTTCTATGTTTCTATGTTGGGACACTATTATTTAGTATCTTCCTCAACTCACTCCCCTCTGCCTGCCAGGGGCAGATCCTGCTATATGCTGATGATGCCGTCATCTTTACCAGTGATCCTGACCCCAAGGCCCTCGAGACCCACATTCAGCAACACTTTGCTGAAGTTGAAAACTGGTTCTGTAACCAAAAACTCACAATGAACTACAAGAAGACAAAAACAATGCTATTCTCCAACCCCCAAAATAGGCGTAGGACCTGCCCTCTTACCATCAGTAATGCTACAGGCCTCCCACTGGAGCTAGTTCCTCAGTTTAAGTACCTGGGTATCACGATAGACAACACTTTGTCATTTGTTCCCCACATAGACAACATATCCAAGGTGGTCAACATGCATATTGGGCTGCTATATAGGCATAAGCATTGTCTATCCCCTGAGGGACTTAACCTTGTCATCCATAGCTCGGTTGTCTCACTCATTGACTACAGTCTGGTCATATATGGGGCAGCTACAGAAACAGCCCTCCATTACATTAAAGTAACTCTAAACAAAGCCTGCCACCTCCTAACAAACGCTACGTGCTCGACTCACACCTGCGACCTGTAGACGCAAGCTAACTGGCTTCAGCTCAAGAGTAGGCTCATGTACCATACTTGTCTTCTGGTGAAAAAAAGTTAGTCTACAACTCATGCCTTCAGGGGTACTGAAACTCCTCACCTTCTCTAGCAATCAGTGTCACACAAGAAGAGCAGATACTCAGATCTTTAGCATTCCTTGCTGTTGCACCTCCCAATGCCAAAGGTCTTTTGCGTACCATGCCCCTCTTTGGACTAATTCACTCAGTAATGATGTTGCCTCATCTGCCACCCTGGGCTCATTTAAGAGGAAGTTGTGGCATCAACTAGTAACCAACGCCAGCTGTGACTGCTTCCATTAGACAGACTTCTGCCGACACCCAGCACTTAACTTATCTGCGCCACCCTCTTTGTAATGAACCTGACTTGTAGCACTTCTCCCCCCCCCACATACCCACTCCCCACCCTGCCTCCTACCCTTACCGCTATTCTGGACTGTCTCCCTCTCCCTCCCTTACTCATTCTTACACCCGCTTCTCCTCCCTCCTCCCTCCCTCTCCTCCTACCCCACCCAGTTTACCTCCCTGACTCTTCTTGGTCTGCTTCTTATCCTCATCTCCTACTTCCCACCACACCACACACACCCTCCATCTCCCCTGTTTTCTTTCCCCACACTTAATTCATGTTGGCAAGGCCTCCTAGGCTGATTCCCTCCTTCTGTAGTAAACCACTCACCCAATCCCCCCCCCGCCCCACTATTTGCCTATGCCTTCTCCACTGTTTCTGACAAGGTCCCTGTGGCTGAATCTCCTCTCTTTAAGTGGTCTTTGTCCTGGGATTGCTTGTTTCCTCCTTGACCCAATCCTCAATGCATCTATTGGATGATTGTCTGCTGTATTGCCATATACCTTGTTGCAACGAATACTCACCTATGCCACTATAACTCATTTGTAAACGTTGCTAGCCTACTGCTGGCCACATAATCTCCTCTGCCTGTAACCCAATTGACGAGGAACCCATGAATGAGCTTATGCTCAAAGGCTGTATTCTGAAAATTCAATGAATAAAATAAAATAAATTTCCAATCCCCCACAGCCACTGCTCCCCCAACATGCCCCCACAGATTCCCCAAAAGCAGTGCGATAACAAGAATGAAGAACTATAATAGTAATGAGCCCCATCAAACATTAACCCCCCCACAGTATACGAACACAGAATCTGTAAACACAGTAACATAACATAATAATCCCTCCTCCCCTCGAATTTATAATCTCCACAGTCCATGATGAACAGTCTTTCCACCCATTGTCCAGTTCCCTCCAGCCACCCCCCGATTAATGTAATGTTTCCCAAGGAGTAACTCACTGTTAATTATGTACACAAACTGTTAACAGGGGTGCACTCCCCCCCACCATACTATGATATTTAATAACCTTTGCCAAATTTCCCCTCAACCTGTTATACTAACAATGAACTATTAACAATTACAGGTGAGGGGATAAACTAGAAAACATCATATGTTAACACCAAGAAACTTGATTGTTTAAACCCAATCAGATTAACAGTCATGCTGTCTTATCAACATTAGTCCTTAGTGTGGTCCTTCCTTAACTGATCGAGTAAATATAAAAAGGGAAAAAGAAAAAAACAAAGTAAGAGGGCAATGGTTCTTAGAAAATGCATATCCATTTCAGATCTGCTCCCTTTGGCAAAATAAAATTAGAAGCAGCAGTCCGGTACTCGTTGAGCAGCTGGACAGAGTTGGACTTCACTGAACATTGATCATTAAAGTTAACAACCAAACTTTCTCTATGTAATTCAGAGGCAGCTTAAAACCCCAAACCAGTTCCTTGATCCCTCTCTTCAAATGCTCCCGATTCTGGTTCGCAACTCCCCCATAGCATCAACTTTCAGGCCAAATTCTTTATAACTTTGCCTCTTGTTCCTGTATTCTTAGCACATCTGAAGCCTCAGAACTGACATACCAGTACTTGAGTATAGGCCCAGTCTTCTCTCTCAGCGCAGAAAAGCTACCCCCCACCTCAGATTGCAATCCTTGATGGAATATTTACTTACAGTCTGTATCCCATTGTATTCACCTATTCTCCCGGCCGCAGCTGTTAAAAGTCTTTGCAGAGTTCGACTCTAACGCACATGGTGGCTGGCATGAAAATCAAGATCTCCTGGGTGGGGTGGGGGCTCCAAAACAGTTTCGGGATAGCCATGCGGAAATTTCACCCACAGTAAGGAAGGTCCGTAAGTTTACTCATCAAGTCCAACATAAATCCAGAAAACTGGGTCACATACCATTTCCCCAAGCCTTTTACCCAGGTAATCAGCGATTCTTGAATAAATTTGGCAGGGCCTTCTTCAATTAGGTCACCGCTGTTTCTGAATCCTCAAAGCTACAGCATGCTCCCGATAATTGCACCTGAAATCATGCAGGATACCCCATCCTAAACTTGGTGCCTGCGGCAATTAGTTTGGTGACAATGGGGTGGAACAAAGCTCTTCTTTGGCGGACTGAGGCTGGTAAATCTTGGGCCACCCAGTTTACTGTAGATCCTTCCCACTGTATTTCTTGCAGAGCTTGGACTTTGCTGAGAAAGTGCTGCCACTCGAGGAAATTTAAGAAGCGAAAAAGTAATGGGCGAGGAGCTGCACCTGCTGCTGGCACGAGGCGTAAAGCCCAGTGTGCTCTTTCAATGGTACAATTAGGCCCATATGGTGAAGGACCTGCAAGCTTCAGGATTAATTTTTGTACAAACAAAATAGGGCCGGAGCCTTTCTCCTTTTCAGGAAGACAGATGATAACCGCATTGTTCCTTTAGCTCCGACCCTCGAGGTCTTCAACTTTAGCTTTGCGCCAGGCCATCTTTTGACGGGTTGCAACCAGTTCGGGGTCCACTTGATTGACTTTTTTTTCCTAGAGGGATGAGTCAGGCTTCATCATCCCCTGTACGTTTGGTGAGATCTTCTAATGCCACTGCCATGGATTTAAATTTTGAGGTGAGTGACTGTAGCTGTTCTCGGAATGGTTGGAATTCAAATATGAATCTCCCCACTGTTAGTAAGTTTGGCTCCAGCGTGGTGGTAGTGGAGCGCCCGCTTGAAGAAGCTTGGGCCTTGTTTTTTTTTGCTGATTTTCTCCAGCATTGGCAGCGGGGTATGTTTGGGCAATGCCACCATCATTTATACCTCCATAACTTCGGGTTTCAGCTATCTAGATGTTCTCTTTCTCCCCAACAATCTTTGGAAGCTGTTTGGTGCTGAAATAGTGGTAGGTGTATTAAAAAAATTGAAGTTTTAGTTGAGAGTAGCTGGAGCTGAACATTGGAGCTGTTAAGTGGTAGGCTGCATCACATGACTCAGGATGGATGTGTCTTAAGGGGGGCTCACATTGTAGTGTCACCCCAAGGTCATAAACTTGTCCTTGAGTAGTTGCACTGGTGCCACCCTGGAATGACATGAATGAAAGGACTTGATAGAAGTTATATGTGGTGGCACAAGATGGATGAAGAAATTGGAAATAAGGTTCAAAGTTGTGACATGTGCCAACAACATAGGAAAGCTCCAGCCACTGCTCCACTGCACACATGAGAGTGGCCTGAGAAACCCTACATTTTGATTATGCTGGACCGTTCCTTGGAAAAATGTTCCTAGTTATCGTGGATGCACATTCAAGTGGATAGATGTTTATCCAATGACTTCTGAGACGGAAGCAGCTACTGTAGAGAAACTCCAAATGAGCTTCAGTAACCATGGCATACTTGAGATGGTAGTGTCTGACAATGTAACTCCTTTTATTAGCACAGATTTTAAAGAGTTCATGGAAAGGAACGGAATTACCCACATAATTTCTGCTCCATATCACCCTTCTTCAAATGGGTTAGCAGAAAGGGCAGTACAGACATTCAAGGAGTGTTTAAAGAAAATATCTGGAGGTCGCTGGAAACAAAAGTAGCTTGCGCATTGTTCAGCTACAGAATAATACCACAGTCAACAACAGGAGTGTCACCAGCCGAGATGTTAATGGGTTGGAAATTGAGGTCAGTTTTGGATTTGTTACACCCTGAATTTAAAGGAAAGGTGATACTGACACAGTTAAAAACCAAGGAAAGGCGTGATAAGCATGCAAAAGCAAGTTTTTTGACTGGAGATTCAGTATACAGTCACAACTTTGGTCAAAGAAAGAGATGGATACCTGCAATTATTCATGAAGTGACAGGACCCCTGTCCTACAAAGTGTTGCTGGGAGATGGCAGAGTAGTGCACCGTCATGTGGACCACATCCACAGGAGATACAGTGAATCAGACAGAGCTGTGGTCATAGAGGTTGAGGACTCTGTGAAAAGGGGCCCATTTCCAAAGTAAACCCAATTCTTTATAGATTCATGAGGAATCTTAAGAGTTACCACTTACCACAGAAGCCCCAAGTACTCCAGAGACATCCGTCACTGACATGACACCTATACCACTTGCAACGGAAATGAAAGAAGTGACTTCATTAACTGTGTTTGGAGATTCCTCACCTGTAGATAGTTTAGTACCAAATTCAGAGCTTAGACGCTCTTCAAGGAACAGAAGACCACCCTTGTATTTGAAGTACTATGAACGTTAAATAATAATAATAACAATGATACAGTGGATTCCACTTAAGTGCACTTCAGATTAATGCACATTCCGTTTTAGTGCACATCTTTTTTTTCCCCATTTTTTCCGTAAATTTACAATGTTAAAAATTCTGCTTAAGTGCACACTGGATAAGTGCACTTTTCGGTTAAATACACTTACTTCCAGTTCATTGTTACACCTTTTCAAGTGGAATTAATTCCGGTTTAGTGCACAGAACTTTGATGGGGCTTCTGATGGGGCTTAATTAGGTGTTGCGGCTATATTTAACACCTCTATTCACCTCTGTTCACACTTCTCCCCATTCAGCATGCAGAAAGCAGCATAGAAAGAAAGAAAGTAATGCTGACCTTTTGGCAGAAAATCTCAGTGCTCTAACACTTGGAGCAACCTAATGTTAAACGAACAGATGTGGCAGCAGAGTGTTGCAAAGCAAAGAAAGGCTGGGAGTGTTACAATAATCAGAGCTGCAAATGCCGACATGTAGGATTATGTTATTGTGTTTATTGTAGGTTTATCTGTTGTTATGTACTAAGATAAACATGCATGTTCCAGAATCTAATCTGAAGCTGTAAACGTGGGTGTAAACTCGGGGAACATGGATCATTAACATTTTTAAAATGTTTTAAATGTACAATACTGTTAGCTGTTCAAACTTAATGCAGTGTATATAACTGAGTAGCAGCAGGATCTTGGCTTTTAATGTTTCATTTTGAGATTTTAGGGGTGGCAACTAAAATTGTTATGCTTATCATGGCTCTTTAATCAAGCCACAAAATGTCGGTTTCAGGTCAATTTCGGATAAATGCACGTTCCGCTTAAATGCACATTTTCTCTGTGCAAAACAGGTGTGCATTTAAGCGGATTCCACTGTAATAATAATAATAAAGGGTAGTAATGTCTTAAGGGGGAGAAATGATATATTTGCACTGTAGTGTAGTGTTTTGAGGTGCCGCTACAGGGCAGCATGGACTCTAAAAGAATATAGATCTTTAGCAATGGCAGTGTTGTGGGGAGACAGAGCCGAAGTGTGGAGTGATGAAGATGGCTGCCTTGTGAGAAGTATGTAATAAAGTTCTGCAGTTCCCAAAGAAACTCCCTGTGCACTGCTTGGTTTTTCAGGATACGACACTTACCTTATATGGGATGGGTGATCAGAGGGTGGGGTGCCACTAGACACCAGAGAAAACCTTACCTTATAAGGGACAGGTGATCAGAGAGTGGGAGGGTGCCACTAGACACCAGAGAAAGCCATACCTTATAAAGGATGGATGATCAGAGGGTGAGGCGTTGCCACTAGACACCAAGGAAAACCTTACATTATACAGGATATGTGATCGGCAGGAGTCACCAAACACCAGGGAAAATGGTAAAGTATACTAGACAGGTTTTGGGGGGTGCCGCTAGATGGTTCTATGTGATAAGGGTGACTCAAAAAGAGCGCCAACAGAAACAGTGAGTGTAACATTGCCGAACATGAAAACTGCGATGAGCACTACAGCAAGTGGCACAAACAGTGATGAGTACCGCTGTAGGTAAGCAGCGAAGGACGCAGCCCACTGTTTATGTAGGGTTTTCCTCTGCACCCCTTGCCCCCATAACATCATAATCATCCCTGGGGGATGACAATTGGGACAGGGGGAAAACCGGGAGGGGCTGCTTCATGGGGCAGGGACCACAAGTCAGGAGCGGGAGAATGTTGGGGGGAGCAACCTGCAGGTGGGGGGAACAAATTGGGGAGGGCAGGAAGAATGGGAGAGAGCAGCAAAGACAGGGAAAAAAAAATCTTCCCACAGGCAGTCCCGAACCTGCTCTGCCAGCCACAGGGGCAGTATATGTATCCACTGCACCAGACGGCCAGCTCGGAACTGGCCTGACCAACAAAGCCCTTTCAGTCCACAAAATAACCACTCCGTACACAATGAAAGCGTTGAACTTCACATGCGCTATAAATGGCACCTCACTAACTTGACATTCGTTATTTTTACCTCGCCCAAACGGAATCGCTTAAATTTACTCGCTGTTATCACAGTATATTCCACTAGACAGCAGAGAAACCTCTAATATTATATGGGATGTGTGATCGGGTTGTGCCACCAAACACCAGGGAAAATAGTACAGTATACAGGATAGGGGTTTGGGGGGTGCCACTAGACACCAGGGAAAACCTTATACTGTATGGGATGGGTGTTCAGGGGTAGGGGTGCCACTAGACACCAGGGAAAACCTTACATTATATGGGACAGGTGTTCGGGGGGGGGTACTATTTATTTATGTCTTTGGCAACCGGGCAGGTACACTGATCCAGAGGACCGTTTTCAGGCATGACCCGGGCCAATGAAGTGGCAACAAACATTGAAGAAAAAAGTGATATTGGTACATACAGATCATTAGTACATACCCCAAAACATGGGGTGGCAAGAAAAAGAAAAAAGTACAGCAGATAAATGATTATATACAATAACATAGGATTGTTTTACAGTAGACAGATAGTAGAGTTTTATATACACACAGTGCAGGTTATAACAACAACATGGAAGAAAAAATGAACACTGGAACATACAGAGCATTGATACACACCCCGAAACAAGGGATGGCAAGAAAAAGCACAACAGATAAATGATTATATACAATAACATGGGATTGCCTAACAGTAGGCAAAAAGTGCAAGTTTTCTAAACATACAGTGCAAGTTATAAAAACAATGGCAGGGCAGCTAGGAATAGAATTGTAAGGGTAGTGAGAGGGGTTTGTAGGAGAAAAGGAAGGGTGACAGGGGAGTGAGCAGAAGATGCAAGAGGAGAGGAGTGGTGAAACCCAGAGGGGAAGGCAGGCTACAGGGCCCAAGGTTATTTTAGGGTGCAATGCCAGCTTGTCATAGTCGGGAGCCAGGTTTTTAGGTTGCATTTGAAGGCCATGTGTTAGGAAGACAAGCGAACTGATAGTGGGAGCTTGTTCCATAGGAAGGGAGCTGAGATGGAGAAAGCTCTCATACCCATGGCAGTGGAGGCATGTGGCACTTCTAGTGGGGGGACAGAAGATGCCCTAAGTGACCTCGAAGTCACTCTTTCCATCAGGAGTTTTGCATAGATGGACTGGACCTGGTTCCTGAGTGAGTTGCCCACTAGGCAGCCAAGAGCATAGCTGAAACGTTCTTGTAGAGGGAGCCACCCTAGGGACTGGTAGAGACAGCAATGGTGTGTCTGGTAAGGGGCTTGGATGACAAACTGGCAGATAGAGTTGTAAGTCAAAGTAAGCCGGGAGTGCAGGGTGGCGGATACGAGGGAGTAGACAGGGTGCAGTAGTCTATGAGGGGCAGTAAGTTGCCATGCGTGATGGCAAGGCGTGCTTCGGGAGAGAGATTTTTTAGATGGAAATCAGGGCCTAGTTTTTGGTGGATTTTCTATATGGTAATGTTGACGTGTTCAGTAAAGGAGAGGGAGGGGTCAAGGATGACTCCCAGATATTTGAAGGACTGAACTATCTCGAGGGGAAGGCCTGCTGGGGTAAGCACTGCAATGGTGGAGTTGTGTTTGGCAGCCTTGGCGAGAAAAGGTTTAGAGCCAAATAGCATAGTCTTGACTAGACAGCAGGGACAACATTACATTCTACGGGACAGGTGTTCAGGGGAGTGGGGGTGCCACTAGCCACCTGGAATGATGTGGCAGGTGCCCCCAGGTTGGACACAAACATGTCACTGCTTCCAGTGCAAATGAGCCCATAATGGGCATGCCAATGGCCCCTTAGCACCTTGCACGCCCAATGGGCTCATTTGCATTTTGCAGCTGAATGCTTCCAGTGCTGTGTTCTAGGGGCACAATTCCACATGGACTGGATACAGCCCAGGTCCATATCAGGGCAGCACAGACTGACATAACTCTGTGATGACATGGGCTGATATTCAGTCAGATAGCACTGGTCTGCTACTTGACTGAATATATCAGCCTCTCAGTCAGGTGCAGTGGCAAGAGCAGAGCAAACATGTGCACCCAGCTTTTGCATATCTGGCTTCAGATTGCGACTGAGCACAACAGGTGCAGAAAATTGAGAAACACTAGTTGAATGTTCTGAGCACACTGATAAGTACAAAACCTATAACAATGAGCAGTTTCTGCTAGGTAGAAAGTGCAAAAAGTGAGTACACCGAGGCCTGGCTACTCAAAGCAGTTGCGCGTGGAGCAACAGGGTTACTTCAGCACAAGTAGCAGTCTTGTCTTCAATAATAATCATGCATGCACAAAGGCAGGCGTACCCATGAATATGCGGCACAGTGCGATATTCAACCCTGACCAATGTTTCAAGTGAGAACAACTGCCAGTTGTCACCCGGAGCGAACTTGAGCCCATAAAACAGGAGCAAGTAGGAGGCACTTCGCATGGGGAAGCAGGATAGAGGGAGACAGAGGCTGTCTGAGAGAGGAAGAAGGAGACAAGCAGAGAGAAAGAGAGGAGAGGAGAGACCAGGAGAGAGAGAGAGAGGAGAGAGAGACAGACAGACAGACAGGGAGGCCAGCGGAGGGAGTGAGAGGGTGGGTGCCACACAGAGCCACAGACCCAAGGGGTGGCACAGGCACCCACAGGGGTGGTTGACAGAGCACGGGCAATAGCCAGCCAGGGCAGGTACACGAAGGGACCAGCCGAGCGACAGGCACTGACCTACAGAGCGGGGGGACCAGTGGAGCTGGACACCCAGGGGGTGACAGGACAACAGGAGCCATGGCCAGTGCAGCATTCCAGATGGAGGCCATGATGAGGGGTGTGAGGAGGCAGGAGGCAGAGCAACATGGTCGTGGAAGGGCCCGTCGACGGTATGCCTGGAACAGGCGGTATCGGCCCCGCATCAGTTTTGAGATCCACGCTGATCATAGGCCAGTATCGCCCGAACCGGGCAATTCTGAGGCAGCTCTGTGAGTTGTGCAGTGAGGAGATACAGGCACTCACCAGATGGAGCCACGCCCTGACAGTGGAGACAAAGGTGACAACTATCATGTGCCTGCTCGCCACAGGCACCTTCCAGAGACCGACAAGGGACACCACAGGCATAACCCAGCCGGCCATGTCACGGCTCTTCACACAATTCCTAGATGCCCTACTGCCACATGCTAAGGAATACATCCACTTCCCCAGCACGCAGGTGGAGCATACAACAACCGTGCAGGAGTTCCACAGGATATCACGTATGCCTGGCATGCTAAGGGCCATCAACTGCACCCATGTGGGCATCCACATGCCTGCACCTGGCATGGAGGGTAGCCTACATCAACAGAAGGGCTACCCAGTATCAACTACCAGGTGGTGTGCGAGTGCCAGGGTGCATAAACAATGTCTGTGCCACATCCTGGGGGAGCACATGATGCCTTCATCTGGCACAGCTCAGCACTGTGCCACAGGTTCGAGGGTGGAGACATCCCCATAGGTCACCTAGTGTGTGAGTATGATGAGACCACGGGCAGCTGGGCACAGCAGGGCGTGGAAGTGGGAAGGCTACAACAGGGGGACCGCCATGTGCATCTGGGAAGGGCATCGGGTACAGTGACAGGGGTCACCGGTCTAACCTTCTCTCCCCTCACACAGGTGACAGTGGCTACCCACTCAGGCCCTGGCTGCTCACCCCCTACCAGCGCCGGTCATCCCCAGTGGAAGAGCAATACAATGAGGCACACGCCAGCACATGGAACATCATTGAGCATGTGTTTGGGATGCTGAAGGCACAGTTCCGTTGCCTGGACAGGTCTGGTGGTGCCCTACAATACAGCCCCTCATAGGCCTGTGGCCTATTCCTGATCTGCTGCATGCTGCACAACATGGCCATTGACCATGGGATAGCTGTCGAAGCCAAGGGAAACAGCAGTGGGGATGCCATGGGTGTTAGGCCGGGAAGAGGTGGGCAGTCCCCCCTGGGCGGAGGGATCCCCGGCTCATGTGGCTGGCACGCCACCGGCAAGACACAATTTCACAGGAGCACTATGGTGCATGCAGGTAGGTGGACAAACACCCATGGACAGAACCGACACAGTGGCTGGGCACACAGCCATGTGTGGGCATGGTCATGCACACTCAGGCATGGGGCAGTGGCGGTGCTGTGCCACACTGCCACACGCAACACCACACCACACAACACAACACAACACTGCACAGCATCACACCCACACAGTGGCACCCGCAGGCATGTGACTGGGTGCAAGCGTGTGGCGTGGATCAGACGCAGGGCACCGGTGCACATGCACAACCAGTGTTGAGCAGGCATCATCACACACACACCACACAGACCATCAGTCGGGCAGGTGCTCACATGGGGCAGTGGCGGTGCTGTGCCACACAGCCACACGCAACACCACACCACATGACACTGCACAGCATCACACCCACACAGTGGCACCCGCAGGCACGCAACTGGGTGCAGCGCGCTAGTGGATCAGGCGCAGGGCACTGGTGCACATGCAGAACCAGTGCTGAGCAGGCATCATCAGGCACACACCACACAGACCAGCGGTCGGGCAGATGCGCACACAGGCAGCGTGTCGTGCACCACACGGCTGCCATGACCATGCCATGCACACACACAATGCCTGTGTACACACAGGGCAGTGGCAGCAGACAGGGAGGCATGCACATCAGTTCCGCCACGCAGATACAAGGCTGCCACGGACACGGAGATGGCCACGCCACAGCCACCAGCGGACGTGGAAGCTGCGCATGACGGCCTATGGGGGGGGATCTGTGACCACCCCACAGGGGTAGGACTGCAGGACCACGACCGGGTCCTCGCAGGGGTCTGCAGGCTCCCAAACAGGCCTACTCCAGGTGTGTCTGGGATGCCCATAGCGGAGCCTGGCATCGACATGGTTGGGGTCGCCTGACGCCAGGGCCGTATGGTGGATATTGCACTCTGCGGTGTCTGTGGCAGTCGGCCATGCCCTGTGGCAGCCAGTGGGGCAAGGCCGATCGAGATCGCATTGGCAATGTGGTCCAGGGCTGTGGTTATGTTCTCCCGCAGGTGTGATTGGCCTCCAGGACCTGCGCAGTGCCCCTCTCACGCTGCTCGGCTGCCTGGTGCACCTCTGCGTGGAGTACCTGCACCCCAGCCACGAGCAGCATCTGTTGCTCCAGGAAGGCCCACAGCAATCGGGTGTGCTCGGCCAAGGGTTCGAAGTTCTTGGGTGCTTGGGTGAGGTGCTGACCCACCGGTGTCGTATGACCGTGCTGCACAGCCCCCCGCTCAGGTGGGAGCTACACAGCATGGTCCTTATGGGGATGGGCAATGACAGGTGCCCCGGCAGCAGACACAGTGCCCGACATCCCAACATCTCCAGCCGTCCGCTGCTGCCACCCCTCCAGCCCCTGTGCGCTGGCCAGCACCTGTACGGGTGCCCTGCCACCCTGCGTCACTGTGCCTGCAAACACAGTGGTACCAGGGGCAGGGGCAGTGGCCAGCAGCTGTTCCACCACTGACAGGCCACCGGCCACGCTGCCAGTGCTGGTGGATGGTATGGGTGTCTCCCCTCCGACAAGACCCCCGCTGTCCAGGACTATGGTCAGATCGTCATCAGTGTCAGACCCCACCCCGATCTGTGTCTCCGCACAGAGCATGTCGTGGCTGGCGTCTCGCTGAAACACAGCCAGGGCCTCGTCCGCCACCATGCCTGGGACATCTGGCTGGATGGCGGTGGCGTTTTACAGCCTATTGGGCCCCCGGATGCCTGTGGAAGTGGATGGCTGGTCCTCTGGGCTGGGCGGGCTACCACAACAGCTGCTGGCACCCTGCCACCGCATGCTGGTGTGCCGATGCTGTAAGGGAATACAGATGCGTTAGAGCCGCTGACTCGACAGGCCCCAGGCCCCCCGTCTGCCTGCCTGCCTGCCATACCTACCATGCAGTGAGGGGCTCCCTCCAGTCTGGAAGTCACAGCCCAGCATGCCCTCCACCACATTACGCCACATGGTGGCCGCCACCATCTCCTCCTGCGGCATGAGCTGTGTCACAGTGGCCTGGCCCTCACCTGTGGCCGACCTGGCAGCCTGAATGGCCGCAACCTTCTCCTTTATCCGACGCTGGTCAGTGCCCACCTTTTTCCTGCACTCCTGTGCAGACTGCTGGTGGCTGTCCTGCTGGTTCACAGCCTCTGCCACCTCCTCCCAGGCCGCAGCCCTGGCTTGGGGTGTGCCACTGGCACCACTCAGCAATGGCTCCCTGTCCAGGTATGCCTTGAACAGGGCATCTGCCTCCGCTCTCGTAAAGTTGGGCCTGCGCTTCCGGGCTACGCTCCTCACCCTTCTCGTGCTCAGACATGATGCTACCTGTGGACATGGACATGTAGTTAGTGGCTGCAGTGGCCCACCCCAGCCATCCTGCACCCTGTGCTGGCCATCCCCTCGGCAGGTGCAACTTACCTCTGATGGTTGCAATACCGGTCCATGGCTTGTGATGTTGTTTGGCGCCTTTATAGTGAATCGCATGCAAATGAGCCGATGCGCAACTATAATGACATGCAAATGTCCTCATTGCACTGCAGATAGGCTGATGAGCTAATCTGCATATGACGGCTGAATATTGTGCTGTTGCGCATTGCGCAATGGACTTGCTCCGGTGCATGTCGTCGTACAATGCTGTGACATGCACAGTGGGCACTCGCCAACACACATGTGCAACGGCATATGCTACTGCCTATTTCGCAGTGTGCACTAGGTGTGCTATAGGGGCCACTGTGCCCTATGCGCCATGGACCCTGCGGCGCCTGGGTGCTATAGGGGCCTGAGGATACTAGGTGCCATAGGGCCTATGGCACCGGCACTATAGGGACATGTGGTGCTAGGCACTATAGGGCCTATGGTGCTAGGGCACTATAGAGCCTATGGCACTTGGGTGCTATAGGGCCTATGGTGCTCAGGCGCTATAGGGCCCATGGGGTGTGGTGCATTCATGGCCCTACTGCGCACCATGCGTCATGGGCCCTATGGCGCCATGTGCACATTGCACATGCTAACCCCTGACCCCCACCCTGCTCTATGCCCTCTTGGGATCCTTGCTCCACGTGCCAGTGTGGCTATGCCCACACCGCGCATCTCACACCTAAGGCAGCGCAACTGCTTGCAAGGTGCGCATCTCATGCACGTTGTGCATGTGCGCTACTGGGAGCCATTTTGACCTGCTCCTTTGCTATAGCACCATGGCGTGCCGAGTTGTCCCACGCTCTCGGAACTGAAGCCAGGTGGAATTTGTTAACCTGGTGGACTAGGTGGAGCCCCATGCTGCCAGCCTGTTCAGGCAGCAGCCCAGGACAGAGGTGTGGCAGGACATCGCCGATGGACTGGTCCCGGCTGCTGAAGTGCAGTGCACCAGGGAGCAGTGCCGCCACCAGTATTGTGACCTAGTCAGGAGGGACCCAGAGCGGCTGAGGGTGCTGCAGGTGTGCGTCCGCAAGGGAGCCAGGTAAGTGGGCTCATACTGCATCTGTGCACGACCACTGTTCCATGGGGTTGGCAGGGCTGCATGCCATACCGGGGGGGGGGCTTGTCATTGTGTGCCCTGTGGCATGGCATTGCCAGTCATTGGGTGCGCTGTGCCACTGCCCTGTGGCCTTACCCGCCGGGCACACTATGCTTGGGGTGGGGTGGTGGGCTTATGCTGTGGCTGTGTTCTGATGTGTGCCTGTCTGTGTTCCTGTCCTAGGACCTGAGGACTGGAGACGTGCCAGGCAGCAGGGGCACCTGGTGGGCCGCAGCAGGCCCTTCAGCTGGGGGTGCAGGACCGAGCGGAAGTGCAGCAGCAGGACCAGTGCACGCAGCACCACGGTGGGCAGGTAGGCACTGTGCATTCCCACATTGTTGTGCTGGGTGGTTGGCGGGGGTGGGGGTATGGCCTTGGCCTCCTGTGCCTTGTGCCATGGCAGCTGTGTGCAGCACACGGTGCAGTGTGCGTGGCACCATGAGGCAGCCATTGCTCATGTGTGGCAGCTGTTGGTGGGCTGAGTGTGCGTCTGGCTACCACCAGTGTCGCTGTGGTTCTGCTGCAGCACCATGCCACCTGCCTGCCACTGTGCTGTTGGGTGGCCCTTGGGTGGTGGTGTCCAGCGCTGTGCACTGCCGTGGCTTGTCGGGTTGGCGGCAGGTGTAGGCCCATCCACTACGGGTGGCCAGGGTGCCACTTCAGGGGGGTGTGTGTTCCCACTGTCCGCTACGCACAGTGGGGGGCTAGGGTGCTATGGATGCGCACTGATCACCTGTCCCTTCCTCTGCCATAGGTGTCCGGAGGGGTTCCCGCCTGCCACTATATTGTCGACTCCTGCATCAGATCATACTTATAATGTCCCATACCATGCAGATAGCAGATCAGACCAGGTGGATCTTGCTCCAGGATCGGCACAGGGGGAGGCGCCAGGTGCCAGCAGGCTGTGGCCAGCCTTGATGGACTGCAGCTCCCTTCCCGCCTCTGTCCTCCCTTCCCTTACCTTCCCCCGTACAACTGTACAGACCCTGTCCCCTTCCCTCCCTCATCTGCCCTCCCCTTGTTCTTGACTGTTATGCTTCATTATTGTTGTTATAATTGGATTATATTTGTTACTTGTTTACCTGTCTGTGTCCGTGTCTGCTTTGCAGCTGGTGACTGGGTCCATGCTGCAGTGGTGTGGTGGGTGGCCATGTGGTGCGCCTGTGTTGATGTGTGGACTGTGCATGGTGGTGTCATGCCCCTCGGTCAGTGGCTGTGCTTGGAGTGGCCATGGGCTGGCAGTACAGGCTGTGTGGCATGTGTGTTGGGTGCCGTGTGCCAGGGTGTGGATTACTGTTGTCCGGGCGGGCGTGTGCCATCTGACGGGTGGTGGCCAGTGGGAGCTCACCCTTGGACATCAGTGCCACCTGTACCATGTGTCCACTGCCCTGGGGGGGGCTGGCTGCTTGCCTGAGCTCCATGGGCAGTGGTCACCTGTGTGCCGGCTGTGTGTCCCTGCCAGTGTTCCTGGTCCGGTTCCCCCACCTCCCCGCGCTGTCCTCCCTCACCTTCCCCAACGCCTGGCTCCCTGCTGTGCCTGTGGCTGTTCCTGCTGTGCCTTGGTGCATCTTCCTCTGCCCCTTGCGCATCCCTGGTTGCACTATGGCGCATTTCTGGTTGCTACCTGGTGCACCTCTCACTGC
Source organism: Neoceratodus forsteri (assembly GCA_016271365.2). Classification (NCBI taxonomy): domain Eukaryota; kingdom Metazoa; phylum Chordata; order Ceratodontiformes; family Ceratodontidae; genus Neoceratodus; species Neoceratodus forsteri. Next base: position 114,106,425 of record JADMNL010000027.1, read on the forward strand.
GCCATGGCACAGTGACTGCAATATTCAGCTGTGTCACGCTGGCGCATGCTGCAGTGCACAACCATTGAATATCACAGTCACTGCGCCATTGCACAGCTGACTTGCACTGCGCCAGGGTTGGCTATGCCTTTGGTGCAGTTCTGAATATCCAGCCCCTAGAGTTTGCAGAAATCAGCAAAAAAAAAAAAGGCATAAACTTAAACTAAAGTACTGACAAACATAAAACCAAACCTAAGACAATGGAACAGTTGCTAGGTAGAAAATGCAAAAAGTGAGTACACCCAGATAGGGTTTTTACCAGCAAACAGCAAAAAATGGCAAAAAAAAAATTTAAACTAAAGCGCTGACAAGTATAAAACCTAAAACAAATGAACAGTTGCTAGGTAGAAAATGCAATTAGTGAATGAGGTAAATTGTGGTGGATGGTAGTTGATTACAGTTATGTAGGGGTGGTGGAGGCTTGAAGATCAAAGATGGCTGGGTGGTGACCTGCAGTTCAGAGTGAAAGAGTCATGGAAGAGAACGGTTGTAGAGACTTAGAGGCAGGCAGTGGAGAGCTTGCAAACAATGGTCAACAATGGAACAATGATTAGGCGTAGACACGGTTTGACGGTACAATATTGAGCCACTATTGCAATATGTAGGTTTTTTTGTTCACATACTCCTATATGGAACAAGCATATGTCAATGCCGAATGTTGGCTTGCTGGCATTGGTTTTGGTACCGCAGGAGTTCGAAAAATGCATAATAGGAATGGCAGTGACGTATTGAACCAACATCAACCCCACCCCCACCCTGCAGAGACTGACAGGCATTGGGGTATGCCTTTGGGTCATCGGCCATAACACTCATGCCATTTCAACTCACCCTACCCTGCAGACACTGACAAGTGCTGCGGTGTGCCTTGGGGTCTTCGGGCCTTACGCTCACTCCATTCCATAAGGAAATACATTGAGATGGGTGCAGTATAGGAGAATGGGGTGAACTTTGGGGGCAAAGACTCCAAGACACACCTCGATGCCTGTTACTGGCTGCAGGGTGGGGGTGGGGTGGAATGGTGTCAGCACTGCAGCTGACAATCCCAAGTCACACCCCTGATGCCTGTCAGTCTCTACAGGGTGAGACATTACGGTTGGAAACCCTAATGCCCCAGGTGTTCGTTGGTATTTTCACTCCAAATTTTCAATATGGGCTTTTTATGACCCCACCTCATGAACAGTGGCACTATCAGTTCATTAGCCAAAAGGTGATTTTGCACAGCGACTGCGCCATTTAGTGCACAGGTGCAAGAACCCATTTTGGGCAGGATGTGAACAATGACAGCTGTACTGTTCATGAGGAGGTGTAAAAAAATGGCAATGTTGAAAATCTTGAGTGAAAAATAGGAAAAATTGCTGAAGTCACCAGCGTGTGTAGAAACTGTGCAACACATGCCCGTAACGCAATTATTTTTGGGATTTTTTTTAATCACATTTTCAACATAGGCATTTTGGGACCTCCCCTCATGAACAGTGGCACTGTAATTTTATTAATCTGTCCTGAAAGGTGATTTCCCACTGTAACCGCGCCATTGTGCGCCACAGGTGCGAAAACACATTTCGGTCAGGATGTGAAAAATGACAGCTGTACTGTTCATAAGGAGGTGTGCAAAAATGGCAATGTTGAAAAGTGCAAATATTAAAAATTGTAAAAGTTATGAGTGTGTGTGGAAACTGCGCAGCGCACACTCGTAACAGTCATATTTTGTAATTTTTTTCACCAAATTTGCAACATAGGCTTTTTGGGACCCCACCTCATGAACAGTGGCACTGTTGTTTTGTTAATCAGTCCCAAAAGGTGATTCGGCGCAGTGACCGAGAAATCACCTTTCGGGACAAAGTAATGAGATGACAGTGCATGTGTTCATGAGGTCGGGTCCCAAGAACACCATGTTGAAAATCTGGTACCAAAATTCCCAAAAATGACTGAGATATCCACCTAAGTTGAAACCCCCCCATTGCCTGCCATTATAAAGCTTGCCACATTTTGTTCAGTTCGGTCAACTTTTGAAGAGTTCGAATGTTCCCGCTCACAGAAGAAACAGTGCTGACCCTCTGGAGAGTGTATGGGTTGAGGGGGTGCAGGGAGGTGGGGTGCGCGAGAGGTGGGTGAGGGTTGGGAGGGGTGCGGTGGAACAACAAGGGTCCTTTTTTAATTTTTTATTACAGGTTAAAAAAGAAACTAGACTTTCAGCGGGATGGTTCTTTATTTACAGGTAAAAAATGATTTAGAAGCAACTGGATGGCCCAGTGTGCCATGACTTTGGGGGCATGATGCTGATGGGGATTAGGCACCCCGTCACGACAAAGAAAGTACATGATGCCGACGGAACTGGGCACCTCGGCAAACAAATTGAACTGGGGACATGCCAACACGGGGATTAGGCATCCCTAATATTGGCTTTGTGGAGATTGTGTGGCGGTTGGCAGGAGCTGCCATATTTATTGGAATGTTTCACCAGGAAAGGCACGTAACAGAGCCTGTCATCTGATGCTCAATGAGGAAACTGCACCTCATTGTAGCAGCAGATTTCTTTCAAGGTTTGGCTCTTTTGAAGTTTGCATCATCGCTAGCATGCTTGCTAATTGGTGGCTGAGGGATGCACCACTAAAGCATTCCCTGCATTCGCCAACACTGGCACACCTCTGAATGTGCTGCTACCGCAAGCTGTTGCTTGTGCATGTGCAAGACAACATAAAAATATTCATTTATTTGGTTTTTGTTTACCAGGTAGGGACATTGGCACATGAAGGCCCATTTTCAGGTACGACTTGGGAAAGTACAATAGAATACAATGTATAATTAGCCGGAACAGCTACAAGGTCATCACTGCAGAAAGCAAGATCAAAGGCAAGCAATAACACTAGCAATCGATAAGTACAACTAAAGTAGCAATAGGTGTGCCATACCCAGAGCTAGCTATCAACCTGATTACATAAATACACCAATAAACATGAACTACATGAAGGCAAAGCATAACAGTGACAATAAGCACAATGCAGAACGGACAAGAAACAAAGCAGCAGTATCAGAATAGCTAGATAATGTAAGGAGATCAATTTGGGCCAGGGTCTGGGCTATGTGCAATCACAGACATTGTAAATGTAAATGTTTCTGTAGAGCCCCTTTGAAGGAGAACCCGGCCAAAATTGAAGCCTCCAAAATGGGGCCAGAATTCTCATCCAGCCAGGTCTCGGTAATGCAAGCCAGATCCACCCTTTCTCCAAGATCTGCAATAATTGCAGTCTTGTTTTTGTTGGATCTGGCATTGCGTAACACAGCCCAAGTTGGACGAACTTCCAGGACTGCCCGGGCCACCTGCCCACCAATATTGATGGTGCTGTTGGGTATGGAGACCAGGCATGGTAAACCACATTCTGGGTTCCATTTCACCCCAGGGCATCTCCTGGATCTCACGACCCTGATGTGGTGGCCCCGCTCATTCACTGTTCACCACCCTCCCACCCTTCTCCCCCCCCTGTGAGCAAATGCCCAGGCGCCCAAGCGTTGGTAGGTTGTAAACTACGGTGGGAGGAAAAACAGGAGGAGATGTGATGGGCAGAGGGTGAATAGCGCACAACCGTGGGGGCAGGCCTCCAGCATATCACAATACTTAGCTGACCTACAGTCTAATACAATAAAACAAAATAACTTAAAATAACAAATCCCACAAAACTCTGTAAAAAAATAAAAAAATCATCTGCTGTTAATAAATAACAGGCTTTAGTCCAGGCAATAGTCACTTAGCGTATAACACACAACTCCCACTATTATATTTCCCAAGTACCTTAAACAAGTAGTTCCATTCAACAGTGTCAAATTCCTTGAAGAAATCAATAGAAAGGATGGGTTTACAGTTCGTTTGGAAGCCCACCGGAATAATCTAAATATTTCAGCTGGCAACGTGCCCCTGAAAGACCCTGGTTGGAGTGAATATGGGATCACCAACATGGAGATTTGCTTAGACTCTACCTCTGATGTACAGTTGCAGCCATAGATACGTTCAGATATTTCCAGATATTTTGCGATATGTCTAAAGAGATTCTCTCTGGTGGCCCACAGTGGTATTGCAGGCAGGCAGGAAATTTCACCAGAGGTATCACAGAAATTTCAGAAAATATCTGACCATGTCTATGGCTGCTACTGTACTCCTGTTATTTGAGGACCTTAAACTTAAATATAAACTACACTGGTTTCATTTTGTTACCTATCTTCAGCTTAGGAAAGCATTATCAGATTCTATTTTAGACTTTAACTTTAAACCCCACCTACTGATCTTGAATGGCAACACATTTTCAAGACACCAAACTTAAAGGGAGGTGTCTCTTGGATTTGTAAAACCTTAATTAGTAATACAGATAGTAATGCACTCATAGATACATCTAAAATTAAATGGAAAGCTCACTTGAGATACAGTATTTCAACAGAAGAATGGCTATCCACCTGGGTGAACTCATGTCATACTTGCATAGCAACATAGACACTGACAGTAGATAAGGACTGCTTGGCTCACCTAGTCTGCCCATTTTCCCCTCCCTAATATAACACTGCAGAACCTACTTAATCTCCAGCTTTACCCCCCTTCCCCTACCTCTAAGGTTCCCTTATGTCTATCCCATGCATTCTTGAAGCCCATTACAATTTTCCCCCCTCTACCTCCACTAGGAGGCTGTTCCAGGCATCCACCACTCTTTCTGTGATGAAGTACTTCCTCACATCTCCCCTGAGTCTACCCGAGCTTCATAGCATGTCCCCTTGTTCTTGAGCATCTTTTTCTCTGAAAAATGCTTCCCTCTTGAATTTTATTTATACCTGTGAGGTATTTAAATGTTTCTGTCATAACCCCCCTCTTCTTCCTTTCCTCCCAAGGTGTACATATTAAGGTCCTTCAGTCTCTCCTCATAGGGCTTGTGATGGAGACCCTTGCAGGAAAGTACAGAGCAGAACTATACAGTTAAAGATATTACATCAGTACTACTCCTCCCCTCTAAGACAAGAACAACTGAACTATCTTATTGGAGGCGCCTGCTGAAGGTGGGGTGGACTCCGTGCCAGTCTACTCCATATGTTAAGGAGTTGTCCCAAAATTGCTAGTATTTGGAAAAAAGTTCATGAGATATGTGAAAAGGTAATTAACAGCAAGATTTTATTTTCCTCTGTGGTATTTATTTTGGGTCTTTCTTCACATTTGAAGCATTTGAATAGATCTCAGGTCAACTGGGTGTCAGCTGCTTCACTAGCACTTAAAAGACTGATTCTCTCCAAATGGTAAGAGACAAACTCGCCCTCCTTTACAGAATGGTATACAGTAAAACCTCATTTATCCAAATGTCTTGGGGGACATGAAAAACATTTGGATAAATGGGGTTTTGGATAAGCAAGGTTCCTGTTCTTACTACAGTACAGTATGCATGCTGGCTCTCACACAACCACTTCCCTTCTCTTTCTCCCTTCTCACAATGACCAGCTTGAATTTCACAGCACAATTCAGTTCCCTGAGCTCAGCAACTATTGTACAGTACTGTACTTACAACAGATGGAGAAAAGACTTCTCATCTCCAGCATGGCCTAGCAGCTTCAATTTTCAGTCTGTTTTAGTGCTGGCAAGACCACGCGACTGAGCAGTTTCGGACTGATGACTCACATGTGGCTTCACAAAAGAGACATTCAGTGTTTGTGGGGACAATTTGCTCTAAATTTAATTGGGGGGCAGAAAAGACCCAGAGCCAGTTTAGCACAGTGAAAGTGATGCTAATGGGGGGGCTAACAGCTTCGATTTTTGTTCGGGTTTCAGTGCTGGCAAGACCGCACGGCTGAGCAGTGTCGGGCTTCAGTGCTGCAGTGAGCTTGGGGGTGGGTTTTGCTAAACTTGTGAAAGTCTCAGTCTAGCCTGAACTAATTAGCCTAATCTGACTACTTACTACACACTGTGCAGCTGGCTGTGCAGCTGTTGAGAACTGACTGCAACGCTGAAAAAGCGCTAATGAAGAAATGAATGTGCCAATGGCTCTGTAATGGCTCTGTTTAACAGCTTTCTGTGGGGGACATAACTCAGTTTTGGATAACTGAGGTTTTTGGTTAAGTGGGGTTCGAATAAACATGGTAATACTGTAATAGTATGACCCAATTACAAACAGTGAAAGAATTTATCTGATCTAAGACCAGATTGAAACTTACACTGCAACTTGGACCATCTTTTTAGAACTTATGTTTTAAAGAAATATCATAAATCATAAATCAGAATCTCTTTTTACAAAGAAATATCATACATTTTTAAACCGTTCAAAGTGAATGGTGTTGATCCTGGTGGTCCTTTAACCTCTTTGAGAACTGCTTGCCCTTTATCTATATGCGTCAGCATTATTATTATTAGGTTTATGTTTAATTTGGAGTTATCTATTAGAACTGTTTCTTTTGATCCTTTTTCCTGTCTGTTTTGAATGTTTTTGATTTTACTGTTATTCAGTGTTTTACTTCTGTTGGCTATTTAACAAATTCATTAGTAATACAGTACTGTGTTTTTGTTGAAAACAATACAAATTTTTAATTGGAAAAAAAGAGAATGCCTGATCACCCATTTTGGCGGCAAATTTGGGAATGGTGAGGGTGGTTGAGTCCACAGATCTGAAAGAATAAGATAGGCAGGCACTTTGCAACAGGGAGAATAGGGTATCAGGAGTGGTGGGCCTAAGTAAGTTACATACAAAACACCTAGTGAGTTGGAATGTGCAGCAGAAGGGGAAAGTCAGCCCAGAGTTGTGTATAACAAATGATGTGTAAGATGTGGGGAGGAAGAGGCAAACTAATAGATATTGTTGCTGGCCAGATTCTGTTTGTCAAGGATTGTTTTGAGAGCAGTTGAGTAGATCAGAGAGCTATACTGCAGGCAAAGAAAAGAACCTTGGCTTATGGCTATCCGTGCTTTGGGAGTGAGGACTTTGCTGACCTGATAAGCCTGGAGTTATTAGCCTCGCAGGTGGCAGTGATGTGGGTGGAGAAGTCAAGGGCTGAATATAGGGTGATGCCAAGATATTAGAATTCCTCTAGAATAGAGAGGGAGAGAAATCAGAAATGCCTGAGACAGTCACAAGGAAATCAAAGGGATGGGGGGCAGAGATTGTGCAATACATAAAGTAGGGCCTATAGCAAAAATGAAGGTTAACAAAATGGGCAGACTGGGTGGTCCCAGCGGCCCCTATCTGTCATCACAGTCTATGTTTCTTTGTAAGTCAAATTCTTTGGAAAGAGCAGTGAAAACTACACCAGTAAGAAGCCTCTGTCTATGGCAACTTTGATGTAATTCGTGATCTGGCCTAAGGCAGTACTGGTGCTGCACTCTTTCCGAAAGCCATGCTGACAGGGAGAGAGAGAAGGTTATATTTTTGAAGGTTATCGGTAAGTCAGGTAGCTGCCACCTTCTAAGTAGTTTACTCAGGCTGGAGAGCTAAGGGACAGTACTGGGAGCTGAGTTTTGGATCACCATTTTTTGGGGGACAGGGACAATTTTTGCTGTTTTCAGGAGATGGTAACAATGCCATGTGCAAAGGAAGGGTTAAATATAAGAGTTAGGGGGCAGGCTAAGACGGAAGTGCCCATAACAATGGAGCAGGTGGAATGACAACCCATGCACTGTACAGTCACATAGAATTGTTATGTGCTCACCTGAACTGCTAGAAGAAAGATGGTGGCAAGGTCTGTGTGAGCTCAGAGTCAGATGCAAGGAATGCTGGAATTTGGGTGCATGTTACCAAACAATTTCCACTCCCAAAACATTAGGGTTCATACCCCTTCACCATGAATTCTATTGTGGCATTGGGTAAGGTGACAAAAATTGCACCAGTTGCTCACCTTTTGATATTGTGATGACATTGGTGTGAGACAATTAGGCCCTGTCCACACTATCAGCACTTTTGGAAACCATTTTGAAAACCGTTTTGTATAATGGTTTTCAGAACAGTTGTTCCTCCATCCACACTGTAGCTGACTTTGGAGGATGCCCCTCAGAGTTCCCAGGCATACTTGCAGCAGTCCTGCAAAGCATTGTGGGTGCCCAATGCATGCTGGGATACTTGGGAATGGGCATATTAACCGATCGGGCTAAAAATAGCACCGACCGATTCGGGATCCCATGGCGAGGATGGGGATGTGAGTAGTATTATCCCCTTTTCTTTCAGGAGGCAAACATTTGCCAAGACAGCCCACGGAAGTTGCCTTAAACTGCTTTACAGTACAGTGTGCGTCCACACCACTATTAAAATAGTTTAAGGCAACCGTGTTGGGATGCAACCATGCTCAAAACCTGCTCTGAATGCTCTGTCCCAAATGGTCATCTGCCACACTCCACCTCCCCTCTTACAAGTTCACTTAGTTGACTGATCATGTGCCACCCTGACTGGAGGGGGTAGAGAGGTCTGCATTACTGATGATGCTAGGAAAGTCAGTCCGTCTAATGTCATCAGTGACACTGACCACTCCACTCCCTTCATCCTGGTCACGTATGACAGCTGACTGACTGAACTTGTAAAGGCATGCTGCATGTTAGGAAGGGGATGACAGGGCTTCCCTGAAATTTTGACTACTGGCCCCCCAAAACAAGGATTGGTGGTCAGGAGAGGGTCCAACTATAAAAGACATTTAGGAGATTGGGGTATTCAGCTGGAGAAGGTTCATAAGGTAGAAAAAATGTGCAGACTGGATGGGCCTTGCTGTCCTTATCTGCCGTCAACGTCTATGTTTCTATGAGAATAGGGAGAGGTTGGAAAGATGTCATCGGCTGCTAGTGCAGTGCAAGGACTCCAGGAAATGTTTAAAAGAAACAAGTGGGTGGGAATGGGGAAGGGGATTAGATGACTAAGATGGAGAAGGGGTCACCATGGGACTAACCCAGGCCAACTTGGGAGGGCTAGAGGATTAAGAAAGAAACAACTTTTAATACTTCATTCATTTTGGCCAAACATTGGGTACCAAATAACAAGCAGCCTTGTTTTAAAAAAGGTACTCATGGACCCCTACCATCTTAACCTGAGCAAATCACATGACCTCCCTGTGCTTTTATTCACTCAGCTATACTCAGGTACGAAATTGCCCGACTGTCCAGAGCTTTAAAGGAGCTTTGAAAACCTACCTTTTTAACAAAGCTTTTAATGACCGTTAATTATTTAATCTTAATCTTGTTTTAAATATTTATTGTTTTATGTAATTTGTAAAGGCGCCTTGGTTTAAGAAAGGCGCCTTAAATAAATAAGATTGATTGATTGAGAATCAGAGCAGCCCCCAGTGAAAACAACTCAGACATAGTCATGTTAAATCAAAGTGTAAATACTGTACATTAAATCACAGACTGGGACAGCAATACATGCTGTGAGCAGCAGAAAATGAAACTCTGAAATGATAACTCACCTTCATAAACTGCTCCATAGCTTTGGAAGCCAATGAGTTGGACCTGAAGAGCGTGTTTGTGTCTGCTGTTAAAACAAAGAATAACAAAAGATTACTGGCCTTCTCAGACTTCTGACTTTCAAGGTTGCCTGAACCTGCTTGGAATCAGATTTGTGTTGACATTAAGTTTTATTTTGATTATCTGTTTTCCCCCTGGTCCAGCTTCACCTCCGCTACTGACTTAACACTCCCCAGGTCGACTGTCACCGGGATACTGCTGCCCTGCATACATTCTGGCTCAGATCTTGATGACCACCACCATTCACGGCACTTCTCAATAAACTCCCATTGAGGAGCAGCTCATTTGGGCTGGGAAGGGGAGTATACTCCAGGAGCAATCTGTTCATGGTGAGGGATGCAGGATAGGCTCTCATCATAAGCAGCAGCCAGGACTTCTTCCCTGTTTCAACTGACCTGCCACCTCATGTCAAGAGATCCTTGATTCAATGCTGTCCAATGGGGAGAGTAGTGGGGGTCACCTGGCTACTGATGGTGTCAATGGCTTTCTAAAGCCCCATCATAGGAAGCACACGGTGGTGTAAGGAGTGCCACCCTCTCCCAGGAGTTGGAGAGTGCTTCAGCAGCTCAGGGCTGCCAGTAGGGATCATGGCCTGAATCCAGATCTCCCACATCCTAGTGCAATGTGTTTTTGCCAGCCCCATCACACTTCGTAGCAAACTGAAATACTTAGGACAGTGCAGGCTTTTATAGCTGTATCCAGCACTGGTAAAGCTCCACTGCAGGGAAGGAGTGAAGTCACAGCCTCTTGCTGCATTAGGCTGTATTCCCTGTATTGTCATTGGGCTCTGCAATATGGAAGTTGTGTAAGCAAGGGCCGCACAAACTCAACACACTGAAAACAAGAGGTGTCTGGTGTCACCGCGCCCTGCTGTATAGATACTGTGTGAGAAGAGACCGCACAGACTCAACACACTGAAAACAAGAGGTGGCTGGTGTCACTGTGCCCTGCTGTATTGATACTGTGTCAGCAGAGACCACACAGACTCAACACACTGAAAACAAGAGGTGGCTGGTATCACTGTGCCCTGCTGTATTGATACTGTGTGAGCAGAGACTGCACAGACTCAAAACGCTGAAAACAAGAGCTGGCTGGTGTCACCGTGCCCTGCTGCATTGATACTGTGTGAGCAGAGACCGCATAGACTCCATACACTGAGAACAAGAGGTGGCTGGTGTCAACGTGCCCTACTGTATTGATACTGTGTGAATAGAGACTGCACTGACTTAACACACTGAAAACAAGAGGTATCTTGTGTCACTGTGCCCTGCTGTATTGATACTGTGTCAGCAGATACTGCACTGACTCATCACACTGAAAACAAGAGGTGGCTGGTGTCACCGTGTCCTGCTGTATTGATACTGTGTGACCACAGACTGCACTGACTAAACACACTGAAAACAAGAGGCATACTGTGTCACTGTGCCCTGCTGTATTGATACTGTGTGAACAGAGACCACACAGACTCAACACACTGAAAACAAGAGGTGTCTGGTATCACTGTGCCCTGCTGTATTGATACTGCGTGAGCAGAGACTGCACTGACGTAATACACTGAAAACAAGATATATCTTGTGTCACTGTGCCCTGCTGCATTGATACTCTGTCAGCATAGACTGCACTGACTCAACATATTGAAAACAAGAGGGTGGTGTCACCGTGTCCTGCTGTACTGATACTGTGTGAACAGAGACCACACAGACTCAACACACTGAAAACAAAAGGTGGCTGGTGTTATCATGCCCTGCTGTATTGAGACTGTGTGAGCAGAGACTGTAGAGACACAACACACTGAAAAACAAGAGGAGGGTTGTGTCACCATCCCTTGCTGTATTGATACTGCGTGAGCAGAGACTGCACAGACTTGATGCACTGAACACAAAATGTGGCTGGTGTCACCATCCCCTGAGATTACACGGACTCAACACACTGAAAACAAAAGGTGGCTGGTGTCACCATCCCCTGCTGTATTGATACTACGTGAGAAGAGACTGCACAGACTTAATGCACCGAAAACAAGATGTGGCTGGTGTCACCATCCCCTACAGTACCGATACGGTGTAAGCAGTGACTGCACAGACTCAACACACTGAAAACAAGAGGTGGCTAATGTCACTGTGTCTTGCTGTATTGATACTGTGTGAGCAAAGATTGCACAGACTCAAAACACTGAAAACAAGAAGTGGCTGGTGCACCGTGCCCTGCTGTATTGATACTGTGTGAAGAGAGACCGCACAGACTCAACACACTGAAAACAAGAGGTGGATGGTGTTAACGTGCCCTAAAGTATTGATATTGTGTGAGCAGAGACTGCACAAACTCAACACACTGAATACAAGAGGCGTAAGAATGGAGCACTGTCCATACCATTCCGCCGAACCTCACTAGGGCAGCGTGCTTTCTCCTATCGGGGGCCCCCCTCTGGATAAATGAACTCCCGATAAAATTACAAACAAACAACAGCCTGTTTCAATTCAAAGTAGGCCTCAAACAGCACCTAATGTCTAACTCAAAATGCACCTGCTTCTCAGGCCCCACTTGATAGACATGCCTACCCCCAAGGTAACACCCATCAGGGCTACCTAGAGAACCCTGTCTCCATTCCAGCCTAGCCAAGGGCTTAAGTAAGCTATCAGTTCTCTTTAAACACATTTGGTACTGCCCCTCCCAAACCCCCCACCCATACACACGCACATGCTATACTCGACAAAGCCCTCTGGAGCTGCTCCCCCATCACAGCCCCCGCTTCACTATCCCCACCTCTCGCCTCTGCGTTGGTTTCAAACCCAATCCCCTTGTTTCACTGTCACCCAACCTCTCGCCATCTGGGATAGCGTTAAACCCTATGCAGCTACTCTGCCATAGTCTATCAACGGATTTGGAGGGTTCCAGGGGTGTGCTACCTAGGGCAACCGATTAGAAATAGCTTAGTATTCAATTACAACTGCTCAGTTTTTGTTTCTCCTATTTGTCTAATTGTGATGTAATCACTCTTTAATGCCTAATGATCAGGCCTCTGTAACCTCTGAATATGTGTATTGTCTTATTGTCCACCCTTACGTGGAACCTTTGTAAAAGAGCTCATGCTCAAAGGTCATTCCGAAATACTAATTAAACAATTAAATTAAAATGGTGTCGCCGTACCCTGCTGTATTGATATTGTGTGAGCAGAGACTGCACAGACTCAAAACTCTAAAAACAAGAGATGTCTGGTGTCACTGTGCCCTGCTGTATTGATACTGTGTGAGCAGAGATTGCACAGACTCAGGACACTGAAAACAAGTGGTGTCTGGTGTTACTGTGCCCTGCTGTAATGATACTGTGTGAGCAGAGACTGCGCAGACTCAACACACTGAAAACAAGAGGTGGCTGGTGTCACTGTGTCCTGCTGTATTGATACTGTGAAGGCAGAGACTGTACTGACTCAACACACTGAAAACAAGAGGTATCTTGTGTCACTGTGCCCTGCTGTATTGATACTGTGTCAGCAGAGCCTGCACTGACTCAACATACTGAAACCAAAAGGTGGATGGTGTCACCGTGTCCTACTGTATAGATACTGTGTGAGCAGAGACCACACAGACTCAGCACACTGAAAGCAAGAGATGGCTGGTGTCACCGTGTCCTGCTGTATTAATATTGTGTGAACAGAGACTGCACTGACTTAATACACTGAAAACAAGAGATACCTTGTGTCACTGTGCCCTGCTGCATTGATACTCTGTCAGCATAGACTGCACTGACTCAACATATTGAAAATAAGAGGAGGATGGTGTCACCATGTCCTGCTGTACTGATACTGTGTGAACAGAGACCACACAGACTCAACACGTTGAAAACAAAAGGTTGCTGGTGTCACCATGCCCTGCTGTATTGATACTGTGTGAGCAGAGACTGCAGAGCCACAACACACTGAAAACAAGAGGAGGGTTGTATCACCATCCCCTGCTGTATTGATACTGCATGAGCAGAGACCACACAGACTCGATGCACTGAAAACAAGATGTGGCTGGTGTCACCATCCCCTGCTGTATTGATACTGCGTGAGCAGAGACTGCACAGACTCAATGCACTGAAAACAAGATGTGGTTGGTGCCACCATCCCCACAGTACCGAGAGGTGGTAAGCAGTGACTGCACAGACTCAACACACTGGAAAACCAGAGGTGGCTAGTGTCACCGTGTCTTGCTGTATTGATACTGTGAGCAGAGACCACACAACCTCAACACACTGCAAACAAGAGGTATCCTGTGTCATTGTGCCCTGCTTTATTGATACTGTGTCAGCAGAGATTGCACTAACTTAACACACTGAAAACAAGAGGTGGATGGTGTTAACGTGCCCTAAAATATTGATACTGTGTGAGCAGAGACTGCACAGACTCAACACACTGAATACAAGAAGTGGATGGTGTCACTGTACCCTGCTGTACTGATATTCTGTGAGCAGAGACTCATGAGGCTCAAAACACTAAAACAAGAGGTGGCTGGTGTCACCATGCTGTATTGATACTGTGTGAGCAGAGATTACACAGACTCAACACAATGAAAACAAGAGGTGTCTGGGTGTCACTGTGCCCTGCTGTATTGATACAGTGAAGGCAGAGACTGCACTGACTCAACATACTGAAACCAAAAGGTGGATGGTGTCACCGTGTCCTGCTGTATTAATACTGTGTGAATAGAGACTACACAGACTCCATACACTAAAACAAGAGGTGTCTGGTGTCACTGTGCCCTGTATTGGTACTGTGTGAGCAGAGACTGCACAGACTCAATGCACTGAAAACAAGAGGTAGTTGGTGTCACTGTACCCTGCTGTATTGATATTGTGTGAACAGAGACCACACAGCCTCAACACACTGCAAGCAAGAGGTATCCTGTGTCACTGTGCCCTGCTGTATTGATACTGTGTAAGCAGAGACAGCACAGACTCAACACACTGAAAATAAGAGATGGCTGGTGTCACCCAGCCCTACTGTATGATACTGTGTGAGCAGAGACCGCACAGACTCAACACACTGAAAAGAAGAGGTGGCTGGTGTCACCGACTCCTGTTGTATTAATACTGTGTGAGTAGAGACCACACAGACTCAACACACTGAAAACAAGAGGTGGCTGGTGTCACCGTGTCCTGCTGTATTGATACTGTGTAAGCAGAGACCGCACAGACTCAACACACTGAAAACAAGAGATATCTTGTGTCACTGTGCCCTGCTGTACTGATACTGTGTCAGGAGAGACTGCACTGACTCAGCACACTGAAAACAAGAGGTGGCTGGTGTCACCGTGCCCTGCTGTATTAATACTGTGTGAGCAGAGAATGCACAGACTCAACACACTGAAAACAAGAGGTGGCTGGTGTCACCGTGTCCTGCTGTATTGATACTGTGTAAGCAGAGACCGCACAGACTCAACACACTGAAAACAAGAGGTAGCTGGTGTCACTGTACCCTGCTGTATTGATATTGTGTGAACAGAGACCACACAGAGACTCAACTCACTGAAAACAAGAGGTATCTAGTGTCACCATCCCCTGCTGTATTGATACTGTGTAAGTAGAGACCACACAGACTCAACACACTGAAAACAAGAGGTGGCTGGTATCACCATCCCGTGCTGTATTGATACTGTGTGAGCAGAGAACACACAGACTCAACTGTTACAAGAGGTCCCTGCACCCTTATTGGTACCCCCAGAGGTACACCGTAGACAGCTAGCATTTAGGCATATGCTATACTAACATATAGGGCTAAGGACATATACCGCTTAAGAATAGATGTTAGGGTATGTATGTATTATTGTTATACACTTTGCTTTCTAATATATATATATATATTTCCTATGTATTTCTTGCTTACAAGATGTCAGGACACCTGTGTCCTTGTAATGATTATATATATAAGTTGGCATTGCCACCTTTTGGTCATTTGTACTACTACAATGATTTATGTAAGAACTGTACTCTTTTGTTTCACAAAGTGATGACTACTACAGAATTGTATAATGTTATCTTGGACTGTGGAGCCACCTCTAATTTAGCCAATGGGGCTCATCTCTGTAACTAGAAATGTTTATATCTTAGAGTAACCATAGTAATTATCATAGGTATATAATGTAAGACATTACATTTTCTACCTCGGAGACTCCTAAAGACACAGAAACTCCTTGAGGTATCGGGAACTCTTAGCATTGGCTCCCGGTTCATATTGGTAAGATCTGCTTAGGGCAACTGTGATTTATTCCTTATTGGTCGTATAAACAACTTTATTACTGTTATGCAACGTGTCTGTGATTCATTGCATTCTCAGTATTGCCAAGAACCTGAGAGTGAGGTTTAGACCTCCTGACAATTGACGACTGCTTGCAGACAATATATGGTGTTTGTAAAGTTTCACTTGTTGCTTACAACTTTTCCTTCCCAACGAGGACTGTAGGTGTGCATTCCCGCATCACTGCTCCCATTTTATGACCACTTTGTAATCACTTGTAAAGTATGGCTGCCTTCTGGGTGTGGTCGATGCCGACTCGACTCACTCCACAGTAGTTTTGAATTGCAAGCTTACAAAGGTACAGTAGCCAGACTGTATATAAAGTGTTCCTGCTGTGGATCGATACACAGCATGGTGCCTTTTTCACAGTTTGATTTTTCATTCCCTCCCACACAATGGCCACCGTATCAAATATCTGCACAGAACTGAGACTCGATGTCTCAAACTTCCTTGCCTCCCATGGAGGATGGGCTGACTTTGCGCAGGATGCTAGTCAATCCACAAATCCTATACTGGGAATTTCAACCCAGTACACCGAGACAAACAGCCAGAAAGTGTGAGGCTAAAGAGCTATTGGTCGCAGCTCTCTATGCTGCTCTGGAAGCCTCTAAAGTGAGGTTTCGAACCCTTGAACTACAAATCTCATCTCTTAAGCAGTAGATGGGGTTGCAGGAAATGGAATGTGTGAGATGTGAGCACGATTTGGAGTCTGAACTTCAAACACTGTGAAATGAAAAGGATTCACTTTTGCATCATTCCTTCCAGGCAGGCGAGCAGGAAATTTGTATGTTGAAGTAGGAGTGTGAAAGTTTGAGACAGGATAAGGGACAGGCTTTGCACATGAATGATTTGTTAAGTAGAATGAATGAGCAATTGAGTGAGGAGTTGGGAAACATAGAAACATAGAAGTTGACGGCAGATAAGGACCGCAAGGCCCATCCAGTCTGCCCATTTCTTTTTCTACCTTATAAATGTGCCATCGGCCTTTGCTCTGTCAGTGACCTATCTATTCATAGTCATTTGTATTGCTCCCTTATGCCTATCCCATGCCTGTTTGAAGCCCTGCACTGTATTCATAGCCACTTGTGGTAAGCCATTCCATGCATCCACCACCCTTCTGTGAAAAAGAATTTCCTCACATTCCCTTAATCGGCCTCCTCTAATCTCATGCTGTGTCCTCTTGTCCTGCTATTTTCTTATATTTAAACATGTTAGACTCTTTCACCTTGTTTATGCCCTTAAGGTGTTTGAATGCCTCGATCATATCACCTCTCTCCTCCTTTGCTCAAGGGTATACATATTGAGCCCGCTAATCTGTCCTCATATGTCTTCTGATGCAGTCCCTGCACCATTTTGGTTGCCCTTCTGACTGCCTCAATTTGCTAATGTCCTGTGAAGGTGTGGCTTCCAATACTGCACGCAGTACTCCAGATGGGGCCTAACTAATGTCTTGTACAGAGGATTATTACCTCCTCTTACGACTTGTGATACCCCTACTAATACACCCTAACACCCCCTAGCCTTACCTACTGCTTTAGAGGTCTGCTTGATGATTTTAGGTCATCAGTGATGATGATGCCCAAGTCTCTTTCTTCCTTTGTGACTGCTAGCAACTCCTCCCAGCCTATAATGGCTTCAGGGTTTCTCTTCCCTATGTGCATGATTTTGCACCTCTTGCATTAAATCCCAGTTGCCACTCTTCTGACCATTCTGCTAGTTTATCCAGATCTCTTCTCATTCTGCCCACCCCATCTGGCTCATCTACTCTGTTGCAGATCTTGGTGTCATCTGCAAACAGACAAGCCTTACCTCTAGTCCATCTGCAAGGTCACTAATGAAGATGTTGAATAGACTGGCCCCAGGACTGATCCCTGAGGTACCCCACTTGTGACTTGCATCTCTTCTGACTGTATACCATTTACCACCACTCTGTTTTCTGCCAGTCAACCAGTTTGCCACCCAGTTGACCAACTTCTGACCCACCCCGAGCCTACCCAGCTTATTTATCAATCTTCATGTGGAACAGTGTCAAAAGCTTTGCTGAAGTCAAGGTAGCTACATCAACTGCTCCCTTGGTCCACCACTCTGGTTACCCAGTCAAAGAAATCTATGAGATTAGTTTGACAGGACCTTCCTTTGTAAACCCATGCTGTCTTGGATCCTGTGCCCCTATGGATTCCAGGTGTTGCACTATCCTTTCCTTAAGGAGTGCCTCCATAATCTTGCCCACTACTGAGGTAAGACTGACTGGTCTGTAGTTCCCCGCCTCCTCCCTGCTACCACTCTTGTGGAGCGGGAGAGGTACAGAACGAGATAAACCAGGTACGTAATGACTTAGAAGTGGCTACTAGGAACAATCGCGAATTGAGCACCGGGTATAGAGTGTTGCAGAAACAAATGCAAGATGAGGTTGATGTGAATGTTGCAAATGTGAGTCATGCAGAATATGAAACCAAGATGGTGAAACTGCGCCATCAGTGGCAGGTTCTGGCTGGACATGTACGGTGATGGGAGGCTGAGCCCAGCCTTACCTATGTCATCTGAAGGGAGGTCTCAGGTGATGATATTCTCGGTATAACACCTGCTCCACCCCTACTATGACCCAGAGACCCCGCCATCCACAACATGCGGATCCCCTTACACCCACACCATGTCATATCACTGACGCCATGATGAGCATCATGGGCGATGCTAACATGGTGACCCCCATGATGGGGGCAGCCCAGGCTTAGTCCCGACGGTACCACCGGTAGCCGCGTATTAATGTGGAAGACAGGCAGGAGATAGAAATTATGATTGAACATGCGATAGGCACAGTGCTCATCTCTGAGAGAAATAAACGGTCCTTAAAATCCAAATTAGACAGCTTCTGCATGAGGCTGGCACTTAGAAAGGCATGAGCTCAGACCGCGCTGAAGCCAAGAGCCCAGGCTGCCCTGGATGGCGCCCAAGGCAACCTACCCCCAGCCTGATCGGCTCAATACTCCCCACAAATGGCCTACTCTGTTCAGCAAATAGCTGACAGTATCGGTTGGATGAGCCTGTCCGACAACCTCAGCTGTCACTTGAAAAAGGTGCATGCTAAATGTGAAACGCTTAGTCTCGCTGCAGACTACCATGTCCAGATCCTACACCAGACCACTGATCCTGGACTATGGGCCAAACTCCCCGATGCCATCTGCCAAGCTGGCAAAGCCACCTTTGACGAGGTTGCAGCTGAGCTCATTTCTGTACACAGCCCAGGTGTAGTTTGAGTGATGCTTGCATACCCTGTAAAACAGAATGCAAAGGAAAGTCCAGTGACTTACCACCAGAGACTTTGGATGGCCTACCGAGCAGGAAAACACCTTGCACAAGAAGCTGCGGATGTAGATCTTATCGAGTATAAGACCTTGTTCCTTAGGAACATGATCCCTGCAGTAAGAGAAAAGGTAGAGCCAACCACCTATCCCACTATGGAACAGTTTGCAGACATCCTCTGGAAAACCGAAAGAGTTTATCAAGTCTACATCCATGTTCGGCCTCCAGTTCCAGAAGGTAGCTGCTGTGGAGCCTACACCAGAGGCCACAACCACTACACGGTGGAAGGGCAGGCCCAACTCAAACAGCCCTCCCCACAGACAACCAACATCCCCAGCAGGCCCAACAACCACAACAACAGCAACAGCAAACAGCAGCAACAATGGGTGGGAACCAGAATTATCACAAGAATAAGAAGCACCTTAAGAATAACAAGGGTAAACAACAACAAAGAACAGGCCCTTCATATAGGAAGATGGCTGAAGAGAATCGGAAGTTTGGAGAGCTCCTGGGACAAGTGCGCTCTATAGCAGATGCTGTTCCCACTCAGACCCTTGCAGCCATACAACTGGGAATCCAGGCCCCGACAGGCCATGGCGATACCAGAAGTACAGGCTCTCAGACCTAAACCCAGAAGCACCTCCCTATATAGCATCAGTGCAGCATGGTGAAGTGGTTCACAGGAGCCAGGCCCAACCTCTCCATGCTTCCTCCAGCACATATTGACAATTACAGGCCGCAGTCTGTATTGTAAACAAGCTGGTCTTGATACAAACGGAAGCCCTGCACTGAGGCCGAGGTCGGGGCCACCTACTTACAGTGTTACTGGATACAGGCGTGGCTGTGTCTGTATTACATGATGACCACCCAGACATCTCCTCGGTCCAGCGGATGGAGGACCAACATGTCAGGAGTAGATGGTGCTAGGTTACCGCATACCATTCTCTACCACTGCCTATAGAGTTGGGACACCTGAAGGCCTCTCACACCTTCCAATTAATGGTACTGCATTATCATCCAAGTATCATTGGAACTGATTTTCTTGCACCACATGGCTGAGTGGTAGACCTAGCTAATATGCTATTGATACAGATTCAGGGCCAATATGATACCATCATGATCCCTGACTCACATGTGGTTGCAACAATATCTGCCAACAATAAAGAGTATGACGTTATAGATTTGTTCAAGAGCCATGACCTTTTCCCAAAGCTCCTCCATATTCTTCAAAGACATTTGGAGGCATTTGCTACCAACCAGCATGACTATGGCAGAATACACACTGTCATCGAAGTGCCAGGCCCAGCACATGGGAGGCAAAGGCAATATTCTTTTCCACCTGAGTCCTTGTCTTCTCTTAGGGAAACAATAAAATCACTCCTCAAACAAGGTGTAATCAGAACATGTGCCTCTACTGCTAATTCCCCAGTGTGGCCTGTGAAAAAAAACACAGGTGCCCGAAGACTTAATATTGACTACAGGAGACTGAACCAGGTCACCCCCAGTTGTGCTCCAACTGTGGCATCAGCACCTGATGTGCTGTGACTTCTGACCCCTGACCAAAAATGGTTCAGTGCCCTGGACATCTCCAGCGGTTTATGGTCACTGCCATTGGCCCTTAAGAGTCAATATAAGTTTGTCTTCACCTTTGAAGGAAGATAGTACACGTGGACCTGCTTACCACAGTGATTCCATAACGGCCATTCCCTGTTCCATCTGCACATGATGGATGCCCTTGAGGTTTCTCAACCCCCCCCCAGTGTCTCTTGCAGTATGTGGATGACCTGTTGCTGGCAACAGCCACACAGGAACAGCACTTGGATCTCTTGGATGAACTGTTGACTTTCATCCAGAGAGCAGGCCTCAAATTTAATCCAGCAAAAGCACAACTATGTTAGAAAGAGGTACTCTTTCTGGGCCTGAGAATAACTGATCAAGGCCAAAGCCCTACCTGGAAGAAGATACAAGGATTGCAAGACTTGCCATTGCCCACTAGTGTGGCAACTCTTAGGAGGTTTCTAGGTATGGTGAACTATTTCAGAGATTTTATTTGTGATTTTTTTCTCAGAAGGCTGCTCCTCTGTATGAACTACTGATAAAGGACATTCCCTGGAATTGGGGTCCCATTCATACCCAGGCTCTGATGTCACTAAAACAGGCTTTGGCCTTGGCTCCAGCTCTGGTCAGCCCCAATCCAGCACTGCCATTCCATCTGGAGTGTGCCACCTCTGACATAGCCATGTCAGCAGTGCTGGCCCAGAAGGTTCATGGCACCCAGAGACTCACTGCATATGCATCACAGCTCTTGACCCCAGTGGAACAGTAGTACAGCCTTTGTGAAAGGAACCTTCTGGCTACTTACTGGGCTATCAAGCACTTCTTGTATATCGTTGTGTACTCTCCACTGATCATTAATACAAACCACACCCCAACTACCTTTCTGCTATCAGATAGAGTGAAGGATGGGTCAGTCTCTAACACCAGGCTGACACACTGGTCACTTCTTCTCCAGGAACACCCAACCAAAATGCCATCCATGCTGGCACATGGACTCCTTTTCCAAGGAGAACCCCATGACTGTACACTGCAACCACCTGATCTACCAGATCCAGGTCCCTTCCTCCCTGCCATGCTACAATTGCTTGAGAACACCTCATTGTGTCGTATTTTTACAGATGATTCAGCTTCCTACTACCAGGGAGAACAAATTGCTGGGATGGGTATCTTGGTGATTTACCCTTATGGTAACACTGTTAAAATTTCTAAGCATTGTAGTGTGGCATCATCACAGTATGCTGAGATGGCAGAGGTGGCCTGTGCCCTCGAATTCATCCAGCATGGGACCGAGGATACCATCATCTTCACAGACTCTAACTGGGTTTGTTGTTCTCTTACAGAATTCCTTCCTTTCTGGCAGAAGAACTCCTTCCTCTCATCTGATGGCAGCCCAGTGAAACATAAAGAACTGGTAATATACATAAACTCACTGGCACAAAGGTTTGCACACAAACTCAATGTACACAAAGTTAAAGCTCACTCCATACATGACCTCTATCATGCCTTCAGTGACACAGCAGACACCCATGCCAAGGAAGGCACCCAAGGGGGGAACACCTGGATGATGGACCATCCAGAGGCCAGAGCGGCTGTACACATTGCAGCAGTCAGAAGGACACCTGAACCCTTTTCCCCAGTGGACCTGTCAGCAGCCCAACATGCTGACTCTGAACTCAAAGAAGTGTTCGTATCCCTTGACAAGAGCAGCAAAGAAAATCTACCCACTACAACTTCTACCGGAGGCATGAAGGTGTTACGCTTGTCCCCAGATGACAAGCTCATCTGGTACCAACCAGATGACACCACCACCAAGTTGTGGGTGGTTCCCAGACACCTTAGGTCTGAATTCTTGCACCAAGTGCAGGATACCCCACTGGTGGACACCAGGGAGTAGAAAATACCCTTCAAAGGCTTAAGACCACCACCTGGTGGCCTGGTGTCACCAAAGAAGCCAAACAGTACATAGACAATTGCCTTGTTTGTGCCCAAAACAATCCCATCCCCACCAAAAAAATGCCAGACTCCTACCACAAAGACATTCTGGCCCTTGGCATGCCATACAGATTGATTTTATTGGTCCCCTGACCAATACCAGCAGAAACAACAAGTATGCTCTTGTGGTAACTGATCTTTTCTCTAAGTGGGTCGAAGCTTTCCCCACTAAGACGTGTACTGCTAAAACCACTGTCAAAATCCTGGTGGAACAGATTTTCTCCAGGTGGGGCCTAGCTCTCAAGGTAGACTCTGACAAAGGAACCAGTTTTACAGGTGAGTTGATGAAAGAAGCACTTGAACCTCGGAGTTCACCAAAGTTCCACATACCTTACCATCCACAATCTTCAGGTCAAGTAGAAAGAGCCAACAGGTGGATTAAGCAAATGCTTTCCAATTTATTGAGGAAACTCCCAAGACCTGGGATTCCCTGTTGCCGTTACTCCTTATGGCAATTAGGGGCACACCCTCAGCCACCACCCAGCTGACGCCCTTTGAGGTGATGACTGGAAGACAGATGAGATTACCTGAACACCTGTTATTTGACCTGCACACCTCCACACAGCAGACCGTAGTCTGTAGACCAATATATGGAAAAACTCAGACAAGACCTCATACACACACACACTCTGTATGCTGCCAAACTGCAAGGGCAAGGCCCAGCAACAGTCCAAAATACAGTTCAACAAACATGCACAAGAAGTGGATTGGCAGTTGGAGATCAGGTAGTGGCCTCGATTTGCACATCCCACACACTCTTCTCCAATTAGTGGGAAAGCCCCACCCCACTGTCAACAAGATCAGTCCAGCAGTCTGTCAGGTTAGACTCTGCACAACAACAGACTGACTGACAAATGGTTACATGCAAACAACTGAAACTGTATAAAGGAGTATAATTACTTTTCCTCACCCCATTGGGCAGAACAGTACTAACCTACTAATGTTTGATTTTCCTTTTCAGATACACTGACAAGATAGCTATCTTGTTCCACTTTTCCTCATCTCAGGAGTTATCCCCTGCATCAAAGGCATGGCAAAGCACCTCCTTCCTCACCTTGATCCTCCAACATCTGCCCCAGAGGGAGTTTCCATCAATATACCTGACAATTTGATTACTGTCCAGGAAGGTTCTGATACCCACCTTCACTGCCTCGGGTTGTTGCTCCTGATAAATCTACCTACAAGTTGTGTGACAACCACATTGCAAGGACAAATTCTCCTGTACAAGCTTCCAAGGAATCCTTCCATGGATGGCCCAGTGCCAAATTATTCCCTTAATGGTTCTCTGTCCTTCTACAAACTGCTCTTAGACATTCTGGTTTACACAATATTACTGCTTTAATTGATCCCTCGTATTGTAATTCTTTGTCTAAGGACTCTGCCAGGAAATTTTGTGCTGTACACAACATGGCCTGTGCTGCCATGTATCTTTCTGTGTTACACCTTACTGAAAAACAGCTTTTGGAATGTCCAAAGCATACCCCTGGTCCTCATACTGGTGTCACAGCCACTGCTTTACCTGGTACACTTATTAAAAACTTACAATTTATGCATATACCTGTTTTGTTTAATTTGACTTACTGGAATATGAAAGAATTTGGTAAGTGTCATACTACTAACACTTCAGCATTTTACAGTACTTTATTGCTTGATAGTTTAGCAGCACTTCAGATTCGTACTCAAGACCCTATTGTTGGGGTACATACCACCAAGCATAGAGGCAACTTCAGGAGAAAACCCAGTCCTGATGATCAAAGTCATAAACGTGAAACACGTGAAGTTGACAGTTCTGATGTCACTGGTGCAACAGGCACTGTCACAGGTCTCTTTGGTACAGCCATGTCTATCTGGAATAAAGCAGACATTGCTGCTATCAAATCTCATTCACCTAAATTCCAAACTGGTTTGGTTAATGATATTTTACCCCCAATATTGCATGGTGTGGATGGCCTTAGACAGGAAGAATGATACACTGTATATAACATGCATGACATTGCTAAAGCATTTACAGATTCTAAAGATAAGATTAACACACTCAATGCACAGAATAACAAAGAAGCAGATAAACAATATATTGCCCGTGAGATCCTATGCTCTGCCTATGGCTCATACATTATTACTACCATCATCAATCTCTTCCGAGATCTAGAATCTGGAAGGATCCCTGATATAATACAAGACAGATGAATTTCTAAATGGTATTGTCCACAATGTAAAACCCATGGCTATATTGCTATGTGTATGCAACAAACTTTAACTATTCCTCTTTCTACAGCTAGGAACCTGGGTTTCGTAACTAGACACCCTAATACTGGTCCATGTTTTACTTCAAAGAAATGTTCTATCAAAGATACATTTGTTTCTTTTACAGTTTCTTTAGCACGTTTTGATTCCACTACAACTTTGTTCGACAAGCTTGCTTCCATCCACTCCATTGGGCACCTTGATGACGACATCTACAGAGAACGCCTGGACTTGCTTCCTCTACTGGTCTTCCATCCTATCCTGGATGCCTGGGTCGCCCCGCACACAGACTGCTGCATTAAGAAGGGCTACATTTACCTGTGTCGATGTGATGTATTCATTGTTATTAAACCTGTATGTTGTTATTCTCCTGACAGTATTGATTGGTCCTTTTCCATGGATGATGACATCAGCACTAATGGCACAGACTTTTTGGACTCAACATTGGCTCCAGACAAACTTTACCAGTCTTATCAAGAGGAGGTTCATTGTCTGTCAACATGGATTTCCAAGACCAGCTACACCTGCCCGGTACAGTTATAAAAGTGGAGACTACCAACTGTTAAATGCAATATAGTTCTGATGGTGAATTCTGTATTGTTACCTGTGTTAAGTCTTACGATACAGAACCCAGACATGTGTTATAGAAAACCCCAACTTCTGCTTTGTCCCCCATCAGAAGTCTGTCATTGGACATATTGTTATTACCCCCGTCCCCTTTATAGACGCTGACAACATTGATGGTAACCCCGATCATCTGTTCACACTTTCCGAGTACTTACTCTATTTTAATGTACACATAGATCCATTATCGCTTACATTAAAATCACTTTTAGAGAGAAAAGACACACACCTCATCCACATCAGCAATAATATTACCAAAGCTAATGAAGCTATCTTTTCATTAATTAATGATGGTGATATGAACAATGTATTGACTAACATTTAGAGATCACTTTTAAAGGTTTTGTTATATACAAGCATTTTTGATATTTTTCTTAAATATTATGCTTTGCTGCCAGCAGCACACACTGCGCCAACACCGCGAGCAGCTAGAATTCCTTTACAAGGCTCACACGTTGGGTTAGTAAACGGCCCCTGCTCTCTGTCCATTTTCCCTATTTTGCTGTGTTGCACTGAGAGGCAACAAGGGGGGGGATGTTAGACAAGGTCCCTGCACCCTTATTGGTACCCCCAGAGGTACACTGTAGACAGCTAGAATTTAGGCATAAGTTATACTAACATATAGGGCTAAGGACATCTACCGTACAAGAGTAGATGTCAGGATATGTATGCATTTTATTGTTATACACTTTGCTTTCTAATATATATACATATTTCCTATGTATTTCTTGCTTACAAGATGTTAGGACACCTGTGTCCTTGTAATGATTATATATATATATAAGTCAGCATTTGGTGATTTGTACTACTACACTAATTTATGTAAGAACTGTACTCTTTTGTTTCACAAAGTGATGACTACTACAACGTTGTATAATGTTATCTTGGACCGTGTCGCCATCTCTAATTTAGCCAATAGGGCTCATCTCTGTAACTAGAAATGTTTCTATCTTACAGTAACCATAGTAATAATTATTATAGGTATATAACGTGAGACATTACATCTTCTACCTCGGAGAGCCCAAGAGACATAGAAACTCCTTGAGGTATAGGGAATGCGTAGCATTGGCTCCTGGTTCATATTGGTAAGAGCTGCTTAAAGCAACTGTGATTTATCAGTTTTTGGTAGTAATAAACAAGTTTATTACTGTTATGCAACATGTCTGTGATTCCCTGCATTCCCAATATTGCCAAGAACCTGAGAGTGAGGTTTAGATCTCATGACACAACACACTGAAAACAAGAGGTGACTGGTGTCACCATGTCCTGCTGTATTGACACTGTGTGAGCAGAGACTGCACAGACTCAACACATTGAAAACAAGAGGTGGACGGCATCACCATGCCCTGCTGTATTGATACTGTGTGAGCAGAGACCACATAGACACAACACACTGAAAACAAGAGGCAAGTTGAGTCATCATCCCCTGCTGTATTGATACTGTGTGAGCAGAGACCGCACAGACTCAACACACTGAAAACAAGAGGTGGCTAGTGTCACCGTGTCCTTCTTTACTGATACTGTGGCAGCAGAGACTTCACTGACTCAACACACTGAAAACAAGAGGTAGCTGGTGTCACCATGCCCTGCTGTATTGATATTGTACAAGCAGAAACCACACAGACTCAGGAGACTGCAAACAAGAGGTATCCTGTGTCACTGTGCCCTTCTATATTGATACTGTGTCAGCAGAGACTTCACTGCCTCAATACCCTGAAAACAAGAGGTGGATGGTGTTACTGTGTCCTGCTGTATTAATACTGTGTGAACAGAGAACTCACAGACTCAACCTACTGCAAACAAGAGGTATCCTGTGTCACTGTACCCTGTGTATTGATATTGTGTGAGCAGAGACCGCACATGCTCAGCACACTGAAAACATGAAGTGGCTGGTGTCACCTCGTACAACTCGTGAAAAAGCTACTTAAATCACTGGGTCCTGTATGTAAGGGGAAAACTAAGGCTTACATTACCATTTGGCACCTAGAATTTTAACTAAAAGAGTGATTTTAATCACTTTTGTGGCCAGTGAACACCGTGACCCCTGGGAGCACTTCTGGGGTATTTTGCCTATTTCAACAAAGCCCTGTGGTGACCAGGGCGAGCCTGAATAGGGCGAGCGCGCATTGGCGCGCGCGAAGACGTGCGCAAAGACACATACGTCAGCGCATGTTAGGCATGTTTGGAGAGTCTGGAAAGTTTCCAAGGAAGTATTTTAAAAGGAATCTGCATCATATAGGGAAGGTAATCATAAAAGTATACACTGCTTAATACCCATGTGTAGCATTCTCAGCACCTAGAATTGTGTACTAGGTAGCAAACCGCATGAACATCGTACAAAATATTAAACCAAAGATTGTGACTGAAGGGTTATTATTATAAGAAAATGGCAAATGTCATGACATTACATGAAGGAGAAAACCTCATAAAATGTATAAATTTTCTAATGTACTTAATTACACAAGAAGTCCAAATAGAACCTTTCAAATGTGCAAAATGTATACATAATGCCGATTTAATTAAAGAACTGAATTCATTCACGGACAGGTTAATACATACTTGAAACAAGCCAAATAAATATGGCAGACAGATTAGGCGCTAAACTAGACACAAGGAACGAAGAGAATTTGTCTCCTTCATTTTTGACTCCACCTGCACTTAATCCAGTTAGTATCTTGACTATTCCTGAATACCCTGTTTCTTGCACAATAAAGCTAGATGAACCCGAATTTAACAATAAGAAAAACAGTAAAAGAACTAGAGAGGAGGCGGCATCACCTGATGGGATTGAAGAGTGGTATAATATTCAATATACAAAACCAGCGAAAAAAGGAAGGCATGCAACAACTTTTGATATCCCCCTTACAAATAGATTTTCCATATTAAAAACATTAGAAACTAATCTAGAAAATAACCCAACACTTCAACCAGTAGTAAATGGTACCTCCGAATTCCTTACCATTTTAGATAATAATACTAAGAAAAGACCTACTATCATAGTAAATGATGAAAGTCACTATAATTGTGGTAACCTTGTTAACATGGAACCTGACAATAACTCTCAGTTATACCGTAGGAATCTATTGATAATAGGGGACTCCATGATCAAAAAATTGGACAGGCCCATATGTAATCCACATAAATCACACCAAACTTTATCAGCTTTTAGTGGGGTTAAAATTGCTGATTTAGCATACATGTGTAAAACAATGGTTAATGGATTGGGCCATAACCCCCTTGTTCTGACACACGTGGGTACAAATAATATGTTCAGAGATCCCTTAGAGGAAATTAAAAAAGATATGGTGGCCTTAACTAACACGTTAATTAATTTAGGATGTGAAGTTATGATTTCTGAGGTACTGCCCATTCCAAAAGCCACACCATGAATTAATCAAAAGTCCAGAAATTCAACAATTGGTTGAGGACTTGGACACTAAAGCAAGAGATCCACTGCATGACTCACTGAAAGACTTTTCCTCCAAGATGACCTATTTTGTTATGATGGATTACATCTAAGCAAGAAAGGAAACAATTACTTGGGCAACATCTTACTTGCTCTCTTAATAAACATTTAAACTAGTACGGGGTGAGCTTTCAGAGACATTTATGTAAAACAGTCCAGAACCACAACTCTAGCTCACTCAAATAGCATTGCAACATCCAATAACATTCAACTCCCACAAAAGAAAAAGAGTGATATAAAAGTACTGCTACTTAATGCTAGAAGCCTGTCACACAAGATGGAAGAATTAAGGTATATAATGCATAAAGAAAATATTTCCATCTGTGGGGTCACCGAAACATGGTTCCATGATGACAGCTGGAATGCTGATATACCAGGGTTTAATAAGATAACTAAGAACAGGAAAGATAAACAAGGAGGAGGGATTGTACTATACATTTCTGAAGAGTACTCATTTCACTGTAACTATACCAACAAGCAAACAGACAGTGATAGTGAAATAACATGGGCAGAGATTACTCTACCATCACTAAAAGTATGTATTGGTTTGACCTATAGATCCCCTAATCTGAACAAGGAACAGAATACTGACTTCTTAAAATTGATTAACAGTTTTGAGCCAAAAACAAATTATATATTAATGGGTGACTTTAACCTTTCTAACATTGATTGGAAAACACACTTGAAGGGTAACGTTGAGAAAGATTTTCTCGATATAACAGTTAATCAAAACCTAGAACAAATAATACAGCATGGTACTAGAAACAATAATATCATTGATATTGTACTGACCAACATGGGGACTTTAGTATACGATTCTAGAATATTAGAACCACTGGAAAATAATGATCATAATATGATCCTATTCCATATACAGTCTAGGGTTACAGATACTAAAGGGAATACCATAACCAAGGATTACACAAGAGCTAATTATATAAAAATAAAACAATATTTGAATTCATGGGACTGGAATTCGGAATGGGTAGGCCTCAATGTACACCAAGTTTGGAACTGTCTACTGTCCAAAATTAATCACTGCTTAGATACCTGGGTACCAAATAGAAAGAAGTACAACAAGGGATACAGAAATCCAGCATGATGGAATAATAAAATTAAGAGACTGATTGTTAAAAAATGAAAAAGTTACTAGAAATATAAAATTCAACCATCGAAAGAAAACCGGCAACAGTACAAAAATTGTGCAAATAAAGTAAAACTGGAAATAGGGAAAGCTAAAAAAATCATGGAAAATAAACTAGCAACTGAGACATTAGAAAACAAGAAAAAGTTCTATAATTATGTTGGTTCCCTAAGAGGATCTAAAGTAACAATAGGGCCATTACAAACAAATTCAGGTATTATAAACAATGAAACTCAAATAGCAGAAGAATTTAATAATTATTTTCACAAGATATTGTCTAATAAGGAACAATTTAACAACTCAATTACAAACTCTAATCAAGTTACTGTTGAACCTATTATGGTTGAAGAGACTCTAAAAGAATTACAGAAATTTAAAGTTACCTCATCTGCAGGACCAGATGGAATACATCCACATTTTTTAAAAGAAATTGCCTTTCATATTTCTGGCCCACTGAGTAAAGTATTTAATTTATCCCTTGAGCCAGGAGAAAGTGTCTTAACATGGAAGGAAGCAGTGGTAATACCAATTTATAAAGCAGGTGTTAAATCCGCAGTCTCTATCGGCCTATAAGCTTGACCTCTGTTATTGGGAAAATCCTAGAAAGATTAATTCTGCGTAGATTTGAAGAACAAATAAGTCACTATAATTTACACGACCCAACGCAGCATGAATTCAGAAAGGGAAGGTATGCTTAATGAATCAACTTAATTTCTTTGAAAATGTTAGTGCTACATTGGACAAGGGACTACTGGTGGATGTATATTTGGACCTGGCTAAGGCATTTGATAGGGTTTCTCATAGAATTCTGCTAGAACATTTAGCTAAATTAAAATTTCCATACATTCTAATCAAATGGACTGATTCATGGTTATACAATCGTAGACAACGTACATCAGTTAAAGGAACCATGTCCTCAATGGCGGAGGTTACAAGTGGTGTTTCACAGGGCTCTGTACTGGGCCCTGTTCTATTCAACATTTTGATAACCTCAATGCAGACTGCAGATAATATCTGGATATCAAAATATGCAGACGACTGCAAAATTGGTTGCATTGTTAATACCATCGAGGCAACCAGCTTACTGCAAAAAGAATTCGAAAATTTAGAAACCTGGGCAAGTAATAATAAAATGAAATTCAATGAGCAAAAGTGCACTGCTGTACTGGTCCTGTGTCAGGAGAGACTGCACTGACTCAGCACATTGAAAACAAGAGGTGGCTGGTGTCACCGTGTCCTGCTATACTGATACTGTGCGAACAAAGAGCGCACAGACTCAACACAGTGAAAACAAGAGGTAGCTGGCGTCACCATGCCCTGCTGTATTGATACTGTGGGAGCAGAGCCTACACAGACTCAATACACTGAAAACAAGAGGTGTCTGGTGTCACTGTGTCCTGTATTTATACTGTGTGAGCAGAGACTGCACAGAATGAACGCATTGAAAACAAGAGGCGGGTGGTGTCACCGTGCCCTGCTGTATTGATATTGTGTGAGCTGAGACCACACAGACACAACACACCGAAAACAAGAGGCGGGCTGAGTCATCATCCCCCTGTTGTATTGATAATGTGTGAGCAGAGACCGTACAGACTCAGCACACTGAAAACAAGAGGTGGCTAGTGTCACCATGGCCTTCTTTTTTGATACTGTGTCAGCAGAGACTTCACTGACTCAACACACTGAAAACAAGAGGTGGATGGTGTCACCATCCCCTGCTGTATTGATACTGGATGAGCAGAGACTGCACAGACTCAACGCACTGAAAACAAGAGTTGACTGGTGTCACCATCCCCTGCTGTATTGATACTGGATGAGCAGAGACTGCACAGACTCAACGCACTGAAAACAAGAGGTGGCTAGTGTCACCATCACCTGCAGTATTGATACTGTGTGAGCAGAGACCGCACAGACTCAACACACTGAAAACCAGAGATGACTGGTGACACCATGTCCTGCTGTATTGATACTGTGTGAGCTGAGACCGCACAGACTCAACACACTGAAAAAGAGTATCTTGTGTCTCTGTTCCGCTATATTTGTACTGTGTCAGGAGAGACAGCACTGACTTAGTACACTGAAAACAAGAGGTGGCTGGTTTCACCATGCCCTGATGTATTGATACTGTGGGAGTACAGCCTACACAGACTCAATACACTGAAAACAAGAGGTGCCTGGTGTCACTGTGTCCTGTATTGATACTGTGTGAGCAGAGACTGCACAGACTGAACACATTGAAAACAAGAGGCGGGTGGTGTCACCGAGCCCTGCTGTATTGATACTGTATGAGCAGAGACCGCACAGACACAACACACTGAAAACAAAAGGTGGGTTGTGTCATCATCCCCTGTTGTACTGATACTGTGTGAGCAGAGACCACACAGACCAACACACTGAAAACAAGAGGTGGCTGGTGTCACCATGCTCCGTGATAGTTGATACTGTGTGAGAAGAGACCACAGAGAGTCAAAACACTGAAAGAAGAGGTGGCTGGTGTCACAGTACCCTGCTGTACTGATACTTGTGAGCAGAGAATACACAGACTCAACGCACTGAAAACAAGAGGCGGATGGTGTCACTATCCCCTGCTGTATGATACTGTGGAAGCAGAGACCGCACAGACTCGGCACATTGTAAACAAGAAGTGGATGATGTCACCAAGTCTTGCTGTATTGCTACTGTGTGAGCAGAGACTGCACAGAGTGAATATAAAGAGGTGGCTGGTGCACTGTGCCCTGCTGTATTGATGCTGTGTAAGCAGAGACAGCACAAACTCAACACACTGAAAACACGAGATGACTGGAGTCACTGTACCCTGCTGTATTGATACTGTATGCGCAGAGACTGCAATGACTTAACACACTGAAAACAAGAGGTATCCTGTGTCACCTTGCCCTGTTGTGTTGATACTGTGTCAGCAGAGCCTGCACTGACTCAACACAGTGAAAACAAGAGGTGTCTTTTGTCACTGTGCCCTGTATTGATACTATGTGAGCAGAGAATGCACAGACTCAACACACTGAAAACAAGAGGTGGATGGTGTCACCATACCCTACTGTATTGATACTGTGTGAGCAAAGACTGCACAGACTCAATGCAGTGAAAACAAGAGGTAGCTGGTGTCACTCACCCTGCTGTATTGATATTGTGTGAGCAGAGATCACACAAAGACTCAGCACACTGAAGACAAAAGGTGGATGGTGTCACTGACCTGCTGTATTGATACTATGTAAGCAGAGACTGTACAGACTCAACACACTGAAAACAAGAGGTGTCTAGTGTCACCATCCGCTGCTGTATTGATACAATGTGAGCAGAGACTGCACAGACTTAACACATTGAAAACAAAGGTGTCTCGTGTCACCATGCCCGGCTTTATTTCATAGTGTGAGCAGAGACCGACAGACTCAACACACTGAAAACAAGAGGTGGATGGTGTCACCAAGTCTTGCTGTATTGCTACTGTGTGAGCAGAGACCGCACAGACCAAATGTAAAGAGGTAGCTGGGCACCGTGTCTGCTGTATTGATGCTGTAAGCAGAGGCAGCACAAACTCAACACACTTAAAACATGAGATGACTGGTATCACTGTGCCCTGCTGTATTGATACTGTGTACGTAGAGACTGCACTGACTTAACACACTGAAAACAAGAGGTGGGTGGTGTCACCGTGTCCTGCTGTATTGATACTGTGTGTATAGAGACTGCACAGCCTCAACACACTGAAAACAAGACGTGTCTGGTGTCAACATGCCCTTCTGTATGATGCTGTGTGAGCCGAGACTGCACAGAATCAACACACTGAAAACAAGAGGTGGATGGCATCATCATCCCATGCTGCACTGATACTGTGTCAGCAGAGGCCGCACAGACTCAACACACTGAAAACAAAGATGGCTGGTGTCACTGTGTCCTGCTGTATTAATACTGTGTGAGCACAGAATGCACTGACTTAACACACTGAAAAAAAGAGTATCTTGTGTCTCTGTTCCCTGCTATATTTGTACTGTGTCAGGAGAGACAGCACTGACTCAGCACACTGAAAACAAGAGGTGGCTGGTTTCACCATGCCCTGATGTATTGATACTGTGGGAGCACAGCCTACACAGACTCAATACACTGAAAACAAGAGATGCCTGGTGTCACTGTGTCCTGTATTGATACTGTGTGAGCAGAGACTGCACAGACTGAACACACTGAAAACAAGAGGCGGGTGGTGTCATCGAGCCCTGCTGTATTGATGCTGTATGAGCAGAGACCGCACAGACACAACACACTGAAAACAAAAAGGTGGGTTGTGTCGCCATCCTGTTGTACTGATACTGTGTGAGCAGAGACCGACAGACTCAACACACTGAAAACAAGAGGTGGCTGGTGTCACCGTGTCCTGCTGTATTGATACTGCGTGAGCAGAGACCGCAGAGTCAAAACACTGAAAAGAAGAGGTGGCTGGTGTCACTGTACCTTGCTGTATTGATACTGTGTGAGCAGAGAATACACAGACTCAATGCACTGAAAACAAGAGGCGGATGGTGTCACTATCCCTGCTGTATTGATACTGTGTGAGCAGAGACCAGACAGACTCAACACACTGTAAACAAGAAGTGGATGGTGTCACCAAGTCTTGCTGTATTGCTACTGTGTGAGCAGAGACCGCACAGAGTGAATATAAAGAGGTGGTGGTGCACCGTGCCTCTGCTGTATTGATGCTGTGTAAGCAAAGACAGCACAAACTCAACACACTGAAAACACGAGATGACTGGTGTCACTGTGCCCTGCTGTATTGATAATGATGCGCAGAGACTGCACTGACTTAACACACTGAAAACAAGAGGTATCCTGTGTCACCTTGCCCTGCTGTGTTGATACTGTGTCAGCAGAGCCTGCACTTACTCAACACAGTGAAAACAAGAGGTGTCTTTGTCACTGTGCCCTGTATTGATACTATGTGAGCAGAGAATGCACAGACTCAACACACTGAAAACTAGAGGTGGATGGTGTCACCATACCCTACTGTATTGATACTGTGTGAGCAAAGACTGCACAGACTCAATGCAGTGAAAACAAGAGGTAGCTGGTGTCACTCTACCCTGCTGTTATTGATATTGTGTGAGCAGAGATCACACAAAGACTCAGCACACTGAAAACAAAAGGTGGATGGTATCACCGTGACATGCTGTATTGATACTATGTAAGCAGAGACTGTACAGACTCAACACACTGAAAACAGGAGGTGTCCAGTGTCACCATCCCCTGCTGTATTGATACAATGTGAGCAGAGACTGCACAGACTTAACACATTGAAAACAGAAGGTGTCTCGTGTCACCATGCCCGGCTTTATTCATAGTGTGAGCAGAGACCGCACAGACTCAACACACTGAAAACAAGAGGTGGTTGGTGTCACCGTGCCCTGCTGTATTGATACTGTGTGAGCAGAGACCGAACAGACTCAACACACTGAAAACAAGAGGTGGATGGTGTCACCAAGTCTAGCTGTATTACTACTGTGTGAGCAGAGACCGCACAGACTAAATATAAAGAGGTGGCTGGTGCACCGTGCCCTGCTGTATTGATGCTGTGTAAGCAGAGACAGCACAAACTCAACACACTGAAAACACGAGATGACTGGTGTCACTGTGCCCTGCTGTATTGATACTGTAGCGCAGAGACTGCACTGACTTAACACACTGAAAACAAGAGGTATCCTGTGTCACCTTGCCCTGCTGTATTGATACAGTGTGAGCAGAGACGGCACTGACTCAACACACAGAAAACAAGAGGTGGTGGTTTCACCTTGTCCTGCTGTATTTATACTGTGTGAATAGAGACCCCACAGCCTCAACACACTGAAAACAAGATGTGTCTGGTGTCAACATGCCCTTCTGTATGATACTGTGTGAGAAAAGACTGCACAGAATCAACACACTAAAACTAGAGGTGGATGGTGTCACTGTGCCTGCTGTATTGATACTGCATGAGCAGAGACCTGTAGAGTCAACACACTGAAAAGAAAAGGTGGCTGGTGTCATTGTACCCTGCTGTATTGATACTGTGTCAGCAGAGACTGCACTGACTCAACACATTGAAAACAAGAGGTGGCTGGTGTCACCGTCCCCTGCTGTATTTATATTTCGTGAGCAGAGACCATGTTGAGCCAAAACACTGAAAAGAAGAGGTGGCTGGTGTCATTGTACCCTACTGTATTGATACTGTGTGAGCAGGGACCACACTGACTTGACTTACACTGAAAACAAGAGGTGGCTGGTGTCACCATGCCATGCTGTATTCACACTGTGTGAGGAGAGACGCACAGACTCAACACACTGAAAACGAGGTGAATGGTGTCACCATGTTCTGCTGTATTGATACTGTGTGAACAGAGACCACACAGACTCAACACATTGAAAACAAGAGGTGACTGGTGTCACCATGCCATGCTGTATTCACACTGTGTGAGGAGAGACGGCACAGACTCAACACACTGAAAACGAGGTGAATGGTGTCACTGTGCCCTGCTGTATTGATACTGTGTACGCAGAGACTGCACTGACTTAACACACTGAAAACATGAGGTGGGTGGTGTCACCGTGTCCTGCTGTATTGATACTGTGTGTATAGAGACTGCACAGCCTCAACACACTGAAAACAAGACGGTCTGGTGTCAACATGCCCTTCTGTATGATGCTGTGAGCCGAGACTGCACAGAATCAACACACAGAAAAACAAGAGGTGGATGGCATCATCATCCCATGCTGCACTGATACTGTGTCAGCAGAGGCGCAAGACTCAACACACTGAAAACAAAAGATGGCTGGTGTCACTGTGTCCTGCTGTATTAATACTGTGTGAGCACAGAATGCACTGACTTAACACACTGAAAAAGAGTATCTTGTGTCTCTGTTCCTCTATATTTGTACTGTGTCAGGAGAGACAGCACTGACCAGCACACTGAAAACAAGAGGTGGCTGGTTTCACCATGCCCTGATGTATTGATACTGTGGGAGCACAGCCTACACAGACTCAATACACTGAAAACAAGAGATGCCTGGTGTCACTGTGTCCTGTATTGATACTGTGTGAGCAGAGACTGCACAGACTGAACACACTGAAAACAAGAGGCGGTGGAGTCATCGAGCCCGCTGTATTGATGCTGTATGAGCAGAGACCGCACAGACACAACACACTGAAAACAAAAAGGTGGGTTGTGTCGTCATCCTGTTGTACTGATACTGTGTGAGCAGAGACCGCACAGACTCAACACACTGAAAACAAGAGGTGGCTGGTGTCACCGTGTCCTGCTGTATTGATACTGCGTGAGCAGAGACCGCAGAGTCAAAACACTGAAAAGAAGAGGTGGCTGGTGTCACTGTACCCCTGCTGTATTGATACTGTGTGAGCAGAGAATACACAGACTCAATGCACTGAAAACAAGAGGCGGATGGTGTCACTATCCCCTGCTGTATTGATAGTGTGAGCAGAGACCACAGACTCAACACACTGTAAACAAGAAGTGGATGGTGTCACCAAGTCTTGCTGTATTGCTACTGTGTGAGCAGAGACCGCACAGAGTGAATATAAAGAGGTGGCTGGTGCACCGTGCCCTGCTGTATTGATGCTGTGTAAGCAAAGACAGCACAAACTCAACACACTGAAAACACGAGATGACTGGTGTCACTGTGCCCTGCTGTATTGATAATGTATGCGCAGAGACTGCACTGACTTAACACACTGAAAACAAGAGGTATCCTGTGTCACCTTGCCCTGCTGTGTTGATACTGTGTCAGCAGAGCCTGCACTTACTCAACACAGTGAAAACAAGAGGTGTCTTTTGTCACTGTGCCCTGTATTGATACTATGTGAGCAGAGAATGCACAGACTCAACACACTGAAAACTAGAGGTGGATGGTGTCACCATACCCTACTGTATTGATACTGTGTGAGCAAAGACTGCACAGACTCAATGCAGTGAAAACAAGAGGTAGCTGGTGTCACTCTACCCTGCTGTATTGATATTGTGTGAGCAGAGATCACACAAAGACTCAGCACACTGAAAACAAAAGGTGGATGGTATCACCGTGACATGCTGTATTGATACTATGTAAGCAGAGACTGTACAGACTCAACACACTGAAAACAGGAGGTGTCTAGTGTCACCATCCCCTGCTGTATTGATACAATGTGAGCAGAGACTGCACAGACTTAACACATTGAAAACAGAAGGTGTCTCGTGTCACCATGCCCGCTTTTTATTCATAGTGTGAGCAGAGACCGCACAGACTCAACA
Source organism: Neoceratodus forsteri (assembly GCA_016271365.2). Lineage (NCBI taxonomy): Eukaryota > Metazoa > Chordata > Ceratodontiformes > Ceratodontidae > Neoceratodus > Neoceratodus forsteri. The sequence goes on from JADMNL010000027.1 coordinate 114,144,804, forward strand.
CACTGAAAACAAGAGGTGGTTGGTGTCACCGTGCCCTGCTGTATTGATACTGTGTGAGCAGAGACCGAACAGACTCAACACACTGAAAACAAGAGGTGGATGGTGTCACCAAGTCTAGCTGTATTACTACTGTGTGAGCAGAGACCGCACAGACTAAATATAAAGAGGTGGCTGGTGCACCGTGCCCTGCTGTATTGATGCTGTGTAAGCAGAGACAGCACAAACTCAACACACTGAAAACACGAGATGACTGGTGTCACTGTGCCCTGCTGTATTGATACTGTGCGCGCAGAGACTGCACTGACTTAACACACTGAAAACAAGAGGTATCCTGTGTCACCTTGCCCTGCTGTATTGATACAGTGTGAGCAGAGACGGCACTGACTCAACACACAGAAAACAAGAGGTGGGTGGTTTCACCGTGTCCTGCTGTATTTATACTGTGTGAATAGAGACCGCACAGCCTCAACACACTGAAAACAAGATGTGTCTGGTGTCAACATGCCCTTCTGTATGATACTGTGTGAGAAAAGACTGCACAGAATCAACACACTAAAAACTAGAGGTGGATGGTGTCACTCGTGCTGCTGTATTGATACTGCATGAGCAGAGACCGTGTAGAGTCAACACACTGAAAAAGAAAAGGTGGCTGGTGTCATTGTACCCTGCTGTATTGATACTGTGTCAGCAGAGACTGCACTGACTCAACACATTGAAAACAAGAGGTGGCTGGTGTCACCGTCCCCTGCTGTATTTATATTTCGTGAGCAGAGACCATGTTGAGCCAAAACACTGAAAAGAAGAGGTGGCTGGTGTCATTGTACCCTACTGTATTGATACTGTGTGAGCAGGGACCGCACTGACTTGACTTACACTGAAAACAAGAGGTGGCTGGTGTCACCATGCCATGCTGTATTCACACTGTGTGAGGAGAGACGGCACAGACTCAACACACTGAAAACGAGGTGAATGGTGTCACCATGTTCTGCTGTATTGATACTGTGTGAACAGAGACCACACAGACTCAACACATTGAAAACAAGAGGTGACTGGTGTCACCATGCCATGCTGTATTCACACTGTGTGAGGAGAGACGGCACAGACTCAACACACTGAAAACGAGGTGAATGGTGTCACTGTGCCCTGCTGTATTGATACTGTATGCGCAGAGACTGCACTGACTTAACACACTGAAAACATGAGGTGGGTGGTGTCACCGTGTCCTGCTGTATTGATACTGTGTGTATAGAGACTGCACAGCCTCAACACACTGAAAACAAGACGTGTCTGGTGTCAACATGCCCTTCTGTATGATGCTGTGTGAGCCGAGACTGCACAGAATCAACACACAGAAAACAAGAGGTGGATGGCATCATCATCCCATGCTGCACTGATACTGTGTCAGCAGAGGCCGCACAGACTCAACACACTGAAAACAAAAGATGGCTGGTGTCACTGTGTCCTGCTGTATTAATACTGTGTGAGCACAGAATGCACTGACTTAACACACTGAAAAAAAGAGTATCTTGTGTCTCTGTTCCCTGCTATATTTGTACTGTGTCAGGAGAGACAGCACTGACTCCAGCACACTGAAAACAAGAGGTGGCTGGTTTCACCATGCCCTGATGTATTGATACTGTGGGAGCACAGCCTACACAGACTCAATACACTGAAAACAAGAGATGCCTGGTGTCACTGTGTCCTGTATTGATACTGTGTGAGCAGAGACTGCACAGACTGAACACACTGAAAACAAGAGGCGGGTGGTGTCATCGAGCCCTGCTGTATTGATGCTGTATGAGCAGAGACCGCACAGACACAACACACTGAAAACAAAAGGTGGGTTGTGTCGTCATCCCCTGTTGTACTGATACTGTGTGAGCAGAGACCGCACAGACTCAACACACTGAAAACAAGAGGTGGCTGGTGTCACCGTGCCCTGCTGTATTGATACTGCGTGAGCAGAGACCGCGTAGAGTCAAAACACTGAAAAGAAGAGGTGGCTGGTGTCACTGTACCCTGCTGTATTGATACTGTGTGAGCAGAGAATACACAGACTCAATGCACTGAAAACAAGAGGCGGATGGTGTCACTATCCCCTGCTGTATTGATACTGTGTGAGCAGAGACCGCACAGACTCAACACACTGTAAACAAGAAGTGGATGGTGTCACCAAGTCTTGCTGTATTGCTACTGTGTGAGCAGAGACCGCACAGAGTGAATATAAAGAGGTGGCTGGTGCACTGCGTCTGCTGTATTGATGCTGTGTAAGCAAAGACAGCACAAACTCAACACACTGAAAACACGAGATGACTGGTGTCACTGTGCCCTGCTGTATTGATAATGTATGCGCAGAGACTGCACTGACTTAACACTGAAAACAAGAGGTATCCTGTGTCACCTGCCCTGTTGTGTTGATACTGTGTCAGCAGAGCCTGCACTTACTCAACACAGTGAAAACAAGAGGTGTCTTTGTCACTGTGCCCTGTATTGATACTATGTGAGCAGAGAATGCACAGACTCAACACACTGAAAACTAGAGGTGGATGGTGTCACCATACCCTACTGTATTGATACTGTGTGAGCAAAGACTGCACAGACTCAATGCAGGAAAACAAGAGGTAGCTGGTGTCACTCTACCCTGCTGTATTGATATTGTGTGAGCAGAGATCACACAAAGACTCAGCACACTGAAAACAAAAGGTGGATGGTATCACCGTGACATGCTGTATTGATACTATGTAAGCAGAGACTGTACAGACTCAACACACTGAAAACAGGAGGTGTCTAGTGTCACCATCCCCGCTGTATTGATACAATGTGAGCAGAGACTGCACAGACTTAACACATTGAAAACAGAAGGTGTCTCGTGTCACCATGCCCGGCTTTATTCTATAGTGTGAGCAGAGACCGCACAGACTCAACACACTGAAAACAAGAGGTGGTTGGTGTCACCGCGTCCTGCTGTATTGATACTGTGTGAGCAGAGACCGAACAGACTCAACACACTGAAAACAAGAGGTGGATGGTGTCACCAAGTCTAGCTGTATTACTACTGTGTGAGCAGAGACCGCACAGACTAAATATAAAGAGGTGGCTGGTGCACCGTGCCTTGCTGTATTGATGCTGTGTAAGCAGAGACAGCACAAACTCAACACACTGAAAACACGAGATGACTGGTGTCACTGTGCCCTGCTGTATTGATACTGTACGCAGAGACTGCACTGACTTAACACACTGAAAACAAGAGGTATCCTGTGTCACCTTGCCCTGCTGTATTGATACAGTGTGAGCAGAGACGGCACTGACTCAACACACAGAAAACAAGAGGTGGGTGGTTTCACCGTGTCCTGCTGTATTTATACTGTGTGAATAGAGACCGCACAGCCTCAACACACTGAAAACAAGATGTGTCTGGTGTCAACATGCCCTTCTGTATGATACTGTGTGAGAAAAGACTGCACAGAATCAACACACTAAAAACTAGAGGTGGATGGTGTCACTGTGTCTGCTGTATTGATACTGCATGAGCAGAGACCGCAGAGTCAACACACTGAAAAGAAAAGGTGGCTGGTCATTGTACCCGCTGTATTGATACTGTGTCAGCAGAGACTGCACTGACTCAACACATTGAAAACAAGAGGTGGCTGGTGTCACCCCTGCTGTATTTATATTTCGTGAGCAGAGACCATGTTGAGCCAAAACACTGAAAAGAAGAGGTGGCTGGTGTCATTGTACCTACTGTATTGATACTGTGTGAGCAGGACCGCACTGACTTGACTTACACTGAAAACAAGAGGTGGCTGGTGTCACCATGCCATGCTGTATTCACACTGTGTGAGGAGAGACGGCACAGACTCAACACACTGAAAACGAGGTGAATGGTGTCACCATGTTCTGCTGTATTGATACTGTGTGAACAGAGACCACACAGACTCAACACATTGAAAACAAGAGGTGACTGGTGTCACCATGCCATGCTGTATTCACACTGTGTGAGGAGAGACGGCACAGACTCAACACACTGAAAACGAGGTGAATGGTGTCACTGTGCCCTGCTGTATTGATACTGTGTGCGCAGAGACTGCACTGACTTAACACACTGAAAACATGAGGTATCCTGTGTCACCTTGCCCTGCTGTGTTGATACTGTGTGAGCAGAGACTGCACTGACTCAACACACAGAAAACAAGAGGTGGTGGTTTCACCGTGATCCTGTTGTATTGATACTGTGTGTATAGAGACTGCACAGCCCAACACACCGAAAACAAGACGTGTCTGGTGTCAACATGCCCTTCTGTATGATACTGTGTGAGCAGAGACTGCACAGAATCAACACACTGAAAACAAGAGGTGGATGGCGTCATCATCCCATGCTGCACTGATACTGTGTCAGCAGAGGCCGCACAGACTCAACACACTGAAAACAAGAGATGGCTGGTGTCACTGTGTCCTGCTGTATTAATACTGTGTGAGCACAGAATGCACTGACTTAACACACTGAAAAAGAGAGTATCTTGTGTCTCTGTTCCCTGCTATATTTGTACTGTGTCAGGAGAGACAGCACTGACTCAGCACACTGAAAACAAGAGGTGGCTGGTTTCACCATGCCCTGATGTATTGATACTGTGGGAGCACAGCCTGCACAGACTCAATACACTGAAAACAAGAGGTGCCTGGTGTCACTGTGTCCTGTATTGATACTGTGTGAGCAGAGACTGCACAGACTGAACACACTGAAAACAAGAGGCGGGTGGTGTCATCGAGCCCTGCTGTATTGATGCTGTATGAGCAGAGACTGCACAGACACAACACACTGAAAACAAAAGGTGGGTTGTGTCATCATCCCGTGCTGTATTGATACTGCGTGAGCAGAGACCGCGTAGAGTCAAAACACTGAAAAGAAGAGGTGGCTGGTGTCACTGTACCCTGCTGTATTGATACTGTGCGAGAGAATACACAGACTCAACACATGAAAACAAGAGGTGGATGGTGTCACTATCCCCTGCTGTATTGATACTGTGTGAGCAGAGACCGCACAGACTCAACACACTGTAAACAAGAAGTGGATGGTGTCACCAAGTCTTGCTGTATTGCTACTGTGTGAGCAGAGACCGCAGAGAGTGAATATAAAGAGGTGGCGATGCACGTGCCTGCTGTATTGATGCTGTAAGCAAAGACAGCACAAACTCAACACACTGAAAACACGAGATGACTGGTGTCACTGTGCCCTGCTGTATTGATAATGTATGCGCAGAGACTGTACTGACTTAACACACTGAAAACAAGAGGTATCCTGTGTCACCTTGCCCTGCTGTGTTGATACTGTGTCAGCAGAGCCTGCAGTTACTCAACACAGTGAAAACAAGAGGTGTCTTTTGTCACTGTGCCCTGTATTGATACTATGTGAGCAGAGAATGCACAGACTCAACACACTGAAAACAAGAGGTGGATGGTGTCACCATGCCCTACTGTATTGATACTGTGTGAGCAAAGACTGCACAGACTCAATGCAGTGAAAACAAGAGGTAGCTGGTCACTCTACCCTGCTGTATTGATATTGTGAGCAGAGATCACACAAAGACTCAGCACACTGAAAACAAAAGGTGGATGGTGTCACCGTGACATGCTGTATTGATACTATGTAAGCAGAGACTGTACAGACTCAACACACTGAAAACAGGAGGTGTCTAGTGTCACCATCCCCTGCTGTATTGATACAATGTGAGCAGAGACTACACAGACTTAACACATTGAAAACAAAAGGTGTCTCGTGTCACCATGCCCGGCTTTATTCATAGTGTGAGCAGAGACCGCACAGACTCAACACACTGAAAACAAGAGGTGGATGGTGTCACCAAGTCTGGCTGTATTGCTACTGTGTGACAGAGACTGCACAGACTAAATATAAAGAGGTGGCTGGTGCACCGTGCCTGCTGTATTGATGCTGTGTAAGGAGAGACAGCACAAACTCAACACACTGAAAACACGAGATGACTGGTGTCACTGTGCCCTGCTGTATTGATATTGTGTGCAGAGACTACACTGACTTAACACACTGAAAACAAGAGGTATCCTGTGTCACCTTGCCCTGCTGTATCTGATACAGTGTGAGCAGAGACGGCACTGACTCAACACACAGAAAACAAGAGGTGGGTGGTTTCACCGTGTCCTGCTATATTGATACTGTGTGAATAGAGACCGCAGAGCCTCAACACACTGAAAACAAGGCATGTCTAGTGTCAACATGCCCTTCTGTATGATACTGTGTGAGAAAAGACTGCACAGAATCAACACACTAAAAACTAGAGGTGGATGGTGTCATCATTCCATGCTGTATTCACACTGTGTGAGGAGAGACGGCACAGACTCAACACACTGAAAACGAGGTGAATGGTGTCACCATGTTCTGCTGTATTGATACTGTGTGAACAGAGACCACACAGACTCAACACATTGAAAACAAGAGGTGGCTGGTGTCACTGTGTCCTGTATTGATACTGTGTGAGCAGAGACTGCACAGACTGAACATATTGAAAACAAGAGGCGGGTGGTGTCACCGAGCCCTGCTGTATTGATACTGTATGAGCAGAGACCGCGACAGAGACAACACACTGAAAACAAAAGGTGGGTTGTGTCATCATCCCTGTTGTACTGATACTGTGTGAGCAGAGACCACACAGACTCAACACACTGAAAACAAGAGGTGGCTGGTGTCACCATGCCCGCTAGTATTGATACTGTGTGAGAAGAGACCCAGAGAGTCAAAACACTGAAAAGAAGAGGTGGCTGGTGTCACAGTACCCTGCTGTACTGATACTGTGTGAGCAGAGAATACACAGACTCAACGCACTGAAAACAAGAGGCGGATGGTGTCACTATCCCCTGCTGTATGATACTGTGTGAGCAGAGACCGCACAGACTCAACACACTGTAAACAAGAAGTGGATGATGTCACCAAGTCTTGCTGTATTGCTACTGTGTCAGCAGAGACTGCACAGAGTGAATATAAAGAGGTGGCTGGTGCACCGTGCCCTGCTGTATTGATGCTGTGTAAGCAGAGACAGCACAAACTCAACACACTGAAAACACGAGATGACTGGTGTCACTGTGCCTGCTGTATTGATAATGTATGCAGAGACTGCAATGACTTAACACACTGAAAAACAAGAGGTATCCTGTGTCACCTTGCCCTGTTGTGTTGATACTGTGTCAGCAGAGCCTGCACTGACTCAACACAGTGAAAACAAGAGGTGTCATTTGTCACTGTGCCCTGTACTGATATTATGTGAGCAGAGAATGCACAGACTCAACACACTGAAAACAAGAGGTGGATGGTGTCACCATGCCCTACTGTATTGATACTGTGTGAGCAAAGACTGCACAGACTCAATGCAGTAAAACAAGAGGAAGCTGGTGTCACTCTACCCTGCTGTATTGATATTGTGTGAGCAGAGATCACACAAAGACTCAGCACACTGAAAGACAAAAGGTGGATGGTGTCACCGTGACTGCTGTATTGATACTATGTAAGCAGAGACTGTACAGACTCAACACACTGAAAACAGGAGGTGTCTAGTGTCACCATCCCTGCTGTATTGATACAATGTGAGCAGAGACTGCACAGACTTAACACATTGAAAACAGAAGGTGTCTCGTGTCACCATGCCCGGCTTTATTCATAGTGTGAGCAGAGACCGCACAGACTCAACACACTGAAAACAAGAGGTGGTTGGTGTCACCGTGCCCTGCTGTATTGATACTGTGTGAGCAGAGACCGAACAGACTCAACACACTGAAAACAAGAGGTGGATGGTGTCACCAAGTCTTGCTGTATTGCTACTGTGTGAGCAGAGACCGCACAGACTAAATGTATAGAGGTGGCTGGTGCACCGTGCCCTGCTGTATTGATGCTGTGTAAGCAGAGGCAGCACAAACTCAACACACTGAAAACATGAGATGACTGGTATCACTGTGCCCTGCTGTATTGATACTGTATGCGTAGAGACTGCACTGACTTAACACACTGAAAACAAGAGGGTATCCTGTGTCACCTTGCCCTGCTGTGTTGATACTGTGTGAGCAGAGACTGCACTGACTCAACACACAGAAAACAAGAGGTGGGTGGTGTCACCGTGTCCTGCTGTATTGATACTGTGCGTATAGAGACCGCACAGCCTCAACACACCGAAAACAAGACGTGTCTGGTGTCAACATGCCCTTCTGTATGATACTGTGTGAGCAGAGACTGCACAGAATCAACACACTGAAAACAAGAGGTGGATGGCGTCATCATCCCATGCTGCACTGATACTGTGTCAGCAGAGGCCGCACAGACTCAACACACTGAAAACAAGAGATGGCTGGTGTCACTGTGTCCTGCTGTATTAATACTGTGTGAGCACAGAATGCACTGACTTAACACTGAAAAAGAGTATCTTGTGTCTCTGTTCCCTGCTATATTTGTACTGTGTCAGGAGAGACAGCACTGACTCAGCACACTGAAAACAAGAGGTGGCTGGTTTCACCATGCCCTGATGTATTGATACTGTGGGAGCACAGCCTGCACAGACTCAATACACTGAAAACAAGAGGTGCCTGGTGTCACTGTGTCCTGTATTGATACTGTGTGAGCAGAGACTGCACAGACTGAACACACTGAAAACAAGAGGTGGGTGGTGTCATCGAGCCCTGCTGTATTTATGCTGTATGAGCAGAGACCGCACAGACACAACACACTGAAAACAAAAGGTGGGTTGTGTCGTCATCCCCTGTTCTACTGATACTGTGTGAGCAGAGACCGCACAGACTCAACACACTGAAAACAAGAGGTGGCTGGTGTCACCGTGCTCTGCTGTATTGATACTGCGTGAGCAGAGACCGCGAGAGTCAAAACACTGAAAAGAAGAGGTGGCTGGTGTCACTACCCTGCTGTATTGATACTGTGAGCAGAGAATACACAGACTCAACACATGAAAACAAGAGGTGGATGGTGTCACTATCCCCTGCTGTATTGATACTGTGTGAGCAGAGACCGCACAGACTCAACACACTGTAAACAAGAAGTGGATGGTGTCACCAAGTCTTGCTGTATTGCTACTGTGTGAGCAGAGACCGCACAGAGTGAATATAAAGAGGTGGTGCACGTGTCCTGCTGTATTGATGCTGTGTAAGCAAAGACAGCACAAACTCAACACACTGAAAACACGAGATGACTGGTGTCACTGTGCCCTGTATTGATACTGTATGCGCAGAGACTGCACTGACTTAACACACTGAAAACAAGAGGTATCCTGTGTCACCTTGCCCTGTTGTGTTGATACTGTGTCAGCAGAGCCTGCACTTACTCAACACAGTGAAAACAAGAGGTGTCTTTTGTCACTGTGCCCTGTATTGATACTATGTGAGCAGAGAATGCACAGACTCAACACACTGAAAACAAGAGGTGGATGGTGTCACCATGCCCTACTGTATTGATACTGTGTGAGCAAAGACTGCACAGACTCAATGCAGTGAAAACAAGAGGTAGCTGGTGTCACTCTACCCTGCTGTATTGATATTGTGTGAGCAGAGATCACACAAAGACTCAGCACACTGAAAACAAAAGGTGGATGGTATCACCGTGACATGCTGTATTGATACTATGTAAGCAGAGACTGTACAGACTCAACACACTGAAAACAGGAGGTGTCTAGTGTCACCATCCCCGCTGTATTGATACAATGTGAGCAGAGACTGACAGACTTAACACATTGAAAACAGAAGGTGTCTCGTGTCACCATGCCCGGCTTTATTCATAGTGTGAGCAGAGAACGCACAGACTCAACACACTGAAAACAAGAGGTGGATGGTGTCACCAAGTCTAGCTGTATTGCTACTGTGTGAGCAGAGACCGCATAGACTAAATATAAAGAGGTGGCTGGTGCACCGTGCCCTGCTGTATTGATGCTGTGTAAGCAGAGACAGCACAAACTCAACACACTGAAAACACGAGATGACTGGTGTCACTGTGCCCTGCTGTATTGATATTGTGTGCGCAGAGACTGCACTGACTTAACACACTGAAAACAAGAGGTATCCTGTGTCACCTTGCCCTGCTGTATTGATAAAGTGTGAGCAGAGACGCACTGACTCAACACACAGAAAACAAGAGGTGGGTGGTTTCACCGTGTCCTGCTATATTGATACTGTGTGAATAGAGACCGAGCAGCCTCAACACACTGAAAACAAGACGTGTCTGGTGTCAACATGCCCTTCTGTATGATACTGTGTGAGAAAGACTGCACAGAATCAACACACTAAAAACTAGAGGTGGATGGTGTCATCATTCCATGCTGTATTCACACTGTGTGAGGAGAGACGGCACAGACTCAACACACTGAAAACGAGGTGAATGGTGTCACCATGTTCTGCTATATTGATACTGTGTGAACAGAGACCACACAGACTCAACACATTGAAAACAAGAGGTGGCTGGTGTCACCGTGCCCTGCTGTATTGATACTGCATGAGCAGAGACCGTGTAGAGTCAACACACTGAAAAGAAAAGGTGGCTGGTGTCATTGTACCCTGCTGTATTGATACTGTGTCAGCAGAGACTGCACTGACTCAACACATTGAAAACAAGAGGTGGCTGGTGTCACCATCCCCTGCTGTATTTATACTTCGTGAGCAGAGACCATGTTGAGCCAAAACACTGAAAAGAAGAGGTGGCTGGTGTCATTATACCCTGCTGTATTGATACTGTGTGAGCAGGGACCGCACTGACTTGACTTACACTGAAAACAAGAGGTGGCTGGTGTCACCATGCCATGCTGTATTCACACTTGTGGAGAGACTGCACAGACTCAACACATTGAAAAGAAGAGGTGGCTGGTGTCACCGTGCCCTGCTGTATTGATACTGCATGAGAAGAGACCATGTAGAGTCAAAACAGTGAAAAGGAGAGGTGGCTGGAGTCACTGTACCTTGCTGTATTGATATTGTGTGAGCAGAGACCACACAAACACTCAGCACACTGAAAACAAAAGGTGGATGGTGTCACCATGCCCTGCTGTATTGGTACTGTGTAAGCAGAGACCACACAGACTCAACAGACTGCAAACAAGTGGTATCCTATGACACTGTGCTCTGCTGTATTGATACTGTGTCAGCAGAGCCTGCACAGACTCAATGCACTGAAAACAAGAGGTGGCTGGTGTCAACATGTCCTGCTGTATTGATACTGTGTGAGCAGAGACCGCACAGACTCAACACATTGAAAACAAGAGGTGGATGGTGTCACCAAGTCTTGCCGTATTGCCACTGCATGAGCAGAGACTGCACAGACTGAACATAAAGAGGTGTCTGGTACACCGTGCCCTGCTCTACTGATGCTACATAAGCAGAGACCGCACAAAATCAACACACTGAAATCAAGAGATGACTGGCGTCACTGTGCCCTGCTGTATTGATACTGTGTGCGCAGAGACTGCACTGACTTAACACACTGAAAACAAGAGGTATCCTGTGTCACCTTGCCCTGCTGTGTTGATACTGTGTGAGCAGAGACTGCACTGACTCAACACACAGAAAACAAGAGGTGGGTGGTGTCACCGTGTCCTGCTGTATTGATACTGTGTGTATAGAGACCGCACAGCCTCAACACACCGAAAACAAGACGTGTCTGGTGTCAACATGCCCTTCTGTACGATACTGTGTGAGCAGAGACTGCACAGAATCAACACACTGAAAACAAGAGGTGGATGGCGTCATCATCCCATGCTGCACTGATACTGTGTCAGCAGAGGTCGCACAGACTCAACACACTGAAAACAAGAGATGGCTGGTGTCACTGTGTCCTGCTGTATTAATACTGTGTGAGCACAGAATGCACTGACTTAACACACTGAAAAAAGAGTATCTTGTGTCTCTGTTCCTGCTATATTTGTACTGTGTCAGGAGAGACAGCACTGACTCAGCACACTGAAAACAAGAGGTGGCTGGTTTCACCATGCCCTGATGTATTGATACTGTGGGAGCACAGCCTGCACAGACTCAATACACAAAACAAGAGGTGCCTGGTGTCACTGTGTCCTGTATTGATACTGTGTGAGCAGAGACCGCACAGACTGAACACATTGAAAACAAGAGGCGGGTGGTGTCACTCATCCTGCTGTATTGATGCTGTGTGAGCAGAGACTCGCACAGACACAACACACTGAAAACAAAAGGTGGTTGTGTCGTCATCCCCTGTTGTACTGATACTGTGTGAGCAGAGACTGCGTAGAATCAAAACTCTGAAAAGAAGAGGTGGCTGGTGTCATTGTACCCTGCTGTACTGATACTGTGTGAGCAGAGAATACAGAGACTCAACGCACTGAAAACAAGAGGTGGATGGTGTCACTATCCCCTGCTGTATTGATACTGTGTGAGCAGAGACCGCACAGACTCAACACACTGTAAACAAGAAGTGGATGGTGTCACCAAGTCTTGCTGTATTGCTACTGTGTGAGCAGAGACCGCACAGAGTGAATATAAAGAGGTGGCTGGTGCACCGTGCCCTGCTGTATTGATGCTGTGTAAGCAAAGACAGCACAAACTCAACACACTGAAAACACGAGATGACTGGTGTCACTGTGCCCTGCTGTATTGATAATGTATGCTCAGAGACTGCACTGACTTAACACACTGAAAACAAGAGGTATCCTGTGTCACCTTGCCCTGCTGTGTTGATACTGTGTCAGCGGAGCCTGCAATTACTCAACACAGTGAAAACAAGAGGTGTCTTTTGTCACTGTGCCCTGTATTGATACTATGTGAGCAGAGAATGCACAGACTCAACACACTGAAAACAAGAGGTGGATGGTGTCACCATGCCCTACTGTATTGATACTGTGTGAGCAAAGACTGCACAGACTCAATGCAGTTAAAACAAGAGGTAGCTGGTGTCACTCTACCCTGCTGTATTGATATTGTGTGAGCAGAGATCACACAAAGACTCAGCACACTGAAAAAAAAGGTGGATGGTGTCACCGTGACATGCTGTATTGATACTATGTAAGCAGAGACTGTACAGACTCAACACACTGAAAACAGGAGGTGTCTAATGTCACCATCCCTGCTGTATTGATACAATGTGAGCAGAGACTGCACAGACTTAACATTGAAAACAAAAGGTGTCTGTCGTGTCACATGCCCGGCTTTATTCATAGTGTGAGTGCAGAGACCGCACAGACCAACACACTGAAAACAAGAGGTGGTTGGTGTCACCGTGCCCTGCTGTATTGATACTGTGTGAGCAGAGACCAAGAGACTCAACGCACTGAAAACAAGAGGTGGATGGTGTCACCAAGTCTAGCTGTATTGCTACTGTGTGAGCAGAGACGCACAGACTAAATATAAAGAGGTGGCTGTGCACCGTGCCTTGCTGTATTGATGCTGTGTAAGCAAAGACAGCACAAACTCAACACACTGAAAACACGAGATGACTGGTGTCACTGTGCCCTGCTGTATTGATATTGTGAGCGCAGAGACTGCACTGACTTAACACACTGAAAACAAGAGGTATCCTGTGTCACCTTGCCCTGCTGTGTTGATACTGTGTGAGCAGAGACTGCACTGACTCAACACACAGAAAACAAGAGGTGGTGGTGTCACCGTGTCCTGCTGTATTGATACTGTGTGAATAGAGCCGCACAGCCTCAACACACTGAAAACAAGACGTGTCTGGTGTCAACATGCCCTTCTGTATGATACTGTGTGAGAAAAGACTGCACAGAATCAACACACTGAAAACAAGAGGTGGATGGTGTCATCATTCCATGCTGAATTCACACTGTGTGAGGAGAGACGCACAGACTCAACACAATGAAAACGAGGTGAATGGTGTCACCATGTTCTGCTGTATTGATACTGTGTGAACAGAGACTGCACAGACTCCAACACATTGAAAACAAGAGGTGGCTGGTGTCACCGTGCCCTCTGCTGTATTGATACTGCATGAGCAGAGACCGTAGAGTCAAAACACTGAAAAGAAGAGGTGGCTGGTGTCATTGTACCCTGCTGTATTGATACTGTGTCAGCAGAGACTGCACTGACTCAACACATTGAAAACAAGAGGTGTGGTGTCACCATCCCTGCTGTATTTATACTCGTGAGCAGAGACCATGTTGAGCCAAAACACTGAAAAGAAGAGGTGGCTGGTGTCATTGTACCCTGCTGTATTGATACTGTGTGAGCAGGGACCGCACTGACTTGACTTACACTGAAAACAAAAGGTGGCTGGTGTCACCATGCCATGCTGTATTCACACTGTGTGAGGAGAGACTGCACAGACTTAACACATTGAAAAGAAGAGGTGGCTGGTGTCACCGTGCCCTGCTGTATTGATACTGCATGAGAAGAGACCATGTAGAGTCAAAACAGTGAAAAGGAGAGGTGGCTGGAGTCACTGTACCTTGCTGTATTGATATTGTGTGAGCAGAGACCACATAAAGACTCAGCACACTGAAAACAAAAGGTGGATGGTGTCACCATGCCCTGCTGTATTGATACTGTGTAAGTAGAGACCACACAAACCAAACAGACTGCAAACAAGTGGTATCCTATGACACTGTGCTCTGCTGTATTGATACTGTGTCAGCAGAGCCTGCACAGACTCAATGCACTGAAAACAAGAGGTGGCTGGTGTCACCATGTCCTGCTGTATTGATACTGTGTGAGCAGAGACTGTACAGAATGAACATAAAGAGGTGTCTGGTACACCATGCCCTGCTGTATTGATGCTATGTAAGGAGAGACCGCACAAAATCAACACACTGAAAACAAGAGATGACTGGTGTCACTGTGCCCTGCTGTATTGATACTATGTGCGCAGAGACTACACTGACTCAACACACCTAAAAGAAGAGGTGTCTGATGTCAACATGCCCTACTGTATGATACTGTGTGAGCAGAGACAGCACAGACTCAACACACTGAAAACAAGAGGTGGATGGTATCACCATGCCCTGCTGCACTGATGCTGTGTGATCAGAGATTGCACAGACTCAAGTCACTGAAAACAAGAGGTGGGCTATGTCATCGTGCCCTGCTGTATTGATACTGTGTTAGAAGAGACCACACAGACTCAACAGACTGCAAACAAGAGGTGGATGGTGTCACCGTGTCCTGCTGTATTGATACTGTGTCAGCAGAGACCACACAGACTCAACAGACTGCAGACAAGAGGTGGCTGGTGTCATCATCCCATGCTGTTCTGATATTGTGTGAGCAGAGACCACACAAATACTCGGCACGCTGAAAACAAAAGGTGGATGGTGTCACCATGAACTGCTGTATTGATACTGTGTAAGCAGAGACTGCAGAGACTCAACACACTGAAAACAAGAGGTAGCTGGTGTCACCATGCCCTGCTGTATTGATACTGCATAAGTAGAGACCACACCCTCAACACACTGAAAACAAGAGGTGTCTGGTGTCAACATGCCCTTCTGTATGATACTGTGTGAGAAGAGATTGCATAGACTCAACATACTGAAAACAAGAGGCTGATGGTATCACCATCCCATGCTGTACTGATACTGTGTGAGCAGAGATTGCACAGACTCAACACATTGAAAACAAAAGGTGGCTGGTGTCACTGTGTCCTGCTGTATTGATATTGTGTAAGCAGAGACCACATAAAGACTCAGCACACTGAAAACAAGAGATGGATTGTGTCACCGTGTCCTGCTGTATTGATACTGTGTCAGCAGAGACCACACAGACTCAACAGACTGCAAACAAGAGGTGGATGGTGTCATCATCCCATGCTGTACTGATACTGTGTGAGCAGAGGCCGCACACACTCAACACACTGAAAACAAGAGGTATCCTGTGTCACTGTGCCCTGCTGTATTGATGCTGTGTCACCAGAGACTGCACTGACTCAACACACTGAAAACAAGCGGTGTCTGATGTCAACGTACCCTACTGTATTGCTGCTGTGTGAGCAGAGCTTGCACTGACTCAACACACTGAAACAAGAGGTGTCTTGTGTCACTGTGCCCTGTATTGATAATGTGTGAGCAGAGAATGCACAGACTCAACACACTGAAAATAAGAGGTGGATGTGTCACCGTGTCCTGCTGTATTGATACTGTGTGAGCAAGGACTGCACAGACTCAACGCAGTGAAAACAAGAGGTAGCTGGAGTCACTGTACCCTGCTGTACTGATATTGTGTGAGCAGAGACCACACAAAGACTCAGCACACTGAAAACAAAAGGTGGATGGTGTCACCATGCCCTGCTGTACTGATAATGTGTAAGCAGATACTGTACAGACTCAACACACTGAAAACATGAGGTGGATGGTGTCACCGTGTCCTGCTGTATTGATACTGTGTCAACAGAGACCACACCGACTCAACACAGGGAAAACAAGAGGTAGGTGGTGTCATCATGCCCTATTGTACTGATACTGTGTAAGCAGAGAGCACACAGACTCAACAGACTACAAACAAGAGGTATCCCGTGTCACTGTGCCCTGCTGTGTGGATGCTGTGTTACTAGAGACTGCACTGACTCAACACACTGAAACAAGAGGTGTCTGGTGTCACTGTGTCCTGTATTGATAGTGTGAGCAGAGAATGCACAGACTCAACACACTGAAAACAAGAGGTGGATGGTGTCACCGTGTCCTACTGTATTGATACTGTGTCAGCAGAGACCGCACCGACTCAACACGTTGCAAACAAGAGGTATTCTGTGTCACTGTGCCCTGTTGTATTGATACTGTGTCAGCAGAGAGTGCACTGATTCAACACACTGAAAACAAGAGGTGTGGTGTCACCATGCCCTGCTGTACTGATACTGTAAGCAGAGACTGCACAGACTCAACACGCTGAAAACAAGAGGCGTGTAGTCACCATCCCCTGCTGTATTAATACTGTGAGCAGGGACCGCACTGACTAACACACTGGAAGACAAGAGGTGGATGGTGTCACTGTGTTCTGCTGTATTAATACTGTGTGAACAGAGACTGCATGACTCAACACACTGAAAACAAGAGGTGGCTGGTGTCACCATACCCTACTGTATTGATATTGCATGAGAAGAGACCATAGAGTCAAAACATTGAAAAGAAGAGGTGGCTGGTGTCACTGTACCTTGCTGTATTGATTTTGTGTGAGCAGAGACCACACAAGACTCAGCCACACTGAAAAAATAATAGGTGGATGGTGTCATCACTGCCCTGCTGTATTGGTACTGTGTAAGCAGAGACCACACAGACTTAACACACTGAAAGCAGGAGGTAGCTGGTGTCACCATGCCCTGCTGTATTGATACTGTGTCAGCAGAGACTTCACTGACTCAACACACCGAAAATAAGAAGTGAATGGTGTTACTGTGTCCTGCTGTATGGATACTGTGTGAACAAAGACCTCACAGACTCAACACACTGCAAACAAGAGGTATCCTGTGTCACTATGCCCTGCTGTATTGATGCTGTGTCACCAGAGACTGCAGTGACTCAACACACTGAAAACAAGAGGTGGCTGGTGCACCATGTACTTCTGTATTGATACTGTGTCAGCAGAGACTTCAGTGACTCAACACACTGAAAACAAGAGGTGTCTGGTTTCAACGTATCCTACTGTATTGCTGCTGTGTGAGCAGAGCCTGCATTGACTCAACACATTGAAACAAGAGGTGTCTGGTGTCACTGTGCCTGTATTGATACTGTGTGAGCAGAGAATGCTAGACTCAATACCCTGAAAACAAGAGGTGGATGGTGTCACCATGCCCTGGTGTATTGAAACTGTGTGAGCAAAGACTGTACAGACGCAACGCAGTGAAAACCAGAGGTAGCTGGTGTCACTGTGCCCTGTATTGATACTGTGTCAGCAGAGCCTGCACAGACTCAACGCACTGAAAACAAGAGGTGGATGGTGTCACCATGCCCTGCTGTATTGATAATGTGTGAGCAAAGACTGCACAGGCTCAACGCAATTAAAACAAGAGGTGGCTGGTGTCACTGTACCCTGCTGTATTGATATTATGTGTGCAGAGACCGCACATGCTCAGCACACACTGAAAACAAAAGGTGGATGGTGTCACCATGCCCTGCTGCATTGATACTGTGTAAGCACAGACTGCACAGACTCAACACACTGAAAACAAGAGGTGTCTAGTGTCACCATCCCCTGGTGTATTGATACTGTGTAAGCAGGGATCGCACTGACTTAACACACTGAAACCAAAGAGGTGGCCTGGTGTCACCATGCCTGCTGTATTCATACCAAAGTGGAGACCGCCAGAGACAAAACACTGAAAAGAGGAGGTGGCTGGTGTCACTGCATCCTGCTGTATTGATACTGTGTGAGCAGAGACTGCACAGACTCAATGCACTGAAAACAAGAGGTGGATGGTGTCACCATGCCCCTCTGTGATACTGCATAAGTAGAAACCACACCCCTCAACACACTGAAAACAAGAGGTGTCTGGTGTCAACGTGCCCCTCTGTACTGATACTGTGTGAGCAGAGATTGCACAGACTCAACACACTGAGAACAAGAGGCAGATGGTGTCACCATCCCATGCTGTACTGATACTATATAAGCAGAGGCCGCACAGACTAAACACACTGACAACAAGAGGTGGCTGGTTTCACCGTGTCCTGCTGTATTGATACTGTGTGAGCAGAGATTACACAGACTCAACACATTGAAAACAAGAGGTGGCTGCTGTCACCGTGTTCTGCTTGTATTAATACCGTGAGTCCAGACTGCACTGACTTAACACACTGAAAAAAAGAGGTATCTTCTGTCTCTGTGCGCTGCTGTATTGGTCCTGTGGCAGGAGGGACTGCACTGACTCAGCACACTGAAAACAAGAGGTGGATGGTGTCACCGTGTCCTCCTGTAGTAATACTGTGTGAGCAGAGACCACACAGACACAACACACTGAAAACAAGAGGCGGGTTGTGTCATCATCCCCTGTTGTACTGATAGTGTGTGAGCAGAGACTGCACAGACTCAACACACTGAAAAAAAAGAGGTGGCTAGTGTCACCGTGTCCTTCTTTACTGATTCTGTGTGAGCAGAGACTGCACAGACTCAACACATTGTAAGCAAGAGGTGGATGGTGTCACCGTCCTGCTGTATTGATACTGTGCCTTAAGAGATCGCATCCACCAACACAGTGAAAAACAAGGGGACGCCAAGGCCATCATGCCTGCTGTATTGATACTGTGTAAGCAGAGACCACACAACCTCAACACACTGAAAACAAGAGGTGTCTGCTGTCAACGTCCCCTACTGTATTGATGCTGTGTGAGCAGAGACTGCACAGACTCAACACACCGAAGACAAGAGGTGAATGGTGTCATTGTGCCCTGCTGTACTGATACTGTGTGAGCAGAGACTGCACAGACTTAACACACTGAAAACAAGAGGTATCTTGTGTCACTGTGCCCTGCTGTATTGATACTACGAGAGCAGAGAGTCAAAACAATGAAAAGAAGAGGCGGCTGGTGTCACTGTAGCGTGCTATATTGATACTGTGTGAGCAGAGACTATACAGACTCAACATACTGAAAACAAGAGGTGGCTGCTGTCACCGTGTCATGCTGTATTGATACTGTGTGAGCAGAGACTGCACAGACTCAACACACTGAAAACAAGAGGTGACTGGTGTCACCATCCCGTGCTGTATTGATACTGCATGAGCAGAGACTGCACAGACTCAACGCACTGAAAACAAGAGGTGGCTGGTGTCACTGTTGCTAGCCTTGCTTGTAGAGCAGAAAGCAGATAACTAAAAGAAGCTACATTTTCTTATTAATTTAAAACATATCTCAGCAGGAGTTGGTGTCTGTTGAGATTAAGTAGACAGATACTTTATTAGAAGTAGAAGGGGTCTTCTTTAGGGTTAAAAAAAAAGAAAAGTTAGTGTGTGTTCTGTGTTGGGAAGAGACTGTATCAGCTGACTTTCAAACCAGTAGGAGGAGAAAGACAATTAATGGGGAGGGGTGGCTTAGACACTATAAAAGCAGGTGACTCAAATTACAACTTCCTGTTGCTAGCCTTGCTTGTAGAGCAGAAAGCAGGTAACAAAAAAGAAGCTACATTTTCTCATTAATTTAAAACATATCTCAGCAGGAGCTCAGTGTCTGTTGAGATATGAAGACAGATACTTTATTAGAAGTAGAAGGGGTCTTTGACTGTCAACAGGAACTTCCTGTTTGGCAGTAGGAAGGAAGGATCATAGAGAAACATTGGTTTTGTCAACCCTAAAGGAAAAGTAGCTCCTCTCCCCCCCAGCTGCTGGTGGTCTGACAGTGAGCAAGGAAGAAGGAGGCTACTGAAGAAGATAGGAAGTTGTTGTCCCAGAACAGGAAGGGTGAGAGTTGTAAGGAGAGGAGAGAGTAAGAATACAGAGAAACAGTAGAGGGGACACAAAATAAGACATGATGGGAGTGGTGCAGTGCAATGGCTGTGGGGCGGTAGTGTTCCGGGAGACATTCTGGAGGCTACGATGCTGCCCTATTTGCAGACACCTCTCTGATCTGAGAGAGGAGGTTGCCCGTCTCCAGCTTGACCTTGCTATGATTCGTGAAACCTCTTCCCCCACCCAGGGACCACCAGGGCCAATGTCACTACCTCAGAGGTTGCTAAGAAAGAGGAGAGGCTGGACCAGGGTGGGCTCAGGGAGGGAGAGGGTGGTGGAACAGAGTTGCATCCCTCCAGCTGTACCTCTCCACAATTCATTCGCTCTTCTGGTGGATAGTGGTTCCTCTATGGAGGCACCTGCAGTTGAGACCAAGGAGGATGCTGGGAACCTTCACAAAGGAGACCCACAGGAGGGTGGATAGGACCCCTCAGGGGAAGGAAACTCCTGGTGGGGGACTCAATCATCAGGGGGTAGAAGTGGGGGAGGAGGGAGAGGAGGTAGGTGCCTTCCTGGCGCCATGGCTTGGAGGGACAGGAGGCAGTCAACTCAGGATCGTGGGAGGAGCTGCATGAGGGAGGGAGCTGGATGTCATTGTCCACCTAGGGACAAAAGACCTGGCTAGAATAGGATCAGAGCAGTGCAAGAGGAGTTTGTAGAGTTGGGGAGGGCCTTAGACAAATGGAGCATCACGTGAACCTTCTTGGAGGTGCTGCCTGTCTATGGCAAAGGGTGATGCTAGGGCACTCCGCACCAGGAATTCAATGAGTGGTTGAAAAACTGGTGTGGAGGCTCAGGGTTTGACTTTTTGGGGACAGAGGACCACCTGGAGGGATGCAGACCTATACTGGTGCAATGGTCTGCATCTGTCAGGGGAACCAGGATCCTAGGTGAAGGTTTAAATGCTTCATTGGCAAGCATTTAAAACAGCCAAAAGGGGAGGCACTGAGAGAGACGAGAATCCCAGCCTTCCCCACAAAACATGGTAATTAGTGAGGGTAAACACCAAGGCAGAGAAGTTATTAGGGAGCAGAACAGAGGTAAATGTAAAAAGGCAAAGGCAGTAAGGACAGGAATGGGGCTAAAAGGGGTAAGGCTATCAAAAAGTGGAGGGTGATGAGTACCAATGCCCGTAGTCTGTGTAACAAGCTCCCTGAACTAGTGGCCTTGATGGAAGAGGGTTGCCTGGATATTGTGGCAGTCACAGAAACATGGTACACAGAGAACCATGACTGGGATGTCAACATACCAGGATACACAATCTACAGGAGGGACAGGAAGGGTAAAAGAGGAGGAGTAGCTCTCTATGTAAAGGAAGGGATCAAAACAACAGAACTAAAGAGTAAACAGGGAGCAGATGAGGCACTCTGGGTCACCCTGTAGACAGGAAATGGCACCACAATCTGCATGAGGGTTGTATACAGACCCCCATCTCAGGGGAAGGGAATGGACAAGGAAATGATAGAAGGCTTCCTTAGAATGGCAGAAAAAGGGGAGATATTGTTGGTGGGGGACCTGAATATGCCAGATGTTAACTGGAGCACCTTTGCTGCAGGCACATCCAAGAGCAGGGTCATTCTTGATGCCCTACAGGGGCATGCCTCAGACAGCTAGTATTGGAACCCACTCGAGGAGGGAGCAATCTTAGACCTGGTACTCTCAAATTGGAAGGAGAAAGAATCTCAGATTTAGAAGTGGTAGCTATCCTGGAACAAGCGACCACCAGTGTGGTTCACGTATAAACACAGCTATACAATCAAGCCACACAAAAGCAAGAGTATTGACTTAGGAGGCTGACCTTGGGAAAATGAGAGAGTGCCTCAGAAAAGCACTAAGCAAACAGGCAAGAAGGAGGGTGGAGGAACAATGGGAGTAATCAAAACAGCCATCACAGAGGCAACAAGCCTTATGCGAAGCAAATCAATAAACACAATGAAGGAAAACCTATGTTTCTCAAAAGAGGTGCAGGAAGGTTAAGGAGAAAAGGATAGTATTCAGGAAATGTAAGGAAACAGAAAAGGAGGACAGAGAACTTTTATCAGTTAAAGCAGAAAGAGGCTGGGAAGGCAGTCAGATTAGCAAAGGCCCAAACCAAGGAAAGGATAGCCAATTCTGTTAAGAAGGGGATAAGACCTTTATAGGTAACATTAGGAGCTGAAAAGACCAAAGGAGCGATACGAGGCTTAATAAAGGGGAGGGAATGTGGGTAGAGGGTGACAGGAAAAAGCAGGGATAGAACGAATATTTCTGCTCAGTATTCACAAAGGAAGAGGAGGGGAGGTAACCTAAACCAAACAAGAGAAACACTCTGAAGATGGGGCTCATTAACCAGTCCATTTACAGAAGAAAGGGTTCTGAAAGAACTAATAAAATTGAAGGTGGACAAAGCAATGGGGCCTGATGGGATTCACCCAAGAATTCTAAAAGAACTAAGGTAGAACTAGTGACACGCTGACTACTCTCTTATAACAAATCATGGGAGGATGGGGTGGTACCAAGGACAGGGAAGGCAGATGTGATCCTCTTCACAAAAGTGGGAGCAGGACAGATGCAGGAAACTACAGACCAGTTAGTTTGACCTCAGTGGTAGGGAAATGATGGAATCACTCTGAAGGAAAGAATTGTTGAGTACCTAGAGGCCAGTGGGTACAGGACCCAAGGCAGCATGGATTCACGATGGGAAGGTCAGTCAGACGAATCTAATAGATTTCTTTGACTGGGTGACCAAAGTAGTAGACCAGGGAGAGGCTGTGGACATGACTACCTAGATTTTAGAAAGGCATTTGATACAGTCCCACACAAAGATTAATACACAAGTTAGCCAGCCTTGGAGGGTCCCAAGGTGGTAGCCTGATAAAAAATTGGCTAGACAACAGGACGCAAAGGGTAGTAGTAAATGGAGTACACAGTGAAGAAAGGAGGGTTACTAGCAGGGTACTGCAGGGTTCAGTACTGGGACCGTCCTTTTAATGTCTTTATAAGTGACACTGAGAGGAACTGGAAGGAAAAGTATGTCTCTTTGCAGACACACACAAAGATCTGCAACAGGTTTATACACAAGATGGAGTGGAAAGGATGAGAAGGACTTGGCAAGGTTGGAGAATGGTCAAATGTATGGCAGCTCAGATTCAATGCAAAGAAGTGCAAGGTAATGCACATGGGAAACAAAAACCAGGGAAGCGTATAATAATGGGGGTGAGATACTGACAACAGTAAAATGGAAAGGGACCTGGGGTAATTATATCAGATGACCTAAAGGTGAGCTCTGCACCAATGCAGCTCCACCGGATAGTTGGGGTCGATGTATGCAAGCGGGCGGCAGGGATGCTGTCGCCTACCGGCCGCGGGAGGGAGCGGGTGAGGGGCCGGTGGGTGGGGGGGACACTAGACACCAGGGAGATGTTTGGAGGGGGTTGTGAGTGACATTCTGCCCACGATCGGGCTTTTACGTCCACTGACCACCAGGGAGATATTCGGGTTGGGGGAGGGTTACATTCTGCCCGCGATCGGGCACTGGGGGTTCTACACGCTCTGCTCGCGATCGGGCTGTGGATATGTGTGGGGGTTTCATGTAACTGTAATGCCCGCGATCGGGCTTCGATATGCGGTGGGGTTTCTAGACTGTGATGCCCGCGATCGGGCTGTGGGAGATGTGGGCGGGGGTTCATAGCATTTCATGCCCGCGATCGGGCTGGTGGGGGGTTGATATAGGTTATGCCCGCGATCGGGCTTCGGGAGATGTGTGGTGGGGGTTGTTTTTACGCTCTGCCCGCGATAGGGCTGGTGGGGGCATAGAGGACCGAGTTGGGGAGCCAGTGGTGGCAGCTGCTGTGTTGCGCCCTGCAATACAGCAGCTCATCTGTGGGTGGCCTCAACTTGATCCTTTTTTGGCTCAAGGTTGTGCAGGCGAGGTTGGGTTGCGATGCATAACTCCTGCACAACCCGACTGAATATCGGGTTGGCAGGTTATGCATGGTTCCTCCCTCCTGTTGAGCATGCATTCATTTGCATTGCTCTTTGTGCAACCTGTTGTCAGTGGGCGAACTGCCTCCTGCTGAATATCGCAGAATGGCGCATTTTTGGACTTCTGCGATGCGAATCCCCGTTATGCATACAACCCTTTGAATATCTGGGCCAGAATATACAGGGACCCTGTTTTCCATTTTTACCGGTAACACCAGTAGCAATCACAGAATCCTGCTTGGTTTGCGGATTTTGAATTCTTATACCAGTGCCTCACGGAAATTGCATGTCACTGCACAGAATCTCTACGATTTCGGCATCTTTTAAAAAAAATGTTTATTTTCTCTTTCTATGTCCCCTTCTCACAGCATCATTCTCCACTTTTCAGAGATCCCTAGGCTGGGTATGCCCTAGCTTCACCCCCAGGTAATGCTCACGAGCTCCTGTGGGCCTGCCCCTATCCTGCCTGGACTGTACCCCCCCCAGGTGGGAAGGGAGGAGATCCCAGGTCACCCTTCCACACTCCCTTAGTGTGTGTTGGGCAGCTCAGTGGGTCCCTCATGGAGCCTGGTTATGAAGTCTGAGGCACCTGGGTCCCTTTTGCCAGTGGCCAATGTGGGGTGATTGTTCCTGGTTTTCTGGTCTCTGTCTCTGAGGGCACCGGCACTGCAGGAGGTCCAAGGAGGTAGGTCACCTAGAGACATGCCACTGCTCCAGATCCTGGCTAGCGTCCTCCCCTCCTGATCACTCTGCAACACCATTGCACCACCACCCATGGTCACACAGGTGGTGGTAAAGCAGCAGGATCTACAGCCCACCCTCCCCGGAGGAAGAGAGCAGTCCCCCAGGTGCTCGTCTCGATCCTACTCCCCTGGCCAGACCTCCAGCAACTGAGTTCTCTTCTGACCCTGGGTCGCTGGCATTGCAAGCAATAGTGCTACTGCAGCACCAGCGGGCTGACCCAGATTTCAGCATCTTAAAATGAATGCTGCTGTGCTTTGCATTCTTTCTGCTTTGTTGCATATAGAGTCAGTAAGGAAATCACCCACATTGCTTTGTTGTAATCAGCCATTCAGTTTAACCACCCATGCCTGGTGGTTAGAGTAACAAACAGTGATTGAACTGGGTACATCCAGCAGACCTGCTTGAATTTGCTTCTTTGAAATAAAGTGTCCCACAACCTCCACTTGCATGCTGTGCGACTCCAAGCAAGTCACTTAACCTCCACAGTGCTGCTGGGTTACTCCTGAAAACAGACAGTTCTGCCTAGTGGGCCTTACCTGCTTTATAAAGAATATAACAAAATACCAATATATGTTTACTACATCATAGACTAGTAAGTCAGGGTACCATAATCATTTGCCTGAGTTTTATTTGGGCTGCAATGATTTTGTATAGGTAAAGATAAATGTTCAGATGCATTTTCTGTGTTTTATAAGCTTGGTTTTAGATTTTAATCAGGTTTTTATTGTATTCTTTGCATATAAGCATCTAGGTTGTAGATTGCTAAATGTAGGATCACTGTTACCAACTAGCTTATTCAAGTTTATAATCAGTAGAGCCATCCAAAATCCTCAGTTGTTTGAATAAAAAACAGTCTGAATGAAAGTATGTTTACAAAGAAGAAACTGCCTTACTACTTATGAAAAGATTTCACAGTTAGCACCCCATTTAGGTGAACTGGATCATTTGCACTTTTTCTCCCACCTGCTGTTTCAGTCTCTGTGACAACAAAAGTTTTCTGATAGACTGCTTCAACAAAAAGCAAATGTTAAGTATTTTAGTGTACTTATGTTTGGACAATAGATTTTGAAAGCACAGTCAATGACATACAGAAGGTAAGACCCCAGGGGCTGGATGATGCTGGTGGGCAGAGTGGTGCTCAATTCACATCTGAACAAAGACATGAAAACTGGGAGACACCCTTTTCATGGACACCAAGTAAAAAAAAGCATCCACATGTCTGGAGATGCATGAATCCATTGAAGGTCCTCCAATAATCACTTGTGGATTTTAGGTGAAGACACTTTATTTCAAAGAAGCAAATTCAAGCAGGTATTTTTTTGCTCCTCCTACCCTCTGGCCATCCACTCCTTCAGGCCTGCCAAGGCCCCCTACGACCGCTGCTCAGTCCCGACCACCATCCACTGCCCCTTACTGCTGTGCTACCAGGTAACCCAAAGTAACCCTTCATTCAGTGGGCCCCTACCCCCGATGGAGGCTACCAGGAGACAAGAATTGCCCCAAAGAGCTTCCTGTGTATCCTAGGCATGGCAGGGGTCAGAACGGACACATGTCTGGGGCTTCCGGCTTATGGAGGGACGAACAGCCATCCTTCGGTTGGTCAGCAAGTGTTTTCCCATTTTCTTGGGAGCGTGACAGGCCACATGATGTCAAGGCACAAGCCGATGTCTGTCACGCTCCCTCCTGCAGTAAGGGCTGACATGCTGTTGTGCCTCTGGCCTCCACCAGGGGCCAGCAAATGCTGAGCCGTAAACCCACCCTCCCTCCCAGGAGAAGGTGAATGGTCATTGGACACTCAAGCCTTCACCCACCAGCTGACACTCAAACATCCAAGTCTGTTCCCTAACCATGGTCTGCGGTGTCACAGGCAGAAATCCAATTCAGGCAGTAAAATTATAGATGGGGAAAAAACAAAGGTAGTCCACCTTAACGGTGATGGTTCAGATTAATTCACATCTGAGTTCTAACAAGCAAAGAGACCAAGTCATTTGTAACTTGTGCATATGGCATGTGGGTGTTGAAGAAAGGGGATAATAGTGCTGTCACTACTGCCATCACCCCAGCGGGATGTGGACTGCATTGTTACTTCTGCCAACACACCGAAGGGGTGGGGGCTGTAGTACTTGTGCCATCACCACTGGTGAATGGGGAATGTAGTACTGCTGCCGTCCTATCTGAGGGATGGGGGCCATAGTGCTGATATTGCCATCACACCTGAGGAATGGTGAATGTAGTACTGCTGCCATCACACCTAAGGGATGAGGGCCACAGTGCTGCTGCTTCTGTCACACCTGAGGGAGGGAGGTCATAGTGCTGTTGCTGCTGCCATCGCACCTGAGGGATGGGACCGTAGTGCTGCTTCAATCACACCTTAGGGATAGAGGCTATAGTGTTGCTGCTGCCATCACATCTTGTACCTAAAATAACTTTAAATTGGTACAAGGATGGAAGGATGTGTAATAGTGGAGGTCAAAATTGCTGAAATGCCTGTTAGCAGAGTTAAAAATTGCTAAATAAAGTACACAAAACCAAACACTGGTAAAACTGGATTTTGACTTAGTAGACACCAGTGACAATACCGTTTTTTACAATGTGCAAAATGGAATATGCCCTTTCTCAATCCTGGTAAACCAGTGGCCCTGAGAATATAGAAACACAGAAGTTGTGGGAAGATGAGGACCACTAGGCCCATGCAGTCTGCCTGTATACCCTACCTGTATCAGCTCCTGCTGACCCTACTTTGTCATCAGCTTTAGCTTCTTCTTCCCACCTCTAGGGTTCCCTTATGCCTATCTCATGAATGTTTGAATCCCACCACTGTGCTCGCTCCTATCACCTCCTGGGGGAGGCTATTTCACGCATCCACCACACTTTCTGTGAGAAAGAAATTCCTCATATTACCCTTTATCCTGCCCCCCTTCAATCTCATATCGTGCCCCCTTGTTCTTGTACCTCTCCTGTACCGAAAGATGTTTTCCACTTGCACCTTGTTTATGCCCTTAAGATACTCCGATACCTCCCCATTCCCTCCTCTCTTCCAGTGCATACATATTGTGGTCTTTTAATCTCTCCTCATAAGTCTTCTGTTGCAAGCCCTGCATCATTCTAGTCACCCTTCTCTGAATTGCCTTCACTCTGTCTACGTCCTAATGAAGATGCAGCCTCCAGAACTTCACACAGTACCCCAGATGAGGCCTAACCAGTGTTTTGTATAGTGGTATTACCACCTCCCTCCTTCTGGTGGTGATACTCCTTCCTATGCAACCCAACATACCACTGGACCTCCCTACAGTCTTTGTACTCTGCTTGGCCACCTTTAGGTCATCTGAGATGACAATCCCCAAATTCCTTTCCTCCCTGATGACTGTCAGCAACTCCCCCAATCCTGTAGTTCTCCGTAGGATTTCTGTGCCCCAGGTGCATGATTTTGCACTTCTTCGCAGTGAACTTCAGTTGCCATACTTCGGACCATTTTTCTAGTTTTCCTAGGTCCCCCCTCATTTGTTTCACCCCATCTGGAATGTCTACCCTGCTGCAGATCTTGGTGTCATCTGCAAACAGGCAAATCTTTCCTTCCAGCCCTTCCATAATATCACTAATGGCATTAAAAAGGACTGGCCCAAGGACTGATCCTTGTGGTACTCCTCTGGTCACCCCTTTCCTTGGATTGGATCCATTTACCACCACCCTCTGCTTTCTGTCCCCCAACCAGTTTCCAATCCAGTTCACCACTTTGTGGCCCACACCCAGGCTTCCCAACTTAATTGCCTGTCTTTTATGTGGCACAGTGTTGAAGACCTTGCTGAAATTGTGGTAGGCGACATCTACCACTCACCTGATCCACCTCTTTCGTCATCCAGTCAAAAAGATTTATCAGATTTGTTTGACATGACCTTCCTGCTGTGAATCCATGCTGTATGGATCCTGTGCTCTGCTGAATTCCAGGTGGTCCACAATCCTTTCCTTAAGCAGTGCTTCCATAATCTTACCCACTACTGAGGTGAGGCTGACCAGTTTAAAGTTTCCTGCCTCCTCCCTGCTTCCATTTTTGTGAAGAGGGACTACATGTGCCCTCCTCCAGTTCTCCGGAACTACTCCTGCATTGAGTGACTCACTGAGCATAGCTGCCTGTGGTGCTGCTAGTTCCATCCGTAGTTCCTTTAGTATCCTGGGATGTATGCCATCTGGTCCCATTGCCTTGTCCACCTTCAGTTTTATGAGCTTCTCCAGGACTCTCTCTTCTGTAAATGGACTGGTGTTCACCTCCTTCCCCTCTGTGTATCTGATGCCTAGCTGTGGTCCCTGTTCCTCCCCTTCTTCAGTGAAAACTGAGCAGAAGTGTTTATTCGGTATTGATGCCTTTTCCAGGTCTCCCTCCACACATTCCCCTTCCTCTCCCTCTGAGCCTTACAATCCCAACCCTGGACTTCCTTCTTTCACTGATACATGTATAGAATGTCTTGTCCCCTTTCTTCACCGTTTGTGCTAATCTTTCCTCTGTTTGTGCCTTTACGGTCTTGTCTTAGCTTTCCTTGCTTCCTTCAGAAAATTTAGGTACACCACCCTATCCTCTTCCTTCTGTGTCTTCTTGTATTTTCTGAAAGCCCTCCTTTTGGCTCTTACTTTCTCTGCTACAACTTTAGAGAACCATAATGGTTTGTTCCTTCTCTTGCCTTTGTTTCTCAGCCTAATGCACTGGTTTGTCGCTTCCACTATGGCTCCTTTTAGGTGTGTCCACTGCTCCTCAATCCCCCATTTTGCATCCCTCCTTGACACAGTTTCTTTGATACCTAGCCTCAGCTTAGCAAAGTCCACCCTCCTGAAATCCAAGAGCTTTGCCTTTGTGTGGCTTGACTGAGACCCTGTACCCATGTTAAACATCACTGTGTGGTGGTCACTGGATCCCAGGTGCCCTTCCACCCGGATATCTGTGATTCTGTCTCCATTGGTCAGTACTAGGTCCAGAATCACCCCGTTCCTGATGGGTTCTAGCACTAGCTGCCTGAGACCTGCTCCCTGCAGGGAGTCCAAGATGCTTCAGCTCCTAGCTGAGGCTGCCAATGGGATGGTCCAATCCACATCTGGCATATTAAAATCACCTAGCAGCAGTACTTCCCCTTTCATTGCTATCTTATGTATTTCTTCCACTAGCAATCTGTCCACCTCTTCTCCCTGAGCTGGAGGCCTGTAGATCACCCCTGTGTGAATTGCTGTGCCATTTCCATGCCCAATGGTGACCAACAGTGCCTCGGCCTCCCCCAAGTCTGCCCTGTATTGCAGTTGCCTTTATACCTTTCCTGACGTACACCCCCCCCTTTTTTCCCCTCCCTATCGCTCCTGAATAGAGCATAACCTGGTACACTCACCTCCCAATCGTGGTTTACAGTGTACCACATCTTGGTTATTGCCACTATGTACAGTTCAGCCTCTGCTATCAAGGCCACCAGGTCTGGGATTTTATTTCCCAGGCTGCAGGCATTTGTGTACATGGCCTTCCATACATTATTGCCTGTCCACCTCTTGTTCACGGCCTGTTCATCATGTAAAAGCATATGTTCAAAATTTAAACTTACTGCAGTAAACATAATAAACACTAGTGTAACAAAATGCACAGCAACCTTGCATAGACAGGAGTCTTACTAACAGGATGAACAGAATCACTAAAGTTCCAAGTTGTCCACGGACACCCCTGCCCTGTCCCTGATCTTTGTTCATAACCCCATCCCTGATTTTTGTCCATGATAACTCCATCCCTGTTCTGTCATAGTAACATACATACATACATACACAATATTTGATGGCCGATAAGGACCGTAAGGCCAACCCAGTTTGCCCATATTCCCTGCCTGCATCAGTGGCCACTGACCCTACTTAGTCATTGGCTTTAGCATTTCCTACCCACTTCTATGGTTCCGTTGTGCCTATCCCATGCATGTTTGAGTCCCCCCACTGTGATAGCTCCCACTACTTCCTGGGGTAGGCTATTCCATGCATCCACCACCCTTTCTGTGAAGAAAAACTTCCTCACATTCCCCTTTATCCTGTCTCCCTCCAATCTCATATCATGCCCCCTTGCCCTTGTACACCTCCTATACTGAAAGATGTCACCCACTTGCACTTTGTTTAAGATACTTGAAGGTTTTTTATCATATCTCACTGTTCCCACCTCTTTTCCAGTGTATACATATTGAGATCTTTTAATATATCCTTGTATGTCTGCTGGTGCAGGCCCTGCACCATCTTTGTTGCCCTGCTCTGAACCGCCTTCACCCTGTCTATGTCCTTACGAAGATGCTGCCTCTAAAACTGTACACCATACTCCAGATAAGGCCTCACCAGCGTTTTGTACAGTGGCATCACCACCTCCCTTCTTCTGTTAGTAATACCCCTTCCTATGCACCCCAACATGCTACTGGCCCTCCCCACAGCCTTGGTACACTGTTTGGACACCTTTAGGTCATCTGAGATGATTATTCCTAAATCTCTTTCTTCCCTGGTAACCTTCAGCAACTCCCCCCTCATCCTATAACTCTCCGCAGGGTTCTGCACCCCAGGTGCATGATTTTGCACTTCGCTGCATTACATTTTAATTGCCATACATTGGACCAATTTTCTAGCTTTCCTAGGTCCCTCATTTTCTTCACCCCCCCCCCGGAATGTCCACCCTGTTGCAGATCTTGGTGTCATCTGCAAATAGGCAAACCTTTCCCTTTAGCCCTTCAGCAATGTCACTTATGTAGACATTAAAAAGGACTGGCCCCAGGACTGATCCTTGAGGCACCCCACTGGTAATCTCTCTTTCCCCGGATTGGATCCCATTAACCACCACCCTCTGCTTTCTGTCCTCCAACAAATTTCTAACCCAGTTCTCCACTTTGTGGCCCACCCCCAGGCTACCCAAACTTGTTAACCAGTCTTCTGTGTGGAATAGTGTCAAAGGCCTTGCTGAAATCGAGGTAGGAGATATCCACCACTCCCCCGATCCACCTCCTTCATCACCCAGTCAAAAAAGTCCATCAGATTTGTTTGACATGACCTTCCTGCTGTGAATCCAGGCTGCCTCGGATCCTGTGCTCTGCTGGACTCCAAGTGTTCCACAATCCTTTCCTTAAGCAGCGCCTCCATAATCTTGCCCACTACTGTGGTAAAGCTGACCGGCCTATAGTTTCCTGCTTCCTCCCTGTTTCCACTCCTGTGAAGAGGGACTTCATGTGCCCTGTTCCAGTCCTCTGGAACCACTCCTGTATTGAGTGACTCACTAAACAGGGCTGCCAGCAGTGCCACTGGCACCATCCACAGTTCCTTTAATATCCTAGGGTGTATACCATCTGGTCCCTTTACTTTGTCCACCCTCAGTTTCGTGAGTTCTCTTCTTGGACTCTCCCTTCTGTAAATGGACTGGTGCTCACCTCCCTCCCTACTTTGTTTCTGATGCCCAGCTGTGATCCTGTCCTTCCCCTTCTTCGGTGAATACTGTCCCTGATCTTTGTCCATGATAACTCCATCCCTGTTGTGTCCCTGATCTTTGTCTATGATAACTCCATCCCTGTTCTCTCCCTGATCTTTGTCTATGATAACTTGATGCCTGCTGTATCCCTAATCCCTGCTCTGTCCTTGATCTTTGTCTATGATAACTCTATCCCTGCTCTGTCCCGATCTTTGTCTATGATAATTCCATCCCTGTTCTGTCCCTAATCTTTGTCTATGATAACTCCATCCCTGTTCTGTCCCTAATCTTTGTCTATAATAACTCCATCCCTGGTCTGTCCCTAATCCCTGCTCTGTCCCTAATCCTTGTCCATGATAACTCAATCCCTGCTCTGTCCCTGATCCTTGTCCATGATAACTACATTCCTGCTCGAGTCCCTGATCTTTGTCTACAATAACACCATCCCTGCTCTGTCCCTATTCCCTGTTCTGTCCCTGATCTTTGTCTATGATAACTCCATCCCTGTTCTGTCCCCTGATCTTTGTCCATGATACCTCCATCCATCCCCTCCAGCTCTTTGCCGGCCCCTGAACAAGGCGCTCCCATGCTGTGCGCGGCTTGGTGGGGCTTCTTGCTGCTGGCTGCCTCCCTGCTCCTACCCACTCAGAATCCAACCATACAAGCTCTTCACCCACCCCTGAACATGGTGCTCCCTTGCTGTGCATGGCTCAGCGGGGCTTCATGCTGCTGGCCACCTCCCTTCTCCTTACCCACTCAGAATCCAACCATACAAGCTCTTTGCCCGCCCCTGAACAGGGCTCTCCCTGTGCTGTGTGTGGCTTGATGGGGCTTCTTGCTGCTGGCCGCCTCCCTGCTCCTACCCACTCAGAATCTAACCATACAAGCTCTTCGCCCACCCCTGAACTGGGCACTCCCATGCTGAGCGTGGCCCAGCAGGTCTTCTTGCTGCTGGCCGCCTCCCTGCTCCTACCCACTCAGAATCCAATCATACAAGCTCTTTGTTCATCCCTGAACAGGGCGCTCCCGTGCTGTGTGTGACTCAGCAGTGCTTCTTGCTGCTGGCTACCTCCATGCTCTTACCTGCTCAGAATCCAACCATATAAGCTCTTCGCCCACCCCTGAACAGGGCACTTCCATGCTGTGCGTGGCTTGGCGGGGTTTCTTGCCGCTGGCCACCTCCCTTCTCATACCCACTCAGAATCCAACCACACAAGCTCTTTGCCCGCCCCTGAACAGGGCGCTCCTGTGCTGAGCGTGGCTTAGCAGGTCTTCTTGTTGCTGGCCACCTCCCTGCTCCTACCCACTCAGAATCCAACCACACAAGCTCTTCGCCCACCCCTGAACAGAGCGCTCCTGTGACTTTCTTGGCGGCTTTCGTGGGGTTTCTTACCCGTAGCTGCCTCCTGCTCCTACCCACTCAGAATCCAACCATACAATCTCTTTGCCTGCCGCTAAACAGGGTGCTCCCATGCTGTGCGCGTGGCTCGGTGGGCCTTCTTGCCGCTGGCACTTCCGTGCTCCACCCACTCGGAATCCAACCATGCAAGCTCTTTGCCCGCCTCTGAACAGGGCACTTCTGTGCTGTGCGCAGCTCGGCGGGGCTTCTTGCCGCTGGCCGCCTCCCTGCTCCTACCCACTCAGAATCCAACCATACAAGGTACGCTCTCGCTACTGGAACTTACATTTTTGGTGCCTTCACTCTGATTGGCTGCCCCTCCGTCTCCTCCTCTATGTTATTGGTAAGTCTGCTTCTCTGCCGAATTTCAAGCTTCTCTCCTCCCTGACCAAACTCTGCTTTAGGTTCTTTTTTTTTTTTTACTTATTTCACAGGAACTGTAACACTGAACCGTACTATTTTATTTCTGTTTGGAACGACATTGTTTAAAAATGTTTAACGTACAAGAACTGTTTTAGTCAGACCTGTTTCCCTAGCCATAGTCATTATAGCTCTTTTGTGAAGGCTTAATTGTTTAACTAAATTGCTCTTCCTTTCTGCTCCTTCTGGCACCTTTGCCCCTTGGTTTGAATTGCCACTTGCTGTGTGCTAATTCAGCCTCCTTCTCCCTGTTGAGACTGTTGCCTCCTCCTCCGCTAAACCACTGCTGTCTCCTTTGTTCTACTGCCCTCCCACCGATTAACTCAGTGCCGTGGCTCCCAGCTGCACTATATCTACTCACAGCCTTTTCTTTTATCCCCTCCAGCTCTTCACCCGCCCCTGAACAGGGCGCTCCCGTGCTGTGCATGGCTCAGCCGGACTTCTTGCCACTGAGCACCTTCCTGCTCCTACCCACTCAGAATCCAACCATAAAAGCTCTTCGCCTTCCCCGAACAAGGCGCTTCCGTGCTGTGCATAGCTCAGCAGGGCTTCTTGCTGCTGGCCACCTCCCTGCTCCTACCAGCTCAGTATCCAACTATATAAGCTCTTTGCCTGCCCCTGAACAGGGCGCTCCTGTCCTGTACGTGGCTCAGTGGGGCTTCTTGCCACTGGCTGCCTTCTTGCTCCTACCTGGGGAGAATCCAACCATTCAAGCTCTTCGTCTGCCCCTGAACAGGGCGCTCCTGTGCTGTGTGCGGCTCAGCGGGGGTTCTTGCTGCCTCCCTGCTCCTACCCTCTCAGAATACAACCAAATCTCCCATCCTCCCCCACCCACCTGCCCTATCTGGACAATTTCTTATATAACTTGCAGTGATCATCTGACCTGGTTGTGAATAACTAAGTGCCCGCTTTCTAATTAGCACCTCATAGTGTGTCTCCATTAGGGGCATACATGCATTCAGCTTAGTTCTCCCAAGCCTACTCAACCTCAAGCGCTAAAAGAATCCCTCTCACTGCTGCAGTCCTGACTACACTGGACTCTGCATTGTCCTACTTCTCCCTCATAGATTTAACTAGCTCCTTTCTCCCTGGTGTTCTTCTCCCTATTCATTCTGCCTACTCCTCTCCTCACCATGTCCTTCAATCTATTACTCCCAATCCTCTCTGCCCTCTGTCTTCCTCCTCTATACCCTCTCCCAACCCCCTCCCCCTCTTACCCCCTCATCTGCCACATCACCCTCCTCCCTCCTGACTTCATCTTTGCTATAACCCCCACTCCCTATCTCCATACTTTGGTTCACTACTCTTTTCACCCCGTGCCACTCTCCTATTGACTACCCCCTACTTCACACTACTGCATCCTCTATGCTTTCAGACTCCTCCTGCTCACCCCCCCCCTTATTACCAGTCAACCTAGCTCAGTCCCCTGGTAGAAGAGCACAAAACTACATTTCATAATCATAGCGCTCCTGCTTCTATCTGCTGGAGATATCAATCCCAACCCTGGCCCTTGCCCTCCTAATGCTATGGCAACCATATTCCCCAATCCAGGAACCTCTCTATCAAACCTCACTAGCCTCCCACACGGCCTAATACCTCTCCACCTAAACATACGCAGCCTTCTCCCCAGAATTGATCTACTCTGGCCTCTAGTTGCTTCGCTCGCTTCCCGATGTCATCATTCTGTCTGACAATTGGCTTAATACTAAAATTGGAGGCCCACCTCTCTCCAACCCAGGCTTCACTATTTCCTGACAAGACCAGTCTGGGAGGGGAAGAGGTGTGGCAATCTACATCTCCTTAGTTATTCAATTGACTACCACCCTTTCAACTACTGTCCCCAAAGCCTACGAGATGATCATATTACAGTTATCACTCCCCTTCTCTATCCCTATATGCATGGCAGGTGCCTACTGTCACCCTGGCCTGCACTCCTCCATTGTTTCGGATCTCAAATTCCATAGTCTTCCATACCTCATCGGGCAAAGTATATATTATGGGTGACTTCAACTCAAACTGGTTATCCCCCCCTCCCTTAACAAAATACAAAATGACATTGCTGCCCATAATCTATCTCAGCTCATTCTTGAACCTACCAGGATAAATGACAAAATGAGCAACCACTCCCTTACTGACTGGACCCTCACT
The DNA here is from genome assembly GCA_016271365.2 of Neoceratodus forsteri. Lineage (NCBI taxonomy): Eukaryota > Metazoa > Chordata > Ceratodontiformes > Ceratodontidae > Neoceratodus > Neoceratodus forsteri. The sequence goes on from JADMNL010000027.1 coordinate 114,181,338, forward strand.
TCACACCCACATTCTGGTACGGAAAATACGCGGAGTCAAGGCCCCTCCCAAAACCCTACTAACTCGCTCACATAAATCACTGAACCTCGCTCCCCTCCTCCATGACCTTGCTCATACAAACTGGGACCCTACTGCCTCTGCAGTCTCTATTGATGCAGCCGCTGAATACTTTAATTCTAAATTCCTAGACATTTGGAAATTGGAACCAGTATGCCCCACTCCGCCGAGTCAGAGTTTGGGGAAACCACTTTCCTTGGATCTCTCCTGAGCTCATAGCATGCCAAAGAGCAAGGGACCAAGCCTGGAAACAACACAAAGCCTCTAAGCTGCAAAAAGACTATGATGCCTATTGTGCTCTACGTAACAAGTACACAAAGGCCACTCATTTAGCTAAAGCTGAATACTTAGCTTAGCCTTTCAGTCAAACATTAACGCCCTTCCAAATTTTGGAAAGTCATCCACTCTGCCTTCTCTCCCCCTCCACTCCTCCCTCCCTCCTCCTCAAAATAAACAACACCCTAATTACCAACCACCCTTGCGTTGCTAACAAATTTAATACCTACTTCACCTCTTGTGCTTCTGCTCTCCTATCTTCCCTACCTGCTAATTAGACTGTTGTCCCCCCGCCCCCACAGCACCCTACATACCCTATCTGGCAAACTGCTTCTCCTTCTCTAAAATGACCTCTTCTGACACCTTCGATTCCTCACTTGCACTAAACCCATCCAAAGGTTGCTCGCCTGATGGGTTAGACCTAAGGTGCTATATCTCTCTGCCTCGGCCATCTCTGCCCCACTTTCTGTCCTCCTCAACCTCTCTTTCACCATGGCTGCTATCCCAGCTGGCTAGAAGCATACCATTGTTCTTCCCCTACCTAAGGGACGTGACCCAACCTCTCCTGGGAATTACCATCCTATATCCCTCCTTCCCACTCATGCCAACCTGCAAGAGCATCTAGTTCTTGCCCAACTCTCTTCTTATCTTTCCATCTCCAACTTCTTCACACTGTACCTATCTGGCTTTCAGAAAAACCATTCCACTTCCACCTCCCTGATTAGGCTTACCGACTACATCCTCTCAGGGATGGACAGTGGCCAGATCACGTTTGCCATTTTTGTTGACTTAGCCAAGGCTTTTGACACAGTTTCCCACACCCTTCTACTAAGCACCCTCTCCTCAGCTGGCTTGTCTGACCGGCAACAAGCTGGTTCAAAGCCTACCTTGTAGGTTGGACCCAGTCAGTCAGAATAGCTGAATCCATATCCCCTCCCCATCAACTCTGGAGTACCTCAAGGCTTTGTGTTAGGTCCAGTACTTTTCTCCATATTTCTTAAAGACCTCTCATCTGCCTGTACATCTACCTCTATTCACATGTACGCGGATGACATGGTCCTCTTCACCTCAGGCCACTCCCCCACTGATGTTGCAACTAAACTTCAACAAGACTTCAGTAATACTGTTCAGCACTGGTTCTGCTCACATCAACTTTTCCTTAATGCCAAGAAGACAGTCTCCATGACCTTCGGCACGAGGCAGAGACTCTCTAGGCTCCCCTCCATGCCCTCCTTCCACTACCTTGATGGGACAGTCCTTTAGGACACCTCCTCATTTAGATACCTGGGTGTATGGCTGGACCAACACCTCAACTTCTCTGGTCACATGGACACCATCCTGAAAAAGCTGCACCCCAGGCTCAGTGCTTTATATAGGAACTGGAACTGCCTCCCTCTCCCGGCAAGGCTTGAACTTGTCCAGAAGATGATCCTCCCTATATTTGACTACTGTGATGTCGTCTATAGTGCCGCTCCCAAGACCGTCTTAGCCAGATTGGATACCCTCTTCAATTCCTTCTGCAGCTTTGCTCTGGACTCTCCCCCTCTCACCCACCACTGTCTTCTCTACCACTCCCTGGCTTTTCCATCACTTGAAAATAGATGCCTCCATCATTGTGCTAAAATTGTCTCTAAATTCTGGCTTGGCTCACTGCCATTCTACCTCTCTTCCTTACTATTTGTTCCCCCCCCCCACTGTCCACTCCCTTAGATCTATCGACTCTTGTTCTTTGGCAATCCCTCACCAATCTACCACCATAGGCCAGGCTGTCTTCTCGTATTGCTTCCCAAAACTCTGGAATTCACTCCCTCCCCAGATTCGTCACTCCTCCTCCCCCCCATTCCATCTCCTCTGCCCTACACAACTTCCTCTCTGTCAACTGTACATGCACCTAAGTTCCTGTGTCCCAGGACCTGCTCATCATCTCCTTTTCGACCTATTAACCTCCTTTAGTCCTCCTGACTCTCTACCATTTCTCCTTTGCTGGAACCTGTACTGTCTCTTCCCTCTGGCTACTTGCTCCTCCTTTATGTATTTAAAGTTGAAATCAACAGTCAATGCACCCAACCTAATATAAGCACATGACCATATGTCCATTTTGTCAGTCTACAACAAATTTAGCACATATGTTGCTGCCATTCTGTTTAGATGTAATTGAAACTCTACTGCTGTTACATGCAAGTATGTATACATGTATACTTATCTGCTCCTGTACTTACTAACTGTACTGCAACCACTTTTGTATTATATGCTAATTGTATGTATAATGTATGTATGTATGTGTAACCCCTAGGTGGCACTATTCCACTGGCTACTACCCCTGCCTGCTTGGCTAGTAGCAGGTTAAGGTGCCTAGGTTCTGTCGTGGGTGCCTCCACCCAGAGGTCAGGTTTGGTAGTGGTCAAACTAACCTGGGCACAGCCCTCCAGGACACTGTAACTCCCCTCTTTCCCTTCTAGTGGCCTGAGCAATATACGATAATCACTTTCACAGTACCCCTTGTACACCATACAAGTACACACACTGTTTGCAATTACCACCAGGGCTGGTTCCTCTGGCTCGACCCTGGGGACCCACTGTAAAACAAGGTTATGCACAGCAAATTGCAACAGTACAGTACTCTTGGTACAAACTGGAACCGCAGTCAGGTTAAATGCAGAAAAAGTCAGATCTGATTTATTCAGGGGACTTGAACAAGGAAAGCGTATAATCAGGTCGATTGGCTTAAGGGCTATATTAATCAAACAGTTATGCATGCGCTTTAAGTCCCCACACAGTTACACCTCTGGGTACGCAGGTAGGGAGATGATGGGCTAGCCAGGAACATTGCAGCTGGTTGGAGCCCTGTGATGGAAGAAAGCAACATGCACAACACACATTATTTGTAATCTGGAACCAGAGGGCTCAGTTCGTGAAAGAAAAAGCAACCAGACAATCAGATGACAACACTTTAGATTTAGCTGTTGTTGCAGGGAGCTACCCTGATATTTACTCATGACTCATGATACCCAATACTGGACACAGGCAGGATGAAATCGAGACTGCTGGTTGTTGAGCTGGAGTGCCCGGAGAAGCGTGGCCCACACAAATCACTGAGGCATCATTCCTGTTTAAGTGTTGAGCAGGGGGCTGATCCCCAGGCAGGTCTCTCGTTCATGGCTTTCTCTGTGCAGTGGGTAGTCGGGCTGGGCCAGTGTGGCAAGGCCCAGGCCCAATGGAGATGATTTTGGATTCAGTCTGTGTGGGCTGGATGCAGCTTCCAACGAGCAGAATACAGTTCAAACCACAGTGGGGAACCAAATCGCGACCCACTAGCAGCACACAGCATATTTACATGTAAGGAAATTCTAATGCAGCTTCCAGCAAGCAGAACACAATTCAAACCACAGCGGGGAACCAAATCAGTGACCTACTAGCAGCACACAGCACATTTACATGTAAGGAAATTCTATTGCAGCTTCCAGCAAGCAGAACACAATTCAAACCACAGTGGGGAACCAAATCACGACCCACTATTAGCACACAACCCATTCACATGTAAGGAAATTCCACTGTACCAGGCAAAAGGCTCTCTGGTCACAATTACAGAGTCTCTGCACAATCCGGGAGTTCAGAGGTGGCCGGAGGTCCAGACAGGCCGATCGCACTCAGCAAATCTTTGGTCTTCTTCAGATAGGAGCCTGGTCACAATTCAGTGGCTTACTTCACTCTCTAAGTTCGGATTCAGTCCGAAAAAGGCACAAGTTCCCTCTCAGGGACAGTAGGCAGGCATGCAGGCCAAAACTCAGGCCTTTCCACAGTTCTCCCGCGTGAATCTACGCCAGGGCTGCTGCTTGAATCATTCAAGCTGTTATCTCTTCACTTCCCAGCTCAGAACTGAAACTAGCTTTAAGCAGCTTGGGAATTTCCCCAAGATCCAAAAGGTCTGGTTGGCTGATCTGTCTGTCAGTCACAACAAGGGCTCCCCCTCCAGGTTATTTTAGGTGCCAAAATGCAAAAACTACAATTCCTACAAGTTTTGACCCCACCAAGCCCCTGTAGGCAGGCTCCATTTTACAGTCCCAACAGTACTGATTGGTCTGTTCTGACAGTCTCGGGCCAAGTTGGTGGAGATAAACAGAACAGTCCTTGCTGCAAAGAAGGCAAGTTAGAACAAACTGCAATATTATTACTACTCTAAGAAATGATCAGCAAACAAGCACATCTTCTAACAGAGCTCCCTTTTAGATTAATTAAGACTGCAATTGAGGCAGCTCTTAAAGAGACAGTACACGGAGGCTATACAGGCACTTCCTGGCAATACATTTAATCTACTAAAACACAGAACACCAGCCTGGCAGTGAGCATTTAGGCAAGCTCAAGGAAGACTTTTTGGGAACCCCCATTTGTAGGGGGGTTACATATGTTTATTGTATGCATTGCTGTATCCCACTACCCTTTCCCCAGGATGCACCATGAGATGAACAACTTGTTGTTCAGTGTGCCCCTCCTGGTGAAACTTCTTTTGAGTTTTGGAGCATCGACAGATGCGTGTTCCAGAGGGCCACTTATGAGATTGAGTCTCTTAGAGACAACTGAGAGAATTTGATATCATCGATCTGGATTTCACCAAAAATATCTTCTCTTTGAAGCAACGGAGGATTTATACAATATTGGACTATATATATTTTTTTGTATAAAAAAAGAAACAACAACAATTTTTTTTGTATTTTTGAACTCATTTTTGAATTGGTAAAACTAAAAGATTTTTTCCTGATTGAACATCTTTATTATACGACTGTTTTGAAAGATTATTCTGGTCTCTTCTGTAGATTAAGTTATCATTGGTACACGTTTTCAGAATGTTGAACTTTGATGAACTTGACAAATTAACAGATAAGAGATCTATCCCTTTGTCCATATCCGATATGGATGAACAAAGAATACTAGGCAATTTTAAAACCAATAGAGAATTTAGTGGTATTACACCTACACACACCATTACTAATCAATTTGAATACTTGAGACAGAAACAGGCGAAATTAGAGTGGCATGCTCTGACATTGACACAGTATCTAAAGCAAAAACATATCCCAACGGGTCTCCGTATATTTGTAGAGGCCAATTTGGGATATGTAGATTTAGATCTTAACACAAAGTGGGATGGAGTAACGAATAGATGCTCCAAAGACTTTATGTTATTAATCATTGAATCAATAACGAAAGAACTAGAGAGAGTAGAAATAGAAATCACACAACATAGCAATGAAATTAAGAATAAATACACAATGAAAGAATTAACTGAATATCTAGAGAAGGTTAATACTAATTTGAAGGAATTCAAAGAAGAATTACGAGCTACTAAACTACATAGGTTTAAAAGGGATTTGAATGATTATAAAAATAACCAAGTGTATTCTTTTTCAAATAATAATAAAAAAATTGGTTACATTAGAACATCTCAATATAATCTAGATTCAGAATCCACAGCAATCAGTTCTGGGAGTGAGACAGAGGGTGAAGGACAAGTTAATAGGGGTAGAGGCATACTTTTTTTGGCAGGGGAGGCTATCATGGCAGGACAAGATCTCGACAAAGAGGCAGGAGGGGGTATCAGTATACACAGGGAAGCAAAATAGACAGAACAACATCAGAACCTCAACAGATAGATCCTGTACACAACGTAGAAAAAGGAATAGAACTCGATACAGGACATCTAGAAAAAAGAAAGAAAAGAAAACACAAGAGGTAGCTTTAGAAGCGAGAACAACTCGATCAACAATGATGAAAACCAGTTAGTTTATAACATATCTCAAAGAGTATTATCAGATTTAGAGATACAAGTTTTGGAGAAAGGTTTAACTTATTGTCCACATAATCAAATTTAGGAATTCAAAGTTAAATTAGATTTGAATCAATTTTTTAGAAAATTGAAATTAAAATATTTTTTTGGATCTCAGCCTACAAAGTTATATAATGAAGTAGAACAAACTAAAAGAATAGCATTGAGTAAAAAACTGAATTTAAAATCTAAATTCACCCCATCGGTAACACCTCACATCATTGAAACTTATATGACATTGGTTAATAAAGATATTGATGAGCTCTTGAAAAATGAACGAAATTTGGATAGAAGAAAAAGGTTTCATTTATCTGTAAGACAATTTGCAGCATTACGAAATTTAGAAAATGATTACAATATTATAATCAAAAATGCGGATAAAGGAGGTGCAGTAGTTGTTATGGATTATGAACAATATCGTTCCATTTGTATGGATTTATTACAAAATAGAGAGAATTACATACTGTTAGAACAAGATCCAACTAAGACTATTTCAGAACTAGTAAAAGCTTTGTTGATGAATGCATATGAAATACAACAAATTTCAGAATGGGAGAAAGAAGCTCTATTTAGAGCAAATCCAACAATACTGGTATTATATATCCTTCCAAAAATCCATAAGAATCTTCAAGCACCTCCAGGTAGACCAATTGTAGCTGGGATCAATTCAATTCTAGAACCTTTATCGATTTTTATACATCACCAAATAAGACCATTTGTAGAACAAATTGAATCATACGTCCGAGACTCCACAGATGTTATGGTTAATTTAGAGAATTTTAATACTAATGAAATTGACATACGATTGTGTACATTAGTTACATGGGATATAAAAGACCTATATACATCCATTCTTCATTGACATGGATGTGAAATATTGAAGAAATTTTTGGATAGGTGCTGAAACGAGGAGAAACCATCTAATGAGATTATTGTGAAATGGGCAGAGATAGTTCTTAGCCAGAATTGTTTTTGTTTTGAAAAGAAATTTTATTTACAAATCAAAGGGACTGCTATGGGATCAAGTATGGCCCCATCATATGCTAATATATACATGGGACATTTTGAGAATGAATATGTATATGGGAATCAGAATATGTTCAAAGAAAAATTAGTATTTTGGAAATGCTTTATAGATGATATTCTGGTATTATGGTCTGGAACTGTCACAGAATCAGATAATTTCAATCAATATTTGAATCAATGCACCGACCATTTGATTTTTAATATGACATATAATGATGAACAGATCCCATACTTGGATCTATTAATTTACAAAAGTAATGACAAATTGATGACAAAATTATACCGTAAGAATACTGATAAGAATTCAATTTTACATGCCCAGAGTTTCCATCCTAAAGGACTTATAGAATCTATACCCTATGGACAATTTATCAGAGTGAAACGTAATTGTACTGAGACCTCAGAATTTACTAAAGAAAAATAAATTATTTCTGAGAGACTTAGAGTTAGAGGCTATAAACAAGATATATTATTGAGAGCTGAACAGAAAGTTTCAACAAGAGACAGGAATGATTTGTTGAGACCCAGTATAAAAGAACCATTAGATCAAGATAGGATTGTATTTTCCACAATCTATAATGATAGATTTTTTCAGATGAAAAATATCGTTAATAAACATTGGCATATTTTACAAGCGACTTCTTTGAGCCAACAGATATTTAAAAACCTACCACTAATTGTACCTAAACGAAACAGAACGTTAGGGAATCGGTTTATGAAAACTGAACATGCAATACCAGATAATAGACCTTTACAATTTTTAAATTTATCCGACGTTAAGGGTAACTTTCCATGTGGACACTGTATCAATTGTAACAACATGTATAGAATTAAAAGCATTAGGAACACAGCTCGAGATGAGGAGATTATTATAGAACAATTTATTAACTGTTCAACTGCAGGTGTAGTCTATGCTCTTAAATGTCCTTGTGACAAAATTTATATTGGTAAAACTGAAAGACCTTTAAAGACCAGAATAACAGAACATAAGAGTGATATTCAAAGACGGGATTTAACATCTCCGGTAACAAGGCACTTTTTAGAACAGGGTCATCAACTTCCACAACTGAGATTTTTCGGTATTGAAAAGATTCTACTCATCTCAAGAGGTGGGAATTACAGGCATAAAATACTAACACGAGAGGCTTACTATATAGATCGGTTTGAAGCAACTAATCCTAGATATGGGCTTAATGATTCGATTGACTGGCAGCCAATTATATAGAGAATAAGATTTTTATCCTGTCGTTTAATATAATGAATGAGTCAAAATGAAAATTTCTGTCCCTTACATTGTTTGATGGTAATACTGAGAATAGCTAAAAGGAATTATTTTCAGATTTAACTCCTTTGAAACAGGCCTAATAAATGGTGGAATTTAGTATTCATAGCAGAGGTTCTAGACAAATTCATTGATTGAATATAATTAAAAAAATATATATCATCAGGAAATTACAAGACACATTATACATCAAGATTTATGATGAATGTAAAAAGCACATGGCGCTGCTATTCCAAATAGGTTGGTCACACAGAATGATCGCTGTTACCGCGAGAGGCTGTTACTTCATGTGGTGACGTGTAAAGCTAGACTTTTGCAGTATTTAAAACGTAGCATCTGGTCGGCACATTACTTTTGAATCTCTAAAGAGAGCGAGAGATCAGAGCACGCTAGTATCTGCTGACCGAGTCTCTATAATGTTGATATCCGTAAAATAAGAAACATTTTTGATGCATTACCTTTGAATTTAGAGAAAGGGGACGAGGTATGTGTTTGTTACTATCTAGATATAAAAAACTTTAAAAGATTATATTGAAACTTGTACACACACAACTGCTGATGTCTGACTCGAGACGCCCACACTGGTTACATTCATATTTAAGGTTTATGGGGTTTCATGATAATAATGGATTAACAGCTCATATCTGGTCACTATCAGATTTATTTGTAAGTTATTAAATAATGTGTCAGGATGAGTAAACAAATTTGTACTGTTAAGAGATTTATTACAATAGATTATCTAAATAAGATATTCATTTTCAACTGTTCAACGATGAGAATGTCTATATATAATAAGCAACTATAAATGGAAATAAGATATCTCATTTAATTTAAATGCCATCATACATTTTAATGTCACGGGACTCCATGTAAACATATGGAGCTGCTATTTTAAGCAGGTCGGGCACACAGGGTGTATGCGATTGTCGCGTGAGACAGTTGGTTAACGTGATAACTTGCAAAACTCAATGCCTGATTCCTGAAGGATGTAAATGCTGCATTTAATCGATGTATTACTTTTGAAAGCTATAGAGAGAGAAAGAGGTTAGCGCACGTCAATGTTTTTAAATTGTGAGTTAACCAATGATAATCCGATTTGATGCATGCATATATATGACTCTGATTGCTTCATGAGAGAAGTTTGGACTGAGAATACTTATATAAAAAACTTCATGTTGTTTTACAGATAAATGGAATAATGCAGCAACAGGATACATGAAAAGTGGAATATATGATTTATTTAAAATTAAAAAAGAAATACTAGCGTGCTAGGGTAAGCACAAGTATATGGGAAACTAAAAGATTTATGAGTATGGGATATTTAAATTACTAATTAATTACTTTATGACCATGTAGGATAATGGCTGTATTTTTCATATATTTACAGGAGCATAAGATATATGAAAAGCTATATTTCAGTTTATAACAGACAGGTGACTAGTTGGTGAGCATGTCTCTAATGGATTTACTATCACAATAGAGAATTAATATCAAAATTTTAAATTAAATTTAATGTGAGATATATGTTATATTTTGCAGATATGGTACTGTACTGACAAAGGTTTAATCCGAAACGTTTACACAGTACTATGTTCTAGTACTTGGTACTATATCATATGATTTTTTGATAAAATAAAATCAAGTTTTAATATATGGGGTGAGTGGGCCTTTATTTACCAATCTGCATCTTTATCATTTAATAAATAAATTAATCCATGCTCTGTCTCTGATCTCTGCTCTGTCCCTGATCTTTGTCTATGATAACTCCATCCCTGCTCTGTCCCTAATCCCTGCTCTGTTCCTGATCCTTGTCCATGATAACTCCATCAATGCTCCGTCCATGATCCTTGTCCAGGATAACTCCATCCCTGTTCTGTCCCTGATCTTTGTCCATGATAACTCCATCCCTGCTGTGTCCCTGATCCCTGTCCATGATAACTCCATCCCTGCTCTGTCCCTTATCCCTGCTCTGTTCCTGATCCTTGTCTATAACTCCATCCATGCCCTGTCCCTGATAACTTCTCTGTCCCTGATCCTTGTCCATGATAACTCCATCCCTATTCCCTGCTCAGTTCCTGATCCTTATCCATGATAACTCCATCCCTGCTCTGTCACTGATCCTTGTCGAGGATAATGCCATCCCTGCTCTGTCCCTAATCCTTGTCCAGGATAACTCCATCCTTTCTCAGTCCCTCATCCTTGTCCATGATAACTCCATCCCTGCTCTGTCCCTGATCTTTATCCATGGTAACTCCATCCCTATTCTGTCCCTGATCCTTATCAATGATAACTCCATCCCTGCTCTGTCCCTGATGTTTGTTCATGGTAACTCCATCCCTGCTCTGCCCCTGATCTTTGTCCATGATAACTCCATCCCTGCTCTGCCTCTGATCTTTGTCCAGGATAACTCCATCCCTGCTCTGTCCTTGATCCCTGCTCTGTACCTGATCTTTTTCCAGGATAACTCCATCCCTGCTCTGTCCCTGATCTTTGTCCATGATACCTCCATCCCCACTCTGTCTCCATGGTAACGCCATCCCTGCTCTGTCCCTGATCTTTGTCCAGGATAACTCCATCCCTGTTCTGTCCCTGATCTTTGTCCATGACAACTACATCCCTGCTTTGTCCCTGATCCTTGTCCATGATAACTCCATCCCTGCTCCGTCCCTGACCTTTGTCCATGATAACTCCATCCCTCTTCTGTCCTTGATCTTTGTCTATGATAACTCCCATCCCTGCTCTGTTCCCTGATCTTTGTCCATAATAACTCCATCCCTGCTCTGTCCTTGATCCTTGTCCATGATAATGACATCCTGCTTTGTCTCTGATCTTTGTCTATGATAACTCCATTCCTGCTCTGTCCCTAATCCCTGCAATGTTCCTGATCCTTGTCCATGATAATTCCATTCCTGCTCTGTCCCTGATCTTTGTTCAATTCAAATTTTCAATTAAGTTTTTATTTTACCAGGAATAACACCCTTGAGCAGACTCATTTATAAGGTGGTCCTGGAAGGACTCAACAGGATGAGGCAATAGAAGTACAGCACTATAAATACAATACTAAGGTGTGACAGGAAGATCCTGCCACTGTTGAGGACTGACCTTTTCTTAAATCTGTTGCAACAGTTCTTCTATTTCTTAGCCTATTTCACCCTTTACAATTTCTAGTCCATAAGGTTGGCCTCCTATGGTTGCACCCTCCCCTTTCTTGACCATGCTTCAGAGTCCTCTTTAATTTTTCATTTCCCTCTCAGGTCCATGTACAGGGAGGTTATTGTGGTGACTTCTGAGCTGATGTAAAACAACAGGCTGTGTTCATCGTTGATGGATTTAGTATGCAATAGCACTATGTCATAAAATACTTCAATGTATATACCTTATGTGTATGAAACCTGTAAATGTTGAAAATACCATGTCACTAGGTGGTTTTGATAAAGGTAAAAAGTTACTACTGGATTGTATTATAAAAATTAAGTTACCGGGGTAGAGATATCAGAAAACTCCTGTTGTGTCAAATGCATGTAAATTGCAGATTGTTTGAGAGGCCCTTTGGCATCATGCATTCCTGCTTTAAGCTGAACCAGTCTAAAATGTCATGGTGATTTGCATATGCATCCTATGATGCTTTGCATTATGAGGGTATGTGTGATGTTGTGCTTCTTTGAAAATTGGCTTTACTGCCAATGCCCTGTGGAGTAACCCTTGCTTCAGTGCTTCTGCACTGAGGTTCTTTGTCTTTAGCTTGTTTTTGAGTTTTTGTTTTCTTTTTTGAGCTCCTCATCACTCAAACACACAAGACCAACATAGGGAATTAATTAATTTTCACTAAAGAGATAGATCAGTAGATACTAAGTACAGATGAAAGACATGAATAGTTTGTTGCTGCAAACTGCTGTATTGAAGAAGGAATATGCCATTGCTTTAGGTTATCCTCTGTGTTTCAAAAAAACATCACAGGTGTGTTGAACCTGAAGTTCTGTGTCTGGTCTATCTATTATCACAGAACTCCTCCCCATAAGGACATTGCACTTATACAAGTGAAAAATGGCAATACAATTACAAATACATTCATTGATTATTTCTAACAATGTAGGACTAAATATACAATAAGAGATCAGGTACAATGAGATAAAATACCAATACAATTACAAATACATTAATTGAATGTAGGACTAAATACACAATAAGGGAGCAGGTACAGTGGGATGAAATGGCAATACAATTACAAATACATTCATTGATTATTTCTAACAATGCAGCACTAAATACACAATAAGGTAGCAGGTACAATGGGAAACAATGAGAATACAATTGCAAATGCATTCATTGAATGTAGGACTAAATATACAATAAAGGAGCAGGTACAGTGGGATAGGACATTAAAGTTCTGAAGTGCAGTTTTTGGAAACAGGAGGGACAGGGGAGAAAGGAAGAACTGACGAAATTCATCAGGCTATAAGGAGACAATAAGTGCAGTAAAGACAACAATCGACTAATAGAAGACAATAAGTGCTGTATGGGTGGTACAACAAAGGTTCCTCAGGGAGGTTTTGGTTCAGATTAAGAATAAAAGTTGCAAGTTTCCTGCAACAAGTGTCTCAGCAAGGATTTAAAGGTGTGCAACCCAACAATTTGCATGAGTTTTAAAGACTTTTGGAGGATATTCCACATGGTAGGGAGAGCATGACATAGGGATGATGCATCATAGAGTTCTTATCCTAGGTATGTTGAGCAGAATATAAGAGTATCTTCTGAGTAAATATACACCTTGGGTACACTTGAGTAGATCAGAGATATAGAGAGGGAAGTTTACTGGTGATGACTCTATAGGCCAAGTGGAGGCACTTTTCAACCTCCTTGTGCGAAGTGAAGGCCAGCCAAGTTGTGCATCGAGGGAGCAGTGGTGGGTTTAAAACAGGCATTGGTAATGAGTTTTAATGCTCTATGGTACAGTGTATCCAGTTTAGCTAAGGCGGCGTTAGAACGATGGCTATAGAGAAAGTCTACATAGTCAACAAAGGAACAAATGTGATCTGTATCAGCCTTATTTTAGCCTCCTGGTTAAGCAGATGTTTGATTCAGAAGAACAGACCTAGTCTCAGTCTTAGCTTTTTGGACAGTTTCTCAATATGTGTAATGAATAAAAACTGGCATATCCACTACCTCAAGTGGTTCCCCCAGAAGGGTCATGATCTGGAGCTTGGCACCTGGGGAGTTTACGTTTACTGCATGGGCTTGGTGGGAGAGAAACATGACTTTGGTCTTCTTTGCATTAAGGAACAGTTTCAGGTGAAAAATATTTTGTTGTAGTAGGTTAAATTCCTGCTGCAGCTCTGAGTATGCAAGTTCAAAGGTTGACCTAGCAACGTAAAGAACTGTGTCCTCAGCAAAAATGTGGACATTTGCTGTCCTGATTTTAGAATCAATGTTGTTGATATAAATCACAAATAATAGAGGCCCCAGGATTGATCCCTGTGGAAATCCTCTCTGCAAGGTTTTAAGGGGGGGGGGGGAGGTCACCTTGGGCTTTGACCTGTTGTTGTCTACCTATGAGGTAGCAGGAGAACCATTGCAAAGTGATGGTGTTGAGACCAATGTTGTGCAAGAAATACAATAATAAATCATGGTCTACAGTATCAAATGCTTTGCTCAGGCCCAAAAAGACTGCGCTGATGTGGTTTTTAGAATCAAACGCAATTTGACAATCATTTGTCACCTTAGCCAAGGCAGATACTGTACTAAGCTTTGGTCTAAAACTGGATTGTAAAGGATTGAGAATGTTGGAGGTTTCCAGGTGTTCTCTTAGTTGTAAGTTAGCTAGCTTTTCAAGTAATTTCGATAAGACGGGTAGCAGTGATATGGGTCAGTAGTTATTAAGGTTGCATGGGTCACCAGACTTAAAAAGAGGGATAATATGCACTATTTTCCAAATGGAGGGAAGAATCCCTTGTGAAAGGGACAAGTTGAAAAGATAAGTGATAGATGTCAGGAAGTGGTGTCCTAGCTTTAGAAAGAAGGGTTCGACCTGATCAGCTCCGGCACTTTTTTTTTAGTGTCCAGAGAAATTGGTCCTTGACCTGCATGAAGGATATTGGGCTAAACTAAACTTGGTTGTTTGTTGGGTAACCATGAGGGTGGGACAGGATGAGTCTGAGTTGCAGGGTTGGGTGAGAATTTTGCTTGCTGGAGAGGTGTCAATGGCTAATCCAGCAGTGGCAAAATGATTATTTAACTGTTCTAGGATGCATTATTTGCTTGTAAAAGTATTGCTGGTAACAATCTTAGAAGTCCTTTAAGTCATTAAAAATATACTTATTTGAATTGGCGTACCCTGACCCATTCTGAATCTTATTATCAGTTTCAATGGAACAGCTTTGTTTTAGAATTTTAACTGGATCTAGATTTAATAACTTGTACAGGCGCTTTGGCTTTTGAAACGCACCTTTATATAAATAAAGTTTGACTTTGACTTAGAAGGCAGATATGATGATTAGCTATGCCCTTTTATTTCCCTTAGAATTTGCCAGAATTTGGTAACATTATGATTGAAAATACTTTGCTTTTTCAGTCCTTATGAAGTTTAATGCATTGGTTCCTGGCAGCTCTGAAGGCCTCCCAGTCAGCTGCTGATTTTGTTTTACGTGCCCTCTTCCACAGTACATCTCTGGCCTGCAAGACTGATTTTAATGCACTAGTAAACCAAGGACAGGACCATTTCCTTGTCCTGATTTTTGCTAGAGGTGCATGCTTGTTGATCACCTTCAGGATAACGTTCTGAAACAGGTTATAGGCCTCTGTGACTGTAGGTGCAAGATTAAAAATCTTGCCATCTTATCTGACTTAAATACGCCAGAAAACCAGTGCAGTTGAATTTGCGGTGGCTCCTTTTATATATGAAACTGGAGGTGGATGTAAGCTTTGGTATAGACCTCACATATGCTATAGCCCTGTGATCACTGATGTCACTGTGGAATACCCCGGTATGTGAGATTTTGTGAGGTTTGTTAAAGATTAAATCAAGAAGGGTACTATGGGCAGGGTTTGTAGTATTTGGTGAATAAGTTCAGGAACAAGCTGAGTGTGGCCATAGGCGTCGCATAATTCTTTTAAAGATTTGGAGCAAGGGGAATTCCAGTCAAGGTTAACATCTCCCATGATGATCGATTCTGTACTAGGTGCTTCCAGCAATTTGTGGAGATGTGATAACAACTCGAGGCCCCCTGATGGGGGTCTATAATAACCTGTAACGACTATACTCATGAGATGATAAAGAGACCTTTAAAGTGAGGCTTTCAAACTCTTTTGGTACAGTAGATTAGTCAATGACTGATGCTGTGAATTTATCTAAGACTTATACTGCAACCCCGATGGCCTATCAGTCCTATAAACATTGTTTGAAGGGATATTAATTTCATGATCGGGGGTTGAGCCTTTTAGCCAGGATTCTGAAATCACCAGCACATCAGGCGTGGTGTGATAGACCCATGCCTGAATTATATCATGCTTTTTAAACAAATTACAGGCATTGATACGTAAGAAACTCAGGCCTCTTAGATGTGGTAGATCAGAGGGAGTTACAATATGTATTAAGGGACCATTATTTAGTTATAGAGCAAAGTAGAAATAAGAGGAGGAGTTTCTTGAGTCCATAGAGTATTATTTAAGGAGTAATAGCCGGCCCCATTTGGGAAGTATGGAGGTGACTGAGGATTTGTAGGTAACAGCGCACTGGTGAAGGAATGATGACGCAGAAATTGCCTCACAGGCAGAATGAATTAATGGTGCAAGACTGTAAAATTATGACATAGGATGCTGTTTAAAAGCTGGACTTCCCTGATAATCAGTGCCAGTTAAACATTAAAACTGCACAGAAGATGGTGTGCTTATACTATTAATAGGATAATCCCAGGAGATAGAAGGATCATTACTAAGATAAAAGATGCTTAGCAATGTGAGACAATGTAACAAGGTATGATGTGCATTGTATGTCTCCATGTCCCTTGCTGCACAATTACCCAAAAGGTAGCAGGGCATGACTGGGGTAGCGGGGGGGGATTGATGAATAGCAGTGGGATGAGAATAAACTAGGGCAGGTAAAGGGGCTATAAGCATAATAGAAATTGGATAACAAGGGGTCGATAACTACCACCAAGGGGCATTGTTGGGGGAGTAGGATGTAGGAACACTCCTGGTCATAAAGGAACTACCAGTCTCCACCGCAGAACTGGCATCCCATCATCACTTGCCTGTCTGCTCCACTCACAACCTCTCTCCTATGGGCTCCAATCTGCTGACCTAGCCCCTTTCCACATTCCCAGATGTAAAACTAATATGGGTACACGCACTTTTGCACATATGGCCCCAAAATACTGGAACTCGATACCTCCAACTGTTCATGGAGCACCTACCCATGCTAGCTTTAAAACACGTCACCGGGAACATCTGCGTGCAATCAGCCAATGCACCTGCTTTAATCTGCCTTAGACTACTTCTTCTCCCAACCCTCTCTCTCAGTAAACTACCTTCCTCTTGTATGCCACTTCCCTACCTCTCTAACAACCTATCTCTCATGTTCTGTTTCTCTCATCCCCACCTTTTTCCCCTCCCCCATCACTCTCTCTTCCTCTCCCTCTCTCATCTCATCCACAGTTTTTGGCACTTACTGGACTTTGCTGTGTGTAAACCTTTATTTGCAAATGCCTGTTTTCACTTACTGTTTTGTCTATAGTTGTGTATTTTACCTAAATGTTATTTCTGTTTTGCCTCATACTGTAATTTTATCTCTAACATTCCAGTCTGACTTACTCTTTGAATTAATTGTTTAGTTGAATGTTGCTGCTTCCATCCTCACCGTGTTCACCAATCTCATGTGCTGCTTCACATGTTTGCTCATTTGTATGTTATAATGTCTCTCTCCGGGGTCATGCCTGAAAATAGGCATTTCTATGCCTAGTGCACTCACCCGGTTACCAAAAGCAAATAAATAAATAAATGGACTATTCATTTCTAGCAAGATACATGATTTAATCACTTCCCCCTAGTGGTGAATAGATGAAATAGAAGTATATATTACTGAATCAGAAACACAGCAGCAATAGAAAAAGGTAGGGGTTTAAAAGGGTATGGGGAAGGTGTCACAGTCTCCAGTGAGAAACATACACCACAAGTGGCTGATTGATTCTCACAGTGGGAAATGGATCAGAAGAAAAAAATTGGGGGAGAGGAAGAATTTTATATGGTGGGGAAGAATTTTATAAGGTGCAGTAAGAAGCAGGTGATGCAGAACCAGAGGAAGGATGTAGCAGGGTCAAGATATATTTCAGAATCTGAAATGAATATATATTTCTGAAACAGAGTAAAGCAGCAGTTGAAGAAGTAAAATTTGATAAGAGTATTGGGGAAGACAGGAAGGCTGGGTGGCCAAGTGAAAAGTGTCACAGACTCCGGAAAGGAGCATACACCACAGGCGGCTGACTGAATCTCACAGGAGGGATGAATCAGAAAAGTAATAAAAAAAAAAGAGGAGGGGGAGAAGGGGTATTTTATGGGAAAGATATATTTTGGAATCTGAACTGAGTATATATTTCTGAAGCTGAGTAAAGCAGCAGTAGAAGAAGTAAAGGGTGAGTAGGGTATTGGAGAAAACAGGAAGGCTGGGTGGCCTAGTGGAAGGTGTCACAGAATACAGTGGGGGGAGAGACAGAGAGGATAAGGGTTTTGACATGTAAGTTGTATCTCTACCTCTGAGATGGCTTAGAGGCTAGGGTCCCTGCATCTGGTGTAGAAGGTTGAGGGTTCAAAACCTGGATAGGAGTACAGGGCAGGTGGTGAGGGTTTCACCAGAGATGGGCAGGGAAGTACAGAGGAGCCTAGAAGAGGAGCACTATCCAGCACAGATAGAGTTAATTATACTAGCGGTCTAGCAGGAGGCAGGCACAACAGTGATTCCTAGTGGCCATGTAGCATAAACAGCTAAAGGGAAACATGGGTGATTGTCTCAGTGGTGACCAATCACGTGACACTGACTAGCTATAATGGTGAAGCCAAGCCAGGATGGCTGGGTGACTGCGACGGGCTAACAAAGTTCCACAAATGCTCTGTACCTGAGCTGTGTTAGCTGCTTTCCTGGTTGTGGGAGTTCATGATAACTCCATCTTTGTTCTGTTCCCCGACCTCTGACCACGATAGCTCTATCCCTTGTTCCTTGTCCATGGCAACACCATCCGGTTCTGTCCCTGATCTTTGTCCATGATGACTCCATCCATGCTCTGTCCTTGATCAATGTCCAGGATAACTCCATCCTTATTCAGTCCCTGATCCCTGATCTTTGTCCAGGATAACTCCATCCCTGCTCTGTCCTGATCCTTGTCTATGATGACTCCATCCCTGTTCTGTCCCTGATCTTTGTCCATGATAACCCCATCCCTGTTCTGTCAGTGACCTTTGTCTATGATAAATTCATCCCTGTTCTGTCCCTAATCCCTGCTCTGTCCCCGATCTTTGTCTATGGTAACTCCATCCCTGTTCGGTCCCTGATCTTTGTCGATAACTCCATCCCTGCGCTGTTTAATTTATTTTTTATTTATTACAGAGTTTCACCAGAAAAGCACACTAAACAACTTGCTTGTCTCATGGCATGTCCTGGGGAAAAGGTATTGGATTACCCTGATCTATGTCCCTGATCCTTGTCCATAACTCCATCATTGCTCTGTCCCTGCTCTTTCTCTATGTTAACTCCATCCCTGATCTTTCTCTAGATAACTCTATCCCTGATCTTTGTCCATGACAAGTCCATTCCTGTTCTGTCCCTGATCTTTGTCTATAACTTCATCTCTGTTCTGTCCCTGATCTTTGTCCATGATAACACCATCCCTGTTCTGTCCCTTATCTTTGTCATGATAACTCCATCTCTGCTCTGTTCCTAATCCCTGCTACGTCACTGATCCTTCTACATATTAACTCCATCCCCATTCTCTCCCTGATCTTTGTCTATAACTCCATCCCTGTTCTGTCCATAATCCTTGTCCATGATACATCCATCCATGCTCTGTCCTTGATCTTTATCTATGGTAACTCCATCCCTGCTTTGTCCCTAATCCCTGCTCGGTCCCTGATCCCTGTCTATGATAACTCTATCCCTGCTCTGCCCTGGATCCTTGTCCATAACTCTATCCCTGTCCATGATCTTTCTCCACGATAACTCAGTCCCTGTTCTCTCCCTGATCTTTCTCCACGATAGCTCCATCCATGCTGTCTGCCTGATTTTTGTCCATGATAACTCAAACCCTGATCTGTCCCTGATCCTAGCTCTGTCCCAGATCTTTGTCTATAACTACATTCCTGTTCTGTCCCTGATCTTTGTCCATAGCTCCATCATTGTTTTGTCACTGATCCTTGTCCATGATAACTCCATCCCTGTTCAGTCCCTGATCTTTGTCCAGGATAACTCCATCCCTGCTCTCGCTGTTCCTTTTCCATGGTAACACCATCCGGTTCTGTCCCTGATCTAAGTCCATGATAACTCCATCCAAACTCTGTCCCTGATCCCTGCTCAGTCCCTGATCTTTATCTATGGTAACTCCATCCTTGCTTTGTCCCTAATCCCTGCACAGTCCCTGTCCCTAATCCTTGCTCTGTCCCTGATCCTTTTCCATGATAACTCCATCCCTATTCAGTCCCTGCTCTTTGTCCAGGATAACTCCATCCCTGCTCTCGCTGTTCCTTGTCCATGATAACACTATCCGGTTCTGTCCCTGATCTTAGTCCATGATAACTCCATCCATGTTCTGTCCTTGATCAGTGTCCAGGATAACTCCATCCCTGTTCTGTCCCTCATCATTGTCCATAGTAACTCCATCCCTATTCAGTCCCTGATCCCTGCTCTGTCCCTGATCTTTGTCCTCAATAACTCCGTCCCTGCTCTGTCCCCGATCTTTGTCCATGACAACTCCGTCCCTGTTCTATCGCTGATCTTTGTCCATGACACATCTATCCCTGCTCTATCTCTGATCTTTGTCCATGATAACTCCATCACTGATGTGTCCCTGATCCTTGTCCATAACTCCATCCCTGCTGTGTCCCTGATCTTTGTCCATGATAACTCCATCCTTGCTGTGTCCCTGATCTTTGTCCATGATAACTCCATCAATGCTCTGTCCCTGAACTTTGTCCATAACTCAGTTCCTGCTCTGTCCCTGATCTTTATCTATAATAACTCCATCCCAGCTCTGTCCCGGTCCCTAATCCCTGCTCTGTCCCAGATCCTTGTCCATGATAACCCCCATCCCTGTTCTGTCCCTGACCTTTGTGTTTGATAAATCCATCCCTGTTCTCTCCTGATCCCTGCTCTGTCCCCGATCTTTCTGTATGATAACTCCATCCCTATTATGTCCCTGATCCTTGTCGATGATAATTCCATCCCTGCGCTGTTCTATTTATTTTTTATCTTTTGAAGAGCTTCACCAGAAAAGCACACTAAACAACTTGCTTGTCTCACGGTGTGTCCTGGGGATAGGGCATTGGATTACCCTGATCCATGTCCCTGATCCTTATCCACAGATCCTTCCCTGCTCTGTCCCTGATCTTTCTCCATGATAACTCCATCCCTGCTCTGTCCCTGATCTTTCTCTAGATAACTCTATCCCTGCTCTGTCCCTGATCTTTGTCCATGAGAAGTCCATCCCTGTTCTGCCCCTGATCTTTGTCTATGATAACTAAATCCCTGTTCTGTCCCTGATCTTTGTCAATGATGACTCCATCCCTGTTCTGTCCCTGATCTTTGTCCATGATAACTCCATCTCTACTCTGTTCCTAATCCCTGCTCTGTCCCTGATTGTTGTACATGACAACTCCATCACTGCCCTGTCCTTGATCCTTGTCCATGATAACTCCATCCCTGCTCTGTCACTAATCCCTGCCCATGATAACTCTATCCCTGTTCTGTCCCTGATCTTTGTCTATGATAACTCCATCCCTGTTCTGTCCCTGATCCTTGTCCATGATAACTCCATCCCTGTTCAGTCCCTGATCTCCATCCAGGATAACTCCATCCCTGCCCCTGTTCCTTGTCCATGGTAACACCATCCAGTTCTGTCCTTGGTCTTTGTTCATGATAACCCCATCCATGCTCTGTCCCTGATCCTTGTCCATAGTAACTCCCTCCCTGTTCAGTCCCTGATCACTGCTCTGTCCTTAATCTTTGTCCATGATAACTCCATCCCTGCTCTTTCCCTGATATTTGTCCAGGATAACTATTCTGCTTTATCCCTGATCTTTGTCCATGACAAGTCCATCCCTGCTCCGCCCCGATCCTAGTTTTTCTCTGATATTTGTCCATGACAACTCCATCCCTGTTTTGTCCCTGGTCCTTGTCCATGATAACTCCATCCCTGTACTGTCTCTGATTGTTGTCCATAACTCCATCCCTGCTCTGTCCCTGATCTTTGTACATGATAACTCCATCCCTGCTCTCTCCTTGATCTTTCTCCATAACTCCATCCCTGCTCTGCCGCTAATCCCTGCTCTGTCCCTGATTCTTGTCTATGATAACTTCATCCATGTTCTGTCCCTGACCTTTTTCTATGATAAATCCATCCCAGCGTTGTTTTATGGAATGGCTTTAAGCCCGAGGTTCAATGGCGGAGCCACTATGTCACTCCCCCATCAGGCTTATAAGGTCACTCATCCTGGGCCTCCCCAGAATTTGGTTCTTGTAGTGGCCAGCGGCACAGCTCCTCCTCACCCTGCTGTTGAATTCTTTTGGGGGACACCTCCAGCCCACCAACTCTGTCTCCTCCATAACCCTATGCAGTGGCCGGCCTCACTTCCCAATGGCTGCACTTTCATTTCGGACTTCGGTGCAGCTCCGTTTGGGCCCCCCTCCCCCGTTGCCTGCCTTCTCTTGCTGCCACATTTCAAACACATATTGTACCAGACGGGACTTCATACCTACATATTGCAACTGAACGTGCCTCTGGAACTGATTCAGAAATATGGTGGACTCGCTCAGGTGCATTGAGTTCATGGGGTATTGCAGGTATGTGGAGAAGAAATTCAAGAGGCACCTTGTGTTTAGTCGAATCTGGAGCATATTTCTTGTGGGCTTGATTTCTTACATGGTTTTATTTTCCACCCTACATTTTCCAGTTTCAACAGTTAAGTGTCAAACATTCCGAGATAACTATATAGGGATTCGCTGGTGCCGGGTTTGCCCATGCATTCCTTGGCTCGCTTTCTTCTTTCTGTCGCTTCGTGGCACTCCACGCAGCTTGGCTGCCCGCTCCTCTCCAGTCTTTCTTTTCTTCACTGTCCGGCTGCTCCTTGCTCATCTCCTGAGCTGCGCTGTTTGCGTGTGCACTCCCTACCTCCCGCTCAGTTAGGCTCACATCACATTCAAACCATCATTACTGTCTTTACATCTGTTTTTCCACAGGTTGTATTCACTGCATCATGCAGCAATCATATCTGGTGTTTTTTTCTCTGCTATGCACACTTCTCTTTTGGAGACACTGCCATCTGCCTTTCAGCGGACAGGTGGCACATTCAGCAGCTATACATACTTTGCTCAAGTTCAAAGTGTTACATTTCCTAGAATCTGAGTAGTCTGGACATGGCTTTTTCAGCCTTGGGAGGGGAGGATAGGCTGAGTCTCCCGAGATAGCTACAGGAATGCTTGTTTCATTCATATCTCTGTTCATTGAATGGCACTGGTTTCCACTTTGCCTTCTTCTGATGTACCTTCTGTTATTTTTAGAAACACTAATCCAGACATCATGCTCCTTGCCTGCTCCTCCATCTGCGTTCCTCCACCTGAGTTCCTCAAGTTGCTGTTTCTGCTCTATCCTCTGTTTTCATGTGCTTCCAGTTCTCTCCCTCTCTCCTTTTCTACCGGCATGGCGTCTCTTCATGTCTGAGAGTCGGTCTACGGTTCCATCTGGCCTTCGATGGGTTTCAATACATTACAAATACGATGCACAAATATAAATAAATTGGTGCTTTCTTTTGGGGTTTATCCCCATCCTGCCATCACATTCCCTACTCGTATCTTTCTATTCAGCATAGATGTGTCCAGGTTCGTGAGTCCAGTTCTCCTTCACTCATTCTGCCCTCATGGTTCATTTAATTCCTTCGCTCAATCAGTATACCTCTCATTGAATCCTATGCTTCCTGGGCCCCATGCTTCGTCATCCCACTATGCTTCCTCATCAAACCGCTGCTCTCCTGCTGTTCTCACCATCTGCCTTCTCACGCTCTGCCATCCACATCATTTGGCTGTCTCTGGCTGACTCCATCTGGCCTGCAATTGATATTTCTTTTGGACATACCTATCATGAATCACATGCCACCTCATCGACCCATGGCCCTTCTGCCGCATGTATCAGGTTCATGACTTCGGTCATCATTCACTCATCCTTACCTCATGATTCATCTATTTACATCACTTACTCGAGCATTCCTATCATTGAATTCTATGCCATGCCTCCACTCAAGGCTTCACTACATCACGTATTGCTCAATCCGAGCATACCTTCTGGTTCCAGGTATGCCTTTTCTCATACCAGCCTTCAAGGATTCACTCCAATCATGGCTTCACTCCATCATTGTCTATGTTGCGCTCCTGCAGCAATCATCGTTGTCAGTCTTCATCATCCTCAGTCTTCTCATATTGGACTGCTGCACTCCTGTGGTGATCATCATCATCAGCCTTCATCATCCTCAGTCTTCTCATGAGCGCATCTGGATACACCTTGCTCCTCTGACTTCTACATGGATCTACTCCTTTCCATTGACTGCTCGAGCAAACCTCTCTTGGGTCCGTACTGTCTCCTGTTCCTTCTTCAATCTGTGCATTCTTTTTGGTTTGTTAATTTTTCCTAGCCCGACATCATCTTCCCTACTCATATCCTTCTCTTTAACGACATATGTCCTTAAATCAAACATCGTCAGCCTGGAGGGAAGGCAACCTAGGCCTTGGAACCGTAGAGATTTCCTCCTCAAAGGGGTTTTTTCATCTCCTCCGTACCAATGGTCATAATATTAGTTTGGGTTAGTGCTTTCTTAGGAAAGTTAGGTTCTGCTGTTGGATGGAGGTGGATGGTGGCCCTGGCTTTCCCCTCTCTCCTTAGGAAGTCCACCCTTAATCATCTTCTCAGAATTCATTAATTCATCATCCCTGCCTCTTCGATGCTCGACACCCGATTGGGTATTCTTTTTGGGCTTCTTCCTAAGCTACCTTTAGCTGATGGAATCATTCCCGTGGCACCTATGGGGAGAACCCTCCTCTAGGGTTCCTTGCATCGTACCCCTACAGGGTGGTATATCCCACAGATACAGAGGCAGAAAGCCACAACGTAAATCAAGTCACACAAGCATCATCTCATCCAGCTGCAAAAGCACAATTGAATGGGAGGGCTTTAAGCCCGAGGTTCAATGGGCAGAGCAACTATATCACTCCCCCATCAGGCTTATAAGGTCACTTATCCTGGGCCTCCCCAGGATTCGTTTCTCGTTGCCCACCATCCACCCGTCCTCCTCCAGTGGCTCGTCTCTCTTACCCGTGGGCTTCTTCCTAAACTACCTTTAGCTGACGGAAGCATTCTTGCAGCACCTATGGGGGGAACCCTCCTCTAGGGTTCCTTGCATTGTACCCCTACAGGGTGGTATATCCCATGGCTAGAGAAATGGAACGCCACAACGTAAATCAAGCAACCGTCATCTCATCCAGTTTCATAAGCACAACTGAATTTCTCTTTTATTTATTGAAGAGTTTCAACAGAAAAGCACACTGAACAATTTACTTGTCTCACGGCATGTCCTGGGGGATGGGGCATTGGATTACCATGAGCCATGTCCCTGATCCTTATCCATAACTTCATCCCTGCTCTGTCCCTGATCTTTCTCCATGATAACTCCATCCCTGCTCTGTCCCTGATCTTTCTCTAGATAACTCTATCCCTGCTCTGTCCCTGATCTTTGTCCATGACATCTCCGTCCCTGTTCTGTCACTGATCTTTGTCCATGATACCTCTATCCCTACTCAATCTTTGATCTTTGTCCATGATAACTCCATCACTGCTCTGTCCCTGATCCTTGTCCATAACTCCATCCCTACTGTGTCCCTGATCTTTGTCCATGATAACTCAATCTCTGTTCTCTCCCTGATCTTTGTCCATGATAACTCAATCTCTGTTCTCTCCCTGATCTTTGTTCATGATAACTCCATTACTGCTCTGTCCCTGGTCATTGTCCATAACTCAATCCCTGCTCTGTCCCTGATCTTTGTCCATGACAACTCCATCCCTGTTCTGTCACTGATCTTTGTCCATGATACCTCTATCCCTGTTCTGTTCCTGATCCTTGTCCATGATAACTCTATCCCTGTTCAATCCCTGATGTTTGTCCAGGATAACTCCATACCTGCTCTGCTGCTGTTCCTTGTCCATGGTAACACCATCCAGTTCTGTCCCTGGTCTTAATAAATGATAACTCCATCCATGCTCTCTCCTTGATCAGTGTCCATGGTAACTCCATCCCTGTTCTGTCCCTCACCCTTGTCCATGGTAACTCCATCCCTGTTCAGTCACTGATCCCCGTTCTGTCCTTGATCTTTGTCCACGATAACTCCATCCCCGCTCTGTCCCTGATCTTTGTCCATGACAACTCCGTCCCTGTTCTGTCACTGATCTTTGTCCATGATACCTCTATCCCTGCTGTATCTCTGATATTTGTTCATGATAACTCCATCACTGCTCTGTCCCTGATCCTTGTCCATAACTCCATCCCTGCTGTGTCCCTGATCTTTGTCCATGATAACTCAATCTCTGTTCTCTCCCTGATCTTTGTCCAAGTTAACAAGATAAATGCTATTTCCCTGATCTTTGTCCATAACTCAATCCCTGCTCGGTCCCTGATCTTTATCTATAATAAATTCATCCCTGCTGTCCCTAATCCCTGCTCTGTCCCAGATCCTTGTCCATGATAACCCCATCCCTGTTTTGTCCCTGACCTTTGTCTACGATAAATCCATCCCTGTTCTGTCCTTGATCCCTGCTCTATCCCCGATCTTTCTCTATGATAACTCCATCCCTGTTCTGTCCCTGATCTTTGTTGATCATAACTCCATCCCTGCGCTGTTTTATTTATTTGTTATCTATTGAAGAGTTTCACCAGAAAGGCACACTAAACAACTTGCTTGTCTCACAGAGTGTCCTGAAGGATAGGGTATTGGTTTACCCTGATCAGTGTCCCTGCTCTGTCCCTGAACTTTCTCTAGATAATTCTATTCCTGCTCTGTCTCTGATCTTTGTCCATGACAAGTCCAACACTGTTCTGTCCCTGATCTTTGTCAATGACAACTCCATCCCTGTTCTGTCCCTGATCTTTGTCAATGATAACTCCATCCCTGTTCTGTCCCTGATCTTTGTCCATGATAACGCCATCCCTGTTCTGTCCCGTATCTTTGTCTATGATAACTCCATTTCCGCTCTGTTCCTAATCCCTGCTCTGTCCTTGATTGTTGTACATGATAACTCCATTCCTGCCCTGTCCTTGATCCTTATCCATGATAACTCCATTCCTGCTCTGCCACTAATCCCTGTTCCTTTGTCCATGGTAACACCATCCAGTTCTGTCCCTGGTGTTAGTAAATGATAACTCCATCCACGCTCTCTCCTTGATCAGTGTCCATGGTAACTCCATCCCTGTTCTGTCCCTCACCCTTGTCCATGGTAATTCCATCCCTGTTCAGTCACTGATCCCCACTCTGTCCTTGATCTTTGTCCAAGATAACTCCATCCCTGCTCTGTCCCTAATCCCTGTCAATGATAACTCCATTCCTGTTCTGTCCCTGATCTTTGTCCATAATAACTCCATCCCTGTTCTGTCCCTGATCTTTGTCTATGATGACTCCATCCCTGCTCTGTCCCTAATCCCTTTTTAGTCCCTGATCCTTGTCCATAACTCCATCCCTGCTCTATCCCTACTCCCTGCTCTGTCCCTGATCCCTGTTCATGATAACTATATCTATGCTCTGCCCTGGATCCTTGTCCATAACTCCTTCCCTGCTCTGTCCATGATCTTTCTCCGTGATAACCCAATCCCTGTTCTCTCCCTGATCTTTGTCCATGATAACTCCATCCCTGCTCTGTGCCTGATCTTTGTCCATGATAACTTGATCCCTGATCTGTCCCTGATTCCTGCTCTACCCAGATCTTTGTCTATAACTACATATCTGTTCTGTCCCTGATCTTTGAATATAATTCCATCTCTATTCTGTCCCTGATCCTTGCCATGATACATTCATCCATGCGCTGTCCCTGATCCCTGCCCTGTCCCTGATCTTTATCTATGGTAACTCCATCCCTGCTTTGTCCCATATCCCTGCTCTGTCCCTGTCCCTAATCCCTTCTCTGTCCCTGATCCTTGTCCATGATAACTCCATCCCTGTTCTGTCTCTGATCTTTGTCCAGGATAACTTCATCCCTGCTCTGTCCCCGTTTCTTGTCCATGGTAACACCATCCTTTTCTGTCCCTGAACTTAGTCGATGATAACTCCATCCCTGTTCAGTCCCTGATCATTGTTCAAGATAATTCCATTCCTGCTCTATCCCTGATCTTTGACTATAACTACAATCCTTTTCTGTCCCTAATCTTTCTACATGATAACTCCATCCCTGTTCTCTCCCTGATCTTTGTCTATAACTACATCCTGGTTCTGTCCCTGATCCATGCCCTGTCCCTGACCTTTGCCTAGGATAGCTCTATCCCTGCTCTGTCCCTAATCCCTGCTCTATCCCTGATCCATCTCCATGATCACTCCAGCCCTACTCTGTCCTTCATCTTTGTCTAGTATAACTCCATCCCTGTTGTGTCTCTGATCTTGTACATGGTAACTCCATCCTGCTCTGCCCTTTATATTTGTCCATGTTAACTTAATCCATGCACTGTCTTTGATACTTGTCCAGGACAACTCCATCCCTGTTCTCTCCCTGATCCTTCTCCATGGTAACTCCATCCCTGTTCAGTCCCTGATCCCTGTTCTGATCTTGATCTTTCTCAACGATAACTCCATCCCTGCTCTGTCCCTGATCTTTCTCCCTGATAGCTCCTTTACTGCTCTGTCCCTGATCCTTGTCCATGGTAACCCAATCCCTGTTCTTTCCCTGATCGTTGTCCATGGTAACTCCATCCCTGTTCTGTCCTTAATCGTTGTCCATATTAACTCCATCCCTGCCCTGTCCCTCATCTGTGTCCAAGATAACTCTATACCTGCTCTGTCCCTGATCTTTGTCCATGACAAGTCTATCCCTGCTCTACCCCTGATCTTTGTCTATGATAAATCCATCTCTGTTGTGTCCCTGATGTTGGTCCATGACAACTCCATCCCTGTTCTGTCCCTGATCTTTCTCTATAACTCCATCCCTGTTCTGTCCCTGATCTTTGTCTGTGATGACTCCATACCTGTTCTGTCCCTCATTCCTGCTCTGTCCCTGACCTTTGTCTATGATAACTCCATCCCTGTTTTGTCTCTGATCTTTGTCCATGATAACTCTATCCCTGCTGTGTGCCTGATTGTTGTCCACATGTACATCCCTGCTCTGTCTCTAATCTTTGCTCTGTTCCTAATCCCTTTTCTGTCCTTTATCCTTGTCCATGATAACTCCATCCCTGCTCTGTAACTAATCCCTGCTATGTCCCTGATCCTTGTCCATATCTCCATCCCGGCTCCATTCCTAATCCCTTTTCTATCCCTGATCCTTGTGCATGATAACTCCATCCCTGCTCTGTCCCTGATCTTTGTCCATTATAAGTCAATCCCTGCTCTGTCTCTGATCACCGTCTATAACTACATCCCTGTTCTGTTCCTGATCTTTGTCTATGATGCAGCCATCCATGCTCTGTACCTGCTTCCTGCTCTGTCCCTATTCTTTGTTTATGGTCACTCCATCCCTGCTCTTTCCCTAATCCCTGCCCTGTCCCTGATCCTTGTCCATGATAACTGAATCTATACTTTGTCCCTGATCCTTGTCCAGAACAACTAATTCCCTGCTCTGTCCCTGACCATTTTCAAGGATAACGCTATCCCTGCTCGATTCCTGATCTGTGTCCATGATAACGCCATCCCTGCTCTGTCACTGATCCTTGTGCATGGTAATTCCATCACTGTTCTGTCCCTGATCTTTGTCCATGATAACAAAATCAGTGCTCTATGCCTGATCCTTGTGCAGGATAACTGCATCCCTGCACTGTCCCTGATCCTTGGCCAGGATAACTCCATCCCTGTTCTTTCACTGATCTTTCACCATGGTAACTCCATCCCTGTTCAGTCCCTGACCTTGTCCATGATAACACCTTCAGTGCTCTGTCTCTGATCCTTGACCAGGATAACTGCATCCCTGCTCTGTCCCTGATCTTTGTCCTTATCTCCATCCCTGCTCTCTCACTGATCTTTGTCCATGATAACTCAATTCTGCTCTGTCCCTCATCTTTGTCCATGATAACTCCACCCATGCTCTGTCTCTAATAACTACTCTCTTTCCCTGATTTCTGCTCTGTCCCCAATCTTTGTCCACGATAACTCCATCCCTACTCAGTCCCTGATAGTTGTCCAGGATAACTCTATCCCTGCTCTGTTCCTGATCCTTGTCCAGGATAATGCTATCCTTGCTCTGTCCCTGATCTTTGTCCATGATAAGTCCATCCCTCTTCTGTCCCTGATCTTTGTCTAGGATAACTCCATCACTGTTGTGTTCCTGATCCTTGTCCATTGTAACTCCATCCTGTTCTGTCCCTGATCTTTGTCCATGATAACTGCATCCATGCTCTGTCCTTGATGCTTCCCAGTATAACTCCACCCCAGTTCTGTCCCTGATCCTTATCTATGGTAACTCCATCCCTGTTCAGTCCCTGCCCTTGATCTTTGTTCACAATATTTCCATCCCTGCTTTGTCCCTGATCTTTGACTATAACTACATACCTTTTGTACCCCTGATCTTTGTCCATGATAACTCCATCCCTGTTCTGTACCCAATCCATGCTCTGTCCTAGACCTTTGCCAGGGATATTTTCATCCCTGCTCTGTCCCTAATACCTGCTCAACCCCTGATCCTTGTCCATGATCACTCCATTCCTGCTCTGTCCCTGGTCTTTGTCTATTATAACTCCATTCCTGTTGTGTCCCTGATCCTTGTACATGGTAAGTCCATCCTGTTCTGTCCTTGATCTTTGTCCATGATAACCCCATCCATGCTCTGTCCTTGATCCTTGCCCAGGAAAACTCCATCCCTGTTCGGTCTCTGATCTTTGTCCAGGATGACTCCATCCCTGCTCTGTCCCTGATCCTTTTCCATGGTCACTCCACCCTGATCAGTTCTTGATCTTTGTCCATGACAACTCCATCCATGCTCTGTCCTTGATGCTTCCCAGTATAACTCCACCCCAGTTCTGTCCCTGATCCTTATCTATGGTCACTCCATCCCTGTTCAGTCCCTGCCCTTGATCTTTGTTCACAATATTTCCATCCCTGCTTTGTCCCTAATCTTTGACTATAACTACATACCTTTTGCACCCCTGATCTTTGTCCATGATAACTCCAACCCTGTTCTATACCCGATCCATGCTCTG
Organism: Neoceratodus forsteri; assembly: GCA_016271365.2. Classification (NCBI taxonomy): domain Eukaryota; kingdom Metazoa; phylum Chordata; order Ceratodontiformes; family Ceratodontidae; genus Neoceratodus; species Neoceratodus forsteri. The sequence goes on from JADMNL010000027.1 coordinate 114,212,420, forward strand.
TCCCAGACCTTTGCCAGGGATAGTTCCATCCCTGCTCTGTCCCTAATACCTGCTCAATCCCTGATCCTTGTCCATGATCACTCCATTCCTGCTCTGTCCCTGGTCTTTGTCTATTATAACTCCATCCCTGTTGTGTCCCTGATCCTTGTACATGGTAAGTCCATCCTATTCTGTCCTTGATCTTTGTCCATGATAACTTGATCCATGCTCTGTCCTTGATCCTTGCCCAGGATAACTCCATCCCTGTTCGGTCTCTGATCTTTGTCCAGGATGACTCCATCCCTGCTCTGTTCCTGATTCTTTTCCATGGTTACTCCATCCTGATCAGTCCTTGATCTTTGTCCATGATAACTCCATCCATGCTCTGTCCTTGATCCTTATCCAGGACAATCCATCCCTGTTCTCTCCCTGATCTTTGTCCATGGTAACTCCATCCCTGTTCGGTCCCTGATCCCTATTCTGCCTCTGATCTTTCTCCACAATAACTCCATCCATGCTCTCTCCCTGATCTTTGTCCATGATAACTCCATCCCTGTTCTTTCCCTGATCATTGTCCATGGTAACTCCTTCCCCGTTCTGTCCGTGATCCCTGCTCTGTCTCTGATCTTTGTCCATGACAAGTCCATTCCCTACTCTACCCCTGATCTTTGTCTATAACTCCATCTCTGTTGTGTCCCTGATCCTTGTCCCTGACAACTCCATTCTTATTCTGTCCCTGATTTTTGTTCATGATAACTCCATCTATGTTCTGTCCCTGATCTTTGTCTATAACTACATCCCTTTTCTGTTCCTGATCCTTGCTCTGTCCCTGACCATTGCGTATTATACCTTCATCCCTGCTCTGTCCCTTATTTCTACTCTGTCCCTGATCCTTGACCATGATAATTTTATCCCTGCTCAGTCCCAGATCATTGTCCATGATAACTCATCCCTGCTCTGTCCCTGATCCCTGTCCATGATAACACCATCCCTGCTCTGTTCCTGATCTTTGTATATGATAATGCCATCCCCGCTCTGTCCTTGATTGCTGTCCATGGTAATTCCATCCCTGCTATTCCATGATCTTTGTCTATAACAACTCCATCGCTGTTCTGTCCTAGACCTTTGTCTATAACTCCATCCATATTCTGTCCCTGATCTTTCTCTGTGATAACTGCATCACTGTTCTGTCCCTGATCCCTGCTCTGTCGCTGATCTTTGTCTATGATAACTCCATCCCCGTTCTGTCCCTGATCTTTGTCCATGATAACTCTATCCCTGCTTTGTCCCTGATCTTTGTCCATATCTCCATCCCTGCTCTGTCTCTAATCCCTGCTCTGTTCCTAATAACTTTTTAGTCCCTGATTCATGCCCATGATAAGTCCATCCCTACTCTGTCCCTAATCTCTGCTCTGTCCCCGATCCAGGTCCATAACTCCATCCCGGCTCTGTTCCTAATCCCTTTTCTATCCCTGAGCCTTGTCCATGATAACTCCATCCCTGCTCTGTCCCTGATCTTTGTCCATGATAACTCAATCCCTGCTCTGTCTCTGATCCCCGTCTATAACTACATCACTGTTCTGTCACTGATCTTTGTCTATGATAACTCTATCCCTGCTCTGTCCCTGACCCCTGCTCTGTCCTTGACTCTTGTCCATGATAACTGCATCCTTACTCTGTCCCTGATCCTTGTGCAGAATAACTAAATCCCTGCTCTGTCCCAGATCCTTGTCCAGGATAACTCCATCCCTGCTCCGTCCCTGATCCTTCTTCATTGTAACTCCATCCCTGTTCTGTCCCTGATTTTGGTCCATGATAACTCCATTGATGCTCGGCCTCTGATCCTTGTCTGGGATAACTGCATCCCTGTTCTGTCCCTGATCCATGCTCTGTCCCTGATCCATTTCGATGATAATTCAATCCCTGCTCTGTCCATGATCTTTGTCCATGATAACTCCATCCCTGCTCTGTCCATGGTCTCTTTTGATGGTAACTCCAACACTGTTCTGTCCGTGATCCTAGCTCTGCCCCTGATCCTTGTCCACGATAACTCCATCCTTGCTCTGTCCTTGATCCTTGTCCACGGCAACTCCATTACTCTTTTGTTCTTGATCTCTGTGCATGATAACTCCATCCGTGCTATATCTCTGATCCTTGTCCATGATAATTCCATCCCTGTTCTGCCCCTGATCTTTGTCCAAGATAATGCCATTCCGACCCTGTCCCTGATCTTTGGCCATGATAAGTCCATCCCTGCTCAGTCCCTAATTCCTACTCTGTCCCTGATCTTTGTCCAGGATAACACTATCCCTGTTCTGTCCTTGATCTTTCTCTGTGATAACTGCATCCCTGTTCTATCCCTGGTCCCTGTTCTGTCCCTGATCTTTGTCCATGATAACTCTCTCCTTGCTCTGTCCCTGATCTTTCTCCATATCTCCATCCCTGCTCTGTCTCTAATTCCTGCTCTGTTCCGAATAATGTTTCAGTCCCTGATTCTTGCCTATGATTATTCCATCCCTACTCTGATCCTAGTCCCTGCTATGTCCCTGATCCTTGTCCATAACTCCATCCTGACTCTGTTCCTAATCCCTTTTCTATCCCTGATCTTTGTCTATGATACCTCAATCCCTGCTCTGTCTCTGATCCCCGTCTATAACTACATCACTGTTCTGTCACTGATATTTGTGTATGATAACTCCATCCGTGTTTTGTCCCAGATTTTTGTCCATGATACATCCTTCCATGCTCTGTCCCTGATCTTTCTTTATGATAACTCCATCCCTGGTCTATCCCTAATCCCTGCTCTGCCCTTGACCCTTGTCTGTGATAACTGCATCCTTACTCTGTCCCTGATTCTTCTGCAGAATAACTAAATCCCTGCTCTGTCCCTGATCCTTGTCCAGGATGACTCTATCCCTGCTCTGTCCCTGATCCTTCTCCCACAGTAACTCCATCCCTGTTCTGTCCCTGATCTTTATCCATGAAAACTCCATTCATGTTCAGTCTCTGATCCTGGTTTGGGATAACTCCATCCCTGTTCTCTCCCTGATCCATGCTCTGTCCCTGATCCATATCAACAATAACTCCATCCCTGCTCTGTCCCTGATCTTTGTCCATGATTAACACCATCCCTGCTCTGTCCATCATCTCTGTTGATGGTCACTCCAACATTGTTCTGCAAATGATCCTAGCTCTGTCCCTGATCCTTGTCCCACGATAACGCCATCCCTGCTCTGTCCTTGATCCTTATCCATGGTAACTCCATTACTCTTTTGTTCTTGATCTTTGTGCATGACAACTCCATCTGGGCTATATCCCTGATTCTTGTCCATGATAACTTCATTCCTGCTCTGCCCCTGATCTTTGTCCATGATAACACCATTCTGACTCTGTCCCTGATCTTTGTCCATATCTCCATCCCTGCTCTGTCTCTAATCCCTGCTCTGTTCCTAATAACTTTTTAGTCCCTGATTCATGCCCATGATAAGTCCATCCCTACTCTGTCCCTAATCTCTGCTCTGTCCCCGATCCAGGTCCATAACTCCATCCCGGCTCTGTTCCTAATCCCTTTTCTATCCCTGAGCCTTGTCCATGATAACTCCATCCCTGCTCTGTCCCTGATCTTTGTCCATGATAACTCAATCCCTGCTCTGTCCCTGACCCCTGCTCTGTCCTTGACTCTTGTCCATGATAACTGCATCCTTACTCTGTCCCTGATCCTTGCAGAATAACTCAATCCCTGCTCTGTCTCTGATCCCCGCTCTTAACTACATCACTGTTCTGTCACTGATCTTTGTCTATGATAACTCTATCCCTGCTCTGTCCCTGACCCCTGCTCTGTCCTTGACTCTTGTCCATGATAACTGCATCCTTACTCTGTCCCTGATCCTTGTGCAGAATACAAATCCCTGCTCTGTCCCAGATCCTTGTCCAGGATAACTCCATCCCTGCTCCGTCCCTGATCCTTCTTCATTGTAACTCCATCCCTGTTCTGTCCCTGATTTTGGTCCATGATAACTCCATTGATGCTCGGCCTCTGATCCTTGTCTGGGATAACTGCAACCCTGTTCTGTCCCTGATCCATGCTCTGTCCCTGATCCATTTCTATGATAATTCAATCCCTGCTCTGTCCGTGATCTTTGTCCATGATAACTCCATCCCTGCTCTGTCCATGGTCTCTTTTGATGGTAACTCCAACACTGTTCTGTCCGTGATCCTAGCTCTGCCCCTGATCCTTGTCCACGATAACTCCATCCTTGCTCTGTCCTTGATCCTTGTCCACGGCAACTCCATTACTCTTTTGTTCTTGATCTCTGTGCATGATAACTCCATCGTGCTATATCTCTGATCCTTGTCCATGATAATTCCATCCCTGTTCTGCCCCTGATCTTTGTCCAAGATAATGCCATTCCGACCCTGTCCTGATCTTTGGCCATGATAAGTCCATCCCTGCTCAGTCCCTAATTCCTACTCTGTCCTGATCTTTGTCCAGGATAACACTATCCCTGTTCTGTCCTTGATCTTTCTCTGTGATAACTGCATCCCTGTTCTATCCCTGGTCCCTGTTCTGTCCCTGATCTTTGTCCATGATAACTCTCTCCTTGCTCTGTCCCTGATCTTTCTCCATATCTCCATCCCTGCTCTGTCTCTAATTCCTGCTCTGTTCGAATAACGTTTCAGTCCCTGATTCTTGCCTATGATTATTCCATCCCTACTCTGATCCTAGTCCTGCTATGTCCTGATCCTTGTCCATAACTCCATCCGACTCTGTTCCTAATCCCTGCTCTGTTCCTAATCCTTTTCTATCCTGATCTTTGTCCATGATACCTCAATCCCTGCTCTGTCTCTGATCCCCGTCTATAACTACATCACTGTTCTGTCACTGATATTTGTGTATGATAACTCCATCCGTGTTTTGTCCCAGATTTTTGTCCATGATACATCCTTCCATGCTCTGTCCCTGATCTTTCTTTATGATAACTCCATCCCTGGTCTATCCCTAATCCCTGCTCTGCCCTTGACCCTTGTCTGTGATAACTGCATCCTTACTCTGTCCCTGATTCTTCTGCAGAATAACTAAATCCCTGCTCTGTCCCTGATCCTTGTCCAGGATGACTCCATCCCTGCTCTGTCCCTGATCCTTCTCCACAGTAACTCCATCCCTGTTCTGTCCCTGATCTTTATTCATGAAAACTCCATTCATGTTCAGTCTCTGATCCTGGTTTGGGATAACTCCATCCCTGTTCTCTCCCTGATCCATGCTCTGTCCCTGATCCATATCAACAATAACTCCATCCCTGCTCTGTCCCTGATCTTTGTCCATGATTAACACCATCCCTGCTCTGTCCATCGTCTCTGTTGACGGTCACTCCAACATTGTTCTGCAAATGATCCTAGCTCTGTCCCTGATCCTTGTCCACGATAACGCCATCCCTGCTCTGTCCTTGATCCTTATCCATGGTAACTCCATTACTCTTTTGTTCTTGATCTTTGTGCATGACAACTCCATCTGGGCTATATCCCTGATTCTTGTCCATGATAACCTCATTCCTGCTCTGCCCCTGATCTTTGTCCATGATAACACCATTCCGACTCTGTCCCTGATCTTTGACCATGATAACTCCATCCCTGCTCTGTCCCAGATCTTTGTCCATGACAACTCCATCCCTGTTCTCTCCTTGATCTTTGTCCATGATAACTCCATCCCTGCTCCGTCCCCGAACTTTAACCATGATAAGTCCATCCCTGTTTTGTTCTTACTCTGTCCCTGATCACTGCTCTGTCCCTGACCTTTGTCCAGGATAACACTATCCCTGTTCTGTCCCTGATTTTTGTCTATAACTCCATTCTGTTGTGTCCCTGATCCTTGACCATGGTAACTCGATCTCTGTTCGGTCCCTGATCTTTGTGCAGGATAACTCCATTCCTGCTGTGTCCCTGATCCTTGTCCATAACTCCATCCCGACTCTGTTCCTAATCCCTGCTCTGTTCCTAATCCCTTTTCTATCCCTGATCTTTGTCTATGATACCTCAATCCCTGCTCTGTCTCTGATCCCCGTCTATAACTACATCACTGTTCTGTCACTATTTGTGTATGATAACTCCATCCGTGTTTTGTCCCAGATTTTTGTCCATGATACATCCTTCCATGCTCTGTCCCTGATCTTTCTTTATGATAACTCCATCCCTGGTCTATCCCTAATCCCTGCTCTGCCCTTGACCCTTGTCTGTGATAACTGCATCCTTACTCTGTCCCTGATTCTTCTGCAGAATAACTAAATCCCTGCTCTGTCCCTGATCCTTGTCCAGGATGACTCTATCCCTGCTCTGTCCCTGATCCTTCTCACAGTAACTCCATCCTGTTCTGTCCTGATCTTTATCCAAGAAACTCCATTCATGTTCAGTCTCTGATCCTGGTTTGGGATAACTCCATCCCTGTTCTCTCCTGATCCATGCTCTGTCCTGATCCATATCAACAATAACTCCATCCCTGCTCTGTCCCTGATCTTTGTCCATGATTAACACCATCCTGCTCTGTCCATCATCTCTGTTGATGGTCACTCCAACATTGTTCTGCAAATGATCCTAGCTCTGTCCTGATCCTTGTCCACGATAACGCCATCCCTGCTCTGTCCTTGATCCTTATCCATGGTAACTCCATTACTCTTTTGTTCTTGATCTTGTGCATGACAACTCCATCTGGGCTATAACCCTGATTCTTGTCCATGATAACTTCATTCCTGCTCTGCCCCTGATCTTTGTCCATGATAACACCATTCTGACTCTGTCCCTGATCTTTGTCCATATCTCCATCCCTGCTCTGTCTCTAATCCCTGCTCTGTTCCTAATAACTTTTTAGTCCCTGATTCATGCCCATGATAAGTCCATCCCTACTCTGTCCCTAATCTCTGCTCTGTCCCCGATCCAGGTCCATAACTCCATCCCGGCTCTGTTCCTAATCCCTTTTCTATCCCTGAGCCTTGTCCATGATAACTCCATCCCTGCTCTGTCCCTGATCTTTGTCCATGATAACTCAATCCCTGCTCTGTCCCTGACCCCTGCTCTGTCCTTGACTCTTGTCCATGATAACTGCATCCTTACTCTGTCCCTGATCCTTGTGCAGAATAACTCAATCCCTGCTCTGTCTCTGATCCCCGTCTATAACTACATCACTGTTCTGTCACTGATCTTTGTCTATGATAACTCTATCCCTGCTCTGTCCCTGACCCCTGCTCTGTCCTTGACTCTTGTCCATGATAACTGCATCCTTACTCTGTCCCTGATCCTTGTGCAGAATAACTAAATCCCTGCTCTGTCCCAGATCCTTGTCCAGGATAACTCCATCCCTGCTCCGTCCCTGATCCTTCTTCATTGTAACTCCATCCCTGTTCTGTCCCTGATTTTGGTCCATGATAACTCCATTGATGCTCGGCCTCTGATCCTTGTCTGGGATAACTGCAACCCTGTTCTGTCCCTGATCCATGCTCTGTCCCTGATCCATTTCTATGATAATTCAATCCCTGCTCTGTCCGTGATCTTTGTCCATGATAACTCCATCCCTGCTCTGTCCATGGTCTCTTTTGATGGTAACTCCAACACTGTTCTGTCCGTGATCCTAGCTCTGCTCCAGATCCTTGTCCACGATAACTCCATCCTTGCTCTGTCCTTGATCCTTGTCCACGCAACTCCATTACTCTTTTGTTCTTGATCTCTGTGCATGATAACTCCATCCGTGCTATATCTCTGATCCTTGTCCATGATAATTCCATCCCTGTTCTGCCCCTGATCTTTGTCCAAGATAATGCCATTCCGACCCTGTCCCTGATCTTTGGCCATGATAAGTCCATCCCTGCTCAGTCCCTAATTCCTACTCTGTCCCTGATCTTTGTCCAGGATAACACTATCCCTGTTCTGTCCTTGATCTTTCTCTGTGATAACTGCATCCCTGTTCTATCCCTGGTCCCTGTTCTGTCCCTGATCTTTGTCCATGATAACTCTCTCCTTGCTCTGTCCCTGATCTTTCTCCATATCTCCATCCCTGCTCTGTCTCTAATTCCTGCTCTGTTCCGAATAACGTTTCAGTCCCTGATTCTTGCCTATGATTATTCCATCCCTACTCTGATCCTAGTCCCTGCTATGTCCCTGATCCTTGTCCATAACTCCATCCCGACTCTGTTCCTAATCCCTGCTCTGTTCCTAATCCCTTTTCTATCCCTGATCTTTGTCCATGATACCTCAATCCCTGCTCTGTCTCTGATCCCCGTCTATAACTACATCACTGTTCTGTCACTGATATTTGTGTATGATAACTCCATCCGTGTTTTGTCCCAGATTTTTGTCCATGATACATCCTTCCATGCTCTGTCCCTGATCTTTCTTTATGATAACTCCATCCCTGGTCTATCCCTAATCCCTGCTCTGCCCTTGACCCTTGTCTGTGATAACTGCATCCTTACTCTGTCCCTGATTCTTCTGCAGAATAACTAAATCCCTGCTCTGTCCCTGATCCTTGTCCAGGATGACTCCATCCCTGCTCTGTCCCTGATCCTTCTCCACAGTAACTCCATCCCTGTTCTGTCCCTGATCTTTATTCATGAAAACTCCATTCATGTTCAGTCTCTGATCCTGGTTTGGGATAACTCCATCCCTGTTCTCTCCCTGATCCATGCTCTGTCCCTGATCCATATCAACAATAACTCCATCCCTGCTCTGTCCCTGATCTTTGTCCATGATTAACACCATCCCTGCTCTGTCCATCGTCTCTGTTGACGGTCACTCCAACATTGTTCTGCAAATGATCCTAGCTCTGTCCCTGATCCTTGTCCACGATAACGCCATCCCTGCTCTGTCCTTGATCCTTATCCATGGTAACTCCATTACTCTTTTGTTCTTGATCTTTGTGCATGACAACTCCATCTGGGCTATATCCCTGATTCTTGTCCATGATAACACCATTCCGACTCTGTCCCTGATCTTTGACCATGATAACTCCATCCCTGCTCTGTCCCAGATCTTTGTCCATGACAACTCCATCCCTGTTCTCTCCTTGATCTTTGTCCATGATAACTCCATCCCTGCTCCGTCCCCGAACTTTAACCATGATAAGTCCATCCCTGTTTTGTTCTTACTCTGTCCCTGATCACTGCTCTGTCCCTGACCTTTGTCCAGGATAACACTATCCCTGTTCTGTCCCTGATTTTTGTCTATAACTCCATTCTGTTGTGTCCCTGATCCTTGACCATGGTAACTCGATCTCTGTTCGGTCCCTGATCTTTGTGCAGGATAACTCCATCCCTGCTGTGTCCCTGATCCTTGTCCTTGGTACCTCCACCCTGTTCTGTCCCTGATCTTTGTCCATGATAACTCCAATAATGCTCTGTCCTTGATCCTTGTCCAGGACAACTCCATCCCTGTTCTGTCCTTGATCCAGGTCCATAGTAACTCCATCCCTGTTTTGCCCCTGATCTTTACCCATGATAATGCCATCCCTGCTCTGTCCCTGATCTCTGTCTAGGATAACTCTATCCCTGCTGTGTCCCTGATCTTTGTCCACGTTAACTCCAATAATGCTCTGTCCATCACCCTTATCCAGGACAGCTCCATCTCTGTTCTGTCCTTGATCCATCTCCATAGTGTCTCCATCCCTGCTTTGCTCCTGATCTTTGTCTATGATAACTCCATGCCTGCTGTGTACCCGATCTTTGACCATGACAACTCCATCCCTGTTCTGTCCCTGATGTTTGCCATGACAACTGCATCCCTGTTCTGTCCCTGATTTTTGTCTATAACTCCTTCCCTGTTCTGTGCCCAATCCCTGATCTGTCCCTGACCTTTGCTTAGGATACCTCCATTCCTGCTCTGACCCTAATCTCTAGTGTATCCCTGATCCTTGACCATGATAACTCCATCCCTGCTCTGTCCCTGATACTTGTCCATGATAACTCCATCTCTGCTCTATCCCTGATCCCTATCCATGATAACTCCATCCCTGCTCTGTCCCGGACCTTTGTCCATGATATCTCCATCCCTGATCTTTGTTCATGATAACTCCATTCCTGTTCTTTCCCCCTGACCTTTGTCCAGGATAACTCTATCCCTGTTCTGTCCCTGATCTTTGTCTATGACAACTCCACTCTGGTGTGTCCCTGATCCTTATCCATGGAAACTCAATCCCTGTTCAGTCCCTGATCTTTGTGTAGGATAACTCCATCCCTACTTTGTCCCTGCTCCTTGTCCATGGTAACTCCATCCTCTTCTGTACCTGATCTTTGTCCATGATAACTCCATCCATGCTTTGTCCTTGATCCCTGTCCAGGACAACTCCATCCCTGTTCTGTCCCTGATCTTTGCAGATGATAACTCCATCCCTGCTTTGTCCCTGATCTTTGTCCATGGTAACTCAATGCCTGTTCTTTCCCTGATCCCTGCTCTGTCCCTGATCTTTGTCCACAATATCTCCATCCCTGCTCTGTCCCTGCTCTTTGTCCAGGATAACTCTATCCCTGCTCTGTCCCTGATCTGTCTATGATAACGCCATACCTGCTGTGTACCCGATCTTTGACAATGACAACTCCATCCCTGTTCTGTCCCCGATGTTTGTCCATGATAACGCCATTCCTGTTCTGTCCCGGATCTTTGCCTATAACTCCATCCCTGTTCTGTCCCCAATACCTGCCCTGTCCCTGACCTTTGCCTAGGATACCTCCATCCCTGCTCTGTCCCTAATCTCTACTCTGTCCCTGATTCTTGACCATGATAACTTCATCCCTGCTCTGTCCCTAATCTTTGTCCATGATAACTCTATCCCTGCTCTGTCCCTGATCTTTGTACATGATAACTCCATCCCTGATCTTTCTTCATAATAACTCCATCCCTGTTCTGTCTCCGATCCCTGCTCTGTCCGTGACCTTCGCATAGGATACCTCCATCCCTGCTCTGTCCCTAATCTCTACTCTGTCCCTAATCTTTGATCATGATAACTCCATCCCTACTCTGCCATTGATTTTTGTCCCTGATCTTTGTGCATAATAACTCCATTCTTGTTCTGTCCTTGATCCTTGACCATGATAAGTCCATACCTGCTCAGTGTGTGAACTTTGTCCGTGGCAACTAAATTCTTGTTCTCTCCTTGATCTTTGTCCATGACAACTCCATCCCTGCTCTGTCCCTGATCTTTGTCCATGATAACTCCATCCCTGCTCTGTCCCTGATCTTTGTCCATGATAACTCCATCCCTGCTCTGTCCCTGATCTTTGTCCATGATAACTCCATCCCTGCTCTGTCCCTGATCTTTGTCTGTGATAACTCCATCCTTGTTTTGTCCCTGACCCCAGCTCTGTCCCTAATATTTGTCTATCATAACTCCATCTCTGTTCTATCCCTGATCTTCGTGCATGATGACACCATCCCTGTTCTGTCCCCGATCTTTGACCATGATACCTCTATCCCTGCTCTGTCTCTGATCTTTGTCCATGATAACTCCATCTCTGCTCTTTCCATAATCCCTGCTCTGTCCCTAATCCCTTTTCTGTCCCTGTAACTTGTTCATATCTCCGTTCCTGCTCTGTCATTAATCTGTGCTCTATCCTTGATCCTTGTTCATAACTCCATCCCTGCTCTGTTCCTGATCCTTCTTCATAACTCCATCCCTGCTTTGTCCCTGATCTTTGTTTATAACTCCATACCTGTTCTCTCCCTGATCTTTGTCCATGATAACTTCATCCCTGCTCCGTCCCTGATCTTTGTCCATAACTCAATCCCTGCTCTGTCCCTAATTACTGCTCTGTCCCTGATCCATGCTCTTCCCCGATCTTTGTCAATAACTACATCACTGTTCTATCCCTGATCTTTGTCTATGAGAACTCCATCCCTGTTCTGTCCCAGATCATTGTTCATGATACCTCCATCCATGCTCTGTCCCTGATTCTTGCGCTGTCCCTCATGTTTGTCTATGATAACTCCACCCCTGCTCTCTCACTAATCCCGGCTCTGTCCCTGATCCTTGACCATCACTCCCTCCATGCTCTGTGCCTGATCCTTGTCCAGGATAACTCCATTCCTGCCCTTAGCCTTTTTCAGGATAACTCCATCCCTGTTCTGTCACTGATCCTTGTCCATGGTCTCTCCATCCCTGTTCAATCCCTAAGCCTTGTGCTGTCCCTGATCTTTGTTCACGATAACTCCAACCCTGCTCTATACCTAATCTCTACTCTGTCCCTGATCCTTGACCATGATAACTCCATCCTTGCTCCCCAGATCTTGTCCATAATCCCTGTCTATGATAAATCCATCCCTGCTCTGTCCCTGATCTTTGTTCATGATAACTCCATCCCTGATAGTTGTCCATGGTAACTCCATGGTAACTCCATGCATGTTCTGTCCCTATTCTTTGTCTGTAACTCCATCCTTGTTCTGTCCCCAATCCCTGCTCTGTCCCTGATCTTTACCAAGGACACCTCCATCCCTGCTATGTCTGTAATCTCTACTCTGTCCCTAATCCTTGACCATGATAAATCCATCCATGCTCTGTCCCTGATCTTTGTCTATTATAACTCCATTCCTGCTCTGTCCGTAATCCCTACTGTCGTGATCCTTGCACTGTCCCTGATCTATGTTCACGATAGGTTGATCCCTGCTCTCTCCCTGATCTTTCACCAGAACAACTCTATCCCTGCTCTGTCCCTGATCTTTGTCCATGATAAATCCATCCATGACAAATCCATCTCTCTTTGATCTTTGTCCATCCTGTTCTGCCCCTGATCTTTCTCCATGATAATTCCATCCATACTCTGTCCTTGATCCTTTTGTCTAGGAAATCTCCATCCCTGTTCTGTCACTGATCCATGTCCATGGTAGCTCCATCCCTGTTCAGTCCCTGATCCTTGTTCTGCCCCTCATCTTTGTCCACGATAACTCCATCCCTACTCTGTCCCTGATCTTTGTCCAGGATAATGCCATCCCTGAGGTGTCCTTGATCCTTGTCCATGGTAACTCCATCATGTTCTGTCCTGGATCTTTGTCCATGATAATTCCATGCATGCACTGTCATTGTTCCTTCTCCAGGATAACTCAATCCCATTTCAGTCCCTGATCTTTGTCCAAGATAACTCCATCCCTGCTCTGTCCCTGATCCTTGTCCAGGACAACTCTGATCTTTGTTCATGGTAACTCATTCCTGTTCTCTACATGATCTTTGTCCATGATAACTCCATCACTGCTCTGTCCCTGATCTTTGTCCATGATATTTCCATTCCTGCTCTGTCCCTGATCTGTGATGATGGTAACTCCATCCCTGATCTTTGTCTATGATAACTCCATCCCTGCTCTGTCCCTGACTTTTGCCCATGATAACGCCATCCCTGCTCTGTCCATGATCTTTGTCGATGGTAACTCCATCCCTATACTGTCCCTGATCCTTGCTCTGTTCCTGATCTTTGTTCATGATAACTCCATCCCTCCTCTGTCCCTGATTTCTGTCCATGGTAACTCCATCCCTGCTCCGCCCCGATCTTTGTCCATGGTAATTCCATCCCTCTTCTGTTCCTGTTCTTTGTCTATGATAACTCCATCTCTGTTATGTCCCTGATCCCTTCATTGTCCCTGATAACTCCATCCTGCGGTATCCCTGACCTTTGCCCAGGATAATTCTTTCCCTGTTCTGTCCCTGATCTTTGTCCATGATAAGTCCATCCCTGTTCTGTCCTTGATCTTTGTCCAGGATAAGTCCATTCCTGTTCTGTCCCTGATCTTTGTCCATGATAATCCCATCCCTGCTCTGTCACTGATCCTTGTCTGTGGTAACTCCATCCTGTTCTGTCCCTGATCTTTGTCCATGAAAACTCCATCCCTGTTCAGTCCCTGATCACTTTTCTGCCCCTGATCTTTTTCCAAAATAACTCCATCCCTGCTCTGTCCCTGATATCTGTCCAGGTTAATGCCATGCCTGTTGTGTCCCTGATCCATGTCCACGGTAACTTCATCATGTTGTGTCCCTGATTTTTGTCCATGATAACTCTATACATGCTCTGTCATTGTTCCTTGTCCAGGATAACTCAATCCCTGTTCGTTCCCTGATCTTGGTCCATGGTAACTCCACCTCTGTTCGGTCCATGATCCCTGTTCTGCCCGTGATCTTTGTCCATGATATCTCCTTCCCTGCTCTGTCCCTAATCCTTGTCCATGGTAACTCCATCCCAGTTCTTTTCCTGAACTTTGTCCATGGTAACTCCATCCCTGTTCTGTCCTTGATCCCTGCTCTGTCCTCGCTCTTTGTCTATGATAACTCCATGCCTGTTCTGTCCCTGATCTTTGTCCATGATAACTCAATCCCTGCTCTGTTTTATTTATTTTTTATTTATTAAAGAGTTTCACCAGAAAAGCACAATGAACAAGTTGCTTGTCTCACAGTGCATCCTGGGGGATAGGGTATTGGATAACCCTGATCCTTGTCCCTGATACTTGTTCATAACTTCATCCATGCTCTGTTCCTGATTTTGCCTATGATAACTCCATCCCTTCTCTATCCCTGATCTTTCTCTAGATAACTCTATCCCTGCTCTGTCCCTGCTCTTTGTCTATGATAACTCCATCCCTGTTGTGTCCCTGATCTTCTTCCATGAGAACTCATCCCTGTTCTGTCCATTATCTTTGTCCATAATAACTCCATCCCTGCTCTGTCCCTGATCACTGCCTGTCCCTTATCTTTGCCTATAAAAACCTCCATCCATGCTCTCTTCCTAATCCCTGCTCTGTCCCTGATCCTTTTCCATGATAACTCCATCCCTGCTCTGTCCCTGATCCCTGTCCATGATAACTCCATCCCTGCTCTGTTCCTAATCCCTGCTCTGTCTCTAATCCCTTTTCTGTTACTGATCCTTTTCCATAACTCCATTCCTGCTCTATCCCTAATCCCTGCTCTGTCCCTGATCCCTGTCCATGATAACTCTATCCTTGCTCTGCCCCAATCCTTGTCCATAACTCCATCCCTGCTCTGTCCCTGGTCTTTCTCCATAACTCAATCACTGTTCTTTCCCTGATCTTTGACCATGATAAATCCATCCCTGCTCTCTGCCTGATCTTTGTCCATGATAACATGATCCCTTCTCTGTCCCTGATCCCTGCTCTATCCCTGATCACTGCTTTGTTCCTGATATTTATCTATGATAACTCCATCCCTGTTCTGTCCCTGATCCTTGTCCATAATAACTCCATCCCTGTTCTGTTCCTGATCTTTCTCTAGGATAACTCCATCCATGCTCTGTCCTTGATCCTTGCCCATGGCAACTCAGTCCTGTTCTGTCCCTGATCTTTGTCCATGATAACTCCATCCATGCTCTGTCCTTGATCCTTGTCCAGGATAACTCCATCAATGTTCTGTCCTTGATCCATGTCCATGGTAAGTCCATCCCTGTTCAGTCCCTGATCTCTGTTCTGCCCCTGATCTCGGTCCACAATAACTCCATCCCTACTGTGTCCCTGATCTTGATCCATGATAAGTCCTTCCCTGCTCTGTCCCTGATCCTTGTGCATGGTAACTCCATCCATATTATTTCCATGATCTTTGTCCATGGTAACTCCATCCCTGCTCTGTCATTGATCTTTGTCCAGGATAACTCTATCCCTGCTCTGTCCCTGATCTTTGTCCATTACAAGTCCATCTCTGCTCTGCCCCGATCTTTGTCTATAACTCCATCACTGCTGTGTCCCTGATCTTTGTCCATGACAACTCCATCCCTGTGCTGTCCCTGATCTTTGCCCATAACTCCATCCATGTTCTGTCACAGATCTTTGTCTATAACTCCATGCCTATTCTGTCCCTGATCCCTGCTCTGTCCCTGACCTTTGCCTAGGATAACTACATCCCTGCTCTGTCCCTGATCCTTGACCATGATAAATCAATTACTGCTCTGTCTTTGATCTTTGTCCATGATAACATCAGTGTTCTCTCCTTAATCTTTGTCCATGATAACTCCATCCCTGCTCTGTCCCTGATGTTTGTCAATGATAACTCTATCCCTGCTCTGTCCTCCCTACTCTGTTCCTAGTCTTTGTCTATGATAACGCCATCCTCATTCTGTCCCTGATCTTTATCTATGATAAGTCCATCCCTGTTCTGTCCCTGATCTTTGTCTGTGTAACTCCATCCCTGTTCTGTCCGTGATCCCTGCTCTGTCCCTGATCTTTGTCTATCATAACTCCATCCCTGTTCTGTCATTGATCTTTGTCCATGATAACTCCACCCCTGCTCTGTCCCTAGTCCCTTTTCTGTCCCTGTTCCTTGTCCATGATAACTCCATCCATGCTCTGTGACTATTCCCTTTTCTGTCCCTGATCCTTGTTCATGATAGCTCCATCTATACTCTGTCCCTGATCCTTGTTCAGAATAACACCATCCCTGTGCTCTCCCTGATCCCTGTCCAGGATAATGCCATCAGTACACTATCCCAGATCCTTGTCCATGATAACTCCTTCCCTGTTCGGTCTCTGATCTTTGTCCAGGATAACTCCATCCCTGCTCTGTCCCTGATCCTTGTCCATGGCAACACCATCCCTGTTCTGTCCCAGATGCTTGTCCAGGATAACTCCATCCCTGCTCTGTACCTGATCCTTCTCCATAACTCCATCCCTGCTCTGTGCCTGATCCTTGACCATGATAAATCAATTACTGCTCTGTCTTTGATCTTTGTCCATGATAACTCCATCCGTTTTCTCCTTGATCTTCGTCCATGATAACTCCATGTCTGCTCTGTCCCTGATCTTTGTCCATGATAACTCCATCCCTAGTTTGTCCCTAATCCCTACTCTGTCCCTAGTCTTTGTCTATGATAACTCCATCCCTGTTCTGTCCCTGATCTTTGTCTATGATAAATCCATCCCTGTTCTGTCCCTGATCTTTGTCTATGATAAATCCATCCCTGTTCTGTCCCTGATCTTTGTCTGTGATAACTCCATCCCTGTTCTGTCCATGATCCCTGCTCTGTCCCTGATATTTGTCTATCACAACTCATCCATGTTCCTGATCTTTGTCCATGATAACTCCATCACTGTTCTGTCCCTGATATTTGTCTATGATCCCTCTGTCCCTGCTCTGTGTCTGATTTTTGCACATGATAACTCCATCCCTGCTCTGTCCCTAATCTCTTTTCTGTCCCTGATCCTTGTCCATGATAACGCGATCTCTGCTCTGTCCCTAATCCTTGTCCAGGATAACTCCATTAGTACTCTATCCCAGATCCTTGTCCATGGTAATGCCACCCTTGTTCTGTCCCTGATCCATGTCCATGATAACTCCATCCCTGTTCAGTCCCTGATCTTTGTCCAGGATAACTCCATCCCTGCTCTGTCCCTAATCCCTTTTCTGTCCTTGATCCTTGTCCATGATTACACTCGATCCCTGCTCTGTCCCTAATCCCTGTTTTGTCCCTGATCCTTATTCATGATAACTCCATCCATGCTCTGTCCCTGATCCTTGTACAGAATAACTCCATCCCTGCTCTGTCCCTGATCCTAGTCCAGGATAACTCCATCAGTGCTCTATCCCAGATCTTGTCCATGGTAACTCCATCCCTGTTCTATCCCAGATGCTTGTCCATGGTAACTCTATCCCTCTTTAGTCCCTGATCTCTGTTCTGCCTTTGATCTTTGTCCACAATAACTCCACACCTGCTCTGTCCATGATCTTTGCCCATGATAACTCCTTTCCTGCTCTGTCCCTGATCCTTGTCCATGTCAACTCCATCCTTGTTCTTTCACGGATCTTTGTCCATGGTAACTCCATCTCTGTTCCGTCCATGATCCTTGCTCTGTCCCTGATCTTTGTCCATGATAACTCCATCCCTGCTCTGTCCCTGACCTTTGCTCAGGATAACTCTATCCCTGCTCTGTCCCTGATCTTTGTCCATGACAAGTCCATCCCTGCTCTGCCCCTGATCTTTGTCTATGGTAACTCCATCCCTCATGTCCCTGATCTTTGTCTGTAACTCCATCCCTGTTCTGTCTCCGATCCCTGCTCTGTCCCTAATCTTTGCCTGGGATACCTCCATCCCATCTCTGTCCCTAATCTCTACTCTGTCCCTGATCCTTGACCATAATAACTCCATCCCTGGTCTGTCCCTGATCTTAGTCCATGATAACGCCATCCCTGCTCTGTCCCTGATCTTTGTGCATGATAATTCCATTCCTGCTCTCTCCCTGATCCTTGATCATGATACATCCATCCCAGCTCTGTCCCAGATCTTTGTCTTTAACTCCATCCCTGTTCTGTCCCTGATCCCTGCTCTGTCCCTGACCTTTGCCTAGTATAACTCCATCCCTGCACTGTCCCTGATCCCTGTCCATGATAACTCAGTCCCGGCTCTGTCCCTGATCCTTCTCCATGATAACTCCATACCTGCTCTGTCCCTGATTCTTGACCAGGATAACTCAATTACTGCTTTGTCTTTGATCTTTGTCCATGATAACTTCATCTGTTTTCTCCTTGATCTTTGTCCATGATAACTCCATCCCTGTTCTATCCCTGATCTTTGTCCATGATAACCCCATCCATGGCTTATCCATGATTCATGGACAATATTGTCCTTGGTTGATGAATGTGCACAAATAGAATGCTCATCAAGGATGGACTCAGAGTGATCATGCCATGGTCTGGTTTTCCCTGGATCTGAGGGGAGGGGAAGATTACACAAAGACAGTGGTAGTTGACTTTAGGGGTGCAGATTTCAAGGGTATGGAGAGGATCCTTAAGGGTCACTTGGAGGGGTATAAGGCCAGACATGGACACTGAAAGCAGGTAGGAAATTATTAAAAGGGGGATCCAGGAGGCTACCAAGTCCTGTGCAAAGGTGAGACTCAAGTTTGGTAGGACCAGAAAGCTGAGCTGGTGGACTAGGGAGGTCCAGGAAGCGGTAATGGACAGGAAGGTTGCATGCAGTTGGTACAAGTGTTCACGTGGGGTTTCGGACAAGGGAAAGTATGATATGATGGCCAGGAAGGTCACCAGGGTGGTGAGACTGGCCAAGGCAAGGACAGAGCAGAAGCTGGCACAGGGGATCAGGAGAGGGGGAAAGAGTTCTTTAGGTATATAAGGGAAAGAAGGAAAGTAAAGGGGCAGATTAGTAGGATGAAGTCAAGGAGGGGGTGGGCTGAGGAGGCAGGGGAGCAGGCGGAGGTACTCAACAAGTACTTTGCATCGGTCTTCACTAGGGAGGATGGTGGGGCTGCACCGTATGGGGGAGGCAGGTTGGACCTGCAGAAGAGACGGGGGTCACGAATGTTGAAATCCCTGTTGGTACTAGGGAGGATGGTGGAGCTGCATCATATGGGGGGAGGCAGGTTGGACCTGTAGAAGAAACGGGGGTCACGGATGTTGAAATACCTGTTGGTAGGGTGTGGAAAGCCCTCAATTCCCTAAAAATGGAGAAAGTACTGGGTCCAAATGAAATTCATCCCAGGGTTCTAAGGGAATCGGCGGATATCCTGGTTGCACCCCTGGCAGACCTTTTTAACACTTTCCTCCAGATGGGAAGGGCACCTCAGGATTGGAGGGTAGCCCACATCATGCCTATTCACAAAGGTGGTTCAAGAGAGGTGCTGGGGAACTACAGGCCTGTCAGCCTGACGTCGGTGGTGGGCAAATTGATAGAGGCCATCTTAAAGGAGAGGCTGGGGGTGTTTCTGGAGGAACAGGGATACCTGGATGATCACCAGCATGGCTTTGTCCCGGGCAGATCGTGTCAGACTAACCTTGTGGAGTTCTATGATTGGGTGACAAAGATGCTGGACCAGGGAAGGCCGGTGGATATCCTCTTTCTAGACTTCAGCAAGGTGTTTGATTTGGTACCTCATACTGGGCTGCTGGACAAGCTGGGGGAAATGGGGTGGGGAAACAGATGGTCAGGTAGATAGGGAACTGGCTGTCTAGGCATACTCAGAAGGTGCTGGTGGGGGAAGTCTCATCTCCTAGGAGGGTAATTAGCGGGGTCCCACAGGGATCGGTTCTGGGCCCACTCCTGTTTAACGCTTACATCTCAGATATCAGAAAAGGTATCAGCAGTGAAATAAGCCTCTTTGCAGATGACTTAAAGCTGTGGGGTGGTGGTGGATGGGGAAGAGGGTAGAGTAGCCCCACAGGAGGACCTGGAGAGGTGGTCACCTACCTGGAAATTGAAATTTAATATGGGGAAATGCAGGGTTCTCCACCTGGAGCTTAGGAAACCAGCTCATGTGTACACCCTGGGAGGGGGTACACTGCAGGCTTTGAGTGGGAAGAGGGACCTGGGGGTGGTGGTGGAGGCCAAAATGAACAACTCTGAGCACTGAAGGAAGGCTGCGACCAAGGCAAATAAAATGCTGGGTTGCATCGCTAGGAGGATAACCTCAAGAAGCCGGGATGTGCTTCTCCCTCTGTATAATTGCCTGGTTAGACCACACCTTGAATACTGCATGCAGTTTTGGCATCTGCATTTAAAAAAGACGTTGCCCTCCTGGAAAGGGTTCAGAGGAGGGCGACCAGAATGATATGGGGTCTAGAAGAAAGGTCCTATGGGGAAAGACTTGAGAAGCTCGACCTGTACTCCCTGGAGGAGAGAAGAGACAGAGGGGATATGATCGAGGTCTTTAAGTGGTAAATAGGGTAACCCTAGATAGGGTGTTCCAGCAGAGGAAGGGGGGCCACCAGGAGGCACAATTTGAGGCTGGTGGTTGGGAGACTCAGGGGGGAGAGAGAAGGAGGTGTTACTTCACTGAGAGGGTGGTGAAACCATGGAATGCACTGCCTGAGGAACTGGTGGATGTGGATTCTGTGGAGGGGTTCAAGAGAGGCTGTGGACAGGTATAGGAGGAGGATGAAGCTGAGTAATGCCAAAACTGGGGGGGAACTTCAGACGAGGGTTGGGGGGATCCAGCGGGGAGATGGGGAAGGCAGCAGCAGTGCCCGTCACGGGTACTGATTCTCGAGCAGACTTGATAGGCCATGAGGCCTACTCTGCTGGCATTTTAGTATGTTAGTATGACTCCATCCCTGCTCTGTCCCTAATCCCTACTCTGTCCCCGATCTTTGTCTATGATAACTCCATCCCTGTTCTGTCCCTGATCGTTGTCTAACTCCATCCCTGCCCTGTCCCAGATCTTTGTCTATGATAACCCCATCCCTTCTCTGTCCCTGTTCTTTGTCCAGGATAACTCTATCCCGGTTGTGTCCCTGATCTTTGTCCATGAGAACGCCATCCCTGTTCTGTCCCTGACCTTTGTCCATGACAACTCCATCCCTGTTCTATCCCTGATCTTTGTCCATGATAACTCCATCCATGGCTTATCCATGATTCATGGACAATACTGTCCTTGGTTGATGAATGTGCACAAATACCTGGAACCAACAGAATCAGGAGAAACTACAGAAAATGGGAAAGTGCTTTAAATTCATTTTCAATTTGGTAAATGAAAGAAAAAAGTCTCTGATGAAATAACATTTTAAATTATTTCAGGTAGCAACTTCTGTGATTTAATTATGTTTTTAGTGTCCTTCTTTAATAAATATTTTCATGGTTCGGTTTTCAGTTGTAATATTAATCTAATTTATTCTGTTCATGCCCTGTTTAAGATTTTATCACAGATGGTATCTTGGATTGAAATATAAATGTTGACTGGAGGCATGGCCAGCAATTGACCATGAAACATGCATTTAGCTCAAACTCCGTGCTCTCCATACTGAAACTAGTTTAAATCACTCAGAACGGGAACTTTTCACCGTCCCAGTGGCGTGTGGTGCTGAGGCATTATACCTTACCTCCTGCCAAACCAGCGACTCGCATTTGCTGTGCGAGCGGTCATCGGGGGTCGGCCAGGGAGGGAGAGGATCGAGCATCCAGGGTACATCTCTCCTCTCCCTGGGAGGGTGGGAAACAGAGACTGGCACCTGCCTAACAGCTAGCGGAGACTGGGTGTTGGCACGCCGTGTCCTGTACGGTGGGGCACGGAGGCGGAGCAGCCAACCCGCATGCTGTGTGTAGAAGCGTGTGCAGCTTGGCCATAACTAGCACTGCATGCTCCCCTCCACCGGAAACACAGAAACTGGTCCCTGGTGAGTTGGATGAATGCTGTGCTCCAGAGGCACCGCCCGTGAGAAGGCATCTCCCTGAACTGGATCCATCCTGGTGGGTAGAGAAGGGGACTCCCCGCCACCCTGCCATGCAGGGTAAGTCATGGGAGAAGACAGGAGGTAGGTCTGAAGGTCACAGGCAGGGGCTGGGAGGATGGCACGATCGTTGGCCAACCGGGACAGGGGGAGAAACAATACCCCCCCCAAAAAATTTTAATTTTTCTTGTTTTCAAATGGTACAATGTATGTTGTGTGATCACATTATGTGGTTTGTTATAAGTAACAGGCAATGGGAAAACTGAAAGGAGTGAGAAAACCTGACTCTACCAGCAGGTCAGTGGGGCCTAGTAAACTACTGGTGGGACAACCGCCTCAGTCTGCTGGGACGGAACAAACTGCTAGTTCTGATTCTCTTCAGCAAGCTGTGATTATTGCACAACAAGGGTCTAAATACAAATGTATTTTCACAGACCAGGGAGACAAAAAAAGAGACACTAAGAAAGAGAAAAGGGTGCTTGGAAATATGAACTGGGAATGCTTAAATGCTTACCCTCTCTTTTTTTATGCTCCCACAGGCACCCCTAGTGCCCCAGTGGTTTGTGCCTCTAATCACTCCTGTTGTCTGCCAAACTCACCTTCCACTTGTTGAACACCCTCTCCATGCTCCCTGGGGTAGTCACAAGCACCCCTCCTCATTGGTCCTGGATTAACAGTATCTGATACCCCTGATACCCAGAACACCCAGAGGAGGAAATATGTACACATACTTTCAGAGGGCGATTGCCCGGGGATGACAGCAATTCATTAAAGGGCCTTATGACATGGGGGGGCAGGGGGTCCTCATCCAGCATGCCAGGTGGTTCTATTTTCCAATTTTCTCTGCCCTTCCACCTCCTATGAGCATGCACACTGCAGTATCTTGTAGCGATGGGACACATGATCTCCAGTCATATACATCAAGTGCATCTCCACAATCTGCCACCAGAAACCACTCCTAGTGTGCTGCTGTGTGGAAACCCTCTCCCAGGAGGATAGAATTCTGAGAGATGGTTTTTAGCTATCATAAAAACATAGAGAATGATGGCAGAAAAAGGCTCATTGGGCCATTCTGTCAGCCCAGCCTACCCAATTTCCCTATGTAGGCCTTAGTGGACCTTGCTGCTGGCCTCTGTACCTCCTGTCCTGGTCTTGGGCATGAACCCGGGCTACCAGCATACTGATGTAACCCCCTACAAATGGGGGTTCCCGAAAGTCTTCCTTGGGTGTGTCTAAATGCCCACTGCCAGGCTGGTATCCTGTGTCTCAGCGTTTTAAAAGTGTTGTATGAGAGTGCCCTAATGCCTCTGTGCTCTGTCTCTTTAAGATCTGCCTATAACATGGTGCTTATTTAATCTGGGAGGGGGGCTGAGTGTTTTTATGCTCGAGTCCCACCCAGGCTGCCAGATAATCACTGTTCTACCATCACTATTTGCGCCGAGGGAGCTCTATTAGAAGCTGTACTTATTTGCCGAATATCTATTAGAATAGTAATGATATTGTAGTTTGTCTAACCTGCCTTCTTTGCAGCATGGACAGTGCTGTTTATCACCACCAACTTGGTCCTGGACTGCCAGAATGGGCCAATCAGTACCTTTGGGACTCTGAAATGGAGCCTGCCCCCAGGGGTCTTGTGGGAGTGAATTTGTGTAAGAACTGTGGTTTTGAGACTTTGGCACCTAAATGCACCTAGAGGGGGAGCTCTTGCTTTGACAGACTGATGGATCAGCCAACCAGAACCTTTTGGACTGAAGGGAAATTCCCAAGCTGCCTGCTGCAGTGAGTCAGTCTGTGTGAGGAGTTGAAAGAGTAAACAGCTCAAGAGATTCAAGCACTCTGCTACTGCGAAGTTCACGCGGGAGATTGGTGGAAAGGCAGAGTTTGGCCTGTCTGCCTGCTGTCCCTGGAGAGGGAATCTGTGAATAATCCAAACTGTATCCGAATTGAGTGGGAGAAAAGCCACTGACGTATGACCAGATCTAAACCTGAAGAAGACTGAAGATTTGCTATATGCGATCGGCCTGTCAGGACATCCATTCATCATAGAACTCCCGGTTTTGCTCAGAGACACTGATATTGCTGCCAGACTGCTATCCGCTTTGTGGTAGGGTGATTACTTTACTATAAATGTGCTGTGTTCTGTTAGTGGGTCGTGATTTGGTTCCCCACTGTTTAATTGTGCCACGCTTGCTGGAGGCTGCATCCAGCCTTCCCAGACTGATTTCCGAACTGTTTTACCCAGCCTGAGCCCTGCCACACTGGCCCAGCCAGCTACTTCAGGCACAGAGAACACCATTGCTGAAAGACTCGCCCGGGGATCAGCTCCCTGCTCAACATCTTGAACAGGAATGACACCTCGGTGTTTAGTGTGGGTCCTGCTTCTCCTGGCATACCAGTTGTCAACCTGCAGTCTCCATTTCATCCCTCCTGTGTCTTGCATTGGGTAGCATGAGTAACAATCAGGGTAGCTCCCTGCAACAACGGCTAAAATCACAAGTGTTGTCATCTGATTGCATTGTTGCCTTCCTTTCATGAACTGAGCCTCCTAGCTCCGGATTACAAATTGTGTGAGGTTGTGCATGCCTTTTCTTTTCATCACAGGGCCCCAACCAGCTGCAACACCAGCCTATCCCAGGCAACGTTCCAGGCTAGCCCACCTTACTTCCAACTAGGTACCCAGAGTGTGTGACTATGCAGGGACTGAAAGTACATGCATAATTGCCTGTCTAGATCAGTTTTAGAATCAATCAACCTGATTGCGCCCCTCCCTTGTTCAATTCCCCTGAATAAATCAGATCTATCTCTTTTTGCATTTCATCTGACTATGGTTCCAGTTTGTACCAAAAGCACCATACTGTTGTTATATGCTGTGCCTAACCTTATTTTACAGGGGGTCTCCAGGGTCGAACTGGTGAAACCAGTCCTGGCGGTAAGTGCAAGCAGTGTGGGGATTTGTATGCTGTATAGGGGCTATTGTGAAAGTGTTTGTTGCATATTGTCTAGGCCACTAAAGGGGAAAGCCGGGGGTTACAGTGTCCCAGAGGGCTGTACCCAGGTTAGCCTTGCTACTAACAACCCTGTCCTCCGGGTGGAGGCACCCATTTCAGTACCCAGGCCCCTTAACCTGCCACTAGCCAAGCAGGTAGGGGTAGTAGCCCTTGGTATAGTGCTACCTAGGGGTTACACTGAGCAGATGTCCCACTGCACAGTGATACAGAGCCATTCACTTCCAAATGAAAAGCACACAGGCCATGCAAGAAAAAAATAATTTCTTCTTGGAAATTCAGTATTAAAAAAGGATGACTCTGTGGGGATAACTTATCTCACTTTCAATATTTGCTATATCTGATGGCCTAATTGGTAGCTGAACAAAGCAAGGTCAATGCCTGATGGTAGCATTGCTACAGAACATAGATTTAAAAAAAGTTTGCTTATCATTTTTAAAGGCCTGGTGGCAGCCCTGGAATCCAGGCATCTGCAAGTCCATCCAGCAACTCCACTGACTGAGCTAGCAGACTTGGCCATCTACCTGCAGGTCTATGCCAAGTTTCCTACTAAAATCTGCCTAAGACTGCTCCACCTGTTGAACTGCTAGGATGAACACGTGTCTTGCACTAAGCCCTGGTCACTTTCTTTATCTAACACAGCAGACACACAACTGATGGTTTGCAATCAGACAGCCTACCCCATCTGATGATCTGGCTTTGTGACACTGACATTTAAATTATCGGGTTCCAGAAGAAAAGTGGCCAGAGATGTAATAAGGATCTCTGGAGGATACTGCATAGTCTGAGATGATGTACAATACCTTCCATTCATTTTCAGGTTCCCATGGAAACAGCTTGCTGATACTGCTGCTGCAGCAACAGCATCCTAATCATAGTCCATTAATTGGAAAGTCAATTAGGACTGTAATGTCAAGGGCTTCTTTTAAAAAAAAATATATATATATTTTTTGTTTCCTAAGGTCTGTCAATTAGGAATACTTTTTCATTCCGTAATGCACCAAGACAGCCACCCCCTCAGAGAGCTGGAACTCAGACTAGGTCAAGGGGAACTGGGCAGGGAGGCTTTCTTATATCATCCTACAATCTGGTGTTACTGGACTCAGAACCACCTTGTTCTGCTCAGTCTCCAGATATCACAGAAATGTGTCTGGAGTTTCACTTAGTTCAGCCCTTGCTCAGTGTTCTTTGCATGGACTAGAACTTGGCTGTGTATGTCTGCAATAACTTATACTAGGGTTGCACACGAAGGAAAGAAAAAAGAAAACAAATGTTTCATTAGTGTCTTTCTCTCATCAGCTCAGGGAGCCTATTTATAAGGCTTAAGCCTAGGGTTTGAGAAATAGCCCATGAAGACCCACCTTCAGCTGCCATATAAATCCCATGGCTCCAGCCATCCGAGCTCATCACATTGTGTCTTTGTTGTGCGCACAGCCATGTGCTTTGGGATTATTTTAGTCATTTACCACTCTGTCTTGTGGCCAGGAAAATCTCATGTATGATCCTATTCAAACACCACTATCATTTGGACTTCTCTAGCAGCTTTGGGAGTCTAACTTTCATGTCCGATCTGATCCTGCCCAGGACTCACCTCATCTTACGAACATACAAACTTTGCCAGCAGATAAAGGCCTAGAGGTCTATCAAGTCTGCTCGAATGTGCAGCTAGCACCCCTTATTCTGCAGCTGCCCCTCCCTTCCACCCTTCCCCTTCATTAACCCTCCCCCTTGTCCTGTCCCATCCTCGTTTGAAGCAGTCCACTGTTCTACTGCATACCACTTCAGCAGGTAACGCATTCCACCCAGCCACCACCCTCTCTGTAAAAAAGTGTCTCCTCATCTCCCTCCTGAACCTTCCTCGCTCCAGTCTCATATCATGGCCACTGGTGGCCTTCCCCTCCCTTACTTTGAACAGCCCCTCTGTACCCATCTTGTTTATTCCTTTCATGCATTTAAAGGTTTCAGTCATGTCACCCCTGTCTCTCCTCTCCTCCAGTGAGTACATGTTCAACTCCTTCAACCTCCTCTCATATGATAAGTCAGCCCCTTGATCATCTTGTTTTGCTACTCCTCATAACCGCAGTCTGTATGCCATGGTTTCCTGCTGCCATTCCTCGGGCTGTGCTGGGTCACTTTTCAGAGTGCCCCTCTAGTACAACACATGGGCCCGGATATTCAAAGGGGTTGCCCCTGGCGCAATGGAGTTGCGTCAGTGCAACCCCGCATTGCACCCTGGTCAGATATTGAGAAGGCTGCCCAGTGCAGCACAACTCCCGATGGCCCGGGGTGCAATGTAATTGTATGCAGCGCTGCTGCAGGGGGCGTGCCCATGCATATGCAGCACATCCCGATATTCAGCCCGGGATGTGCAGCGCATATGCTGGCACAACCCTGCAGTGCGCCACACAGGAGGGCTCAAAGTTGAGCCCATGGGGAGAGGAAACAAGTCCTGGCCACCCACAGGTGGGCTGCTGTATTGCAGGCAAAACACAGCAGCCGACAGCAGTGAGTGGCCCACTCAGAACACCACCCTGAAGCACACACAGCATCCTGGTAGTCTAGAGGCCCCCCCAGTCCTCGATTTCCCCAATAACTAGAAAACATAACCATCCCTGGTGGTCTAGTGGTCCCACCTCCCACCCGATTCCCTGAGAAATGTCAGTAAAGACCGACCCTGGTGGTCTAGTGGACCCCCACCCGTTCCAGCGATCGTGGTACATCGCCATCTGCAATATCCCTGGTGATCCAGTGGTACCCACACCCCCACCCACACAGACCCCTGCCCACCCCGTCATTCCGGTGGCAGCAACCCCCCCATACTGCCCGGCCACCCACCGAGATGACAGGTAATTATGGGCTGTAAGCCCATTACGTCCCCCAGTGTGGACCAATGGGCTGCAGGGGCATACTCTACTAGATAGTCCCAAATATGTAAATGAAGTTATTCACATATTTGGTACTGTCTAGTGCAATACTCCTACAAGCCCACTGGTGTCGAGGAATCAGGTGGGGGGGACCACTGAACCACCAGGAATGGTCATGTTTATCTGTATCAGGGAATCGAGGGAGGAAGGCACTGTAGACCTAAGCTCATTATTAAACATATACCACATGATCACGGCTACAGGGCAGGGGATGCCTCGGGATCCCCACTGCACACATCATGCTGTGCAGGGCGCCAGTCACAAGTGGCCGGACTGCCCTACGCAAGACATGCAAATGGAGTCATAATGACGTGCAAATGGCCCCATTTGCACCTTGCATATTTTATGGCCTCATCCGTGTAACCCCCAGGTGGCGCTATCCCAAGGGCTACTACCCCTGCCTGCTTAACTGCTAACAGGTTGAGGGGCCTAGGTTCTATGGCAGGTGCCTCCACCCAGAGGTCAGGGTTTGCAATAGTTAGACTAACTTGGTCACAGCCCTCTGGGACACTGAGACCCCCTTTTAATCCTACTAGTGGCCCACACGCGCCATGTGCAGTGCATGCACTGACCTTGCCATATTCAATGGTGCTGCACCATGGTGCATCACCATTGAATATCACCTAGCCCTGGCACCGGCGCATCCCAGTAGCGCTGCGCCCAGGCTTGCGCCACTGCCTGGCGCAGTCTGAATATCCCGGCCATGGCCTACAGTACTGGTCTGCAGCCGTGGCCTACAGTGCTGGTCCCCTTTATGCACAGGTGCTGAAGCTCTCAAGCATGCCCCTGTTCACAGTTCTGTGGTGATCAGCTGTGGGCATTTACAGCCTCTTTACTCTTGTGGTCCACAGATGTAATACCACCAACGTAGCACTCATTAACGCTCCCATAAAAAAATCCCCATTCAGTGTTTCTAAATGTTGCAGAAGGGTTCGGGTCTGGTCATAAAAGCTGTTCTACATAGGGTCCTACTAGTCACCAGCCCAGTGCTTGACCAGTACTGCTGACCATCTATGCCCTGCCATTGCACACTCCAACACGCACTGGGTCACAACATTGTAACCCCCAGGTACAGGCATTTCAAATGCCTCTCCACTTGTGCAGCACGTGTTTGTACTTATTTCCATTACAGCGCCCTGCATGAATTGATTTTTCAACCCATGCAGCCTCAGTAGCAAATCTTAAATAACACAGTGCTTTAGCATGAAATCAACAATTCTGATTCAGCTTCTCTCTATTTGCCAGAAAACACCTTGACCCATCACTTAACTATTTGTCCTTTCAAATTATTTGGGGTTTTCTGAACAGGGTTCTTCCTCCCACCTAGGGCTCTGCAAGTGCTTCTCAACTATTAAGAAGTAGAACACTTCTAAATTAACAGCTGCATTCTATAAACTAGGCATCCCCTTCTCAAACTACTCTTTGACCTATACACATTCCTGTCGAGAAGAAAACAGTTGGACTGCTACCTATACTGCTATGGCAGAACAGTGTTTTTCAATTCTAATCGAGTTTTCTCAGCAACAGCAGCTGCTTCTCCTACATATCATTACTAGACTGATTTGAGCTTTGTTGGATGATGAACTGTTTGTTACTAATTGTAAACTTAGCCACCTCATTCCATTTGCAGTTCTCTCACCCATCATGCATCATTATACCTTTTCAGAGTCCAAGACTCTCATTTCTAGTCTCTTTTGAACTTGCATATATCCACATCACCATCAGGAGCATACTTTACACCTAGAAGTTTTGGCTACATAACAACTCTTGAAGGTCATTTAGCTGTGCACCACCTTGCCCCTAACTCTTTGGTCTGGCATGAATCGGCACGGCACCCTGCACAATTCGTCTCTGGACAATTCACCCCCAGCATAAATAATAGAAAACAAACTCATCCAGGGACAAATTGTGCAGAGTGGTGATTCATGCCAGAATGAAGAGTCTGGGTAAGGTGTCACGTGGCAAAATGACCAGCACAACCCGGCATGTCCCCAGAAGTTTTACTAACAGTAAAGGGTGCCAAGTCAACCTTCCTCAGGAAAAGGCCACCTGAAGTACTTTCCAGAAGGCAACTTGCTCCTATCCATTGTGACATCTCCTGCATGTCTGGATAATTGTGGTGGCACCCATTCCAAGTCCATCAAGCACCATCCTTGTTTTCAGTGCAACAAGTGACTAGTCCAGCATCCACCTTCTCCCCTTCAAGCCTTTCATCTCAAAAAATCTTCTCTCGCATCATCCCAGCAAAAGCATTTGCATAATTTATGCTCAAGAACTACTTAATGCATTGACTCCAGAATTCAAGCATCTCCAGCTTCCCCAGCTATGTGTCGAAATCTTCTCAAGTATACTCTCAAAAAAGCACATCCTTGAATTGTCAGCTCCCAGGCCTCCTCTAATCTGAACATTGAGTCATTGATCCCAAATGAAGTCTACTCTGTAGTCTATGCTTACATCGACAATGCCATAACTCTCATTAAGAAAGTCAGCCCAGGAGTATGAATTGCTAAAGAAGGGATCATCAGTGCTTTCAAGCTCATGCAAATTAATCCAACACTCTGGCACTGTTACGACATCTACTCTTTTACTTCACAGTACTTCTTATGTTTGGCTGTTCCAATTCGGGTTTTGTAAAAACCATAGAACTGGCACTGCCCTAGTCCGGTTGACCACGGATATCCTTGATGGAATTGACAATGGACTGATGACAGGAGCTGTATTTATTGACTTGATCAAGGCCTTTGACCTCGTGGATCATCAGACACTGTTAGCCAAGCTAAACTCCTTGGGCCTAGATAACCTATCTGTAAGTTGGTTCTCGGATTACTCATCTAAAAGATCTCAATTTGTAACCTGGAAAGGGGAACTATCTGACGGGCTCTCGATCCTGCATGGTGTCCCCAAGGGTCTATACTGGGCCTGCTTCTATTTTCATTCTGTATTAAGGAAATGCCCATAAGCTGTGGCAGGGCAAAACTAATACTTTACTCTGATGATGGTGTACTATACCATAGCTCCAACAACATCATGGAAATTAACAATCTACTTTTTTCCTATATACATCTACTAGAGAACTGACTTTTAACGAATAAGGTGGTCCTTAATAACAATAGACAGAATATATTCTCTTTGGCGTGAAGAGCTCACGCGCTCCCAGTGGCAACCTACTCAAACTCACCTTCATAAATGGAATGAAACTCGAAACAGTTGACTCCCTTAATTACCTGGGTATTTATCTGAACCAGGATGTTTCCTTTATAACCCATATCAAATATCTAGCAAAAAACTCTCCACCACAAAATTGGCTTATTATACCATCTTAGCCCCTACACCTCTCTAAAAACTCACATCTACATATAGACACTTCAAACTTTCTACCAACACTCCTCTACACATCTCCTGTTCTACTCTCAACTGGATGCTCTCAAAAAGATAAACTAAAATCCCTATGCCATACTATAACCCACTTTGGTGCTGGAGCCCCGTTCAAGGAGCATCACTGTAAAGTCCTAGATTTCCTTCAATGGCCCTCTCACTGGCAGACTTGAATATGCATCACTATATTCAGGGACTCTCTATTAGGTTCCCAATTACATTATATGACTCTGATTTCTGCATGTGCTAAAAAAGTTATTCTTCATCACTGGTGTGACCAAACAGTCCCTATTTACTTAGAATGGTGCAAGGAAATCTTGTTTGCTTTACAAGCGGAGAAAACACTTGCTAGCATTGCAGACCATCTCTGTTTTCACTGAGACATGGGGCCCTTTACATACTTTATTACTACTTGATTCTGGAGGAGCCATTTTTTGTACTTAATACTTTTTTGTTTTGTTCAAGGCTTCTAGGTGTTTTATGGGGAGTCCCAACTTTTTGATTATTGTTTGAATTAATTTTTTTTCCTATCCTGTATGTATCATATGTAAACCTTCAGTTTCTTCTCTTTTTTCTTTTTACTATGGGGTTCTCGCTCTGGAGTATAGGGAGGGGGTTGGGGTATGGGCGGGTGTATGCTGTTGTTTATAGGGTGTCTTGTTGTGTTAATTAATGTTTTCTTATGGTTATTGTTGGTACAGTGGTAATCCATAAATATTGCATGGTAGCGCCAGTATACCAAATGTCATAAACATAGTACCCATTGAATAACATATATACTGCTACGTGCAAAGACACGCGGTGCACGGTACCATGCAACTTTTCTGTGACAACTATTGTATGTTGTTTTGCTTGTTGGTTGTATATTTAGTTTTTTTTAGTTAGTTTTTTTTATTGTATATAAAATTCAATAAAGCATGTTCAATTAACAAAAAAAAGAATATGCATCACAATGCCTGGCCCATAGGCTGATAGGTCCAAATGTCCCCCTCCCCAGCCTACATGGATAGCTAATGAATAAACAAGACAGACAACCTGTCATATCCTGTAGCAGAAAGCTTCTTCATGTCCCTAAAGCTAAAACTGTGACTGAGAGTAGATCATTTGCTAAATTCACCCCTACTCTCTAGAATGTTCTTCCAAATGAGCTGCAGGCACTCTCTTCTTTGGGGGGGTTAAGAAGGGCCTAAAAACCCACATATTGGACAGAAACTAATGCAACTGTTATCACTAAAAAAACCTTTGCTCCTATATCCCAAATATGCTGGTTGCTTGATATTGTTTGCACTTTAACCTGTCCTTATCTGCTTAATTCTCTCATCTTTAATATTTATATATAATCTGATGCATATGATACCAAATTGTATGTTTCTTTTTAACTATTGTGTTACCTCCTTCTTGTAATTTGTTCTAAAGTGTACTACATCTTGTTTCCAACTTCCCTATGCTGTGATCTTCTTTTTAATTCATGTTATTAATTCTGGGTCACCCCTGAAAAAGGGACTCCTTGAGGGTTTACCCGGTCAACACAATTCAATGAATAAATAAATAAATAAAAGGGTACACCGTTAGCGCAGCAACTTAATTTTGTTGCCATACTTACGGCACCTCAACAAGGGCGAAAGGGACTGGGTGATCTTGATTTTCCTACTAAGGTTCATTCTAAGGTGTAAGAAGCTGAAGAGTTGGTGGCCCATATTTGCTCCTGTCACATTACCCATAATACTTCAAACAACTGCCTTCTAAGATATAGGTATCAGTCTGTAATGGTAAAAGCTAAATGGCCACAATTGTGACTGAAATGTGTGGCTCGATGCTCAAACTGAGTTAAACAAAAAAACATACAAAATACAAGTCACATAATGAGCTTAGGCAGGGTCTGTAATAAAATGTACGAGGCAGTAAACCAGTAAGGCAGGTAAGGCAGAACGTGACAGGTGGTGCCCTATCAAAGGTATTTGCGCTGTAAATAAAAGGTATTTGTGCTGTAAATAAAGGCATTGTAGTATGGTGCAACTGGTTATGCAGGCAAATGTGAGTTCCATGCAGTGTATCAAACTGGGCTCTTCAAACATGTCTGTGACTAAGGTCAGGTAGCCAGTTCCAGGCAGTGTATCAAACTGGGCTCTTCAAACATGTCCGTGACTAAGGTCATGTAGCCAGTTCCAGGCAGTGTATCACCAACACACAGTAAATGACCATATTACATAATAGGATTGCTAGGAGCAAATCATAGCGTTAGTCCTGTTTGGGGTGTAACTTTCAAATTGTGCATATAAGCTGTGCATGTGTAACATCAAGTGGAATCATGTAACATCTAAGGCTAAGTGCATGTGGCACTATAATACCACTGCTAAATAAATTCTTTCTGATTCTCCGTCGGTCTCGTTGAGTAATTATATTAAGTTGTTAGTAACATTAAGTATACGTTACACAGTCTATTCTTAAACTGAATTTTGTTCTTTTATGTATTTATTGAAATTTCGGATAACACCTTTGAGAACAATCTCATTTGATATGTTCCACGTCAGACGAACAATACATATTGGAAAAGTATGAGACGGCGAACAAACAAAACAAGGAATTATACAAGACATTATAAGAGTATATAACTAGAGAAGTTTCAATACATGTGGCATTGTACAATGTATGCCATGGTGCATATTTGATTAAAACCTGGAATTCAAAGGGTCACATTAGAGGGGGTGGGGTCTTATGAAATAACCCTTTACAGGAAAATGAGAACAGACTCTGCCTAATGTATAATAATCAACAAGGTAAGGGATGGCATCAGCCCAGGGGCCTCATCAGAGGTGAGAAGGTAAGGGACAAAGCATTTTAAAGTGAGCAAGGGAGCTCAGGAGATATAACGGGGGAGGGGGATGGGGGAAAGCCATAGAGGGGTGAGGGGAAAGAGTGGAAGGGATCAAGAGGAAATGTGAAGGAGAATGATTAGCAGCTTAGAACAATTATTTACATGTTGAGAACAGTTATGCATAAGGTCAGGATAGCATAAGGTTAGAATAAGTGCTGGTCACAAGAAGGAAGGTTATTGGAAGCAGTCACAACTGGCATCAGCAACTAGCTGTTGCTTAAGTTTAACATTGAAGGGGCCCAAGGTGGATTCTGAAGTGATGTCATGGTGCAGCGAGTTCATCCATAGCGGGGCACGGTAGGCAAAGGACCTTTGTCCCAGAGATGTGTGACAGGAGTGCTGTTTGTTTCCTTGCTTTTAAAGTTCTGTAATTAAAAAAGCTTTTTTACATGACCTAAGCTTGCAGGTCTTTTCTGTCGATTACTGGGCAGGCGTTCTGTTTTTCACTTGATGCTATATTAAAAATCTGGCTAGCAGAGCTTCTGGTGCAACGACGGTTGATAGTGGGGATAATATGCTTTTGCACTCCTGGGGCATTTTGCCTAAACTTACTTTTTTGGACAGTAAACATGTTTCGTACATGAGTCTACCTTTGAATTGGAACCAGTTAGCCTGAGTGTACATGTCGCAGGTATGGGACAGACGGGCTGAGCCGGTAAGAAGCCGGCATGCTTTGTTGAGTGCAACTATGATGCGGTGAAGAGTTGTTTCCGTAGCTGATCCATAGACTGGTAAGCCATAATCAATGAGCGAGACAAGAGAGCTTTGAATGGCCAGGCTAAGAGCCTCTGGGGTCAAACACTGCTTATGCCTATGAAGTAGCCCGATGCGGGTTAACAGCCTTAGCATTGTTTGCGTGTTTGCGCTCAGAGGTTCTTTGTCTTTTAAACAGTTTTTTATTTTAATGGGTTCACCACAATATATCCAAGGCACACTGCCTTAAGGGTAGCTGGTCCATTCCACTGGGGTGTCAAACAGACGAGGCATACTGATGAGTCCTGGTAGGACGAAACACGTGTCTGTGTCTTCTGTTAGCACCCTTTGCAAACTGTGTGAGAGGCCTTTCGGCACCATGCAATTCTGCTTAAAGTTGGACCAGCATAACATTCTGTGGTGATTTGCATATGAAGCCCATGATGCTTTGCATTGTGGGGGTATGTGTGATTTTGTATTTTCTTGAAATTTGACTTCCCAGCCAAATGCCCTTTGGGGTAACCCTTGCCTCAGTGTTTGTGCACAGAGGTTCTTTGTCTTTTAAACAGTTTTTTATTTTAATGGGTTCACCACAATATATCCAAGGCACACTGCCTTAAGGGTAGCTGGTCCATTCCACTGGGGTGTCAAACAGACGAGGCATACTGATGAGTCCTGGTAGGACGAAACACATGTCTATGTCTTCTGTTAGCACCCTTTGCAAACTGTGTGAGAGGCCTTTCGGCACCATGCAATTCTGCTTAAAGTTGGACCAGCATAACATTCTGTGGTGATTTGCATATGAAGCCCATGATGCTTTGCATTGTGGGGCATGTGTGATTTTGTATTTTCTTGAAATTTGACTTCCCAGCCAAATGCCCTTTGGGGTAACCCTTGCCTCAGTGTTTGTGCACAGAGGTTCTTTGTCTTTTAAATAGTTTTTTATTTTAATGGGTTCACCACAATATATCCAAGGCACACTGCCTTAAGGGTAGCTGGTCCATTCCACTGGGGTGTCAAACAGACGAGGCATACTGATGAGTCCTGGTAGGATGAAACACGGGTCTGTGTCTTCTGTTAGCACCCTTTGCAAACTGTGTGAGAGGCCTTTCGGCACCATGCAATTCTGCTTAAAGTTGGACCAGCATAACATTCTGTGGTGATTTGCATATGCAGCCCA
The DNA here is from genome assembly GCA_016271365.2 of Neoceratodus forsteri. Lineage (NCBI taxonomy): Eukaryota > Metazoa > Chordata > Ceratodontiformes > Ceratodontidae > Neoceratodus > Neoceratodus forsteri. Next base: position 114,248,580 of record JADMNL010000027.1, read on the forward strand.
TGATGCTTTGCATTGTGGGGGCATGTGTGATTTTGTATAGCCTTAGCATTGTTGTCAATGTGATAGGCATAGGTCATCGTACTGTCAATAGTAATCCCCAGACATTTAAAGAGCTGAACTAACTCAAGGGAGAGCCCTCTTTGTTGGTGATAGAAAGAGGGTAAGTTCTGTGCCTATTTTGGGAGCTGGAGAACATCATAGTTTTAGTCTTGTAATTCATAACTAACTTGTGCTTATGGAACCATCTTTCTACGACTACAAAATTACTCTGTAGCCTGGATTCAAGAACCTTAGGGTCTGGATCACTGGTAAACAAGACAGCATCATCAGCACATAAAAGGATGTGACCCTGACAGGAGTAAGGAAGGTTGGTGAGGAAAATGCTAAATAAAAGAGGGCCCAATTAGGACCCTTGAGGAACTCCAGATAGGACAGGTCTGCTATCCGAGAGGGTGTTACCAATCCTCGCCTGCTGTGTTCTTGCTTGCTATCACATCCACTGGTTATTTTTCCAAGGTTTCACCACTCTCTGTATTTGATTTTAGATTTCCAAGGTTTCACCACTCTCTGTATTTGATTTTAGATTGCTCCTCACTTATGTCGCTCTTTGTGGCCACAGAATTGGGTTGGGTGCAGTGGCCTGGCACCACAATGCCAGGTAGCAGAAAGCCTTTGCCCATATTGGTGTCGACAAAATTGTTGTCGCACCGATATGGGTGAATCCTATAAAAGCAGCCACAAAATATTCAACATATTATTAAAAGTCATGTGTGGAACCTCGCAATGTTTGCTGTGCCCCTTTGTCCTTCTCCTGCGGATTCCTGATCTTCCATACCCATCATTTGCTCTTGCCTTAGGTATCAGCAATTTAAAGGACTGATTCTCCTTCCTAGAAGTTCCTCAATCTCCAATAAAAAAACAAAACTATTGTCCTGTAGCATGTTTAGAATTCCTAGACATCATTCTGGACCTTACCTCAGTGGAAACCGACTCCTTCTAGTCAAGTTTACAGGATCACTGAAGTCATAAATGATGATGCTGGACCAAACTAGTTCCACTTCTTCCATGGCAAATTACATCTGCGTACGAGGCATATATAGTTCTCCTTTCTCGGAAAAGTATTTCTATGTTATATTTTGACAAAGCTCCCATTCATTCCACACAGGTTCTCTCAGATGCTACACCACATAAAGGATTTGCAACTATTTTAAACTTTGTGGTTTGCCACCCCTTGACCTGAAGAATTCTTCTCCATCAATCAAGCTACTTCTACATCTGCATTATGCAACTCCTGTCATAGCTGCAGCAGCCATCACCTGGGACCATATGGCATACAAAGACAGTTACCTTATTTTTTTTAAGTTTTGAGCTCTGAATATGGATGCTGATACCAACATCACACCTTCTCCTCTCTCTCTCTCAAGACCTTATCAGGACTTTATAGCCCCCACAACCAGATCTGTTTACTTGTCAGCTTGGAGGCAGTTCTGAACATTCTGTCTTCTTCACACTATCCAACTGCTAAGTAACATCATACATAATAGCAGCATTTGCCTCCCTTGCAGTACATGCAACTTCTCAGCTATGCAGCCATCTAACAATACCTGATGGGTATGCTGTTTATCTATGATATGCACATCACAAATTCTCCATCGAACTCAACTAGCAACCCATCAAGTTTTTCTTCAGGTCTTAAGATGTACCCAACCTCTGTCATTTATACCAAGGAAAGAGTTCAGTCTGTCAATAGCCCAGAAGATTGGGTCTCGCTCTGTTCTGGCTTTGTAGCACCTCAGATGGATACTCTCCTTCAAACAGCCATTCCTTGGCCTCATCCTGATTCCTTAAACCTGATGAATGTTGTTCTTCATTTCTAGCACGTGATCCCAGAAAACATTTCAGTCTATTGGAACTAAAGGAAAAACCGTATCAGATTCCTGTGTCCTCCATCTGCCATCCTCTATAATGGATTGAAACAAAAGAGGTATTTCAACCACTTTTCAGCTGCATGCTACCAACTGTATTCTAGCACGACTTTTGATGCCTATCAGACCACCCATAGTTTTGCCTTTTCTCCCCTATCTATCTCTTTTCACGGATACCAAAACGGCATGTCATCTCAGTGGTCTCACATAAGGAATCTTCTGGCATCATAGCAACTTAATCCTTCAGACTACTCAGGCCATTCATTCTTCCACATCAGAGCACCATCTACAGCATCACAAAAGAAATCCAGGCTCACATCATCAAGACCTTCAGACATTGGAAATCGTCCTGCTCTGACCATAAACCCCAACCACAGAAATTAATAATGCCCATTTTATGCTATTAAATGCTTAATATACCTAGAAGGAAAGTTGGCCAAGGCTTTGGGTCCAAAGAGATTATATCCACAGGAGGGTTTCCTCTTCTTTGTGCCACAGCTGTGTTGAGAGCTTGGCCACTACAATTCCAAATCCTTTGGGCATTCCAGTTCCATTTAGCTTAAGCTCTGCTAAGGCACCTCCAAAAGTATGGCAACCTTAAAGGAACCTTTCTCACTATTTTAAAAATGCAAAAAGGAGAAACAGGAGGCCCCTTTACCTGAATGGGAGTTCCTCCATTGCTATTTAGAATTTTTTAATTTAGCCCCCTAAGGAAGGGAAGGCATCATAATCTGCCCCCAAGGGGCTAGCCACCTGATTCCTTTAATTTCCTGATTGCTGACTCTGCTCTCGCACTCTGACATTTTGTGATGTAAGAATAGAAAGAGTGCAGGGGCGCACTCCATGCAAGCCTATGGAGTGTCTTTCTAAAAGCTAATTTTGCAGCTGTAATCTGCATTTTGGTACAAACTGTGGCCAAGGTTCAACTAACAAGGCTCTTGTTAGTTTAACCCTGCCCACAATTTGTACCAAAAGTTAGATTACAATTGCAAAATTAGCTTTTAAAAAGATGCTCCGTAGACGGAAGCTTGCCCCTGTGTTCTCCCTATTTTTATTTTACAAAACATCAGAGACTGGGGATGGAGTTGGTGATCAGGAAGTGGAAGGGACTGGGCGGCAAGCCCCTTGGGGGCAAATTTTGATCCCTTCTCTTCCTCAGGGGGCTAAATTTAAAAATTCTAAACAGCAATGGAGGGACTCCAATTCGGGTAAGGGAACCTCCTGTTTCTCCTTTTGAGCACCAACAAAGGTGCTCTTTAAGAACCATTAAAAGTTACAGTTGCGTAAGCACACTGTGCATAATTCATGGGCTGTCCAATGAACTGATAGGCTTTAACCTTGAGTTTGGTGGACAGCCCATGAAGCCCCCCCCTTCAGCAACTACATGTCCCATGACTTCATCCCTCTGGGCTTACTGCATTGTGCCTGCCTCCTCCCCTCCTACTCTTTTTTCAGCTTCCAGTCATGATGGACGTTTGAGTTCCATTTAGCCTTGGGCACTTCCTAAAAGGTGTGAAATTAAATAGCCACCAAAAAGTAAAAGTGTTACAAGCAAGCCATATATAATTTGTGTGCTGTCCAGCAAATGAAAGGGCAATGCCTGAGGTTTGATCGGCCTCTGTGGGTCAGGATGGATGCCCCAGCTGTTAACTGAAGGTCAGAGTAAAGTATCGGTCACATTTATCACATCAGGACATGAGAGGTCTGTTTTGGGAAGAGAAAACTATATCACTGCATTGTGCTGTTCAGAGAGATCTTAGAATTGTACCCCACTGGATTGCCTGTAGCCCCTATATCAATTCTGGACTGCTGCATAGGAAACAAGAGGAGCGGATGCTAGAGGACCCAAAGTGTACCTCCCCAAGGGGATTAATACATGCAAACCAGACTTTGAATGGGTGTTTGAAACAAGGACTGGGGAAACTGTACTGTAAAGTGGAATAAGCATGCTTACTTTGCATTCATATGCTAATGAGGTGGGGAAAATAAATGAATCCAAGTCAGACGTTACAATTCGTGTGGACCTTCAGTTTTTGTGTTTAGGGACTACTGTGTTGCTAACCCCTTATAGTGTATGGAAGAACGTTATTCTAGGTAGAAATCCATGCCTAGAATAACATTGTGCTGCAGTAGCTATGTCATTTTGTTGTTGTGGCGCACTAGATACATACTGTAGCTACTGCAGCACAACCTGGAATGCATTCTCGTGCCATACCAGCTGGAACCGCAGTTGCAGCTGATTGCACTGTGTGAATGAAAGTAACAGTTTGACAGTTTACACAGTGCTAACATTTCCAACAATGGTAACCACAGCATTTTCAAAGCAACTTAGTGACAGGGAGAAGTTCATACAGGTCAGGTCAGACAGGTCACTTGTTTGCTCCATCTGTTGTTGTTTTTTTCATATTTACTGCATGTTAGTGGCTCTGTTTCACCGACTGCTATGAATGATACGAATAAACAAGAGTGGTATGTAAAATTACATAAACTCATGTTTCTTGTGTGTGGGGACCATACACTATAAAAGACAATGTATGGTCCACTGTACACAACAAGCATGAGTAGCCATCTCAAGGTTGCCATGGTGACCAAAAATCTCTTGCACTTTGCTCTTGAGGTTTAAACAGTTGCCATGGCAACCTCTTGATGGCTACATATGCTTGTTGTGTGTAGTGGACCAGACATTATCCTCTATGTTTTGTAGCCCTGTACCACGCAAGAGTGTCCCTATGCCTGAGAAGTCACCCCAATCCTGAAAGATCAAGTAAGTGCAAGTTGGTGTTTGTATGCTCTCCTGTCTTTTAATTCCATCAGTATACACCTAGACATGTGGAGGGGGATAAGAATATTTTTCCTGTTACTTTTTCATTTGAGGGTGCACTGCATATTGCTTTTTCGAGAGTTAGGGGTCTGTTGTAAGTTATCCAGACAAACAAGGACTACTCCTAGCTATCCCGCAGCTCACAATATACATACAACAGCAAAACAACAAACCAGGCTCGGCAGTGAAACCATCACTAAAACATCAGTCTTGTTCTGACAGGCTAAAAATCTATTTATGACAGTAAAGCACTTACAAACAGACAGCAGGGGTCTGCGAACGAGAGGGGCATTCAACATAGGGGAAACAAGTTTGTTTGTTTATTTATTCGTTTATTTAAGGTTAAGACCATTGAGCAAAAGCTTATTCACAATGGTGACCTTATCAATCAATACATAAGCAATAACCCACTCCAGGGTGTGCAGTTATTGGGGATTAATCAACACCCTGAGTGTATTGTGAGGCATGAGGCCGCAGGCTGAGTGTCCTCACAACAGCCGGGGTGTTGATTAATCCTCAATAACCGCACACCCTGGAGTGGGTTATTGCTCTTATAGCATGGGCCACATGTGGAGAGAAATGGACAAAACGCAGTGGAATAACAGGTCAGAAAAGTGGGAACTATTTTTTGTTCCTCCACTGCTTATGGTTGCAATACCACACTTTTCTATGTTCTGCCACAGCAAAAATAGTTCCAGACACAGAGGTTTGTGGTAAGCAGGCCTCTATAATACAATCAAGGAGCTGCCTGAACTTGATACACACACTTTGTCATCTAGTAGCATACATTGTCTGGGGAAAGAAACAGAGCACTGCGTGCATCTCTGCCTATCACTGCACACACTGTTGGTCTGACACTGTCTCTCAAATGAACCAGGAAATCAATGTCCCACTCTATGTGTTCGCTAGTCTGATTCTGATAAAAACCAAAAAATTCAACAACTGCTGCCGGTCATGTCAGATTCAGAATGTACACTTCTAAAACCACTTTTCCAATATTTGCACTGTGCACCTGCCACTCACCTGACACACTGTGCTCGCACTGTCGGGAGGGGGGGTCGCTAACCAGCATGAAGACGCAGATGTGCAGTAGGACAGGGGTACTACTGGAGAGTTGTGCTTTCCTGGTCTCTCTAGAGTGCTGCAGGACAAGCAGGGGGAGGTAGGAGATCCATGGTGCGGGTGGGAAATCTGGTAGCAACTTACAACTGATGCCACTCTGTGATGCAGTCTGCAGCTCAGGACTGGAAAAACAAGGATATGACTAGGTGGGTGGGAATGAACCGGCGCACTGCAGAGGCACAGGAATGGGACTGGAGTTGGGGGCAACGTCAGCACAGACACACAGAACAGTTCTGCTAGCTGAGTGGCTGCAAAATCTCCTTTTTCTGCGGTATTACCACTCAGGAAAACAGCTTTGTATTTTGACACTTACTTTACTGTGCTGCAGTCGGTACATACAACTATGCTGCAGCACCAAAGTTTGTGGGGTAGCATGGAGTTCCACTGGGCAGGTGGGTGGGAAGGGTCCTTATTATGTAGTACTACTGAAGACTGGGTATTAGGACAGTGAGAGCTATCGCTTACACGGGGAAATAAAGGCTGCCGTTTACTTTCTTTCTGCCACAGCAATAATAAGATCTGGCAGCTGCAGGATATCACTCTCACAGACCTGATTACCACAAACTGTGCGTGTAACATGGATTAATGAATGGTCATGTGAGCTGTGTCTGCCAATCAGATCACATGTATGTATGTATGTGCCCATATTATAAAGTACAATATACATACAAGCAAAACATATAATACAAACGTACAACAGAACACACATACAATAAGATAACATTTAATAAAACAGCTACAAGGCTTTTGTAAAGAAAGTAAGTGCTTTTTCAGTGCAAGAATAGAAGAGGGTTTATCATGTTGTTTCCTAAACTCTGATGGAAGATTATTACAACGAATTGTAATAGATTGACTAAAATAATGCATAGGAAGTTTGGTTTTAGTGTATGGGACCAGCATTTCTTTTAGATGGCAATTTCTCAAAGAGAAATTAATATTCCTAAAAACTAGTCTATCACTAAGGTACCCAGGGACCACACCTAAACCACATTTATAGGCAAAGATACATTTATGAAATTCTGTCCTATGGGGCAGAGATAACCAACCTAACTGATGGTACATTTCACAATGGTGGACATATTTACAGCATTTAAGGATTAATCTTGCTAAATGATTAAATGGCACATTCAGCCTATACAACCTATCAGAAGAGGCAGTATCATACATGATGTCACAGTAGTCTATCGATGGCAAAATTTGAACTTGTACAATCAATTTTAAAGTATCGGAATCAAGACAATATTGATTTCTATAAAGAAAACCCACGCTCTTGTTAACTTGAGCTATCAATCTATCCAAATGTTTGTTTCCAGAGCCCAATTAATCCAACCAAAAGCCCAAATATTTGTAAGTATCCATACACTCCAGGACAGCTCCAGAATCACAATTTCATTATCCAATTTCATTTTACAAGCTGTTCCAAAAATCATACATTTAGTTTTAGAGGTATTAAGTTTTAATTTGGAATTTGTAAAAAAAAGTCTGAAGGCTACTGAAGCTGTCCTGAAGTTGGATTGAAAATAATACCTAAATTTAAACCTGCAAGCATCTAAGCATTTGGACTATCTGGACTGACGTGCTGCGCTTCAGGAGGATTTGTTAATCACTAGATCACCAGGTATTTGCTGCCTTATACTGTTTGACCAGGTGATAAAAAGACAAATTTCCACTACTTATGTAGAATAAAATAAACAAAATCATGGCCTTAGATGTGTACTGCTAAACATAATGCATGTTAAGTCATGATTTTGATTATTTTGTTGAAAGAATTATAAAATGTCCAAGATGAAAGGAACCAGTTGATACTGTATACAAGGCTGTGTAGCCGTGCCAGTCACTCTTATGGCACCATGACGTCTGACGTCTGCCAGCAATTTTGTAGAGCTGGCTGGGCAGGTTTTGCAAATGGAAAGGCTGTTGGTTGCATTTTTTTAAATGCTACAAAACTGCATTTATTTTTAATTTATAAATGTACTTTTAGCATGCATCAATGTAAACAGCAACCTTTCCTTTACCTCTCAGTGAAGCCTGATTTTAGAATTGAGCATTAGCAAAAAAGGCGGTTTTCTTGTTCTTTAAGGGAGCATGTTCAGATATATAAATTTGATCATATCCTGTTTCTGTTATTTTGCAAAGTACGGTATGCGAGATTAAGCCAAACTCAATTCTAGAATAAGAACTGTGTTCTGAGGAGTATTGTATTATGAGCATACGCCTCTGTCGGAATATTTGGAGCAAAATGGATCCCATAGATTTAAATCTTGTATGAAGTTTTCTGGATTTTTATTGGCTCTTTTTGTTTCCCTGGAGCCCACAGATTTGTCCAGAGGAAGTACAGTGAGAGTGAAATCACTGGACAAAATATATGGAGCTGGAAATTGCTTTAACCCATAGGGAAAAAATTGTAAAAAAAAAGAAAAGGAATTGTATTCATTTGGTACATAAATGTTTCCAAGGATAAAAATCTGGTTTAACAACAAAGAAAACGTAGCAGTTCCAACCAAGACATCACACTCAGAAGTTGAAGCTGAAGAAAGACATTTCACGCCAAAGGTTTAGTGGTCAAATCTTCTTTATTCAGATGTAAATAGTGTCAGAGCAAAAACAGCAGCAGTAGCAGGTACACTCAACATTGTGTGTGTGCGTGCTAGAGGAACTGTGGGGAGCTGCATACCTCATACACATATTTTACACATGTCTGGAACTAGACATCTTTAAGGTACAGATATCTCATAATTTGGAGGCCATACTTCAACTTTTGAACCCACCACAGCTTCATAATCTGCTTCTGGGGCTACTCCCTACATCTGTGAGAGGTACCTTTGCACAGCTGCAGTGGGGAAAGCAATTATACATAAGTGACTTCACCCAGATTTGCCCGAATTTGTGGTGTGGCGTGGACTAATAAATGAGATTGAAGAAATGGAGTGGTTGACATATCTAACACAGGACAGAATGGAAAAACTTATAGAACGCTGGACCAGGTGAACTTTAGATATGGGAATAGAATAGATAGTCCTTGTAGTCTTGGGGCTCCATATGAGATTCTTCCCAACTATTTTATAGGCAGGCTGGCAAGGAGGGAAAAATTCAAAAATAGAGAGACATAGTCGCTTTATGAAGAATCAGCCAATAGCTCTTCTGGACACGTGGAGACCCACTTATAAGCCATTCATTAAACGCTTTCATTAGATAATAATATTGTAAGGCCCTGTTTAGTCTGGACTTGAGAATTTATGTTTTTCATAGTAGGTTTGGTTGGATAAACATACAAACCCGTTACATACTAAGTCTAGTCCTACAGGATACAGTTGGATTGGATATTCAATCAATCAATCATAATTTATTTGTAAAAGGTGCCTTTCTTCAACCAACGCACCTGTACATACTACAATTAATACAGACATACAAATATAATTTCTGATTTAAATAAATCCTTATATATACATTCACTATAAATTAATACTCAATAAACTCACCATACACGGACTCAAACAAATAAGTCTTGAGTGCAGTTTTAAACTCCTGGATGGTCAGGCAATCTTGTATCCAACGAGGTAGAGAATTCCACAGGGTTGGGGCCACAAAACTAAAAGAATGGGCTCCAGATGTCTTTAAATGAAACCTGGGAATCTCTAGCAATCCCTCGTCAGCAGATCGGAGAGGACGGAGGGGACAGTAGGGATGAAGGAGGTCTTGCAAGAAGCTAGGTCCCTGTCGTGTACAGCTTTATAGGTCAGTAAACTGACCTTAAAGGTGACCCTCCATTCACTGGAAGCCAGTGCAGTCCGCAGAGCACAGGCATTATTTGGCTGGTTCTAGCTGTACCAGTCAATAGCCTGGCTGCCGCATTAGGCACTAGCTGAAGGCGGTGGAGGTCAACCCCCAGTAGCCCTAGGTATAGGGCATTGCAATAATCAAGGTGAGAGGTAACTAAGGCATGGACCAATGTTGGAAGACTTTCAGGAGGAACTAGCTGTTTCACCCGGGTGATGTTCCTCAGATGGTAAAAAGAGGATTTGACAACAACTGACACCTGTGACTTAAGGGTCAGACCATTGTCAATAATAACGCCCAGATTCCGCACCCGGTCTGAGGTAGTTAGCGTCACATCCCCAAGACATAGTCCCGAGGGTGATCCTGCCAACAAAACCACCTCCCGACTATCAGGGTCCACCACCAGCACCTCAATTTTAACCAGGTTCAACCACAGCCAGCTCGCACTCATCCAGTCCTGGATCTCGATGAGACAGTTGTTAAATACCGAGAGGAACACATCTTGACTAGGTGCAAAGGACATGTATAGCTGAGTATCATCTGCACAGCAGTGAAAACTCAGACCACACTGCCTAATAATCTCTCCTAATGGCAGCATGTACACTGCAAACAACATAGGTGACAAAATGGAGCCCTGTGGTACCCTGTAAAGTCAGACCAGGTAAACCGAGGGCCCGGCATCTCCTGCCAACCATCACAAATTCCATTAGATTGAGCCAGGCAAATATTGAACCTGATTGTGGCAACCTTATCTGCAAAGAATCGAGCAAAACTCCTTCTCGGAGGTACTACCTGTCCATGACATGGGGGAGGCTAGGACACTCCAAATCCAGAAATTCAACCTCTGGTTGAAGAAATGATGTGAAAGGAAGGGTTTTGGCTTCATGGGGGACTGGGGTACCACCTGGATGGATGCGGGCCTCTATAAGGAAGATGAATTGCATCCATCCAAGAAGGGGACCATGGTCCTGAGTGAGAAGTTTGAATGCTTCACCAGCAAGCATTTAAACTGGCCGGGGGGCAAGAAAGGTCAGGTGGAGTAATATCACCTCCCCAGGGACACAAACAGGAAAAGAATTTGACATCAGGGACAACTGAAGGAGTCAGAGAGGGTGAAGCAGGGGGATCGGGCCCACACAAGAAAAATAAAGAGGGAAGGAGGAAGAAGCAGGGGAGGGAAAACAGGGGCAGAGGGAGGATGGGAAGCAAAACATGGAAGGCCATGGTAACCAATGCCTAGGGATGTAAGTTTGTCATGGCAGTCATACACGTCATTGATTCCATGACGTTTGATCTTTATTCAGGACTTCCATGACTTTCACTAGTGTCATCAGAATGTAGCAATGATGACAGTACCACAACATTTACTACTGTTTACTAATGATTTCATGAACAAACAATGAGTCATTAAAACCTCATCCATGACAAACTTACATCTCTACTGTAACAAGGGATAAAGAAGTGTGTCCCAATATTTCAGGCTAACCTCATTTTGGTCTAAAACACAATGTATCTGTGTAACAAATAATGGCCTATATAATTGAATTATATAAAACTTGTAAAGCTACAAGTTAAACTAAGCCACAAGTTGCAATATTAAGGTGCCTTTTGATATTTGTACTGACCATGTGAGTAATAGAAAACAGGTGTCTTAAGTGTCTGCAAGGCAGAAATACAGGGATAGAGTTTAAATTACCCTTCTGACTATCTTTAGTGTTTGTCATTATGTGGACAGACCAAAATGCTTGTGTGCACATTCCTAAGTGCAAACCTATTTCTTCCTCCTAGACCTTGGTAACTGACAATGACAACTATTACTAGCCTTATATAGTAATATAATTTACACTATCAATACATTTGTGCTGACCAGAGATTAGCTCATACATATACTAAAAGGAGAATTGCCTTTTAAGTCGATGTTTGTACTTGTCTTGGACCAATCATAGACAACCATAGGAAATAATAATACTGTCTTCCACTATATAAGCAAGCCTGCATTCACTGTTAGTTTGAAGAATGAAGAATGTACCACTTGTAATCTCTCGCTGTGATTATTGTTATAATCATTAAATTCTTCCACCATCAGCCTCGTCTCTGTTCGTCTCACTTGTAATTGATAATTTAAGCACAACACCACCTCGCTACAATTGGTGCCTTAAAGACTCGGATCGCTGGTGCTGCATGCTGAGGAGGCTGCCTAACTACTGGTTGGTTAGTCTGCGGGCCCCAATAAGAAGGTGACGATGCTCGGAGACATGGTGCTGATGGCTTAAAGTGAGAGAAAAAGGTGCACACAGACAGTTTTAGCCACTTGCTAATCAGGTGAGGTATGCTTTCCAATTTCTTTAAATAAAAGTAATGCTTAACTCTGTAGGAACTCATGGGGCAGAGTAGGTAAGTGAAGGTGCTGGGACTTGCAAGCCGGACCTCACAAGGGAGCCATAAGACATAGCTAGACAGACCAGGGCACCAGTGCACGAGTGCACTCAGCTGTAAAGGCTAGGCAGGCACAAAGATGAAAAATGAGTATGAAAACATTAATAGGTTGTTTCTTAGGGAAACACCTAAAGGGAGGGAGCATACAAACCATGATCAACAGGCACAGCAGTATTTTAATAAAAAAAAAAGGAACTAGAAATACTGTACAAAGTCTGTGATAATATAGCCAGGTGGTAATTCGTTAACACATGAGACTTTAGTTAAAAAAAAAGAGAGGAAAGCTGCATGAGCAGTAAGATGTAATAATCCAGCTACAGTCAAAAATAGATAGTTTAGAAATGCAAATAAGTCAAGAGCCAAAATCCCTGCAAGAGAAAAACTAATAACTAAAGTTAGTTAGTAAAGGTACAGGGAGACCTTTGTCTTTTAGATAGGGATAATTCTCTTTTATTCATTCAATATAAACTATTACAGCTGTTTTTGAGAGTTTACCATCTACAATTAAAAACAATGGCTTTTGTTTTATGTGTGATCATGGTGTAATCATTTTTTTTTAAATGCATTCTAAAAATACGTACGTTACGGTATTACCATTAATCCGGATCTTTTATAAACTCAGCTGACATTTTGTCATGCTTAGGATAAGGGAACCCAGGGACGCTTGGCTTCTTTTATCCTATGGAAATAATCTTGTTTTACAGTAGTTGAGCTGTCTCTTCTGCCAGTAGAAGCTCGGGGGGAGGGGGTAAGCTATCCTTCCTTCCTTCCAGTGTAATGTCCACAAAGGTTGCAAGGTACATTGCTATCTCCCCATAGGGGTAAATACCAAAAAATGTGTATTTGATTCTTCTTAAAAAACCTATGCTTCAAGATTCCATAATAGATCCTTTCATTTGTCACAGGTGCAATAGGCACTATTATTAAGTTGGCATAGGCCAACAATATATGTATTTGTCCCACTATTACATAGTGTAACAGGCATATTGCTATAAACTATATGTTTAAAGCGTATTATTCTTTGTGTCTAATTGGTTCCACATAAGAACTATTGCATAAATCAAGTCATTATTACCTCTGCAAGTGTAATGTTTTTAGCAAAATTACATCTATTTGTGAAACTTTAAATCAACTGAAAAAGGTCTAGTCAGTTTAAACTCTGCAATCAATCATATTGTTTCTACTTACTATAAAGTTAAGTCTGGGGTAGGGACAATCCCCTAACTTCAGCAAGAAGATTCTTCTTCAATTGATCTTCAAGCAAGACATCCATCTTCTGCACTGCTGTTTGTTCCATACATGGCTGGTACTTTATGCAGAACTATTGCTTTTTTATGGACTGTTAATCTGTGTGCCAGGGTGTAATCAACTACCACAACACAAATGCCATGCCAGTGTGTGTGTGGCTACTCAATGCACAATCTAATGCACCCCTGGCCAGTGTGTCTGCTAATCAGCCATCCAGCAGCCAGCAATATAAACACTGACTTTTCTAAATTGGTGTGTGGACATACTTAACAGCTGGTCTAGCTGTGCCTCAGAGCTCAAGACTGGATCACAGCAAAGTTACATGGACTGGAAACAAAAAATGTGTTTCTTGTTATAAACAGAGCCACATCAAAGGACAATGGTGTTTATGTGTTAACGCAGTCCTACTGTCTTTAGGGTGATAACAGTGTTTGTAACTATGCTGGTGTAAACAACTCATTACGTTTTGCAGCCTCAGATGCCATATACTTAACTGTAACACCAACTGAATGTCCAAATGTGACAAAAGGGCCAGAGAGTGGATTTAATCAACACCTATTGATCAAATGCTTGTGAATAATGTAAAGTACAGTAGAGTGCATATAAATCTAGATTCCTCTGGTTGGAATATAAATGTCAACAGTAGTTGTGCATACACTGGTGTGTCAAAGTTTTATGTCACTATGTTAATTGACATGTTAAGTGCCATCACTTGGAGCTGTGACACCTCTCCTGTCTCTTAATGTACAGTCATTTTTAAATCGAAAAGATACTCATTTGATACAAATTCATAAGGCACAAGTAGTTGTAAATGAATTGCTCAGTGAGAGTGATAATGAGCACTTGATTTATAGCTATGCAGGGGGGACCCTTAGGAGTCCTGTCTTTTAAAGTTTTACTTGTGTTGCAAGTGATCTTAGTGTTCTTGGTAATTATAGGCCTGTGTCGCTTAAGACTTACTATTCGTAAAGTACATAGTGTGATGTACATGCTCCGAGGAACTGCACTGTTGCACAAATAATAATTGAAAAAATATTGGGCCAAGGGGGGCTTGTAACAAGGGATAAAGAAGTGTGTCCCAATATTTCAGGCTAATCTCATTTTGGTCTAAAACATAATGTATCTGTGTAACAAATAATGGCCTATATAATTGAATTATATAAAACTTGTAAAGCTACAAGTTAAACTAAGCCACAAGTTGCAATATTAAGGTGCCTTTTGATATTTGTACTGACCATGTGAGTAATAGAAAACAGGTGTCTTAAGTGTCTGCAAGGCAGAAATACAGGGATAGAGTTTAAATTACCCTACTGACTATCTTTAGTGTTTGTCATTATGTGGACAGACCAAAATGCTTGTGTGCACATTCCTAAGTGCAAACCTATTTCTTTCTCCTAGACCTTGGTAACTGGTAATGACAACTATTACTAGCCTTATATAGTAATATAATTTACACTATCAATACATTTGTGCTGACCAGAGATTAGCTCATACATATACTAAAAGGAGAATTGCCTTTTAAGTTGATGTTTGTACTTGTCTTGGACCAATCATAGACAACCATAGGAAATAATAATACTGCCTTCCACTATATAAGCAAGCCTGCATTCACTGTTAGTTTGAAGAATGAAGAATGTACCCCTTGTAATCTCTCGCTGTGATTATTGTTATAATCATTAAATTCTTCCGCCATCAGACTCATCTCCGTTCGTCTCCTTTCTAAGTATTTGTAATGGATAATTTACTAACTGTAATTTTTTGCTCAAGGCAAACATCTACCAATACCCATAGCCTGGGAAATAAAATCCTGGACCTGGAGGCCTTGATAGCAGAGGCAGACCTGGACATAGTAGCAATACTTGAAACATGGTACACTGAAAATCATGGGTGGGACATAAATGTACAGGTTATACTCTGTTCAGGAGAGATAGGGAGGGCAGAAAAGGAGGGAGGAGCCCTATACATCAGAGAGGGTATAAAGGCAACAGAGGTGTGTGAGGGGCAAGGGGAGGCCGAGGCACTGTGGGTCACCCTTGAACCTGGCAATGGCACAGCAATATGCTCAGAGATGACCTACAGGCCTTCGTCACAGGGGGAGGAAGTGGACAGGGAGCTAGTGGATGAAATACACGAGATGGCATCAAAAGGTGAAGTTCTGCTGCTGGGGGATTTCAATATGCCAGACTTGAATTGGACCCCCAGGCAGCTACTTCGGCCAGATGCAGAGGCATCCTGGATTCCTTTCAGGTGGTGGCTCTCAGACAGCTTGTGCCTGATCCCACCAGAGACAGGGTGATTCTGGACCTAGTACTGACCAACGGAGACAGAGAGAATTGCACAGATCTGGGTAGAAGGACAACTGGGATTCAGTCGCCACCACATAGTGCAGTTTAGCACGAAGACAGGGAATCAGTCAAGTCACACAAGGGCAAGGGTTTTGGATTTCAGGAAGGCGGGCTTCATTGAAATAGGAAGAAGTATAAAAATTGTCCTGGAGAAGAGGGTGGTAGGAAAGGGGGTGGAAGAGCAGTGGGAACACCTAAGAGGAGCCATACTGGACGTGACAAACCAATGCATCAGACTGGCATTCAAAGGGAAGAGAAGGAGGAAGCCACTATGGTTCTCAAAAGAGGTAGCAGGCAAGGTAAGGGCTAAATGGGCAGCTTTCAAGAAATACAAAGAGACCCAAAGGGAAGAAGATAGGGAGGTGTACCTGGAATGTCTAAGGGAGGCAGGGAAGGCTGTTAGGATAGCAAAGGTGCAGACTGAGGAAGGAAACATAGAAACATAGAAGTTGAAGGCAGATAAGGACCACAAGGCCCATCAAGTCTGCCCATTTTTTCTACCTTATGAATGTGCCGTAGGCCTATACTCTGTCAATGGTCTATCTATTCATACTCATCTGTGTTGCTCCCTAATGCCTGTCCCATGCCTGTTTGAAGCCCTACACTATATTCATATCCACCACTTCCTGAGGTAGGCCGTTCCATGCATCCACCACCCTTTCTGTGAAAAAGAACTTCCTCACATTACCCCTTAATCGTCCTCCCTCTAATCTCATGCTGTGTCCTCTTGTCCTGCTAATTTTCTGATATTGAAACATGTTAGACTTTTTCACCTTGTTAATGCTCTTAAGATGTTTGAATGTTTCGATCATATCACCTCTCTGCCTCCTTTGCTCTAGGGTGTACATACTGAGCTGCACTAATCTGTCCTCATATGTTTTCTGATGCAATCCCTGCACCATTTTGGTTGCCCTTCTCTGGACTGCCTCCATTTTGTTAATGTCCCTGTGCAGGTGCGGTCTCCAGTACTGCACGCAATGCTCCAGATGGGGCCTAACCAGTGTCTTGTAAAGAGGGATTATTACCTCCCTATTACGACTTGTGATACTCCTACTAATACACCCCAACATCTGTCTAGCCTTACCTACTGCTTTAGTGGTCTGCTTGGATAATTTTAGGTCATCTGTGATGATGATGATGCCCAAGTCTCTTTCTTCCCTTGTGACTGCCAGCAACTCCCCTTCCAACCTATAGGTGGCTTCAGGGTTTCTCTTCCCTATGTGCATGACCTTGCACTTCTTTGCATTAAACTCCAGTTGCCACTCTTTCGACCATTTTGCCAGTTTATCCAGATCTCTCCTCATTCTGCCCACCCCATCTGGATCATCTACTCTGTTGCAGATCTTGGTGTCATCTGCAAACAGACAAACCTTACCCTCCAGTCCATCTGCAATGTCACCGATGAAGATATTGGCTCAGATGGTACAGAAAGAGGATAAGCCATTCTATAGGTACATCAGTGAAAGAAGACACACCGGGGGGTGGGGGGGGGGAATCGTAAGACTCAAAGGAGAGGAAGAGGAGTGTAAAGAGGGGGACCTAGAAAAGGCAGGAATACTGAACAAATACTTCTGTTCAGTTTTCACTGAAGAGGGGAAAGGTCAGGGACCACAACTTAGCAACAGATGTAAAGGGAGAGGAGAGGTGGACACCAGTCCTTTCACAGAGGACAGAGTCCTGAAGAAGCTCACAAAACTGAAGGTGGACAAGGTGATGGGGCCAGATGGCATACACCTGAGGATTTTTATGGAACTGTGAAGAGCGCTCACAGTGCCTCTGGCAGCCATGTTCACTGAGTCACTAAACACAGGAGTGGTTCCAGAGGACTGGAGGAGAGGGCATGTGGTTCCTTTACACAAACCGGCAGTAGGGAGGAAGTGGGGAACTATAAGCCGGTCAGTCTCACCTCAATGGTGGGGAAGCTCATGGAGGCAATGCTAAAGGAAAGAATAGTGGGACATCTGCAATCCAATGGTGCCTAGAACCTGAGGCAACATGGATTCGCAGAGGGTAGGTTGGGTCAGACAAATCTATTAGATTTCTTTGACTGGGTGATGAAGGAAGTAAATGGGGGGGTGGATGTTGCCTACCTTGATTTCAGCAAGGTCTTCGAGACTATCCCACATAAGAGACTGGTGAACAAAATGGGTAGTCTAGGCATGGGGCACACGGTGATAAACTGGGTTAAGAACTGGGTAGTAGTAGTAAAACCATTTTTATTTATACAGGCAAAAAACAATTTGACAATGCAAAAAGTTTGCATCATAGGTCTTATACAAGGCCTGTTTTCATGGTGATCCTGTTACAGATGTTTCTGTACAAATTACAAAAGGTTCCAAACATGTTCAATATTGCACATATTACGTAAGATACAAATATTATATCATACTAAAAAAGAAAATGGACAGCAGGCAGAGGGTGGTAGTAAATGAGATACAATCAGATGAGAGGGGGGAGTGACCAGCGGACTACCTCAGGGATCAGTCCTTGTGCCAGTCCTGTTCAATGTCTTCATTAGCAACATTACAGAAGGGCTGGAGGGAAAGGTCTGCCTGTTTGCAGATGACACTAAGATCTACAACAGGGTAGATATGCCAGACGGGGTGGAGACAATGAGAACGGACCTGGGGAAGCTTAAAAAATGGTGTGAAGAGTGGCAACTAAAATGTAACTTTAAGAAGTGTAAGATCATGCACCTGGGACAGAGAAACCCTGGGTAGAGCTACAGAATGGGGGGAGTTTCTGACAATCACCAGGGAAGAAAGCCACCTAGGGATTATTATTTCAGATGACCTGAATATGTCAAAGCAGAGTACTAAGGCTGCAGGGAGGGCCAGCGGCAAGCTGGTGTGCATAGGCAGAGGTATCATTAGCAGAAGGTGGGAGGTCATGATGCCTTTGTATAAAACACTGGTCAGGCCTCACCTAGAGTACTGTCTGCAGTTCTGGAGGGCCAATCTTTGTAAGGATATTGACAGGGTGGAGGCAGTCCAGAGATGGGCGACCAAGATGGTACTGGGCGTGCACCACAAGACTTATGAGGAGAGATTAAAGGACCTCAATATGTACCCTCTGGAGGAGAGGAGGGAGAGGGGGGACATGATAGAAACATTCAAGTACCTAAAGGGCATTAATAAGGTGCAGGGGTCAGACATCTTCCAGTACAGGAGGAGTATAAGAACAAGGGGGCATGATATGAAATTGCAGGGGGTAGTTATTTTTTTGTAACATCAAGTTTATTGAACATCAGATATTTCGCATTTCAGGTTCACATATAATACAGTGTTTTCATCTGATTGACAATGCTTCTCCCAACCTTAAAATAACAAAATATAAAAACAGAGAAAAAACTAAATGGGTACCAGTACATGTATATCCATGCAAGTCTGTATATATTGTTACACATCTAGGGTTTTTATCTCATTTTTCGCACAGATTTAGAGTCTCATATCTAACTTTGTCCTAAAAAGGACCTTATCATATTGTTTTCTGACCTAAACTTCAACTCATATATAACACAAGAATGAAATGAAGAGAAAAAAAGGTGGAAATTAAAGTATAGGTAAATATAACCAGGCACAAACTCAATTCCTCTGTATATAACATTATAAATTATATGGATCAATATTCACTCTTCACCTCTTATGTAGGGGTGTCGGCCTGTCCTTGTAAATACTGATGCCAAGGTGACCATATTTGGACAAAGTTTTCCCTTTGTAGTCTCAAAGAGATAGTTGTCTGTTCCATAGTTTCCAATTGGGCCATTCTGGACACCCAGTCCTGCTCCGTGGGGGGGGGGGAGTGGAGACAGCCACCTTGAAGTAATGCACTTCAGTGCGGCCACCCTCATCATCTGGGCTAATTTAGTGGTTCGCCTTGGGCCAGAGAGTAAGTTCGGAAGACCCAGCACCAGATCTGATCCCGTGAAAGGAATTTGCAATTTAGTAATATTTTGCATCAGGGAGTGTATCTGTCTCCAAAATGGTATGAGCCTTGGACATGTCCAGAACATATGTGTTTGCGTTCCTGAGTCTCCACACCCTCTCCAACACAACTCGGACTGGTGGCCTCCAAAAATGTCTCACAGTAGTAGGGGTGAGAAAATATCTCATAGCAATTTTCCAGTGGAACTCTCTCCATGTTGGAGAGCTAGTCACCTGCCATCCTCTACTCATTCTCCTATCCCAAACCTGCTTCATGATCGTGGTTATGAGCTCCACTTCCCATTTCTGTTTTACCTTTTCTGTCCCAGACGGGTAGTTATTAAGTAATAGGCTATACAGCTGTGAAAGAGGGCAAGTGTTGCCATTGATTTTTATAATAAAGTAAAAAAAATATTCAGGATCTGCTCTGTCTCTGCTTAGCAGTTGCATCCTGTTAGAACAGGAAATGTAATGAAGAACATGTAGATATCTAAAATGGTCAGCCTTAAGAAGCTGAAATCTGTCTGCTAACTGAGTGAATAAGAGACACTTCCCATTTTCAATGCATTGTGCAAAGGTGGATAGTCTTCTCAAGGCCCAATACTGACAGCTGGAGTATAATTCAGGCGGAGTAAAAGAGGGTTCAAACCGGATTAATGAAAGAGGTCCAGGGCCTTCTGGGGTATGAGTAATTTTCCTGAGTTTTTTCAGAATTTTTATGGAATGGGAAACCCAGGGATTTATCAGTGGGCCCTGTGTTCCCTCCGGTATGGTGTTGGTCGGTAGGGCCCACAGTGCCCAGCCCCTAAGGGATTTCTCTTCTAAACAATACCAGCCCTATTCTTCTCTGTGCTTGGCCCAAGTGCATAGTTGTGTCCCCCCAGCAGTCAGAAAATAAAAATAAAACTGTGGAAGGGCTATACCCCCTTTCTCCCTCGGAGCTTGTAGGATATTCCTGCCTAATCTAGGACGGTTGTTATTCCATTGGAATCTCTGCTTCACCTTGTGCAGGATGACCCAGAAATCCTGAGGAGGTTGTATTGGGAGGGTTTGAAAGAGGCAGAGCAGCCTAAGCAAGACATTCATCTTGATGGTTTGTGCCCTTCCATATAGGGTCAATGGTAGTAACTGCCACCTGGCTACATCTGCCTGCAGGGTTTGAAATAATTTTAAATAATTGTTCTTATAAAGCTGAGAGAGCTCCGCAGATATTACAATGCCGAGATATCAAATAGTATTTTTAGGGGTCCAAGCGAAAGGGAAGGCTGTTTTAAATTCATGGGAGGGGTACCACTTAAGATCAGTTTCAGATTTTTCCTGATTAATTTTATAACCTGCCAAGGCACCATATTCCTCCAGGGCTCCAACAAGAGCCAGAACTGAGGTCTCAGGATTTGAAATGAAAAATAGGAAGTCATTTGCATATAATGCAATTTTTTGAGTAAGACCTTCTACATTAACCCCTTCTATAAGATGATGCGCTCTAATGGCCGCTGCCAGTGGTTCTAGTGATAATGCGAAGAGCAGCGGAGAGAGGGGGGGGAAGCCCTGTCTTGTGTGCCTTAATAGTGGAAACCTGTCGGAAAGATGGCCGTTTACCTTGATCTTAGCCTCTGGGGCATAATAAAGGGTTCTGATGACAGTTATAAATTTGTTTCCCAGGCCAAAGCGCCCAAGGGTCTCAACCAAGAATTCCCAATCCACCCTGTCGAAAGCCTTTTCGGCATCCATACTGATGGCTAACTGAAAATTATTTTTGGTCTTTTGGGCTGAAATTATATTTAACAATCGGCGTATATTGTCCTGTAAGTAATGGCCAGAAACAAAACCGGTTTGGTCTCTATGCACTAGGTCCCTGACCACTTCCTGTAATCGGTCCACCATGATCCCTGTAAACATTTTTAAGTCCACTGGGAGCAGGGAGATGGGCCAGTATGACCTATAGTCTTCCGGGTCCTTGCCCGGTTAAAGGATTACTGAGATCTGGGCCTGCTTCCAGGACCTAGGAGCTGCCCCCTCTCCCCTCAACAGCTCATTAAAATCACCCCCAAGTGGTGGCAACAGGACCTCCCTACATTATTTATAGCTTCTGCTCCTCCATCAGTTTGGGCAGTTGAAGTCTATCTAGATAAAGAACGGGTACTTTCTAGGTGTCTGGGACCTCTTTCCACTTGGTAGAGAGCCTTATAGTATTTTTGGAACTGTACAATAATAAGGATGGGGGATGTGATCGTTGACTTATTTTCTACGGTTCGTAGCTTAGGGACAGCTCTAGAGGATCTTTCTTTACGAAGCTGCCAGGCCAATAGCCTCCCAGCCCTGTTGCCCTGCTCATAATACTTTAACTTGGAATATCTAAGCTGACCTTCTATGTACTTATCTAAAATTGTATTCAGTTTTAGTTTTAGGTTATCCAATTCTGTTTTAGTGGCCTGATCCAATGTTTTCTGGTGGGTTAGTTCAAGCTGAGAGATTTTTTGTTCTAATTCACACCTTTCTTTTATTTTAGATTTTTTATAATGGGAGGCATATTTCATAATGACCCATCTCAGGTAACACTTAAGAGCATCCCATCTCACACTGTCTTCTGTTTCTACCCCTGTGGGTTTGTATCTAAAAATTCCTTTGCTGAGCGCAGGATTAAGTCTTTAAAATTGTGATGGGTCAGTAGGCTGACATTTAGTCACCACATAGACTCCGGGATCCAGAGGACAAGTCCATGTCCAGCGAGATCAAGGCATGGTCTGAAAGACAGATGTTGCCTATGGCTGCCTTATAAAGGTATTGCAGGGCATTGGCTGATATTTAGAAAAAGTCAATTCTAGAGTACATTTTGTACTTGGGTGAGTAGTATGTATAGTCTTGTTCTCTTGGTCGAACAAACCTCCAAGCATCAACCAAAGACAACTCTGAACACAGCCGAGAAAGCACTTTACTAGCACGGGTGGGACTTTTGGATTTAGAACCAACTCTGTCCAGCTGTAAATCTAACACTGAATTAAAGTCCCTTCCAATAACAGCAAGCCTCTGTGAGTCCAAGATGGATTCTGAAATGACCTTAGTTAAAAACGGTATCCTCTCTTGTTTCTCATTTGGGGCATATAAGTTTAAGAAAATACATTTTTGGTCTTTGTATTCACCTCTGAGTCTCACGAATCTACCCTCTGGGTCAGATTCAACCTGTGAGACCAAAAGGGGGATGTCTCTTCTTATAAGTATTGCCACTCCCCTCTTATTCGTATGTTGCTGGTATTCTGCTGCGTATACTTCCTCCATCCAGCCCCTACGCAGCTTTCTATGTTCTTCTGCATTTAGATGTGTCTCCTGTAAAATAGCAATTGCGGCTTGTTGCCGTTGCAAATCTTGTATAAATTGTGCCCTTTTAATTGGGCTGCTAACCCCTCTAACATTCCAAGATATTATTTTTAAATCCGCCATATTTGTTTTGTTTCATAAGACAAGATATCTGAAGGAATCTAAGTGCCTGTGTTAACAAACTTAACAAATTAAAATAAAAACATGGAACCATTAACCTTTCATAACTATTTACATACTGCCCTAAAACTGGCAGAATATACATTGGTGGAGCTTCAAGGTGTCGATATGCCCTATTCCTCACCTCTGGAACTATTCTATGAGGTGAGGTAGGAGACTATATATCTAGCCTCCCTGTCAGAACACATCTAAGAACCGACTCACTAAAGGAAAAAAGACAGGTAAATTTCTGTCACAATGGGGTGGGAAATGGGCCCATCAGGGAACCACCCCCTCTCCCTGATCAGCGGGGTCTGAACTCTGAGGGACAGGAGAGAAACAAGGGAGACCAAGTTACTTTATGTTCTATGTGGCTGAAGAAGGGGTTGCTGAACAGAGAAACCCAGGACCAGAAGGGGGCCCCTCGAGAGTAGTTGGTACTCCCAGAGAAGCATGTTAAGACTGTGTTGATGGCTCTGCATGATGATATGGGGCACTTGGGCACTGAACACACTTTGGACCTGGTTAAGAGTCGATTTTATTGGCCAAAGTTGGGGCAGATGTAGAGACGTATTGCAAAAGCTGCATGAGATGTATAAAGCAGAAGGCGCTTCCCCAGAGGGCTGCTCCATCAGTTAACAGCAAAACTAGTAGTCCTATGGAATTGGTATGCACAGCCTTCCTTACATTGGAGCCTGACTCCTGCAATATTTCCAACGTACTAGTTGTCACAGATCATTTCACCCGATATGCTCAAGCTTACCAAACCAAGGATCAGCGGACTTCCACTGTGGCCAAAATATTGGTGGAGAAGTTTTTCATACATTATGGTGCCCCTAGAGGATCCACTTGGATCAGGGCCATGATTTTGAGAGAGCCAGCTCATCAAAGAACCACCGTTGTTGTGGGGAATCAGGAAGTCCAGGACAACACTTTACCATCCCCAAGGTGACCCTTAGCCAGAAAGATTCAGCAAGACCCTGTTAAATATGTTGGGCACCTTGGATCCTTGGGACAAGCGCACATGGAGTCAGCGGGTGAGCACTCCGGTCCACGCTTACAACTTCACACTTAATGACGCTACGGAATTCTCTCCCTACCAGCTCATGTTTGGGAAGGAAGCCCATCTGCTGGTGGACCTGTGCTACGCAGTCTCTTCAGATGGACTGGGTGCAGGAGAGGAGTTGCAGTATGTGAAGAAGCTGAAAAAACAACCAGATGATGCATACCGTCTCGCTTCAGAAATGACCACTAAGAGGAACCAAGCGAATAAGGACCACCATGATAAAAAAGTGTGAGCCTAAGACATGGAAGCAGGTGACCGAGTACTACTATGGTGGCTGAGCATACCACTGAAGCATAAGATAGCTGACAGATGGAGGGGACAACCCATATGTCATCTTGGAGAAGCTTGCAGGCCTATCGGTGTACAAGATTTGGCCTGAGGGAGAGACTCAGGGGCACAAGGTTATTCATCGTAACCACCTGCTGCCCACTGGTGACAAAGCAGTAAATGCCGAAGATGTTGTGGAAGATCCTTCATCACCCCCCACCACTCAAGCTGCTGCATGCAGAAGACAGAGGCAAGGAAGGAACTGATGCCATGGGGACTGGGCCTGCCCAGGGTGGGGAGATCTTAGAAGAGAAAGACACTGATGATGAGTCTGAGGGGAGAATGGTGAGACCCCACATAGTCATTACCCTACCCCAGAGTTGGCCAGGTTATTTCAGGGATCACCCCTGACAAGGGATATGCCTAGGAGACAGGGTAGGGTTGGGGAATCTGTTCTTGGGCGGGGGGACCACTCCAGACTTGAACACTGGTCTGGCTGAGCTGCTTGAGTGGTACTGGAGCAGCTTTCCTGCAGATGCACCCAGGGAGTGGTTACAGGGTGGTTCTGAGGATTAGGAAGGCGATGGGGAAGAAGCATCTTTTGGCGGGCCCACATCGGAACTGAACACTGATCCAGCTGTGGCCTCTGAAGGAGCCCAGGTTAGTTCCCCTAGAGCTGTGGAAGATATTAGAGAGAGGTAGTCGAATTGTTTCCCCTACTAGCTGAGGAACAGGATGAGCAGGAAGAGGGTGAGGAGGAAGAGGAACTCACCATTGACCCAGGGGTAGGTGGGGGTTCAGGTACTCAGGAGACCCTCCGTAGGTCAGGGAGGATGAAAACGCTTGTTCTTAAATTGACATATAATGCCCCTGGGGTTCGTACAGACTTACCTTTGTTTGTAGTATATAAGGGAGTGTAAAGTACTCCTAGGTCCCTACAGAAGGTGGTTATGTACCCTGTTGATGCTAAGCCCCCTAGGTCTGGGGAAAAGGTGACCAGAAGGAGACGAGGGAGGTGAACAGGGTACCTAGAAGGGTTGAGAAAAAGAAGTGTACTTTGTGGGACTGTAGCATCCTATGGATGATGGATCAATCTGATGGGTTGCACTTTTCATGTGGCCGAAAGGGCTCAAAACAAAAAGGAGTTTGCTAAGATGTACATAATCTCCTATGTTTGAATGTTGTATGGTTATTACCTGTTAGATAGGAACCAGGTATATCGTTAGAAATATTATTCTGGGGTATTGCTCCCTTATGCTTGTCGTGAAAGCCAAGCATTTCAAGGGGGGGGGTGTAACCCCTCTCTGGGGGCTTACCTGTAGTTGCCCCGTTTGTCCCTGTGTTGCTGGTGCCCCTGGTTCCCCCACATTTCTTCCAGCCCGTGTGCTGTTTTTCTGCCCTTTCAGGCACAGGTCCTGGGCAGTGAGCTGCTGGCATGTTCTTTTTGGCCAGCACTTGCGTATGCGCTTCTAGCGCTTTGATGTGCTGACAGCCGTTGCAGTCCGAACACAGGGAGTTTGACCGTGATCCCGGTGCCCCTCCTTATGTCCTTGGGGACCGGAGACCTGAAGGGGATTGGGCAGAAGCCCGCAGTTGGCCAAAGTAGCAGTTTGAACAGTGGGGCCACTCGGGAGAGGGGGGGCTTATGAATATTAATGAGCAGCTCCATGAATAGTAATGAGTGCTGCCTGCTGCCTGGGGGGACAGAGTTTCAGTGCCAATGACAGTTAAACTGCTGGGAGCAATGTAATAAGAGTGAGCTTGTTTGACAGGGAACTGTTGGAGCTACACTCAGATGGGGTGATTGTGTAAGTAAGGGATGGTATTGGGCTGCACCAGACTCTGTAATTCAATTCAATTCATCTTTATTTATAAAAAGCGTTAGTCACGCTGATCATAGCGCTTGTACAATAAAATTACATAAAATCATACTTAAAACTATAAAACCATTCACATAATCCATCAACATCTCAGTAACTCAATAAACAGGAAATGCCAGATCAAACAAATATGTTTTTATGGCTGTTTTGAAGCTCTCCACCATCAGGCACTCATGTATCCGACAAGGTAGAGAGTTCCACAGGGTAGGGGCCGCAAATGCAAATGCCCGGGCCCCAGATGTTTTCAACCAAACCCTGGGAACTTCTAGCAATCCCTCGTCGGTGGAGTGGAGTGGTTGGATGGGGCAGTAGGGATACAGTAGCTCTTGCAGGTAAGTCGGACCCCATCAGTGTAGGGCTTTAAATGTCAGCACGCCGACTTTAAAGGTGATCCACCACTGAACAGGCAGCCAGTGCAGTCTGCGCAGCACCGGCATGACATGTCTAGATCGAGACAGCCCTGTCAACAACCTGGCTGCAGTGTTCTGCACCAGCTGCAGGAGGCGGATGTCAACCCCAGGAAGCCCTAGATAAAGGGAGTTAAAGTAGTCAAGGTGGGAGGTCAGAAATGCGTGGACCAAAGTAGGTAGGTCACCCAGTGGAACAAGGTGCTTAATCTGGGCAACATTTCTCAGATGGTAAAAAGAGGACTTGACGATGGCCGACACCTGAGAATGCAGTGTTAACCCATCGTCAAGAATAACATCCAGATTCTGCACCCATTCAGAGGACAACAGCTGGCTACCCCCAAGCCAAAGCCCAGAGGCTGAGCCCACTGCCAACCCCTCTGCCCGACGACCTGGATCCACCACCAGAACCTCGGCCTTATCTGGGTTCAACCTCAACCAGCTGAAACTCATCCAGTCATGGATCTCGGCGAGGCAGTTGTTAAACACAGAGACCACACTATCTTGCTCAGGCGCAAAGGACAGGTATAGTTGCGTATCATCTGCATAACAGTGAAAACCAATGGCAGCATGTATACCGCAAACAACATGGGTGACAGCACAAGCCCTGCAGGACACCACATGGCAGAGGGAATGAGTCGGAGGTATAAATCCCCGACACCACCCTCTGAGATCTGCCAGTGAGGAATGAGTGGAACCATCTGAGAACTGTGCCTGACAGGCCACATATCCACCGCAGATGCTCTAGCAATACCACATAGTCCACGGTGTTGAATGCCACAGAGAGATCAAGAAGAACCAAATGGTACGGCTCTTCAGATCCCTTGCTATCAGGAGATCATTGAGCAACTGAGCAAGAGCAGTCTCTGTGCTATGTCTCTTCGGAAAACCCGAATGAAGAGGATCATTGATATCATGGATGATAAGATGATTCTCCAGCTGCCGCGTGACCACCTTCTCAATAACCTTCCCCACAAAAGAAAGGTTAGAGACCAGTCTGTAGTTAGCGGGACAGTCCGGGTTGAGAGAAGCTTTTTTAAGGAGGGGCGTCACCGCCACCTCCTTCAGGGTGTCCGGAAACTCCCCTGTCTCTAACGAACACCGGACGATCTCCACAATGACCGGGCCGATGATTTCAACACACCCCACAAGGAGGCGGGTTGGGCCTGGGTCCAAACTACAGCAGGTCGGCTGCATACTCTGAATAATCTGCATAACATCTCCAATCTCCAGCCAGTCAAAGTTGGACAAGTCACACCGAGGAACTGTAATCTCTGTCTGACCACCGTGGCCCCCAATGAAGCTAGCCAGCTGAATCTCGGACCTGATGTTGGCCACTTTATTAGCAAAGAATCCAGAAAACTCATCACATTTTTCTTGTGAAAATGCTCTCTGACTCTGCAGACAGGCTGGATTGCGCAGTCTGTTCACAGTTCAAAAGAGCTGAACTGGTTGATTCTGTGCTACGGCTATCTCTCCGGACAGGAACTCTGCCTTCTTATGAGAGATAGCCGATTGATATTCCCTATAGTGGTCCATCAATCTAAATCTGTTGGCATCCAAGCCCAGTTTCCACCAGTGATGCTGTAAGGGGAGAAACTGTATAAAACTGAATAGGACTCCATGTAAACCAGTGGGAGCTGACATGTTTGTGACACCTAACCCCAGTACTGCAGCCAATCAGTGATTTAGGTGCCCAAATGGGACTGATAGGGACTTCTGGGAGAAGTAGGAGACTAATTCAGGTGCCTAGATCATGCCCCAATAAACAAGCAGGAAATATTAATCACTATGGTTATTGATTATCGAAAGGCTTCAACAGCCAATCAGGACACTGGGTTTTCGGCTGAAGCAGCGTGGACTTTATGGGATTTCTTCAGTCTGTTCCCGGGCTCTGTATGAGTCAGGCCTGTGCTGTGAGAGTGGAGCTTAAGCTTCAGGGGCTTCCCCAGGCCCATTTGGAGATTTGCCTGTTAGCAGAAGTGGATTGGAAAGGGGAAAGAAGGAAGAGAGACTGTGCTGAGATTCTGATTCCCCAGGTACTTGTTGCTGGACTGAATTGAGAAGGGGAAAGCGAGAAGGAGACTGAACTGTGATTCCCCAGGTATGGAGAAGCTGCTTGCTATTGAGGGGAGAAACCAAATGCTGCAGAAACCCTGCACTGGGAAGCTGGACTAGCTGAAAAGTGTGCGAATGTTCAGGAGTGCTACAGTCATTGCTGAGAAGTCGTTTGCTTGTGTGGGACTGTAATAGAAATTCTGAAGAGGAAGAGCATCTCTGGTCATCAGGGTGCTAGCCCGGAGCTGTGTGAGTCCTGTGTGAACTGGTTAAAGTGGCTGAGAGCTGAGGCCTAGCTGCAGCTGAAGAAAAGGTAGTGGACATTACTGAACTGGAAAATGTGGACTGGTGGGCAGGGGGTTGTTGTTTCTGAGCCCCCCCCCACTGAATTGCACTTGTGCTTATTAAAATAGAGGCTAGCACCCACTCAAAGTGACACTGGACTTTATTGGAGTGACTGCCTGAAAACTCTTCTTGCTGAGAACTCAGTGCAGGGACTGCAGGAGGGCCCCCACCATTTGGAAGTCCACACCCAGAGCCAGGGAGGGAAACAGCTAACCCCTTCCAAGTGGGACTCACTGTCTCAGGAGGTCGCTGATGCTTGCTGGGGTGCTAGAGCACCTTTAACCCATTTGGGGAGCCAGGCTGTGGAGCCACTCCTGGGTTTGGGCCTTCTGGGGCTGGTGTTGTCCTGCCACAGAGCTCCGTAATGGGCCAGAAGTGGCTAAAGGTGAGAAGAGGCCAGAACTACAATCAAGGTGATCCACTTGCATCCAGGCAAGTGCATGGCATACCTGCATCTGCATCCATCCACTCTCATACAGGCAGCCTTGCTGCTATTTTAAGAAGTTGCATTGCATGGCATACCTGCATCTGCATCCATCCACTTGCATCCGGGCAGCCCTGTTGCTAGTTTAAGAAGTTGCATCCGTTTATGACAGGTCACAACTTGTGGCAGAAAACAGACGCAGTTGTGAGTTTTATCCAGTTTAATGCAAGTGTGTCTGTTTTTGGATGCAAACGTTGAATGTTGTTTGACCATATAATAGATGATCTAACAGCTCAGGATGTAATACTGCTTTGTAAATAGCACCAGACATGTCTTTGGAGGGATCCTTTTGAAAATCCTGCCCAGTACGCTTACCTTGTCCCTTGCTCTCCATGCTATATTTAGTAACCATGGAAATACAAGTGGAAATGCACAGCAGCAGTGACCGGTGGGTCAGAACCTCAAATTTCCGAATTAGCAGAAGCTTTAAAGCAGTTTAAAATCACCATATCCTCTGTATTAGATAGACATAGGCATACTGCATTTAAAAACCAGGAGCGGATACTAGATGGTGTATTTCTTAGCAATGGTTGGCATTGATGGTTGTCTCGCAGCTTTAGCTGCACTAGCAGTCCAGAGGGACATCAAACTGAGCAGTTTATCTTGATGGCACTTTATGCTGGTTCCTTGAAGGCACGTAAGCAAAAGCAAATACAAAGGGGTTGTTATGGAGACTCATCTAACCATTGCCGAGAAATACACCATTGTGGCGACTCGTCTAAGCATTGCCAAGAAATACACCATTGTGGGGACTCATCTAACCATTGCCAAGCAATACACCATTGTGGAGACACATCTAACCATTGCCAAGAAATATACCATTGTGGAGACTCGTCTAAGCATTGACGAGAAATACACCATTGTGGAGTCTCGTCTAAGCATTGCTGAGAAATACACCATTGTGGAGACTCATCTACCAATTGCCGAGAAATACACCACTGTGGATACTCATCTAACCATTGCCGAGAAATACACCATTGTGGAGACTCATCTAACCATTGCTGAGAAATACACCATTGTGGAGACTCATCAAACCATCACCGAGAAATACACCATCCAGCATACGCTCCTGGTTTTAAACATGGCATGCTTACATCATCCGTAATATATTTAGTAAACATATTTTCAACATTCAACTGGTCCACTGCTCAGCACCGTTCTTCCTCTCTGATCTTAAAGATCAAATGCACCACTTTTTCCATATGTGTAATAAAATCTTGAATTCACATGAATTCAAGTACCTGTGTCATATTTAGGGTTTCTGGAAAATTCCATGCTGTTTGGTTTTCTAGTTTTCTCTAAATCAGCATGTGTTATGTTCCAGGCAGTAACAGAAAACAGTGCAGAAACAGTGAAGATGTGTCTATCCCCATCAGTGAGTGATGACATCATACCTCTCCTGCCTGCTGCTTAAGCTATTTATTTATTTATTTTTCTATTTAGTATGCTTTCTGTCCAGCCATGCACTGAGCTCAGCCCTGGTCATGGCCCCCGCCACCTCCTGCTCCCACATGAGCCGCTTGTTCCCATGCCCCTGGCTTACCCCAGAGCGGCGGTCGCGGCACTTGCGCATGCATGCGCCGAGGCGGGTATTTGGGAGCCGCCTGAGAGACACATCAGAGGTGGCGGGAGGGTGTCATAGAGAGTGCTTGGCTGGGGATTTTCTGTCCCCGACAGGATGTTTTCTTCGGGGGTGGGGATGTGCAATGATGTTCCACATCCGTCCCACCCCCTGGATGTCCAGATGCCAGCTGTAGCGGAACCCCCGGCCTCCGCCAGGGATCCACAGTGCACTGGACGTTCGTTCCCCCCTCCCCCAGGAGAAGGAGAGCAGTCCAGAGGATGCTCCATCCATCTCCTCCCGGCAGGCCCTCAGGCAGGCAACCCAGGTCCATTCCTGAACCCGGGTCGCCGGCATCGCAAGTAGAAATCCAACCGCTGCATCAACGGGCTGGCATAATTAAGTCCCTTATTAACTAAAGAGACTGCAGCACTGCAAAGTCAGTCTGTAGAGCTAATTGTTTTCACTCCAACGTGTTTATTAACTAATCTAGTTTGTGTTTAGCTAGATTAGCTCAAAATCTGTCATTCTGTTCTCATTAAAGGTTGATCACTATGAGTTACAATGTTGAATTGAAGTGATATGAATATTTGTGAGAAACCACTGTGTCTTTATTACAGCTGTCAATTCTGTCTTATCAAAATTCTGCATTGTTTACTGGCTATATGGCACAGGGTAGTTTAATAAATATAAAATAAACTAAATGGGCTGGATATTCAAACTGCGCCATTTTATGGCGCAAGTCTTTGCGCTGCACAAAATAGTTGCGCAGGGGTGTGGCCGGGGCAATATTCAAAGGAGTTGCGCTATTGAGCAACTACTTTGAATATCACCCCCCGGCCACAGCCACTGTGCATGGTGCAGTGGAACTTGCGCCACCGCAAGTGGTCAGAATGGAGCATTCAAGGTGCGGTGGCGCAAGTACCATTGCGCCATGCACAAATTTTCCCATATTCAAAAGGCGACATGCAAATGGGGCCATAATTCATGCAAGGCACAGGGGGGGCCATTTGCATCTATTTATGGCCCCATTTGCATGCCATTAGAATGCAGGTGCGCCGATCCCCAAGGACTTGCGCCTGGCACCCTGCCAGGCAGCAGCCGTCGAGGACCGACGCTCCCTGCAGCCCGATCGCCGGCAATAGTGTAAAAATCCCCTACCCCCGACTGGCCCAATCACGGGCAAAGTGTAAAATCCCCTCCCCCGACTGGACCGATCAAGGGATAAGGTTAAATAACCCCCCACCAGCCCGATTGCGGACTTAAGCTTTAATAAACCCCCACTAGGCCGATCGCGGGCAGCACAGAGTCCAACCCCTCCAAGGACATATCCCTGCTGGTCCAGTGGATCGCTAAGCCCGATCACCGGGATGCAAGATGTGCAACCCCAAGAACAGATTCCTGGTGGTCAGTGGACCGCTAAGCCGATCGCGGGCTGCAAAATGTGAAACCCCCAGACCAGATCCCTGGTGATCTGGTGTCCCCCACTCCACCGACCCACAGGCCCCACCACCCGCTCCCCGGCAGCCGGCAGCATCCCACCCGCCTGCCGCCCGCGCCCCGCTGACTGACTGCCGGTGAGATTCTCGCCCAGTGGTGCAGGCGAGAGCCAATGGGTGTGCAGCCCTACCGTACAAGCAGTCAGATATATGAAATTCTTATGCGGTATGGGCTGCCGCCCATTTGCTGTCTGCGATCGGGCTGGTGGGGGTATTTACTAATTATGCCCAGCGATCGGGCTGGTGGAGTTTGTTAAAGCTTATGCCACCGATCGGGCTAGTGGGGGGTTATAGCTTATGCCCACGATCGGGCTAGTGGGGGTTTATTAAAGCTTATGCCCGCGATCGGGCTGGTGGGGGGGTTATTTAACCCTATGCCCGCGATCGGGCTGGTGGGGCACAGGGAGTAGGTTGAGGGCCAGCCACAGGTGGCAGCTGCTGTGTTGCACCCTGCAATGTGGCAGCTCACCTGTGGGTGGCCCTCGACTACTCCTTTGTTTTAGCTCAAAGTTGTGCAGGTGCAGGTTGGGGTTGTGCCTGCACAACTCTGCATAGCCCACTGAATATCGGGCTGTGCAGTTTATGCATGGTTCCTCCCCCTCCGGTTCAGCATGCATTCATTTGCATTGCGCTGTTGCTCAGCTTGACTTGGGGGGCACAACTGCCTCCTGCTGAATATGGCAGAATGGCGCAATTTCGGACTTACGCAGGCGCAACCCTATTGCGCATGGCGCAACTCTTTTGAATATCCAGCCCAATGCTGTTAATTTATAGTAGTGTGTCTTCGATGTAGCCTCCATAAATATGTTCATGTGAGAACAATTTTGTTTTATGTCAGATTGGTAAAGACGTTTCTGCCACACTCTGCAATTTCAGGAACATGTACTATATGAACACACAAAACTCATTTCTTTGAGGGTTTCTGTGCGAAACTACATCACATATGTGTATAACTAGAAATAGTACATGGCATCCTGATGCCCCTGTCTCCTGCCCCACAGTTGAAGCTGCTGCACCATGCTTCCCTCTGTGTCCCATCCCCACAGTTAGGGCCAATGCACCCTCTGGCCCCCTGTCCACACCTCCGCAGACAGGGCTGCTGTGCTCTGCTAAACCATAGAGTCCCAGGGTCTCTGCTTCCACAGGGCTATTGCACCATGTTGCCCTAGGTCACCAAAGGTGGGGCTTTTGTTGCACCCTGCTACCCACTTCCATTGTCCTGAATGGGCTGGGCCACTGCACCACATGCACCCCATCTCACAGTCAGGGCTGTTGTACTCTGATGCCCACCTATGTCCTGCCTTACATGGAAGGCTTCTGCACCGTGCAGTCCTCTGTCCTCTGCAACCACTGCACCCTGCTGCACCACAAAACCTCTAGCCTCCACAGTTAGGGATGCTGCACCATGTTGCTCCCTGCCACCAGTGTCAGATCCTGTAGTACACTGCCCAAACTGCTTGAAAGAAAAAAAAATATATTTTCATCTTGTGTTATATGGTGAGGGACAGAGGGTAGCAGGGTGCAGCAGCCTTGACTTTTGGGGAAGGAGACAGGGGACCTGTCAGGGTACATCAGCTCAAACACTGGAACATAGTGCAGCAGACTCACCAGTTTAGGACACGGGACATTGGCAGAAGGGTGTAGCAAAGGATCTGACCCTGGTGACAGGGGGCAACAGGGAGAAATTGCCCCATCTGTGGGGACAGGGTGTAACACACACCCTACCTTGCCATATAGCAAGTGGCAGCATGGTGCAGCAGCCCTAACTGTGGTGGCATGGGGCTCTGGGGCACAGCAGGCTACAGCAGTCTTGACTGTGTAGACAGGTGCCTTGGATGTGGTGGCAGAGACAAAGGACAGCATGGTGCAGAAGCCTTGACTATGTGGCAGGACACGGGGAGGGGCATCAAGGTACAGCAGCCCTGACTGTGGGACAGGGTGTGAGTGGTGCAGCAGCCTTGCCCAGTTAGGGCAATGGAAGTGGGTAGCAAGTACAGCAAATACCCCACCTGTGGTGGCCTGAGGCAGCATGGTGCAGCAGCCGGAACTATGAAGGCAGTAGACCTGGGACTCTAGTCCTTAGCAGAGCACAGCAGCCCCAAATGTGGAGAC
Organism: Neoceratodus forsteri; assembly: GCA_016271365.2. NCBI lineage: Eukaryota > Metazoa > Chordata > Ceratodontiformes > Ceratodontidae > Neoceratodus > Neoceratodus forsteri. Next base: position 114,283,330 of record JADMNL010000027.1, read on the forward strand.
AGGAACAGGGGACAAAAGGGTGCATTGGCCCTTACTGTGGAGGGGGCAGAGGGAAACAGGGTACAGTAGCCTCAGCTGTTTATGCAGGAGGCAGCAGGGTGTGGCAGGCTCCACTGTGTGGAGAACACAGTGGGCAGTGGGGTGCAACAGCCTCAAATGGGGGAAGGAGACAGGGGGCTTGTGGGGCAGGAGACATGGGGCAGCAGAGTGCTGCTGCCTCAACTGTTGGGCATATGGGGCATCAGGATGCCATATAGTATTTCTAGTTATACACATACATAATGTACGTTTACACAGAAATCCTCAAAGAACTGAATTCAGTGTGTTCATACAGTACATGTTCCTGAAACAGCAGAGTGTGGCAGAAACCTGTTTGACAATCTGACATAAAACAAAATTGTTCTCGCATGAATATACTTATGCAGGCTACATCAAAGACACACTACTTCTATGAATTAACAACATTTAGTTTATTTTAAATGCATTAAACTACCCTATGCCATATAGCCAGTAAACAATGCAGAATGTTGATGAGGCAGAACTGACAGCTGTAATAAAGACACAGTCATTTCTCACAAACATTCATACCACTTCAGTTTAGCATTGAAACTCACAATGATCAACCTTTAATGAGTACAGAATGACAAATATTACCGTAACGCCTAGGTGGCGCTATCCCAAGGCCTACTACCCCTGCCCGCTTGGCTAGTAGCAGGTTAAGGGACCCGAGTTCTGAAATGGGTGCCTCCACCAGGAGGTCAGGGTTGATAATAGTCAAGCTAACCTGGGCACAGCCCCCCGGGACACTGTAACCCCCCTTTCCTTACTAGTGGCTGGAACAATACACAATAATCACTTTCACAATACCCCTGATACATCACACAAGTACCCACACTGTTTGCACTTGTCACCAGGGCTTTCCTCTGGCCTGGCCCTGGGGCCCCCCTGTAAAACAAGGTTATACACAGCAAATAACAGCAGTACAATACTCTTGCACAAACTGGAACCACAGTCAGGGTAAATGAAAAAAAGAGTTAGATCTGATTTATTTAAGGGACTTGAACAAGGGAGGGGATTAATCAGGTTAATTTACTTAAAGGCTGTATCAATCAAACAGTTATGCATGTTCTTCAGGGTCCATAAACAGTCACACACTCTGGGTACCTAGATGGAGAATGGTGGGCTAGCCAGGAATGTTGCAGCTGGTTGGGGCCCTGTGATGGAAGAAAACAACATGCACAACACACACTATTTGTAATCTGGGGCCGGAGAGCTCAGTTCATGAAAAGAAAACAGCAAGACAATCAGATGACACACTTTTAGATTAGGCTGTTGTTGCAGGGAGCTACCCTGATGATTACTCTTGATACCCAAGACTGGACACAGGTTGGATGAAAATCGAGAGAGCAGGTGTTTAATCTGGAGTGCCAGGAGAAGCAGGGCCCACACGAATCGCCGAGGCGTCATTCCTGTTCAAGCATGCAGCAGGGGGTTGATCCCCAGGCAGGTCTCTTGTCGATGGCTTTCTCTGTGCAGCGGGTAGTCTGGCTGGGCCAGTGTGGCAAGGCCCCGGCCAAATGGAGACAAATTCGGATACAGTCCGTTTTGGACTGGATACTGCTTCCAGCAAGCAGAACACAGTTCACACAGTGGAGAAACAAATCACAACCTACTAACAACTCACAGCACATTTACATGTAAGGAAATTCTACTGTACCAGGCAAACCGCTCTCCGGTCATGATTGCAGAGTCTCTGCACAAACCGGGGATTCAAAAGCAGCTGGAAATCCTGACAGGCCGATCGCATTCAGCAAAATCTTAGATCTTCTTCAGGTATGAGCCTGGTAAAAATCAGTGGCTTACTTCGTTCTCACAAACTCGGATTTAGTCCAAAATGATTCTCTTTTCTCCCTCTCGTGGGCATGAGCAGACATACAGGCCACAACTCAGGCCTTTCCACAGTTCTCCTGCGCGAAGCTACTCAGACGGCTGCTTGACTCTCAAGCTGTTGCTTCTTCAGCTCCCAACTTAGATCTGACTCAACTGCCAGCAAGCTTGGGACTTTCTCCAGAATCCAGAAGGTTTTGTTGGCTGATGTGTCTGTCAGTTACAACAAAGGCTTCCCCTTCAGGTGCAAAAAGGCACCAAAAACCCCAAACTACAATTCCTACAGATTTTGACTCCAGACAGCTCCTGTAGTCCAGCTCCATTTTAGGTCCCACCAGTACTGATTGGTCCAATTTTAAAGTTCAGGACCAAGATAGTGGAGATAAACAAAACAGTCCTTGCTGCAAAGAAGGCAGGTTAGACAAACTACATTATCGTTATTACTCTAAATGATTTTCAGCAAATAGTTACATCTTTCAACAGAGCTCCCTCTCAGATTAATTATGACTGCAATCCAGGCAGCTCTTAAAGAGACAGTGCACAGAGGCTATACAGGCACTCTCTGGCAATCACATTTAAACTGCTAAAACGCAGGACACCAGCCTGGCAGTGAGCATTTAGGCAAGCTTGAGGCAGACTTTTCAGGAACCCCCATTTGTAGGGTGGTTACACCCTTCCCTGCTGGGAGAAAACTTGGCGTCCGCGTCAAGCCTGTACCATCACAATATTGCAAATGCAAACTATACGAGACATTTATACCATTAACATGTTATGCAAGTGACATCTGATACATCAGTCAACGTAAACTTATACCTTTACTATACATATTCTCTCCACTTCACAATACTATATCCATTCTGACAATACATCATGCATATTTCACACAGGTAATTTACACATTACTATGCAGAATCATATAATAATTTCTTGTACGTTGAACAATGTAGGAGTGGGCCCTTCCCTATCAGCTAACTTGGGGCTAGATGGGGCAGGGGCACCATACCCAGAAGGCAGAACAATTAACCTGGAATTTGGCACTTAGGCTCAGTTTAGGCAGTGAGCTCTGAGAAACATAAACCCCTTTGTGGACCACATTGAGAGGCAAATCCACTGGCCTCTCAGGAGAATCATAACTGAAGTGTACTACTGGCTTGACAGCTCGGCCAGTCTTTCTGAGGGGGACAACTACAGGCTCTGTGCTCTCAGCACTGGTCTGGGGACTCTTGTCACTTGTGAGGGGTGCCTCTGACTGGATGGGAACATCCAAACTTGGGGCACTGTCGGCTCCTTGCTCTGCAGGCTCTGTTTCTACAACACTTGACTCATTTTGCGAAAGCTCAGGCACAATCAAACTTTGAGGCGCTGAAGAGGGGTTGTCGGCACTCTCATGGTGTTCCTCAAATTCTGGTATGTCACCAGAAAGACTCATTCCATCAGCCCCTCCCTCAGGCAAATCATACAGTTTCACAATACACAGAGACTAAGCATCTTCAGATATGATACTTTGCACTACACTTGCAGGGAGCATTGGCTCCAAGGACAAAGCTGGGGGTTTAGGTAGTCCAGAAGGCCCAGCTTCATCCCCACAATTAATCATGGGGTTTCCTTGAAACAGCTGACTCAGTTCATAAGAGGGGTAATAGGCATAGTGGCACTCACTTTCATCAGAAGTGGACTGACAGTCACTATCATTCTGGGCCTGCTGCGGAGGAAACCTTAAATCTGTGACCACTGGGGTAGGTTGACTCTGTCTCTTTCTTGCAGCAGCATGAGTCACCAGCCCAGTGGGCTCAATTTCTGGGGGTTCAGCCTCAATCATGACTTGGCCAATAGGTAGCAAGTGGTTACAGTGCATGGTCTTGACAGCTTTGGAGTTGTTCTCTGGGCACATCTCGTACACAGGTAAATCATCCAACATTCCAACTACTACATGGGGAAGATGGTGACACCGATCAGCAATTTTGTGTTTACCATGCAGTCCCAAATTGTGTAACAACACACGGTCTCCAGATCGAAGCTCTTGAGCCTTTACTTTTTTATAATGTCTCTCTTTGTTGGCTAGATTTCTCTTGGCGGTCATTGCCTGGGCCAGTTGATAGGCATGGTTCAATTGAGCTTTCAGTTTTTGTACATATTGCAAGTAGTTTTTGGCTCAGACCCCATCTGGAGAGACCCCAAAACAGACATCAACTGGCAGCTGGGCTGCTATCCAGAACTTGAGGCAGTAGGGGGAGAACCCAGTAGCATCATTTTTCATGCAATTGTATGCGTGTACCAAGGTGCTAATCTGCTTGCTCCATTTATGCTTGTCTTTTGGGTGGAGGGTGCCCAACATGTTTAGAAGGGTGTGGTTAAAACGTTCTGGTTGAGGGTCTCCCTACGGGTGATAAGGGGTGGTTCTTGAGTTTCACACCCCCCATAGAGAGAGCATTTCTTTGATTAGTCGACTCCCAAAGTCTCTGCTTTGGTCAGAGTGGATCCGCTGGGGGGCACCATAGTGGCAAAGAAATTTTCCACTAGCACCTTGCCACGGTAGATGCCTTTTGATCTTTGGTGGGAAAAGCTTGTGCATACTGTGTGAAATGATCCGTAACCACTAACACATTGCCAATGTTCCACTGATCAGGTTCTAAACACAAGATGTCTATGCAGACTAGTTTCATGGGGGTGCTGGTAGTAATATTAACAAGGGGGGCAGCCCTCTGAGGCAGGGCTTTTCTTTGCAGGCAGCGACTACAAGTCTTTACATGGTGCTCAACATCAGCCCCCATTTTGGGCTAGTAGAAGCAAGATCATACCACATCAAGGGTTCTGTCAATGCCGAGGTGCCCCATGTGATTGTGGAGGGACCTCAGTACCAAATCTTTAAAGGCCACTGGCTGGACCAATGGTTGCTTGTCTACTTTGCCACTATGATCTACTGTCTCTCTAGACAACAGCTGATTGAGCAACTTCAATCTGGGGCCTTCTTTAAACAATAAAGCAGTTCGCAAGTCAGTGGAATGTAACTTAGACACATCTTTCACTGCACGCAGGGCATCAAGTGCTGGCTGAATCATAGGACCTTGGGACTGAGCCCACTGAATGCTGTCATTGTCAAATTGAGGTAGTGCACTAATATCTAGAGCAGAGAAGTGGCAATAAGCAGCAGGTATGCAGGTGTCAGAAGGGTCCAAGCAATCTACTAAACAGTCCACTGTGTCCGCAGGCATCTGTTCATCTCTATCAAACTTTTGGCACAATACTCGAATGTCAGGTTCAGACAGCCTGACCCAATCACTCTTGAAAGTGAGCCTTTGTGATAGGGTGTCAGCATCAATATGGTTCAGGCCCAATCTGTATTCGACAGCATAATCATAGGTTGATAATGCAGAAAGCCACTGGTGCCAGTTGCGTCTAACTTAGCTGAAGTCTGTACATAGGTCAATGGGTTATTGTCAGTCTTCACCAATATCTTTGCCCCATAGAGGTATTCATGAAACTGGTCAACGATGGCCCATTTTAGTGCAAGGAACTCCAACTTATGCACAGCGTAGTTTCGTTCAGACGGGGTCAAGCTTCTACTGGTGAAAGCTACTGGTCTCAGATCATCCTTATGGTCTTGATATAGCACTGCTCCTAAACCCTGCAGATTAGCGTCCTTATGCAACACATAGGGTTTGGTGGGGTCAGCATAGGCGAGGATGGGGGCATGGGTTAGCTGGTATATGATCTCGTGGAAGGCTGCTTCACAGTCGGGCATCCACCAGGGCCCGAAGAGTTCACCTGGGCGGAAGTATACTTTTTCTGGTTCTTTAACGGACCTTTTTTGTATTTACGATTGGTAGGAGGGTAACCCTGGGTAAGGTTCAAGAGTGGGCTAATCACCTTGGAATAGTCTTTTATGAACCTGCGGTAGTAGCCACAGAACCTCAGAAAGCATTGTAGTTCTTTTAGACTATGGGGCTGGGGCCAAGTAGTCAGTGCTTCAACCTTACTGGGATCAGTCTCTATCCCTTTTGTATATACTATGTGCCCCATATACTTCATGGAGGTTTGGAAAAAATGGCACTTGTCAATGGACAGCTTGAGGCTGAAGTCTTCCAGTCAGTCTAGGACTTTAAACAGTCAGTTCTCATGCTCCTCTAAGGTGCCCCCAAACACAATGACATCGTCCAAGTACACCAGGCATTTCAGCAAATTCATATCTCCCACCGCATGTTCCATCAATTGCTGAAAGGTGGTCGGGGTGCCCGATATCCCATGTGGCATCCTCAGAAACTCACAGAACCCCAATGGACAGATGAAGGCTGTTTTCTCATGGTCTTCCGGGGCCATCGGGATCTGGTAGCATCCACTGCGAAGATCCAACACCGAGAACCATTTGCTCCCATTCAAGCAGTCCAGGGCATCCTGTATATGAGACATAGTATATTGGTCTGGGCTGGTCTGCCGGTTCAGGGTTCAATAATCAACACACATCCTCATAGACCCATTCTTCTTATGCACAACCACAATGGGAGAGGCGTATGGCTCCTGGATTCTTGTATCACGCCAGCAGTGACCATTTCCTACAGGTGTCTTCTCACATCATCTATGTCTGCTGGGGCTAGGCATCGGGACCTCTCTCAAAATGACCGTTCACCATGCAGGCGTATGTAATGCTCCGCACCCTGGACACATCCCAATGAAAACACTTGGTCTCTCTGGGCAAGTCTCTTGCTAATTCTAGCCTTCCATTCAGCTGGCAACGGGAAGTCACCAAAGTCAAACAAGTCTGGGGTCACTCTCTCCTTCTGACCAGGGTGCTTGTTGCTGGACAATACTGCCGTGTCTGTGCAGTGTACCATAGCTAGGGTGCACCCTCTGTTCACCTGGATCTCCCCATCTGACACATTGTGAATCTGGACCATCACTCATTGTGCATAGGCATTGGCATGAGCAGGCAAAATTCTGGGCTTGATCAATAATTCCTCTGGCAATTTTTGATCACCTGGCGCATTCAACAACAGTATTTTGTTCTTGACATTTTTCCAGAGATGGACCTCCCCTTGAATAGTACACTGGGCGTTAGGGGCCAGTACCATTGAATCGGGATCCTTCTTCCACACGATCCCCTCTAGTTCATCCTCGTCTACTTCCTTGGGTTTCTGTTGCAAGTCATAGGCCCTCTTGATCAGAGCTGAAATTCTTAGGGCCCTCCCAGTCCATCGTCCCTGTTTCTTGTGACAGAGTTGCACCAGTCTCTCAAACATATGGGCGTTTGTCCCAGTTAACACAGGGACCCAATCATACAGTCCGGTGGGGGGACACACTAGGGCCAATATCTCTACTCACTCGTCTACACCCGTTACAGTTGCAGGAAAAGACAACCGGAGGCGGACATACCCTAGGTAAGGATAAGACTTGTCACTCAGGCCCCACACATGTAGGCCTTCCAGGGATTGCAAAGGCACATCATATAAGTGTTTGTTATACCAGTCCTGGAATACAGTGGTCACTTGCGCACCCACTGTCAAGCACAGCCCGAGTATGAATACCATTCACAGTCACCGTAGTCTCCATTGAAGGGCCCACTATTTTGGACCAGTCTGGAGAGGCTGTAGCAGAGGCCTGGACAGACGATTTAGTCACAAAGAAATTTGAGTTAGGGTTTTCTCAAACCCTCACTGCGGTCATTTTGGGCACCCCTTGGCCATTGATTTGCTTTTCGGAGCGCCCCTTGGAGTCTGTTTACTACTCTTTCTAAGTCCTTCTGAGACCAGCATTCTCTTTTCATATGGCCATCCTTTCCACAGTTGTGACAAATGATAGCCTCCTGGGTCATCCTGGGAGAGAACATAGTATGAGGAACTGAAGCTGTAGTAAGAGATTGAGGTCTAGTATCTGCTTGCAGCAGTGGGAGTAGTGCAGTGTGTCTTAACAGTTCCTTTAGTGTGGCAGTCAGTTCGGTGATCTCAGCCTTGGAGCCACCCTTGGTAGCGGATGCCTGAGGGTGCACCCCAACCCCCATGGCAGTCACGTCCTGAAAGGGACCAGAATTTTGTTCCATGGTGGAAACCCTTGCAGAGGCACTCTTCTTAAACTCTCGGACTTCCTTCAGTAGCTCGTCTTTCCAATGCTGGGCCTAGGGTGGGAAGTTCTTTGCATTCTCAGAGTGCTCATTAAGTGCCGACTTTTGCCCCTGAGCCTCACTTGGCTGATCACTCTCGGTCGCTTGCGCAGCAGTAGCAGATGTGGGTGCAATTCCCCATGGGGTCGCCTTTGCTCAACCCCCCAAATTTCTTTCATTAGCTCGTCATGGGGGGGGGGAGCTATTCCAGTCGGGTGGCAAGGCGCAACTGAAGCAGTAACAATTCTGAAAATGGAGTAGACTTAAGAATCTGGTCCAGCCTAGTTTGATCTAATTCATTTGATGGCAAACTACCCTTTCTGAGGCACTCTTGTAGCAGCTTTTCAAGCCAAGGTACACACACAGACAATGGCTCCCCTGGGTACTGCTGAGCGTTTCTTACTCTCCACCACAGATCCTCATCTGAATCCGGGCTCCCATACGCATTCTCCAATGCATCAAGATAGTCCTGTGCAGTTGCTCCGGGGTTATTGGCCCACTTGGTATGGATGGTAGCCAGGGCAGGACCTCGGAGGCTCTCACTCAACCTCTTTTGTTTCTCTGCTTCTGAGCTTTGCCATTCAAGTACTAGAGAGGCAACATAGTCTATCCAGGTCTCCCAGTCATCCTCCCCCCTCAGGGTTGGGGAGGGTGCCCGAGAAGATTCTCAGGCTTCGGTAGGAATCATGACTAATGGCTGGTACAGATATGGGGCCAGCATTGGCATGGGCACAGAAGGTAGGGCAGTAACAGGTGCTGGAGTGGGAGGGGTGTTGGGGAAGGAACACCCCCAGTTGACAGGAATAGTTTCTTAAAGTCCTCTACGGTTTTCCCTTCCTCCAGCAATAACTTAGCAAATTTCTCCTCAAAAGTCTCAGATAATGGTGGGAGCTCATCCTCCCTGGGGTCTTTACTGTCTTTGTTATCACTCTTCAGGCAGCGGGAACCCCTTCTGGGGCAATAGTCTGTGGCACTTTAGAGCTGTTCACGAGGTCACTATACTCTACCAAGGCTATGAAAGTTTGGACGATCAAATCAGCCTGTCGACCCACCACCACAGGGTTTTTTGAACATTCAACTTTGGAGAGTGCTCCCTCTACAGTGTCTTTACTGGTACCCAGGGGAATATCCAGTATAAGTAGAGCATTTTGGGCGTCGATCACCTGCCCAGTACACCACCCTACCAACTGGTGTACAGTCATTTCTACTGGGGTAGCCATTAATTTTTAACAATAATTCATCATTTTTGGTCACTAGAAGGCACAAAATCCCAGCGGTGAGCCTCCAAAATGTAACCCCTAGGTGGCGCTATCCCAAGGGCTACAACCCCTGCCCACTTGGCTAGCAGCAGGTTAAGGGGCCTGAGTTCTGAAACAGGTGCCTCCACCCAGAGGTCAGGGTTGGTAGTGGTCACGCTAACCTGGGCACAGCCCTCCGGGACACTGTAACCCCCTCTTTCCTTACTAGAGGCCAGAACAATACACAATAATCACTTTCACAATACGCCTAATACACCACATAAGTACCCACACTGTTTGAACTTACCACCAGGGCATTCCTCTGGCCCGTACCTGGAGACCCCCAGTAAAACAAGGCTATACACAGCAAATAGCAGTACAGTACTCTTGCACAAACTGGAACCACAGTCAGGGTAAATGCAAAAAAGAGTTAGATCTGATTTATTTAAGGGACTTGAACAAGGGAGGGAAGTAATCAGGTTAATTTACTTAAAGGCTGTATCAATCAAACAGTTATGCATGCACTTCAGGGTCCATAAACAGTCACACACTCTGGGTACCCATATGGAGAATGGCGGGCTAGTCAGGAACATTGCAGCTGGTTGGGGGCCCTGTGATGGAAGAAAACAACATGCACAACACACACTATTTGTATTCCGGAGCCGGAGGGCTCAGTTCGTGAAAAGAAAACAACAAGACAATCAGATGACACAGTTTTAGATTAGGCTGTTGTTGCAGGGAGCTACCCTGATGATTACTCACGATACCCAAGACTGGACACAGGCTGGATGAAAATCGAGACAGCAGGTGGTTAATCTGGAGTGCCAGGAGAAGCAAGGCCTACACGAATCGCCGAGGCATCGTTCCTGTTCAAGCGTGGAGCAGGGGGCTGAACCCCAGGCAGGTCTCTCGTCGATGGCTTTCTCAGTGCAGCGGGCAGTCTGACTGGGCCAGTGTGGCAAGGCCCCGGCCAAATGGAGACAAATTCGGATACAGTCCATTTTGGGCTGGATACTGCTTCCAGCAAGCAGAACACAGTTCACACAGTGGGGAACCAAATCACGACCCACTAACAACTCACAGCACATTTACATGTAAGGAAATTCTACTGTTCCAGGCAAACCGCTCTCCGGTCACAATTATAGAGTCTCTGCACAAACCGGGGATTCAAAAGCAACTAGAAATCCTGACAGGCCGATCGCATTCAGTAAAATCTTCAGTCTTCTTCAGGTATGAGCCTGGTAAAAATCAGTGGCTTACTTCATTCTCACAAACTCGGATTTAGTCCAAAGTGATTCTCTTTTCTCCCTCTTGGGGGCAGCAGACAGACATGCAGGCCACAACTCAGGCCTTTTCACAGTTCTTCCATGTGAAACTACTCAGACAGCTGCTTGACTGTCTCAAGCTGTTGCTTCTTCAGCTCCCAACTTAGATCTGACTCAATCGCCAGCAAGCCTGGGACTTTCCCCACAGTCCAGAAGGTTTGGTTGGCTGATCTGTCTGTCAGTCACAGCAAATGCTCCCCCTTCAGGTGCAAAAAGGCACCAAAAGCCCCAAACTACAATTCCTACAGATTTTGACTCTAGACAGCTCCTGTAGTCCGGCTCCATTTTAGGTCCCACCAGTACTGATTGGTTCAATTCGGCAGTCCAGGACCAAGATAGTGGAGATAAACAAAACAGTCCTTGTTGCAAAGAAGGCAGGTTAGACAAACTACATTATCATTATCACTCTAAATGATTTTCAGCAAATAGTTACATCTTTCAACAGAGCTCCCTCTCAGATTATTTATGACGGCAATCCAGGCAGCTCTTAAAGAGACAGTGCACAGAGACTATACAGGCACTCTCTGGCAATCACATTTAAACTGCTAAACCGCAGGACACCAGCCTGGCAGTGAGCATTTAGGCAAGTGCAAGGAAGTCTTTTCAGGAACCCCCATTTGTAGGAGGGTTACATTAAGCTAATCTGTCTAAACACAAACTAGATGGGTTAATAAACATGTTGGAGTGAAAACAATTAGCTCTACAGACTTCTCTGACTTTGCAGTGCTTCAGTCTCCTTGGTTAATAAGGGACTTAATTGCTTAAGCAGCAGGCAGGACAGGTATGATGTCCTCACTCACTGATGGGGATAGAAACATCTTCACTGTTTCTTCACTGTTTTCTGTTACTGCAGAGAACATTAACACATGCTGATTTAAAGAAAACTAGACAACCAAACTGTTATGTGTAGTGCAGCTTTAAGAAATGTTAGACAGTACAGCTTTAAGAAATGTACTTCCTGCAACTCTTCCTGTGTGTGTTGAGTTCAGTTTTCCCCTTATATCTGAGCTGAATGGAAGTAAACAGAGAAGGCCTAAATTTCTGTGGTGCATGTTTTCCTTATTACCAAAACCCTGATGTGTTTAAGGTACTTATTTTCGGCCACCAAATACAACAAACTGGCGACAAGGATGGTGAAAATTTTCATAGCTCCAGCTTACTGAATTGCACCATTTTGTGACTTTCTGCACTGGAGGCAAGTAAGCAATTTGGAACTGTGCTATATCATGGAAACTTCAGCCAGCTTTGAGATTTTTACAGGAACAGACTAGGATACATGGTCCAGATGATTTGATCAGTGGTTATTACTTAATCCTGCCATATAATCTGCAAATGATCCGCTACAAGGGGAGCTTATTCGATCTGCTTTTTGAACTTTCTTGGGAAGTGAAACCTTCAAACTGTTATGCAGTCTGTGTGCACTGGACCGGCCAGAGGATTTGTCATATCAAGAGCTAAAGGCTAAATTGAATACACAATACAGTTTAACAACTTTCCCAAGGGCTGAACGTTATAAATTCTACAGTTATCAGCAGAAACCAGGTCAGTCATTACAGTCTTATTTGGCTGAGATCAAACTCTTAGCTCTCACATGCGAGTGGAGCAAGGAGCATCTTGAATCTAATTTAGCTGATAAGTTTGTTATGGGGTTGAATAATAAACATCATATTAAGCAATTACTTTCTGTAAGTGTCAAGAAGTCTGCTGATGAACTTTTACAGATGGCACTGATGTATGAGGCTGCAGAAAATGAGGCACATGCTAAGATGAACACTAAAAATGAGGTACAAGTAACTGCAGTAAACCCCAAATTGAAACAGCTCAAACCTAAGTCTAAGCCACTGTTCTCAAAGAAAACTTCAACCACTCCACCCAAACTGCATGACCAGTGTAAATGTGCATCATTTGGTTCTTTTCAGCCTAGCAGGGACCAGTGCAAATTCAAAGAAGTTCAGTGTCATGCCTGTAAACGTCAGGGTCATATTGCTAAAGTTTGCTGGAGCAGGAGAACTGCAGTGATCAGTTCACAGAGCACAGACATTGCAGTGGTTCCTACTGCACCACAAATGCAGACTAAAGATATTCCTCCTTTCTATGTGTTACTTCAATTGCCACAACTGAAGCGTCAGTTACATTTATTGGTAGACTCTGCTTCCCCAGTTACTTTTATTAACCATCAGACATGGTCTGATCTGGATAAGCCACCATTAACTTCTTGTAATAAGTTGCCACATGCATTTGAAGGGCAACCAGTTCAGCCACAGGGCTGGTGTACCACTTTAGTATGCAAGACTGATTCTCCTAGTACACCTTTAACTTTTCTGGTTTCAAAAAAGGGTGTCAACATTTTGGGCAGAGATGCTCAGGTTCTTCTAAACATTCATATTGATCCGGCAGATTTTGGCCTGCTTGCTGCTGTCCAGGTACCACAAAGCAATAATCCGCCTAAGCTTGGGGAGATTTTAGACATGTATCAAGAGCTGTGGGAAGGCCTGGGACGTTACACAACAGCTAAAGCCAAGCTAGTTACAAAACCTAATGCAGTCCCTAAGTTTTGTAAACCACTGAAACTTCTTTTTGCATTAAAACCGGTGGTGGGGGCAGAACTGGACAGACTGGAAAAAGCAGGTGTGCTGGAAAAGGTTTCAAGTTCAGATTTGGCTACTCCAATTGTCGTGGTATATAAACCAGGTGGTAAGGTTCGAATATGTGGAGATTTTAAGGTGACACTTAATCCAGTACTTAACACAGATGTATTTCCTTTACCCTTACCCAAGGAACTTTTTCACAGACTGAATGGTGGTGTGGGGTTCTCTAAACTGAAACTTGTTGATGCATACCTTCAAGTGGAGCTGGATACAGACTCTCAGAAATTGGTAGAATGGTTATGTTTTGGCCTTAGTTCCGCACCGGCTATTTTTCCAAAAGTGATTGAGCAAACAGTGGGTGATATACCAGATGTTGCTTGTTATTTGGATGATATCATTGTCATGGGCAAGACAGAAACACAACATTTACTTAATTTACAAAAGACTTTAGAGAGATTGCAACAGAGTGGATTCAGACTCAGGAGAGAAAAATTTCAATTTTGTCAACCAAGTGTCACGTACTTAGGTCACACTATTGACAAAGATGGAATTCGTCCGAATGATGAAAAGGTAGAAGCCATTGTGCACATGCCTGAACCGCAGAATGTTTCAGAGTTGCGTTCATTCTTGGGTATGGTGTGCTACTATGACCGTTTCATACCTGGCTTAGCCACTAAATGTGCTGTCCTAAATGAACTGTTACATAAGGGTACTCCATGGAAGTGGACCAAGGGCTACAGTAAGGCAGTTCAAGCCATCAAGCTCTCTCTATTCAAAGTGAATAATTTAACTCATTATGACCCTAACTTACCTATCACATTGGCCTGTGATGCTAGTACTATGGGTATAGGTACTGTCCTTTTCCATACAGATCCAGAAGGAGTGGAAAAGCAGACAGCCCATGCTTCACGCAAACTCACTGAATTAAAATAAATTATGGCCAGATTCAGACAGAGGCATTAGCAATTGTGTTTGGAGTTCAAAAATTTTGCCAATACTTGCTAGGTCGCAAGTTTCACCTGAAGACTGATCACAAGCCACTAGTGACAATTTTCACTCCATAAAAAGGAATTCCAGAGACAGCTGCTAGCTGACTTCAATGATGGCCATTAATTTTGTCTGCCTATAATTTTGAGTTTACATACCAACCAATGGACCAGCATGGACATGTGGATACCTTGTCAAGGTTACCAATATACAGAGAAATGGAATTTGATATGGGACTTAAAGAGGAGTCATTAGTATGCCAGGTGGGACCAGACAGTTTTTCAGGGCAATTCGAAGATATGGAGGACTGTACTGTTGTGTGTGCAATGGAGCTACAACAGTTAGATCAGCTTCCACTACTAGAAAAATAGACTATAAACATAGACTTTGACAGCAGATAAGGACCGCTTGGTCCACCTAGTCTGCCCAGTTCCCTACCTACAGGATAAGCTACAGATCCTATTTAACCAACAGCCTATTTCTTCCTATCCCCCACAAGAATTGCCTTATGTCTGTCCCATACATTCTTGAATTCTCCCAGTTTTAGTCCCCACAACCTCCTCAGGAAGGCTGTTCCATGCATCCACCACCCTCTCTGTGAAAAAATACTTCCTCACATTGCCCTTGAGCCATCCCCCCTCTATCTTCAAATTGTGTCCTCTTGTTCTTGCACATCTCTTTTTCTGAAAGATGTTACCCTCTTGGATTTTGTTGATTCTACTGAGGTACTTAAAAGTTTCTATCATGTCCCCCCCCTCCTTTCCTCAAGGGTATACATATTAAGCTCCTTTAGACTCTCCTCGTATGACTTCTCTTGCAGACCCTGCACCATTTTAGTTGCCCTCCTCTGGACTGCCTCCATCCTGTCTATGTCCTTGTGGAGTTGGGGTCTCCAGAACTGGATGCAGTACTCCAGATGATGTCTCACCAACTGTCTGTACAGAGGGATAACAACTTCCTGTTTTCTGCTGGTGGTGCCTCTTCTTATACATCCCAGTAGCCCCCCAGCCCTCCCTACTGCCTTCTCACATTGCTTGCTAACCTTAAGGTCATCTGATATGATTACCTCCAGGTCCCTTTCCATTTCTGTTGTTGTTACTACCTCCCCCCCCCCATTATGCACTTTCCCTGGGTTTTTGTTTCCCAGGTGCATTATTTTGCACTTCTTTGCACTGAATCCAAGCTGCCGTACTTCTGACCATTCCTCCAACCTTGCCAAGTCCCTTCTCATCCTTTCCACGCCTCCTTGTGTATCAACCCTGCTGCACATCTTTGTGTCATCTGCAAAGAGGCATAAGTTTCCTTCCAGTCCCTCTGCAATGTCACTTATAAAGACATTAAAAAGGACTGGACCCACTACTGAACCCTGCGGTACCCCACTAGTAACCCCTCTTTCTTCAGAGTGGACTCCATTTACAACTACCTTCTGTGTCCTGTTGACCAGCCAATGTTTTACCCAGGCTACCACCCTGGGACCCACTCCAAGGCTAGTTGATTTGATTATTAATATTTTGTGTGGGACTGTGTCAAATGCCTTGCTAAAGTCTAGGTAGGCTATGTCCACAGCCCCTTCCTGGTCTACTACTTTGGTCACCCAGTCAAAGAAATCAATTAGATTCATCTGACATGATCTTCCCACTGTGAACCCAGGCTGCCTTGGGTCCTATGCCCCACTGGCCTTTAGGTACTCAACAATTCTTTCCTTCAGAAGTGATTCCATCACTTTCCCTACCACAGAGGTCAAACTGACAGGTCTGTAGTTTCCTGCCACTGTCTTGCTCCCACATTTGTGAAGGGGAATCACATCCGCCTTCCTCCAGTCCTCAGGTACCACACCATCCTCCCACGATTTGTTAAAAAGGGTAGTCAGTGGTGTCATACTAAGGGTCATACTAAGGTTGGAAAGAAACTAGAGAGCCATGAGGCCTATAGGTGCTTCCTTACATTAATAATAACAGAGAATTAAATCAGATAGTATCAACTTGTCCAAGCGGGATTTAAACATAAATTTAGAGCTACTAGAAATAACTTCCATAGGTAAAGCATTCCAGGGTTTTATAATGCGTAAAGTATAAAATAATTTCTGGGCATTAAATGAAATCTCCTGTATTTTAACTGAAGTGGGTGACCTCTGAGATTGAAAGTATCATCTTTGAACATTAGTCCAAGATTAGTCAATAAATAAGGATCTTTCATAATATCAAACATAAGAAGAAGATCCCCTCTTAACTGTCTTGTAGTGAGAAACATTAAGTTTAATATAGTTAATCTGGAATCATATGATACTTGTAACCTTTTACACATTTAGAGTAATGTCTTTGAACTTTCTCAAGTCGTAAAATGTCATACTTCCTAAAGGGGCACCATAACCGGGAGGAGAAGTCCAGTTGCGGATGAACATAGGCTTTATATAAGGGCATTAACACATTTTTTGTCCCTTGATTTGACATTTCTCAGAATAGACCAGATGACCCTATTAGCTTTCAGTACTACGGCATTAATCTGGGAGTTAGGCCGGAAATCTTCTGTTACCACACCCCCAAATCTTTCTCTGTACTAGTACTATTCATCACTTTGTTGTCCAAGGTATATGAATGAAAAGGATTGGAAACTCCAAAATGCATAACCTTGCATTTATTATGATTAAGTTTCATACCCCAGAGATTAATCCATTTAGAGATGTTATGCAGGTCAGTTTGAATGGATGCAATCTGCTCAGGGTTGGAACACAACCCTCCAATTTTGATGTCATCAGCATATTTTATGGTATTAGAAAGACAGCTGTCTATTATATCAGATATGAACAATTGAAAAAGGCTAAGGCACAAAACCGAGCCCTGTGGTACACCACTAGTGATGTGTCCTATTCCTGACAATTGTTCATTTATCAAAACCCATTGCATTCTGACAGTCAACCAACTGGATATCCATCTAACAATAACAGGAGCAGTATTAATGGAGGCAAGTTTCTGTAATAGTGCCCAATGGGGGAGAAGGTCGAAAGCCTTACGCAATCAATCAATCAAATCTTTATGTGTTCAGGCGGACACCGTTGAGCAAGCTCATTTACAAGGTGGACCTGCGTTACACATGGTCATAAAGAAAACAGATAACATAATTGGCAGGGATACAGAAATAAGACACAGTACAAACATTGATTTAAAAAACAGTAATAAATGTGTTCAGTGGAACAGGCAAATTAAATATCTATTCTAACTTTGAGGATTAATCAGTACATCGAACCCAGATTGGAGATATAATCTGTATAGGGACTCAGAGAGGGAAGAATTAGGGATGGCCAGCTATGGCACCAAGAGGCATCGGCAGCCAAGCTCACAGCAAGGGGTTCGAGGCTCGTAGAGGCAGGGTAAGTAACGAAGAGCATGTTATGGCACAGACAGGCGACGGCTGCCCAGAGACAACAACAAGCGGCATCCTAGCAGTACTCCCAGAGAAATTTGGAGCTTGAGAAGCGTAAGCTGCTCTGGAAAATTACAGGTGGCGGTTTTGGAGGCGCCACCACAGATACACTTGATCATGCGGCGGCTATCCTTGGAGGACTTAGGGGGTCAGTGGCCCTAGGAGAGGAGAAATCAAAGCAAGAGTAAGATGATGAGAGGAAGGGTGAGGCAAAGGCAGGGGAAGAAGTGGGGGTAAGTGCGCTGACGAGGCGAGAAAGGCGTAGGTGAGTACAGAAGCTATAGCAAAACAAGGTCAATGGAAGCAGTGACATTTGTCTCCGATTAGTTTTGCATATAGGGACTTAAAAACTGCAATAGTTACTGTGGTTCTTAGTTTCAAAGTTTTCTGGATTTCATTCCAAAGCGACGGAAGTGAGTAGCTTATGGCCACATTCCCATATCATGTGCGGACCCTGGGGATATTCAGAGTGATAAAGGAGTAGCTCCTTAGGGCGTATTTTCCAACTTTGCTTAAGGGCAGGAGATCAGAGATGTAGCATGGTAGTTTTCCTGCAAGCGCTTTCAGAGTCCAAGTGGCCACGTTTCTTTTTTGTCTGGATTGAAGGGAGGTCCCGCCTACAGCAGCATACAGGGAACAGTGATGGGTGGAGGAGGGGAGGCCGGTAATGAAGCACAGTGCTCTGTGATATAGGACACCCAGCTTACCCAGATATAAGGTGTTGCAATGGCAGTAGATATGTCAGAGGAGTCTAGCAGGGAGATGAAGGTAGACTGTACAAGCTGATTCTTTGCCTCCATTGTTAGAAAGTGGTTTATCCGATAGAAGAGCCTAGTCTCTGTCTTAGCTTTTTTTACCATGTCCTCCAATTGTTCTCCGAAGGACAGCTTGTGGTCTAGCCAGATTCCCAGGTATTTGAACTTGGTGACATAGTCCAGGTTTTCCCCCAGGAAGGTATGATTGGGGGGTAAGGGCAGAGTGGGATAGTAGGTTGCCAGGAGAGAGAATCATCGCCTTGGGTTTTTTTGGCATTGAGTAGCAGTTTTTTATTGAGAAGCTGGTGTTGGAGGATGTCGAAGTCCGATTGTAATGCTTTACAGGTAGCTTCAGGTGTAGACCAGCTTAGGTACAGTACCGTATCATCTGCAAACAGGTGGATATTGGCATTCTTGATACCAAGGTCGATACTGTTAATGTATATGGTGAAGAGTATTGGTCCCAGTATGGATCCTTGAGGGACACCTCTAAGTAATGGTTTGGGGGGGACAGCTCCCCTTCTGCTATGACCTGCTGTTGCCTATCCATTAGGTAGTTCTGAAACCAGCCCATAGAGGTGGTATCTAGGCCTAACGCTTTTAGTGATGAAAGAAGTAGGGAGTGGTCAACAGTATCGAATGCTTTGCTGAGGTCCAGGAAGACAGCACAGACGAATTGTTTGTTGTCGAGGTCATGTAGCCAATCGTTGGTGACCTTGGCCAGTGCCGTGACCATACTGTGGTTCATACAGAAGCCTGACTGCATAGGATTTAGAAAATTTGTCTTTAGCTGGGAGTTTACTATTTTTTTCTAGGATTTTTGAAAGTATGGGGAGTAGTGAAATTGGCCTATAGTTATTTAGGTCACAAGGGTCCCCGGATTTAAAGAGCAGTATAATGTGGGCAGTATTCCATAGTTCAGGAAGGGACCCCTGGGACAGTGAGAGATTGAACAGATGGGTGATGGGCACTGCCAGTACATGCCAGGCAACTTTTATGAAGTAGGGGTCCAGGGCATCCACGTCGGCGCTTTTCTTGATTTCCAGGCAAAGTAGGTGCTTTTCAACTTCTTTTAAGGTAACTGGTGAGAAGGAGAAGGCGGTTTTCACTGGAATTGGGTTCAGAGGCAATATGTTCATCTGGGTGTGCAGCTCACAGGCAGGCGAGTTGTCGAAAGCCAGACCAGCAGAGGCAAAGTGATTGTTAAATGCTTGTAATATTTTGTTTTTGTCGCTAATGATGCCATTATTTGAGGATATTTTTGAGGGGAATGTATTACCTGTCGTGTGTCCAGTAAGATTTTTTATGGTGGTCCAGAATTTTGTTGGGCATTTTGAAGCGGTGTCTAACTCTGAATGATAGAATTTGGGTTTGGTTTTCCTGATCAGCTTTGTGCATAGGTTCCTAGCTGTTCTGAAGAGACACCAATCCTTATCCAGCTATGATTTACAACCGCATTTCCAAAGCTTGTCCCTGTTTAGTAAAGCAGCTTTGAGGTCTGCAGTAAACCAGCGGTATGTTCTTGGCTTTATATGGGTTTTGATCATGGGAGCCTGGGCATTAAGGGCATGGGTTAATGTTTCTTGGAAGATGGTAAAGGCATTGTTCACTGTTTTTGCTAGGTCGAAGTTCTGCCAGAGTGCAGAGGCCTTGAGGTCATTGATATAGGCCAGTGGGTCAAAGTTCCTTTTAGATCTCTTGGTCAAAAATCTCGAGGTTGGTTTGGGCATATGGCTAGATCTCATACCTGCGATAAAACAGTGGTCGCTAACATCTGCACGGAAGATTCCTGCATGGGAGAAAAGGTGGGGTTTATTTACTAATAAGACATCTAGAAGGATGCTACTTGATGGGTTTTTCTTATTGGTGCATGTAGGCTCGTTGATTAGTTGTGAGAGACCATGGGAGTCGCAAAAAGATTTAAGGGGGAGCGAGGTATTGGACAGCCAGTCATAGTTGAGGTCTCCATATTATAGTTTCAAGGTGACTGAGGTCCTTCTGTGATGACAGGTGGGTTAGTAGCTGTGGTCCCGCGGAAAGAGGTCTGTAGCAGCCGATTAGTCTGATGGCTGACGCAGGGGATGTTTCAGTTTTTAGGGACAGACATTCATATGCGTTAAAGAGTGAGGAGGAGTCAAGGATAGTGACTGAGAGTTTGTCCTTCGTGTAGATGACAACTCCATCGCCCCTGGTTTGTCTGTCAGCTCTGAATAGGAGATAATTCGGTATGGCAATCTCCTCATCAGGCGTAGATGGACGGAGCCAGGATTCTGTTATGACAAGCACGTTGGGTTCTGTATGAGTGATCCAAGCCTGTATACAGGACAGTTTTTAAGGAGGCTACATATATTAACATGCATGAAGCTGATACCCTTAAGCCTAGGGAGATCTGAGGGTGAGGCAATGTCTTTTGTGGGCCCATGATTGAGTTCCACGTTACCTGAACATAGTAGCAGGAGGAGTATAAGTTTCTTTAAGGCTGCAAGTGATATTTTAGAGATTTTCATTCTTCTCCTAGTGGAAGTATCATCTGAGTCTGTTTGCGGAGGCTTGTTATCCTGACATTACATAACATAGGGCCCTAGCTGTGAAGAACCACAGGGTGACTTCACTGCAGGGAGATGGCTGACTCTTTCCCACTGGTATTTGATGTCCTGATGCATGCCGATAGTATCCTCCATGGTAAGAGTGCAGTGGTGCAGTGGTGTTGCAGGAGTAGAGTAAAGGCTTGATGTACACACATTCGATGGGGGAAGGATGGATTTCCCCAGTAGTATACGTCCAACCTTGAAGTTCCCCTAGTAGGGGTAGTATGCATAAGGTGCTAATGAGCTGAAGCCACTTTGCCATGATTTGATGTATAAAGGATCAATATAGAGATGCTTTTTTGTGAGTTACAATTCCTTATTTAAAGTTAAGAGCTAGAGTGACACACTAGGTAGCATCCCAGTGGGTTTGACCGAAAAAAAGGGTAGGAGAGAAGAAGAAGAGAAGTATATAGAGAGGGCCAATAGCTGAGGTGGGTGGGGCAAGATGGTCTATATAAGAATGTGCAGTGAGGGGGGATGGGTGCGTGGGCGTAAAGTTTGCGGCCTTCCCGTACCTCTCAGCATGTTGAGTCTGAGCTTGTGGTCTCGGGCGCCGGCTTGTGGAGCGCCGACTGCCCAGTGGCTGCAAATCATGCGGCGGTAGAGCTGGGAACCCTAGGAGGGTCTTGGCTGAAGAGAGAAGGAGAGAGGAGCCAAATTAGTACTGGAGTAAGACAAAAGGGTCTCACAAGCCAGTGAAATAAAATTTGCACTTGAATAGGGGTGATTTCCTTGGGCGCCTGGGAGTCTGGCTGCAGTTACCAAGTGAAAGAAAGGGCTGTAATCACTCTAACATTTAGGTACAGTCTCCTTTGCAACGAAAATTGCACCTTTTCGCTCCGCTAGATAGGAACGAATGGAGGAGTAAAAGGGACCAATCAGAGCGAGCCTGGAGAAAGGCACTCGTGCTCTGATTGGCTTGCGGCTTTCCCGTACCTCTCAGCATGTTGAGTCCAAGCTTGTGGTCTCAGGCGCCAGCTTGTGAAGCGCCGACCGCCTGGTGGCTGCGAATTGTGTGGTGGTAGAGCTGGGAGCCCTAGGAGGGTGTCAGCTGAAGAGGGAAGGAGAGAGGAGCCAAATTAGTACTGGAGGAGGACAAAAAGGTCTCACAAGCCAGTGAAATAAAATTTGCACTTGAATAGGGGCAATTTCCTTGGCGCCTGGGAGTCTGGCTGCAGTTACCAAGTCAAAGAAAAGGCCGTAATCACTCTAACATTTAGGTAGCTTTAGTAAAGTAAAATAGTTTTACTATGTAGATTTAACCATTTCTAGGCAGATGTAGGCAGTAGCAGTAAAAACAAGTCTAGATAATAGATTACAGTCTCTTTTGCAACAAAAATTGCACCTTTTCGCTCCGCTAGATAGGAACGAATGGAGGAGTAAAAGGGACCAATCGGAGCGAGCCTGGAGAAAGGCACTTGCGCTCCGATTGGTTTGAGGCTTTCCAGTACCTCTCAGTGTGTTGAGTCCGAGCTTGTGGTCTCGGGCACCAGCTTGTGGAGCGCCGACTGCCCAGTGGCCATGGATCATGTGGCAGTAGAGCTGGGAGCTGGGAGCCCTAGGAGCGTCTCACCTCTTAGTGTGTTGAGTCCGAACTTGTGGTCTCGGGCACCGGCTTGTGAAGCGCCAACCACCCGGTGGCCATGGATCGTATGGTGGTAGAGCTGGGAGCCCTCCTAAAGTCAATATATATCACATCATACGGGAGTTTATTGTCGAGCTGCAAACTGACATCCTTGTAAAAGCATAGTAGATTAGTCAAGCAACTACGTCCCTTTTTAAAGCCATGTTGCTCCTCATTTAGTGTGACCAAGGTAGAGGAAATAATATCTTTAATCAGGCTTTCCAAAATTTTGCACATCGGGACAGTTAGACTAATTGGTCTATAGTTTTCCAAACAACTTTTTTGGTCCCTGTTTATGGATCGGAATCACATGAGCTATTTTCCAGAGTTCAGGAACAAAACTATGATTTATATGGTATTCAAAAAGCAATTTGAGACAAAGTGCCAGACTGTCAGCCAATAAATACAAAAGATGGCCTGGTATATCATCCGGTGATAGGCTAAGTTTCCCTTTAAGAGAGATTAATTTTGCATGTACATCAGATTCAGAAATGGTAATGTTCCCTACTGAGGAATCTATATTAATATCAATAGTCTGTTTATCTGAAAATGTTTTACAAAAATTATTATTAAATATATTGGCCATCTCCAAAGGATCATAAATTTGTGAATCATTGAACTGGATAGACCCCAACTTGACAGGTGGGATTCTGAAGAGAGTTAATATATGCAAAAAAAGACTTGCTATTATCCTTCCTTGCATTAACAGCCAAACTGAGTTCCCATGATGTTTTAGCTTTCCTTATGCATTTCTTCTGAATATTGTGGTATATACACCAATCAGTGGAACACCGTGATTTCAAACATGCAGCGTACCATTTATTTTTCTTTTTTAATAGGACTTTTATTGAGTTATTTATCCATTTAGGTATATGTTGACTAGAAATCTTTTTTAGTTTGGTTAGGATGAAAGAATTTCTTAAGACAAAGACTTTGTTATGTAAAAAGGAAAAATAATCTCGAATGCCTACAGTGTTTAAAATAGAAACCCAATCTACACTGTCCAAACTGCTTTTAATGCTGGAAATATCAGCTTTATCATAAAGATATAATATAGAGTTGTTTTTCAATGGAACACCCACATGTTCTGACTGAATCCTGATGGAGCAATGGTCACTATTCCCAATCGGTATGAGCACAATTAGGTTTTTGGGAGCCAAGTTCTCGCTGTGAAGCACCAGATCCAAAATATTTTTACGTCTAGTTGGTCGCTTTACACCCTGGGTGAAGTTACACTGCTGGCAGATATTAATTAATTTTCTACCAGAGCAAGTGGCAGCAGTTTGTCTGATCCAGTCAGTTTCACCTAGGTTAAA
Organism: Neoceratodus forsteri; assembly: GCA_016271365.2. Classification (NCBI taxonomy): domain Eukaryota; kingdom Metazoa; phylum Chordata; order Ceratodontiformes; family Ceratodontidae; genus Neoceratodus; species Neoceratodus forsteri. Next base: position 114,307,149 of record JADMNL010000027.1, read on the forward strand.
ATCCCCTGTCAGCATAATATCCCCCAAAGTGGAGGCAGCTTCAATTTCTGAAATTAGAACATCAAGATGATCAGAGGATGCACTGGGGGGATGATAGCACACTCTTAAAATGAGATGCTGATGTTTATTTAACATTAGCTAGACAGCTAGTATTGGAACCCACTCAGGAGGGAGCAATCTTAGACCTGGTACTTTCAAATGGGGACGGAGAAAGAATCTCAGATTTAGAAGTGGGTAGCCATCTGGGAACAAGCGACCACCAAAGAGTGTGGTTCACGATAAACACAGCCATACAATCAAGTCATACAAAAGCAAGAGTATTGGACTTTAAGAGGGCTGGCTTTGGGAAAATGAAAGAGTGCCTCAGAAAAGCACTAGCAAACAGGAAAGAAGGAGGGGTGGAGGAACAATGGGGAGTCATCAAAACAGCCATCACAGAGGCAACAAGCCTCTGTGTAAAGCAAATCAACAAAACACAACGAAGGAAAAAATTGCTATGGTTCTCAAAAGAGGTGGCAGGGAAAATTAAGAAGAAAAGGATAGCATTCAGGAAATACAAGGAAACACAGAAGGAGCAGGACAGAGAACTTTATCAGTTAAAGCAGAAAGAGGCTGGGAAGGCAGTCAGAATAGCAAAGGCCCAAACTGAGGAAAGGATAGCCAACTCTGTTAAGAAGGGGGATAAGACCTTTTATAGGTACATTAGGGGAGCGAAGAAAGACCAAAGGAAGGATACTGAGGCTTAATAAAGGGGAGGGAATGTGGGCAGAGGGTGACAGAGAAAAAGCAGGGATACTGAACAAATATTTCTGCTCAGTATTCACAAAGGAAGAGGCGGGGGAGGTACCTAAACCAAACAAGAGAAACACTCTAAAGATGGGGGTCGATACCAGTCCATTTACAGAAGAAAGGGTTCTGAAAGAACTAATAAAATTGAAGGTGGACAAAGCAATGGGCCTGATGGATTCACCCAAGAATTCTAAAAGAACTAAGGGTAGAATTAGTGACACCGCAGACTACTCTCTTTAACAAATCATGGGAGGATGGGGTGGTACCTGAGGACTGGAGGAGGGCAGATGTGATTCCTCTTTACAAAAGTGGGAGCAGGACAGAGGCAGGAAACTACAGACCAGTTAGTTTGACCTCAGTGGTAGGGAAAATGATTGAATCACTTCTGAAGGGAAGAATTGTTGAGTAGCTAGAGGCCAGTGGGGCACTGGACCCAAGCCAGCATGGATTCATGATGGGAAGGTCATGTCAGATGAATCTAATAGATTTCTTTGACTGGGTAACCAAAGTAGTAGACCAGGGAGGGGCTGTGGACATAGCCTACCTAGATTTTAGCAAGGCATTTGATACAGTCCCACACAAAAGATTAATACACAAGTTAGCCAGCTTTGGAGTGGGTCCCAAGGTGGTAGCCTGGATAAAAAATTGGCTAGACAACAGGATGCAAAGGGTAGTAGTAAATGGAGTCCACAGTGAAGAAAGGAGGGTTACTAGTGGGGGTACCGCAGGGTTTAGTACTGGGACCGGTCCTTTTTAATGTCTTTATAAGTGACATTGCAGAGGAACTGGAAGGAAAAGTATGTCTCTTTGCAGATGACACAAAGATCTGCAACAGGGTTGATACACCAGGTGGAGTGGAAAGGATGAGAAGGGACTTGGCAAGGTTGAAAGAATGGTCAAATGTATGGTAGTTCAGATTCAATGCAAAGAAGTGCAAGGTAATGCACCTGAGAAACAAAAACCCAGGGGAAGAGTACACAATGGGGGGTGAGATACTGACAACAGTAAAAATGGAAAGGGACCTGGGGGCAATTATATCAGATGACCTTAAGGTGGGCAAGCAATGTGAGAAGGCAGTCAGAAAGGCTGGGGGGGGATATTGAGATGCATAGGGAGAGGCATCAATAGTAGAAAACAGGAAGTTGTTATCCCTGTGTACAGACAGTTGGTGAGACCCCATCTGAAGTACTGTGTGCAGTTCTGGAGACCCCATCTCAGCAAAGACATAGACAGAGTGGAGGCTGTCCAGAGGAGGGCAACCAAAATGGTTCAGGGTCTGCACCAGAAGACATATGAAGAAAGACTAAAGGAGCTTAATACGTATACCCTTGAGGAAAGGAGGGAGAGAGAGGGGACATGATAGAAACTTTTAAGTACCTCAAGGGAATCAACAAAGTCTAAGAGGATGGCATCTTTCAGAAAAAGAGATGTGCAAGAACAAGGAGGCACAATTTGAAGATAGAGGGGGGGACAGCTCAGAGGTAATGTGAGGAAGTATTTTTTCACAGAGAGGGTTGTGGATGCATGGAACAGCCTCCCTGAGGAGGTCGTGGAGTCAAGAACAGTGGGAGAATTCAAGAATGCGTGGGACAGACATAAAGTAGTCCTAGTGGAGGGTAGGAGGAAGTAAGCTGTTGGTTAACTAGGATCTGCAGCTTATCTGTTAGGTAGGAACATGGGCAGACTAGGTGGGCCAAGTGGTCCTTATCTGCCGTCAAATTCTATGTTTCTATTAGTTTAATCCATAATGACTCAGAGAGACTAGCAGGGGACTTGATCTTATCTGAGATATTGACAGATTTAAGTGATTCTTTAAGAAAAATTGTCACTAGTTTTCCCCCTTATTTCTTTTAGAATTCTGGTGTGAGTTCCGTCAGGCCCTATTGCTTTGTCCACCTTCAGTTTTAGGAGTTCTTTCAGAACCCTTTCTTCTGTGAAAGGACTGGGGTTAACCCCCTATCCAGAGTGCTTCTGTTAACTGGCCCACCTAGTCTGCCCATTTCCCTACCTATTGGATAAGCTGCAGATCCTAGTTAACCTTAACCAACAGCCTACTTCCTCCTACCCCCACTAGAATTGCTTTATGTCTGTCCCATGCATTCTTGAATTCCCCCACTGTTTTTGACCCCATGACCTCCTCAGAAAGGCCATTCCATGCATCCACTACCCTCTCTGTGAAAAAATAGTTCCTCACATTGCCCCTGAGCTGCCCCCCATCCTCAAATTGTGCCCCCTTGTTCTTGCACATCTCTTTTTCTGAAAGATGCTACCCTCTTGGACTTTGTCGACTCCCTTGAGGTACTTAAATGTTTCTATCACATCCCACCTCTCCCTCCTTTCCTTGAGGGTATACATATCAAGCTCCTTTAGTCTGTCTTCATATGGCTTCTGGTGCAGACCCTGCACCATTTTAGTCGCCCTCCTCTGGACTGTCTCCATCCTGTCTATGTCCTTGCGGAGATGGGGTCTCCAGAACTGCACGCAGTATTCCAGATGGGGTTTCACCAACTGTCTGTACAGAGGGATAACAATCTGTACAGAGGAATAACAGTAACAAGGCCATGGTGAGGCTGCACCTGGAGTATGAGGTTCAGTTCTGGAGACTGCACCTCTGCAAGGAGATAGATGCATTGGAGAGGGTTCAGAGAAGAGCAACCAAGATGGTGCATGGTACTCAGGGGAAACCATACTAACAGAGGTGGAAGGAATTTCATCTGCACCCGTTGGAGACTTGAAGGGAGAGGGAGGACATGATTGAAACTTTAAAGTATGTGAAGGGGATCAATAAGGTGAAGGAGCAGAGCTTGATCAGAAAAAAGGAGGGGGCTATAACTAGAGGACATAGCCTAAGATTGGAAGGAGGAAGATATAGAGGTAATGTGAGGAGGTGATTCTTCACATAGAGGGTGGTGGAGGCCTGGAATAAACTACCAGAAGAGGTGGGTGGGGGCCAAAATGGTGGAGGGATTCAAGAAGGCATGAGACAGATATATGGAGCTGGGAATTGGGGGGGGTGAGGGCCTACAACAGTGGAGATGAGTAGGAGGGGGGGGAAAGGGTGGACTCGATGGGCCGATGAGGTACTTTTCTGCAGTAAAATTTCTGTGATTCTGTGTGTTATACACCTGAACTTACCTCATCCTTTCTTAAAACTAATGGAACCAACATCAGCAACCTCCCTTGGTGATCCATTAAATTTTTCCACTACCCTTTATGTTAAGTAGTACTTTATGAGATCCCTTTTAATACTTCCCCCTACTAGTCTCCACCCGTGACCCCTCATCACAGTGTTGTCATTTCTGGTGTGAACAGAACCCCAGTATCAACCTTGTTTATTCTACCTTAGAATTTGTAAGTTTCAATCATATCTCCCCCTTCCCTTCTGTCCTCCAAGGAGAACATGTCCATGCCTGCCAGCTTTTTCTCGTATGATTTACCTTGCTGTCCATGAGAATCATTTCAGTTACCCTACAATGTACTTCCTTCAGTCTATCCCTATACTTCTTTACATGAATATTCCAAAACTGTGCACAGTACCAACCAGAGACTGATGTAAGAGAAGTATCACATCTCTATTCCTACTGTCACATACCCTACTTATACAACCCAACATCCTAATAGCTTTATTGTATGCCTTGATGCAATGATTAGATGTTTTAAAGTTGTTGTTATAAAGTTATAACACCCAAGTCTCTTTCCTCTTTGAACTTGACAGATTGTATCCCTTTCATCAGTCATTTATACATGGATTTGTTTTTCTAATATGCATTACTATACACGTCTCTGCATTAAATTTCTGCTATCATATTCTTATTCTTATTCTTGTGTGCACCTCTGCCTTTAAGGGGAGGATATTTAAATGTACTAATGGCTGTGCTCTGTCACACTTGACATAGCGTTACACACAGAACACTGAGTGCACCTGCTACTGTTGCTGTTTTTGCTCTGCCACTATTTGCATCTGAATAAAGAAGAGATTTGACCACGAAACCTTAGGAGTGAAAGGTCTTTCTTCAGCTCCAGCTTCTGAGCGATGTCATCCTGGTGGAGAACTGCTGCATTTTCTTGGTTATTTGACTGCTGGACTTTTAACTCTAGCACTCTGACCAAGGGTGCTGTCCTGTCTCCCTCACTGTGTAAGAACTGGGTTTCCAGTTTTGATTTTTGCTATTATAAATCCTCCAGCCTGGTCAGAATAATGATCTATAAAGACACCTCTAAAAGTCTTCTTTAGTATAATGGCCATCCCCCTGGAATTTGACGAAAAAGGAGCATGCACCCTTTGCTTCTGAACACAGATTAGTAAAGTAGCTGATATGTAGTTTCAAGAAATATGTTTCTTCAAGAAAGAGACACTCATACTAACATACTAATTGCCAGCAGATTAGGCCTTACGGTCTATCGAGTCTGCTTGAATCTCAGATCCCTAGTTGGGTGCCGAGGCCCTCCCTCCCCTTGTGTTCTGGAAACCTCTATCATCCATCCCCACCCCCCTGGGCCAGGCCATCATCTGATACATCCACTATCTGTGTCTGTCCCACCCTCTCTTGAAGCCCTCCACTGTGAATCTCTGAACCAGCTCGCCAGGCAGTGCATTCCAAAGGTCCACCTCCCTCTCAGTGAAAAACCTCCTCCTCTTTCCCCCCTCACCCCTCCACCTTCCAACTTCAAACCATGCCCTCTGGTGATACCTCCCTGCTTTAGTCTAAAGATCCTCCATGTTTACTCCTATTTATTCCCTTGAGGTACTTGAAGACCTCAATCATGTCCCCCCTGTCTCTCCTCTCCTCCAATGAAAACAGGCAGAGCTCCTCAAGTCTGTCCTCATACGTCAAATCCCCTAGTCCTCGTATCATCTTAGTTGCCCTCCTCTGTACCCTCTCCAGGAGCTGTATGTCCCTCTTTAAGTGTGATCTCCAGTACTGTACACAGTACTCAAGGTGTGGTCTAACCAGTTCATTGTACAGCGGCACTCAATTGCTTTTTGTTTACTGTAATCATTTTCCTTATTTTAATTCTTCCTCTCACCCCCTTCACATTCCACAATGTTATATTCAGATTTAACATTTATATTTTAGTATTATTTACTACCAGTCCAGGTGGAATCCCATGGCATCTTTGTATATAGCTGGATTTAAATGATTTCAAATTTTCTGAGCCATTTTCTTTATATTTTCCTCTCTTTTTGTAACATTAATTTTAGTATTATTTTTGTCCTTGCACAACCTCCTGCAGTGAACCTAACACCCTGTGCCCTCCTTGTGCTAAGAGAAAAAAAGAAAAAGAAGATTCGTACTCTGCTTGAGTGATTCCCAAAGAGAGCACCCTACCATCCAGAGAAGAGAGAGAGTAAGGATCAGTTTTAAGAAGAGACAGCAAGGGAAGAAAACCCACAGATGTCCAGATGACAGGAAAAACGTGGATAGTACGGACTCGCCCAAGTTACTGATACAATCCCAAAGATGGTGCCATTGTGGAAAGATGAGGTCTGCACCAGCCAAGGGGAAAGGTGCCATCACTGAAGGCAGTGGTGCCAGGAGCCATGAACAGAAGGGAGGCCAAGCCTGGTGTACAATACTGCACAGGAGTAAAGTACTGTATACAAGAAGAGGAAAAAGTAAGGGAGCACAGCAAGCATATTATCAGGAGGTTAAGAAAGGAGATAAAAGGGGAGGAGAAAAACAGAGAGATAACAAAAGAAATAGTGAACGAACATCACATGGAAGAAACTGAAATTCTTTCAGCTGACACAAGTTATTTTCTCAGCTCTTTTCTTCCTGGGTACAGATTCAAGTGGGAGCTTGGATTTTAGGAGGGGCCCCTTGTTTGCCTTGAGCGCTTCATTCCTATGGCATCATTACGCTTGCGTTTGACTGCTCCAGTTAAATTTCACTTGCTTTGGATGCTGCAGAATCCTTGAGCTGAGCAACAGCTGTCCTCTCCTATATTCTATCCCGATATACCAGACTACCTGCAAAACGTGCGTATCTTTCAGGGGTGACGTCTTTTCCTTTTGTAGTAGTTGTTTTTGCTGGCTAAGCAGAGACTGAGATGAAGGGAAATCCTGCAGTTCCCTTGTGGAAGCAGCCAGCTGAGTTCAGCCCAGGACTGTGGGACTGATCGCCACTGGGTGGAGTTATAGAAACGGTGATGATACTGAAGATTCAGAAGCCCTTCTATTGTCTGTAGAATATTTTGCAGTGTAACATTGTTCTTGAAAAGTCTCTTTAATCACTCCTGCTGCTTCTGCTGGCGATGTAAAAATCCTAAGGTGAACTGCCAGATATAGTGTGAGTCTGGCTGGTAGTAACATAGTAAATTATTTTGTGAATCTAGAAGATTCTGTCCACGTCAAAAGCTTTTCTTTTATGAAGAAATGAAGGAGGGAAACTGTGGTAGACCTGGATAGTAATTTTTAGAATTCTCAGTCGTCTGTCAGCTCTGTCCTTTCACAGAAGTGTCTCTCTATGTCATGAAGCTTAATAAAGAAAAAATCAGGGATGTTTTTCTCTATAGTTTTTTTGGTAAATATAATTTAGCAACAAGGCATGACAGAGAGTGCATTATAGTGGAATAACTGCCCACTTTGGGTGGGTTGAAACACAAGGCGAAGCTGAATGCTTTCACCACCTGAGAAGGGCTGTTAGCCCACCATAATGCACTCCCTGGAGTGCCTTATTGCGATTATGAAATGGATGTGTTTCTTAAACATATTTTTGTTGATCTACTTTCAGCTGGGTTGTTGTGGTGTGATAACGGACCAGCTGAAAGTACCTCTTGGCCAATCAGGAGCCAGCATTCTTTCTACCCATTTCATAATTTTTATTAAATGCCTGGGTAGTACAAAGACATTCATGTAAGAGAGTGCAATACAGATTCACTTGCAACATTCAAATAAACATATCAATACTTATACATGTGGTGATTGAAACTATGAGACCAGACAGTCTCGAGTCTTGCTCCCTTAGTAATAGTCCGGGGGAGGGGTATAGAATGCAGTAATAGGTAATTCGATATTCAATACCCATATTCAGTTAAAAGTAGGGATGTGCGAGTAATGAATAGTATTTCTCAAATGCCACAAATAATGGGCTTTCTGAATATCTGGGAGTGAATTCTGGACAGCCTACTATTCATGAGGTATTCATATCTGGGAAAATGTCACATTAAAAAAAAAAAAAACTTTTCCCCCTCCCCAGGTGACCAGAGCTAGTCTACTGGTCACTCATCTTCCCCTTTTAAAGTTCTGCAAAGTTCCCCACCCACCTCCCCCTTATCTTATGTCCCAAAGGTAAAACAAGAACCATAGCAACATGTTACTGACCATTCCAGGCACACCTCCTGAACCAACACCATTTTTCATACCAAACAAAGCTTCCCACACATATGTCTGACATGTCGTTCCCCTCCCCACATATACTCAGACACCATCAGTATTCTGCCACCCCCCCCAATGCCCCAGTTCCTAATGTCGAGAGGGGGCTAACAAAACTAAAACTGGCTTGCAAGTCAGACCTCCCTCCCTCTACAGAGCATTCCCTTCCCAAACACTAACCCTTGAATGCAGCCAGACTGTATAGTGAATAATGGTGTAAGTAGCTGCAGGAGGGAGGCATGATCATGAAGGAGGGGTGGGGCAAGAGGAGCATCACTGTCATGAGCCAAACAGGCTGCCCAGCATCACTAATGACCCTCCTCCCGCCTCGCCCCCTCCACTGTGATCATGCCTCCCTACAGTTCCTACTACTACTCATGCCACTGTATTCACTATAATCTGCTTTCATTCAAGCAGGCAGGGTTAGGGAAGGGCACACACTGCAGCAGAGGAGGGGGGGGGTCCAACTGGCTAGCTCTTTCTAGTTTCGTTAGCCCCCCCATGAAATTTAAGGACTGGGGCAAAGGTGTGTGTAACAGAATATTGATAGTGTGTGGGTATATGTGTGAGGTGAACTGATATGTCAGGGTTACGTGCGGGAAGTATTTCTTGTTATGCAAAGATGGTGTCAACTCCTAGCACCGTGCCAGAAACCATCAGCAACATGTTGATGCGGTTATTTTTGTTAGTTCTGTGAAACAGCATAAGTGGGGAAGGGGAGACTTTGAATGACTTTAAATGGGGAGAACGGGTGCTAAAAGATTAGCCCTGACCACCCAGGGAGGAGGAAACATATTTTTCTGGTATACAGGTAAACCAAAATAGCAAATAATGAATACCAAATACCTGAATATTGGGGGGCACGAATATAATATTCAGCCTGAATACTCAGAATAAGGAATTTCCACACCCCTAATTATAAGTGAAATCCTGCAACTGGTCAGACTGCAGGTAGGAGCTGGACGGGGTTACTAGGATGCCCAGAGAGTAAAGGCTGAATAAAGTAAGCAAGTGCAAGTGAATTAAAAAGATGCCATTTAGTCAATACAAGAGGTTTCAGCGCTGATCAGTAGTGCTTTTTAAGGCCATACATTAGGAAACAGCTTCTGGGTCTCTCTCCATTAAATGCAGTACCCATCCCATCCATCGTGAGAGACATAGCTCTGTGGGGTCATTTAACGCATGGGTGATTTTTTTTCAACCTATGTATTTGTTGAACTATGTCTCTCCAGGCCTTAATAGTGCATGGTGAGGGTGGCCATAGACAGGTAATTGCCTTCTTACTGGCTAAGAGCGATACATTTAGGAGATATCGAGTATGTTTATCTCAGATACCAATAGGGAGATGTGAGAAAAGGTAACATTCTGCAGTTAGTGGGAGAGGCTGTTGCAGCAGGTCTTGGAGTTGCTTCTACAATGCTTGAATAAAAGTTTGAAGTTTGGGGCAATCCCACATGATATGTGAATGGGTGATCTGGGGTTCCAAACACTCTCTCCAACACGTTGCTGATCTAGCAGTAGTGTAGTGGGCTGTAATTATTGGTGTTTGGAAGTACCATATTATGGGTTTCCAGGTATACTCGTGCAAGATGTGCGCGCTCAAAACCTGGAAGGTGGTAGTTTAGGCCTGAAGCCAGTTTCTCTGATATAGGGAGACTGGGTTCATCTGCCCATTTCCTTGTGGTAACAGCCATGTCCATACCTTGTGTTTCAAGTAGTGCTTGATACAGATGGGAGATCATTTGACTGGAAGAAGGATATACAATATTGTACTAGGGCAGGGAGAGTACTGGACTGCCATGACTGTAGTGGGAGGCCAGAGACTGTGTTGAATTTGGAGAAATTGAATGAAGTCAGCATGTCTTAATCCAAATTCCTGTTAAATTTCGGTGAATGACCAGAAAGGACAGTCCTTTAAAGAACTGGTAGAGAAACTGTAACTGAAGCCATTCCCAGTTCCTAAAGCTAGGATCTATCCTATTCAGAGGAAATTTTTTCAGTTCCAAAATCGGGCAGAGAAATGAGAGAAAGAAAGTCAGATACACGTGTTTTTAATCTTGTGTCATGTTGAGTACTGCACTTCCAACCACATTTTTAACTGAACTTGCTAAACTTCAGGAACACCTGGTCCTAGCTCAAATCTCCACTTTCCTTTCCTTTCCGACACCTCTTTCTTCACTCCCTTCCAGTCTGGGTTTCAGAAAAATCATTCCACCTCCACTTCCCTACTTAGGCTCACTGATTCCTTCTTCTCAGGCATGGACAGAGGCCAAGTAACATCTGCAATCTTTGTCGACCTAGCCAAGGCCTTCGACATGGTCCTCCTCCTTAGTACCCTTGCCTCAGCAGGTCTCTCCACCTTGGCCATGAACTGGTTCAGTGCCTACCTGACAGATAGGACACAATCTGTTTGTATTGCTGACTCCATCTCCCCTCCTCTACTCATTAGCACTGGTGTTCCACAGGGCCATGTGCTTGGTCCCCTGCTTTTCTTCATTTTTCTTAATGATCTCCAGTCTGTCTACTCTTCCTTCTCCATTCACATGTACACAGATGACACCGTCCTGTTCAGCTCAGGCCAATCCCCCACCGATGTGGCTGCCAGACTCCAGCTAGACTCCAATAAGATCCAGCTCTGGCTCAGCTCTCACCAACTCTTTCTAAATGCCAAGAAGACCATCTCCATGACCTTGGGCACAAAGCAGAGACTCTTGAGGCTAACCTCCATACCCTCCTTCCATACTCTTGATGGGACAACCCTTGAGGACTCCTCCTCATTTCAATACCTAGCGATTTGGCTCGACCAACACCTAAACTTTACTGGACACGTTGATGCCATCCTGAAGAAACTTTGCCCCAAGTTAGGTGTTTTATATAGGAACCATAGTTGCATTCCTCTAACAGCAAGATGTGAGCTTGTCCAGAAGATGATCCTCCCCATTTTTGACTACTGCGACATAGTCTACAGTGCTGCTCCCATGACCTCCCTATCCAGATTGGACACCCTCTTTTTTACTCCTTCTGCTGCTTTGCTCTCGACTCATCTCCTCTTACTCATCACTGTGACCTCTATCACTCGCTGTCTTTTCCCTCACTGTCTAACTGTCGGCCTCCCACTGTGCAAAATTCATCGCAAAGTTCTGGTATAATGCTCTCCCTGCCTACCTATCCTCCTTGCTTACCATCCCCCCCCACCCCCAGCCGTCCACGCACTAAGATCAATTGACTCTCACATGCAGGCTGTCCCTCACTGTGCTACAACTACAGGTCAAAATTCGTTCTCTCACCGGCTACCTAAATTATGGAACTCCCTTCCCCATCAGATCTGGCACTCCTCCTCCACTTCTTCCCTTTCTGCAGCCTTACACAACTTTCTATCCTCTTAACTATTCCTGCCCATGACCTCCCTATCTCCAACAAATTTCTCCACCCTCTTGAGCCCACCCCTCCTTTTGTCTCACCTCCTTTAAATTGTACTGCCTGCCTTCAAAATAAATGCACTTGAGGTATTGTGTACAAATGCACTTGATGTTTTTGCTGCTTGCTGTCACCGATGTACCTGACTATACTCATGCCTGTAAAATCTATGTAATTGGGGTTTGTCACTCATCTGTATCATTGTTATCCTGATTCTCCTTCCCCCCAGGATGCACCGTGAGATGAGCAACGTGTTGTTTAGTGCGCCTTTCCTGGTGAAACATTTCAATAAATAAATAAATAAATCTGAGATGCATTTAATCTTCGTTCATGCAGAACAAACGCCAGACATAGTCTCCTCAGGATAGTGATTCCTGTTCAGTCATTGCTTATTGTTGGTGGAAGGGGGCTCTGTTAAGTGCGTGAGTAATATGAAGCAGAGGTGCACCGCACAGTAGTAGCAGCCAAGGTTTGGAAAGGCCACCCTTTTCCCTGGGGAGATCTGGAGTTTAATCCATGGCCATTTGTCTACCCATAAGTACTGGGAGATAAGTTTCAGTAACTGCCTCCAGAGCGATTCAGGAAGGTTCAGCGGGAGGTAACAGAAGAGGTATAAGGTTCTTAGGAGAACCATCATCCTGACTAAGTCTATTTTCCTGGTTAAATTAAAGGATAAGAAGCACAGTGTGTTAAGTCTTATCAAAGCTGGGAAATTAGAAGCTATTAATTGTGTGACTAATAAGAGGTTGGGTCTCACAGGAACTAAATTATGAGGTATTTCAAGACTGTCAGGTTCTGAAGCAAATGATATCAGGCAACTATATCCAGGGGGGTGAACAGTTGTATATGAAGGGCTCTGTTTTGGTTGTATTTAGTTCACACCTGTCCGAAAGCATGCAGAATTGTAAAGGATGCTGGAAGGGAGTTGGTGGGGTCTCGTAGGTATAGGAACACATCATTATCAGCATACAGGGATATGTGGTGTTCCTCATCTGGCATTTGGATTCACTGCACTGCTGCCGACTCCCTGATTTATTGCTCTAATGGTTTAGTATAGATTATGAACATGAAAGGGGATACCAAGCATCCCTGGTGGGTGCTGTGTAAGGGGGGGAAGGCAGAAGAGTGATGTCCTTTGCCTTCCACAGAGGCCACTGGGGATTGCTATATTTGTTGAAGTAGGGTACTGAAAAAGACTGGAAATCCCAGCCTTCCCACCACAGAGTACAAGAAAGGCTAGGAGACCTAGTCAAAGGCCTGCTCTGCATCCAGGCTGAGGATGACCACATGTTTGTGAGCGGAATGAAGTTGTACAGTATACATAAAGTCCTCTATACATTGTCTGTTGTGTTCAAGGTACACGTGAAACCGGTCTGAGCCCCACCAATAGGGAAAGCACCATTATGTCAATTCTTTTGGCAGTGATGGATATGAACAGTTTATAGTCAGTGTTGAGGACTGAAATTGGTGGTATGACCCACAGGTTAAGGAGTTTCTATGTCTTGAGTATAACACAAAACCACATGTGTCCAAGATGGGGGCTTCACCTTGCACAAAGAAGTTAAACATACAGTGCAACAGAGGAAGTACTTGATCTTTACAAGATTCGTAATATTCAGAACCAAAGCTGTCAGGCCTGGGGCTTTCATTTTTTTAAGATTAAGTATAGTTGAGAACCATCACTGAATCATTATTGCTGGCTATTTCTGTTATGAGTTCTGTACATTTACAATTGGGTCTGCGTACCCTTCTTTATGGGTTTTATGGTATGCTTGTTACATTGCATAAAACTGGATAAATAAAAATAAGATTATGTATAGTGAGGTTGATTTCCTCCATGGAAATTGGGGACACAAGTTGGTCTTGAAATGTACGGGACAGATGTGGGAGAGATAGTCAAGAAAGGTCTAAGTCTCTTCTATTAGGGTATCAGATTCCGGTGTACAGAGAGTTTGATAGTATGACCTGAAGGCATCAGCTATACTCAGCAACCAATGAGGTAGAGTTTAAGAACAGAGTAATCCTGGAACAGACTGTTTGTGTCAGGGTGTTGTAAACCACTAAGGACTCTAATTGTGCTTTTCAGCACTGCACTCTGCCACCTTCTAGCTGGTGTGTAATACTGTGATTTTGGCAATTAAAGTCGGCAGAGTGCACAGATAGAATTTCTCTGACCTGGGTTAGTGCCTGAACACTGTTTAGTTTTATAGCGTCTCCTTAAGAGCTTGGATTATTCTACAGCACTTTATGTGATGTTTCAGTGTCTCAAGTGCTAATAATTTTCCACTGCATTTACTTGATTGTAATCCAAATTTAATACCTGTATTGCGGTCTTGTCTCCGCTCTCTGTTCTCCCAGGCTATGCTGCGCAGTGGCATCTGAGTGTATTCCTTTGTTCAAGCTTCCCGCCCTGATTCCTTTGCTCTTCTCCCTATTTCCCCAGGCTGAACAGAACCCCCCACCTCACTCCTGCTCCTCTCCCCAGCAGAGCACACCCAGAGCAGCCGCCAACAAGGTAGAGCTTAAGAAGAACAGAGTAATCCTGGACAGACTGTTTGTGTCGGGGTGTTAGCCCGTCAACACTTCGTGTCAACTGCCCCACCCAACCACCTTGATCTGACCCTAGATATATAGGTCATATCCTGTCACATGGTTGATCATGTGATCTGTCCAGCCAGATCCTATCATCCTACTTTCCCATAGGAAAGTTATACAAAGCCACCACTAGGAGTCACTGTTGAGTACTCCTCACTGTGCATTTACTTCTTTGTACTAGCACCCTTTCCTTGAGTATTCCTACTTATCCTGCCTTTTCTGTCTGTATTTCTGTATCCCTTCCTTGTTCTGCCCCCCCCCCAGATTTAAACCTCTGAACTTTAGTACTGGAGACGGCAACACTATCACTGCACCACTGCAGTAGCCACAATTTATAGTGCTTCTTTGTGACCCGCATCATTCTCTGTACCCCTTCCTCCACCTGGCAGCTCTGGTGTACGTAGAGTAGACCCCTTACTCTACCTCATACAGCCTGCATTACTAGTTATCTCATGGCCACTATCTCCCCATCCCTTCCCTTTCTCAGCATCCCCACGAGTACCTTTGGTGCTCTCCCCCTACCTAGTCCTCCTTCTCCTTCCTCCCGCTGCCTTTCCCCATCAATCTCCAACTCTTTCCCCATCGCACTCTGCAACTTATATTCTCCGACTGCCGTCATCTCTCATCTCCCCTCTCTCAACACCTCCCACCCCCACATCCTAATCCACCATGGGCTACTCACCCCTCTCCTAAACTTAGCAGCCATTCGTCAACTTCATCCTCCTATACCCCCCCCTTGCGTGTCCCCCTTCAAGTCTGCCAAATTAAGTGCAAGAGTCATGCCGCACACTTACACCTTTTGGTCCTCTAATTGCTCCTAGCAAGAGACATTAAATCAAATCCAAGTCCTACTAGCCCTACCACCTCTCCCCCTCAGTCTCTCCCTAAAGGCCTGCGGATTTTCCACATTAACGTATGCAGCCTACTCCCCAAACTTGATAAACTAAAAGTGTGGGTCACTCAACACTCCTCTGATATACTATGCATGTCAGAAACATGGTTATCCTTTCATATCCCTGACTCCCAATTGGCCCTACCTGACTTTAACCTCTACAGGCAAGACCATGGAAAACGGGGTGGCGGGGTGGCTATCTACTTCTGCAATTCCTTAAACTGCACTATCTTCCACCGTGAAGCAATACCCTGCTCCCACGAACTCTTCTTAACCAATCTCACCTTTCCATCTTCATCTCCCCTTTTTGTGGGGGGGTCTTATACGCCTCCTCAAAACTACCCCCATCATCCCTTATCTCTTGCATCACCGCCGCCTCCGCTCTAGCAAATACAGGTGAATTAATCCTGCTTGGAGACTTCAGTCTTGACTGGCTGTCCTCCTCATCACTTAATTCTTGTCAATGGATTGAAGTGTTAAACCTCACTCAATTGATCAAGAACCTACCCGTCCCAACCCAAGAACTCAGTCACACTCCCTGCTGGATTGGGTGCTCTCATCCCATCCCCACTGCATTTGTTCTGCTGGCTTTCTACCCGATGTGCTCAGCGACAACTGCCCTACCTTTTGTATTAGGAAGTCTTGTCCTCCTCCCATCCTCCCCAAATACATCCAGTATCGCCCCCTCAAATCCCTTGATGTTAGTAAACTTCTTCACGACCTAGCCCTGATCAACTGGTCTCCGGTCCTTTCCTCCCTCTCGGTTGACCCTGCCCTCACCCACTTCACTTCCATCTTCTTAAAGATCTGGGATGCCCATGCCCTGCTAAAAACAACAAGAGTAAAATGTGCCCACCATCCCTGGATCACCCTGATATTTTGACCAAGTGCAGAGCCCGTGATTGTGCTTGGCGCCGTTTTAAATCCTCAGGTGACCAGGCCTTCCTTCAAACCTTTCAAGCCCTCCGCAATAGCTGTATCATTAGCATCCATCATGCCAAATCTGACTTCTTTAAATCTCACTTGCACTCCTCAAAAAGCACTCCGTCCTCCTCCTTCTGGCAGGATCTCCGATTGCTCCTGCATCCCCACTCTGAATCCCCCCAATCTGTGAGGCTGGTTCACTAATTTCTGATCCCTCCCATGTTTCTGAAGCCCTAAATAAATATGTCACATCCTGTGCCATTCCACCGGGGTCCACTACCTCTCCCCCTTGCACCCCAAACCCCTCACAGCTCTTAGGTTTTCAACTACCTCCAATTTTACAATTAGAAGTCCTGAGAGCTCTTACTTCACTTAACCCAGCTAAGTCCCATAAAGCCCTTGACTGTGGCCACCTGGTTGGGTCTGTGTACGTAGACCTATCCAAAGCATTTGACACTGTCAACCACGCCCTACTTGTTGCGCTCTTCCCTAGTATCAGCCTATCGCCTTATACCACTAGCTGGTTTGCTAACTACCTTGGTGGGTGGACTCAGCAGGTCAAAATCCAGGATACCCTCTCCTCTAGCCTACCAGTACGCTCTGGTTTTCCCCAAGGTTCAATTCTGGGGCTACTAATTTTCAGTCTCTTTCTTAACTTCCTCCCCTTGTCTGCTCTAGCAACCTGCTCCTTTATGCGAATGACACATTCATCTTTTCTAGTCACCCTGACCCCCTTCCAAAATGCCCTTCAAAAATGTTTTACTGAAGTCAAATCATGGTTCGCTGATCATAAGCTAATTATCAATTACAAAAAGACCAAAGTAATGTTATTTGCAAGCTCCCAAAACAGACACAAATCATCTTGTCTCAGTATCAATAATCTCCATCATCCACCCGGTCAAGTCAGCAGCTTTAAACTCTTAGGGGTGACCCTTGACAGCTCCCTATCATTTCGGGAGCATGTAGATCTTGTCTGCAAAGTGGTCAACATCAGGACTGGGTTGCTCTTTAGGGTCAGACATCATATGACACCCATTGCCCATCGACTGGCTATGACAAGTTCTATACTACTGATCACTGACTATGGTTTAGTAATCTATGGCTCTGCCACTAATACTGTCCTTAATCAAACAAAGGTTATTCTCTGTATAACTTGTTGCCTGGTAACCGGCGCACCTAAGACACACCCACACCTGCGACCTTTACTCAAGTGCAGACTGGCTTGACCTCCAGAGGAGGATTGCCTACCAATCCTGTGTCCTAACTAAAAAGATCACCCTTGGCCTCACTCCACCCTCCTTGCAATCGCTTCTTACCACAGCTGCCACTCCAAGAAATACAAGGAGCTTGGCTAATCTGTCCTTCACAGTCCCGCACTGCAGGACAACTCTTTGCCAGTGTGCATTCATGTCCAGAGCCCTGGTACTGCTAAACAGCTTTCCTCCTACACTATTGGCTGAACATAAACAAGGTCCCTTTAAATCTCAGCTACGGCAACACCTCCATACTGTCAGCTCCTGTGATTGCACTTAATCTATCCATCACCTACCCTTACTTAGCCATGCCTCCCATATTTGTGCTCACTTGACTATGCCTAATTCAGACTGTTACCCATTTGCTTCTTTCATCTTTGTTGTCTGTAAATTCTCACAGGATATTGTGGGCTACCTGTTTGGTCATTACCTTGTTATTACAGTGGATTCTAGTATTGTTATTAGCTTTTCCCAAACGCTTTGTATCCCATGCTGTAACTGCATCGGCAACTTACCTAAATGCACAATGCTTATCTCTCCATACCATGCTGTTACTTCTGTGACTATCAAGAACCAATCTCTGTTCTTGTATTCACTGTACTATATGCTAAATTTGTATCTCATGTGTATGATGTTTCTTTGCGTGACGTGGAACATTTGTAAATGAGTCCTTGACTCAAAGGTTTGTAATTCTAAAACTTAAATAAATAAATAAATAAAGTCAAGCCCTGATGGTCGGCACCCTAGGCTCCTCAAAATCTCAGCCCCTTCAATTATTGCCCCTTTAACCTTCATCCTAAATCTTTCGCTCTCCTCAGCCACTGTTCCTATAGCCTGGAAGTCTGCCACAGTCCTCCCTCTCTTCAAAGGTGACAACCCCACTATCCCTGGAAATTACCGCCCCATCTACCCTCTCCCTGCCCTCGCTAAAGTCCTAGAATCCCTAATTCTCTCTAGGCTCAACAAATTTCTTCTCACTTCTAATACTCTCTCCCCTTTCCAATCTGGTTTCAGGAAATCCCATTCAATCACCTCCTCCCTTCTTTGCTTTACTGATGCCATTCACTCTGCCATGGATATTGGCCAGATTACCTCAGTCAGCTATTTTCATCAACCTAGCAAAGGTCTTTGACTCTGTTTCCCACCCTCTCCTACTTTATAAACTAAGCTCTGTTGGCCTATCCCCGGCTTCAGTGTCCTGGTTCAGCTCCTATCTAACTAGCTGTTCCCAGTCAAGTTTCAATCAACAACATCTTATCTTCCTCCCTCCTCATCGGCATGCCCCAGGGTTCTATCCTAAGACTTATTTTTTTTCTCTCACTTTATTAGTGATCTCCCTTCAGAATGCACCCATGCCAATATTCACATGTACGTGGACGACACCATACTTTTCCTGTCTGGCAATTCCCCAAGTCATCTAAATTCCCCCTTCAAAATGATCTCACAGCAGTCACAGCTTGGTTTGCCGCCAACAGCCTAAAACTGAATACTAAAAAACTGTCGCCATGACCTTTAGCTCTAAACAAAAACTCGCCATCTTCCCACCCTACCAGTCTTCTCCTCTGCAGCTAACAGTCCACGAGACAACGTCCTTACATACAAGTACCTTGGTGTCTGGCTCGATCCCTCCCTCGATTTCTTCTTCTTCCACTTTAGTGCATTACACACCAAACTGTGCCCTAAACTTGGGTTGCTCTACCATCACAAGACTAGTCTCTCCCTCCCTGTGAGATGTGATCTCGTTGTTAAATGGATCCTCCCAGCCTTTCAGTATGCATAGTTTACAGTGCTGCCCCAGCCACCTCCCTCACCAAACTCGATGTTCTGTTTCATGCCTTTTGTAGGTTCACCTCTAACTCCCCCATTAACTCACCACTGTGGCCTACACTCTTCCCTTTCCTTCCAGTCATTCGTACAGAGGCATTCCTCTCACTGCCCCACCTTCATCGTTAAATTCTGGTTTGGATCTCTCCCATCCTACCATGCCTCTCTCCTTACTCCTGCTACTCCCTCACCCTACAATTCATGAGCAAGCTGCTCCTGCACCTTCTCCCTCCCTCGTGTCCACACCTCAGCTGGCAAACTCTCTTTTTCTTATAGAGTTCCTTCTCTCTGGAACAGCCTTCCCTCCCAAACCCATCTCTGTCCCTCCTTCGTTGCTCTTAAGTGCTCACTCAGGCCAACCCCTATCACTTCCTGCATTTGTTCTCCTTCCTAGACCTCGCTTACTTCAGTATGACTGTTCTCCACTTCTCTTACTGCAAACCCACTGTACATATCTATGTAAAAATAGTTTGAATTTATTAGAATTTCCACTTTTGTAAATAGCATTTGTGATGTATAGTTCTGTATGTTGTCATTCCTCTGTTGTACTTGCCTTACTCTTGTACCCCTTCCCCCAGGTTGCACCTGGAACGAGCTTCTGTTCATGGTGCTTTTCCCGGTTATCAACTTTTAAATAAATAAATAAATCACTACTCTGCAGGAGGCTTTGCTTCACACCTGAAATGGGTTGGATTACAGTTCAGACAGTGCTGAGAGGCACAGGACCCACTTTGCAAAAACTGTTGCCTCTAGTAGACAAGGGCAAGCTCTATTTGCTGTAAACCAATGATGTCTAAGGCCTGGACATTCAGACTGCACCTGGCAATGGCGCAAGCGTGGGCGCAGTGCATCCAGGATGCGCCGGGGCCAGGACCAGGTGATATTCAACGATGATGCGCCATGGTGCAGCACCGTTGAATATGGCATGGACTGTGCACAATGCAGTGGCACTGTGCTGGTGCAAATCACAGATTGGGAGCACGGGGATGTGCCAGCGCAAATGCAGTTGCGCTGGGCACAGCACCTTCGATATTCAGGGAAGGGCATGCAACTGAGGCCATAGTATATGCATGGTACAGCCTGTGCCATTAGCATGTTATTATGGTCTCACTTGCATGCCTGCAACAGGGCAAGCCCAGGAATTGCACCTGGCACCCTGCACAGCATGATGTGTGGACTGAGGGAGGCCCGGGGCATCCCCCGCCCCGAAGCCGCAGTTGTGGGTATTCTTTTTCTAAAACAAAATCCCTGGTAGTCTAGTAGTACCCCCTCCCTCCCATTGCCGTGATCGCTGTTACATCATAAGCACTACATGCCCTGGTGGTCTAGTGGTACCCCCTCCCTCCTGTTGCCATGATTGCTGTTAAAAAGTAATCAATACATTCCCTAATGGTCTAGTGGTCCCCCCCCCCATTGCCGTGATCATCATGACATTGTAATTACTACATTCCTTGGTAGTCTAGTGGTACCCCCACAGCCCCTAGCCTCGATCGCCGGTAAAATGCCATAAATACATTCCCTGGTGATCCAGTGGCACCCCCACCACTCTCACCCACACAGGACCCCTTGACCACCCCTCCCCCAATCATCGGCGGGCAGCTGCAGCCGCCCACAAACCACCGGCTGCTCGAATGACAGCTTGAGCATAGTATAAGCCAGAGCATACTGTACTAGACATTCATAAATATGTGAATGATTTCACAAATTTGTGACTGTCTATAGTATGCCCCTGCAACCCCATACTGTAAGCTGTCATTTACGGTGGCCACGCAGTATGCGGGTGGGGTTGCAGCTGCCCACTGATGATGGGGGTGGGGGGTGGGGGCAAGGGGTCCTGTGTGGGTGGAAGGGTGGGAGGTGCCACTGATTAACAGGAATGTATTTATGGCATTTTGCCAGTGATCGGGGCTGGGAGGGTACCACTAGACTACCAGGAAATGTAGTAATTACAATTTCATGGTGATTGTGGCAACGGGAAGGAGGGGGGTACCACTAGACCACCAGGGCATGTCGTGCGCATGATTTAATGGCGATCACGGCAACGGGAGGGAGGGGGGTACCACTAGACCACCAGGGCATGTAGTGATTATGATTTAACGGCAATCTCAGCAATGGGAGGGTACCATGAGACTACCAAGGACGATATGGGTGCTTGTGGACAGTGTTCTGGGTGGGCTGGTGGCCACCCATGGCTGGTGGCTGCTGTGTTGCACACTGCAATACAGAAGCCCACCTGTGGGTGGCCAGGGTTTGTTCCTCCTTTTCACAGGCTCAACTTTGAGCCCCTCTATGCGGCGCAATGCAGCATTGTGCCAGCACATAACCGCGACATCCCGGCTGAATATCGATGTGCCATATATGCATGGGCACGCCCCGCATTTGGCGCTGCATACATTACCATTGCTCTCAGTGCATTGGGATTTGCGCCATCCTGGCAGCCTTTTGAATATTCCACGCGATGCAGTGCAGGGGTTGCACCGGCAGCAACTCTGCTGCTAGCAACCCCTTGAATCATGGGTAGCCAGGATACTCCAAGTACTCCATGGTGTAATTTTATTTAAGGGGTAGCAAATAGGCTCTGAACTGCTTCCTTTTTCCATGAAAACTAACAAAGAAAATGCTGAAACTTTCTGTAATTTTATTTATAGGAGTCGAAACTAGAAGGACTGGTCACTAATACTGTCTTTGCATCCCAAGGACAATACAACTTTACAGATTCTGGGCTGGTATGTAAGTGTCTTAGGGAGCAATGCACGGCATTTGTATTTACCCATGTATGGCAACAACCATTGTCATGAGATACAAAAATTATTATTTATTGTGCCAAATGAGGCAACAAACATGGTCCTGGAGTACATTTCTATATTGTCTGGCTACATGAGGGGGTAGTACACCCTAGCATCAGAAGTGAGGTAGAAGTGAGTCTGCTTGGTGTGCAGATCTGA
Source organism: Neoceratodus forsteri (assembly GCA_016271365.2). Classification (NCBI taxonomy): domain Eukaryota; kingdom Metazoa; phylum Chordata; order Ceratodontiformes; family Ceratodontidae; genus Neoceratodus; species Neoceratodus forsteri. The sequence continues at coordinate 114,329,163 of JADMNL010000027.1, forward strand.
AATCCCTGGATACACCCCTGCTTTGAATATCTGGGCCTAAGTCTTTTTTTATCTTCTCCAGGTGGGGCAGGGAGGACTGTGTCATCTCCTTGCCAGTGTGCCATCTGGAGAAAGTGTAGGATATCCTCTAGTTAAGTCTTGCACTTGTGCTGCTCTTGCTGCAGCCTGTGTATTGGCTAATATAACACCTCAGGACTGCCTTTAGACTGTCCCAGAGCACAGAACCTGAAACCCCTAAAGGGGGCGTTATCCTCTATAGTTCAAATTAATGGTTGGTCTGACAGCCTAGTCCAATTCTACTTTTTCTTCAGGAAATTGACAACCTAAACCCCAGTGGGCATTTCATCCATGTAACATAGTGGATCTACTATCTCCAAACCTTCAGGAATATCACCTAACTTATGGATGTCTCTCCTGACCTGCGTTTCAGAGTCTTTCATTTCTAATTGCAGTACCTCTATCTCCTTTGTGTGCTGGGCCATGAGCCTCGTCAAAGGATACAGTGTGTCTTCCGCTTTGCTGTCTCTGCTTTCCAGTTCTGTTTTTCTATAATGCCACTTATCAAATTTGACTGAAAGGTGTGCCATGGTGTCATTTAAAGATGTCAGTGAGATCCTCAGATAATTAAAGCCCCTGCAGACTTAGTCTATTAGTGTGGCATCTGAGAATTCTGTGGAATTCTTTGGGTTTATATCCTGCTTGTTGTATCGTCTTCTCAGACCCACTGGGTTTTTAGGCTGTGTTCTGCTTAAGCCCTTTCAATGGTAAAAATCAGCTTTGGCAAGTGACTGTGTATGTCACTGTAAATGCCCCCACAAATTGGGGGCTTACCTTAAATGTCTCCCTGGGCTCCAGTAATGCCCACTGCCAGGCAGACATCCTGCAAAGATGATAAATCCATGGTTGTTGGTGTTCTCCTGTTCATCTGCATGAGAGTGCCATGATGTGTCTCCACGCTGTCACTTTAAGTGCCACAGCCAGCATGTATGCTGTAAATGGCCTGGGCTGAGTCAGAGTGTTCCAGAACTCGCGACCAGCTAGGCATTTCCCTAATCTGCCCAACTCTGCTGTCGCTAATAGAGCAGAGGGAGCCTTACATGGTACTGCAATTATTTACTTTTAATTAGTTACTGTTTTTAAGATGGGGCTATTGTTTAACCTGCCTTTATTTCAGCATGTTTTTTCTGATGGGAGCTGCCATGTTTTTGGACTGGGACTTTCTGCTTAGACCAATTGAGACACAGAGGACCTCAAGGGGTATTAGCTCAGGCACCTTGTTTGAGAAACTGCGAACTCTAGTGTTTGGTGCCTAAAGAAACCAATAAGAGCACAAGATGGTGACTGATCGCTCCTTCAGCCAATCAAAATGCAGGAAAAATGGACTGGCCCGAGAACTCTTTTAACAGTGATGAGTGCAGCTCGAGCTCTTGAACGGAGGGAGCTTCTGGTGTGGCGGTTCATCCCAAGACTCTGTGGAGAAAGGAGCTTGCATGCTCTTCGGGGATCAGGCCTAGGAGTGGCTTAGTTTTCTCTGGTGCTCATCTTACAGTCCCAAAAGGGGGGATAGATCAACAGGAACTGCTGAACTGCACACTAAGAGGTTTGCTCAGTAAATTGGCTGACATTGCAAACTGGGCAGGAGTCAAAAGAGGAATCGTGGAGTTTGATGAGTCTTCAAATAAATGTGCCAGATGCTTACTGTGGGTCAAGGCCGACTGCCCAGGGAGTCCTGATTGCCAGAGAGGAGCCAGCCTTTACCAGTGACCAAACTGCCTACCAGCTGGAGGATCACCAGCAGATAACCTGAACTTTGCCAAAGACACTTTGTTGACTTGGGTCCAGTCCACCCCAGCCCATGCCATTTGTTCCTGTGCCAGCTACAGTTTTCCGGGTGAGAGACCAGCTTTGGGGGTCTAGCCCTTGCGCAAAGAGTCACTGCAGGTTGTGGCCACCTACAGGGGAAGGCCATGAAGTGGAGGTGAGTTGTGGTGGCCTAGTTTCCCCCATACGCAGCAGCTTCCAGCATCAGGTCTTCATTTCGCCAGGCCATCCTAAATCATCTGGTACAGTGAGTAAATTCAGGGTGGCTCCCTGCAACAGGCATCTTAATTTTCTTACGGTACCATTTAGTTGTTCTCAGTTTAATGCCAAAGGTTTCCAATAGACTAAGCCAACCGGCCACGGATACAACTAATTTGATTAGCTTTGTACAGTTAATGTGACTGATTTGTTTAGCAGCTTGGCAGAAGACACCAGGAGAAAGGACTGCTGTGTGACTGGACTTCTCTGCTGGGACTAAAGAAGAAGAACTTTTGTACTTGGACCTTTAATTTAGGGTAAAAAAAAAACAAACAAACAAAACAAAAAAAAAGTGTGCATTTGTCTGAGTTAACTGAACTGAATGGTTATCTGAACAGTTATCTAAGTGTAAATCTCAGGTGATTGAAAGGACTTAATAGCTGTGAGGTTTAAATTACTTGTAGAAAGATCTTGTAAGTAGGGGGAGTGGCTTAGCTAGAAGGAAGCTACATTTAAAGACTGCCTTAGAAAGATTCTGCTAATAGCTTGGCAGAAGACACCAGGAGAAAGGACTGCTGTGTGACTGGACTTCTCTACTGGAACTATATTGCCATCCTTCCTTCCCCTCAACCCCCCCATCGAAAGCTAGTTCTGTTTTTATAAGCACAGGATTTGACTGACAACAGGAACTTCCTGTTTGGGAGCAGGAAGTGAGTGATCACAGAGCCACCAAAGACCCACCATCCTAGAAGGGCAAGAGTAGCTCTCCGGCCCTCTCCTAGCTGCTGGAGGTATGCCTCTGAGCAAGTAAGGGTCTACTGAGAAATATAGGATATTCTTGTTTCAGAACAGGACAATCAGGAGCTTAAAGAGCACACAGGCAGAAAGTAAGGAGAGCGAGAAAAAACAGAGGAAAGAGTAAGGATTGCAAACAGTTAAGGGCCAGAAATAAGACATGATTGGAGTGGTGCAGTGCAGTGGCTGTGGAGCAGCAGTCTTCCGGGAGACGCTCTGGAGGATGCGGTGTTGTCCCATCTGCAGGCACCTCTGGTGAGGGAGGAGGTTGCTCATATCCAGGCTGAGTTGGCCAGGATTTGTGGAACCTCCTCTTCCATCCAGGGACCACCAGTGCCACTGCCATTGCCTCAGAGGTTGCCAAGAAAGAGGAGCAGTTGGACCACAGTGGCTCAGGAGGGTGAGGGTGGTGGAACAGAGGCACATCCCTCCAGTTGTACCTCTCCACAATTCCTATGCCATTCTGGCAAAGTGTGGTTCCTCTATGGAGGCACCTGCAGTGGAGACCAAGGAGGATGCTGGGAACCTCCACAAAGGAGACCCACAGGAGGGTGGCGGAGGATCCTGCAGGGGAAGGAAACAACTCCTGGTGGGGGACTCCATTGTTAGGAAGGTAGAACTGGGGGAGGAAGGTAAGGTGCCTGCCTGGCGCCATGGCTTGGAGGGACAGGGAGTGAATCCTCAGGATTGCCAGAGCAGCTGCACAGGGAGGGAGCTGGATGTCATTGTCCACCTAGGGACAAATGACCTGGCTAAGAAAGGGATTAAAGAAGTGCAGGAAGAGTTTGTGGAATTGGGAGGGCCTTAGTCAAGTAGCACGATGGTAACCTTCTCGAGGTGCTGCCCATCTATGGCATAGGAGAGGCTAGGTGTTCTGCACTATGGGATTCAATCAGTGATTGAAAACTGGTGTGGAGCTCAGGGATTTGGCTTCATTGGGGACTGGGGTCCACCTGGAGTGATGCAAGCCTATACTGGCATGATGGGCTGCATCTGTCCGGGAGGGGAACCAGGATCCTAGGTGATAGGTTTAAATGCTTCATTGGCAAGCATTTAAACTAGCTAAGGGGGGAGGCACTGGAAAGGAGCAGGGAAATCCTAGCCCCCAAAAAAAAATCATGGTAGTAAGTGCAAACACCAACATAGAGGTGTTGATAGAGAAGGGCAGGGGTAAATGGAGAAAGGACAAAGGCAAGAAGGACAGGGATGGGCAAAGGGAGTAAGGCCATCAGGAAATGGAGGGTAATGAGTACCAATGCCTGTACTTGGGCAACAAGCTCCTGAGCTGGTGGCCTTGATGGAAGAGGGATGCCTGGATATCATAGCAGTCACAGAAACATGGTACACAGAGAACCATGACTGGGATGTTAACATACCAGGGTATAACCTACAGGAGAGACAGGCAGGGAGAAGAGGGGAGGAGTAGCTCTCATGTAAAGGAAGGATAAAAGCAACTGAACAAGAGAGTAAACAGGAGAAGAGGAGGCACTGTGGGTCACCTTGAGACTGGAAAGGGCACCACAATCCGCACAGGGTTGTGTACAGGCCCCATGTCAGGGGAGGGAATGGACAAGGATATGATAGAAGGCATTCTTAGAATGGCAGAGAAAGGGAGATACTGTTGATGGGAGACCTGAATATGCCAGATGTTAACTGGAGCACATTTGCTGCAGCCACATCCAAGAGCAGGGCTATTCTTGATGCCCTACAGGTGGCAGGCCTCAGACAACTAGTTTCGGAACCCACTCGTGAGGGAGCAATCTTAGACCTCATACTCTCAAACAGGGGCAGTGAGAGGATCTCAGATCTAGAAGTGGGTTGCCATCTGGGGACAGGTGACCATCAAACAGTGTGGTTCACGTTAAACTCAGCTACAGAGTCAAGCCATACAAAAGTGAGGGTACTGGACTTAGGAGGGCTGACTTGGCAAGATGGAGAGTGCCTCAGAAAAGCACTAGCAAACAAGCTAGAAGGGTGTGGAGCAACAATGGGAATCATCAAAACTGCCATCACAGAGGCAACAAGCCTTTTGTGAAGCAAATAAACAAATCAAAATGAAAGAAAAAGCCACTATGGTTCTCAAAAGAGGTGGCTGTGAAAGTCAGGAAGAAAAGATAGCATTCCAGAAGTATAAGGAACACAGAAGGAGCAGGACAGAGAGCTGTACCAGTTAAGGCAGAAGGAAGCAGGAGGGAAGTCAGAATAGCAAAGGCCCAAACTGAGGAAAAGATAGCCAACTCAGTTAAGAAGGGGATAAAACCTTTTATAGGTACATCAGCGAGCGTAGGAAGACAAAGGGAGGGATAGTGAGGCTGAATAGAATGAACGGTGGGTGGGCAGAGGGGCACAGTGAAAAAGCAGGGATACTGAATGAATATTTCTTTTCAGTATTCACAAAAGAGATGGGGAAGTGCCTAATCCAATTAACAGAAGCACTCTTGATGGGGGGTTGATCCCAGTGCTCTCACAGGAGAAAGGGTTCTGCAAGAACTCCTAAAACTGAAGGTGGACAAAGCAATGGGCCCTGATGGAATTCACCCCAGAATTCTAAAAGAATTAAGGGAGGAACTAGTGAAACCACTGGCTACTCTTTTTAATAAATCATGGGAGGATGGTGTGGTACCCAAGGACTGGAGGAAGGCGGATGTGATTCCCCTTCACAAAAGTGGGACCAAGACAGAGGCAGGAAACTACAGACCTGTCAGTCTGACCTCTGTGGTAGGGAAAGTGATGGAGTCACTTCTGAAGGAAAGAATAGTTGAGTACCTGGAGGCCAGTGGGGCACAGGACCCAAGGCAGCATGGGTTCACAGTGGGAAAGTCATGTCAGACTAATCTAATAGATTTCTTTGACTGGGTGACCAAAGTAGTAGACCAGGGAGGGGCTGTGGACATGGCCTATCTAGACTTTAGCAAGGCATTTGACACAGTCCCACACAAAAGATTAATAGTCAAATTAACCAGCCTGGAGGAGGGTCCCAGGGTGGTAGCCTGGGTAAAACATTGGCTGCACAACAGGACACAGAAGGTAATTGTAAATGGAGTCCACTCTGAAGAAAGAGGGGTTACTAGTGGGGTACCGCAGGGTTCAATACTGGGTCCAGTTCTTTTTAATGTCTTCATCAGTGACATTGCAGAGGGACTGGAAGGAAAAGTATGCCTTTTTGCAGATGACACAAAGATCTGCAATAGGGTTGATACACAAGGAGGCGTGGAAAGGATGAAAAGGGACTTGGCAAGGTTGGAGGAATGGTCAAGTATGGCAGCTAGGATTCAATGCAAAGAAGTGAAATAATGCACCTGGGAAACAAGAACCCAGGGAAGAATACACAATGAGTGGGAGGTAGTAACAACAAAAAAGGAATGGGACCTGGGGGTAATCATATCAGGTGACCTTAAGGTTAGCAAGCAATGTGAGAAGGCAGTAGGGAGGGCTGGGGGTATACTGGGATGTATAGGGAGAGGCATCAGCAGCAGAAAACAGGAAGTTGTTATCCCTCTGTACAGACAGTTGGTGAGACCCCATCTGGAGTACTGCGTTCAGTTCTAGAGACCTCATCTCCGCAAAGACATAGGATAGAGGCAGTCCAGAGGAGGGCAACTAAAATGGTGCAGGGTCTGCAAGAGAAGCCGTACGAGGAGAGACTAAAGGAGCTTAATATGTATACCCTTGAGGAAAGAAGGAAGGGGGGGACATGATAGAAACTTTTAAGTACCTCAGTGGAATCAACAAAGTCCAAGAGGGTAGCATCTTTCAGAAAAAGAGACATGCAAGAACAAGGGGACACAATTTAAAGATAGAAGGGGGGCAGTTCAGGGGCAATGTGAGGAAGTATTATTTCACAGACAGGGTAGTGGATGCATGGAACAGCCTTCCTGAGGAGGTTGTGGGGTCTAAAACTATGGAAGAATTCAAGAATGCATGGGACAGACATAAGGCAATTATTGTGGGGGGTAGGAAGAAATAGGCTGTTGGCTAACTAGGATCTGCGGCCTATCCTGTAGGTAGGGAACTGGGCAGACTAGGTGGCCAAGCAGTCCTTATCTGCCGTCAAAGTCTATGCTTCTATGTTTCCATCAAGGGCCCCAACAACAACTGCAACCCTGAGTACTGATTCTGGCCAGCCAGCATAGATCCTGGGTACCCAGTAGCTAAGGGACTGTTTAAAAAAGGGACTAAATTAATTGTCTTTAGTAACCTGGTTTTCCAAAACAGTAATAATTTATTTAAATTGGCTCCCCTCCTTGTTTATGTCCCCTTAATAAACTTGATTTACTGTGTTACTTTGAACCTAGCTTGTGAGCATATTATTACCTGATTTAAAGTGATAAGCTCATTGCTGAATGTGTTGAAATTGCATGCTGTATTTCAAAACTGTCTTTACGGGGAGGTTTGCAGGGCATATACCAGGATCAGAGACCCTGCTGCTAATTGGGACAACTGGGAGCATATTGTTGATGTCTATTGCAAACTGTCTAGTGAATACTGTTAATGGTCATTGTCAATATCTAGGTAATGGGTCACTAGGTGGGGTTGTGGGTAGTGAACTTCCCAGAAGGCTGTACCAGTATAGACAGATACCTATGCAAACTGTACTCTGGGTGGAGGAATCAAATTATTGTGTTTACTGAGGGTAGGGACACCCCGGTACTCACCAGTTTTGAACCCAGGCCCCTCAACCTGTTGTTAAAAATACAGGCGGGGTAGTAACCCTTGGAATAGCACCGCCTAGGGGTCACATCACTGTAATTGCTACTGTTGTTCCTCAGTGTTTCTGGCAAATTTATTCTGAAGCTGAGATTTGGAGGGAGCTGAAGTGACGTTCATTGACTGAACAGACTCTTAGCCTCTTTACTTGCAGCAGCTTGTGTTTGTGTAAAAAGAACAATTGCCCGATGCAGCGGATTAGACATGTTTGATGGGCAGTTTTGAGCAGCCTCTTGCACAGGTAACAATAAATCAGTAAGAACCTGCGGTATTGCTGATTTGTCTATCACATTATGTGACCTTTCCAAACCTCTCTGACTCACCTGCTGTAATGTTAATGCAGTGTAAGTAGTAGCGGACGATGGTAGTGCCGGAAATTATGCTGAAGCAGGAGTGTCTGCCTTAGATGCACTCATTGTTTCTGACATTGCCACTGTATTTGTATCTGGGTTTTGTGTAACGGGCTTTACAGGCTGTTTTTCAGAAAGGCCGGGCTCTGATTGACCTGCTGTTTGCTGTGTGTCTTTCATTGTGTTTTTCCACATTTACTGTGTCCTGGAGGATTGGTATCAATTCCGGTATGGGAAGGGTGGGCATAGCAGCTTCAGAGAGCTTGTTGGTCAGCGTATCAGTGGACGCAGAACCCACCTTTACTGCATGTTTGACATTTTAGGTTGACCTGACAACTCACCAGGACCTGTCAGTGGTGATATAGGAGTTGGCAATGCAGTGATTGGGAATCTTTGGTGTCTACCTGTCTTTTATATGTTTGGGCCAGGTCAGATAACAAATATGTTTTTTTTGTGCTTAAATCCTGCAGTTCTTTTAACTTATTTTAGCTCCAGCACCCATTGATATCTCCTAGCCATTAATAGGAGTCCTGTTTTCCAATAAAACCCCCTCACCAGGATTGCTTGTATCAGTTTATGAGTCTATCCATTTTTCTCCCCTGTCAACAGACAGTACAGATACATTTCAACAATGTTTTATATGGTGTTACTTACTCAGATATTGCTTGTGTTAGCTTATTATGTGCTATCCTTTTATTTTGTCATGTAATTCACTTTTTTAAAATAAAAATTTTGAATTAGGTTTTGCTTTAGCTTTTACATAAAAGAAAAGGAGACAGCAACTCTTAGATCAAAAAAGTGTCAGCTACATTTAATACATAAATAAATTCAATTACTGATTGTTTTATAATGTACCTAAATATGCAAAATACAGAGGCTGAATTATAAGTTCTCCATCATAACCATCAGAGAGTACAACAACTTAACCCTCAATATGGTTTACTGGTAGAGAAAGGAACATTTTGCCACATCAAAGGATTAGAAACATGGTAAGGAAGGGAGAAGATGAATTACCTCCCCCCTGCAGTACCAGTAATGTCGTCTATGGCATCCATATTGTGCCACAGTTTCTCAAAGGATGTTTCTTGGAGTGTAAACCACCATTTTCTGCTATCAAACTTTAGAAGAATTGGGGAATTCGAAAAATTAAGAATGAATCTTTAAGTGGCCATTTTGCCCAGAGTGAGTATCTTCTACTTTTTGTTGTTCAGACCTAATCCGATAGCTTCATTAAAAACTAAAAGCCTAAAAGATAAAGAAATATCTGTTTTAAGAATATCTGTATATATTTTTGGCTCTTTCATACCATGAAGTTGTTTTAATTTTTTTATTTATAACATATTTTAGCATATCAAATAAATAACTTGTTGGTGACCGATTGTGTTGATGTACCATGAAGTTTTTATAAAATGACAGTCACAAAGATTATGAAATAGGGATTCCGGTTTCCCACAACCATGCCAGCATTTATCTTTGTTGGATTTATTAATTTTGGATAGCATCACTGGTGTAATTTGGCTGAATAATGCACGTTGTTTGTTTTAATCTAAAAAGTTTATCGCTTATCTTCATAATATCCTGAGGCATCTTTAATCCATGCCCTATAAGTTTTTTCTGATATGGGGCTTATTTACTTTTCAGTATAATTGATAGATTCTTGCTAATAGTTTCTTAGTCATTTTCCCAATTAATTCCTCCATTTCATTTATTAGCCTTGAGAAATTTGAGGAGCACCTCATACTCTTAAGGGTACACATTTGTGTAATTTATATTTAAGGGTTAAAAAACTGAAGAAATTTGGGCTATTGGCACTCCCTATTTTTTATTTATATTGATAAAAAGTTATGAAATTAACATCTTGCAGAAAGTCTAGCCATTTGTTAAAACCATAATTTGATCATTTCTTTCTAGTCTTTTTTTTTTATGTGAATTGAGCCAAAGTCTATCCTAGTTTCATATTTCAGAATTGAGCCAGGGAATTGAATCAGATGAAAAATGTGATAAAGCCTTATTTAGTTTTATGAAATATAGTCCGAAAAAGATTCTGTGCTTAACTGAGGAAATTCACCTCTAAAGCTAATGTCCAGAATTCCATTTCACTGCATTCATCATATATTTCTCTATATAATGTTATCTTTTAACTGGAAAACACCCACTCCCATACTGTAGTGTGGATTTGTCTCTAATAAGATGTTGCTGGGTCTGGACAACCAAAACCACTTTGTTCTGTGGCCTTGTCTGCCGAGGATGCTGGGAGTTCTGATGTGGTCAGTGCACGCACACACTTTATGCTGAGGAGGAATTCGGAGGAGCAAGTACGTAGGAATGCTGAAAGGCTAACCTCTAAATCTGGAAAAGGTATGTTATGGTTGCCTTAGATAGAGGGTTTTTTTTAAGTGGTCTTCTGGAAATAATATGTTCCTGACCTATGTGTGAGAAGGTGCCTCTATCCTTCCACTTTGCTATGTTTCTTACTGTGTTGGTGTGGTGGTATTACACATGCACTAGTGTACTCGCCACTGGGTTGGCGGCTAACAGACTGCATTTTAAAATTTGCTGTAAAACTTTGGTCCCGTCTGGAGAGCCTGAAGAGACACAGCAGTTCATAGACACTAACTGTGCCTGATATAATTACTGGAATAGATGTTCCTACCATTTTCTACTGTTTTTATTGTTTCACCTTTTCACATAATCCTCCATAACTAGTTTATCTCGTTCTCCTATATACCCGTTTATTTATTGTGCTCACTGCATATCTATATACACTCACTTCATAGAATCATGCAACCATAGAACTTGATGGCAGAAAAAGACCCCATGATCCATCCAGTCAGCCCTTACCCCTCCAGGCTACTGCCTCCCTCCCTGATAACCCACACCACCCCCGTAGTCCTTTCTGCCTGTCCCAAGCCATCTTGAATCCCTACACTGTCTCCACCCCCACAACCTCCTCCTCTGGAAGCCTGTTCCAGGCATCCATCACCCTGTCCATAAAGAATCACCCCCTCACATCCCCCCTGTAGTGTCCTCCCTGCAGTCGCAGGCCATGCTCCCTAGTAGCGGTGTCCTTCTTCAGTTGGAATAAGCACCCTTGGCCCCCTTTGTTTATCCCTTTGATGTAGTTGAAGGTCTCTATCATTTCCCCTCTTTCCCTTCTAGTCTCCAGGGTGTTAAGCCCCAGCTCACAGCATCTCTGTTCATATGGTTTGCCCTTCATCCCTAGCACCATCTTGGTCACTTTTCGCTGAACCCTTTCAATCAAGTCTATGTCCTTGCGCAAGTGAGGCCTCCAGAACTGAACTCCGTACTCCAGGTGTGGCCTCACCATAGCTTGGTATAGGGGCACTAGGACTTCTCTACTCCTGCTGGTGATTTCCCTGTCCATACTAGCCAGCATCCCATAGGCCTTCCCCACCACCCTAGTACACTATTTTCCCACCTTGAGGTCGCTGGAGACTACTATATCCAGATCCTTCTACTCCATTGCTCTGATTTCCTCCCCTCCCATTTTGTACCCTGTCGTCAGGTTTCTGTGTCCCAGGTACATAACCGCACACTTCTTGATGTTGAATTTAGGTTGCCAGGTCTCTGCCCACTCTTCTGTGTAATTATATTTTTATTACAGTATTTAGTACATAAGCATACAGACACTCATTTGATGAATAGGTATACATAATACAGACATTGCAGTATGTTACTTAGGATTAAGACTATCTATTCAGTTGGTACATCATCCGGAGGGTAAACTGTTAAAATCAGGAAGGAAATAAACTGGCTCTTTCAGAAGCTATAATGCAGCCAAAGCCCAAGATTAATGGTATAGTAATAACATGTAACAGCAAGTTAAACCGACCATGGGTCATTTTTATAACTTATTATCAACATATTCACAAGGAAAATTCTGATCTGGAGCGCCCTCTAGTGGGGAAGGGATGCAACATTTCACAGTTCAGTAATTAAACCCTTAGACAGTAAAAATAAAATAAAAGCATCTGGTGCCTATAAGAGAAAGCTTCCTCTCGCACATAGACTGGCTTGTGCCTTCGAGTACTTTAATATTGGCACCCAGTAAAGGAAAACATGTCTTCAGGGCTCCCTGGATTAACTTTGGTAGGATTCATTTAGAACTGCGTTTAGGTAATAGCAACTCCCTCCCACGTTAATAATTCAGAACATAGAATATTAAATTATTAAACTTGTGATTCAAAATTAATAATGAAAAAGTCACGGAAGACGAGGTACTTCTGGTATGTGTACAGTTCAAAACTTAACTGTCCCATTGCACAGTCATCCTTCAGTGGCTCCACTCCCTCCCCCCAGATCCTTGCAATCCCTTGACTAATCTTCCTCCTTTCTCTCACATATCTGAAAAATGTCTTTTTCCTCCCCCTTGGCCTGTCTCACAATCCATTCCTCTGTGTCAGCCTTTGCCTTCCTAATCTCCTTCCTTGCTAGCCTCACTATAGGCTTCCCTGTCCTCCTCCTCCTCCTTCTACGTTTCCTTATATTTCCTAAATGCCCTCTGCCTGCCCTTAACACCCTCACTACATCCCTGTTGAACCACAGAGGCCTCCTGCTTTTTGCTCCCTTCCTTACCCTCCATATACATATGTGTGTGGCCTCCCTGATCCAGTCTCTAATAGCCCTCCATAGTTCCTCTACCCCCTTTATATCCCCTATACCACCTATCGCTTCCCCCACTAACCTTCTCATCTCATTTTAGTCTGCTCTCCTGAAGTCTAGCACCATTGTGCTGTTCCAGGCCACCTCCCTGACTGCCCTTACCTTAAACCTGATGGTTCTATGGTCACTATTACCCAGCTCCTCCCCCACCACCACCTCCTCTACGTTCTCCCTTGTCAGGACCATATCCAGTAGGTTGCTTCCCCTTATTGGTTCTCTGACTAACTGCTGAAGGAATGCCCCTGTAACTCCTCCAAAATGTCCCTGCTTCTGGTTGAAGCTGTGTCAGGGATGAACCAGTCAATGTCTGGGAGGTTCAGGTCCCCCACCAGTAACATTTCCCCTTTAAGAGCTACCCTCACTATGTCCTGCGTCATCTTTCTATCCTGCTCTTCCCTTGGGTGGGTGGTCTGTACACCATGCCAAGCCTCAAGGACTCCCCTGTCCTTCTGCTTATCATTGCCCATAGCATGCAGGAGCTAAAACATAAGGGGAAAAGGATTAGTACCGAGCGCTGTGACTTTGAGCTCTCTGTGGCTGAGGTCCTGGCATGGAATAAAAAAAAAAAAAACAAAGAAAAAAAAACAGTCTTTTAGAAATGACAAACATCGTATAAACATTACAAACTTCATAAATATCAAAGTCTCCCTTTTATGTTATCTCAATTTTTGTTTTAGTTTCCTGTTGCTAGTTTTATTTATTTTTTTCTTTTAACCGTATACTCTCAGTTATACTTTAACAGTAATGGTGTATAATAAACGTTTAAATGCAAATTGCTTCTAATAGTAATAATGTGTTGTCTTTAGGACAGTCATTATTCAATTTATTTAACCCTATGTTAAGACCTGCTTTTTAACCTTGCAAATACTCATTTAAATACTCAGTTAGGGGGTTCTCCTGATTTTTTTATATGATGCACATGCATTCACTTTCTAATTGCACTGGAATGTTAATGGTTAATTGTTAACTGTTGGCAATTCTGATATACAATTGCTGTTTAATTGATATTAAGGACACTTAAGTTCCACGTGGCTGGTTTCAAACTAGCACACTCCTGCTGAGGAAAGCTCAGTGTTCAGCGTCTTTTTTGCCACTGCTGTTCAATATACCCTAGATTTGGCTTTACATTGGTTTGATAGAGGTCTAAAAATGTCTAAAGTAACTTGTTTTGCCTCTTGATTCAGAGATGCACTTTTGCCTTTTATACAGAAGCTTGCTGCTCTTCTGTTGATCCTCTTTTTCAGTATAGTCATCCCGACTGCCATTGCGGTGCTGATACAAAAAAAAAAAAAAATTAAAAGGGGAGTTTTTAATTCCCTCCACCTTGCTTTATTTGCCAGATGAAGGGGACTTTTAAATATCAGCTATACACTGCATGTTGCATTTTGCACAGCAGATGACAATTTGACTTAGCTCAGAAAGCAGAAGTGTTTCAGCCTGGAACTATCCTGGAACCAATTTTCTACTCCCCGGACTTGTTTGTGTTGGATCTGGCTGCTGTTTTTCCGAGACAGTCTCTTCTATTCTTGCCTGCACATAACTCGGCTTACAATGAAGGTATCAATATTATGAGTCAATGATTTTTATTTTATTATTTCTAACAGGAATAATCGAATTGTAACTGAAATTGAACTGTTCTGCCTTTTATCATTGATACCAATACCTTTACTAAAGTCTAACAGTTACAGTTATAATATCTACTGACCAGTGGGCTTTTGCAGCTGTTCAGGCTCGGTATCCTTTTGTCTTATAACTATTTGGTAGTTGGAATTAATGGAGGGTGGGGTGTATCCCCTCCATTACAGTTGTTACTATTTTTTTTACTAATTACAGCTTTGGATCCCAGAAGTTCAACCTCCTGCAGCGCCTTCAGCACTACCATTTATGCTGCAATGGACCGGGAATTTAGGAGTTTGGGCAGCAGTGAATCAGGAGTTTGGAAGGTCTCAGAAGGTCTTTTCCACGTCGGAACTGGTATGAACTTGACAATGAACTTGAACATGGATCTGCCCAAATCAGGACCAGACTGGAACTTATGGACATTATACATCTGGATATGAACAAAACTTGAGGCTACAAGTTTCTGGCTACAGAACTATCAGGCCTACCAGAACTACAACAGAAAGATTTCCGTATCTTCGGCAACAGAATTTGCTTTCGTCAATGCCTATGGAGTAATGTATATATTACTCTTTAATAGAATTTTTATTTTTAATTTCTTACACTTTTTTTGCAATTCATTATAGGGCATGGTTTCCTTTTTTAATATGAATACAAGGAGTCGCATGGTGTTAAAGGGGGTTAAGATGAATGGAAGTGTGTTTAGGGATCAATTGCAAATAACTTCATCACCAACAGAAAGTAATAAATTGACCTTCTATGCTGAGAAAGTTAAGTCTTCAATGAAAACTGAGGCTCGTACTATGGAAATTAAGTATAATAAAAAAAGAGCAACAGAAAAAGGATATAGAAAATACAGACTAGGATAAAGCTAGCCCCAAGGGAGATTTGGTAGGAAAAAAACTTAAACCAAAATCAAAAGGTGAAGGCTAAGAAAAAGAAAGGTGGTAAAGGGTCTAGGCATGAAATTCATAAATCCCTCCAAAACAGATTACAGATTTTTCCTTCTAAAACTAAATATACTGATATAACACCAAATCAAGCAATTGAAGAAGTAATAATCCTAGATACGTCAGACTCTGAACAAATAGACCAGGGGAAGAATAAGCTACAGATGCCACAAAAAGCTCAGGAAACAAAACTGAAGCGTTTTAGTCCACTTGGGATTTCTGATAAAAAAAAATGGACTTAACTCAACAAGAACAGAATGTGTACTTGAATAATATCTCTATTTTGGCAGGCTCACCTAATACTGTCTTTCAAAAACTAGATAAAGAAGTCAAGCAGATAGAACTGGATATGGATCTTTTGGCTCAATGTCCCAATTCCCTTTCAAAATATACAATAAGAGCACTTGCACATCCAATAGTGGCTAATATAGTCTTACTGAAAGCTTTAACTTACATTAGAAATAGACTTGATGGTTTCACCACTACTTTCTGTAGACAGACACTTAGAAAATAAGGTGGAAGAATTGAAGCAACAAATTGCAGTACATAAATTGTCATTTACATCTGTTCATATACCTGAAACTCTGAAAGGGAAAGATAAGAAAAAACAGAAAAGCCAACAAGGGAATAAAACTAAGAAAAGGAGTATTAAGAATAAAAAATAGACACTCAAACAAAAGACAGTAAAAGACAACTACAAGTTAAAATAAGGAATGAGCCTGCTATTTTACCAACCAGAGATTAAAGTGGTAAAAAATGTTAATTTAGCTGAGAGAACATCAAAGGAGAATACTTCAAAATAAATACCTACAGGAATAAAAACTTTAAAAGATAAGGAAACAGGGCTGGCCCGGTGGCACTGAAGGTTGAGGTGCTGGACGCCACACCTCACGCTACGTCGGTGACCTGGGTTCGGGAGTGGACTAGGGTCATCGGTGGGTCGGCAGGGGAGGATCAGGATTGAGCATCCATAGACAGCTCTTTTGATCCTGGGGAGGTCTGGGGAAAGCCACTGTGCTGTAGTGGCCCCTGGGGATGCCCGGGGCACTACATGCCAGTGCACATCTGGAGAGGAGGACGGCAGACATTGGCATGCTGTGCCTGGATGACATTGCACGTCCATGCTCCAATGGGCACAATCTGGTGGAAAATGGCTGGGTGCAACCATGTAGCTTGATGGCCGTGCCCTGTCTTGCTGGGAGGACTCTTGTGGAATCGCACTGGAGGAGTCTGGGGACGGTCTGGCTGGGCAGGGTATGGGGAGGCCCTCCAGCAGACTGACAACAGCCATACCAGATCGTCCATCATGTGAGTGAGCCTGGTGCTCTCCTGGTGGGTAGGGCCAGCGGCTGGATGCCCCCGTTGGTAATTGCCACAGCAAGGCAGAAAAAGAAATATGTGATAAAAAAAAAGATAAGGAAACAGATAAGGTGGAGAACAGTAGCAGCACTAAAAGTAGAGAAAATGTATCTAGCAGATTACTTAAAGGAACAGGGGTGGTTTTGAGGATAGAGGGCTTATATTTAAAACCAAATGAGACCAACCTATCCATTAAAGAGCATACTGAACATTTCTTTATGGCTGAAATATCCATCCCACTGGTCAAAGACAATGTTCTTATTTTTTTATAGAGACAAAGAGGATAGTGACACCCCAGTATATGTATTGGTCTCTGATTTAGAAATTGCCAAGAAAGTCTGAGTGGAACATCTGAGACTAAAATATCTGGGGCTCAATGTTCCATCCCCAGTAACTTGGCAAATGGTATATAGTCAAAACACTAATAATAAAAAAATAAATGGAAATCTAGATGAGGGAACCTTTGCCCAGAGACTATCTTTTCTTAAATGGAGTTTTAAAACTACCTCAGAAATTACAGGGAAAAAGTGAAATCAATAAAGATCTAACTCTGTCTGTCTTTGGCATTAAAAATATACCAGGAGAAAATGATGATGCCCTTGTTACATTTGTTCTCACACTTTTTTCAACAGTGTTAGAACTAAATTGTAACTGTGAGGACTTTGAAAAAATCCAGTGGGGTTTCCCTTATGGGAATGGATCTCAGATTGATATTGTCTGTTCCACAACTGAAATGTATCAGCAATTATTATTCAAAGCCCAAATACTTGATCAGATAGGGATTTTAATTACTGACATGTCTCTACTCCACCAAGAAAAGACCCAGAATTGTCCCACAAAAATATGTCAATCATGATTGCTTCAGAAATCCTCTGTTTCCATAGAAGAAAATAATAACAATAATAGGGTGTCCTCAGAGGCCAGTTTTATTTCCTGGAATATATCTGGTCTGATGGGAAAAATGTCTGATCTGGACTGGCACAGTTTTATTGATATATTTCATATTGTTTTTTTTCCAGGAAACTTGGCTCTCTGAAGCCACGGATATTAATGGATATCAGTTAATTTATTCACCTGCAACCAGAAAGAAAAAAATATGGGAGAATGACTGGTGGTCTGGCTACCTATATTAAAATCCGAAACAGCTTAATAATCTCAGAAATAACTAAAATAGATCCAAATTACATTATCTTAGTAATTATATGAGGAAAAAAACATTTACTATTACAAATGTATATATCCCCCCTAAAAATAAATACTAGAATACTCAATCAATTTGGGTAAACTTAACCAAGGACATTGACTCAACTTTTAAAAAATCCGCATATAATACTGTTCTGGTTGTAGGTGATTTTAATGCCCATGTTGCTAACTTTGATAATCTAAACCTCTTGGAAACTCAAATGGTCTTTGAGGAACTTAGAGAGAGAACCAGCCAGGATAGTAGGAAAAAAGATCATGGTAAACAATTATAGAAATTGATTGAAAGCAACGTTCTGTTAATACTGAATGGAAGAACTCAGGGGGATTCTGAATAAAAGTACACATTCTTTTCAAAGAATGGGCAGAGAATAATAGATTATGTTCTTTGTAGCCCAGATCGTCATAACATTTTTACAAACCTGAATACTGAAATGAGAACTGAAAGTGATCATGTGCCTTTAAAATTGCAAGTGTCACTGGAAAACCCTAATTTAGCCAATCAGCAAACCCAGAAGATGGAAAATAAATATCACAGTGATAAAAGATACTTTACATAATTGGCCAATGGAATACAGTTCTCCAAATAGTTCTACGTCATTAGATACACCTCAAGCCTTTGAAAAAAACTGAGTCAACTGAATGAAAAGATAAAAAAGGAGATTTATGTTAACATCCAGATAGATATTAAATTAACTAATAACTCATGATTCGACATGGATTGTAGAAAAGCAAAAGGGGAGGTAACTAAACAAATTAAGAGGACAAAAAAAAAACACCTATAGGAGAAAATTTTGCCAAATTAAATAGGATAAGGAAACAATATTAAATATTTCTAAAAGGAAAAAAATGTAGCTCATCAACAAATACAATGGCAGGAAATTATTCAATTGATTCAAGACAATGATAATAATAGATTTTGGAAAGTGGTTGCTAGGAGGACCAATAAGTACCATCTATTATTGACGGTGCATATTTCCAGTGACGACTGGATAAATTACTACAAAGCAATGTTTACCAATATGGGGACTTTAATACAGGATCTTAATACAATCTATTTGAATACAATCACTAACCAAACTTCAAAAATATTTTCAGAAACAGAGGTGGAAGCGGCCTTTCTAAAATTAAAGAACAATAAGGCAGCAGGACCAGACCTTAACCCCCCAGAAATATATAAGGAACATAGGGAATTTTGGACCTCCATATTAACTCATTTTTACAATCTTTGTTCATCCTATAATTATAGACCAACATCCTGGATTAAAAATATTTTCGTCCCAATTCACAGAAAGGGGTCAGTGTATGATCCATCTAATTTTCATCCCATCAGTCTCCGAGATAGTAATTCTAAGATCTTTACAAGGATACTTTTAGATACATTTATACAATGGATAGATACTGGCTTGATTCTTTCACCATGGCAAGCAGGTTTCAGAACAGGTTTTTCAACGATTGATAATGTTTTTGTATTTACCCACTTGACAGAAAAATACGTTCATTTAAGAAAGATGAAATTATTTTGTTTTGCTTGTTGATTTCTCCTCAGCATTTGACTCAATAAATAGAGAAAAGCTGTGGAAAATACTGAAAGACAATGGGATCAACAATTATTTAATTTGATATTTTTACCCTATTCAAACACTTCAACGGCTATTCAATATAATAATAAAGGACATATAACTCCCTTTTTGGATACACATAAAGGTGTAAAACAGGGCTGCCTTTTAGCGCCTGCTCTGTTTAACATCTACATGAATAGTGTTTTGAAATATGATTATTCTACCGCTTTGGATTCCCCTAAAATTAATGATCAGTTTATACATATGCTGGCTTATGCAGATGATATAATTTTGTTTGCATTAACAGAATCTGGGCTTAAAAAAAATCTAAATATTACAATATAAATGTGAACAATTGGAACCGAAAAGAAACTTAAAGAAAACTAAAGTTATGATATTTGGGGAAAAAAACTGGCAGAGAAAAATCAGTCTAAATTCTATTTAGAGACTGAAAACATTAAGATACTTAAAGAATATGTATACTTAGGTATTAAGTTTACTAAACATTCCAACTGGACACAACATATTAAAGACCAAAATATTAAAACAAAATTGGCAGCAAAAGCATTGTTAAAATTCAATTTCAATTACGGGGAGTAATAGTGTTCTCCCTACTCTAATAGTAGCTGAAGCCAAAATAAACCTTATACTCACTTACGGAGCAGAAGTATGGGGATCTTATCACTCAGACACTTCGGAAAAATCTTTATCTTATTACTATAAGGCTCTCTTAAAAGTCCCAAGCTCGCCCTCCAATGCAATGATCAGAGCAAAACTGGGAAAAGTGCCCATAAAAACAATAAAGGAACTTACTCTGACTCATATTGGTTAAAAGCAATCAACAATGAGAATAATAAGCTTCCCAAATTTTGCTTAGCAGAAAAAATCAAATGGTTGAATGAGGGTTTAAAATCTAAATGGCTGAACTCCTTAATTTATATACTAACTAAAATAAAAATAAAACAATTATGGACTGATTTTACTAGAAATATTAAAATTGCACCCCAATTTAGAATAGGAATAAAAAGAAAACTTTTTAAATATGCTCAAAGACAAGATATGGAAACAATAAAAAGTCAGAAATGTGCCTTATGGTTTAAAAATGATAACATAAGCCATTGTCGTGAAGATTAATTAACGTTGCTGATCTCCACAGAAAACAGAAAACTAATCACTTGGACAAGATTTGGTCTCATAACATCCAGATTTACATATTATAACAAAACATTAGATACAGAGGATAAATCAAAACATTTATGCCCCTGTAATAAGGGTCATATGGAAACAAGTCCACACTTGATTACAATTTGCCCGCTGTACTCTAAACCAAGACAGAATTATTTGCTGAACATGTTAACTGTGTATGCAAACACTAATTATGACCTTCCCTTCAATTTATTACACCCCAGATACACTGAGGATGATGAAATAATTTCAAAATTTATTGCTTCAATAGTCAGGTTAAAAAAGAAGCGCTATAGAAAACTAAACAGATAATATTATGCCCTGCCTATTAGGTGTCACTTTCTCTTCTGATGTGCTCAAACTATGGATAAATTGAGGAATAATTGCTACTGTTAATACAATATTAACAACGATTGTACTGATTTTATAATGATAATGTCACACTTGTGTTTAACTGATTATACATGTTTGTTTTGTATTTTCATGTTTTTACTGTTATTCGTAAGAATGTTGTAATAACTATGGTGTTTGCTACACCAGTGTTGAACAATAAAATTGAACTGAATTGAACCTTGTTCTGGGGAATGATTATTTTCTCCCACGGTATCTGTGGCTTCCCACCTCTCCATAGAACCTTTGTAAATGACCTCCTGATTTCTGAGAACCATGTTTCTGATTGTCCTCCAGAAATCGTCTGACTCATATATATATAATGGGGAGCACAGCTATCATTTTTAAAACTTCCATGTGGCCCCAGAGGGAGACTGGCAGACCATGCCACATTTGAAGCTTCATTCTAATTCTGTTTTTTTTTTCAACTTTATTTCACTCTGGTCATCGGTATCTTGGGCATCTCTCCAGCGGGGACTCACTCGGTGTTGCCTTTACCGTCTGGCATGCCCTTCCCCCGACTGAGGAATTGGTTGCTGGGTCCTCTCCTCATGCAACCCTGAATGGGAGAGGCAGGACCACAGGGAGACAAGTCAGGATCAGGGCCAGCATTGGGCATGTGGGCTCAGCCATTCGAGCCCTGCCATCGCCTCCCAAGACACCAGGGTTTTCCACTTTGGATTATACCTTCCAAGGTGCAGACATGCAATAATGTCTGTGCCAAGGGCAGACCCTTAGCTGATATCTGCTGTCACCTCACCCCCTGAAAGCAACACGCTACTATGGTTCCTCTGGTCTCCACCGGGGGCCGCTACAGAGTGGTGCGTCCCCAAAACCCACCCGAGGAGAGGAGAGCAGTCTAAATGCTCAATCCTCTCTTCCCCCACTGACCCCTGATGACCCAAGTCCACTCCCAAACCGAGGTTGCCGGTATGGCGCGAGGTGTTGCATCTAGCGCCTCAACCTTCAGCGCCACCGGGCCACCTAGTTCTGTTTTTATAATCCCATAATTTTCCTTGATGGTTTTCCTCTTGATCCTTAGCTATAATTACCCCATGGTATTTAATTTATTTTTTTTAATTTAAAATTGAATGTGTGGATTGTTCTGTCAATCTCTCCATTTGACATAAGCATTAATATGGATTTGCATTTATTCATAGTATATCCAGAAACTTCAGAATAGGACTCCACCCAAGTATATCCTCAATAAACTCTCAAATAGTCTTTAAACATCAAGCATACATCACTGGCATACACACTAAGTTTTACTTCTTCCACTTCTAACTTGATACCCTGAATATTAACATTATTCCTTGCTTTTGTGACACGTTCTAAACAAAGAATAAATAATGTTGGGGAAAAGGGGCATCCCTGACGTACCCCATTAACATCTTCAAATTGTTCACATAAGACTTATTGAATAAAATTTTAACCAAGGGGTCTTTTTCAAATGTTTTATTAGTTTACCTAGAAAGGTGGATATTCTCAATTTCTTAACGCATTCCTTCATTACAGCTCTATTTTTCTTAACTTTCTATTTATGTCCCTGTACTCTCCAGCCTTCCGCTTGCCCTCAGGACCTTCAGGCACCTCCTAATCCCCTCTTACCCACACACCTCCATCGAGTCTTGGCTTTGCCCCCAGGTGGGGTTGGGGGGGGAGGTGCCCCGGACATTCTAGTCTCGTCAGGCTGGGCATGTGCTGCTGAGGAGGGGGACCCTGGATATACTGGGGCCATCACTTTTGTGGAGGTGCTGGGGTTGTGGTCTTTTTTCCCCCTGTAAGTACCCCCTAGGAGGTACCATGCAGTGTTGTCCAGGCATGCACAGACACGCTATGCATGTGTCTCCATGCTGACATCAGCGATGGCCCCCTCCCATGTCCACCTCCAGCTGCACTGCCACCTGTAGCCACCCATGTGGCAGTCTTGCAGCAGAGAATGGAATCCTCCCTCCCAGGAGGAGAGTGTCTTCTGGAACACTCTAGCCTCCTCCTCACCTTGGCTGGCCCCCAATGACTCAAGGTTGTTTCCGAACTTGGGTTGCCAGTGTCTCGAGTGATAGTGCTACTGCTGTGTCGACAGGCTGGCATATTAAAGTTCTGTTAACAAGGTTGAATGCCTTGCTGGAGTCTATAGTTACAGCTTAATACTTCCCCTCCAATTTTGTAACACACAGAAAAACCCCTTAGAGTTTCCCCATAGCTTGTAAAATTATTCCAGATTTTATGAAACCATATTTGTATGCTAAGCAGCTAACATACTGCTACTGGGTAGACATTTGATGCTTACTTTCAGTAATCATATCCAGTTCTATTTGCTTATTGCCTTTTCAGTAGTGCTTTTCAAACATCCTAAGAGCATATGCACAACAAAAAAAAGTTTCCTCTGTTAATGTCTTATAACAGTTCACCACACAATCACTAGAAGTCTTGTTACTGATGTGTTTCTAACACATCACATGCTGTAACCATCTTGTGAGCAAACTTCATGCCACCTATGCACTGAGACACAATCGGGCTGTCAAAACACCTCCCCTACTTCCAGTAACTGAATTTTAAGTCTAGAAAATACTAGTGGGCTTAGTTTTCCAAAAAAAACTCACTACTGATATTACCTCTCTTATGCTAAAAAGCTTCTCGACTGGTCAGGAAGATCAAAATTTTGACTGGTACTCACTTTTTAATTTTTTTTTAGACTTAATTTAAGCTGCAAACACAGAAAACTGAATGCTTTTAACCCGTTTGTTTTAATATTTCTTTCATAGCATATATCAAACGTGCATAGCTGCTGTTTCTTTTTTACCAGTTGCTACAGTACTCACTTACACCACACCGTTATGCCTTTCTCAATGTTTATAGTTTTCTGAAACATAATAAATACAACAGAGTCCTGTAAATCTTTTTCTATCTATTTCAGTGTGTACAAATCTTGTCAGTTGTGTTCAAAGTTTGTGCATAGGAAGGTATGGGCTACTCACAGTTGATCAGCATGTCCTTTTTTCCCAGCCTGGTGTTTACTAGCACGCTGCACTCTTTGTTTGAACTGTTTACACTAGAGCTGCAAGGCGTGGTTCTTGCATGTTAGGGGGTGCCACCGTGGTGACATCATGGTGGATGCCTGCGCCACTGCCATCATGTACAGTCTTGCTTGGCAATGGGATGCCATATCTCATATTCTCGGTATTCAGGACACTCATACTGAACATGATGATGTGGCTCGCTGTTTACCCCTGATTTGCTCTTAAGTTTCTTGTTTAATAACAAAAAGACTTTCATACGAACATATGAACATACAAAAATGCCTACAGAAAAAGGCGCTAAACGTCTCCTTTTAAGAAACTGGGGTTCTAACAAAGTGCCTTCAGTATTAGAGTGGTACTCTTTGGATCCACGACTGGTCATCAACAAAAATTTTGTTCAACAACCAGACAGCAAAACTGGCAGGTTGACCACTTTTCTCGGTCGACTGCCGGTTCCGAAGAAAACAAAGTGTTTTCTTCGGGGGGCCCCTGAACCCGCCCACTAAGGATTATCAACTCTGAGTCGGAGCTGATTTGGGGGGGTGCAAGACCCCCGACAGACAGTGCCGGGTTCCAGCGTGGACACTACAGCGACGTGGTGGTGTAGTCGCTGTAGTGTCATTCACTGCGCCTAGTGATGAACGTGAACAGGAACACAAAGGAACTCAGTTCCTGTACCTTTTTTGCAGCAGGAACAAAATTTCTGTACTTCTTTCCACTGACACTAGAACTAAAATTCTTAAACCAGCAACATAATGACAGTTTCTGGGCCTGTGACCTGAAATCAGGGTTTCCATAACAATATTTGACTTGTACAACAATGCTACTTTCCTAGAAATACTTCAATATCTCTACCTCAATCTACTAGTGTCTAAACAGATAGATGTGTCTTAACACAGCTATCCTTCAGATTGAGGATCTTCATTCTGCATTTCATATTTACTAACATACTAACATACCAGCAGAATAGGCCTAACGGTCTTTCGTGTCTGCTCGTTTGGTCAGCCCCCACCCTGGGTGCTGACCTTGCTGTCCCCCTCGCCTTCCCTGGCTTCTCCCTTCCCAGTTCCGGATATTCTTGCTGCATTGGATTTTGCTTCCAGAACCCTTCCCCTGTACCTGTCCCACCCCCTCTTGAACCCCTCCACTGTCTCTGCCTCCACCAGCCCCCTAGGCAGTGCATCCTATGGCTCCACCACCCTCTCAGTGAAGTAGCACCCCTCCTTTCTCCCTGAATCTTCCCCTCCAGCTTCCACCCATGCCCTCTAGTGGCCCCTCCTCCTTCCTTCAAAGCACCCTGACTGTTCCTCCCCTATTTACCCTCTTCATGTACCTGAAGACCTCTATCATGTCCCCCCAGTCCCTTCTCTCTTCCAATGTGTACATATTTAGCTCTTCGAGCCTCTCCTCATAGGTCCTGTCCCCCAAGCCCCAAATCATTTTGGTTGCCCTCCTCTGGACCCTCTCCAGGAGGTTAATGTCCCTCTTTAAGTGTCGCCTCCAAAACTGCACGCAGTACTCAAGGTGCGGCCTCACCAAGCAGTTATACAGAGGGAGTATCACTTCCCTCCTTCTGGAGGTGATCCCCTAGCGATGCATCCCAGCATCCTGTTGGCCTTGGCTGCTGCCCTCCTACAAGTCTCAGAGTTGTTCATCTTGACATCCACCACCACCCCCAGGTCCCTCTCAGCCATCGAGACTTGTAGCATTCCCCAGGGTGTACACTTGGCCTGGGTTTCTGGCCCCCAGGTCGAGTACCTTGCATTTCCCTGCATTGAACCTCAGCTTCCACTTTCTAGACCATCTTTCCAGAGCCTCCAGGTCCCCCTGTAGGGCCACCCTCCCCTCCTCCCCATCCACCACCGCCCCCAGTTTCGAGTCATCTGCAAAGAGACTCATCTCCCTCTGATTCCTGTCCTTATGTCAGAGACGTAGAGTTGAACAGGAGGGGCCCAAGGACTGATCCTGTGGGACCCCAATACTGACCCTCCTTGGGGATGAGACTATCCTGCCAACTACGACCCTCTGGGTCTGGTCCTGGAGCCAATTGCCTATTCATCTGATCATCTGGTTCCCCACCCCATTTCTCCCAGCTTATCCAACAGGCCCACGTGAGGAACAGAGTCAAATGCCTTGCTGAAGTCTAGAAAGAGGACGTCCACGGTCTACCCAGGTCCAAGGCACTAGTCACCCAGTCATAGAACTCCACCAGGTTTGTCTGACACGATTTCCCCGGGATGAATCCATGCTGTCTATCGTTCAGGCACCCTGACTTATCCAGGTCTCCCCTAGCCTCTCCTTGACAATGCCCTCCATCACCTTGCCCACCACCGATGTCAGGCTGACAGGCCTGTAGTTCCTTGCCACCTCCCTTGATCCCCCTTGTGGATAGGCACTATATGCGCCACCTTCCAGTCTTGGGGCACCCACCCTGTCCTCAGAGAGATGGTGAAAAGCTCCGCCAGGGGTTTCGCCAGGACATCCGCAAGTTCCTTCAGCACTCTGGGATGTAATTTATCCGGCCCCGGTGCTTTCTCCGTCTTAAGGGAGCTGAGGGCTTCCCTCACTCTCTCTGCTGTGATTTCCACTTCCGGTACCTCTTCTCCCTGCTTAGCCCTCCCCACCTGCCAGTGATGCCTCCCCCTCTCCCCAGACCCGCCGATCGGTAAGGGTCCCCCCCTCCTCAGTATCTCTGTCTCCTCCCATGTATGATGCAGCACCCCCATTTTCCTTGGTGAAAACTGAGGTGAAGTACTCATTTAGTACCTCAGCCTGCTCCCCCGGGTCTTGTGTCCATCTCTCCCCTGATTTAATCCTGCTAATCTGCCCCTTCACCCTTCGTTTTTCCCCAATGTATCTAAAGAACCCCTTGTTCCCTCTCCTAATTTCCCTGGCCAGGTTCTGCTCCTTCCTTGCCTTAGCTGCCCTCACCACCCTAGTGGCCCTTCTAGCCATCAGCTCGTACTCCCCTCGATCCCTTTCACTCCTTGAGCACTTGAATTGCTTATAGGCTGCCTTCTTTCCCCGTACCACCTCCTGGACCTCCCTGGTCCACCAGCAGGGTTTTTGGGCCCACGCATTTTCGTCTTACTCTTGCACAGGTGCTGGTAGCATCCTGCACCCCTCTCCTGATGATTTCCCACCTACTATCAGCGTCCATGTCTGACCCAATCCCATCCAAATGCTCCTTAAGGATCCTTCCCATTTCCTTAAAATCCCCCCCTGAAGTCGGTTACTTCCGTCTTTGTGCAGCCTTCTACCCCTCCTAGGTCCAGGCAGAACCAGACCGTGGCATGGTCACTCCCCGCCAATGGGTCCTTACCTCCAGGCCCCCAATCTGGTCACTGTCTGCCAGGACCACATCCAGTACCAGCGCTCTCCTGGTCGGGTTCCCTCACCTGCTGAGTTAGGAATGCGTCCTGAAAGACATCCAACAACCTCTGTTCCCTGGTCACAGAGGATGTCATAGTCTCCCAGTCTGTTCCTGGCATGTTTAAGTCCCCCAACACCACCACCGTTCCTCTGTCCAGTCTGCAGTGTCTCCCAACATCTGCCACCAGACTGTCCTCCAGCTCCTCCGCCAGGGCAGGGGGTCTATACACCACTCCTATTTTTACTCTCTTGCCCCCCTTGTTATCAAGGTGACCCAAATCGCCTCCACGGTTCCCTCTGCCTCCTCTACTCCCCCATGCCAATGCAGTTTTTGACTATCATTGCTACCCCTCCTCCCCTTCCCTCCCCTGTCCTTCCTGAACATAGTGTAACCCTCCAGGTTCAGGTCCCAGTCATGTCCTGCAGTGGCCCAAGTCTCAGTGACTGCTGCCACATCCACTGCTCCCTCAGTTAGCATCGCCTGGAGCTCAGGCATTTTATTGCCCAAGCTCCTGGCATTTAGCAGGACTACCTTCCACCCTTTCCCTATAATTCCATTTCCCCTGCTCGTGTTCCCATGGGGATTCTGTTTTCCCCTGGTCTGTACTTTGCCAGTGCCTGAGTTCCTGCACTTCTTGTCTACCACTTGCACCACTGGCTGTGCCAGTGTTGCTATTGGAGGGGTATAAGGTACTCTTTCATGGCCTTAGTAGCAAACAACGAAAGAATTAGCTATATACTGGTAGATAAGCTAGGCCTGTTTGAACAAATCTGGAGACTTTCTACAACAGATTGCTTGAGTAACTGCCAATATGATCCTATTTCCTTAGCTTAAGTTAGTTAATTTCCCTTTTAAATGTTGTTCAAACAATCCTTAGTATACATACTGATTTATTTAATCTTTGTCGAACATGCAGTATGCTGTTAAAAGTTCCTTGGAATTTTCATCCAAGTTAAAAATGATTTAATTCTTATATATTTGCCACTTTTCAGAAGGTTTTATTTTATCAAATGTACTCTCAATTTTTGTAACCTTGAATTGTTTTCACATATATGTGGTATGTACTGCATACTCTGTACTATCAAACCTTAATAATAATAAATAAAAAGTTTTATGGAAAAAAAGAAAAAGGCCCAGAGGTCTATCAAGTTTGCCTGAGTGTGCAACTCACAGTATTCCTTTACTGCAGCTGCCCCCAAGTCCTCCCTCATCATCCTTACTCAACACCTTTGCCCTCCCTAGCCTCCTTTCCATACTGACCTTTCCTTTGACCCTATCCCAACCCCTTTTAAAACTGCCCACAGTCTTCAGTAAGCTCGCTTCTTGTGGTAGTTCGTTCCACCCTGCCACCACCTGTTCTGTAAAGCAGTGTCTCCTCATTTCCCTCTTGAATCTTCCGCCCTCCAATTTCAGACTGTCCTCCCTTGTGACCCTCCTTCCCTTTAAGCTGAACAAGCCCTCCGTACTAACCCTGTTTACTGTATGCCTTTTAAGTATTTTAAATTCTCCATCATGTCCCTCGCTCCCTCCCTCCCGTCTGTCTTCCAGTGAATACATGTTGAGCTCCCTCAATCTTTCCTCATAGGGTTTTTCCCCCAGCCCCAGGATCATCTTTGTCACCCTGCGCTGCACTCCCTCCAATAATCTCACATCCTTTTTTAAGTAGGGGCACCAGAACTGCACACAGTACTCCAAGTATGGTCTTACCAGTGATCTGTACAGTGGCTGGATAACTTCCTCCCTCCTAGAGGTGATTTCTCTAGCTATGCACTCGAGAGTTACTGCCCTGCTGCACTGCACCAAAAACTTCATGTCCCTTGTGACTAGCACCCCTAGGTGCCCCCCCCACCAAAAAAAGAGATACCTGCACTACCCCCAGCCAGTAGCTAGTCCTGGGATTTCTGGCTCCAAGATGCATGGCCTTGCATTTCGTAGTGTTAAACCCCAATTGCCAAATAACTGACCAGTATTTGAGTTTTGCCAGGTCCTCCCTGAGTTCTAGCCTCCCTTCTTCACTGTCCACTGTTGCACAGATCTTTGTGTCATCAGCGAACAGGCTGATCTTACTCATAATTCCTTCTGCTATATCCTCAATAAAGATGTTGAATAACACCAGATGGAGCACTGAGCCGAGGTACCCCACTTGTCACAGGTCTTGGCTTGGAGAGCTCCTCCCTTACAATTACCCTCTGCTGCCTGTTCTGCAGCCAGCTTCTGACCCACTCCAATAGCTTCTCCCAGCCCCCAGGTTCATCAGTTTGCCCAGCAACCTTCCATGTAGCACCGAGTCGAAGCCTTTCCTGAAGTCCAGATACAGGACATCCCACAACATGGCCCCTGCTGAATGTCCTTGTGACCCAATCAAACAAGTCAATTAGGTTGATCTGACGGGATCTCCCTGAGACAAACCCATGTTGCCTTTCATCCTGGAGACTATTATCATCCAGAAAAGTTACCAATCTCTCCTTTAGAATGGTCTCCATTAACTTCCCCACAATGGAAGTAAGGCTGACCGGTCTATAATTGCCCAGCTCATCCCTAGAACCACTCCTGTGGAGAGGCACCACATGAGCCATCCTCCAGTCCAGGGGCATGCACCCCGTCTCCAGTGAGGTGTTGAACAGGTCTGCCAGTGGGCCCACCAAGACCTCTGCTAACTCTTTCAGGACTCTTGGATGCACTCCATCTGGTCCCAGGGCCTTGTCTACTTGCAGGGCTTTAAGGCCCCTTTAGAACCCTGTCCACAAGGATTACCCCATCTGTTACTCCTGCTCCTCCCTTTCCCATCCCTCTTTTCCCTTGTGATATTGGCCCATCCTTTTCTCTGGTGAACACTGAGCAAAAGTACTCATTTAGTGCCTCTGCCTGGTCCACTCCCTTCTCTGCTCAACCCCTTTCTTTCTTGATCTGGACAATCTGGTCCTTACAGCTCCTCTCCTCTTCTCTCTTAAGTACCTGAAGAAATTCTTTTCTCCTTCTCTAGTCCCCTGAGCCAGCCTTAACTCCCTTGAAGCTTTAGCCGCCCTGAGCACTCTGCTCACCTCTCTGAATTTCCTTGAGTACTCTTCCTTGTCCTCCTGTCACTTAATTTTCTTGTACCTGCCAAAGGCCACTCTCTTGTCCCTCACTTTCTCTGCTACCTCCCTGCTGAGCTAGCTCAGTTTTTTGGACCTGTACTTCTTACTCTGGGTCTTGGCACACATGTTAGTGGCCTATGTCAGACCCCTCTTAATAATGGACCATTTCTGATCTACATCCATCTCTGGGCAGACTGTGACAAGATCTCCTCTAGGATGCTGCCCATCCTGCCAAAATCTGCCCTTCTGAAGTCCAACACTCTCATCCTGGTCCTGGCTGTTTCTCTGCCCAAGTTAAGGAAGAACCACACTGTGCGGTGATTGCTGCCCGCTAGGCGGGGGGGGGGCCCTACACAACTATATCTTGGACATGGTCCCCGTCTGACAACACAATATCCAGTATGTTTCCCTCCCTGGTTGATTCTGTTACCCCCTTGCATGAGGTAGCTGTCCTGGAAAGCCTCCAGAAGTACCTGCTCCCTGGCATTAGAAGTAGTCGTGGTGCTCCAATCCACCCCAGGCAGACTGAAGTCACCCACTATGACAGTGCTACCCTTCCCACTGAGTCTTCTGATTTGTTCCCCCAGCTCCCTGTCTGTTTCCTCATTTTGTGAGGGTGGTCTATACACCACCCCCAATCTAACTTTCCTTCCCTTGGAGTTTTGGAGCTGTAGCCATAAGGCTTCTGGCTTGCCCTCCTCCCCGGTACATAGTATCCCATCCCTTACATAAATAGCTACCCCTCCCCCTTCCCTCTGTCCTTGCGGTGCACCCTGTACCAGGGATCACAAGGTCCCAGACATGGTACTAGGTGGCCCAGGTCTCTGTGATGGCTGCAATATCTACTGCCCCCCTCTGCCATCATCGCCTGGAACTCTACTACCTTGTTCGCCAAGCTCCTTGCGTTTAAAGATACTACTTTCCAACGTGACCCCTGCCCCGCTGTTCCTCTTCCCTGCTTTCCCCCCTTATTGAACTCCCTTCCCTCCCCTCCTGAGTACTTTGGGGAGGCCTTCTGGTCTCCCTTGTGTGGTGACTCCAAATTGCACTCACCCAATCACCCCCACCCCAGTTTAAATTACTATGTAATCTTCTAGTTGTCTGGACCAGCTTTTACCATCTGAGGAATATCTCTAGGATCAAACACCTAGTTCCACCCATGGACTTCCCCACCTTGGTACATGCCTTTGCACTCTACTTCGGGGTCTCTGGAGGTACCCTCCACCAACTGCAGCTGGTGCAGAACGCAGCTGCCAGGCTGTTGACGGGGCAGTCAAAATACTGCCACATCACCCCAGTGCTACATGAACTACACTGGCTGCTGGTTCGGTGGAGGGTTCTCTTTAAGGTGGGCTTGCTCTCCTTTAAAGCCTACATGGTCAGGGCCTGGCTACATGTTGGACCTTCTAACACCTGCTGCCTTAGTCCGTTCCCTCCAGTCCTCTTCTAGGAGCCTCTTTGCGATTCCCAATGTAACCCCCCTGCAAATGGGGGTTCCCAAAAGACTTCCAGGAGCTTGCTTGAATGCTCCAAGCCTGAATGGTGTTTGGCGTTTAAGCCATTTATCAGTGAGTGTTTTTAGAGCCTCTGGTACTGTCTCTTTAAGAGCCGTCTGCTTGCAGACATAATTAGTTTGTATGGGGGACTGTGTGTTTCTCTGTTTGAGTACCACTCGAACTGCTGCCAATTCACTCCATTTTGCAGTCACTAGGAGTACAAAGGAACCTATCTGAAAGATGTAACTGTTTGCCAGAAATAATTTAGAGTAATAATGAAAATACAGTTTGTCTAACCTGCTTTCTTTGCAGTCAGAACTGTGTTTGCCTAGTTCCCCATTCTAGTTTTGAACTGCTGAACTGGACCAATCAGTGTGGGCTAAGCTAGCTCTAAAATGGTGCCTTGGATGAATCAGAACTTGACTCATAATCTGAGCCAGCCACAAGAGGATTGTATGGGCAGTGACTCTGGGAGATGTAGTTCAAGCTCCGCGCCTTTTGGACCAACAGCAGCAGTCTATTGTGAGTGACAGCCAATCCATTCAAGAACTGGGAGGAACTCAAAGGAAGTGCCCGGTTTTGTCTGTTGGAGTTTCAGTTTAGCTCTGGCAGTGAAGGGGAAAGAAACCCTGTGCTCCTTCAGTGCACAGTTTCAGTCAAAAAGCGTGTGTAAGGCCCAGAGTTACAGAAATTCAGAATACACATAAGGAGCCAGAAGAACTGTGGGTCACCCTGGAAACAGGAAATGGGACAGCCATAAGAACTGGGGTTGTCTACAGGCCCCCAGACCAGAGGGAGGACATAGACACATTACTGTTAGAAGATATACAAAACATGACAGCTAAAGGGGAGGTTCTGATAATGGGAGACTTCAACATGCCAGATATAGATTGGTCAATACCAGCAGAACATCTGCCAGAACTAGACTCATAGTGGATTCCTGCAGGGGAGGGCCTCAAACAACTGGTACAGCAACCCACAAGAGACAGAGCTATCCTAGATCTAGTACTGACTAACAAAGAAGGGATCACAGATCTCCAGGTAGAAGGTCACCTGGGGTCCAGTGACCATCACATGGTATGGTTCAATTTGGCTACTACATCTAAATCATCCCATTCCAAGGCAAAAATATGGGACTTCAGAGGAGCTGACTTTGATAAGATGGCCAACAGAGTTAAGCTAGCCCTGGCAAAAAGAAACACAGGTGAGGAGGTACAGGCAAAGTGGGCAAGCATTAAGGATACAATACTTGAAGCAACATCCCATTGTGTTAGACAGAAAAGGAAGTGCAAAGAAGAAGGAAACCACTTTGTTCTCAAATACAGTAGCAGAAAAGGTCAGAGCCAAAAGGCTGGCCTTCAGAAAATATAAGGAACACAGAGGGATGAAGATAGAGGCATACCAAACTGCCCTAAGGGAAGCAGGTAAGGCAGTAAGGCAGGCAAAGTCCCAAACTGAGGAAACACTAGCACTAACAGTAAAGAGGTGACAAGACTTTCTATAGATACATTAGTGAAAAGAGAAAGTCCAGAGGGGTATTGCTAAGCTTAATGGAGAAAAGGGGAGCATGTGAGGAGGAGGACCCTGTAAAGGCATCTATCCTAAATAGATACTTTTGCTCAGTATTTACTGAAGAGAAGGTAGGGCAGGGCCTACAGCTCAGCATCATGGACACAGGGGGGAGGGAGGTGAGCACTACTCCCTTCACAAAAGAAAGGGTCCTACAAGAGCTTGCTAAGCTCAGGGTGGATAAGGCAATGGGACCTGATGGCATACATCCCAGGGTACTTAAGGAGCTAAAGGAGGAACTAGCAGAGCCATTAGCAGAATTGTTTAGTGAGTCTCTGAGCACAGGAGAGGTCCCAGAAGACTGGAGAAGGGCTTATGTGATCCCGCTCCACAAGAGTGGTAGCAGGGAGGAGGCGGGGAACTACAGACCAGTCAGTCTTACCTCAGTAGTGGGCAAGATTATGGAGGCACTCTAAGGAAAGTATAGTGCAACACCTGGAATCCATAGGGGCACAGGATCCAAGACAGCATGGGTTTACAAAGGAAGGTCCTGTCAAACTAATCTCATAGATTTCTTTGACTGGGTAACCAGAGTGGTGGACCAAGGGGAGCAGTTGATGTCGACTTACCTTGACTTCAGCAAAGCTTTTGACACTGTTCCACATAGAAGATTGATAAATAAGCTAGGTAGGCTCGGGTGGGTCAGAAGTTGGTCAACTGGGTGGCAAACTGGTTGACGGGCAGAAAACAGAGAGTGGTGGTAAATGGTATACAGTCAGAAGAGATGCAAGTCATAAGTGGGTACCTCAGGGATCAGTCTCTGGGGCCAGTCCTATTCAACATCTTCATTAGTGACCTCGCAGATGGACTAGAGGGTAAGGCTTGTCTGTTTGCAGATGACACCAAGATCTGCAACAGAGTAGATGATCCAGATGGGTGGGAGAATGAGAAGAGATCTGGATAAACTAGCAAATGGTCAGAAGAGTGGCAACTGGGATTTAATGCAAAGAAGTGCAAAATCATGCACATAGGGAAGAGAAACCCTGAAGCCACTTATAGGCTGGGAGGGAGTTGCTAGCAGTCACAAAGGAAGAAAGAGACTTGGCATCATCATCACTGATGACCTAAAATCATCCAAGCAGACCTCTAAGCAGTAGGTAAGGCTAGGGGTGTTAGGGTGTATTAGTAGGGTATCACAAGTCGTAAGAGGAGGTAATAATCCTCTGTACAAGACATTGGTTAGGCCCCATCTGGAGTACTCTGCAGTATTGGAGGCCACACCTTCACAAGGACATTAACCAAATTGAGGCAGTCCAGAGAAGGGCAACCAAAATGGTGCAGGGACTGCATCAGAAGACACATGAGGACAGATTAACGAGCTCAATATGTATACCCTTGAGCAAAGGAGGGAGAGAGGTGATATGATTGAGACATTTAAACACCTTAAGGGCATAAACAAGGTGAAAGAGTCTAACATGTTTAAATATAAGAAAAATTGCAGGACAAGAGGACACAGCATGAGATTAGAGGGAGGCCGATTAAGGGGAATGTGAGAAATTCTTTTCACAGAAAGGGTGGTAGATGCATGGAATAGCTTACCACAAGAAGTGGTGGCTATGAATACAGTGCAGGGCTTCAAACAGGCATGGGATAGGCATAAGGGAGCAATACAAATGACTATGAATAGATAGGCCACTGACAGAGCAAAGGCCGATGGCACATTTATAAGGTAGAAAAATAAATGGACAGACTGGATGGGCCTTGCGGTCCTTATCTGCCGTCAACTTCTATGTTTCTATGTAATCCATCCTGTGAAGAGAATCAAAGAATATCTGAAGAGTAGAAACCAGGCTTACCCTGTAGAAGACTGGAGAAATTGCTGAATTGCGCTCGGTCTGTCAGGAATTGAATCTGCTGTGTGTTCTCCGGGTATTGTGCAGTAATTGCGATCGGGATAGAGAAGCAGCCTGCCTGGTATAGTACTTTCTTTTACCATATAAATGTGTGAGAGAGGCTTGTGCAGCTCAAGTGAATCCTGCTGCCATTAAAGGACTTTTGCCTGTGACTGTTTACCATATAAATGTGTGAAGAGTCTCGTGGAGCTCAAGAGTAGCCCTGCTGGCGTTGAAGGACCCTATCTTGTTTGGAGGTCATGAGAACTAATTCAGGGTCACCTCGTTGAATTGCCACATTGAATCCAAATGGAATTACTGTACTGCTGACTGTTTAACTAATTTTTTCTTTCACTGTGTGAACGGGCCCCTACCAGCTGCCACGGTTTGGACTAGCCACTAGGGCTTGGGTACCCAGGGACAGTAACTGGTAGGGATAGGCCTGTGCACAGAGCCATAGGTAGATAGTAAAGTGATAAGCTAATTAACCTGATTTCCCCCTGTCCTTGTTATATCCCCTAAATAAATCAGAGCTGCTTGTTTCAGCAAAGTTATACTGCCTGAGGTATTTGTCTATGTTAAAGTATTGTACTGTGATTGTTGCACTGTATCTTCTTATTTTACAGGGGTCCCAGTGCCTGAACCAGTCCTGGGGTAAGTGTATATTGTGAAGGTAATTCTAATATATTGTGTGGGCCACTAGTGGGAAGAAAGGGGGTTGCAGTGTCCCAGAGGGCTGTGACCAAGTTAGTTTAACTATTGCAAACCCTGACCTCTGGGTGGAGGCACCCGCCATTGGATCCAGGCCCCTCAACCTATTAGTGGCAAATCAGGCAGGGGTAGTAGCCCCTGGGATAGTGCCATCTAGGGGTTACGCCAAGATGAGGTTAAAAACTGCTGGTGACAGAGCTTTTACCGTCTGTGAAATCTGCTTTCTCCATCAGTAAGGGAGGCCCCTTCAGTTAAGGCATTCAAAGCCCACCTCAAGACCTTTTTATTCAGCCAGGCATTCCCAGACACTGTCTTTTAGATACTGCTTCCTAGATATTCTGAAAGAATGGCCCCTTCAGGAATTTGCTGCTAGGTCAATCCTCCCATTTTGGGGGGTCTGCTTTTAAATATGCTTAATTGATATGTTTTGTATTTTAATTATTGCATTTTAACCACTTTTTGATGTATTTTGATTGTACGGCACTCAGAGCCTCTGGGATTGGGCGCCTGAAAAATAAAATTAGCCTTGCCTAGTTTCTATTTCAGGAGCCTCATGCCCTCCTTACTTAAATGCAGCCTATCTGGTGCATAAAGTTTCTTGTTGTCCCATGTCCCGCCCCACCCCAGCACCATCCTGTACCCTATGGTCTCACACTATTCTCCCAGCCATGTACTGAATTCACTGATTCTTTGTTTGCTAGTGGAGCTTGCCCTGGGTAGTGGGAGAACCTCAGAGAATGCAACCGATCTCCCCAGCTCCCTACAGATTCTTCCAAACTCTCTGAACCTATCCTATACCTCCTCCACTCTACACCCTTCCAGGTAATTTGTACCTAGGTATACAATAATGTGAGGTTTATCCCATCACTTTCCTATACATTTTGGAATGAACTGCCCCATGCTCCCCGCTGTCATGACTAGCATACATTCCACCCATCTGCGACTCTTCCTTGTTTCCTTGCCTCCCCATCTCACCCCTTTCAGTAACGAATCTCCCAATATGACTACCCTCTCTCCTATCGCCTGCCCTCCTCCCATGTTCTGTCCTACCTTGGGTCCTCAATGTAGAGTTTTCCCACCCCCCCCGTCCTTCTCATCTCCCCATTTATCCCCTCTGGTTCCTCCACATCTGATCTATCTCCCCCCACCCCTCTATATTTCCTGCCCAGCCTATCTCCTTCCTATCCCCTATATCCACCCTGCAGCTCTCCTCTGTTCCTAATTGTGGCTTCTTCCCCCCTCCTTCTGCCCTACTATATCCTTTGTCCCTGTTGCCTTGTGGTACCTTGCTATCACTTCCTGCTTCCCCACCTCCTCCTTTGCTCCCCCTAGTGCCCTTCACCTTCACTTGTTCAATGCCCTCACTCCCATCCTCCTGTTCCCCTAAATTGGTCAGTACTGAGAACCTATTTTTGGTCTCCATCCCCCACGTCCTAGCCCTCTCCTGTTGCCCTGCTCTGCCTCACCCTTCCCATGTCATGCTCCAATTTCCTCCTGCCTTTCTCCCGTTTTTTACCACCTGCCACTTTCCCAGTCCCCTGCCCCCTGGTCCTTGAGAAGTTGCTGCTCTTGCCCCAAATTCTCCCTTCCCCTCCCCTCTCTGACCTATGTCTATCTGTTGTACTTCTTGGAAGAGCCCTCCTCTGTTCCTTTGGTCCCTACGGGCACACCTCACGCACTTCTACCTCCCCTCCCCAGCTCCCATCGCAACCACCCCACCTCCTGCCTAAGTTGGCCAATCTGCCTACACACTGGACAACCCTCTTCTCTCCACAGAGTCTCTAAGAAATAGCTGCCCCACACCCGTTGCAGCTCACCAACATACCAACATCCCAACCTCCCCCTGTGTTCTACTCCACTCCTTGCTTCTCTGCCATGCCTCCCCCAGGGCCTCTGCCTACCCCAATTCCCCTGTCTCCACATCCTCACTGTATTCCCTTCCTGCTTCTTCCTACTTGTTCCCCAGTCTCTGATTAACACTTATCTGCATCTAGGCAGTGTCTGCCAACTCGCCCTCTTTTTGTTTGGTGCTTTGGTCACCTCCCTATGTATACTGCAGGTGTGCCAGTCCCTCCTGAAACCGTCTTTACTTACTGTCCTCCAACTGCTCCCTCTCACTCAATGCCCTGCCCAGCATGTCCTACAACCTGCGGTCCTCCCTGCAGAGGCCACTTAGGCAGATGCCACACACCTGCTTCGGGGTCACTCTCACAAGGGGTCGCTTGGCCCCCTGGTTAAGTTATACAGACCTCCGCTGGCCTATTGGCTGGTCTGAGTCATGTGGTCTCCAGTGTCCATCTTTTGTTTCTGTCCCTCCTTCAACCTCCCACTCTCGGCATCCTCCCTCCTCCCAATCCCTCGACCCCAACTATTAAAACATATTACACCTGCAAAAAAAAAAAAAAAAGAACAAATACTTCAATAATGCCCCAACATCCAAACAGCAAACAGAATTCCCTGCCTGTTCTCTGGACTTCCTTTCCACTTGATGGTGGCTGCTCAGTGAGGCCCAGAACTACGAAGATGGCACTTTTCAATCCACAGACCTTAGCTGCCCTATTGGCTGGTCTGAGTCACGTGGTCTCCGGTGTCCATCTTTTGTTTCAGTCCCTCCCACTCTCAGAGTCTTTCCACCTCGCAATCCCAGGGCCCCAACTATTAAAACGTATTACACCTGCTTAAAAAAAAGAACAAATACTTCAATAATGCCCCAACATCTAATTCTATGCATTGTGCAAATCTGTTCTGCTGTCCTCGCCGGTAGGGGGAACATGTGCAAGTCAGATGGACAGGCAGAGGCAGGTACAGAGAGGGACACCAGCTTTAACATACACCCCTCTCACCATGACATTTTTATCTTCATTATCAGTCATCACCAGTCATATGAGGCCCAGTATCTGAAATGCAGATGCCAGAATTTGGCTTGCAAGCAATTAACATTTAGGTTGCACATCTCTCTCACATAAACATACTTGTTCAGAATTTTCACAAAGAAATGTATTAGGAGTCGAAAGAGTTAAACATGGGGGAGAGGAGGGCCAAAAGGGACCGGTTCTTTATACCAAAAAGCTTTTTACATATATATGTACATGTATGTCATTTATATTTAATAATCACCTACCATATACCCATTTTCTACTGACACATACAAACAGAACCATACTATTAATGTCTGCCTTATCTGTACCGTTCTATCTGTCTGCCTTTTCTCCTTGTGCATGTCTTAGGTTGATTTTTTTTTTTACCAACAAACCTGCCATTCTGCCTCCTCCTTCATCTCAACTGTTTTATCCAAGGCTCCCAACCTATATATCTAAAACATTTAATGTTTACCCAGTTGCCTCTCCCAGTTACCCCCTCTTTTGGTTTCTGTACCCCTTCAATGCCCCCAAATTGTAAAGATGCTGCACTGTGGCCTGCTTCATTAAAATGAGCATCTACTAGGGA
Source organism: Neoceratodus forsteri (assembly GCA_016271365.2). Lineage (NCBI taxonomy): Eukaryota > Metazoa > Chordata > Ceratodontiformes > Ceratodontidae > Neoceratodus > Neoceratodus forsteri. The sequence continues at coordinate 114,368,508 of JADMNL010000027.1, forward strand.
ATTCTCATTCCTTTTGCTTATATTGCATTTGTGTTCTCCAGTGCGGAGCTTAAGTGGCCTTCATGTTATTATTTAATTTATTTTTATTTTATTTAAACATTTGGTTACCAGGAAAGGTACACTGAGCCGAGGCCCAATTCCAGGTTTTCCCAACGTAGATTTTACTGCATGGGTGGGAGTGTATTCACGGCGCCGACGAGTATGACCACCTAACTCCATAGCTGCTGTATCACCCATTTCTTTATTTCATTATAAAACATATCACAGCCAATGCTTTCTGTTCTGCTTACTTTTGTTCATTATAATAATTAATCCAGAAATTAATTATTAGAAAAAATGGCATGTATGCAACTATTTTTGTTTTCTTTTACCTCAAAAATCGGCTGTTTTGAACTCTGTCACCCACTCTCATCACTATGCTGACAGCTAGTGCAAAACATCCTGACAGACCAGAGTTAGTCTCTTAAACACCTGCACCTAATTCTGGGCAGAGTAAGTCACATATTCAATACATAAAACAAATGCTTAGCGGGATTAAGCTAGATATTCCTGATTCGAAGGCTTCTCTGGACAAACTACAAAAAGATTCAGCTGTCATTACCAGCAAGGTTTACAGTAATGATAAGAAAATAGTAGAGTTAACAGATACAGTACAAATTATGGACGAGAAATCAGACTTTCAAAATAGTTAAATACAATATCTCCTCCAGAAGACTGATGACTTGAAAAATAGGACTAGACAGAATAACATTAGAATATTGGGAGTCCCCGAAAGGGCTGAGGGGACAAACAGTGTTGCTTTTTTTCAATAAATAATTCCTGAACTTTTAAATCACCAGTGGCCTTGGCCTCTTGAGATCGAGAGAGCCAACTGCTCTTTAGGTCCACAGAATAGCGCCAACCCTAGGGTTATCATTGCCAATTTTTTTAAGATTTTCCATTAAGGATGAGAATATGAAAATAGCCAGAGAGAAGGGACAGATGTATTGGAGAGGTGTCAGGATCTCCTTCTTTCAGCACTTTTCAGGGGAAATCGTTGAGAAACTCAGAGCGTTCAATGAGGTTAAGCATCATTTACAAAAGTTAAACATTGCTTACTGCTTTAAATACCCTACTATCCTGGTGGTTACACAACAGGGGCACAGACCTAAATTTTGTGAGACCCCAGAAGGTGTTTGGAACTACTTAGAGGACATAAGTAGAACCCCAATATCTGTAACTGCCACCATTTCAAACAACTCCCTGAATTCTATGTATGCTCGTGATATAAGCACAAACACCCTTGGCCCCTCCATCTCAGATACAACTGGTTCTTGCACTAACATCACACAGCAGAAGCCACACTTTTAACTTGTCCAGCAGAGGATAAGTAATACATTATATCCAATCTTGTCCTTTATGCCACCACTGTAAAGAGTAATTTAATGCTAAAATTTGCTCTCAACTCACCCATTAATCGGAAAAGCAGACTGACTACCAGAACCTACCTCTCACATTGATATATTTAGCCTGGGTTTAATCCAAAGAAAAGGAACAGATGTAAAACAAAGACAACATTGCTTATCCCAAGCCCCCACGCCAACCTGCATGTCATTCTCTGGATCCAGATCAAACTCCAATGCAGAACTCCATGTTACTGGAAACTTCTGCTTTACAAGAAGCGTAACTCGCTGATCTAACTGTTCTGGAGGGACATATTCAGAGCCAGCCAGATGTACGCACATAGCAGTGAAAAAAGATGTGCCATCCGGCTCTGTTGTGATATTCAAACAGAATGTGTGATCGGAACAGACCCCACATCCTGTTTGAATACCAGACCCTGAATGTGCAGCACATAGCAAGTGGCCACCATGTATGGCATGGAGCACCTAGGGTGTGGGACTGAAGACCTCCCACAGGGGAATGTGTGGTGCATACCTAGATATGCAGAGTTCCCCATGGGCAGTCTTCAACCCAAACATTCAAATGATCTCATTGGGCATGCATGGCACAAAGGGGCCTCATGCATACCCATTATAGGCCCATTTGCATGGCTGCGCTCGGCAGAATGTGCCAAGCCAGCCTCCTCCCCCCCCAGCACTGAGCCTCACTGACAGAAAAAAAGTGCTCTGATCCCTCTATTGCCATAGTGTAGTGGTCCCCCTCCCATGCCCCGACTGCCCGTAAAGCAATACAGATCATAACATCCCCTTTTCCATAGTGTAGTGGCCCCCTCCCATGCCCCAGTCACCCTCAGAATGCGGTGAACCCTCCTCCCTGAGCTTCGACACTGTAACAATCATGCCCTCCCGAACAATAGACCCTTACAACTGCACCCACCTCTGGTAGTCAAAAGGCCCCCCCCAATCAGGCATTGCACCACTACCCTGCTCCCCTCTAACCTGACAGGTGCCAGCGACAAGCACAGCACTCCTCATCCTGCCATGGCCAGCCACTGACTGATCATTACCAAAGCGCATACATTATCTAGTATGTGCTCATTGGTCATCGAGACAACCAATGAGCGCATACTAGTTAATGTCTGGCGGCTCAATGCTAATTAGTCAGCAGCTGGCTATGCTGAGAGTGAGGAGGGCGTGCTGTGTGGCACCTGTCAGGGTGGGGGAGGAGGGTGGTGGGACAATGCCTGACAGGGTGGGGGCCTTTGACTACCAGAAGTGGGAGTAGTTGTAAGGGTCTGATTTAGGGGCTGGGAGGGCATGTTTGTAACAGTGTCGCAGCTCGGGAGAGGAAGTTCATGGTATTCTAAGGGTGAGTGGAGCATGGTAGGGGCACCTCTTCACTATTGAAAAGGGGATGTTATGATCTGTATTGATTTACCAGCGATCGGGGCATGGGAGGGGGGGAACGTGGACCCAACACTAGCCTATGCGTGAGGCACAAACCAGCCTCTGGCATAGTTAAAGTAGGGTCTGCAAAGCATAACTATGCACCAGCGCAGCTGGCCACAGTTATGACTGGGGGGGGGTGAATACTGCAATGCAGGGAATATGCATGAGGGATCCCTCATTTGCATTCCTGCATCGCAATATTCTGCGCGGCAGTGCAGTCAGGTATGTGGGGTCATAGAAACATAGAATTTGACAGCAGATAAGGACCGCGTGGCACACCTAGTCTGCCCATTTCCCTACCTAATGGATAAGCTGTAGATCCTAGTTAACCAAATAGCTTTCAGCTTAGTGTGCTATTCCTGGTTAAACAACCAAAAAAAAAAAAACAGCCTACTTCCTCCCCTCCACCCCAGAATTGCCTTATGTCTGTCCCATGCATTCTTCAATTCCCCCACTGTTTTTGACTCCACGATCTCCTCAGGAAGGTAGTCCCATGCATCCACAACCCTCTCTGTGAAAAAATACTTCTCACATTACCTGTGAGTCACCCCCCCCTCTATCTTCAAACTGCGCCCCCTTGTTCTTGCACATCTCTTTTTCTGAAAGATGCTACCCTCTTGGACTTTGTTGATTCCCTTGAGGTACTTCAGTCACTTCAGTACCAGTCTAGCATTGCTTGTAAAGCACTTTGGGATACACTGTGTATGAAAAGCAATACATAAATGCTGATTCTGCTTCTTATTCTTCTTGTACTTGAAAGTTTTATCATGTCCCCCCCCCTCCTTTTCATGAGGGTATACATATTAAGCTCCTTTATTCTTTCTTCATATGGCTTCTGGTGCGGACCCTGCACGATTTTAGTTGCCCTCCTCTGGACAGCCTCCATCCTGTCTATGTCCTTGTAGAGATGGGGTCTCCAGAACTGCACGCAGTACTCCAGATGGGGTCCTCACAAACTGTCTGTACAGAGGGATAACAACTTCCTGTTTTCTACTGGTGATACCTCTCTTTGTGCATCACAGTATCCCCCCAGCCCTCCTTACTGCCTTCTCACATTGCTTGCCCACCTTTAGGTCACCTAATATGACTACCCCCAGGTCCCTTTCCATTTTTGTTGTTGTTAGTATCTCACCCCCCATTGTGTACTCTTCCCTTGGGTTTTTGTTTCCCAGGTGCATTACTTAGCACTTCCTTGCATTGAATCTAAGCTGCCATACATCTAACCATTCCTCCAACCTTGCCAAGTCCCTTCTCATCCTTCCCACCCCACCCTGTATATCAACCCTGTTGCAGATCTTTGTGTCATCTTCAAAGGGACATACCTTTCCTTCAAGTCCCTCCACAATGTCATTTATAAAAACATTAAAGAGGACCGGTCCCAGTACTGAACCCTGTGGTGCCCTGCTGGTAACCCCCTTTCTTCACAGTGGACTCTGTTTACTATTATCCTCTACATCCTGTTGTCCAGCAAATTTTTTACCCAGACTACCACCTTGGGACCCACTCCAAGGCTGGATCATTGGGACTGGTTCACTGGGGGCTTTTGAATATTGCCACCCCCCGATGGCCCTCGTAGGTTGGAGATGTGTGGGTGCATCTAGGGATGCGCCACACATTTCTTCTGAAAATGTGGGCCCTGGTCTTTCTGTGTCTCACTGTACTCTATGCCCTACGCTACTCATTTGACCTGTGACATCTGGTCCTGGAAAGTATGCACTTCCTGAACTTCATAGTATTCTAAGGACCCAAATTTCATTCAATGGTTTATTGTGGCTGTCATTTTTTTTAGTGTTATTTTAACTAGAAGGTCAGTATTTTATTTACTCAATGCCCCATACTTTTATTTTTTCTAAATGTTTTATATTTTAGTGAATCACCACTCTTCCAATTAATGTCCTTCTTTCATTTAGAATGTTCTGCTAGATACTACTCTGCCTTTCTAAGATGGTAAGTTACAGTACTCTCTCTTAAAAAAAGAAATGTAATTGAATGCAAAGACAGAAAGTCCCCAGGAGTGAGACAACATTTTAATGGTGCTTTGGGTAGTTTAATTCTGGCAGACAGCAAATACAGGTAGTTTCTATATAACATTCAATCTGCTTATGAATACAACAATTATGAAGTTACAAAATTTACTGAAAAGGGGCATCATAGCATGTACATCTAACTGGCTGGTTTTGCTCATTAATCAGAACCTTTTGCTAAGCGAATATATTATTATTTTCATAGCTGTTGCTGGGGGGGGTTCGTCTGGTTCAAAAGAACCCCCCTTTTGAAACTCCCTCTTTTTTTCATCATTTGTAAAATGTTTTCATCATTTCTGCTTATTTTGTGACTGTCACAGAGTGCTTATGTACACATGATGGACCCCAGCACTTTCTCTCTACATGTGCCCCCTCCCATCTGCTGCCATTCGGCTCCCTCAGTGCCAGTAAGATGACTGGAGATGTTTTGTGTGTCATTCTCCACACTAACCCCCATGAGTGGCTGACCAATTGGAGCTCACATCAGCATTGTGAATGTGGTCGGAATACAGCACGGCCACTGCCCACAATTCACACTGTCAGCTATCACTTGAGGAAGATGGAGCATGGTGGCAGACTCAGAGATGACATCACCAGAAGAGCAAAAAAGAAGTAGAGGACCTCAACTTATAATATTATCGGTCACTAGCAGGTAAATTTTGCTGGTCACTATTGCTGAAGATGTGTCCCTTAATAACTGTATATTCAATTCAATTCAATTCAGCTTTATTTTTAAAAGGCGCTTTTCTTAAAACCAAAGCGCCTGTACATTTTGAACAATAAATACAATAAAATTAAAACTAAAATAAATCATTAAAAGCTATGCTAAAAAGGTGGGTCTTCAAAGCTCCTTTAAAAACTAAGGACGGTCGGGCAATTTCACGCCTGACGAGGTAGAGAATTCCATAGGGTCGGTGCCATAAAACTAAATGATCTAGCACCTGATGTTTTCAAATGGACCCTAGGAATCTCTAGCAATCCCTCGTCAGTGGATCGGAGGGGGCGGGAGGGACAGTAGGGGCAAAGGAGTTCTTTCAGGTAGTAGGTCCCAGGTCATGTAGGGCTTTATAGGTCAGCAAACCGACCTTGAAGGTGATTCGCCAAGCCACTGGCAGCCAGTGCAGTCCGCTGCGAGGCATTATATGGCTGGATCTAGAAGATCCAGTCAACAGCCTGGCTGCCGCATTCTGCACTACCTGCAGACGGCAAAGTTCAACCCCCGATAGCCCTAGGTATAGGGAGTTACAGTAGTCAAGACGGGAGGTAACGAAGGCGTGGATCAACGTTGGAAGGTCCTCTGGAGGAACCAGGTGCTTCACCCTGGCAATATTCCTCAGATGGAAAAAGGAAGTTTTGACCACCGCTGACACCTGAGATTTAAGCGTCAGACAGTCGTCAATTATTACGCCAAGATTCCGCACCTGATCTGAGGTTGCCAACTGAACACCTCCATGCCATAATCCTGAGGGTGATCCATCCGGCAAACCTGCCTCACATCGGCCTTTGTCCACGACCAACACCTCAGTTTTCTCCGGGTTTAACCTCAGCCAACTCCCATTCATCCAGTCTTGAATTTCTGCAAGGCAGTTATTAAATACCGACAAGGCAGCATCCTGGCCGGGCACAAAAGACATATACAGCTGGGTATCATCCGCATAGCAGTGAAAACCCAGACCGTATCAGTCTAATAATCGCTCCTAACGGCAGCATATACACCGCAAACAACATGGGCGCTAAGATAGAACCCTGCGGTACCCCACAGGATAGAGAGACTGATGCTAAAGAAAAAATTCCTGACACCACTCTCTGAGTCCTACCCTCAAGGTAAGATCGAAACCATCTGAGGACCGTACCAGATAGTCCACAGACAGACCGCAAACGTTCTAACAGCACACCATGGTCAACGGTATCAAACACTGCAGAGAGATCAAGTAGTACTAAGATGGATCGAGTCCTACGATCTCTCGCTATTAAGAGGTCATTTAGTACCCGAACCAGTGCTGTCTCGGTACTATGCCTTTTCCTAAATCCAGATTGGAGAGAATTGTAGATATTGTTGTTGGTCAGATGATCTTCCAACTGTACTGCGACCACTTTCTCAATAACTTTACCCACAAAGGGTAAGTTAGAGATTGGTCTGTAATTTGCTAGACAATCTGAATCTAAGGAGGATTTCTTTAATAGAGGCTTAACTACAGCCTCTTTTAGGGGATCCGAAAGATCCCTCTCCAAAGACTTCCAGACTATCAAAGCCAGGACTTGGCCGATTTTATCCACACAACCCATTAAAAGGCGTGTGGGGCCAGGATCCACATCACAGGTAGTCGGTCGCATCGCTAGAATGATCATCACAACATCATCGATTATGGGAAGGCTGAAGTCAGACCAACTAAACTGGGTGTTCGACATCTCCTGCCGACCACCATCATTCCCATTGGGGAGGGAAGAGCGGATATCCGATCTGATTCTGACAACCTTATCTGCAAAGAAGAGAGCAAGTTCCTCACACCATTCTTGAGATAAGGCTCTTCTCGGCTGCAGACAGACTGGATTGCACAGTCCGAAAGAGCTGAGCTGGTCTATTCTGTGCAGCCGCTATCTCTCTGGACAGGAATTATGCCTTCTTATGAGAGATTACAGATTGATAGACCACATAATGGTCCACCAAACTAAGCCTGTCATCATCAAGACCGGACCTCCGCCAACGCCTCTCCAGCCTTCGTCCAACCCTCCTCAACTCCCTCACGGTCTCATCAAACCAGGGAGACCTGGGACGAGAAGTGAGAGGACAAACACGAACTGGTGCAATGGAATCCAGGGCCCCTGTCACTGCTTCATTATAAGCATGTACCAGGTCACCTGGATCCAAGCAATCTGTCGGTAGGCTTGATAGGTCCAACACTGCCATCAGGTCATCTGGGAAACACCCTCAAAGGGCGTGTATCGGACCATCTCCAAAGGGCTGACCTAACAAGGCGTGCCTCAAACTGAACCTAATGGTGTGATGGTCAGACCATCCAACCGGTTCCACCACCAGGTCGGATATCCCCATCCCCAAAAGGAACACCAGGTCCAATGAGTGTCCACCAATATGGGTCGAGGAGGAAACAAACTGTGTGAAGCCCAATGATATCATCAACTGAAGGAAGTCTTGACCAAATCGAGAGAGTTCATCATCGACCCAAGCATTGAAGTCCCCCAGAACCAACCATCTGGGGGACCCCAACATCAGGTCGACAATGAAGTCTGCGACTTCCTGCAGTAAAGCATTATCATTACCTGGTGAACGGTATACAAGAAGTATCCTGCACCCCACACCCTCGCCCAAAATACACTCAAAGGATCTGGTTACTCCCATCGGTACCTCCACCAGGCCCAGTTCTGACTTAAAGCATATGGCAACACCCCCGCCCCTACGATCCTGCCTCGGGCGGTGTATCACCGAGTACCCAGCTGGAACTCCTGCGGCTAAAACAGGCCCAGCATTTTCATCCAGCCAAGTCTCGGTGATGCATGCCAGATCAGATGACCCAATAAGATCAGCTATCACAGCCGTCTTGTTTTTAATAGACCTGGCATTGCATAACACCGCCTGAGTAGGATAAGCCTCCGATAATGACTGCCCTACCTGCTGACCCTGATCAGAACCCTTGGGTATGGACACAAGACAGAGAGAACCCCTCTCCTGTGCCCATTTCGCCCCGGGGCATCTCCTTGACCCCACTATCCCTATCCGCTCACTCCTTTCCATTCCCCCCCAGGCCCAGCACCAATCCTCCGTCTCCTTCTCACAATCCCCAGAGCCCTACACCTTCTGTAGACTCCTGGAGACAAAGGAGGACAAGAAAAAGGACGGAGGTCCCTGAGCATAGAGGGGGAATAATACCCGACCATCTTATTATCTTTCCAGCACATAAATCACACCACAATTAATAGTAATAAATCCTACTCAACTTATAAAACAAAATTACAAATAAAAACTAAAAATCCAACACACAAACAAAAATCTATTAGTGAATTTAGTGCTGACAAATTATTAAAAACATATTATTATCTACCCCACCTACAGTGCTCTCACCACTGCGGGAAGAGGAGCTTACCACCTAAAGCACAAAAATAAAAAAATTGGCCAATCACTTTAATACTCATTAATAAGTACCCTAATTTTCCCCAAAACAAAGTTCAAGGTCTTTTTTATACATCCACACTTCTGTGCTCTCACCACTTAGTATGGCTCCAACATTTATCCGTCTCCTCTCACAAGACAGATAGTTGTGAATGAACTTGGATATAATTAAATTTCCTAGCAGTCACCCAGTAATCAAAACACTGTAGCTGCAACAAAATAATTCAGGGATACTTCACCAAAATTCAAGCAATCCACGCCAGTCCATATAGATCCAGATATAAACGAAGTGTTCAAAAATATTCAAAATTCACAGTAGCCAGAGTCCTAAAGGCAGCAAATGAACAGACACCACAAGCAACTCCATCATAGGTTCCAGCTCCACTAACCCTCGCTCACGATGAGGAAGCGCATAACTACCCTCCGATAGTACCCCCCTCACCTAGGGAGAAAACAAACCCACCGCCCTCCGAGGCAGGAAAACCAATCCTCCCTGGGTCAGGGAGCCAAAACCTCAATTATGTGGACCAGAACATCACCAGTCTTACTGCTGTTATTTGCCTTCCACTTCCTTATTCCGTTGGTACCACACACACAGAAAACCGATGACGTCTTTCCTATAGTCCGGCGAAAATTATATCCCCAAATAGAAACTACAATTCAGTCACTGGGTTCCAGAAAAGGGAAAACGCCACCAAACCTCCACCAATATCCTGAGGGAATATCTTCAAGAAATCTTCAAAGTATCTTCAAGGAACATCTCAGCAGGTTCACAATTTTCACAATTTCACTTGATATAATAGCTATCGCTCTAATTCAAGCAGGCGCTGCCATCCTAGGGTACAAACAATTACCCCAGTAACATTGGGACCGCCGACTGTCTCACACTGGCAAGAGTCGCCTAACAGTCTTGAAATCAGCCACCACAGCAGCCGACTCTCACTAATAATACTAAAAAATTAGGCAGTCAAAGCCACCTTAGTCCCACACACAGTTCTCCAAAGCACCCTACGACCGTGCCGATTGATAACGCCAATGGAAAAATTCGATCCTTGCTGATCTCGAATCTCAGCTAAAAGATAGCAGCTCAGCCCCAGCGTTCCCGATACATTTGAAACAGATAAAAGCAAAATAAATAAACTAAACAAAATAAAATAAGCTAAACGAAGTAAAATAAACTAAAACAATGTTTAAGACAACGCTCAAACAAAACGAAAACAGAGCTAAAACGAAGGCTGACCCAGCGTGGCCGCCATTATCTCAAAAGCCTGACATGCGATATATAAAGGGATAGGCTGTGCAATTGAGCAAGGGAGCTGTTCAGGTGGGTGGGCTAAAGATTTATAAATAAATTACTTAAATCCTCCTCTATACAAAATGCAAAGTTGTCATGTTTCATATGCCTGTTTTAACTTTTCATAAGTTAAGCAAAAGAGGTACCAAAGTGGAAAGGCAATGCAAGTGTTTGGAAGGGTCTGACTGGGATCTACACTGCCACCTCACTAACTGTGCTGTTCATAAAGGTCTTCACTGTGGTCCCATTTTCATTGACATTCGGTCCTATTTTTGTCTGTGTCATCTGTGCAAGATGCCATTAAAACAAATACGTTGTGATAAGCGTTTTCGCCAGATAACCACGTGTCAGTAGAATGACATTTGTTGCTACAGTTCAGTGTTATGAACATACCCGCTATACTTTTGGAAGCACGGTGGTAGTGGGGTGTGGGGGTAGGCATTTAGGAGATGGTAACTTTACACTGGGAATCTCCACCACTGTCAAATTACCTTTCCCCTCACACCCTTTGTCATGCCTACCACATTGGAGAATGGAGTGGGGGCAACAAGTGTAGTACCCAATAATGAACTAAGAATTATGTTACAGATTTTTTTCCAAACAGTGTGCCTGGTATAGAAACACAGAAACATAGACCATAATGGCAGAAAAAGACAGACTGCTCACATATATGCATGAAACTTTGACTGTGCTATCTATGCAGAACGATGTAATTTGTGTATACTTTTAAACTGTCTTGTTTTTGAGCCCCACTTCGCTCCCGTCTTGGTTGGAAGCAGGAAGAGAGCTGGTAGTCAGGGCAACAGTACACTATATCGCAACCAGCTATTTTGGACGTTCCTTAATCAGTTTTGGACATTCTTTTAATCACAAAATCTGTTGCATTGCAACTGTGTGCTACGAATGAGTAGCCCTTGCACTAATTGTTAAAACATAGAGTTTGTTTTACTTTTTAAGCACTCTGTGTTGCGTGGGACCTCGTGACCCCTGTTGGCACTTCCGGGTCATCACTACCCTAATAAAATTGTCCCTGCAGCGAGCGAGTTCTGTATAACACTGCTCACATACAGTATATGCATGAAACTTTGACTGTGCTATCTATGCAGACCGATGTAATTTGTGTATACTTTTAAACTGTCTTGTTTTTAAGCCCCGCTTCACTCCTGACTTGGTTGGAAGCAGGAAGAGAGCTGGTAGTCAGGGCAACAGTACACTATATCGCAACCAGCTATTTTGGACGTTCCTTAATCAGTTTTGGACGTTCTTTTAATCACAAAATCTGTTGCATTGCAACTGTGCACTACGAATGAGTAGCCCTTGCACTAATTGTTAAAGCATAGAGTTTGTTTTACTTTTTAAGCACTCTGTGTTGTGTGGGACCTCGTGACCCTGTTGCCTTCGGTCATCACTACCCCTATAAAATCGTCCCTGCAGCGAGCAGGTGAGCGGGCGCAGCGCTGTGAGATCGCAAGGTAGAGACACGCTGTATGTGTCTGTCGTGTCAGCCGGGACAGCAGGGATCAGGGCCCTTATACTGTGAGTAACAAATTGTTGTTGTTTGTTAGCGATCTACAGCCTATCAACTGAGGTCTTACTATGGAGACTCCAAACAATTATTGCCAGTCATGCTCTATGTATGCCGTTGGTCCCCACATCACCAACTTCGTATGCAATAAATGCTTAATGGCTGAAACCCTCCATGAAGAAATAAATTGTTTATTGGCTTCTACAACAGTCAGTCCCAGATTGAAGCATTGGAGGACTATATTGACTCCATGCTGGTCAGTCTTTATCATAACCTCCACTGGCTGACGACAGTAACTGTCATAGAGACAAGTTCATTACATCCTCTACACCTGCTGTAATCACTGAGGACCCTGACAGTGGGGCAGTGGTACCCAAGGGCAAATCTAAATGTAGAGGGGGGCAATTGGCTGCAATGTTCCGCCTACCCCTATATAATAAATACGAGGCCTCAAACACTTCTACACAATTGTTTCATCTCATGATGCTTTTCTTAATAACCCCGTGAGTAACCTTTTAGTTTCTAGTCCCCACCGTAGAAGGAGAGAATTTTATACAATATCTCCACACCAAACCAAATAAAAAAATCTCAAAAAATGACCATAACCATGAACCAGTTACTTTGCCACCTACTTAGTAATATGGACCATCTCCATTATATAAACAAATTTTTGTTATTGGCGACTCAATTATTAAACATCTGGACTGCCCTATATGTAATGTGGATAAATTCAATCGTACATGCTCTAGTCTGGAGGTGCTCGTGTATCAGATATTACTTACTGTGAAAACATACTGAAGGGAGTTGGTGAGAACCAGCTGTTTATATTACATGCAGGTACCAATGATATAAATAGGTGTAGTAAAGACGAACTGAAACAGGACATCATAGCACTTAATAATGTGTTAGCAGAAAAAAATAGCCTAGTATGTTTTTCAGAGATTCTCCCGGTACCCAGAGCTTCTGATGTTATTACTACCAAGATTAAAGCCTTTAACGACTGGCTGAGACGCTGGTGTTTTCAACAGAACATTCTTTGCCTTACTCATTGGGAAACTTTCTATCTAAAAGATTCACTGTTCTGCTAGAATGGACTTCACCTCAGTTGTAGGGGTAGCTCTCTCCTGGGTAAAAGCTTTACAACAGCTATCAATAAACTTTTAAACTAAAACCCGTGAGTGAGAACAGCGACAATAGATTCTGTTCTCTAAAGAGACCTTCTACTGACTTCTCTGAGTGTGAGGTACTCAGTCTAAATGCTAGATCCTTAAACCAGGTTAAAATAGCAGAATTGGAAGCTATGTGTCGACTGAATAAATATGGACTTATTTCTATTACAGAAACTTGGTGGGATCCTGATACTTCCTGGATCCAGCGTATTCCTGGGTATAAACTATACCATAAGAACCGGCAAGGTCAGATGGGGGTATGTCTCTATGTTAGGGATGACATATCCTCATTCCAACTTCCTATCACTAGTGATATAGAAACTATCTGGGTTAATATTCAGCTTAAAGGGTACCCACAATTGTTGGTAGGGACATGCTATAGGCCTCCAACATCTAATAAGTAACACTCTACCTCCCTTCACAATGAGATTTTGAATATGACCTCCAAAGGAAATATCCTTATATTAGGTGATTTTAATATGCCGACCATAAATTGGAATTCTTTAACTGGTAGTACGCAGGCCGAGAAGGACTTAATTACACTCATGGTTGATACAGGACTAGAACAAATTATTACAGAACCAACGCTAGGTGTTAATATCCTGGACTTAGTTATCACCAATATAGGGAATCTAATATCCAAAATTACAGTTGATGCCCCACTAGGAACAAGTGATCATAATCCTATTTCCCTTTCATTGTTATTTTGTCAATATATCACCAACTTCACTGAATTTAAGAATTATAATAAAGCTAATTATAATGCTATTAATCAACAATTAAACTCAATCTCATGGGATACTATATTATCTTCCTTCTCCCTGGAAGAATCCTGGGACTATTTTAAATCATCCATTTATTATTTGAAAAAATTGTATATTCCAACCTCAAAAAAATATAATAAAAAGGGGAAAATACCCTTGTGGTATAATAAAACTATTAAAGCCTTAATCAAGGATAAACAGAGACTCGTTTCACATGTAAAAAACAGCAAGGGGGACACCAAGGAATAATTCCTTATTCAATACAGGAAAACTCTCAAATTATTAAAACAAGCCATCTTGCAAGCAAAAAATAAACTTGAGTTTCGTCTGGCTCATACCAAATACAGTTATAAAGCATTATTTTCCTACCTCAACAATAAAAAAATGAATAATAGATATATGGGGCCCCTGTGCATAAATGAAACAATTGTATCTACGGACAGGGATATAGCAGACACATTTAATAAGCAATTTTGCTCAGTTTTTACCACGAAAGAAGTTCCTAAATTTTTTAAGCATTTAAATAATGTTACTCCTTCCTATACTATCACTGAAGAGGATACATTAAAAGCAATTTTGTCCCTAAAACCCAATTCTAGTCCGGGACCAGATAATATCAATCCCAGGTTCTTAATTGAGTCTGCCGCTGCTATCACTAAACCCCCTTACTATTATTTTTAACAAATCCCTATATGAAGGACTTATTCCCCAGGACTGGACATTGGCTACAGTAATCCCAATTTTCAAGAAGGGTAATCATTCCAGACCTGAAAACTATCACCCGATAAGTTTAACTTCTGTTATAAGTAAAATCATGGAGAAAGTTATTAAGAAATTGCTAGATTGTAAAGTTATTGAGGGTAACATGACAAATACTACACAACATGGCTTTAGACAGGGGTATTCCTGCACTACTAATCTGGTTTCCTTTTATAATCATGTTAGTATGGGCATGGACGATGGTATACCTATGGATGTAATACTTCTCGATTACAGTAGAGCTTTCGATAAAGTTCCTCACGACATACTGCTTGACAAAATGAAAGAGATGGGTTTCTCACATTACATAATTAATTGGGTATCAGGTTGGTTAAATAATAGATAGCAGCAAGTCAGAATTAACGGCACACTTTCCCAGTCATTGAGTGTGACCAGTGGGGTCCCACAGGGATCTATGTTGGGACCAACCCTGTTTAACATTTTTATTAGTGATCTGCAGGTCGGCCCTGAAACTGTTCTCTCGAAATTTGCTGACAATACGAAGTTGTGAGGCTCTGTTCTAACAGTGTTAGACAGAGAATCCATGAGGAACAATCTAAAATTTATTGAAGAATGGGCAGCAGTTTTAAACAAAATGACACTTAACTCTGACAAGTGTCATGTTGTGTATTTTGGCAAGAATAATCCGAGGCAGACTTACTTATTAAATAATGTGGCCCTTTATGTGTCACCATTGGAATGAGATCTTGGGGTAATCATTAACAACAAATTATCTCCCAATGATCATTGTACAATGATAGCCAGGAAAGCCAACACCTTGCTCACTCGAATCCAACATTCATTTGTGTCTAGGACACAGGAATGTGTGATCCCACTGTATAGAGCTTTTGTTAGGCCCCACTTGGACTATGGATCTCCCTGCTGGAATCCCTACTTAAGGCAGGATGTGGACAGAATTGAGAGGGTGCAGAGAAAAGCCACTAAAATGGTGTCGTACTTATCCAAACTAGATTATGAGGAAAGGTTAAAGGTTACGGGTTACATTCTCTATGCACAAGACGTACAAGAGGTGATCTTCTCCTCCTGTATAAAATTCAGAATTCTCATGAGTTAATGCATCACTGTGGCTTACATTTCTCAACTAGTTGGAATTCCCCACAGTACCATAATAAACAGATATTTGTTTCTAAAACTAGAACAACAAAAATGTTAAATTACTTTACAGTAAAAACCCCTAAATTATGGAATATTCTTCCACACTTAGTTGATAGTAGCTCCAATCTAGCCTTTAAGAAAGGGTTGGCTTGTTGGTTGGAGTGGAATAACCCTAAGGTATAATTATCCCACCAATGTGGTGGGGGACAATCTCGATGTAGGTAGCCTTCTTTTGTCCCTTGAAACCAAGTAAACCAAGAAGTCCATCCTGTCTGCCCAAGTTCCCCATAATCCCTGGAACCTACTGTTTCTCCAGGGTACTAACCCTCACCATCCTCTCTCTATTCTCCTCCTTGGCCCTGTCGCCCCCAGAAACCACTATTCCCTTCATTATGTCCCAGCCCTGCTTAAATCCTCTGACTGTTTTTGTAGCCACCAGTTCAGCTGACAGACTGTTCCAAAGTTCCACTACCCTTTCCGTAAAGTAGTACTTACTCACATCTCTCCTGAACCTACCTCCTGTTAATTTCCATTCATGTCCATGTGATCGCGAATTGGTACTCAAGTTAAACAGTACCCCACAGTTCACTTTGTTAATTCCTTTAATTAACTTGAAGGTCTCTGTCATATCTCCCCTTTCCCTTCTGGTCTCCAATGAGGAGTGCCTTGAGGCACTCCTCAAAGGATCTGCATTGCTGTTCCTGAATCATTTTAATTACTCTGCACACTGGTAGATGCAGGTGCAGATATTAAAGCTGATAATATATCTGAGACAATGCCTTAGGTATGTTACAGTAGCAGCATCGTGCTGCCCTCCGGTACTGAAGTCATATATGTATTCACCCTGCAGCCAGCCAGATAATAATTTTGCTTAGGGCAAGAGGTGAAGGAGATTTCAGATATGACTTCTTTAGCTTCAAAATAAGCCAAAAAATGCACCACAGAACATTTAGGACCCCATAGCTTCTGGGGTCCTGGCAGCCCTAAGACCCACAGCTTTTTTTTAAAAGGTTGCAGACTGCATAAAAAGAACCCCCTTGTGAAAATCCTGGCAACGGCCCTGATTTTGGTCCATGCCCACCCCACTCCTCCCCTTTTTGTCCCTAATAACATTTGTTAGACCTGAGGAACGTGTTCCTTTTTTTTTAATTTATTATTTATGCTCCCGAATCAGTGGGCCAGTCCACCAGCTAGGAGCCACTGGGCCATCCTTGATTGACGCTTAACTCACCACAGCCTGCCCCCACAGGGCCTCGGTTTACCCTCCAGACAACTGTACATGGTGGCCGGCTACACCCCTGGTTGTGCACGTTGTCGGTTGACTTGCAGTGGTGGCAAGAACTGCCCCGCATATATTGGGGTCCTGCCCAAAGCTGGCACCAAGGTTAAGCTTTTTTGTTACTTCCCAGTGTCTAGAATCCCCTGGCAACATCGGCATGCATACAGGGAGACCAATGTGCCAGATCACGCTGAGTGGATACAGAGTGTGGGTCCCTCAGTCAGCATCACCCTCTCTTGTTCTTTTGGCATTCTCCGCTATACTGCCACCTGTGGTCATCCAGGTGGCAAATTACAGTGGGAATGGCAGCACTCCCACTGGAGGACAACAGTCCATGGGATGCCCAATCCTTCTTCCACCTGGCCAGCCCTCTGACAGCCTAGGCTCGTTCCAGAACCCAGGTTCTCGGCATTGCAAGCAGTAGTTCTACTGCTGCACCTGCTGGCCAGTGAAGGAACTTCTTCTTCATATTGTAATGCACAGTTTTGGCTTTTAGCAGCTTAATTTTATGTGTTACTCTAAGCCTGGCTGTAGGCTCCTTGGTGGGTAAATCCTATATCATAACTGGAATGAGACAGAATGGTGTGCATGCATCACTGAGAATCACAGGTAGCTGTGATAGCTTAATGTTCCATTAACTACGCCATCTGAGCTTGTATAAATGTCTTGCAACAGTATGTTGTAATACAATATACTCAAGCTTATTCTCAAATGAGCATCTAAATAAGGAGCCTACATCATTTTCCCATGGCTGCTCCTTTTTCACTCCGGTTCTCCTCTCTCACGTCCCCTACTCTTCCCAGTCTGGGCATACTGAAATCTATATTTATTTAATTTTATTTTAACTGTATGTAATTTATTTCAGTTATTCATGCCTACGGATCTCATGATTAATGTGTTAAATGAGCAAGTTTAGATAGTTGTAAGCGGGAACAGTAACTCTCTTCTTTTCCATTTGGAGCTGTGACTCATATCCTTATATAACAGGGTGATGCAGCACAGACCATGCATGCCTACTAGAAAGAACTGGTTGCAAGGGTTTTTCCCATACCGTGTGGTTCAGTGGTTTGCCATCCAATGTGCATTTTACTACACTCAGTTGCTGGACCTTTTTTTTCCTTTTAGTATATTTCCAAGCCTCTGTTATTGATAATATATTTTGCTTAATTTTTACTAATTATATTGCAATACTTTTTGTTAATTAAGCTATTCATCTATTTACACTGTTAACATTTTTTTTAGTGATCATAAGAACATAAGTCTTTTTAGTTCTAGGTGTTGAAATTCTGGGTAGTTGCCTAGCTACAATCTTGTTTTGTTCTGTTTTATTTTATTCTTGGGTAACTTACATTGTTTTTATGGTTTCATTTTATATAATCTTTATATTTGTGCTTCAATTTCAAGCATGTATGGTGGGTGGTGGTGGGGGGGGGTCCTCAAAATAGTTTCTTGGAATATTAAAGGATGTCATAATCCTGTCAAAAGAACCAGGATACTATCATATCTCAAATTTTAAAAACAGATATTACATTCTTACAGGAAACACACCTCTCTTGAGGAGACTAATAAATTTAAAAAATCCTGGGTTGGACAGGTACATTGTAGCCCTTATAATTCCAGGATGTTTGCATTCTTTTCCATAAGAAATTCAATGTCTTTGTCAATTCCACAATGGAAGACCCAGAGGGTAGATTTATTGTAGTTAAGGTTAAAATAAACGGCAGGGAAGTTACACTGGTCAGTGTTTATGCTCCTAACACAAAACTGTCTTTTTTCTTTCCTCCCTTGCTAATACTATCTCTAGTACAAACACGGTAGACAGATCTCCAGTGATGTGGTCAACTCAAATTGAGTGATTCACTTTTGAGCGACTCAGTTTGAGCACCCGTCAGGACAGCAACCTGTAGGGAAGAACGCTTGTAGTGAATAGCAAGGAGAGGGAGACAGAATCAGCGAGGCAGCATTTGGCAGTGTTAGGTAGATTTAGTTAAGAACAGTTGTTGGAGGGGCAGTGTCGAGCTGCTCACATGACATAGTGGTTGGGGTGCTGGTCTGCGATTATGATGGATCCAGGTTCGGGTGTGGGTATGAGTGTATTATTTTGTTAG
This sequence comes from Neoceratodus forsteri, assembly GCA_016271365.2. Taxonomy (NCBI): domain Eukaryota; kingdom Metazoa; phylum Chordata; order Ceratodontiformes; family Ceratodontidae; genus Neoceratodus; species Neoceratodus forsteri. The sequence continues at coordinate 114,387,503 of JADMNL010000027.1, forward strand.
TTTGGGGGGTGTAAGTGTTATTTTTTTTATTTGCTGATGTCCCATTCCCCTGATATTGTTCCCCTCATCCCCCAGGTTGCCCCCTCCATGTTTTTCACCTTCCGACTTGTGTCTCCATGAGTTGTGCCCCCCTTGAGTTTATTCCCCTCCCCGATATACACCCCCTGGAGTTGATAAATTAAATATGTGGGGTGCAGGGGGCAAAGCCCCCCCACTTTGAAATTTAGTTACAGTTGTTCTCCCATTTTTAGAGTTTTCCTTGTTGCTGTGTATGTTTTCAGTGAGGAGTGTACATCGCCGTTTTGATTTTTGGCAATGTACACTTGCTGTAACAGCACTCACCGTTATGACATGGAACCCAGTAGATATAATCATTATGGGGGATATGAATACTGTTTTGGATAATTTTATTGACAGAAATAACAAAGCTTCCAGTGACCACATTTTTTTCAAAGGCATGTAAGAGATTTCTGTGATGAATTTGGCTTGGGTAGACACCTGGTGACATACTCACCCTAGAGACAGGGATTACACCTTCAAGTCTTCTAGGCATGGCACTTACAGCCATCTAGATTACATTGTTATAATTAAATCTCTCATCCCTGGTCTTGTAGTTTGTAATATTGGTAACATTATTTCAGATCATGCTCCTGTTTCCAGTGAAATTCTTTTTGAGGACATTTCTTCCCCAGATAGAGTTTGGAGATTTAATAGTAGCTAGCTTAGAAACTCTAATTTTACTAAATGGATAGATACAGAGATTAAAAACTTTTTTGAATTAAATGTTACAGATGATGCTTCTGGTGCCATTCCTTGGGACTCATTCAAGGCCTTTATTTGGGGGAGAATAATTTCCTATTCCAGCTTTAAAAAGAAACATAAAGAAATGGAGCAATCTAATCTAGAAAGCAAGCTGAAAGATAACGAATCATTACATGCTAAGCCAAAAAATAAGAATGTCAAATCAGAATTACATCATGAGATAGCAGGTATTAAATTTGAAATACACACCATCCTTAATCAAAAGGCAGAATATGTTCTTTTTAGACTAAAGCAAAAATACTGCGAGGCAGGAGAAGCTCAGGGCAAACTGCTGGCACACAAACTCCATACAATTTTAGAAAGTGCTAAAGTTTCCACCATAAAGAATGGTAAAGGGAAAATAGTTGTGACAGATAAACAAATTGCTAATGCTTCGGAGAGTTACTATAGTAACTTATACAAATCAGAGGTCATACATGATAACTCCGCTTAGAGAACTTTTTCAGTGACCTATTCCTTCTATCTATTTCAGAGGATAAAATCTCAACAAACCTAGTTCTCAGGAAGAAATAGTAAAAGCCACAATGTCCTTACCATAGGCTCATAGGTTGAGGTTTCAAGTCAATTAGCTACTAGAGCCATATCAGACTTGTCACTGTATCAGTGAATATATTCCTTGTTTTAGGATCCATATACTCAACAAATTTTTAAAAACGGTCATACTGGGCGCTTCAACTACCTCAGTTGGGAGTGCATTCCAGACATCCACCACCCTTTGATTAAACCACTGCCCTCTCCTATTAGTTTTATATAATTCCCCTTTTAGTTGTTTCTGATGTGTTCTCATTACGCTTCCAGTATCGTTTTTTTCTTTTAAGACCAGCCGATTCCCAAATTACCTCATTCTTAAATGCTTTGTACACATAAGGTAAGTCCCCTCTAATTTTCCTATATCTCAATGAGTGTAAACCTAGGTCCTGAAGTCTTTCCAGTATATGGTTTATTCTTTACTAATTTAATTTTTTTAGTAAATCTTCTCTATACCCTCTCCATTAATTTGGTTCAGCCTTTACTTTGGGTAGTTGAAAAGGGGGCCCCATACTCCAGTACTGGTCTTACCAAGGACCTAAACAATGGCACCAATACCAACTTCCTCCTGCTTTTTATATTCCTTACAATGTTCCCCATTATCCTGTTAGCTTTTTTATTACTTCCTTACTACGCACATCAACGTTTAACTTATTATTGATCAGCACCCCTAGATATTTCCATTCTCTGCGTTAGTTATAACTTTATTTATTTTATATTGTGCATACAGATTATTATGCCCAAAGTGCATAACCCTGCATTTACTGTACTGCCGTTGAATTGAAGTTTATGTCTATTTGCCCACACCTCTAGGTCATTTAGTTGCTTTTGTAGCTTATTTATGGATTCAGTATCATTAACTGTTGCCCTCACCTTTGTGTCATCTGTGTACTTCCACAGCCAGACTCCCCAGTTACCTGCATACTTAACACAAAGGTGGCAAACAACAGGGGCCCCAGAACGAATCCCTGGGGAACTCCGCTAGTGACCTTCCCCCAGCCAGATAGATGTCCCCTAACCTGAACCCTCTGCTACCTGTCCTCTAACCAGGATTGTATCCAATGTATTGAACCTTTATCCACTCCCATCTCAGGGAGTATCTCAATTAATATATCATGTGACACTGAGTCGAATGCCTTCTTATAATCAAGATACACCACATTAACAGGCATACCCTGATCCAGTGCCTGACTCACTGGTTCAAAGAAGTCCATAAGATTACTAATGCAAGATCTACCCTGCACAAACCCGTGCTGCGTAACATCTATCCTTCCTAGCTGTTTCAAGTTTTCTTCCACGCTAGATTTTATAAAACTTTCCATTATTTTACCCAGAATAGCTGTGATACTGACCAGGCAGTAATTTTCCATTCTCGCTTTGTCTCCACTTTTGTGCAAGGGGGTAATCTGGGCAAGTTTCCATTCTCTTAGTGCTGTTCCTTGCTTCAGTGATTTGTTAAATAACATTGCAAGGGGTCCTGCCAATTCCCCTGCCATATTTCTAAGAATGTACAGGTGAATCCCATCAGAGCCACATGATTTATGTATATCTAAAGAATTAAGTTTATCATATACCACCTTAACAGTAATATTGTTGTCATCCCCTATGTTTACTCCATAGTCAGTTTTCTTCTTTTTTGATTCATTTTGATCTTGAAATACACTCAGAAAGTAACTAACTGTTCACTATCTCTGTCTCATTATCTATTATTATATCCCCATCCTTTAAACTAGTAAGTTGTTTCTGCCCATTTCTGAGGCTCCCCACATCCTGTAATTGTAAAATTGCTTAGAATTATTTTTATTTTGAGCTAAGTTTAAATCAGCCTTAGCTTTGGCCTTTCTAATTGCCCCCCCTACATTGTCTAACCTGTTGTTTATAGTTATCACTTCTTTCAGCGGTTGGATTTGCGTTATATTTTTATATGCTTTTTCTTTTTTTTTTAACAATCTCTGAATGTTTTTAGTGAACCATTTTGGAATTCTGCCTTGCTCGTTATACGGATCTGCAGGGACGTATCTTTCTATACGAGTTTGGATCTTATTTTTAATTTTCCTCCACATCTCCTCTAGGGGCAACCCTTACAATTCTTCCTTCCAGTCCCAGTTCTTTAGGGACTGCCTGATAACCTCTTGATTCACTTTTTTATAGCACCTTATTTTTTTCCAGTTATTTTGGGGGGCTCATCTACCAATGAATATAACACCATATTATGGTCACTAGATCCTAATGGGTGAAATATCTCAACTTTATCTATTCTGTCCTCCATATTACTGAGAATTAAGTCCAGGATATTCTTATCCCTTGTATGGCTGTTTACATATTGTTCCAGGCCATTACTTAAACATAGTTCCACAAATCTATTTTCTAACTGACTTGAGGCAAGTGTCAGTTAATGTTGGGAAAGTTAAAATCCCCCATTACAATGCTGTTGTTACCCATAGCTATTTTTTCCAACATGTCCATAAATAAAGTGTTTTTGCCCTCTGTCAAACTGGGTGAACAGTAACACACACCTAATTTTAATGTTCTCTTCCTAGGTTTAACTCTAACCCACATCTGCTCAATCTTAGAATAATCTTCTCCCATTATGTCAGCTCCTGTGCTTTTAGATACTGTATATAAGGCTATAAAAATTCCAACCCTGCCTCCTTTTTTATCTTCCCTATCTTTATGAAAGAAGTCATACCCATCAATTTGTTCCACCCAGTCTCCAGGCTTCTGGTAAAGCTCCAGGCTTAGATGGCCTTTCATGTGAATTTTATAACACTACTATCCAGAAACTCGCCCCAGTTATGCACAGTGTTTTCTCATATGCTCATCTCTGCCATGTGGGGGTGCAACAGGGCTCAGTGCTGTCCCCATGTTGTTTACGGTTTAAATGCTGCCATTAGGGGACATGGTATGGGCTGGGTTTTCACTGCTATGCAGATGATACCCAGCTCTACTTGTCTTTTGTGCCTGAATGGGAGAGTAAAGTTTCTGTGTTTAACAACTAGGACTGAATGACTTCCAGCTGGCTGAAGTTGAATCCTGACAAGACTGAGGTGCTGGTTGTGGACCCAGGTCACCGAGTAGAGGGGTCAGTGGTTGGTCTGGCCTTTGGGCTTTGGCTTGGGGGTTGACAGCTGCAGACCTCTGAGCAGGCACAGAATCTGGGCATTATTTTTGACAACAGACAAACGCTTTGTTCTCAGGTGTTGGCCATCATCAAATCCTCTTTTTACCATCTGAGAAATATTGCCCAGATTAAGCACCTTGTTCCTCCCAGTGACCTTCCAACTTTGATTCACGCCTTTGTGACCTCCCACCTTGACTACTGTAACTCCCTGTACCTAGGGCTACCAGGGTTTGATATCCGCTGCCTGCAGCTGGTGTAGAATACTGTGGCCAGGTTGTTGACTGAATTGTCTCGATCTAGCCATATTACTCCTGTGCTACACGAACTGCACTGGCTGCCAGTTCAGTGACAGATCACCTTTAAGGTTGGCATGCTGACCTATAAAGCCCTTCATGGACAGGGTCTGAGCTACCTGCAAAAGCTTCTTCATCCCTACTGCCCTCTCTGACCACTCCACTCCACCGATGAGGGATTGCTAGAGGTTCCCAGAATTTGGCTGAAGTCATCCAGGGCTCATGCATTTGAATTTGCAGCCCCTACCCTGTGGAATTCTCTACCTTGCTGGATAAGAGAATGCCAGACTGTGGAGGGCTTTAAAACTGTTTTAAAAAACGTATCTGTTTGCGATTGCCTTTCTTGATTGTACTGCCTGATTAAGTCTCTGTTTGTGGATTTTATGGCTCACTATTTATTATTGATTTTATTGCACAGGTGCTATGACCTCTTGGAATAGTGCCTTTTTAAAAATAAAGTGAATCAAATCAAAGGTACCCTTCCTGCATCTTTAAGAGTGGCCAGTATCTATGTTCTCCCTAAAAAAGACAAAGATCCAACCCACTGTGAAAACTACTGCCATATTTCATTAATAGACATGGACTGCAAGATATTAGCTGAAGTTTTAGCTAATCGGCTAAACAAGGTTATTCAGTACTTGGTTCAGTCTGATCAAGCTGGCTTCATCACAGGGCGTCATAGCTCAGATCACATGAGAAAACGTTTGCATCTTATATATGCCTCTAAAAAACTACAGATGCAACCTTTATTCCTCTATTTAGATGCCAACAGAGCATTTGACTACTTAGAATGGAATTACCTCCTACATGTACTTAATACAGTCAATCTAGGGGACTATTTCTATAATTGAGTTAAGGTATTTTATATGAATGTAGTAGCTCAAGTCAAAGTTAATGGCTTCCTCTCAGACAGATTTCCAATCTTAAGAGGCACCTGTCAAGGTTGTCCCCTATTACCTCTTTTATTTGTCCTTGCTTTAGACACTGTAGAAGACTTGGTTTGCTGGCCAAGGCACCTAGCTTCACCTGAGCTCTTTCCTTCTAAGATTGCTTGAAAGGACAGAGCAGAGAACCTTACCAGAGCAAGGGAAGCGGATTAAGACTTCTTTTGGCTAAGCAGATTTACTGTGTGTTGTTGTTTTTATTTTGTACTCACAGGGATTGCTACTGTTTGTTGCTAACATTTCATTGCTTTATTTTTCTCTGATTCAAATTGTTGTTGCTGGTATACCTTCTTCTGCATTATTACAAGGTGTGCCTACAGGTGTGTGCTAACAGATTACTGCTGTAATCTTCTGATTCAAATTGTCTTTTGCAAGGTATATCTTCTGTTACTGTTTTATTTTTCTCTGTAGCAAAGTGTTTCTTACAGGGTATATCTTCTCTGAAATTATTACAGGTGGTGCTTTACAGGTTTTACAGTTTTATCTAACATTAGGATAAGCTTTTAGGGTTACTGCATTTGCTGTTGATTGATTGTTTTTGCTCTTACCTCTTTGTTCTTTCATCCGTGGTTCTTCTTTTTTGGCAGGGGAAGAGCCCAACCACCCTCCCCCATCCCCAACCACCCCACACTACACTCCTTTTATAGGGTACCACAGTTGTGACATTTCCTGTGGCAAGGCAGGAAGGGGCGGATCAGTGGAGCATCCACAAGGTGAGCTCATTTACAGGGGCACTAGTAATTTAACTTGTTATAACAAGTTATACGAAAACAAAACACAAAATCAAACCATTACTTGCATTTTCTTCTTTCTAATTACTCTGACCAGGTTATAAACTCAGCAACTTATCTGGAATGGATATCATTAGCTGCAGGTACTGCAGAACACTTTTCAGAAGGACAGTCTTACAGGATTTAGGACACTGTCCTACATGCTGGGCCATTGGAGATCTTAGGGCTCAGCTCCGGGCAGACTGCATGCCTCAAATTTCATATTCAAGAGGAAATACATTATAAGAACCACCCGCCATTTCCCCAACATCCAACAGAAGAACCTCGACCGCAGAGGGTAGTTGGTCCAGGAAGTTGGCAGGTGGTTAGGAGGGGCAAATCGGGTGCCCCATCACTCTGTGCTCTCCAACATATTACCTCCAAAAACCATATAAACACTACAAACAGGTATCTGCCTCTATCTCTGAAATCAAACAAAGGGGCAGAGGACACTGCAGAGCAGGACACAGCAGCACAAGAGCTAGCACAACAAAACTCACCCAAATCAGGAACCAAAACAAAAAAAGCAAAAAGGAAATCCAAAAAACTTCTGATCATAGGAGACTCCATGATTTGGGGAGTTGATACCCATCTCCAGCCAGGGGTAATGGTCAGATGTCTCCCAGGTACACCAGCATGGAGAGAGACTGACCGCATTGCTAACACTGTTCACAAAGCAGGAGAAAACATTGACATCCTGGTACACATAGGGACTAATGATCTCACCAGCCGGTCAGTTGTGGAAACCAAGGAACACCAGACCAGGCTGGGTGACAAACTATCGTACATTTCATCCAACATCTCCTTCTCTGAGATCCTGCCAGTCTGGGAGAGGGGGCAGATGGATGGGAGGTCAGAGAAGGGGAGACAGGGGAGCTAAACATGTGGCTCAAGGGCTGGTGCCAGGAAAAAGGACACAGATTTGTAGGGAACTGGTAACAGTTCTGGGAGCGAAAATGCTTTAAATTTGATGGACTGCATCTGACTGAGGAGGGAGTCAGTGCATTGGGGCAGAAGTTTGATGTCTTTGCAGAATATTTAAACTAGCAAGGGGAGAGGAGTGCAGCACCCCATATGTTGAATGGGAAGAACACCCTTCCCCCCTCAGCTAGTGGTCAAACAGGGATTCAGCATGTTTGCAGTTCATTTGCCTCACCAGGTAAGAAAAAAGGTCCATCTCCCCATACGACTGTAGACGTGGGGGGATAGATGGAGGCAGACACCCATAAAATGAACTCAAAATAGCTTTTATTCAGCAAACAGAACTCGATGAAAATAAAGAATCAAACTGTACAGCGACCAAATAAAAATAAAGAGAGATAACTGAAATATGCAGTAACAGACAAATTATAGCACTTGAGGAGGAGTTAGGTCCGAGGAGGAGTCAGACCATCTGCTGAGCTATAAGATCTGCTCACTACTCCTTCACTACCAAAGCTCAACTGAGCCTCTATATACAAGAATGGGTCAGGTGTGTTATTAAGCTCCACCCCTTTTGAAAAGTTAAACTTTATTTTGTTAAATACACTTTATTATTTACTACCAAGCATCCTATATGCAGTTGAATTTAAACATCTTTCATTTTTCAGTGCTAGAACCATATTTAAATCATTCTATGGCGTAATATGTTTGTTGAGGGTGGCTCCCTGCTGTCTTGGTTCATCCCACATGTCTTCAACCAAATATAGATGGAAACACAGAGGCTGGCCGGCTGTATAGAAGGCTGGGACAGGAGAGGATCAGGCAGCAACAGGGCCACTCCCCAAACTGCAACTACCAGGAAATGCCTAAGTAAAAAATACTAAAAACACCACAGGTACTTTATTTTAACATTTCTTTCTTTCTAAACATTAATACCTTACTACATTTTCTCTTAGCATTTTAAATTCAGACATATTGTTTGTTTCAAGTCAGATATACAGCAGGGTTAAACAACAATGTTTAAAATGTCCTATAACCTAAACAGCAGCCCAAGGAAACCTTTCCTGATAAAACATTTATGTTCTGAATTGCTTTCTTTGCTGGATTCATGTCCTAGTAACCAGAAAACTATTCTCCATTGACTGCAAACCAAACAGTAGTAATTTATTCAGTATTTCATTGCCTGAATACACTAGCTGCAATGCTGAACTTTTCTTTACTAAAAGTCTGCTTCAACTCCAGTTGCCCAAAACACAGAAAAGTCTTTCCTAGTCAGGCAGATAGTAACACTTTCCTCAGTTATGTTTAAACAGCAGCCTGTTTGCTTATCGCGTTACCACAAGGGACTTCTCATTATTTTACAAACCCTGCCTAACCTGTGTCACTAACACACAGAAAACCTAAAGAGGCAGTCTAGAAGCTAAATCCCTGGCTTTTACACTGTTTCTAGCCCTTTATTATTTTAGAAGTGCACTTGCTTGTTTCTAATTCGCACGTTCGTGCAGGAACATAAAGTACTTCGGGGAAGGATTGCAATGGGGGATTCCTGGAATAGCCTAGAAAAGCAGAGGCAGTAAAGAGCAAGAGAGACATCTGACAGGTGGCCTGCCTGTAAGATGGGGGAAAAACACAGAAAGAAGAAAAGGGATAGTAAAGGGTAGTGACATGCTGTTGCAACAGACTTTTTAACTAACAGATAGGATGTTCCAGGAATACTCCCTACTACATATTCTCCTCACTCAAGAGGAAAACCCCTCGGTTTTCCCTATAGCTAGAGAACAAGTACCATTATCCAAACAGTAATAACCAGATCCCTCCCGCAGGAAGAGATGGAGCTCCGGCCCTCCCGCTCTCCGAGGCTCCACCTCGGGGTCCCTAGCAAAAGTAAACAACAAGGATAAATAATGAAGAATCAGAGACTAATCTCTGATGCTTTTACTTAACTTTCACCCCAAGGTCTGGTTCTGTTCGTGTATTTGGTTCAGCCCCATAACGGGACATGAAATCAGCATTTAGATTGGTTCGTCCAGAGCTGTGTTTAATAGTAAATTTGTATGGTTGTAAAGATAAATACCACCACATGATGCGGGGGTTCTTATCTTTCATAACTTGTAACCAACATAAAGGGTTATGATCAGTCCAGACTTCAAAATTAACACTCCATAAGTAACATTTTAAAGCCTCTACTGCCCATTTGAGAGCCAAACACTCTTTTTCTATCATTGAATACCTTGTTTCTCTCTCACGTAATTTTCGACTGATGAATATAATGGGATGTTCTGTTCCTTCAAAATTCTGGGATAATACAGCTCCAATCCCTGTGTTGGAGGCATCTGTCTGGACTATGAAAGGACGGTTAAAATCAGGGCTTCTAAGTACAGGAGAAGCACATAACAAAGCTTTTATAGTACAGAATGCCTCCTCACACTCGGGTGCCCATTTTATCGTTGTGGGCTTAGCTTGCTTTGTTAAATCAGTAAGGGGCGTGGCTATAGTGGCGAATTGAGGGATAAATAATCTGTAGTATCCTGCTAACCCTAAAAAGGATCGTACATGTTTCTTTGTAAGAGGGCGGGGGCTATTGGCTACTGCATCAATTTTCCCAATATCTGGTTTCACTTGCCCTTGACCAATCCAGAAACCCAGATATTTTGCTTTTCTTTTTGCCAATGAACACTTTTGGGGGTTTATTGTTAGTCCTGCCTGGGATATAACCAATAAAATCTGTTTCAAATGCTGTAAATGAGTATCCCAGGTAGGACTGTAAACTATAACATCATCCAGGTAAGCTACGCTATAGTTTATATGGTCTCTGAGAATTTGGTCCATATACCTCTGGAAAGTGGCTGGCGCCCCATGTAGCCCGAAAGGCATAGTGGTGAAGTGGAACAGACCTAAAGGTGTACTGAATGCAGTCTTTTCTGTATCTTGCAACTTTAGAGGGATCTGCCAGTACCCTTTTGTTAGATCGAGGGTACTAATGTATTGAGCCTGTCCCAGTCGATCAATAATGTCGTCGATCCTGGGCATTGGGTAAGCGTCAAATTTAGATATTGTATTAAGGCAGCGAAAATCAAGGCATAGCCTAATACCACCCTCTTCTTTGTTAACATAACTAGAGGAAATCCCCAGTCACTATTGGATGGTTCTATTACCCCTAATCCCTGCATCTTTTGGACTTCTTGGATGACTTCATTTCTTACTTTCTCTGGTAATCGATAGGGCTTCTGTCTAATGGGTCTTGCCTGGTTTACCTGAATAGTGTGTTCCACCCTTTGCCTTCCTGGAATACTGGTGAAAGTCTTCTGAAACTGTCCTAACAGTTGGTCCAAGGCTTCCTTTTGGGTTGGATTCAAGTCAGGATTAATATCAACATCTTTGTATCCCCCTGAACTTTCTAACCTTTGGTAAGCCTGTTCTAATTCTGAAATTGGGTTTTCTGGGTGCACAAAAAGAGCAGGTAAGGGAGGGGTGCGATCAACCCATTTTTTTAACAGGTTTGTGTGATAAACCTGGCATTTCTTTCATTTTTCTGGCCTTATGATTTCATAATTAACTTGCCCTACTTGTTTTTGTACTAAATAAGGACTCTGCCATTTCATTGTTAGCTTACTCTCAGTAGAGGGCAATAACAATAGTACTTTTTCTCCAGGAGAAAATGATTTTTGACCTACGCCCCGATCATAATATTCCTTCTGTATCTTTTGTTTTGCTTGATTTATCAGGTGGGCCCACTGTACATATTGTGCTAACCTTTTCCTGAGTTGGGTAATATATGTTAGCGCTGGAGTACCTTCTGTTCCTTTTTTTCCTTCCCAACTTTCTTTTATTATATCTAGGGGTCCCCTAGGGTTTTTACCAAACAGTAGTTCAAAGAGGGAATATCCAGTGGAGGCCTGGGGTACTTCCCTATATGCAAACATCAACAGGGGTAAGTATACATCCCAGGTCTTCCCTTCATCCTGTACATATTTCTGTAACATTCTCTTTAATGTTTTATTACATCGTTCTACTAATCCATCCATCTGGGGATGGTAAGGAGCAGTGTACAAGGCCCCTACACCCAAAGCCTGATATAAGCGGGCTAACAAGGCTGACCTAAAATTACTGCCCCTATCCGTCAGTATTTCCCTGGGTACCCCCATTCTGCCAAACACCTTTAAAAGCTCCTCTGCTATTTTAGGAGCAGTTACTGTTCTTAAAGGTATAGCTTCTGGATATTTTGTTGTAAAATCACATAAAACCAAAATGAATCTATTTCCTTTACTACTTCTTGGTAAAGGACCTACAATATCCATAGCTATCATTTCAAAGGGTGTTCCAACTAGTGGGAGAGATTGTAATGGTACTTTGTCCTTTTTGGGGATGGTAGCTACTTTCTGACAGTCCCCACAGCTCTTACAATAGTCAGCTACTTGCTCATGGATGCCAGGCCAATAAAAGCGATGAAGTAGCCAACTAAGAGTCCGATCCCTCCCTAAGTGACCAGCCATGGGAATGTCATGGGCCATATATATCAATTGTTCTCTATATGATGTAGATACCATCAGTTGTTCAACCGTAACCCCAGTATCCACATTCCTACATTCTCTATACAATAAATTATCATGCATAATAAACCTAGGATAGGCAGTTTCACTGTCAGTACTGACAACCTGTGAAAAAAAAGGCATGAGTGTTTGATCACTACTTTGCTCTTTCTGGAATTGTACAGTATTAATATATTGTTCAACTGAATCTGTCCCAACCATTCTATTCACATTCCAGTCCTTTTTATCTTGTCTTCGTCTGCTTCTAGTTTTTCTGTCTTTCCCAGGTGGTTTGTATATCTCTTCATCAAAAGGAAACATTTGTTGGGGAGTCTCTGTTTGAAGATACTGGGCCTGGGCCCTGGTGGTGACAGCACTCAGACTAGGAGACATTCCCATAAGCATATCAAACCCAGGAAAGTCCCGTCCAATGACTAGTGGTACAGGCAAATTTGGTACTAGACCCACCTTCATGTACTGTTCTACATCCAGCATGGTTAAAGTAATGTTTTCTGTGGGGCAGTAGTGAATATCCCCATGGATACAAGTAACACCCATACTGCCTCCTGTATCTGTTTGGGGAACCAAAGACTTCTGTACCAAGGTGTGTCGGCTGCCTGAATCTAATAAAGCTGCAACTTCTTTTCCTTCTATCTTTGCACTAGTCATATAATGTCCCCAGCTTGCCAGAGATATAGGTGCTGTCTCTTTCTTTCCCTTTGGGCAATACCTAACAATATGTCCCTTTTCCTGGCAGCCATGGCAGACAGTGTCTGTGTGTAACTGTCTCCCAGTCTTCGTTACTGCAGATGATATAATAGCAGGTTTACTGTTCGCACTAGAGAAGTTATTGTTTCTTACCATGGGTAATGGTCCACGTGGGCCAGTTTGTGTTCTTGTTCTTGACAGATGTGCTACCAGATAGTCTTCGGCCAGTTCTATAGCTTTCTTAGATGATTCGGGACGGTGTTCTCTTACCCACGTTTGAACGTCCTGAGGTAGTATCTTAAAAATTGTTCCAGTATAACCAATTCCATGACTTGTTCTACAGATCTAGTCGCTGGTTGTAACCACTTATAACATAAGTCTTGTAATCAGGTATATGCTTCTTGAGGAGAGTCATTTGTACTAAACCGAAATGTCCGAAATCTTTGACGATAAGTCTCTGTATTAATGTCATATCTTTTAAGTATTGCTTGACGCACAAAGTCATAATCATTAATATGTCTCGCATCAATATGACTGTAGGCCAACTGTGCCTTACCTGAGAGATAAGGAGCTAAGCGTACTACCCACTGATCCTTGGGCCACCGACAGGCTTCTGCCACCCTCTCAAAGGTAGTGATGTACGCTTCAATGTCATTCCCTTCAGTCAGTTTAGAAATCTTTATGTCTTTAGGACTATCCATATCCCACTGAACATTAGGTCCGGATGCCTCCATGGCATGGATGGCACGAAGGGTGTCATTCCATCTTGCCTCGCTCCGTCTTTCCATGTCTAGTTGCCGGATACATAACCATTTCAATAGGTCCTGTATATTCTCCGGAGGTTGCTCTTCAGGTACCTTTTCTGTCTCTGCAGCCATGGCACCTTCTGGTTCCTGTACCTCACCCTCTCTTTTGGTCGCCGTCTTCCTCCTCACATCCCCTAATCCAGGCAATAGGGGTTCTCCTGATATTTCCATCATGTGGCAGGTCTGGACCCCGCTTAAACTGGGTTGAAGGGTCACTACTGGCTTCTGCTGTTCCTCCATCTGGGCATCTGGGACGATACTCCAATTGATCCACCGAACAGGGGTGCCTCAACTATCCCACTACTGACACCAGTGTGGACGTGGGGGGAATAGATGGAGGCAGACACCCATAAAATGAACTCAAAATAGCTTTTATTCAGCAAACAGAACTCGATGAAATAAGAGAGATAACTGAAATATGCAGTAACAGACAAAATTATAGCACTTGACCACTAGGAGGAGCTAGGGTCTAAGGAAGAGTCAGACCATCTGCTGAGCTATAAGATCTGCTCACTACTCCTTCACTACCAAAGCTCAGCTGAGCCCTCTATATATAAGAATGGGTCAGGTGGTGTTATTAAGCTCCACCCCCTTTTGAAAAGTTAAACTTTATTTTGTTAAATACACTTTATTATTTACTACCAAGCATCCTATATGCAGTTGAATTTAAACATCTTTCATTTTTCAGTGCTAGAACCATATTTAAATCATTCTATGGCGTAATATGTTTGTTGAGGGTGGCTCCCTGCTGTCTTGGTTCATCCCACATGTCTTCAACCCAATATAGATGGAAACACAGAGACTGGCCGGCTGTATAGAAGGCTGGGACAGGAGAGGATCAGGCAGCAACAGGGCCACTCCCCAAACTGCAACTACCAGGAAATGCCTAAGTAAAAAATACTAAAAACACCACAGGTACTTTATTTTAACATTTCTTTCTTTCTAAACATTAATACCTTACTACATTTACTCTCTAAGCAATTTAAATTCAGACATATTGTTTGTTTCCAAGTCAGATATACAGCAGGGTTAAACAACAATGTTTAAAACGTCCTATAACCTAAACAGCAGCCCAAGGTAAACCTTTCCTGATAAAACATTTATGTTCTGAATTGCTTTCTTTGCTGGATTCATGTCCTAGTAACCAGAAAACTATTCCTCCATTGGACTGCAAACCAAACAGTAGTAATTTATTCAGTATTTCATTGCCTGAATGCACTAGCTGCAATGCTGAACTTTTCTTTACTAAAAGCCCTGCCTAACCTGTGCTGCCCAAAACACAGAAAAGTCTTTCCTAGTCAGGCAGATAGTAACACTTTCCTCAGTTATGTTTAAACAGCAGCCTGTTTGCTTATCGCAAGTTACCACAAGGGACTTCTCATTATTTTACAACCCTGCCTAACCTGTGTCACTAACACACAGAAAACCTAAAGAGGCAGTCTAGAAGCTAAATCCTGGCTTTTACACTGTTTCTAGCCCTTTATTATTTTAGCGAAAAAGTGACTTGCTTGTTTTAATTCGCATATCTGCAGGAAACATAAAGTACTTGGGAAGGATTGCAATGGGGGATTCCTGGAATAGCCTAGAAAAGCAGAGGCAGTAAAGAGCAAGAGAGCCATCTGACCGGTGGCCTGCCTGTAAGATGGGGGGAAAAACACAGAAAGAAGAAAAGGGATAATAAAGGATAGGGACATGCTGTTGCAACAGACTTTTTAACTAACAGATAGGATGTTCCAGGAATACTCCCTACTACAACGACGCACAGTGGAAATGCCAAACCTCACCTAACAACTAACACACCAAAATCTGGCCAATGGAAAGTCATGTACACAAATGCTCACAGCCTGGGAAATAAGATCCCAGACCTGCAGTCAATAATGTCAGAGGCTAAACTGGACATAGTAGCAATTAGTGAGAAGTGGTTTACCAGTAACCACACTTGGGAGACTTCAGTACCTGGCTATATACTGTTCAGAAGAGACGAAGGTGCAAAAAGGGGGAGTGGAGTGGCCCTGTATGTCAATGAAAATATCAAAGCTACAGAAATTCAGAATACACATAAGGAGCCATAAGAACTGTGGGTCACCCTGGAAACAGGAAATGGGACAGCCATAAGAACTGGGGTTGCCTACAGGCCCCCAGACCAGGGGGAGGACATAGACACATTACTGTTAGAAGATATACAAAACATGACAACTAAAGGGGAGGTTCTGATAATGGGAGACTTCAACATGCCGGATACAGATTGGTTAATACCAGCAGGAACATCTGCCATAATTAGACACATGGTGGATTCCCTACAGGGGGAGGGCCTCAAACAACTGGTACAACAACCCACAAGAGACAGGGCTATCCTAGATCTAGTACTGACTAACAGGGAAGGGATCACAGATCTCCAGGTAGAAGGTCACTTGGGGGCCAGTGACCATCACATGGTATGGTTCAATTTGGCCACTACATCTAAATCATCCCATTCCAAGGCAAAAATATGGGACTTCAGAGGAGCTGACTTTGATAAGATGGCCAACAGAGTTAAGCTAGCCCTGACAAAAAGAATCACAGGTGAGGGGGTACAGGCAAAGTGGGCAAGCATTAAGGATGCAATACTTGAAGCAACATCCCATTGTGTTAGACAGAAAAGGAAGTGCAAAAGAAGAAGGAAACCACTTTGGTTCTCAAATGCAGTAGCAGAAAAGTTCAGAGCCAAAAGGCTGGCCTTCAGGAAATATAAGGGAACACAGCGGGATGAAGATAGAGAGGCATACCAAACTGCCCTAAGGGAAGCAGGGAATGCAGTAAGGCAGGCAATGTCCCAAACTGAGGAAACACTAGCACGAACAGTAAAACAAGGTGACAAGACTTTCTATAAATACATTAGTGAAAGGAGAAAGTCCAGAGGGGGTATTGCTAAACTCAAAGGAGAAAAGGGGGCATATGAAGAGGAGGATCATGTAAAAGCATCTTTCCTAAATAGATATTTTTGCTCAGTATTTACTGAAGAGAAGGTAGGGCAGGGCCCACAGCTCAGCACCATGGACACAGGGGGGAGGGAGGTGAGCACTACTCCCTTCACAAAAAAAAGGGTCCTACAAGAGCTCACTAAGCTCAGGGTGGACAAGGCAATGGGACCTGATGGTATACATCCCAGGGTACTTAAGGAGCTAAGGGTGGAACTAGCAATGTCATTAGCAGAACTGTTTAGTGAGTCTCTGAGCACAGGAGAGGTCCCAGAAGACTGGAGAAGGGCTCATGTGATCCCGCTCCACAAGAGTGGTAGCAGGGAGGAGGCAGGGAACTACAGATCAGCCAGTCTTACCTCAGTAGTGGGCAAGATTATGGAGGCACTCCTTAAGGAAAGGATAGTGCAACACCTGGAATCCATAGGGGGCACAGGATCCAAGACAGCATGGCTTTACAAAAGGAAGGTCCTGTCAAACTGATCTCATAGATTTCTTTGACTGGTTAACCAGAGTGGTGGACCAAGGGGGAGCAGTTGATGTCGCCTACCTTGACTTCAGCAAAGTTTTTGACACTGTTCCACACAGAAGATTGATAAATAAGCTGGGCAAGCTTGGGGTGGGTCAGAAGTTGGTCAACTGGGTGGCAAACTGGCTGACGGGCAGAAAACAAAGAGTGGTGGTAAATGGTATATAGTCAGAAGAGATGCAAGTCACAAGTGGGGTACCTCAGGGGATCAGTCCTGGGGCCAGTCCTCTTCAATATCTTCATCAGTGATATTACAGATGGACTAGAGGGTAAGGCTTGTCTGTTTGCAGATGACACCAAGATCTGCAACAGAGCAGATGATCCAGATGGGGTGGGCAGAATGAGAAGAGATCTGGATAAACTAGTAAAATGGTAAGAAGAGTGGCAACTGGGATTTAATGCAAAGAAGTGCAAGATCATGCACATAGGGAAGAGAAACCTTGAAGCCACCTATAGGCTGGGAGGGGAGTTGCTGGCAGTCAAAAAGGAAGAAAGAGACTTGGGCATCATCATCACCAATGACCTGAAATCACCCAAGCAGACCTCTAAAGCAGTAGGTAAGGCTAGGGGGATGTTAGGGTGTATTAGTAGGGGTATCACAAGTCGTAAGAGGGAGGTAATAATTCCTCTTTACAAGACACTGGTTAGGCCCCATCTGGAGTCCAGTACTGGAGGCCACACCTTCACAAGGCCATTAACTAAACTGAGGCAGTCCAGAGAAGGGCAACCAAAATGGTACAGGGATATCATCAGAAGACATATGAGGACAGACTAACGGAGCTTAATATGTATATACTTGAGCAAAGTAGGGAGAGAGGGGTGATATGATCGAAACATTCAAACATCTTAAGGGCATTAACAAGGTGAAAGAGTCTAACATGTTTAAATATAAGAAAAATAGCAGGACGAGAGGACAGCATGAGATTAGAAGGAGGCCAATTAAGGGGGAATGTGAGGAAATTATTTTTCTCAGAAAGAGTGGTGGATGTATGGAACGGCCTACCACAGGAAGTGGTGGCTATGAATACAGTGCAGGGCTTCAAACAGGCATGGGATAGGCATAAGGGAGCAATACAGATGAGTATGAACAGATAGGCCACTGACAGAGCAAAGGCCAGTGGCACATTTATAAGGTAGAAAAAGAAATGGGCAGACTGGATGGGCCTTGCGGTCCTTATCTGCTGTCAGCCTCTATGTTTCTATGCTTTAGAACCCCTTTTGATAAAGATTAGAAATACAGTAGACATATCTGGCATAACATTGGGCAAAAAGCATAAAATATTGACGTATGCAGATGACCTTCTACTTCCCATAATGAACCCAGCAATTTCAGTACCATCCTTACTAAGAGTTGCACAGGATTTCTCTAGGTTTTCAGGTTTCAAAATTAACTTAGATAAGTCTGAAGCTCTCTGGCTATCTAGCAAAAAAGATGCCAACATTCTGGCTAATAATCAAATTAAAAACCCGCCCAATGGCATAAAGTTTCTAGGTATAATGCTTCTGGCTGACATTAACAAAATTGTTTAAACAAACTCCTCCTTGCTACTTGAAAACATAGAGCTAGACTTTCAAAGATGGGATCACATGAACTTGTCCCTGTGGGGCAAAATTCAATCAATTAATATGATGATAGCCCCTAAGATATATTATCTTCTTCAGCACCTCCCTGTTCAAATATCATTAACTATATTTTAAAAATATACTCTTTATTTAGAAGTTTCATCTGGAATGGTAAATCCACATGCCTCTCCCTTTCTAAGCTTCAGCAGCACAAAAACGGAGGTGGATTTGGCCTTCCAAATTTTAAGTTAAGACAAAACGCTTTTATGGTGTCCCAAAGCATTTAAATACTTTGGTTAACTAATGAAGAGCCCTGGGATAGTTTTTCATAGAAAAATCTCCACTAAAACACTATAACCCTAGAGTAATTCTCTTCTCCAGTCTCCCTAAAATCCTTAATTCATACCAAATACATAAACAGATAAATAAATCATGGCAAGATATTTCCCGCAGGCAGGACTTGAATCCAGACACATCCCCTCTGGGGTAATAACTTATTATCAATAAGAAAGCACATTTCTTGACTGACCAACATGGATGAAAAAGGGAATTCAGTTTCTGGGAGGTATCATGGATCCCTCATCCGCCTCCCTTCTTATCTTTACCCAACTCTCCAATAAGTATAATTTGCTCTGAACAGAATTCTTTAGATATCTACAAATAAGAGATGCTGTTACCAAAGTGTTTAATGGTAATGCCCTCCTACCACCTCTCCATGCACTTGACAGAATTTTTATTACTAACAGGGGATATAAAGTTATTTTCAAGATGATCATTCACTCAGAAATCAATCCATTTGAACTTATGATACCCCAATAGGAACAAGAACTGGGAATAATGATTCCTATAGAAGATTGGAATGACTGTTGGGACATCACATTGAAAGCATGTAGAGAAACCAAGGGAAGATTAGTTAAAATTAAAATCTTACATAGATGGCACGACACCCCTTGCAAATTATTAGAATTAGGTATTTCAACTAATGACTTATGTTGGAGATGCCTTAAGAATAAGGGATCTATTTCTTATATAATCTGCTTCTGTGATGTACTGGATCCCTTGTGGAGGGAGGTGGTTAGGGCTTGTAAGAATGTTTATAGAGGTAGACTTTACATACATAGTTAAAAAAGCTGTTTTGGGTATCTTCTCTGATACAGCCAGTCTCACAAATTACCAGTAACTTTGGTTTCATGCTGCATTTATTAAATTGAAACATTTAATTTTTGAACATTGGAAAAGTACCAATGCACCAAATATTTCAGAATGGCTGTAGGATATTGCTATAAGGGCCAGTTATGAGAGGCTGGCTCACATTAGCATAGATAGACTGGACAGGTTTCATGACATTTGGGACCGCTACCTTAACTGTCAATATTGTAAAACTCCTAATTTAAAATGTGTGTATTTATTTAGTTGTTGTTGACTGGGAAAGGAGAGCTAGACAATTCTGCCTATTTTTGACCTCGTCTTAGGGAAGGGGGAGATGAAATTAACTGAAATTGAACCAGATTAAGATGTTGGTGGTATTATTAGTGAATGGGGGAAATTTGGCCAGGGCACCAGAGAAATTCCCCTACTCTTTGCAAGGGGTGCTGTCCTTCCTGTATAGAGAATGCAGGAGCCCAATCTCGAACTGGACACTGATGGAGGAGGAGGAGGAGGTGTCGATGGAGGGGCTGCTGCAACAGCCGGAGCTGTGGGTGCTGTAGACACCACATTGCAAAACTATCCTGAAGACTTTCTTGCAAAAGAAACGATGGAGGATATGGACTTTCAACAAGCTGAGATTCATCTACAGCCAAGAATTGCAACAAAAGAAACAGCAACTACAAACCCAACTCTCGAATGCAGAAAAGGAATATTTACATTCTAAAAAGAAATTGGATGATGAAAAAAAGGAAAAGACAGGTTGGAAGCTCTCTGGAAGGTTCTACTGCTAATCCAGTTAAAATTTTTGTCTTTACCACTGCACAGGGGAACCCAGATGTGAACCTAGAACCCACAGTGAAAAACATGCCAAAGAACCAGACCATTAGGAAAACAAAATGGACACCTGATGATGCCTTATGTGGCACAGGTTGGATACAATCACCAGAGGGCACCTGGCTCCCAGACCAAGCAATTCAATTACTGGTTCAGAAATAGCTCAGGAGAACTCAGAACCTCATTCTCAATCAGAACAACCCTTGCCGACTCCAGTGGATATGATGGAACACAATACTACTCAGGATACCTCAGGTACACAATCTTTTTCTTCACTTGACACACAGAGTGATATTTTTCACGATGCACAGTCAGGACTTGCTATACAACAAAAAGGATAGAACAAGGAAAAAAATGGGATAGAGGAACCTATTGAACAAAATGCAGATAATGACAATTCAAAAACAAATTCTGCCCCAACGTACACTAGTTTGTTTCATAAACCAGTGGAACTAACCAAGAAGTGAAACGCTGTACGCTTAATATATTTAGGGGGGATGGAAGTGCCACCAGACAGATTCTTTGTGGGCAAAACTTTAATAAAACAATCTTTAGACTTCTCACTGACTGAAGTCTATGCCCTCACCCATGCTCTGGGTGAGAGCACTTTTGATGTAAGTTCTCAAATCCCTGATTTACATTAAACATTCTGGTCTAAATATACTATTCTTAAAAGCAAATCCCCATGTGGGTACCATTTCAGGCTATCCAATTGACGGAAAATCTGGTTAAAATAATAATCTTTTTCAGGAATGAAGGAGTGAATATTACTGACATTTTGTATTGGTTGGAAAAGAAATGCACTGTTCAGTGCAATCCAGAACACATTTTTGATGGGGGAAGACTTCTGGAATGGGGACTGGTGTGTTAAAATCAAATTTGATGAGGCTGAGACAGAACTACAACATTTACCTAACTGCTGCTTCTTAGGTTGGGACAAGGGGTTTATCTTCTACCCAGGACAACCCAGGCACTGTTATAAATGTGGCTCACCTCAATATACTAGTAGTAACTGTGAAATTGTTAAATGTCCACATTGTGGGAAAACTGGTCATTCTGGGTCCTACTGTAGAAGGGTGAAAAAATGCAATTTATGTGAGGAGGAAGGGCACTCCTTTACTGACGGTCAGTGGGCAGCCCACAGAACTGAAAATTCTGATATGGAGTTTAGGATTTTTATATCAACAAAACTGCTAAATCAACATTACGAGTAGCTAGTCAGTCAATAGTGTCCCATGCCCTACACCTACAGTACCAAGTGAGGCTGCACCTTCTACCTCACGCCCTACCCCAGATGGTGAAAAAGGTGCAGAAATACCTGTAAAAGACTCAAATGTTAATATTACTGTGCCTGAACAGATGAACATGCCACTGCCTTCACCCCCAAATCTGGATGCTAATGTTTTTCAACAAATAAAAAAAAATGGAGTGGCCAAAGCAAAATCTAATACTGATCCACACCCAGAGGAGGTGCCTATTCAAAATAAATTTACTGTGTTACAATGGGGTGACACAGATGGGGATAATGAATTTGATTCTGCTTCAATCTCCTCTTCACATAAAGACGCTATGTCTAATTCTGAAAACCTACCTTTAGACCTCAAAGAAAAACCTAAAAGAAGAAGAATGGGCACCAAAGAACGCATAAAAAAAGTTACCTAATTTTTACTGACTGAATATTAGGATACCCAACTGTATGAATTGTCCCTGGCCTCATTGAACACTAACAGTATACTTTCAGGAAAAAAAAAGAGACTTACTACCTTTTTTTATTTTCTGACTATAAATATGATATTGTCTTCTTGCAGGATACAAGGCTTCATACAGTACAAGATACCCAGTCTGCTAGTGAGGCTTGGATATGGGGGAAGGCATATTGGTCGATGGGAGAGGATAAATGCAGTGGGGTGGGGATTTGTATTAATAGTGACTAATTTACTTTAGTCCATATGGTCGATATTTTGCCGGGAAGGACTCTGTTGCTGACATTAAGTTACAGTCATTTGATTTTTGCCTTATTAATATTTATGCACCGCAATCCAAGGCACAGAGAATAAAGTTACTAAAGCTGATCCAGGCTTATTTATTTACCTCAAAGCACATTATATGGGGGTTGGGGGTTAATTGTAGCCATTTCTCTGTTGACAGGGGGTCTGAAAACTAGAAAAATATTTTGCGATGCCACCTTTCTCAATCAAACAATTGCTCAGACTAGGTTAATTGATATTTTTGCACAGCAAGGGAACCGAAGTCACCATATGTTTTTTTAAAGGCTCTCTATCCACTAGAATAGGTTACTGGTTTCTGTCTCCATCTTTACCAGTATGATGTACGGAAGCAATTCTGGTGGCTTCATCAGACCATGGATTACTCAGTGTAACAGTTGCTAACTTTGCTGAAACAATAAGAGGGAGGGTATTATGGAGAATGAATTGTGGATTATTAGAGGACCCCATTTTAGTAGAAGGATTTCAAAAGGTTTTGCAAGCCAGAAAGTCTGTTTTTTTTCCCTATATGACTCCTCATCAGAGTGGTGGGAGGGTACTAAAAATGACATTGGTATTTTTTTTTAAATGGTAGAAAAGTTTAAGGGACAGGGAAAAAAAAAATATTTAGAATTAAGATCACAATTTTATACTTCGCTATCACTGCAAAATGAAGGATTAGCAGATGTTTTGGAACAAACTGCCAGTTTAAAAGCTGAGATGGTACAACTACAATATAATAGAATGAAGTCTCTGGATAATGAACAATGTTTTAGAACACAGGGAACCCAGGCACAAACAAACAAACCCTTTTGATAGCTGTGCCAAGCAAAGGCAAATCAAATTAATTCAATCCATAAAAACAGAAGGGGGTACATTATTGATGACAAAACAGGAAATGTTGAAGGAAATAGAAGATTATATTTCCAGTATGTTTACTAAAACAGATACATCACCTGAAGGGATAATGAATGGTTAAAATCTTGTAACCTAGGTCAGACTCCATTGTATGCTAAACCTGATTTAATTCATCCAATAACAGAACATGAACTGATATATATAACAACAAATTTTAAAAATGGGACTGCTCCTGGGCAAGATGGGTTGCCAACTAAAATCAATAAAATAATATTTGCCACTCTAAAATCAGAAATGGTTGTTCTATTTAATGATATGTTAGGTCAATCAGCTCTATGTAATAGCATGTATAAAGGCTTAATAATTTTAATACATAAATCGGGGGATAAACAATTATTATCAAATTGGAGGCTGATTGCCCTTCTAAATTCTGATTTTAAAATATTAAAAAAGTTACTTAATAATAGATTGGTATTTATTTTGGCTCACACCCTTTTCGAACATGCACTATTCCTGGTAGGAAAATTGCGGATACTTTAATATTGCTGTGAGAAATTTTCGAGAAAGGTAATAATAATGAACTTTCAGGTTTTTTAATAAGTATTGATCAAGCAAAGGCATTTGATAGAGTTTCTCACTCCTATTTATGGAAGTGCTGTTTAGCTTATGGTCTACCAGAACAATTTGTGGATTGGATTCAGTTATGTTACAAATATGCCAAACTTTTACCACACATTAATGGATGGATTGGGAAAGAATGTGGGACAACTCAAGGGGTCAGACAAGGGTGCCCTCTTAGCCCCATCTTATATAGTCTTACAACAGGTCCTCTTTTACATAAACTAGGTGCAGCATAATACATTACTGACCTTTCAGTAAATAGTGAAGATGCTGAAATCAAAATGGCCGCTTATGCCGATGATTTATGTTTAATATTAGCAGATAAAGAGTCTACATTGCATGCAGAAACTATATTGAAAGAATGTACTACTAGTACAGGGTCCCAAATTAATTAAAATAAGAGTACCTGCTTGCCTATAGGGGATTTACAACCAGAAGTGAGGGAGATTATGGGTGTTCCAATTATACCTTGTTACTGTAAAATTCTTGGCATTTATTTTGGAAAAGGTGATGCATTTTATAATTGAGACTTACTTATACAGTCAGCAATTAGCAAAGTAAGACAGTGGAACAGGTGGTGTATGTCTACGTTGAAATGAATATATATGGTGAAAAAGTATTTATTGATATTGTTTTTATGTTTAAGTGCAATCTATCCTTACCCAAAACAGTCTGAGGCAACATTGTACAGTTGTTTCTTCTTGTGTATTTTGGGTAGTTGCTTAAATCCTGTTAAAAGAGACAACATATTTTGAAAAGAAAAGGGGACTGGATATGATAAATCTTGTAGTTTTCTTTATTATATATATATATATATATATATATATATATATATATATACACACACAAATATAAAACTGCTTTTTACAGGAGCATCAGCCTCTTGAATCCCATGGGTCTTAGATCATATTGAATCATGGCCACAAATTATGTCTATACCCAAACAGAAATCACTGTTAGGATTGTCACCTTACTTCCAATCTTGTTTTGGGAAATTGAAGCATTGGTTAGTGTCCAAACAAACAGCTTTTCCCTTTCTAGAAAATATTTTTACAAGAAATTGATGTCTGAGTTTTTTTTGGACATGCCACATTTTGGAAACAGATTGCAAAAAGAGCAGGAATCCATTGGTAGAATGTTGACTAATACTCAAGACACCAGATCAGATGTGGGATGTTCTCTGACTTAGCAACCATTGGAAACTTAATGTTAAAAATAATTTAAAACATAAAGAAGTTGAGTGATATTGTCCCAGAGAAACATGTGCAAAGGTTCTTGAAACAATGGAACATCTTTATTTCCATTGCCCATATGTTATTTCTTTTTGGAACTTATTACAGCATAACTGGAGAGGTTCCCCTTTTACAACAATTTGCCCTGAAGTTTTATTTTTAGGTTTATTCCCATTCCAATGGCAGAAATATAACTGCACTACACTGCATGTCATTTTGGTATGTCTTAAATATCACATATGAATCACAAGATGTAGATTAATGCTACAACAAATAGAGCTATCACAAGACCAGCTTGTTAATCTTATAAGGAACTCCATACTAGAAATGACACATGGCGAAACTTTCAGTTCCCTCGAAAACTTCTGATGAGTGGTGGGAAAACCTATTTTGATTACTTTAGGTATGCTTTTGTTTCTTTTGTTATTCATACTCTGTTAGTGTGCTTTGGTATTTATGCCTTTAAGACCATGCTATGAAATGAAATTTTGGTTTAATTTTTCTTTTTCTCTTTGATAAAAAGAAAGAGAGAGAAGGTCACCTACTAGTTTAGTAGACTTGTATGTATTAATACCACTCTATCTTTTTTCAGATTTTATTTTAGACAATAATTTTCATTTAAATATTATTTAATGTGACTATAACATGTTGTATTATGATTTGTATTATAGTCTTAATAAAAATTCCCCTACTCTCCTGTAGGGTAACCTCTGGCCATTCAGGATGGCCACTCCAGAAGGAGCGCCAAAGAGGATGGACACATGGGAGATGGGGGAAGATGGTCTCCACCTCTACCTGTACAACGCTGGAGACCGAAAAGTTTTACGATGCAAGTATAACTATAGAAAACAGGAAGTCATTAACCCTCTGTACAGACAGCTGGTCAGACCCCATCTGGAATACTGTGTGCAGTTCTGGAGACCCAATCTCCACAAAGACATAGACAGGATGGAAGCTGTCCAGAGGAAGGCAACTAAAATGGTGCAGGGTCTGAACCGGAAGACATATGAAGAGAGACTAAAGGAGCTTAATATGTATAGCCTCGAGGAAAGGAGGGAGAGGGGGGGACATGATAGAAACTTTCAAGTACCTCAAGGAATCAACAAAGTCCAAGAGGGTAGCATCTTTCAAAAAAAGAAGTGCAAGAACAAGGGGCACAATTTGAAAGGTAGAACAGCTCAAGAGGTAATTTAAGGAAGTATTTTTCACAAGAGGGTTGTGGATGCATAGAGCGGCCTTCGGAGGAGGTTGTGGAGTCAAAACAGTGGTGGAATTCAAGCATGCATGGGACAGTCATAAGGCCATTCTAGGGGTTGGGGGTAGGAAGAAGTAGGCTGCTGGTTAACTAGGATCTGCAGCTTATCCAGTAGGTAGGGAAATGGGCAGACTGGGCGGGCCAAGCGGTCCTTATCTGCTGTCAAATTCTATGTTTCTATCCAGACTAAAATGCAAGCACAAATGGAACTAACAACTGACAAAGTTCCTGAAACAACAATAGAAACAGACGATAACTTTCGAAGCTGAACTTTCTAAAGAATCTGATTCACTTAGGCCATCATCAGCCACCATGCCACAGAACAGAGTGGATATGCAAGCTCTACTAACAGAGGAGGAAAAGCATTTTAAGATGCAGCAGCAAGAACTGAAAGTGGTGATAGCACTGCAGAATGAGCAAGTGCATACTTTACATCAGGCGCCACCAGCAGTCAAGGCCCAGATGTTACTGTCTGATGCAGCACCGATGTAGACCGCATCTGAGACACAAGTTCAGCCTTTCGCAATGGATCAGATGCCTTCTACCATGCCTGCAAACTTTTCTTTTAAGTCAGGTAATAACAATTCACATTTATTTGTGTTTGCTTGGAATCTAAGCCAAAAACAATCAGGAGTCTCACTGGGAATGGCACAAGCAGACAAACCAATGCCTGGCGTAAGATGAGATGCCTCTTCCAGTTCTAATGACACTACCTCCAACCCTGGACCATGGAACTGGCACTCTGGTCAGTAGGGTAGGAGAAGTCAGCAACATCAGGTGAATGGATCCCGGGGCCCTCACCACTCCAACTACCAGGGCGGGAGTGCACAAGCCCCATGCAAATGTTTTCCTCAAAACTGGATAATATATCAAGAGAAGGGAACTCAGGATCAGAAATGGAAGGTCTCAATAGTAGACCTATTATGTTGACTTAATCCCCCCTTATATCCCTGAAGGGCTACAACTAACACAAAATCTGACTTTGCCTCTTGGGAGAGGTGCAGATTCCTCCCGGGCAGCTCAGGTTAATAATACTGTGCCAGGTACCTCAACGGACAATACCTCAGGATCAGGAAATATGTATTTTACTGAATAGGGGGATCCCTAGTCATGACAATTTTTCATCTCAATCGACCGGTAATTCCAGACCTTATGCCTCCTTTTTCCAGACACCTGAATATCCAGCCAAAAGACACAATGTGGTTCAATTGCTGTACAGAGAGGGGCTGGAAGCCTTCCCTGATAGACTATTTGTAGCAAAAACATTATTGAAGGGCTCCATGCAATTCACAGCAGCTGAAATATACGATTTTCAGCAACAAGGCCAGAAGCTTACAGTGCTCCCTCCAGGAGCGGGGACCAACACGAGTGCCTGATAGAGGCCTCGCCACCTCCAGTCCCCACCACGATTTTCAGCAGCAAGGCCAGAAGCTTACAGTGCTCCCTCCAGGAGCAGAGACCAATGCGGGTGCCTGATAGAGGTAATCAACGTACCTCTAAGTTGCACCCTTGTGAAGGGGGTTAGCCCATCGACGCACTGCACGCATCGACTGCCCCACCCACCCCTCCTCCAACCCACCCTGGGTCGCATTTCTTATATAGGCGCTGCTTTATGACATCACTTCCTCCCTTCACTTTTGTTTAAGTCCCCACTTTCCCATTTGCAGGTTATACCGGCTAGCCACTAGAGGGACCCTCTGTCCTTTCTGCCTCAGACTCCTCACTAGAATCCCCTCCAACCGCCTGTAGCCTGACTACCAGCTTGAATACTTCTCTCCCTGCTCCTAGCCCTAGGCTCTGCCAATACCTCACCCCTGACCTGCACCCGACTAGCCCTTACTCACAAACCCATTGCCATTAGCCTGACTACACCCACTCTGTTACTAACCCCTACGACCACTAGGAGTTGCTATTTCAATCCTGTTTTAGGCCCAATCAGACCACTTTTAAGCCAACTAGTAACCCCTTTCTCCCTCCTCTCCTACCACCTGGCCCCACTATACTGCGCCCACTGTTCTCCTCCTAGCTTGTAATTTCTGGGCTCCCAAGACCCCCTACTCCACACCAACCTATAGCCATTTTGGCCACTAGGAGTCGCTATTTAGCACCCCTGTTTTGGGCCTTCACAGTGCCAGTGGGCTGCTCCTGGACTGTGGATAACAAATCTACCGTGGGCAATCCCCTATTATCCCTGGTGAGTCTTGAACCTGGCACCTCGCACACCAGAGGCGGGGTCTCTACCACTGTACCAAAGTGGCACTAACACTTTTAGCAGGCTGCATACCCTCTTCTCTCTGTTCTTATTACCAGCCTGCAAACCTTTACTGAAAATGCCTGCTTACCTCCTACTGACTTGCCTCTCTCTCCTCCTCCTCCATAGGCCTTCATCTATCCCTGAAGTCCCTACAACTCCACAGTTGCACCAATCCAGTGTTCCCACTTGTCCTCTTACTCTTCCCTCCTTCTGGGTCCCTGCACCGTCTCCTTCCTCCTCTACTCTCCCCACGTGCCGTAGCCCTCCTCATCCACCACCTAGACACTACCCCACTTCCCTCCCCTTGCTCCCACTGGCAACTTATCGTTCTTGCCTTCCCAGCTTGTGCCCCTCTGCCTATCCCCTGCATCCTGAAACTCTCCTACTCCTTCTATCTTACCCGGCGCAAACTCACCTACCACCATCCCCTGTCCACGGCTGTTCTTATCCTTCTACTTCTGACAGAAAATATACATCCTAACCCTGGCCCTGCTCACAATAGCTCATCAGACAAATCTCCTGGGCTTCATGTTGTGGCTATGAACACCTGTAGCCTCCTTAAAAAATTCCACTCACTCCAATGGTGGGTTACAGTTCATAAACCTGACGTTATCTCTATAGTGGAAACTTGGCTGTCAGATTCTACCCCTGACTCCCTGGTCTCGCTCCCAGGCTACTCCCTCTATTGGGAGGATCGTGTTGGTAGATGGGGTGGAGGCTGTGCTATCTATATCAAAGACTCATTTGTGGGACTAGCCCTCCCAGCCGCTGTCCTTGACTTCAGGGTCCAGGCCCTAACCCTAAAACTGACCCCTGATCCTTCAAGGGGTCCCCTCTATCTGACCACAGCCTACATACCTCCAAAAAATCAAGTGCAGGCACTGGCTCCACTTATTGATTATCTTACCTCCCTACCCCATTCCTCTGACCAAATCCTCATGGGTGATCTAAATATTAACTGGCATAGCCCCTCATCTTCTGCTACCAGTGACTCCTTTGCATCTATTGACCTAACACAACTTGTCACCCAACCTACTAGAGTGAATCCTAGAATGGGCACATGCACACTTCTTGATGTGGTCCTTACAAACCGTCCTAACCAAATCTACAATATCCAAGTCCTTCCTGACGGACTTAGTGACCACTCCCTGGTACTTTTCTGTTGGTCAACCTCCCTACCCAAATCCACTACACAGTCCACCCTTCGGCAGCGGCTAAGACCAGGCGGGCTGTATGGCCTTAAGCAACTCCTAGCTCATATAGACTGGTCTTCCATATGTAACCCCCTTGTTACCCGGGGTTACTAGAATCCCAGTAAGACCTAGTGGTAGGCAGGGAAGGCAGCTTGTGAAACTCCAGTTAAATGGGTTTCACACTGTCTCACTCTGTTCTCAGTCACAGCTGAGACTTGAGAGATGACATCATCATAGAACTGTCACAGCTGCATAAGCCACATTGGAATCTGCAGCACAGGGAGTGAGTTAGAACTTTGGGAGTTTTCAAAGTGAGTCTTCTGTTTGTCTTAAAGCAAGAAGGAAGTCTACTCTTTTGTTTACAAGTAGAGGGAAGTGTTTTTCTGTTTACCCCCTTGGGAGAAAGTTAGAGTCCAATTTAAAGTGGTGGAGACCGCTGTCCAGGTCTCAGTGCCCCTTCCCTCTGTGGGGGGGTGGAAGAGAAAAGTCCCTCTGTGGATTCCAGGGGCAATCCCCTAATGTTCCACTACAGAAGAAAGCTGCCTGTTTACAGTTTCTGTTCTGGTATAACAGTGAAAGAAGTGGTACTTCACCTGTGGGGCACCTGCAACGAAAGGGTGAGTGTTTTGCTCTCATTTGAAGGGCAAACAAATTGTTTTATCAGTTTGGAAATATAAAGAAAGCTGGGATGTGGACTGCTATTTGGGAGGACTATTTTACTAGGACAAACAAATGGAGCAGTCAACAGTCTAAAGTTTTAATGGATTTCAAGTAATGTTGTAGAGCGGGTGCTT
This sequence comes from Neoceratodus forsteri, assembly GCA_016271365.2. NCBI lineage: Eukaryota > Metazoa > Chordata > Ceratodontiformes > Ceratodontidae > Neoceratodus > Neoceratodus forsteri. The sequence continues at coordinate 114,418,169 of JADMNL010000027.1, forward strand.
CAGGTCATCCACCGTTTAATCTACATTTTCAAAGTTTAAGTTTCTGTTTGTCCAGAGAAATGGCCGGGTATGGGCTGTGGGAGCACCTCCCATCTTTAGTAACCAGGTCCACCTCTATGGATTTCTTCTGTGATTTGCTACTTGCCTCAGGCACCTGGCCAGTGATGAGGTAGGTACCCAGACGTGGGTCGCAACTTGGAAAATCTCTCTAGGAGTCGCAGACTCTAAGTGGTGTGGGGAGCCACAGGATGGGAAAATGTACTTCTTGTTTGATGGGAGTCCAAAGGAAGCAAGAAATAAACTCTCTAGAAGTCGTAGACTCTAGTGGTGTGGGAGCCACAGTTTGGGGAAATATACTCCTGTTTGATGGGAGTCACCCAAGTAAAGTTGGGTTCATTCTTCAAATGGACCATCAGCAAGTGGCCGCAGGGAGCCGGGCCAGTCGGGCTGTGTATCCAAGTGCATGCAAGTCCGGGCTGAGTGCTGGAGGGTCCAGAGCCAGACCACAGTAGAAATGGGTCCATTCTTCAAGTGGGACCGCCTTGTAGTCTCTATCTGCATACAGTGAACGAGCTCCCTTGGGGACCTTCATGCTTTGTCATGTTCAGCTAATTTTGAATAAAGCCACACTGAAAATCCCAATCCTGGTTCTGGACATTACAGTTATTGCTTCCTGTAGTTGGATTTACTTTGGTGCCTTGTGCAGAGTAGCCAAACCTAGGTCCCCTGTGCCAGGTAACCTCATCCTCCCGAACCCAGGTCCCACCAGGTATTGCTGCCAACGCCAACAGTATGCCACCTGTCATTTTAGTAAAAGGCAGGGTGAGGGTTACATACAATACGCCCCTTGACATTGATATGGCTCTAACTCTTTACCAAACCTTTAACAAATGCCCATTTTTTGCACCACTAACTGCACTGTCCAAAGTACGGGTAAGTCCCTGGGTTACACCCCCACGCCAACTTCTTAAGAACAGGGATAACCTTTGGCACATTGCCACCGAAACTGGCCGCTCTGCTGACAGGCAGGCCTACGCAGCTGCCCGGAACAAATGTACCTGGGCCATCCGCAATGCAAAGGATGAACACTACCAGGCCTCACTCACCTCATCTTGGGGGAATGCCAGGACCTTCTGGGACAACATCAAACAACTGAATGGGGGCACACGTCCCCCCCCATCCCAAATCAACATTGATGGCTCTGTCTCCACAGACCCAGCCCTCATTGCCAACCACCTCAACAAATCCTTCACTGACCTTAGCCCTGTGCTCACGAACAACTTCTTTGACCCCCCGACCTGACCCTATTCTCACACGCCCTTGGTTCCACCTACACCGTGTTACTGCCAGTGAAGTCAGACCTTACCTACTCAAGGCCTTAAAGAGCAACACTATTGGCAGTGACTCCCTCGATCCCAGTCTCCTCCGTCAGGTTCTGGATCTGGTTATCTCACCAATCACCAGCCTCTTCAAAAAATCTCTGCCTAGGGCAATCCCCTGTGCCTGGAAAATCGCCATAGTTACCCCCGTACACAAGGGTGGCAATAGGACTCTTCTTGGTAATTATCGGCCTATCTCTATCCTATCTCCTCTCTCAAAGGCCTTAGAAAAAGTTGTGTCCTCCCAAATCTCTGAGTATCTAGACAAATACAGCATCCTCTGCCCTACACAGCATGGTTTTCGAGCTGGCCACTGCACCAACACCGCCCTCCTTGAGTTCTCTAATTTTCTTCACTCCTCTCTGGACTCTGGCTCTCTAGCGAGTGCAGTGTTCGTTGATTTATCAAAAGCCTTCGACACTGTCTCCAACCCCCCTCCTGCTGGCTGCCCTTAGCCACACAGGCTTTTCACATGGGCCTGTCTCCTGGTGCTCCAGCTACTTGTCTGCCCGCTCACAATGTGTTAAAATTAATGGGACACTCTCCACCGCCTGTCCTATCCGCTCTGGAGTCCGCAGGGCTCCATTCTTGGGCCCTTGCTCTTCTCCCTTTTTCTCAACTCCCTGCCAGGTGAATGTACTGGTAAAATTTTACTTTACGCAGGTGATGCTGTTATCTTTGCCTCAGACCGTAACCCCATCTTCCTTCAGAACTCCTTGCAATTATCTTACAATGACGCAGAAGCCTGGTTCAAAGAGCATAGACTGGTAATTAATCTTAAAAAAATTAAAACAATGCTCTTTGCCCACCCCCAAAACAAAGCTAGTAATTATCCACTTCAGGTCCTTGCTAGTTCTAAACTCCCAATTGAGCAAGTCTACTCGTACAAGTACCTAGGGATAACCTTCAACCCTGCCCTCTCATTTCATGCCCACATCTCTGCTCTTGCCTCCAGCATTCGGCTGGGTATTCTTTACTGCCATAAAAACTGTCTCCCCCCCGACGCCCTCTGACTCGCAGTCACATCCTCTGTACTCTCCCTTGTAGACTATGGCTTACCAGTTTATGGGGCCGCTGACCAGACCTCCCTAAACAAGATCCGCCTCACCCTAAATAAGGCATGTAGGCTAATGACCGAGGTGCCTAGACTAATCCATACTTGCCATCTGTACACCCTTGCTAATCTGCTCGACCTAGATGAATGCCTCAGATACCAAACCTGCCTCCTAACTAAAAAGACTCTCCTTGGTCTATCCTCGCCAGGTTTGACTGCTTCTATCCACCGAGCAAACTCTCTAGTGCATACCCGCATCTCCTGTAAGACTATACTGGTTGTACCAAGGGCTCGAACCTCGCAAAGACAAAGGGCATACTCCTATAGAGCCCCTTCATGGTATAACACCCTCCCTACCAGTATCACTGATGCCCCCACGATCTTTCGTTTCAAAACCACCCTTTGAAAATACCTATTCACCACACGCAGCTGTGGCTGCCTCTAAGTCTATTTCCAGCTCATTTGATCTGACAAAGCTCCCTGAGTGGCTTTGCAAACCAATTGCTTATCTCTACCTATGATGCTGCTCTCTTCTCTGCTCACCTCTACAATGATTTCTTCTGCTTAGTTCCACCTCTGTTAGCATACTGTACAAATTGCCCTGTACCTACTTGTATACTGCCAATCCTGTAATGCCTATCTGTAACAGTTCTGATGTCTTCTATACTGACTTGTGCTCTGCTAAGTTCCTGTAATATCAAACTGTACTCTGTCCTATGTCCCCATGTTTCCACAATTCTCTTGTATACTGTTTTATTGTTAAAATGTTGTTTGCACTGTCTAATGGTAATAATGTTGTTTGCTTTGTTTTGTCCTCTCTGTGACAAGGTACCTTTGTAAATGAGCCTCTGGCTCAAAGGTTATAAACTGATGTTCCAATAAATAAATACATAAATAAATAAATATACACACTTATTCACATTTCTAGTGAATCTATGTTTGATGCCAGTTTTAAACTGACTAATAGATTATAAATGTTGTGGGCAAAATATCATATCTTGAAAGATTCACCCGTATGGTCCCTTTTTGAGGTAATCCCACTTATAAAGACAGCTAACAAAACTGTAACAGTTGTATTCAGAAATGAGGGAGTAAGTGTTATGGATCTTGTTTACTGACTCAGGCAGAAATGCACTGTTCTAGGGCATCCTGAAGCTATTTTCTATGCTGAGCATATCTGGACTGGGGGATGGAGGATGCAGGTGGTGTTAAATACTACTGATTCTGGACTCCAACACTTGCCTAATTGTTTCTTCCTAGGCAGAGACAGGGATGTACTATTTTACTCTGACCAGCCCAAAGCCTGCTATCGATGTGGGTCCATGAGCCATCTTAGCAGCTTATGTGATAGGTTAAAATGTACACTGTGTAATGAACTGGGTCACACAAGTGGTCAGTGCAGAAATGAACAAAAATGTAACCTTTGTGAGGCAAGGGCTCACATGTACCAGACATGCCCTTGGGCTGCACACAACCAGCCCAACCAAACAGATAGTGAGGAACAAAGGCTTTTAGTCACTGTAGCTCAAAGGGCTAAAACAAACTGCAGTCTTGACCTGACCTTTGTCATCCAAGAGCCCAGACAGTAGATCCAGTGCAGGAAGTTGAGATGCCTAATACCCCTCCTCCTGAATTGGTAGATCAGGTAGTGCCCTCTACTGGTGTGGTAGAAATCCAGACTCCTGAGACTTCTGAAACTTCAACTGTTGAGACCACAGAACCTAAAGACATGCTGCTGACCCCAACCCCCTAAGGAACATGGTAGAGGTAAGATGGTCACTAGGAGATGGCAGAATTGGATACAACCTCTCCCCAAGATACCTAAAAAATGACTGAAATTCCCCTTACAAATAGATCTGACACTTTGGCAGAGCCTCCAGAACAATGAATCAGATGAATCTTCTGTTATTTCCTCTCTCCCTGAGCTGGGATCTGATCTGGAAATCTGGAAGATTTCCACCACCACCCCCCCGAGGCATCTGTATTTTCAGATGACCCCCCCAAAACAAAAGCTAAAGACAAACTGAAACATAACCAGATGTTCTAGAAGCCAAAAGAAAAAACTTCCAAGAAGTTGTTTACTTACAGTAGGGACCTTACAAAACCATTATAAATGGAACCTACTTTACTACTTTATACTAGTAATGTTAATAGTATAAAGAGCATCCAAAAAAGAATGGCAGTATTCTCTCACGTGAAATCTTACAATTATTTATTGGATTTTGATGACCGGGGTAGGCCCACTGAGCCCCAAAGGTCCCTTTTTCAGGGGCGACCCGGGATACAGTACAGTATCAGACAAACCAGAAAATATTTTCTGCAGGATACTAGACTGCACACAACTACTGACTTAACTCGGGCTTCAAAAGCCTGTCATGAGGGCCTGGCATACTGGTCAATTGGACAAGATGCATTCACAGGACTAGCTATTCTCTTTCAGAATATTGATTTCACATTACTCAAGCTGGTAGACTTGTTTCCAGGCAGGGCTCACATTCTGGACATCAAGATCAAAAATACTTTATACCATCTTATTAACATTTATGCAGCTCAGACAAAGGTAGAAAGGATCAAACTCTTTCAATCCATTCAGCCATACCTGTTTTCTGCACAGAATATTATTTTACAGTAGGTGGAGACTTTAATTGTGGTGTTTCATTAACAGATAGAGGGAAATCAACCAAAACTAAAATAATTTTTTTGTGATATGACATTTTTAGCTAAAATGGTCCATAATGCTAATTTGCAGGATGCATATCTTTCTGCCACAGGGAAACATGACCCGACATTCCAGAAAGGACCCTTGGCCACAAGGTTTGATTATTTTTTCTTACTCCTACACTCACTATTGCCTCTACATTGACTTTAGTAGCAGAATTTTCAGACCACAATATATTACATCTTACACTAGGCAATATCTTTTTTTTTTATTATTATTATTTCAGTGTTTTTCTGGAGAAGTACAGAATACATCTTTTGCTCATACATATTTATCTTAAATTCTGTAAAGATATGTCATTTATAATGGTCTCAGGAATTTAACTAATAATACCATTGCTCAGTAGTATATTTGATATTTAATTCATAAATTCACTTGTGGTAATCCCAGGTCTGCCAGTGGAGGTTTTTACCCTTATGGTATCAGATCAGGTCTATGTTCAGAGATCCAAAGCCACCATTTAGCCCAAAAAGCTGTACATCTCTGGGTTTTCAGATTGATCTGGGCAGTCATAAGCTCCATTCTATATATTTGATAGGTTATATCCTCCCATTCTCAAGGGGTAGGGGGGGTCTTTTTGTAGCCATTTCTTCATCACTGCTTTATTGGCTGCCAGGAGCATTATGGCTAGTAAGAGCCTTGTGTTACTTCTTCCCAACTCACTAATTAAGTTTAAAATAAATGCTACTTCTGGTGTCAAGGTCTCTATTTTGGGGAATAATTCTCTTAATGCATCTCCCATCACTTTCCAAAATGATTCTAGAGTTGGACAACTCCAAAATATATGTTTATGATTAGCTAAAGATTCCCCACATCCTCTCCAACATGTCGTTCCTAATTGAGAATTATATTTCACCACTATTTGTGGAGTTCTAAGAAATCTTATCAAACACTTCCAACCAAATTCCCTCCAGGTCGACGATCTTGTACTTCTATGTACTGTCATATATATCCCTTCCCAATTCTCTTCCTCCAAACTTATGCCTAGTTCTTCTTGCCAACGTTGTTGAGACTGCATCTTAATCTCTTTCTGGTTACTGGTTAAAGCTTGATACGTTTTAGATATTACATGTTCTGGTATTGCTAGCTCTATTGCATTAATTATAATTCTCGTAAGTGGGTGCATCTCTCCTGGATTCCAGGCTTTAGCTAATAAGTTCTTGCAGTAATGTCTTATCTGGAGGTACTTAAAAAAGTTTTGTTTCCCTAGGTGGTACTTTTCTTCTAGTGTCTGGAATTGGCAAAAGACTCCCTGTTCATATAGTTAATAGAATCTGGTAAGGCCCTGATGGTGCCACCTTGTAAAATTATAATCCTGTTTGGTTGGTTCGAACCTGGAATCTGTTGTGATTTTTTGTATTAAGTATATTTTAGGGTCATTAGTTTTTTTAATTATTGATCTCCAAATTTTCAATAGCTGTCTGGTTTGTTTAAATCTGATATCTTTTTGCATTGTTAATTTTGGTACAGTTTGACCAAATAAATATTTCTCTATCTCCTCTAATTGGATCCCTCTTTCTGTCTCTTTCCAGTGTGGGTCTATCCCTCCATCTAACCACTGTAATATATGTGAGATTACTGCTGCCAGTGCGAGAAAACGGGTTGAGAATGATCCATTCACTTTTATCATGGCTTGTGGAGATGTCTATATTCATTGTATTATATTTAAAAAGGCTATTGGAAAATTGCATTTCTCCATCGTGTATCTCAGAAATCTCCAAGAGACCCTATCAAATGCCTTCTGGGCATCCATACTTAAAAGTATAAAGGTTTTTTTTTTTCCTTTTGTATTTCTTCTAGTAGATATACTGTTCATTTAATATTATCTGCTGTTTGGCATTTTATGATGAAACTTGCTTGATCTTTGTTTATAATATGGGGAAGTATACTCTCTAGTCTTTTTGCCATAATGGCTGTGAAATATTTGTAGTCCTGATTTAAGACTGAAATAGGGTGATATGATTCTCAGTTCAATGGGTCTTTATCTGGTTTAAGTATTGTGGATATTTATTTATTTATGTATTTAGGTTTTGTTGACCGGGTAAGTGCACTATACAAATCCTGCCTATTTTCAGGCACGACCCGGGGGAGGGAGATTCAGATGAATGCCAACTGACCTTGAATCAGATTAAGCTGTTGGTGGTATTTTTAGTGAATGAGGGAAATGTGGTCAGGACACTGGGGAAATTCTCCTACTTATTGGTAGGGGGAGCTGCTGTCCTAGGGAATGGACGACAGTCTGTGTCTACATGGCTGAGGAGGAAGTTGTGATTTCTGAGCAGCTGGTGGTTTTATCCCCGACCTCGGCTGTGGATTTTGTGGGGATACTGAGATGTCTTCAGAATTTAGTGATGGTTGTTTGGCAGTTCCGATTAATGTACCTCACGGAACTGAGGTAGCGGAGACAGTGGTTTCATCATCCCAGCAAGTGCAGCCTCAGGTTACTGCAGCGAACCTGGGGAATGATTGTACAACTGAAACTGTTTCTCTGCTAGACAGGGATTCCTGTCAGTCTGAGAGTACCAGAGTTTGTTTAGTGAGTCAGCGAGCTGCTGACAGAAGCGAGGGTACTGCGTCAGTAGTTCATGATGCGTCGGAGAGGAACGCTGCTGGAATGTGGAAACTGATTTCAGTTTCGGGGCAAGATTCTCTTTTTTACAGGGGTTGACTGGTCAAAGGATACAGCTCTTTCGAAGGCTGGCTGGATTCAGAGGGAAGATGGTAGCTGGATTCCTGACTCAGACTGGATCGATTTTTCAGGTACTTCTGACATTATTTCTCAGCCCTCTGTGGCAGGTCATGTCAGCGTTTCTGCAGCTTCAGCTACTGAAATGCCTTCAATCAATATTCCTTCTTGGGCTTCAGGGGATGAGGGGTTGGGTGTGGAGAAGGAAAAGTTAGATGCTATGCCTGGACCTTTTCTGACTTTGTTCTTCGGACACTTCTCCCAGGGTCTCCCTTCCCCGAGTGGGGGAAAATGTCAGCATGGGCCTTTTTTCTCTGACTTTTTAAAAAATGATAAGGTTGAGCAGGGTCCTCATCATCATGCTGTTCGTTTACAGTACAGAGGCGGGCTGCAGGAGCATCCAGACAGGACTTACGTGGCCAGGACTTTGTTGAAAGATTCGATGCACTTCCGTGCAGCTGATATTTTTGCTCTCATCAATATCAGGGGGTGAAGATTACTTTGACATTAGCTTTAAAACTTTTATGGGTTTGGATGCTTTTTGGAAAAAATATGAATCACTTAAAATGACTGCTTTGTGGACACCTTTCTGGGCAATTCCTTTAACTAAACACCTCTTTAAAACTGTTAATGTTATATTCAGAAATGAGGGTGTAAATGTGTGGGATATTCTCTTTTGGCTGGGAAAAAAATGTGATGTTTGGGGCCCTCCTGAAGCCATAATGGATTCAGAAGGCATCTGGACTGGGAATTGGGGGTTTAAGGTAAAATTACAGATGGTTGAAAATTAAGTTTGTCATATCCCAAACAGTTTTTTTTTTAGAGAAAGACAGAGGGGGTTGTTTTATCCTGGTCAACTGAAGGCCTGTTATAAGTGTGGGAGTGGTAGGCACCTTAGTAGTACCTGTGATAGGGTACGATGCGCCTTATGTGGGGACTATGATAATGACAGTGCTGTTTGCAGGAATACATTTCACTGTAATTTGTGTGATGGGCAGGGTCATGTGTATCATCAATGCCCCACAGCGAGTCAGAGTAGGTCTGGTGGTCCAGATAAGGATACTCTTTTTAATCAGGCCCAAGATAGAAGTAGGCCCCATAGACCTCCTTCCCCGGGTGAGGAGGAATCCTGGGATAGGGCGGCCAGTCAGTCTGCTGCTCCTGCTCCTGATCCTGATCAGACTGACCAAGACCCTTCTCAGGGTAAAGATGGTTCCCCTTCTAATACACCTGAGGAAATCTTTTCTTCACAGTCTTTCTAAAACAGTACATGATCTTCAACAACCTATGCTCCCCCCCCCCACCAGGAGCTGAATTTCAACTCCCTAAAAGGATGACTAGGTCTGGGAGTAAGTGTAAACCCCAATCTGTGCAGATCCCACTCCAAAACACCTTTCAGTTACTCCAAGATGGGGATGTTGGGTCTGAATCTGATGTCTCATCTAGGTCTGAGGTTGTCTCAGAAATAGAGTGTGAAAATGAAACCATTCTACCTGGTAGGGGGGTTAAAAAGAAAGTGGGTAGAAAAAGGAAAAGGAGTAATTTTCACTATTTTGATGTATGGCTTCTCTACGTGTAACATCTCTCAATGTTTGGAGTATACAGAACATTAAAAAAAGAGCTGCAGTTTTATCTTTTTGTAAGGATATTACAGCTGATGTTATATTTTTGCAAGAAACTCGGTTGCATTTCTTGCAAGATGTTTCTCACACTAAGAAATTGTGGCCCTGGGGAGTTTCTTTCTGGACATTGAGGAGGATGCTGCAGATGGTCTGGGGATTTTATTCCATGTATCTCATATTGAGGTACAGAAAATTGTGGATATTACACCTGGATGGGCTTTCTTAGTAAATTGCTGTTGGCATTGTTTTTCCTTGCATTTGATAAATACCTATGCTCCACAAAGTAAGGTGGCTAGGGTGGATTTGTTTAACATTATTAAACCTTTTCTTTTCACTGAGAAACAAGTAATTTGGGGTGGGGGATATGAATTGTGGTTTAGATTTAAGGATTAAAGATAATGTTCAGAAAAAAGTATACTGTGATTCGCATGCCCTTCGAGACACTCTATTACTTGCAGGCCTTAAGAATGCATATAGATTTTTACATCAGGATAAAGGGGCTACATATTACAGAAGTGCTTTATCCACTCGTATATATTTAATTTTTGTGTCTCAGTTTTTGTATCCTCAGAAATTTCAGCTTTCCTTTTCTGAATTTACTGATCATGTTTTGTTGTTGTGTGACATCTCTTTAAAAAAATATTCCTCCTAAATTTCATACAGTTAAAAGGAGATGGAAGTTGAATACTTGTTTACTACAACAACCAGAGAGTAAGCAAAAATTGGTTGAATTATTCTTTTATAGAAAATTGGTGGCTGACTTGTATGAGGATTGGATGCATTGGTGGGTGGATACAAAAGCTAACTTTAAAAAGTTTTTTATTGATTTTGGATAGTTTACTGGTAATAGAGACTATTTTCATTATTTAAATTTGAGAAATCAGTTCTATAAATTAATGTCTTTACCTAATGTTTCGGATAGCAGGATTAAATCTCAGTTGGATGAGATTAAAACCAAAATGTTTTCTTATCATTCTGTTAGAGTGACCTCTCTGAATGCGGATTTTAGATATGGCATGACTAAATAACCTTATTCAGATCCTTATGCTGTCTGCAAGTTAGTTATAGTTATGACAGGTATATATGATAGTGGTGCAATGGCTGTGGGGTGGCAGTGTTCCAGGAGACATTCTGGAGGCTGCGATGCTGCCCTATTTGCAGGCACCTCTCTGGTCTGAGGGAGGAGGTTGTCCGTCTCCAGGCTGACCTGGCTAGGATTCGTGAAACCTCCTCCCCCACCCAGGGACCACCAGGGCCAATGCCACTACATCATAGGTTGCCAAGAAAGAGGAGAGACTGAACCAGGGTGGGCTCAGGGAGGGAGAGGGTGGTGGAATAGAGTTGCATCCCTCCAGCTGTACCTCTCCATAATTCATACACTCTTCTGGTGGATAGTGGTTCCTCTATGGAGGCACCTGCAGTGGAGATCAAGGAAGATGCTGAGAACCTTCACAAAGGAGACCCACAGGAGGGTGGCATGGGACCCCACAGGGGAAGGAAACAACTCCTGGTGGAAGACTCAGTCATTGGGGGGTAGAAGTGGGGGAGGAAGGGGAGAGAGAGGTAAGGTGCCTGCCTGGCACCATAGCTTGCAGGGACAGGAAGCGAATCCTCAGGATTGTGGGAGCAGTTGCACAATGGAGGGAGCTGTATGTCACTGTCCACCTAGGGACAAATTACCTGGCTAGGAATGGGATCAGAGCAGTGCAAGAGGAGTATGTAGAGTTGAGGAGGAGCCTTAGACAAGTAGCGCATACGGTAACCTTCTCGGAGGTGCTGCCTCTCTATGGCAAGGGTGATGCTAGGGTAGTCCTCCCCAGGGAATTCAATGAATGGTAGAAAAACTGGTGTGGAGCTCAGGGTTTTGGCTTCATTGGGGACTGGGGAGCCACCTGGAGGGATGCAGACCTATACTGGCACGATGGTCTGCATCTGTCGGGGGGACCCAGGATCCTAGGTGAGAGGTTTAAATGCTTCATTGGCAAGCATTTAAATTAGCCAAGGGGGGAGGCACTGAAAAGGAGCAGAGAAATCCCAGCCTCCCCCCACAAAACACGGTAATTAGTGAGGTAAACACCAAGGTAGAGAAGTCATTAGGGAGCAGGACAGTGGTAAATGTAAAAAAAAAAGGCAAAGGCAGTAAGGACAGGGATGGGGCTAAAAGGGGCAAGGCCATCAAAAAGTGGAGGGTGATGAGTACCAATGCCCATAGTCTGTATAACAAGCTCACTGAACTAGTGGCCTTGATGGAAGAGGGTTGCCTGGATATTGTGGCAGTCACAGAAACATGGTACACAGATAACCATGACTGGGATGTCAACATACCAGGATACACAATCTACAGGACGGACAGGAAGGGTAAAAGAGGTGGAGGAGTAGCTCTCTATGTAAAGGAAGGGATCAAAGCAACAGAACTAGAGAGTAAACAGGGAGCGCTCTGGGTCACCCTGGAGACAGGAAATGGCACCATAATCCACATGAGGGTTGTATACAGACCCCCATCTCAGGGGAAGGGAATGGACAAGGAAATGATAGAAGGCATCCTTATAATGGCAGAAAAAGGGGAGATATTGTTGATGGGGGACCTGAATATGCCAGATGTTAACTGCAGCACCTTTACTGCAGGCACATCCAAGAGCAGGGTCATTCTTGATGCCCTACAAGGGCATGTCTCAGACAGCTAGTACTGGAACCCACTCGGAGAGGAGCAATCTTAGACCTGGTACTCTCAAATGGGGATGGAGAAAATCTCAGATTTAGAAGTGGGTAGCCATCTGGGAACAAGTGATCACCAAACAGTGTGGTTCACAATAAACACAGCCATACAGTCAAGCCATACAAAAGCAAGAGTATTGGACTTTAGGAGGACTGACTTTGGGGAAAATGAAAGAGTGCCTCAGAAAAGCACTAGAAAACAGGCAAGAAGGAGGGGTGGAGGAACAATGGTGAGTAATCAAAACAGCCATCACAGAGGCAACAAGCCTTTGTGTAAAGCAAAACAACAAAATACAATGAAGGAAAAAACACTATGGTTCTCAAAAGAGGTGGCAGGGAAGGTTAAGGAGAAAAGGATAGCATTCAGGAAATATAAGGAAATGCAGAAGGAGCAGAACAGAGAAATTTATCAGTTAAAGCAGAAAGAGGCAGGGAAGGTAGTCAGAATAGCAAAGGCCCAAACCAAGGAAAGATAGCCAACTCTGTTAAGAAGGGGGAAAATTCCTTTTATAGGTACATTAGGGAGTGAAGAAAGACCAAAGGAGGGATACTGAGGCTTAATAAAGGGGAGGAAATGTGAGCAGAAGGTGACAGTGAAAAAGCAGGGATACTGAACAAATATTTCTGCTCTGTATTCACAAAGGAAAAGGAGGGGGAGGTACCTAAACCAAACAAGAGAAACACTCTGGAGACGGGGGCTGATACCAGTCCATTTACAGAAGAAAAGTTCTGAAAGAACTAATAAATTGAAGGTGGACAAAGCAATGGGGCCTGATGGGATTCATCCAAGAATTCTAAAAGAACTAAGGGTAGAACTAGTGACACCTCAGACTACTCTCTTTAACAAATCATGGGAGGATTGGGTGGTACCTGAAGACTGGAGGAGGGCGGATGCGATTCCTCTTCACAAAAGTGGGAGCAGGACAGAGGCAGGAAACTACAGACCAGTTAGTTTTATCTGAGTGGTAGGGAAAATGATGGAATCACTTCTGAAGGAAAGAACTGTTGAGTACCTAGAGGCCAGAGGGGCACAGGACCCAAGGCAGCATGGATTCACGATGGGAAGATCATGTCAGATGAATCTAATAAATTTCTTTGACTGGGTGACCAAAGTAGTAGACCAGGGAGGGGCTGTGGACATGGCCTACCTAGATTTTAGCAAGGCATTTGATACAGTCCCACACAAAAGATTAATACACAAGTTAGCTAGCCTTGGAGTGGGTCCCAAGGTGGTAGCCTGGATAAAAAATTGGCTAGACAACAGGACACAAAGGGTAGTAGTAAACAGAGTCCATAGTGAAGAAAGAAGGGTTAGTAGCGGGGTACCGCAGGGTTCAGTACTAGGATCAGTCCTTTTTAATGTCTTTATAAGTGACATTGCAGAGGAACTGGAAGGAAAATATGTCTCTTTGCAGATGACACAAAGATCTGCAACAGGGTTGATACACAAGATGGAGTGGAAAGGATGAGAAGGGACTTGGCAAGGTTGGAGGAATGGTCAAATGTATGGCAGCTCAGATTCAATGCAAAGACGTGCAAGGTAAGGCACCTGGGAAACAAAAACCCAGGAAAAGAGTACACAATGGGGGGTGAGATACTGACAACAGTAAAATTGGAAAGGGACCTGGGGGTAATTATATCAGATGACCTAAAGGTAGGCAAGTAATGTGAGAAGGCAGTAAGGAAGGCTGGGGGGATACTGGGATGCATAGGGAGAGGTATCAATAGTAGAAAACAGGAAGTTGTTATCCCTCTGTACAGACAGTTGGTGAGACCCCATCTGGAGTACTGTGTGTAGTTCTAGAGACCCCATCTCTGTAAACACATAGACAGAGTGGAGGCTGTCCAGAGGAGGGCAACCAAAATGGTGCAGGGTCTGCACCACAAGACAAACGAAGAAAGACTAAAGGAGCTTAATATGTATACCCTTGCGGAAAGAAGGCAGACAGGGGACATGCTAGAAACTTTCAAGTACCTCAAGGGAATCAACAAAGTCCAAGAGGGTAGCTTCTTTCAGAAAAAGAGATGTGCAAGAACAAGGGGGCACAATTTGAAGATAGAGAGGGGACGGCTCAGAGGTAATGTGAGGAAGTATTTTTTCACGGAGAGGGTTGTGGATGCATGGAACAGCCTCCCTGAGGAGGTTGTGAGTCAAGAACAATGGGGGAATTCAAGAATGCATGGGACAGACATAAGGCAGTCCTAGTGGGGGGGTAGGAGGAAGTAAGCTGTTGGTTAACTAGAATCTGCAGCTTATCTGTTAGGTAGGAAAATGGGCAGACTAGGTGGGCCAAGCGGTTCTTATCTGCCGTCAAATTCTATGTTTCTATGGTGGTAGATTGAAAACTTCGGATGTGGAAATTTTGGATGTCATTCATTCCCATTTATTTCATTTTTTAGGTTCCAAACCAGTTTCTTTAAAGCTATGGGGACAGAATGTACCTTTTTTAATTCCTGTCTTAATAGCCGAATTAGAAAGGTCCATCTCTGCCTTGGAAGTTAGAGATGTCATTGCTAATTTAAAACTGGGGCTCTCTCCAGGAGTGGATGGTTTGACACATGAATTTTATAAACAATATGTAGATGAATTAAGTGTCATATTACCACATGTTTTTAATACTTTAGCCGAGACGGAAGAGGGGTTTGTGCAGGACTTTGTCTCAGCATTAGTAATTTTCATTTATAAATCTGGGGATTGGTGTGATCTATGTAATTGGAGGCCTATAAGCTTTCTTAACATGGATTATAAAATGTTTTCCTCAATTTTATGTAGTAGGTTGCAAAGGGTGGCATCTGTGTTGATTCATCCTGCACAAACATGCTCTGTCCCATGTAGGAATATTAGGCAAAATTTGCTGTTGTTGAGGGTTTTGACTGAGTTGGGCAAACATAATAAATTGTCCAGGTTACTCTTGGCTTTGGATCAGCAAAAAGCCTTTGACACTGTTTCCCATTATTTTTTGTTTACTGTTTTAAAGCACTATGGATACCTAACCAAATGCCGGCATGGATTACATCCTTGTATATGAGTGTCTCCTTCTCTCCTATTGTTAATGGACTGGTAGGGACTGCTATTGATTTAAAAAGAGAGGTTTGTCAGGGTTGCCCTTTAAGCCCTTTACCTTTTACCTTTGTGTTGGACCCATTGATAAGATGGATTATAAGTGATGATTTAGCTCATGGGATTTCTCCGGCCTTTGATATTCCTCCTCAAAAAGAACTCTGCCCAGCAGCGGAGACTGAATTCGGGGATTGCCAGAGCCTGTAAGAGGTAAAGTGTCCTGCACTACAGCCTGACTGTTGTGAGGCACTTCCCACCCGCCCCAACCAGGGTCAGCGCTTCATTTATTGCTGCTGGCTGGTCACGTGTCACATCACGTGACCTACCCTCCTTTTTACTAAGTGTCCACTTTCCCATTTGCAGCTTATAAACACCAACCACTAGGGGTCGCTGCACTCTCCATTCTAGCTTCTCTTTCAATTCTCTACCCCTCCTAACTACCATTTGAAAGCTGACCCACTAGAGGTCACTGCAGTTCCCTTTGAATCCTTCTACCACCTACTTTCCCCACTCCTCCATCAGCCTATCTCTAAGCACCTGCTAGCATCAAACCTGGTACCCTTCTGTCCAAAGTCTACTGACTATCCACTAAGCCAATGAACCAGGCCAACATTTTCCTCTACTTTCATACTCTTAACCCTCCCTCCCTCCTTTTCTGAATTAAAAATTAAACTTTTCTACACTCTGCCCCTGAGCTGTGCTCAAACCCAGTACCCTTGCAGTCAGAGTCAGCAGCTCTACCTCTGGACCACACTACCTACCTATTTTATTCCTACTTTCTAAGCCTTTTAGTCTCTTACCCCCCCCCACCTGCCAAAATATAAGTTTACCACTTCTCTCTTGCTGCCTTTGCAGGATTTGAACCCTGCACCCTCACTTTCAAAGTCAGCAGTTCCACCACTCAGCTAGCACACCTGTCTATTTTTATAGCAGGATTTCAAAACTCTAAAAACGCACTAACCCTCTGACACAGCTAAAGTGTTATCTGAGTGCTTCTGCAGACCTTGAACCCAACTCCCTGCTGCTACAGCCACTGGTCAGGCTCCTTCCTGCTACCCTGGTGAAGACTTGAACCTGGTACCCTGTGCACCTCAGGCACCAGCACTGCCACTACACCGTAGCAGCAACTAGGCTCAGAGGTGACCTCTCGCTACTATCTCCCCTCTATCATCCTAGTACCCCCATTTTTTCCTCACTTCAGCTCCCCCACCCTTTCCAACTATGCATGTGCATCCCCTGCTCACCGGCCTCTCTCTTCTCCTCCTCCTTCCTTTGCCTTCCACCAACCCTAGTGTCCCTATTAACCCTCGGCCTCACTACTCCAGTGTTCCTACCTATCCTCCTGTCCTCTCCTCCTCCTTTACCACTGCTCCTCCCCCTCCCTCCTCCTCCACACATCCCATATGCTCCTCTCCACCTCACCCCCCATCCAGACATACCTTCCTCCCCCAGCTCCCTTTAGCTCTGATCACACAAGCCTTCACTGCCTGTGCTGCCCTACCCACCCCTGTGCAACAAAATCCCTTCCTCATTCTATCGCTCCCGGCGAAACTCTGCCTCCCTCTGACCAAAGCACTTCTCCTCCTTCTACTCCTAACAGGGAATATACATCCCAACCCAGGCCCTGCCCTCCCACCCAGCCCACTGGTCTTCAAGTAGCCTCCATGAACATATGCAGCCTGCTGAAGAAATGTGACACCCTACAGTGCTGGGCCTTGGCTCACCAACCAGACATCATAGCCCTGGTTGAAACCTGGCTGTCCAAATCCACCCCTGACTCATTTGTTTCCCTCCCAGGCTATACCTTATACCGGGAGGACCGAGTAGGCAAACGAGGGGGAGGCTGTGCAATCTACACTAGGGACACAATACCTGACACGCACTCCCACCCTGCCCTTATAAATGGGGCCCAGGCTCTACCCTCAAACTCACCCCAGACCCTCTAGGAGCCCTCTATCTCACCACAGCCTACGTTCCCCAAAGAACCAGCACCCGGCCCTGGTATCTTTAACGGACTACCTGGCCACCCTCCACCATAAGGCGGAACAAATCCTAGTGGGGGACCTTAATGTAAATTGGCTCAGCACCTCCTCAACCGTGATCAGAGACTCATTTGCCGCCCAAGATCTGACGCAATTCATCACCCAGCCCACGAGAATTAACCCTAAGAGAGGTACCAGCACCCTTCTGGATGTTATTATAACTAACCGACCCCATAAAATCCAAAACATCCAGGTCCTCCCAGACTCCCTAAGTGACCACTCCCCTATCCTATTTCATTGGGCAGTCCCCAATCCCAAACCCAAAGCCCAGACCACCCTCCGCAGGCGCCTCCGCCCTGGTGGGCTGACAAAACTTAAAGTACTCCTCACCCAGATAAACTGGTCCCCCATTCAGTGTGCAACCGACATTGACACTGCCCTCGCCTTCTTCACTCACACCTTCAACATGGCCTGTGATCTCTTTGCACCCTTCACCAAAATCCGGTCCAAAAAACAGAATGCACCCTGGGTTAGCCCAGCCCTTCTAGAATTACTAAGAAATCGGGATAACCTCTGGCACCTTGCCACTGAAACGGGTCATCTGTCTGATAGGCAGGCCTACAATGCAGCCCGGAATAAGTGCTCATGGGCCATCAGGAAAGCCAAGGCAGACCATTACCAGGCCTCCCTTACCTCCTCCTGGGGCTCGGCCCGGACTTTCTGGGATAATATTAAGCAACTTAACGCTAAAGCTTGCTCCCCTGCCCCATCCCAGCTCACTAGAAATGGCACTACCACCACCGAGCCTGCCACCATAGCTAACTGGTTCAACACCGCTTTCACTGACCTTAGCTCAGTCCTCCCTAGTAATTTCTTTGACCCTCCCCAACCAACCTCCCCCTGTCCTCCAGCACCCCAGCTTCCACCTGCGCAAGATTTCCACCCGGGAAGCCAGACCCATCCTAATCAAAGCTCTGAATGGCAACAGTCCCGGCAGTGACTCACTGGACCCCAGCATCCTCAGACTGGTACTAGATGAAGTCCTTGCCCCACTCACCAGCCTAATTAACCAGTCACTCTGCCTGGGACAATTTCTCACAGCTTGGAAAGCAGCCATAATCACACCAATTCACAAAGGGGGCGACAGGTCGTCAGCCAACAACTACCGGCCAATCTCCATCCTCCCCCCCATCTCTAAAGCCCTGGAGAAAGTGGTGGCCATTCAAATCACTGATTATCTGGCTAAGCATAACATCTTATGCCCAGAGCAACATGGCTTCTGTGCTGGTCACAGTACC
This sequence comes from Neoceratodus forsteri, assembly GCA_016271365.2. NCBI lineage: Eukaryota > Metazoa > Chordata > Ceratodontiformes > Ceratodontidae > Neoceratodus > Neoceratodus forsteri. The sequence goes on from JADMNL010000027.1 coordinate 114,436,685, forward strand.
AGCACTGCCCTTATTGAATTCTCCAACTTCCTACACTCCTCCCTGGATACCAGCTCCCTGGCTGGTGCAGTGTTCATCGACCTCTCAAAGGCTTTCGACACCGTCTCCCATCCACTTCTGCTGAATGCACTCTGCCACACTGGTCTCTCAGCTGGCCCCCTAGCATGGTGCACTAGCTATCTTGACGCTCGATCTCAGTGTGTAAAAATTAATAGCACACTCTCCGATACCCATCCCATTCTCTCTGGGGTCCCCCAAGGCTCCATTCTGGGCCCCCTTCTCTTCTCGTTCTATCTGAACACCCTGCCCAGTGCATGCCCTGGCAAAATTCTACTGTATGCAGACGACGCTGTCCTTTTTGCCACCCACTGCAATCCCATCTCCCTCCAGGACTTCCTACAGCAGTCTTTCAACAGTGCTGAAGCTTGGTCTAAGGAGCGCAGACTCGTCATCAATCTTAACAAAACCAAAGCTATGCTCTTTTCCCACCCCCAAAACAAAGCTAGCAACCACCCACTCTATATCCTTCCAAGTACCAATCAGCCACTGGAACAAGTCTGCTCCTACAAATACCTTGGGGTTACCTTGACTCAGCCCTCACATTTCACAACCACATTGACGCCCTAACATCCGCCACTAACACACGGCTTGGCATCCTCTTCCGCCATAGAACCTGCCTTCCCCCAAATGCTCTCCGGCTCGCTGTTACATCATCCGTTCTGTCCCTTGTAGACTATGGTCTACCAGTATATGGTGCTGCCGACACCACTGCACTCAACAAAATTCACTTAACCCTGAATAAAGCCTGCAGATTGATTACTGGTGCCCCCAGGCTCACACACACCTGTCAGCTGTATGTCGAGGCTAACCTGCTTACCCTGGATGAACGGCTCCGATACCAAACCTGTCTCCTCACAAAAAAAACCCTACTCGGGCTCTCCCCGGGGTAACAGCATCCATCCACCAGAGCCCTCCCACTATTGCAACACGGTCTTCCTACAAGACCACTCTAATGGTCCCCAGATCAAGAACCAGCCATTGCCAGAGGTCCTTCTGCTATAGAGCCCCAACCTGGTTTAACTCTCTCCCTGCCCCCATCACCAATGCCACCACCATCTCCAAGTTCAAAACCACCCTTTGGAACCACATCATCAGCACTCGTAACTGCTCCTGTCTCTGAAAGTAGCCTCCACCTCTGCTTCTCTTGACAACGCCCTCTGGGTGGCTCTCCACTTAGCCATCCCCACCACCACTTCCCTGTACACCATGCCTATGTTTAACCTGGCCAGTGCCAGCTGTTTCAGTGTTTACCTATTAGATTGCTCACTTGATACCAACTTGTAACACCTGTTCTCAATTACATGTACCCTGTAACCTAATTGTATTTGTCTGACCACAGTGTGATGTGGCGCCTCTGTTGAATGCCTATTGTTTTGCAAACCTATGCTATGTAACCAAAAACACAATGTATGTCTTTATGTGACGAAGTACCTTTGGAAACGAGCCTCTGGCTCAAAGGTTGTAAACTGATTCTTACAAATAAATAAATAAATAAAAAGTCTCTGCTTATGCAGATGATATTTGTCTCATGGTTCACGACTCAGTCTCGGGTGTCAGAGCATTACAAATGTTTGAGGAGTTTTCAGGATTTTGGGGGGTTAGTCTTAATTATGATAAATGTATAGGTTTGCAATTGGGAAATGGGACTCCGGTTCCAGTGCTTGGATCCGTGAACGTAGTACATTCCCAGATTAAGGTTCTTGGGGTTTATTTTGGGAATAATGATGTTGCCTCCTTGAACTGGGAAGACAAATTAGTGATGGGGAAAGGAAGGTACAGATTTGGAAATCCTGGGCCCTTTCTAAAAAGAAGAGAGTTTTAATTATAAAAAAAATTCTTCTTCCTATATTTTTATATATTAGTTATGTTTTTTCCTTACCTTTGAAACTTGAACTCGGTTACTGAGTTGTTTTTTCAAATGCTTTGGAGCAATGGACTAAACCCCATTAAGAAGGACTTTACTTATTTGCATAATAGGGATGAGGGGGGCTTGGCCATGATAAATCCAGTGGTGTTTTATTATTCTTTTTTTTAGTTCTATTTTGCATGATGATCTTGAGGATATATGGGCTGGCTGGCTGGATGAGTTGTTTAGTTCTTTTTTTCAATATTGGGGGATCTGGGAGTTAAGGGTGTTAGAGGGTTAGGTATTCCTGAGTTTGCAGTTCCTAGTTTTAGAAAATTGAAATTATGGAACTTACAAAAAGAGGAGGCATTTTTATTAAATAGGAAACAGATCTATCGTAGGATTATGGAAATGAACTTTACAGTTCAAGTGGATTTTCCTAAATGTTGTCCATCCAGATTGCAGTTTGCTCTTAAACTTTTAAGAGATCCTCGGGTTCCAGTTCATACATGGGATGTATTATGGCTTTGTTGTTATGGTAGATTGGTGGTACGAGGGAATTGGAAACATAAGGCTATGGAAGACACGGAATGTTTAAGACCAGGATGTGAAGGTTTGTTGGAATCTTTAGAACATTTTTTTATCAGCTGTCAGTATATTGTACATTTCTGGCTTGATTTAGGGAGAAAACGGAACTGGGATCCTATTACATATGAATCTTTGATCCTGGGGGATTATTCAGGTTTTTTTAGGAGACATCACCCTAGTACACTTAATGTGATCTTTGCCTGTATAAAGTTCCACCTTTGGCAAGCTCGGTGTCACTATTATATGCAACATGTTGTTCTGCCAAATTCTGTCATTATTTCACAAATTGAGATGGCAGTACGAAAGATTAAATCTACTGAATTTTTGAAGCTGGACAGGAGGCAATTTGCTATATTTTGGAAATATGTGGATTGTTTGTTTTGAATTTGTTTGTATTTTTTCTTCCCTGTTTTCTTTCTGTTATATATTTATGTTTATTTTTTTATTTCTGTATTGGGTTGATGAATTTTGTGTCTTTGGGCTGCACTGTGTTTTTCTTGTGATGTTATTTATCTGCAATAAAAAATTGCCTTACTCTGTTCGATAAGTGCAATGGGATCTTTAACATCCACCTGAACTACCACCAATCCAGGCAGATGGGACCTCGGTTTAACGTCTCATCCAAAAGACTGCACCTCAGAAGTGCAGCACCCCTCCCATGATGCACTACAGTGTCAGTACTGGGATATTAACCCAAGTGCCAGATGTGGGAACTGAACCCACAGCCCTGTGATCTCCTGGCCTCAGAGGCAAGTGTGCTACCTACTGAGCCACTGACACTGAATATATATTAGCGTACTGCCTGCTATTCAGGATAGAAGAATTATTATCTTATATAGCATTAAATAACTTAGTTAATGTTGGGAGTAGGGCTTTCTTGAATGTTTTATAAAATTCTGCAGTATATCCATCTGGGCCTGGGCTCTTGTTTGATTTGGAGCTACTAAAGTCATTACCTATCTCCTATACTAGGTAATATCAATACTCCCCTTAGTGGTCCAGGCACCTGGAAATGTAGTTCTTCATTGTTATCACATTCAGACATTACTTCCAGTATTCAATATTTTTTAGATGCCAGGAAATCGGTGTACATAATGTATGATGATCCAACACTTTGCTGGAAGATACTACTATGGATTTGACCTTTCTTTTAAAAGTCCCATAGTAAACTCCACCAGAATAATACATATTTACAATACTTACAGAATAGAAAACAGTTACAGAAATTATTGACGCTTTCTTCCACTACTGGACAAAATTTCTCAAAATAAATACAGATTATTAAAAATAAAGTGATAATTTAACATATAGCACACATACAGCAAGAACAAGGTCTACAACAACATTTTGTTATACAAGGCAAACAAGGGAAAATATGCCCCTATGAAAGTTGCAAGGATAGAATCCACCATAAACACAGACAGATTATTAGACAACAGACATGTATTACACACCAACACACAACACGTTTTATACAGTCACACAATATTCTATCTGATTGTTTCAATCAGTACAAACTAATGACACTTTCGGAGGATTTTTTTTGTAGATTTACATTCTCACCTCCACCACATCAATCTATCACCCAGATCATACAAGATATTTCACAGACAGAAGTGGAAACTGTAATATCTTTTTGGACAGCTGACAAGGCGGGGAAGGGATGGTCTCACAGGAGAAATATACAGACTTATAGGAACATTTCTGGCACCCGAACGTGAGAAAGCTTTTACTCATCTGTCACACACTCAGTCACCCTCTCTTAGAGTGATGAGCGGCCTCCTGATCTACTTGTATAAAACAGGAAATAGACAGAACATTCAAAACTGGAGGCCCATCAGCTTGCTTAATATGGATTTTAAAATACTGACCAAAATTCTGAATCTCAGACTTCTACAGATAGCTAAAACACTTATCTCACCAGCACAGTCCTGTTCTATTCCTGGCAGGTCTATTACAGACAATTTCATTTTGTTAAGGGAAGTTGCAGTACAAAGAAACAACAGCAGTTTATCTGGCTTTCTTCTAACCCTAGACCAACAGAAGGCATTTGATTCAGTGAGCCATGATTTTTTTATGAACAATACTACAGAGATATGGGATTCCTCAGGACTTTATCAACTGGATAAAATGTTTTATATAAAAGGGTTACAATAGTGAATGGTTGGAAAAGCCCATTGATACGGTGAAAGAGGAGTCAGACAGGGTTACCCCCTCAGCCCCCTCCTATATATCTTTTCTATAGACCCCCTACTTAGGGCTTTAAATTCTTCACCCATTTTAAAACCGATTACACTCTTGACCCTCACAGTTTCATTTACTGCTGTAGCTTGTGTAGATGACCTCTGCACACCCAGCTGACGAAGCAGTCCAGATGTATAACGAACATGGTTCTGGCTCAGGAGCAGCTTTAAACATACAGAAATGCTCTGGCAGGCAACTAGGGGCAGGACAGTACTAGACAGACCAGTTTTGCAAGAATACTATTGATGGAAGAGCCCATAGGTATCCTTAGACTATCTTATGGTTCCGCCAATCTGGACATTTTGAACTGGGATCTTAAAAAACAACAAGGAAAAAGTGTGGTAGCCCAATGAAATAGAGGACAATTGAGCAAGTACAAATGGATTTATCTTATAAAAACATATTTATTGCCCCTTTTTCTTTACATCAGTCACATTTTTCCCACCCAAATCATTAGAGACCACTGTGCACAGCATATTCTTTCAGGCAGTGTGGGGCAGTAGGTTAAATCCTACTAAATGAAACATCACCTATCCCCCCCAGTGAGACAGGGAGGTTTAGGGATGATAAATCCTATTGTGTTTTTTTAACAGTATTTTCTTTTACGCAAATCTCAAACCTTTGTTATTTCATATTGGATAGCAGTGGACAGAAATGTTGTTTTTTACTTGCAGCACATGGTTCCAACAATGGGAATCAGGACAGTTGAAACTTCTCAGTTTTCAGCAATTATACCGCCCTACATTAGAGAAACTTTCCTGAAATTAAAGACTTGGAAAATAACTAGTCAGATGATATTGACTACATCAAGGAAGCATTTATATACCATAGGTAGATCATTGAGCAACACGTTACAGAAGCCACCACATTCCCTGAGGGCCCCCCGCACCTTGAACCTTCACAAAAGGTTACACATTGTGCAAAGTGACTTGCACCCAAAGAAATGGTGCAAGTAGCACTTTGCACCACAAGCTTGTGACATTTGGGATTCAGGAAAGCAGCCTGCGACAAGGTGGACATCAGCCACCAATTACGCCATAAACCCTACTGCGACATGGCACAAGGGGGTTTGTGGCAGCAGTTGCACCCTATTCAGGAAGGGCAGCTGCCAAGTCCCCAAAATTGGGATTAAGAAACAAACCCCGGTGGACATCCATCAAAGAACATTTACTCTACGTGGTCTTTACTGTCCACCGGGGGTTGCCAATGTGCACCCATTGTTGCAGAAGATATGGTCCTCATGGGCTACAACCCCCCCCAATAGCCTTGTTCCCCAAGTCTATATCACATGAAGCCCATATGGGTTTGCAGACCCCCCCATATGCCAAGATCCCCAACAGAATGGGTAGAGGAGCTCATGTGGGCCATCGTCTCCCCCAGTCCTGAACCCCGATTGGCATAACATAGAAGCCCTTATGGGCTATCAGAATCCCCCCAGCCTGATCCGTAATCCTCTTTCCCTGCCCCCGAAATGCCATCCCACTAATGAGCTAAACAATATTGTAATCCAGCATGCCCAATATGGCTCTGCAGCTCTAGTGGCCCACCACCCGGCAGTGCCACAACCACAATCTAGTGCTTTCAAAAAGGACAACTCAATCACGGCACCTGTCCTCAGGGCTACTGGGCAGGGAAGGCAACCAGATTGGGGGGGGGTCCGTGAATACAGCAACAGGATTTTGCTATATGTACAAGCACGTTGGGAGGAAGTGAGCACGCCGAGTGACGGGGGAAGGGGAGGGAGGGTTTGTGATGTGTAGTGTGGCAGTGGGCTGCTGAGCTGGCCCCATGATGTGGTGGGTGGGTGGCAGGCTAGGGTTGCAAGGGTGCTGGGTTCAGGTCCAAGTCTGAGCATGCAATAATTTGGTTGCACGCAGCTGTGAAATGTTTTTTCCAGTGTTGCACCCCCGACATGCAACCCCCCCCCCGGAGTTGAGAATCCTTTAGTAGAAGTCACGGGGGAGCAAAGCCCCCTGCACTCGTTATATAAAAGTTCCGGCATCCCTTTTGCTGTGCCCCAGGAGTGTACATTGCAGAAATTGATTTTGGGTGTGTACACTTGTTCTAACAGTGATGTGCTTTCCACAATCACCATTATAACATTGGAACCCATCTCACCACCGTGGCCCAGCCACCAGCTGAGCTTTGCTCTCAGAGTGTTACTGTAAACATGCAGCGCTCACTGAATGACAGCAGCTGTCACTCACTGAGCAATATATTTCAATACATGCTCACAGCAGTTTCATGTGTTGGCTGCTGTGTGGTGCGAGGGTGGGAGTGTGCTGCAGTCGACTGGGTATGGTTGGGGAGAGGGCGGTTGGCACTGCCGTGGTGGGGCCATTAAACCACCAGGGCTATATTGGGCATGTTGGATTACAATATTGTTTAGCTCATTACTGGGATGTCATGTTCGGGGTGGGAAAGGGGATTGGGGATCGGGCTGGGGGGGGTTCCGATAGCCCATAAGACGTTCTATGTTATGCTAATCAGGGTTCGGGACTGGAGGAGATGATGATCCACATGGGCTCCTCTACCAGTTCTATTGGGGATCTGGGCATGTGGGGGGGCACAATACACTGCCAGGCTCACTTCCGCAGGTGCATCTGCCGCCCGCCCATCCCACGACTTGTGGCATTCTTGGGGTCTGTGCCCTTTGTTGGACTGATGCTGCAGGACGCAGGCTCCGGGACCCTGTATGATTCTGAATAGGGCACAGGGTCCAGGATGCAGGGGTCTTTGGCACAAGCTGCCATTGTCGCAGCTTGCAGCCAACTTTTGTGAATCCGGCCCCATCTTTCTTCTCTCTTATATTTACTTAGAGAACCCAGGATACCCCCCAAAATGTGGGATCTGCATTGGCTGAGTAGTCATGCAAAGGTTAACGTTAAAGCAAACCAGAAGCATAAGCAGGTAGAAGAGAAAATGTGCACCAGGCCTTCTTGTATTCAGCAGTTAGAAACTATACAATACCTGTTTTTTACATGTTCATATATCTCTGGATTTTGGGTATTTCTCTCGCAACAATGGTTGGAACCAAGTCTTTTTATCAGTATCACATGAAATGTTGATGTATCGTCACTATGCAGGGTGTTGGCACAAACTGAACAAGAGCACACTGAATGTTCTATTTTAGTTATAAAATGGTACATATGGAATGCCAGAAGCCTTTTCAGTTGCAACAGAAATATATGACATATATAGAACTGCTGGGTAAGGTAACCCAGGAACTACAGAATGTTTATTTTTCAGAAGTCAAACATATGACTTCAGTCAGACTTAGTGTAATGTGGAGAAATATGCCATTGAATAATGGATACTGATGTCTCAGTAACTTAAATGTTACATCCTGTGTGGAATTATCTGTTTTTTTTCTCCCCCCCTTTCTTCTTTTCACCAAAAGTGAAGGGATATAGGGCCTGATTCCAGAAGGGGATACGCCAGCATACGACGAGATATGTCAAGCCCCATGGCGTATCATGCCACTTATGCCAGGCGATACGACAGACCCTATTTCAAGAGATGAGATGCACCATAGCATATGCGGGCTGTGACAATCGCAGGATATGCCAACACTTACGATGCAGCCTGCAACGCCTGGCACAACTGCGGGTTATGACAGCAACATAGCCCAATTCCAGTAGGACAACTGTCACAACCTGCAGTTGCAAGTACAAGAGATGCAGTGGCGTACTGAAGGTGTGACAGGACGGACCTGTCTTAAATGGCATCCGACGGCTGACATAGTCAGATGCTGCCATGCAGCACCCCGGCAATGGTGCTAGGTTAACCCCCAAGCCCCCACTAACACATTCCTGGACCCCAACCCCCCGATCTGCCCGGACCCCGAGGGTCCATTTCTGGTGCACCACCCACTGGACACCTGTGCCATGTGTCTTGCCCCTCCCATGCCCCCTGGTGTCTGCTGAGATGGTCTGAGGCTGGGGGGGCTTCGGGGGTGCCCCTGCTCTTGCTGCGACTTGCAACTGCAATATGCCATGCATGGGCTACCGCCAAATGCATGGTGTATCTCGCATGTCGCAACTGCCAGGACCTCGCCGCTTCTGGAATGCAGTAGGGTTCTCGAGGAACAATCATGGAATTTCGCAACTGCATGTAAGCTACGCCGCCGCTCCTGGAATCGCCCCTCAGTGGCTAGCTCTCAAGACAAAATAGTTTTTCTCAGTAAATCTGAGGCTCCTCCTTTTCCTTTTTTTTTGTGATTTTGCTTAAAGTTTATTTTTGTTCTGTTAAGCGTATTGCCTGCTGTTAAGGTTATGTTTTTCTTTACAGTTATGCTTTCATTTCCCTGTAAATCTGACTGTACTTTTTGACTGGTGATATATATATATATATATATATTGTTTGATTTTTCTTAGAATCATAGAAATGTGATGGCAGAAAAGGACCCTTTTGGCCCATCAAGTCTGCCCCTTACCCCCCCACTTGCCCCCTCGTCCAGAGATCCCCCTTTGTCCTTTGTTCAGACTCTTGTGTCTGTCCCATGACCTATTAAATCCCTCCACTGTTTTGACTCCAACCCCCTCCTCTGGCAGACTGTTCCAGGGCTCCACCACCCTCTCAGTGAAGTAATGCCCTCTCACATTGCAACTAAAGCTTCCTCCTTCTAACCTTAGACTATGACATCTAGTTCTAGCGCCTGCTTTTCCTGTGAATAAGCTCCCCACTACCTTATTAATCCCCTTCAAGCATTTAAACATTTCTACCATGGACTTCCGGTGACGTCACGGAGCCGATGCAAGCCTAGTCACTAGGGCTCCCCACGGGCGATTAAAAATAACCTCCAAAAACCCATTAAATCGATGCCAGAAATGTCAAGAAATACAGGAGGTCAAACACAGAATATAAATAGGGGCAAAAATCGACAAAATTCCAGAATGAACGACAAGGATGCAACCAGATTGCGAGATGACCCCTCGAGTAGGCCTACCTCACCACAGACAGGACTGCTCCTCGAGTATGACACAGACGGGGAGAATGATCATCTTTCACGATCAAGGTATGAGAGGTTACTCCACAAGATAACGGAGTCCAGACGAGAAAATAAACAGGAATTCAAGGCCATGCAAGCAAAACTGGAGGCGGTCGAAAATCGCATTACTCACATGGAGGAAAGAATTTCAACTACTGAAGATGCTACTGAACAAATGGCCTCCATAATCCAAACCCTTGTAAAGCAAACAACAGACTTACAGGCTAAATGTCTCGATTTGGAATATCGCTCACGCAGAGACAATTTGCGATTGTATGGACTGCCTGAGGATACAGAAGTGCCCCCTATGGCATCTTTTATTGAAAACTTATTGAAAGATATCTTGGATCACCCCCCGACTATGACTTTCCGTATCGAGAGAGCACATAGGTCGCTCCAATCTAAACCCACTGACCCAGCTGCTTGCCCGTGGTCGATAGTCTTTAAAGTAAATTCCTTTCTGGCTAAAGAGGAGATCCTCAAACGAGCTTGGGCCAAAAAAGAAATGAAATATCTGTCACATAGACTATTTCTAGACCATGACTACCCACTCGAAATCCAGAAGCAAAGACTTAAGTATCAACCTATTTTAAGAGTGCTTCGAGAAAAATCAATACGTTTTAACACACCTTACCCTGCAAAACTAAGGGTCTTTTGGGAAGATGGGGTAAAGACTTACGTGACACCAGAGGAAGTCATGGAGGCCCTGGGAAAATGGAACATTTCTGTAAAAGAAGGGAGGAACCAAGAAACAGGGAAACGGGGCCCATTCATCCAGCGCACACTGAACAGGAAAATAGGAGGACCTTATGCTGAGATGCAAACGGAAATGACGCGCACCCTCCAAAGGCTACTCGAGAAGAAAGCTTTACTAAAGAACAACTAGACGTGAAATTTCCAGGCTCTGACTCATTTTTCTAACTTCTAGGAGGGTTGAGTCGCATTACCCCAGGACATAACAGGATAAGTACTGTTTTCCAATCTGCTGTTTTCTTTTAACATGATCTCTGGGGACTGAGAACCAGCCCTCTGTGGTGCTGCTGCACATCGTCACCATGGGCTGGATCTCCTATGAAGGAAGGACTTCTCGTCTGGCTCCTTCACTTCTGAAAAATAATGCTGAGATATGGATCTCCCACATCAGACCATCAGACTTTACGTTCCCCGTGCTAACATCTTTAGTACCTAACTTTTCACAAGGGAGGAATGTGATACTGATCTATATAATTAACAAATAGAGTATTGTAGGAGACATGTTACTCCTCCCTCCCATCAGGAAACCTGCATATGATTTTATGATACCCTCCCTCCCCCCCCCTTTTTTTTTCTTTTCTCCCTTTCGTCTGGGTCTATCTGGTAAAATAACCTACCCTAATTACACTGTGAAAAATGTTATGTTTAGAACAGATGTTTAAAAGCCCCATGTTTCTTATATAACTTATATATTTTTGAACAAGGAAAATATCGCCTGTAGGGGAGTCTGCAGGATATCAGAGGCGCGTAGCAGACTACTTTTAAGGAGCCCCACGACAACGAGGCTCCCGAGGAGGTCCCCCCGGTCAAGGTGGGCTCAGAAGTCCTCCTCTTTCTCCTAGGACAGGAGAATATAGGGGCTAGTGGGTCGCTCAGCCCCCACCCTTGGAAGTTTCGATGTTCAATTTCAAGACACGGTTACTTTCAATGTTAAATGTTCTAACTATATGTTACAATGTATATGGCTCTACTGGACAAGGGAGAAAGTATAATTATGTGAAAAGCTTAATAGGATCTGTTGGTCTATCCAAACTGAGGCTACCACTGCAGAGCAAAGCAATTGGGCTCGACGTGAGTCTGATGGGTGACATAATAACCCTATAGAAATGGCTCGGCAAGGCTACACAATTTGCACCTATAATGTGCATGGTATTACCAACCCCATTAAGCGATCTAAAATTCTTCAATTAATGAAACGACAGAGGGTTGATATTTTGCTACTGCAGGAGACACATCTTTCCTATGCAGAGCATAAAAAATTTGAGAGACTGGGCTTTTCTCGAGTGGTGGCCTCATCATACAAGGGAGGTAGGCATAGAGGAACAGTAATACTGACTAGAAATGGTACTCCATTTGAAATAAGAGACAAAATAATAGACAAGGAAGGGAGGTATGTTTTTCTCAAGGGTGACTTAGAGGGTCAGAGATACACGCTGGCCTCCCTATATTTCCCACCAGCTACAGAATTTCCAACCTATAGAAACCTCTTTACTCAGTTGGCGGGATGGGCGGAGGGAAGGCTAATATATGGAGAGACTTAAATCTAGATATCAACGGAGGGGGGTGTTGTTCCAATCGGGCCAGAACAAATAAATTAGGTAGGAGAGTTGGGAAGCTATTGCAGGAACTAGGTTACGAGGATATCTGGAGACATTTGTATGGTCAGGGACATAGGCACACGTTTTACTCGCAGGCGCTCGATTCATACTCATGCATAGACTTCTTATTGACCCAAAAAGAGCATCTGAACCTTATTCAGAGAATTTGGCAGGGCAACTTTGTCATCTCGGACCACGCACCAGTATATTGTAAAATGCACTCGCAAACACCACACAGGAGATCTTTTTGGAGACTTAATGTTTCAATTCTAAGGGATAAGGAGGTGCAGGTATCAGTGACCGAGACGGTGAAGCAAGCGATGCAAGAAAATGATACTCAGGATACCACCCTAGCTATTTTATGGGACACGGTAAAAGCAATAGTGAGGGGTAAAATCATTGGAATAGCCTCCCATAGGAAAAAGATGAGAGAGGAAAAGAAACTTTTGTTAGAGGCAGAGATTGAGACCCTAGAGGAGATGCAGAAAGTGAAACATTGTAAGACTCGTTCCCGGAAACTAGACTCCCTCAAGAAGCAATTAAACACCATACTAGACTATGCGGTAGAGCAGAGGCTGGTGTTTCTTAGACACAAATACCACGATGGGGGACTGAGATTTACGAAGTTAGTGGCAGCCCAGCTTAGGGCCCGTGAGGCTAGAGCTACTATCACGAAGGTGAGGCACCCTAAGACAGATGAACTTAAGGATAGCTTGCATATGATCTCGGAAGCCTTCCACCACTACTATTCCGAACTATACTTGGAAACTAACAATCCCTCCCCTGATTGTATTAGGGCGTTTCTGGCGACCTTGAACCTCCCGTCCCCGCCTCCTAGCCAAGGAGAGTCATTAATATGCCCAATAACAGAGAAAGAGGTAGAATCGGCAATTGGCAACTTAAAAACAGGTAAGTGTCCGGTTCGGATGGACTCCCGGAGAGTTCTATAAGACCCTGTCCGAAACATTGACCCCAATACTCACTAAACTGTTCTCTTCTGTGGCCTTTTCACAGGGTGAGACCCCTCCCTCTTGGAACGAGGCAATAATTTCAGTAATCCCTAAAGAAGGGAAGGATCCAACTCGTTGCTCGTCTTACCGCCCTATATCAGTCTTAAACACTGACTACAAACTCTTAGCCTCTATATTGGCCAGAAGGCTGCTTAACTGCGCCCCAACCCTAATAAACATGGACCAGAGTGGCTTCATACCGGGTCATCAGGCTCAAGATAACGTACGGAGAACAGTCTATCTTATTGAACAAATTAGAACCCAGAAAACTCCTGCAATCCTGTTAGGGCTTGATGCCGAAAAAGCCTTTGATAAAGTATCATGGAAATATTTAGAGAGGTTTTGTTGAAGTTCAATTCCCAATTTCATTTGTGGACACCATCTTTAAATTTTATGATTGTCCCATAGGGTACATAAGGACAAATGGGCATATCTGGAGAAATTTCTCATAGTAGGGGAACTAGGCAGGTTGCCCCCTTCCCCCTGCTCTTTGCCCTCTACATTGAGCCCCTGGCCCAAAGTTTAAGACAAACCCTGAATATAGAAGGGGTGAAGTTGGGTGAGACCGAGCGTAAGTTATCCCTGTTTGCAGATGACATACTCCTCTACTTGGCTAATCCTGAATCCTCCTTGGTGGCGCTTTTTGATATAATCCAACAGTTCTCTCGCCTTTCAGGGTTCACTTTGAACATGAGCAAGTCAGAGGCTATGTCCTTTAATTACACCCTTCCCCACTCCTTTAAAAAGCACTATCCTGTCAAATAGGCCAATAACTCCATAAAATACTTAGGCATTCAAATCCCGAATAATCCAGATAAACTATCTGCCCTGAATTTTGATCCCCTGGTTGAAAAGATAAAACAAGATATTAAGAGATGGCTCCTGATTCCCTCCTCACTGTATCTGAGGAACATGGCCATAAAAATAAATGTGCTACCCAGATTCTTATACCTTTTTCAATGTGTCCCTTGTACTCTTTCACCAAAAGAACTCCTGTCGTGGCAGAGACTTCTAAACGGGTTTCTCTGGGAGAATAGAAGGCCAAGAATCAGTTTTCAGAAACTGACCCTTCCTAAAACAGAGGGTGGGATAGCCATGCCCTCACTTAGGAACTACTGGCTGCAGCACAGATGAGGCTGGCCCTTTTGTGGGGCAATCGGACATATAACATAAGATGGAAACAAATTGACTTAGAGATCCATAGGACCCACCCTTTAACTAGCCTCTTTTCCCCTCCCATTTAAGAGAGCTCATGCACATAGCCCCTCGAGCCACTGCTACGATCCTGAAGGGATGGCAAATGGGGACCAAACATGGGGATTATAGACAGTATGCCTGGAAATATAAGCACTTCATCCTAAATCAAGAGTTCGATAACCAGTGGTTTAAGGCCCAACTTAAAAAAGGCTTAGAGGCCCCATGGCAATTGATGCGGGGAACAGATATCCTGAATTTTGGCGAAGCACAACTAAAGTATGGGTGGTCGGATAAAGATAGATTATATTACTACCAAATGAGAGCTTATGCTTCTAGGCATGTCAGACAAAGCCTAAAGGGACCCCAACTTAATGGAAGATGCTACCCTGCTTAGACAAATATGGGCCACACGTTATGGTGAAAAGGCAATAACAATAATATATCAGTAACTACGATCAAAAGCCCATGTAATGACCACTACAAGGGCAAAATGGGAGGGAGACTTAGGTCAGAACATCTCCAGTAGAGACTGGACCAAAATATGGAGAAGCACCTGGACTACATCCTGTCGCCAATGTGGCGGAATTTACATGGAAAGTAAGAATAAGATTCTTTTAGATCCCTGATTTCTTCCTTGAGAAACCGAGGAGTCTAGCCCATTGCTGGAGGCAGTGTAATGAGCGGAAAGCAACATACAAACATATTTTCCAGATTGCCCTAAGATAGCAAAATTTTGGCTCCGACTGGTGGAGCATATTAAAAATATATTGAATATTCAGGATCAGATTCTGCCAACCAACTTGCTCTTAGGTCTACCCCAATGGAAATAAAAGATGCAAACAAATTATATCTCTGGCGATAACGCTAGGTTCAGCTTATAAATCTATTACTAAAAATGGTTGCAGCCAATGGTTCCAGAGATTGGAGTGGAAGCAAATAATGTTAAATATCCAAAGAAATGAGCAAATTTCCCATGAATTACAGGACCGAAGAGAGACCTACATATTAAGGTGGACCAGATGGGAACAATACCAAGATCAGCTCCTCTAAAGCCTTAAGATTAGGGATATGATAAGAGGAATAGAAACTAAATCAGGAAGGTTAGTTTCTCCCTTCTTTTGTTAGACCTCAGATCTATAGAACAAAGTTTTTTTTGTATCCTTGTAGCTAGGAAATATAACCATCATCTTTTAACAAATGAAAACCTAATAAAATAAGGGATATTTTAACTGGTAGAATACCTTGTCCTATGGTAGACGCCAAAGTTCATAGTGTTGAATCTTTATCTGTGTTGTTCAGTGTTATATCAGTGATGAAAGAATGCTGTAACATTTGATAGCTATGGATGTGTAATTGTCCACTGAAGCATCTTGTGACAAATAAAATCAAGTATAAAAAAAAATAAACATTTCTACCATGTCTCCCCTCTCCCTTATGGTCTCCAGAGGATACAGATCCAATTCCCTCAACCTCTTCTCGTAGGACTTCCCTTTCAACCCATGTACCATTTTAGTGGTCCTTCTCTGAACCTTTTCAATCCCATCTATGTCCTTGTGTAGGTGAGGTCTCCAGAACTGGACCCCATACTCCAGATGGGGCTTCACCATGGATTTGTAAAGTGGCATCAGCACTTCCCTCCTTTTGCTTGTTATACTTCTCCCTATGCACGCCAGCATTCTATTCGCTTTTCCCACCACCTTGCTACATTCAGTCCCAACCTTAAGGTTATCTGAAATTATTATCCCCAGATCCCTCTCCTGCTCAGTTGCCTTAATTACACCCCGTGTGTAATTTGATTGCGGGTTATTCCGCTCCATGTGCATTACTGTACACTTTTTGGCACTGAATTTCAGCTGCCAGATTTCTGACCACCCCTCCAGCAATCTCAGATCTTCCCTCATAGCCTCCACTCCCTCTGGGGTGTCCACCCTATTGCAGATCTTCGTGTCATACGCAAACAGGCAAACCTTCCCCTGCAGCCCCTCTGCTGTGTCGCTGATATAGGTGTTAAACAGGATGGGCCTCAGCATCGACCCCTGGGGGACCCTGATCGTCACCCCTACCTCCCTGGAATGAACCCATTTACTACCACCCTTTGGCTTCTGCCCATTAGCCAGTTCTCCACCCATCTTGTTATTTTCTGTCCCACCCCCAAGCATTCCAGCTTACTACCAGCCTTCTGTTGGGGACAGTGTTGAATGCCTTCCTGAAATTCCGATAGGCCATGTCCACTGCTCCTTCCGGATATACCACTCTCATCAACCAATCGAAAAACTGGATCAAGTTCATCTGGCATGACCTCTCTTGAGTGAAACCATGCTGATGGATGTCCTGCAACCCACTTTCCACCAAGTAACTGACCACTTTTTTTTTTTAATATCACCTCCATCACCTTGCCCACCACAGAGGTGAAGCTGACCAGGCGATAATTGCCTGCATCCTCCCAGCTGCCACTCTTGTGAAGTGGCACCATGCCCTCTTCAAGTCTTTTGGCACCCACCCTGTATCCAGGGACAAGTTAAACAACCTCACTAGAGGTGCCGCCAGTTCCTCCCTTAGTTCCATGAGTACCCTAGGATGCAGGGCATCCGGACCCATAGCCTTGTCCACCCTCAACCTACCTAATTTATCTCTAACCCTATCCTCACTGATCAGGCTAGAAGCCATCTTTATATCATCCTTTCCCCTCTCCCTTAATATCGGTCCCCTTCCTTCCCCTTCCACAGTGAAGATCAAGCAGAAGTACCTATTTAGCACCTCCACCTTCTCGAAGTCCCCTTCCACTTGTATTTCCCCTTCCACCCTCCCCCTTACTATCCCCTGCCTTGCTTTACTCTTCTCTCCTATATACCGGAAAAAAGTCTTATTGCCCCTTTTGGCCCACTTAGCAATTCTCTCCTCCATTTCTGCTTTTACCTTATTAATCTTCTGCCCTGCCACCCTCAGCTTCTCCCTGTAAGTCTCCCTGTCTTCTGTCCCCTGTATCCTCTTATATTCTTCCCTAATAAACTCCCCTACTCTCCTGCAGGGGGAGCTGCTGTCTTTCCAAGATGGCAGACTCTGGTGAGAAGAGTAAGAAGGAGATGCTGAAGCTCTGGATGGGGTTTGAATCTCAGTCGACACACCAATGGAGATTGCAGTGGAACTCAAAACAGCAGATGCTTTGGATGGCCAGAAATCACAGCCTGAGGAGAATGAATAATTTTCCTCAATTGTTAGAGAACCCACTACAGGAATAGAAGAACAGGACTTGCTTAGTCGGTATGAACCAAAAAAAGCCACTTACTTGCCCTATTGAAAGTAGCAGAACAAAAGATTGCAGCAGAAAGAGTGCGACTAAAGCTACACAGCCAGATGAGACAAGGGCATGCTTTTATATGCAGGGCAGCCCAAATCATGCTTTAAGTATGACTCAAGAACCCACATGAGTAATGCATGTGACAGTGTATGTTGCACACATTGTTTGGAAAATGGTGTTGCAGGTACTGTACGTGGGTATAAAGATAATACTGGACATAGTAATATTGTACAACATACCCACAGTGTGTTTTATTTTATACAAAATTAGAAAAAAATAAATATAAATCAAACTGTTCAAACAGAACAAGAAAATAAACAATAGCTCAAGGTGATTTCACCTTACTTCAGGTATCTCAAAACAATTAATCAATTTTCCTGCTGTTAGACATAAATTCCTGTTCCGGCACAGGTCCTTCTGCTTACCTTCCCTTCAGGTAGGTGAGACTGACTCTGCAGCTAATCTGACTCTTTGTGTTTGAGGAGGGCTTATATAGCCCTCCCACTAAACATTCCTCCCATAACATCTAATTAATTCTAGAACGGTCCCTAAGTAGGGAAACCTCCTCTATTACATAATGAGGTTTTAACTCTCAGGGTATAAATACAGACCTCTAGTGGCCGCTGTCCCCCTATTATAAATCCCCTTCCTGAGGTCTTGCTAACAGGTCAGCACCTTATTTTCTATATATGCAAACAGTGTAAACTTTCATACCATGTGCTGTATGGACTCTAGCCCTTTATTTCATATCTCAGGGCTCTATAAAGAAGGAAACATTATGGCGTTCCTTCAGAGACCTGCAGTGCCTCTTTATTCTTTGATTTGCTTTCTTCTTTATTGTGTTCTGTTTATTTTACAGCTGTCTCCTCATTCTGACGGCTACTCTATCTGCAAAACATTTCCATACATGGGGACGTTAAAGTGGAGCCATGGAGCGGCAGCAAAGTAAAAAGTGAAAGTTTGCCGCTCCGTGGAAGCCTGCCTTTCTAGCAGCCTGGACTGATTACACACATGCCATGGACTCCTCCATGGCTAGCTAGCACAATTCTACAGCATATTTTATACCAAGTCAGCAGCCGGGAGTCCTAATAATACAGGGGCATCAGTAATTATTTACAAAGATACCGAGCAGCAACAAAAGTAGAAGTAAAAGTTTGTCGCTTGGTTCAAGCAGTTCCTGCTTCAATGCAGGATTTCTTTGGCATAACATTCTACATAACAATAAAACGGCAGCAAAATAATTCAAATAACATAAGCATAATGCTGCTCCGTTTGTATGCACGATCCACCTAAGTGGACACTATTTTGTATTTAACTGCCATTTTAAACATTTCTAAACATTCCTGTACCATATACATAAAAATGGCATAAGTATTATCTTACTTAAGCATTGCAGGACTTTAAACTCATAATATGGCACAAAAGGCACTCTATGCACTTTATTTCAAAAAATGCACTTTATTTAACCAGCTTTATATATTTTGGCATTAAATGCCATAAATGCACCTTATTTCATTCCTGCCCACCGGCCTTAGCCTGGTGCATTATTTTTGGGAGTTCTTGGTGAAGAATGTATATATAGAAACTAGAAATAAAGGCAGTAGGAAAAAAGATTTTGTAAGAAATAGAAAAGACTGACGTAGGTGGTCAACCTATGCCAGGGGCAGAAAAAGGTAAAGTATAGTATAGGGAGGTACTGTTGCACAACAGATTATAGTAGGAGAAAGAAGAAGATAGGAAAGGCATCCCTCCACTGGGGTTATGGGACTGGCAGAACGCACTTCTGCCTCGTATGGACATTTGACAAAAGATTGCAGACATGCTTTTAGATGCAATCTTTGTGAAAAAGGAGGTTACTCCTTTTCTAAATGTCCCTGGGCCTACCATAACAGAGGGGGTGGTATGTTTCAAGAAGACTTGGTAAACAGAGCACAACAGCAGGCTGCTGCAAGGGCCTCTGAAAGCTGTATGGAGAATCTCCATATTACTGTACAGGAGCAGCCCAGACAGCAGGAGGACCCTCTCCCTGAAGAGCCCACTCCTGTGTCCTCAGGGGAAACAGCGCTAGACCGGGCCAAGAACACAGAGGCCATGGTAATAGAGCAGGATGACGCCATACACCCAGAACCTGAACTATCTAAAGCACCCATTTAGACCTCTATTCCATCTGTACATATCCCCCACTGACGACTTTGAGGTAGTTAAGTTTAAAGGGAAGAAGAAGAGATCAAGATCAGAAACTGCCAGTAAATCTAAAGGGAAAAGGTGACTTGACTTTACAGAATAAGTAGTATCGTGAGCCAAGGGAAAGATTGGGGAGACACAGAGGAGGAAGATGGGGCTTCTGAGACATCTTCCATTTCATCCTCAATATATGATTTTCCCTCAGATTTACAGGAACACAATTCAGAGTCTACAGATCCGGAAAAAAAAAAGATTGACTAGGTCTAATGTTAAGAGTAAATAAATGATTTTGGTCCCCTACACTAAACATTATAACCACTGGGTCCCTGACTGCCATCACACTTAAATAGTAATTGCATTACAAGCCATGAGCAATGACTTGCTACCTTCACAACTTTATTGGAATGCAAGGCAAACATCTTATTACTACAAGACACCAGATTACAAACTCAGTTTGAAATCTCACAAGCTAATAAGCTAGGGACAAAAGGCCCTGCATTGTGGTCTGTTGGTCCTGACAGGTGTGATGGGGTAGGGATATTATTAGTTGGAATGGACTTCAGGGTGACCAGACTAATAGGTGTACAACCTGGAAAGGCCATGATTCTAGATTTATCTTACAATAGAGAAAGACTATGCATTGTGGTTATTTATGCCCCACTAACTAAAGCGGGAAGGCTTAGAATTATTTCAGACAGTACAACCATATCTTCATACATCTAGATTGGTTATTTGGGGAGGGGACCTTAATTGTGGGTTAGAAAAGGCTGATAGGGGACTGAAGACAAATAAGATATTTTGTGATTGTAATAGTTTGTATACCATAGTACACCAGACTTCTTTGCAAGATGTTTATCGAGTACGAAACATAACAGGTGGACACACATACATTATAGGTACAATATCCACCAGGATAGATTTATTTTTTATGTCCTCCTTATTTTCGATTTCTGGGATACATACCTGGAACACTGAAATTTCAGACCACAAAATGCTCATTTGTACACTACAGTAGGGCAATGTCCCCTCAAATGGAAAAGGCCCATGGAGATAAAACACTCAAATGTTATCTGACTCAGACTTATTACAGAAGTGGAACTCATTGCGGAGTGATAGGCTGTCTGTTGCTTGCCTTTATGATGATCGTATTTCTTCGTGGGAAGACAGTAAAAAAAGACTTCCGAGACCTTTTTCAAACTTATTCTGGACAGAAACTTACTACAGCCTATATGCGATATTTAAAATGAAGAGGTACACTACCACAGGGTGATCTCTAGGGCTGACTTACATGGAACAGACTGTACCCCTCTGATTTCTAAACTAATGCTAGATATGTGTAATTTACAATATGACAGGGGCAAATCGCTTGAACAAGAAATGCAGTTTGGCACTGTACACAGAACAAAAACTAAACATTTGACCCATATAAATACAGTAAAAACCGAGTGGACAGCAGAATATTTCGTTGCCTGAGTAATGATCAAGGTCATATTTTCCAGACTAAGGCAGAAATACTGCAGGTAGTAACCAGGCACATTACTAACACTTTTGGCACAGCTACTAGAAAAAATTCTAGACAACACATTATTTCAAAATCTTACCCACTTTGTCGGAGTCCGATAATAAAAAGCTGATAGCACCTATTACAGTAATTGAAGAAGAGCAAAGTATAGACACCTTAAATAAAAACACTGCACCTGGATTAGATGGATTAAGAACAGAATTGTATCAGACTTTCAAACAACAATTAACTCCCCTCCTTAGCAGAAGTTTATAATCAATGTGTTCAGAATGGCGATGGAGGGTAAGGTTTGTCTGTTTGTAGATGACACCAAGATCTGCAACAGAGCAGATGATCCAGATGGGGTGGGCAGAATGAGAAGAGATCTGGATAGACTAGCAAAATGGTCGGAAGTGTGGCAACTGGGGTTTAATGCAAAGAAGTGCAAGATCATGCACATAGGGAAGAGAAACCCTGAAGCCACCTGTAGGCTGGGAGGGGAGTTGCTGGCAGTCACAAGGGAAGAAAGAGACTTGAGCATCATCATCACCGATGACCTGAAATCATCCAAACAGACCTCTAAAGCAGTAGGTAAGGCTAGGGGTATGTTAAGGTGTATTAGTAGGGGTATCACAAGTCGGAAGAGGGAAGTAATAATCCCTCTTTACAAGACACTGGATAGGCCCCATCTGGAGTACTGCATGCAGTACTGGAGGCCACACCTTCACAAGGGCATTTATTTTATTTATTTATTTGTGTCTAGGATTACAAAGTACCTTTGAGCCAAGGCTCTTTTACAAAGGTTCCATGTCATGCTGGTTACAGGGTAACAGACATTAAAACATAAAACAGTTACAGGTACATGGTTTTAGACAGTAACTTTGCTTGACAAAAATCAGACTGAGCGATGAGTAACTCAAGAAACAATAGGAGGAAGAGGGCAAGAAGGGGAGAGGGCTGAGGGTAGGGGAAGGCATAGGTGTAGAGTGTCAGGGTGAGGCAGCCAAGGGGCCTTGTCAAGACAGACACAGGGCAAGTGCATTAGAAGTTTCACTGGACAGGTAAGTGCAAGAAGAGAGGGCAGAAACTGACACCTATACGATCAGAAGCAGCGTAGGGAATGAAGATGTTATGGGGTGCAAGCACAGGTGGAGGTGCCAGTTATGGAGTGGCGGAGCTATTTTTTTGAACGCTCCAAGCGTTGCTGTGGATGAGGTGTCACTAGAGAGCTCATTCAGCCATCTCGGAGCCCTGTATGCAAATGACCTTTGGCCTTGGGATGTGCGGCAGCGGAAAATTTGAAGGATTTGGGGCTTAGAGCTCCTGGTGTTGCGGTTGGTGATTTTGGGTTTGAGGAAGGTGCTGACTCCTAGTGGTGCCTTTCCCACCATGATTTTCTTAGCAGTGATGCAGGTTTGGTATTTGATTCGGTTGTTCAGTTGCAGCCAGCCTGTTTTGGAGTAGAGGTCGTAGGTGTGGGTGAGATGGTGGGAACCAGTAACGAGTCGGCAGGCTTGATTGAGAGAAATCAAAACACGCCTGAGAGATGAGGTTGTGGTAGATCCATAGATAATGAGAACGTAGTCAATGATGCTGATGATGGAGCTCTGGACAGCTATGGACAGAGCTTCTGGGGTTAGGTGTTTCCTATGTCAGAATAGTAGGCCCATCCTGGTGTTGGCTACTTTTGCCACAATATTGATGTGTGGGACATAGGAGAGAGTACAGTCGAGGGTGAGGACAAGGTATTTGAAGGTATGGACTTGTTCGAGGGTGATTCCTTGCTTGGTTTTAATGGAGAGCTGATATTGTTTGTGTTTGTTTTGGGAGCTGCAGAAGATTGTGGTCTTTGTTTTTTTCTGGTTAAGTATAAGTCTGTGTTTTGTGAACCAGTTTTCAGCTGCAGAGAAGGCCTGTTGGAGGTTAACTTGCAGATGGACTGGATCATGGTGGGATGCCAGGATGACAGCATCATTTGCGTAGAGTAGGATCTGTTCAGGGCAGGATTCTGGCAGTGAGTTCAGAAAAAAGGCTGAAAAGGAGGGGGCCCAAGATTGAGCCCTGTGGGACTCCAGACTGGACTGGTCTTTGGTCTGAGAGTGTGCCAGAAATTCTCACTCTTTGGGAGCAGTTGTCTAAGTAGCTTTTGAACCAGTTCACCGAGTTAGGCGAGAGCCCTGCTAGTCGAACTTGGGCAAATAGGAGATTGTGGTTGATGGTATCAAAGGCTTTAGTTAAGTCGATGAAGGTGGACCCAGTAAGATGACTGTTATCGAGTGAGTGATGGATTGCACCAGTGAATTCAAGTAGCGCCGTGGAGGTGCTATGACCTTTTCTAAAGCCATGTTGCTTCTTGCACAGGATGCTGCGACTGTCTAGGAAGTCGGTGAGCTGGTCTGACACAATCCGTTCTAGGGCCTTGGAGAGTTAAGGTATGATGGAAATTGGACGGTAATTCTCAGTAGCTGTTTTGTCACCACTTTTATGAATTGGGGTTACCATGGCAGATTTCCATAAGTCAGGGAACTGGCTGAGGCTGAGGGAGAGGTTGAAAATCCTGGCCAGTGGTCGGAGTACTTCTTCAAGTGTGAGTGATAGCAGTTCGAGGTCGAGGGAGTCACTGCTGGCTCTGGAGTTGCAAATGGCTTTGGTAACGTAGCTGTGGACTTGATGCATTTTTACTGCTTTAAAGTAGAAGGGAGGGTGGCTGGAGGGGCAAGAGGAACCACCTCATCGAAAAAACCCTGTGGGAGTACAGCACTGAGATCCGTGAAGGTGTCATTGAATGTATCAGCAATGAGTTTCTGGTCAAGTGTAGTTTCACCATTTATGCTGAGTACTGACAGGGGTGATTTAGATTGCTTCCCGGTGACTTCTTTAATGTTATTCCAGAAGTCCCTACCGTTGACCCATGTGTTAGTGAGAGCATTATGGAAATAGGTGGTCTTCGTATCCCGGATATATTTGATGCAGTCATTTCATGCACGTTTATAGTTAGCAATATCAACTTGTCTCCCGGTGTTTCTGGCAATCTCCCAAAGGTGGTCTTGAGCTTTTAGTCATCTAAGTAGGTCTCTGGGGAGCCAAGGGTTACATAGGGCTTTGGCCTTGCGCTTTTTGAAGGGTGCAAATATGTTGCATGCTTGGTTGAAGATCCTGATGAAGTGTTCCAGTGCGGTGTTCACATTGGTTGCAGTGAGAATTGGGGACCAATCCTGTTGACGAAGGAAGGTTCTGAGATGAAGTAACTTGCCGCTAGGATAGAACTCCGCTAGTAAACGTTTGGGGGGTAGGCTTGATGAATTTATTGGACCAGTAGCGGATGACAGGGGAGTGGTCACTAAGTGTCTCAGGGAGGACAGTGGTGTTTGTGATCCTGGCGGGATGGCTTGTTATGATCCAATCCAGAAGGGTGCTGGTACCCGTTTTATAGTTTGTCCTGGTTGGGGAGCTAACTATCTGAGAAAGGTTTGCTGCCGCTATCAACCAGTATATAACATTAACCAAATTGAGGCAGTCCAGAGAAGGGCAACCAAAATGGTGCAGGGACTGCATCAGAAAACATACGAGGAAAGATTAACGGAGCTCAATATGTATACCCTAGAGCAAAGGAGAGAGGGAGGGAGGGAGAGAGGTGATATGAATGAAACATTCAAACACCTTAAGGGCATTAACAAGGTGAAAGAGTCTAACATGTTTCAATATAGGAAAAATAGCAGGACAAGAGGACACAGCATGAGATTAGAGGGAGGCCGATTAAGGGGTAATGTGAGGAAGTTCTTTTTCACAGAAAGGGTGATGGATGCATGGAACGGCCTACCTCAGGAAGTGGTGGATATGAATACAGTGCAGGGCTTCAAACACGCATGAGATAGGCATAAAGGAGCAATACAGATGAGTATGAATAGATAGGCCATTGACAGAGCAAAGGCCAATTGCACATTTATATGGTAGAAAAAGAAATGGGCAGACTGGATGGGCCTTTCGGTCCTTATCTGCTGTCAACTTCTATGTTTCAATTTGTTAGAATCTATGACACAAGCCCTACTGATTTTTTATTCACAAAAAAGCTGATAAAACTAAGTTAAGTAATTGGAGGCCACTAAGCCTGCTTAACACCGAACATAAAATTCTCACAAAAATATTAACTGACAGGTTAGCTACAGTTGCAGATCTACTAATCAGCCCTTTCCACACCAGTGCACTTCACTCCAGACAGATTCAAGACAATTTGTTTCCTCTTAGAGAGTTATTTTATACGGAAATAATGCCTCCATTAAGGGGTTTATTTTATGTGTCAACAAAAGAGAAGGCCTTTGACAGAATTTCAGACGGATATTTATTCACAGTACTGGAGACCTACGGTTTGCCACCTTCATTTGTTCAGTGGATAAGGTGCCTATATAATAATGCTGCAGTCACCCCTCTTGTAAGTGGTTGGCTGGGAACTTCCAGCCTCCTACGTAGAGGGGTCAGATAGGGCTGCCCTCTCAGCCCTTTATTATAAATATCTGGACTGGATCTTCTGCTAAAGAACATTAATTCTAACTCTAAAATTGATGGTATCCTTTTAACACCAAGCTCTTCACCTTTGAAAATTATGGCTTATGCAGATAACATATTATTAATGCTGTCAAATGAACATCTGACCAGAAGGTGAAAAATACCTTGGATAGATTCTCAATGGTATCTGCATCTAAGATAAACTGTGACAAATGTTGTGGATTTTCTTTAGGATCTACTGCTCAGAACTATCCCCAGTCTATAACATCTATTAAAGAGCTGGTGGCACGTTCAGGATAACATTAATAAAACATAATATTTAGGCAATATCCAGCATGTATTTCCCATTTATTCTGTATTCCTCCTCCCCACTATTTAGTAGTGAGGTAATTTGCATGAAAACAGAATCTTTGCTCCTTAAGAGTTCATCTATTCCTGTTGCTTTCTCCCTACCTGAAGTAACAGAGCACTGCTTGTGACCTCACATTTACTCCCATGGCAACAGACTGTGATGTCACAACAGAGGATTATGACTTGAAGTAGGGAGTAAGCTATAGAGGCAGATGAACTCAGAATGAACCCTAAGGGATAAAGATCATATCTTCATACACATTTCCATGGTAGTAAATTGTGGAGAGGAGAACTATATAAAATATAAATGGAATGCAGCTAGAATTGTACCTAATTATTATGTGTTTTAAAGTTTTCTTTGAGGTGTCAGTAGCTCTTTGACCGAACAAAATAATGTAAAGATCCTGGGTATCACATCTGGGACCCACAATGTGGTTGAAACTAATTGGAATTCATGTATTACAACTGTAGAGGTAAAAGTAAATAATTAGAAATACAAGAGAATTTCTAAATTAAAACATATTTTATTGATTAAGACCTTAATACTACCATTTTTTTGTTTAAATTTGTTAGTTATACTTTTCCATCTCTAAAAAATGTAGAAACACGGCTATATAATGTTTTTTACCAAGCCCTTTGGGGTAGCCACCTAAATCCAGTTAAGCAAAGCATAATCTATAAATTGAAAAAACATGGTGGACTGGGAATGGTTAACCCTCTTCTTTTTATTGTTTTGTTCTTTACGACCAACGTAGGTGAACAAATTAGGCAAAAAAAGGATATTTTGGTCTGAGGTACTAAAGGAAGGGTATAAACATCATGGGCCAGATAGTCAAAGCTTTGCGCAGTCTGCAAACAGTTTGCACGGGTTTAGCATGGGATTAGCACGGTACTGCCATATTCAAAAGGCCACATAGCGTGGGCAAAGTGCATTAGCGCCGAGCAAACCATAATGATACGCAAGGGGCAAAGTGAACATGAATACAGGTGCTATGAGATATTCAGCGACTGGCACCGTGCTAAGGTGTTTAGCGCGACATAGCACGACCCTTAGTGCGGAACAAATTACCGCCCAGGAAAAGCTGGTCTTAACCCTGGGCAAACAGCTTTGCACGTCACTGGTGCATAGCACGGTGCCTGCATGGGATTAGCATGGCTTGCGTGACCCTAACATATGATTATGACACTTAGAAAATGCCAGACATGGAGGACACATGCTGCTCACTGATGGCACCACCATGATGCCAACAGCTGCCACCGGTCCCAGCCAAGCACAGACAGTAAGGGGTGATCTGACCCACAGGGGGATATCACAGTAGTGTGGCCATACAGCACACACCTGCAGACCATACGTCTGTAGTGACCAACAGATGCCAGCACACACATGCAGCACTGTGGGCATGGCGGCCATTGATGGGAGAGTGTATGGGTGGCCAGACCTCACCACAGCCCAGGTGTGGCCACATGGCTGGGACACAACATGCAGTGCACATGGGCCAGTAGTGGGAATACCCCACCACCTGAGTGCCTGTCGAAGCATACATGCCCCCCCAGCCACATACCGCACAACTGTACAGAAGCCACAGCACACACAGCTGGCCATGCAAATGTCACTGTGAGCATCCCATGCCTCAGGTGCAGCATCTGTGGAGCACACAACGGCGAAACAGTACTGTCCACCGTCAGTAATCACCTGCATGCTGGGCCTGTCACCGTGTACAGTGCAGTGGTCATCACTGCCCTACATACCATAGGCATTGCTGTGTCCCTCACACTACCAGCCCCCTTGGTACTGTAGTGTCTGCTGTGTACTGTAGCATGGCTTACAGTGTGACGGTTGCATACAGCACTACCACCACCTGTGCCTATGCTGTGTTCTCCCCTGGGGCACACAATGCAATGCTGTACTGCATACATGTAGCCTGCAGCAACTATCATGCACTGTCTGACTGACCTACAGGTGGAGCTGTGGGACCCTGCAGTAACGCTGGGCAAACTGCATGCAAATCAGGGAATGATGAGATGCTAATCTGGCTGTTTGCCCAGAGACTACCTAAGTAGACTCATTTGCATGTCACTTTTGAATATGGCAAATCTTAGTGCCGGGCAAACATGTTAGCACTGGGCTAACAGCTTAGCTCCGCACTAAAGCCGCGTTAACGTGTTAGCACGGCGCTAACGATTTGGGGAATATTATACAGTTTTGATTGCTGTTCTTTCACATCTGCTGCTGCTTGCTGCTGTATTGGGTCCATGCATCTGCTGGCACACACATTGGCCACATAGTTCATCTCTACCTGCCCTCATGTCGCTGTGCACTGTGTTGTTGCTGTGGTTTGCACTTCCTGGTTGCTATATTCAGTGCTGCCTTGTTCTAGGGCTACATTTGCCCTGCACCCCCAGCCCTGTTTGCTCGGCCTCATTCCCTTGCTATATTCAGAAGCTGTTTGCCCCCAGCTTTTCTTTTTGAATATCGTTTGCCTGCCGGGCAGTGTTAACTCAACCCAGGGGCAAAGCTTTGCATATCTGGCCCCATGTCACAGATTGAAAATCAATGAAATTAAGGAATATTAGAAAAACTTTTTTCATACCTGTCTATATTATTAATGCTTTCCAAAAGATAAAAACATGAAAAATACCATGAAATGTAATGTTCACTAACACAAGGAAAACAATTGTACTCGAGTATTGTGGCTACTACTTTTGATAGTGAAGTAACTTTTCCATATTGCCCAGCTATTAAGCATAACACAGTGCTAAGGCATCCAAATAACTCTAGAATTCCAGGGCCAAGATTCACAAAGGGAGTGCAAAGTGGGCGCAAATGTTTGCACTACACTTCCTGGCTGCACTGGTGGGCAACGGAGCTATTCACAGTCGGATAACCTGGTGGGCTATCCGACTATGAATAGGGGGCTGAAGGGGGCAGCACTAACCCAGAAAAAAGCAGTGGAATACATATTAGTGCTGCCACCACAGCCAGCCAGGAAAATGGTCCTGCAGCCAATAGCGCTCACATGCTAAAGTGCTATTCATGAACAGAGGCATGCAAATGAGCTCACTGGGCATGCAAGTCACTAGTGGCTATTAGCATGCCCATTATGGGCTCATTTGCATGCCATTAGTGTGTGGTGCCCAGCCCAAGCCCCATGCAGCCGCTTTCCCCATAGTGCAGTGGTGCACTCCCCCACCCCGATCTCAGACCCAACAATAGAATAATATATTTCCATAGTGTAGGGTCCCACCCCAAATCCCTGGATCACCCAATTACCCACCTTTTATTAAAATAAAAACATGTCCGTAGCGTAGTGGTCCCATCCTGGTCCCGATCGCTGGATCACCCACCTGTAAAGTAAATAAATTATGTTCCATAGTATAGTGGACCCACTCCACACCTGATCACCTGATTACCCACCCAGCAATAAAAAAAATAAATTCTGTAATGTAGTGGCCCTTCCCCGATCACCCGATTAAACACCCAGTAATAAAAACAATCCTTTCTGTAATGCAGTGGCTCCTCCCCAATCCCGATTGCCTGATCACCCACCAATTGTTAGAAGAAAACTATTTCCATAGTGTAGTGGTCCCCCAACCCCCCCCACCCCTCTGTTGAGCACACACCATCCTGCTCCCCTGCCCCAGCATGGCTGCCGGTCGGCGAGCAGCACAGCCCTCTTCACACCTCCATGGCTGCCAACTGACTGAACTGTCAATGACAGCTTACAGTACACACTACAAGCCCATTGGTTGACACTGTCACGGGATTTAATACTGTCCCACTTGAAACCTCAGACCACTCTACTGTGGTATATTTTTGTACCTTATATCCAGACTCATCTTCTGCTCATGGTTTATGGAAACTAAATACTACCTTACTGGATGATTCTTGGTTGTCTTGTCCATGAAGTGTGAACAGCTTTTCCAAGATAGATGGCCTATGCTTGGTGCATATGACAATGTTGCACAATGGTGGGAAAATATGAAGAATGACTTTAAACACCTATTTAAACAGTGGGCTACCAAAGGGAAAACACAAAAATATTTTTCTTATTTAAAATTAAAATCTCAGTTGCACAGATTAATATCCATAATGTACACAATTGGAGAAAATCTGCTGGAGTGGATAAATACTATAATATCAAAGTAGAAATGAAAAACCTTCAATATGACAGGGCAACCTCACTATTACAGGAAATGAAATTTGGCACTCAGGAAAACAAGCAATCTTTAGATTGCTTTAAAGCCAGCCAACAAAGAAATAACTCCCGTTCCATGTATAGTCTTAAAACAGACATTGGAGCATGCCAAATCTCAACTAAGGAGAGTATTAGCAAATTATCTATGATTTTGTTACAGACAGTTTTGGTAAAACTAGTAAGCTTTCGGACCCAATGGACATTCTAGATACATTAAGCATACCACCCACACTAGAACATGTAATTTCTGAACTTATTAAACCCATACAGGTGGTGGAAGTGGAGACAGCAATAGACAGCTTACAAAATAACACAGCACCAGGTTCAGATGGTCTCCCATCAGAATTCTATAAAAAATTCTCTCCAGTTTTTGTCTATTCATTTTTTGAAAACCGAAGTTTAACCCCATCTATGTTACAAGCAATATTAATATTTATCCATAAAAAAGGATATAGAGAGTTACTGCAGAACTGGAGATCTTTGAGTCTGTTAAACACAGACCAGAAAATACTGCCAAAGATTTTAATGTACCATCTAGCATTGAATACCCCTTTAGTATTTTCACCTGCACAAACGTGCTATCCCACGATGTGACATTCAGGACAACTTAAGCCTTATAAGAGATTGCTTTGAACATGGAGGCAGTATAGCACAGTGGGTTAAGGCTCTGAGCTGCAGATCTAGAGACCTGGGTTTGAATCCCACAGCCACCTAGGTGCATACTGTATGATCTTGAGCAATTCACTTAACTTCCTTGTGCTCACAGGTTGCATCTGGAAACAAGCTTCAGCTTAGTGTGCTACTCCTGGTTAAACAATGTTCCCTTTACATGGGAAGATAACCGTACCATCAGGGTATGTATTATCTTTAGACCAATTAAAAGCTTTTGACCAAGAAGACCATGGGTTTTTATTTGCTACCCAGAGAAAATATAGTATACCAGAGATTTTTTAAAACTGGCTGTCACCGTTATATAATCATGCTTCTTTATCTCCCACAGTGAATGGATTGTATGGTGATCTGATAGAGGTAAAACCGGGGGGTGAAACAAGGGTGCCCATTTAGTCCTTGTTTGAATGTCTTCTCAATAGATCCCTTATTAAGATTATTGCAAACAAATATGGACATCACAGGGATTACACTGACTTTCGAGATCTCAGACTTTAAAATATTAGCATACGCTGATGACCTTTGTTTACTTTTATGGGATCACACCTCGGGTGATGGCACAAACACACCATTGAATGCTTATTCTGCAGTATCTGGATCTTGCATCAGTTACAATAAAAGTATGGCTGTAGCCCTTAGGAAGAATAGTGATACAGTTAGTTGTACTGACTTAGCTGGTGTACCTTTACAAACTGGTCCTATCAAATTTCTAGGAATATGGTTTTCTCCCAAACACTCCGCAAACCTTAACTGGCAAATTTGTATACAAAAGGTGGAAAAACAATTGACCACCTGGAGAAATCATAACATTTCCAAAAAGAATAGAGTCTATTTAATTAAATCCTTATTATTACCGTATTTACCAACCTTAGCTATGTATCTCCCCCTCCCCCAGCACAATGGGAGACTAAAATATGCAGCATATTTTTTCAGGGATTGTGGGGATCCAGGTTGAAACCTATTAAAAGAGAGATCACCTATAACACATATGAGAAAGGAAAGGAGTTAATATAATCAACTCCATTGCTTTTAAGTATAGTATTTTTATATTGGAATCTTGGAAATGTATTACGCCAATCACCAGTTATATGGGCCTCAGCAATGGAAGACTGGATTGTCTCAATATTATATTTCTGGGAACAGAAGAGCAACATGGGCACCAAAACAGAACTAGCTCATCCACCGTACATTTATTCAGCTCTTTGTAAAACTGAATCTTGGAAATTGACGCCGGCAGACCTACAAGCCAAAAACAGAAGCAGTCGATATAGCTATATTATTTCTTTAAACTTTGCTCCTCCTGTGGAATTAAAGTACTGTCCCACACATACCATGGCTGCGGTCTTAAAACAATTGGGTAACCCATGACTGCCCACTTCAGCGTGGAATCTGACATGGCTTAGGCTTCATCGTAGGATCCCAGTTAATGGTTCCCATAAACATAAAAATATGGATGAAAGAATGTGCGGACTCCAGCTCTGGCACCAAGAAAACTCAGTTCCATTTTCTCTTAGAATGACCATACACCCAGCAATTGTGGCACACATTGAGTGTTATTTGGAAAGATTTATTTTCTTAAATAACATGACACGTACTTATATTCGGTGTTTACAGTAAAGGCTGGACTAAATTCCACAAAGAAACTTTGCAAGTCTGTCTGGCTATCTGTAAATACTACTTGTGGTAAGTCAGATGTGCACTGACTACACAATAAAATCTTAAATCAAACAGAAGTGGCGAAAATGGTCTCATGAAGTTTGACCCTGAGTTATTATAAAGATGTTAAAATAGGTAAAAATAATTAATTGTATTAGAGTACTGAAAAAATTGTAATTTTTTTTTTGATCCGGGATATGTACTAAATTTTCTTTTCCATTTTTTTCGGTTATATGATTCATTGTTTTGACATGTATGACTAAAGGTTCTTTTGGATCATTTCTATTCTCTTTAGGTACCACACAAGGTAATATTTCTAAAATATTGGTTGTATTTTTTTTTGTTATTCTTTACTCTTATTTATGAACACTGAATTTTGTGTGTTATTGTGTTCTAATAAAAAGTCCCATACTCTTTTTGAGAAGTGCCATGGGATCTTTAACGTCCACCTGAACAACCATCAGAACAGGCAGACAGGACCTCGGTTTAACATCTTATCTGAAAGACGGCACTTCAGGAGTGCAGTATCACCCTCATGAAGCATTACAGTGTCAGTATTGGAATTTTACCACAAGTGCCTGGTGTGGGGATTGAACCTACAACCTTCTACTCTTCCAGCCTCAGAGGTGAGTATGCAACCTGCTGAGCCTACTGAACCACTGACACTACAATTTGTTGTATTGCAGCTATAAATCTAACTATGCTAACTGACAGGAAAAACTCCTTGTGTGAATACATCCATGCCATACTCAGACTAGGAGCAAAGAAACTCCTCATTGTCTGTGCCTATAATCCCCCAAATAGTGGACTTAATGGCTTAGTGGACTTCCTGGATCACACGGCCGCATGTGCAGGGAAAAATGAACTCATTATTCTTGGAGATTTAAACTTAAACTGGCTTAGCAAATCTCAAGATACCCTACAATCCCTGGTACAGAGCTACAACTTATACCAAATTATCACTGACCCTACAAGAGTGTCTGTCACCACTGACTCCAGCACCCTTATTGATTAGGTCTTAACGAATCGTGTGGACAGAGTTGCAGCAACAGGAATGCTACCGGACAATATCAGTGATCATTCGCCTGTTTTCTGCATATGGAGTCCATCTACAATCTCCACATACCCCCAACAATGTATATGCTACAGAAATTATGCTAACTTAAACCAGGCTCATTTCCTATATGATGTGTCTCATACTGATTGGTCCCCTGTCTACCAATCAATGAGTACAGATGCCACCCTCCATGCATTCCTGAGTAGGTTCATGCTCCTACAAGATAAACACACCCCAGTCATCACTCGGGCATGTTCATGGTAAACAAACCACATGGCTACATAAAGACCTCCTTACAACCCTCAAAAACAGGGATAAATGCTGGAGAAAGTTTAAAATCTCCAGTCTCACAGCGGACTTGAACATATACAGAGAACAGCGATCAAAGTTCAGAACACAAATAAGACATGCCAAAAGCCAGTACTGTAAGGGCCTTCTGATGGATGCAGCTGGTGACCCTAAGCAATTTTGGTCCCATATCAAAACTTTCCTCGGATCAAAGCAAACTCTCCTAAACAATGATATGATATTGAATGGCGTTCATTGTAATGACCTGGGCACAATTGCCAATGAATTGAATTCTCACTTCTCTGACCTCTCCAATTACACAACTGCTTTCTCTTCCGATAACCTAGTGTCTGGATCCCCCACCCTGAAGGACGCCTCCTTTCTACTTCTAAGCTATCTCAAAGAAGACTGTCCTTAAACATCTAAATTCCATATCAGACAGTACCGCTGTTGGATCTGACTGCATTAAACCTAAACTCTTAAAGCTTGCGGCACGGTTCATTGCAGGACCGCTGACCAGAATACTCAATTTGTCCCTGAGTGAAGGTGTGGTGCCAATTATATGGAAACTGGCAAGAGTCACACCAGTGCTCAAAAAAGGTGACAAGAAAAATATAACCAACTATAGACCAGCAGCTATACTATCAGTATTAAATAAAGTCTTTGAGAAGCTTGTCTCAGCACAGATCTCAGAACACCTTACTAAGTATAGCCTTCTTCACACTAACCAACATGGCTTCAGAAAAGGCCATAGTACTCAAACTGCTCTTTTACAGCTGACAAACAATGTTCTTCATGCCATTGGATCAGGGTCATCAAACAGGTGCAGTGTTTATCAATCTGATGAAAGCTTTCAGTCTCATTAACCACCCTCTTCTGCTTGCAAATCTCCAAACCCTGGGTTTCTCGACTGGGGTTGTAACCTGGTTCCATAGCTACTTATCAAACAGAACCCAAGCTGTTAAATTCAACTGTGCCACTTCTGATAAAGCAGTCATCAATGTTGGTGTACCACAGGGATCTATCCTCAGACCCCTCCTTTTCTCGATTTTTATTAACAACATAGCTCAAAATATATCCTCTTGTCCTTCACTGCTATATGCCGATGACCTTGTTCTTTACACTAGCTCAGATAATGTCCACTCTATTAATCATAAGCTCTTTATGGACCTACATAATATTCAGTCCTGGATCTCCAGAAACAACCTCATTCTCAGTGTTGGAAAGACCCAGGCTATGCTCTTTGGATTCTCTATTAAACTAAAGCAGTGCTGTGAATTTTTCCAGGTCTCCTGAGCTGATGGTTCCCCACTGGAGATGGTAACTTCCTTTAACTATCTGGGTGTCCTGCTTGATGAATCCCTTACTTATGACACCTGTATAACCTCTACATGTAAGGCAGTCAATGCCAAACTGGGCTTAGCCTACAAAACTAGTCATATTCTAACCCCTTCTGCTAGGACAGCCATTGCTAGAGGAATCCTACTTCGGTCACTCTCTTATGGATCCGTAATCAATACTAACGCATAAAAGGCTACTCTCCATAGGTGGGATACAACTTATAACAGTATATGCAGATACACCTCTGCATCTTCCCAACTAAGACATCACTGCCTACTGTATTCAGACCAAAATTGGCCCTTCCCCATTGTTTACAGGCTCTTCTCTCTTGGCAACCTTCTGGACAGTATACTGTGGTCCATGATGCCTTCCTACCTCGCCTCCTTGCTGACTCTTCAGGCCATCTCTTATGGTCTCCGATCTTCGGACCTTTCCTTGCTTACCATTCCTAGATGCAGAACTACCAAAGGGAAATCAGGTTTCTCACACATAGGTCCCTTGTACTGGAATTCTCTGCCCCTAAATGTATGCCTTGCCCCTAATTATGCTACCTTTAAGAAGAGACACCGCTCCCTTCTTATCTTATCGCACATGCTTGTTGCACCTGTTTTAACCTGCCGTAGATCTTGGCTCCCTTTGCCTCAGCTGTTAAAAGTTACCTCCCACCTTCTGTGGTATGAGCAGGCACCTTGCTCCTCAGCCTACCCACAAGTTCTGTCCTCCCTCCCTCCTTCCTTTCCCTTCTTCCCTTCCTCCTCCTCTTTCTTGCTAGGTTTTATCTCAGCTTTACCTCTCTCCCTGCCTCCTCTCTATAGCTGTTTTTCTCAGTTTCAGCTGGACGTAACAATACCCTATGGCACTTTTGCACCTTAAAAGTGATATTACTATTACTGTTTAAACATGGGCACTTACCTTCCGTTGTATAATTTACTCCTTACATGCCTTAATACCATCATTGTCTTCATTTTGTTTTCACTTCTGATTGTAACATATTGCACATTTCTTGACACTGTATTCTATGTACCTGTTTATCTCTGTCTTGTTGACCTCCAGGGTTGTGCCTGAAAATAGTCACTTTTGTGTCTAGTGCACCTACCAGGTCATCAAAAAATAAATAAAATAAAAAATATATTGATATCATAGTTATGCAAGTTGCCAGTTTAATATTATTTCTTTTTCTTTACACATATACTCTTACGGTTACTTTTTAACTTTTACTATACTTCTCTGTTTTAATTTGTGGTTATACCTAGAACTATTCAATTTATTGTATTATGTGGTTTGTTTTACAAGAAATTTAATAAACGCTTAATTACAAAAAAAAAGATTTTACTGCAGGGGCATCTGAGCAAATCAACAACCTGATCTGTATTACAATCTATATGTTGTTTAACATAACATTTTTTGTTTGTCTTGGGTTGTTCAAAAAAATATTTTTTGCCAGTGCCACTACAGTGGCAACACCTGTTACAAGGGTACATTCTTGGCCTAAAGGGGCCTAGGAGAAGCTGTTGTCCTAGTTCCTGACCCTTGTAAAAATCGGTATGGACTTGAGTCTGTCTCTGATAATTTTATTTTTCTTAGATGCCAGAACAGGTTTTGTGTCAAATTCAGGTACATTTAAAGCCGCTTAGAATGGATGTGTTGGTGTTTTACCTTTCTGCCCACAATACAGAGCAGTCAGACTAAAGGCATTGGGGAATGGGGGAGCATCAGCAGCACAGGAGAGATCGGATCTGTGTTAATCTCAGAGGCAAAATGACAAAAACCAAACATGCTGTAGATAAGTTGATCAGATAGCAGATTAACACAAATCTAAGCAGCTTGAACTGTAATGCATACACAGTATATGTAGGGGAGTATCGGCAGCACAGGAGCGATCGGATCCACAGCAGGAGGATTCCGTGGCAGAGGACTGAGTTTCAGGTTTGACCATTGATCCTAATAAAATACACTGCAGTGACTTTATTTTCAAAATGGTTCCAGCTGTACCTGTTTGTTATGGTCTGGGGGAATGTTCCACTTTTCCTCAAAGTTAACGGTGATGGATGAGCATTAGTTGCTCCTGCACTCAAATACTGCAGCTAGACTGTTTCTCTCTCCTTCCTCCTGACTGGTCCAACTGGCCAACACATGAAATCCTGAGAGACGGGTGAAATAGCAGATAGGTCATGTCCGCTATAAGCCAACACTTTAACATTTAAGTCAATTGCAATTGCAAATGGATTTCACTTTTTGCTCAAGCAAACCGACCGCCCGTTTTAAATGAGGACGGCATAAGTGGTGTCGACTGTATCCGTAAACCTTCCAGTATGATCCAGTTGTTGTCTATAAGTCATTGAATATCTCTGCTTCTATTAGAAAACTAAACTCCAATGTATTACAAATCTATTGCCTGTACCCCTCTCTCTGCCTTACTGCTGTCCCTTAAAGTTCATCTCTTTCCCTGTTTTTTGACCTAGTAGTGGTTTGTCCCACTGTTCTAGTCTGATAGTCCTTTTGTGAAAATCTATTTCCCATGTTTTCAAGCTCCTTTTCTCCGACTTCTTTTTCCCTGCAGTTTCTGACTACATGCAGCATCTGTGGGTATGGTATGTTGTTCAGCAGGTGACTTGGGTGGAAGCTTGTAGTATGGAGCAGGGTGTTATGGTCAGTGGATTTTCTAAAAATGCCCTTTGTAGTCTGCCCTGTTAAAATAAAAAATTCAGTTACTGTAAAGAGGGGAAGTGTTGTGTCTCAGTGCAAAGGTGGCATGAGATTTGCTCACAAGATGTGGTGTGTTAGAACCACATCAGTAATGAGCATTCTAGTGATTGTGTGATGAACTGTTATCATACTGGGAGTTGAACAGGAGAAGGAGATTTGCCCATATGTTCTGTTCACCCGCATTAGCGGGTCCAACAAGTCCCCCCATTCAGTAGTATATTGTCAATTTTTCTCTTAAAAATTTATAAACTTTCACTATTACCCACATCACTGGGAAAGCTATTCCATAGCCTACCTGTACATTGAAGAAAAAATAATATCTTCCATTGTTTTTCACTGTATCTAGTTAGATTTGCATTTTATGTGCCCTAAGACAGTTAGGTTTAATCTGGACGTTAACCCCCATTTCTTCCATAAGTTCCTTTTCCTGCATAATTTTATACAGTGTAAACAAATCTCCCCTGATCCTCCTCTGTTCCAGGCTATATAGCCCTAGATGTTTTAACCTATTTTCAGATGGGGTCTCATATAAGACCTGTATAGTGGCATGATGCAGTTTTCTGTTCTATTTATAAATCCTCTCTTGATATTTCTGATCATATAATTTGATTTTTGTATTAGAGTTGTACGGTGAGCCCTAAAGTTTAATTTATTATCTACTACTATTCCAAAATATTTTTCCTTTTCAACTTTTTTAGTGGAACTGTGCTGATATGATAATTTAGATGTGTTATGTTTTCAATGTGCATCACAGTACACTTATCAACAGTAAATGGCATTCCATTCTCTAATGACCAATCCTCTATTATTTTTAAGGCATCATTACAAGATATTAACAGAGGAAACTTTTCTTTGTTGTGCATATGCTCTTAGGATGTTTGAAAAGCACTACTGAAAAGGCAATAAGCAAATAGAACTGGATATGATTACTGAAAGTAAGCATCAAACGTCTACCCAGTTGCAGTATGTTAGGTGCTTAGCATACGCATATGCCAAAATGTTTTTTCCATAAAAAATTGTAATAAAATATTAACACTCTGTTTAGACAGATTGTTATAGTGAATAACTTTTGGCAGAAAGACTGTGCTCTCCCTGAGGAAGCCTATCAAGAAGGGCGAAATGTTGAGGATTGCTGTATGAACATTGTCATGGCCGGAAGCTAAACGTAAACAAGTACTCTAAGATTTGAAAACTTGGTTTGGAGTTTGGCTGATAATTTCTGGATTTTGTTTTGTGGAATCCCTCCATTAGCCTTTTGGCCACCATCTTTGTATAATTTTACAGTCCTGATTTAATAAAGCAATTGGTCTATAACTTCCAGGGGAGGTTCTAGGAGTTCCTTCTTTGTGAATTAATATTACATTTGCTTCATTCATAGTCAGATGGAGTTCCACAAACCATCCACCAGCTTGTGGACAATACAAAGAATCCAAGGTGTAAAATCCTCCCGAAAAATGAACTAGAATTCTGAAGTGTAACCATCAAAACCTGGAGCTTTTCTTTTGGATATAGAATTAATAACTGTTCCAACATCTCCCTCTGTAAAGCTGAATGACTTATGTTTAAGAATAGGTACATCTACTGTATATCTTTAAGATATAGCTTAATTTTGTTCCTATCAGGAAAAATGGACCTTTGATATACATGCTTGTAATATGCACTTTTAATATTCATCAGTGTCAGTGGCTCAGTAGGTAGCACACTCGCCTCTGAGGCCGGGAGATCAGAGGGCTGTGGGTTCAGTTCCCACATCTGGCACTTGGGTTAATAACCCAGTACTGACACTGTAGTGCAGCATGAGAGGGGTGCTGCACTGCTGAGGTGCTGTCTTTCGGATGAGACGTTAAACCGAGGTCCCATCTGCCTGGATTGGTGGTAGTTCAGGTGTATGTTAAAGACCCCATGGCACTTCTCGAAAAGAGTAGGGGAATTTCCCCAGTGTCCTGGCCAAATTTCCCTCATTCACTAAAAATACCACCAACAGCTTAATCTGGTTCAAGGTCAGTTGACATTCATCTGTATCCCCCTCCCCTGGGTCATGCCTGAAAATAGGCAGGATTTGTCTAGTGCACTTACCCGGTCAACAAAAAATAAATAAATAATTTCTTCTTCATTAGAGGTTAAGTGCCTCTTATCAGATTCTAATGATACAATATGATTCTTGTCTTGATCCCTTTTTAGAGCATTGGCCAAAAATGTACCTGTTTGATCTCCTTGTAGATAACTCACACCTTTTAAATATTTCATATTCCTTTCTACTTCCATATTCAAAATTTCCTTTTTTTTTTGTCTACTTTTTTCCATTCTTGGTAGTATTTGGTATGGTCTTCTATTACTAAATGATCCCATTATTTTAACCTTCTGGCTATAGCATTTGTTTTCTTTTTTCTCCTTGTTCATCTAAGATCAGTAAGAGAGTATGGGCCCATGTAGGATACAGCCTTAAAGGTGTCCCAAAGCATTCAAGGCCTTTTGACAGGATATCTGTATTCCCCAACTAACAGACAGACAGATTGACATCTTGCAAGCCCCACTATCCCTAGTGGAGATAAATCAAGCTATTGACTCCTTAACTTCGGATAAGTCTCCAGGCCCAGATGGGTTTACCACCAATTTTTACAAAGCTTGCAAAGAACAGTTGGCCCCTATACTGCTAGATACTTATAATTACATATTTAAAGAGGGCCTTTCTGATACTTCTCTTACCATAGCAACTATTGTGGTCCTCCCTAAACCTGGTAGGGACCCCATGCTGGTCTCCAACTACAGACCAATATCGCTTATTAATGTTGATATTAAAATATTAGTAAAGGTATTGGCACATAGACTAGGGTCAGTTTGGGAACCTCGCATCAGCAGAGAACAGGTTGGTTTTGTTCAGGGCAGACTCTCAGTGGATCATCTTAGGAAACTGTTTTACCTTTTCTCAGCTTCCAGGGATTCATTAGTTCCAGCAGCTCTGGTGTCCTTGGATGCCGAGAAAGCCTTTGACAGAGTTTCATGAGATTATCTTTTTGCTCTGCTTCCTAAATTTCGAGTCCCCTCAGTGTTTATCCAATGGATCAAGGTGCTCTACTCATCCCCATTAGCACAGATTCTCTGTAATGGAGTTCTATCCTTGTCTTTCCCCCTTTACCAGGGCACCAGACAGGGATGCCCACTTTCCCCATACCTATTCAATCTCTTTTTAGAACCCCTTATTTTCAAGCTCAATCACTCTCCATTGGTCTCGGGCATCCCAGTAGGATGTACCCAATACAAGCTCTCTGCATATGCAGATGATATACTACTACATATCACCTCACCCGCCACGTCTTTACCCGCCGCTTTACAGATTATCTCTCAATTTAGTGTCATTTCTAACTATAAAGTAAACTTAACCAAAACCAAAGTTATGCCACTCAACAGTGTCACTTGTAAGAAAGATACTGAACATCTTGGCCTGGTCTGGATAAAGGACAGACTGAAATTTTTCGGAAATTTACCTTAGCACGTCACGCTCTAAACTGAAAAACTATAATCTGGACTCAATAGTATCCCATCTCAAAACTGACCTAGATCGGTGGTTCATGCTACTGTTAATGCTTTGGGACCGACTAAACATCATTAAAATGAATATTGTCCCTAGACATTTATATCCTTTACAGATGTTTAATCACACTTTACCCCAAGCTTGGTTCAATTAGACTCATTGTATTATCTCTTCATTTCTGTGGCAAGGGAAAACAGCCTGTAGAACCCTATCTAAATTAACGCGTGCTAAACAGGATGGAGATCTGCCAGTCCCTAACTTTCATCTGTGCTATTTGGCCCTGCATCTTAACAGATCCTCCTACTGGTCAAGTCCAGGAAGGGGTAATACTCCAGGGTCTTACATTCCTCTCTGGGTAGATATGGAACACTCCATGTGCTTTGACCACGGTCTCAATATCTGGACACTTCCTTACCTTTCCAGGAAGAGACTACCCCAATCTCAAGGGGATTCTCCATTGGAAGCCTCCCTCAGAATTCAGTCACACCTCTGCTCTCTCCTCACAATTAAGCCTCATAAAGATAT
This sequence comes from Neoceratodus forsteri, assembly GCA_016271365.2. NCBI lineage: Eukaryota > Metazoa > Chordata > Ceratodontiformes > Ceratodontidae > Neoceratodus > Neoceratodus forsteri. Next base: position 114,478,778 of record JADMNL010000027.1, read on the forward strand.
AGCCCAACCTTTATTTAACAATCCATATCTTTGCATAGCAACCCAGCCACACTCAGGAAGTTTCTGGCTGGACATGGGAGTTGATATAATCAGTGACCTTACCATTAACCAAAGACTACTGCACTTTCAGGAGGCCAACACCAAATATCACTGGCCCGCTTCAGTATGTTTCAGATACCTCCAATTATCCCACATGCTTACTCAATTCTTTGGTAAACGCCCCTGGCTTAGCCCTATCGGTAGCTTGATCATTCCCCTCATTCAAAAGGCTCCTAACTCACATCAAGTTTCATATTATTACTGTGCACTGCGAGACCTCTTAGTTGCTCATGAGGGACCAAGGTTCTACTATTGGGATCAATCTCTTCCAACCTCTTATTCTCCTAGGGATTGGTCAGTTATCTGAAAACACCTTTATACTTTTATTAAATGAGATAGATACTGGGTTACGCAATTTAAAATCATACACAATCTTTTTTACATTCAGGTTAAATTGCGTAAAATTGGTAAACTACCAACAAACCTTTGTTCCAAATGCAGTAAAGAATCGGGCACCAGTCTCCATATTCTGTGGTCCTGTGAGAGAGTGGCCCCCCTTTGGAGTGTGATTTGTTTACATTTGGATTCCTTATTGGGGCTTACGGATGCTTTTTCTCCTGCAATTTGTATTTTGCAGGATTACTCCAATACCTTAATGGGAAATCAGAGATTCCACATATCATAATATCAATATGTGCGAAGCAGGTGATTCTCTGACATTGGTTAAATCAAAATATACCACAGTTGTGGAGTGGTATAGGGAGATCCTGTTCGCTTTGCAGGCTGAGCGTCTTATAGCTAGCATGGCCGGCAGACTAACAGACCACATTTAGGAACCCTTACAAGTCCTTTTGACACTCTGAGTACTATGAGCAAGGCTTAACTAGTTTTTTCTTTCCCTTTCATTTAGTGTCAGGCTTTTTAGTCCAGTCTTTTCCCTTTTTTTCTCTTCCTTTGTTTTTCTCCTCTTTTTTTTCATGATGCTATACTGTTCTTTTGATGGTGCTGGGAAGGAGGGGGCTGGTAGGGGAGTTATCATATTATGCTGTATAAATGTATACTGCCTTTTTTTGTGGTGGAGGAGTGGGAGGTAGGGGGTAGGGGGAGGACCATATACACTAAATGTATTGCACACCATCCAGGATCCTTAATGTCAATTTCAATGAATGCTGCTTTGTATGTTTCTTCTTTATTTTTACTGTTTATGGTGATTGCTGTTTCTTGTTTTAGTGTGTTTCAATAAAGTTTGTTAAATTTAAAAAAAAGTGTCCCAAAGCTGTAACGTGGGTAAGCCCCTCTCAAAATGGTAAAACCACTATTTTCTAATAACATTTCCAGTTTTTACAATTAATGTATGGTCTTTTAGGAGCTCATTATTGAAACTCCAGTATTTTCTTTGATTAGAGGAAGAAGCTTCAATTAAAATAAGAATATCGAACATTGTGTGATCTGAGATGCTAATGAGCCCATTGGATAAGCAAGGCACTAAGGGCCATTTGCATGCCCATAATGGGCTCAACAGCACATCACATCACACAATGCACAACTGTGCAGACTCCACCCCCAGTCACCGCTCCTGCACAATTCAGTAGACTTCCCTGGTGTCCAGTGGACCTGTATCTCCAAATTGCCTCTCCTGCATGTTACAGTAGACTACCCTGGTGTCCAGTGGACCTGTATCTCCCAGTTGCCTCTCCTGCATGTTACAGTAGACTACTCTGGTGTCCAGTGGCCCCCTCACCTCCCGATAACCACTTCTCATGACCTGTATAATTAGAGAATAACCACATTGGTATTTAGGAGACCCATCACACCCATCGATGCTGCCCGCCCAACTCAACCCCTCCCATCCCACCCACTCAGGACCCTCCACCCCACACAGCCCTCATCCTCACTAACCAGTATCACTATACAGCATTAAAGATGGTGACCAGCACAACCTCTCCACTCACCACCTAAGCCAACCACCATCCACATGACAGGGAGCGATTACGTGCCTACTGTAGAAACAGACTTTCCTCATTTGTTTTCTGTGAATTCTCAAAATTCTGATTTATTTTTCTATCATTATTAATTATTAAGTAATAAAACATGATTTTGAATTTTTCTCATTGTCACTAACCAGTGCCTCTATACAGCAATAAAGATAGTGACCAGCACAGCCCCTCCACTCACCACCTCAGCCAACCACCATCCACATGACAGTGAGCGATTGCAGGACATAGATACATAGATAGTGTCGGCAGATAAGGGCCTATGGCCCACCCAGTCTGCCCATTTGAGCTTGTAAGTTCAGTTTGTTTTCCTAGAAGTCTGTTGCCCCTTACCCCTGACCTCCAGAATTCCTTTATGTCTATCCCATGCATTCCTAAATCCCGTGATTATTTCAGCCCCCACCACTTCTTCTGGCAGGGTGTTCCACTTGTCCACCACCCGCTCTGTGAAGAAATTCTTTCTCATGTTTCCTCTGAATCGCCCCCCTCCAACTTCATCCCATGCCCTCTAGTCCTGGAACATCTTTTTCGCTTAAAATAGTGTTTTCCTGCACCCTGTTCCTCCCTGTAAGATACTTTGTATGTCTCTATCATATCCCTCTCCCTCCTCTCCTCCAGGGAGTACATGTTCAGTTCCTTCAACCTGTCTTCATAGGACTTGTGATGCAATCCATGCACCATCTTTGTTGCCCTCCTCTGAACCTTCTCTCTACCCTGTCTATGTCCTCACGTAGGTATGGTCTCCAGAACTGTACACTGTACTCCAGGTCGGGCCTCACTAGTGTCTTGTATAGCGGAATTATGACCTCCTTTCCTGCTGGTGATGCCCCTGCTCATACATCCCAGCATCCTATTTGCTTTTACCTGCTGCCTTGTCACACTGTTTCTACCTTGAGGTCATCAGAGATGACAACCCCAAGATCCCTTTCCTGCTTGGTGCATGCTATATCCTCACCCCCAACTGATATATTGTGCCAGGGTTTTGTGCCCCATATGCATTATCTTGCACTTCTTGCATTGAATTTCAACTGCCAAACCCTGACCATTCTCTTCAAGTTTCTGCAGGTCGCTTCTCATTCTGTCTACACCCTCTGGTGTGTCTACTCTGTTACAGAGCTTTGTGTCATCAGCTAACAGTGAAATTCTGCCTTCTAGGTCCCAAGAATGTCACTGATGAAGATGTTGAATAGGACCGTCCCAGCACTGATCCCTGTGGTACCCCACTGGTCACTCTTCCTCTGTGGAGTGACAGCCATTTACCACCACCTCTGTGTCCTGCCACCCAGCCAGTTACCTACCCACCACACTACTGTCCTGCCCACACCCATATTCCCCAGTTTGTGTAATAGTCTTCTATGTGGCATAGTGTCAAAGGCCTTGCTGAAGTCCAGATAGGCCATGTCCACTGCCCTCCCCTGATCCACCTCCCTAGTCACCCAGTCAAAAAATTCAATGAGGTTGGTCTGACATGACCTCCTCCTGGTGAAACCATGCTGCCTTGGGTCCTGTAGTCCATGGACCACGTTCCTCTAGATATTCCACCAACTTCTCCTTTAGTATGGTCTCCAAAATTCTCCACAATTTTCAAAATTCTCTGTTTTAATAAAATGATACTAAATGAATAAAAGCTAGGGATGTAGTCCAGGCTATGGCAGCTTGGCTTCAATGCCAAGAAGTGCAAAGTTATGCATATTAGAGCCAAGAATCCTAGGACAGAGTACTACCTGGATGGAGTCCGAGTATTGCATCAGAGGAGGAGAAAGACCTGGGAGTGATGATTACTAATAACCTGAAGCACTCCACTCAGTGCAAGAAAGCAGCAGCAAAGGCAAACAAGATGCTGGGATGCATATCTAGGGGATCAGTAGTAGGAGAGAGGAAGTTATACTGCCCTTGTACAGGTCACTGGTAAGGCCACATCTAGAGTATGGAGTTCAGTACTGGTGTCCACACCTCAAAAAGGACATTAACCTGCTGGAGAAGGTCCAGAGGAGGGCTACAAAGATGACAGCTGGGCAGCAGGGAAGGCATACGAGGAGAAGTTGAGGACACTGAACATGTACTCCCTAGAAGACAGGGGAGAGAGAGAGAGAGGGGACATGACTGGGACCTTGAAGTACTTGAAAGGGATAAATAAGGTTGATAAGGAGAATCTCTTTAAGTTGAGTGGCAACCATAACATGAGGGGGCACAGTCTTAAGCTGGGGGGGGGATTTAGGAGGGAGGTCAGGAAGCACTTCTTCACAGAGAAGGTGGTGGACACTTGGAATGCGCTGCCAGAAGAGGTAATCTCCTTGAAGACAGTGGGCAGCTTTAAGAGAAGATGGGACAGGTATAGGGAGAGGATAAGGATCATGGGTAGGGAGGATGGGAGGAGTGGGGAGGGAGGGCAGGGACATTAGCTCAAGCTATGGACCCTGCAATAGGGGCAGACTTGGTAGACCAAATGGTCTTCTTCTGCTGGCTTCTTTGTATGTCTGTATGTATGTTTATGGAGAACAGTGCAGTAATTCATTGCCCAGAGGGAAAAGAGTGAATGGAGACTGACGTTAAGTTCTTTACTGAGAAGAGCATGGCCTCTCCTTGTCCTTACAGTAAGAATAGGTGCATCCTTCCTAGAAAGTGAAAGTCCTAGTCATGCATTGTCCTGACAGCATGGGAACATGACTGCCACTAGGCAACAGAGAAAAGTATGCCACCCATAGTCCTGCAAGTATGGGGTTCACTGGCCCCCTCCCTCACAGGGACAGGCATGGTCATTCATATTACTGACAGTAGAGGACACTGGTTTTTCCACACAGGGAAAAGCATGCTCATTCACATTACTTACAGTAAGAAGACACTAGCCCTTCCTCACAGGGAAAGGCATGGTTATTCATAATCCAGATAGCAGGCGAAATTGGTCTTCCTAACTAACACAGAAGGAGCAGGACAGAGAACTGTACCAGTTAAAGCAGAAGGAAGCGGGGAAGGCAGTCAGAATAGCAAAGGCCCAAACTGAGGAAAAGATAGCCAACTGAGTTAAGAAGGGGGATAAGACCTTTATAGGTACATTAGGAGGTGAAAGAAAGACCAAAGGAGGGATAGTGAGGCTTAATAAAGGGGAGAGAGGGTGGGTGGGTGGGCAGAGGTGACAGTGAAAAGCAGGGATACTGAACAAATACTTCTGCTCAGTATTCACAAAAGAAGAAGAGGGGTCGGTACCTAATCCAATCAATAGAAGCACTCTGAATAGGGGGTCGATACCAGCCCATTCACAGAACAAAGGGTTCTGAAAGAACTCCTGAAACTGAAGGTGGACAAAGCAATGGGACCTGACAGGATTCGCCCCAGAATTCTAAAAGAACTAAGGGGAGAAATAATGACACCACTGACTACCCTTTTTAACAAATCATGGGAGGATGGTGTGGTACCTGAGGACTGGAGGAGGGCGGATGTCAGTCCCCTTCACAAAAGTGGGAGCAAAGCAGATGCAGGAAACTAAAGATCTGTTAGTTTGACTTCAGTGGTAGGGAAAAAGATGGAATCACTTCTGAAAGAAAGAATTGTTGAAAAACTAGAGGCCAGCGGGGCACAGGACCCAAGGCAGCATGGATTCAAAGAGGGAAGGTCATGTCAGACAAATCTAATAGATTTCTTTGACTGGTTGACCAAAGTAGTAGACCAGAGAGGGGCTGTGGACACGGCCTACCTAGACTTTAGCAAGGCATTTGAGAGTCCCACACAAAAGATTAATAAACAAGTTAGCCAGCCTGGGAGTGGGTCCCAGGGTGGTAGCCTGGTTAAAAAAAGTAGCTGGACAACAGGACACAGAGGGTACTAGTAAACGGAGTCCACTCCAAAGAAAAGGGGGTCACTAGCGGGGTACCGCAGGGTTCAGTACTGGGACAGGTCCTTTTTAATGTCTTTATAAGTGACATTGCAAAGGGACTGGAAGGAAAAGTATGCCTCTTTGCAGACAACACAAAGATCTGCAACAGGGTTGATACACAAGGGTGTGGAAAGGATGAGAAAGGACTTGGCAAGATTGGAGGAATGGTCAAAAGCATGGCAACTTAAATTTAATGCAAAGAAGTGCAAAGTAATGCACCTGGGAAACAAAAGCCCAGGGGAAGAGTACAAAATTGGGACAGGGGTACTAACAACAACAAAAATGGAAAGGGACCTGGAGGTAGTCATATCAGATGATCTAAAGGTAAGCAAGCAATGTGAGAAGGCAGTAAGGATGGCTAGGGGGATACTGGGATGTATAGGAAGAGGCATCACCAGTAGAAAAAGGGAAGTTGTTATCCCTCTGTACAGACAATTAGTGAGACCCCATCTGGAGTACTGTGTGCAGTTCTGGAGACCCCATCTCCGCAAGGACATAGACAGGGTGGAGGCAGTCCAGAGGAGGGCAACTAAAATGGTGCAGGGTCTGCACCAGAAGCCATACGAAGACAGACTAAAGGAGCATAATATTTATACCCTCGAGGAAAGGAGGGAGAGGGAGGACATGATAGAAACTTTCAAGTATCTCAAGGGAATCGACAAAGTCCAAGAGGGGTAGCATCTTTCAGAAAAGGAGATGTGCAAGAACAAGGGAGCACAATTTGAAGATAGACGGGGGATGGCTCAGGGGCAACATGAAGAAGTGTTTTTTTCACAGAGAGGGTGGTGGACACATGGAACTGCCTTCCTGAGGAGGTCATGGGGTCAAAAACAGTGGGGAAATTCAAGAATGCATGGGACAGACATAAGGCAGTTCTGGTGGGGGTTTAGGAATGTAATCCCCCTGCAAATGGGGGTTCCCAGAAGTCTTCCAGGTGCTTGCAGGAATGCTCCAAGCCTGGAGGTGTTCGGCATCTAAGCTGTTTAAATGTGGTTCCAAGTGAGTGCTATTTCAGCCTCCACGTACTGGCTCTTTAAGAGATGTCTGCTTTGCAGACATAATTAATTTAGAAGGGGGATTGTGTGTTTCAATACCCGAGTCCCGCCCAGGCTGCTGTCAACTCGCTCCATTTCTGCCGTTGCTAAATGCGCAGAGGGAGCTCTTTCAAAAGGTGTAACAATCTGCCAGGAATTGTTTAGAGTAAGAATGAAAATACAGTTTGTCTAACCTGCTTTTCTTTGCAGTCTGAACTGTTTTTGCCTAGCCCTCCATTCTGGTTTTGAACTGCTGAACTGGACCAATCATTGTGGAGGGACCTTTAAAATGGAGCCTGCTGCTGGCAAATCAGAACTTGGACTCTCATTGTGGAGTCAGCCACCTATGTATTGTATAGCCAGTGCCTCTGGGAAATGTAGTTTGGACCTTGGCGCCTTTTTGCACCAACAGAGGGAGCCCTATTGTGAGTGACAGCCGAACCAGCCAACCGAACTGGGAGAAACTCAAAGGAAATGCCCAGCTCTGTTACTGGAAAGCTCAGATCAGTAGTGACAGTGTAGAGAGAAGGAGCCCTGCTTCTGATGCGGTGTGCAGTTCACGTGGGAAGCTTGTGGGAGGCCCTGAGGTTGGCCTGCAGCTGTTTGTAAATGCCAGTTCAGACTGAATCTGAGTTTTGAAGAGAAGGAAGCAGTGTGTAGAACCAGGCTTGCCCGTAAAAGATCGAAGATTTGCTGAAGTGTGATCAGCCTGTCGGGGACTGCTGATGCTGTGTGTGCTCCCAGGTAATTTGCAAGTGTTTGTGATTGGGATCGAGAAGCAGCTGCCTTGTATAGTACTTTCCTTTTACATATAAATGTACGTAGTGCTTGTGGGGGATCGCGTTGTTATTTCCCCTTTTTCTGTGAGCTGTGTGCTAAAGCTGGAAGCAGATCCCAGCTTGAGTTGGACTAAATCCACTTGCTATCAACTGCAGTTGGGTCCAGCCACAATGACCCTGTCTCTATACTTTGTTTTTCTGGCAATCCAGCTAGAACATCCTCCATCCAGCTTTCAGCTTTGGTATTGTGAGTACAAATCTGGGTATCTCCCTGCAGCCTTTTATTGATTACAAGTGTGTCTTCTGATTATTGCTGTTTCATTTCTTCACGAACTGAGCCCCAGGGCTCCGAATTACAATTTGTGTGTGCATGTGTTTTTCCATCAAAGGGCCCCAACCAACTGCACTGACCCTGGCTAGCCCCCAACTATCATGGGTCCCCAGAGAGTGACATTTTGGACCCTATATGCATGCACAGTACTGTGATTTGAATATTTCCAAACCAAATCAACCTGATTGCCCCCTCCTTGTTACTGCCCCTCTAGTAAATCAGATTTGTTGTTATTGAACTATATGTTGTCTGTGGTATCAGTACATGTAGAAAAAAGCATTGCACTGTGTTTGTGTATATTGCCTAACCTTGTTTTACAGGGGGTCCTCAGAGACGTGCTGCAAGACATCAGTCCTGAGGGCAAGTGTTACTGTATGTGTAAGAAGTGTGCAATTATGGGGTGGTGGGAAGGTAACTCCCGAGTATTGTGTGGGCCACTAATGGAAACAAAAGGGGGTCACAGTGTCCCAGAGGGCTGTATTTGAGCTAGTCTAACCACTATTAACCCTGACCTCTGGGTGGAGGCACCCGCCATTGGACCTAGGCCCTTCAACCTGTTAGTAGCTAAGCAGGCAGGGGTAGTAGCCCTTGGGATAGCACCACCTAGGGGTTACAGGAAGAAGTAGGCTGTTTGTCAACTAGGATATGCAGCTTATCCAATAGGGAGGGAAATGTGCAGACCGGGTGGGCCAAGCGGTCCATATCTGCTGTCAAAGTCTATGTTTCTATGTTTCCTTCACAGAGAAAGGCATGGTTATTAACTATCCTGATAAAAGTGGGGAGCTTGTCCACTCCCTTGCAGCAGGCAAGTTATCACTGTCCTAAAAGCAGGGGAACAGTAACCACTGACTCACAAAGAGCAGGATGGTTCCAGCTGACTGGATGTCTACCATCTCCATCCCCTACTCTATCTTCATAATGAATTACTGAAACCATGCCTCTCAATGACAAATCTGCATATGCATGCAGTTTTTATAAAATGAAACTATGACAAAATCCTTTTAGAAAACACCTGGCTGTTCCCCAATTATATCTAGTGCAGTGGGAAATGAATATTCTTTACAGTAGCTCTCTGGCATGAAGCCCGGACTGTCAGTTTAGAAGTCACTCATTCCACCCACAGCTGAAGCACTCCAAAGTAATTGATGGCTGTAATAGCCTCCTAGAAGGTTTGTGAGACCAAGACCAGACTGAGTGACGCAGATTCGATGTACACAGAATGATGGCTTCCCCTCCACCTTGCCATAAATGGTTTTGTGGTGCAATTCGGAGATGGGGGGGCCTCACTGTATTTTTACAGAGCGCTAAGACAGGAGCACTCACACAATTATGGTAATTTAAAGAATATTAAAGAAAAACATTTAAACAGTTCATTTACCCAGTTGAGATGCAACATCTTGTTTTCTATGGGGTCCTGCTTCTACTCATTGTCACATTTGGGATAAGTATAGTGCAAGGAGGACATGACTTGCTCAAGGATACACAGACAGTGGCTATGTGCAAATCTCCTGTTCACCAGTTAACTGCACGAACACTATGCTACACTGCCTTACTTGTCCAATTATCAAATTCTACTGAAGATGCAGAGCAGAACTTTTTAACAGGGATGGCAAAGAACTTTATGCAAATGTGGTTTAACTTATTCCACAGGATAAAGAAAGACAGCTCAAAGGGAGAACTGAACAGTGCAGTATTATCCACCATACCTAGGCATCCATCCCATAGTTCATAGAAATCTCGCACGCAGGAGTAAGGTGCCCCACCCAGACTTTTGCAACTACACAGTCTTCCCTCAAAAAGACAATGGATTTGGTTGGCACACTGATGCTGCCAACAAACCAAAGTCCAAAAAAGTAATAACCAATTAACACACTTCTTTATTCACTACAAGTAATCTACAGTAAAATGATGCAAGTGAAAAAGTGGGTGAGTTGCATCAATTTGAATAAAGCCATTCCTAGAAGAATCCACATTTCTGAAAAGGATCCCCTGCCCAATGATAACTTACCTACCAGTTTTGGATTATGACACTCCTTCCTCCAGATAGCTGCTTCTTTTGCTGCTAATAAACTTATGTCTCAACTGTCTTTTCACTGGCTTCTTGATCATGCCAGTTGATTGTGTTGAATAAAGTGGGATTGGATCAGTCTCCAGTGCTATCAACCCCTCACCTTTCCTTTCATACAGCATGACATTTATCAAATATAGTGCCCCTATAGTTAGTTGGTACAGCACTTCAATGTTAAATCTCAATGTTTCCACCTTAATAACTTTGGCATTATTCAATGAAATTGCCCACAAATTGGTATGTGCTGTCACTGTGTCAGTGTTGCAAGATGTGGAAAGTTTCGTGGCAGCAGAATTTACAATTTTCGAGATAGAACGTGGTAAAAAAATCCCCAAATGGACTTTTTTTCGCCATAGGTATTTTTTGCCCTCATCTACAGCACAAACAGAATGAACTTTTCCTCTGAAATTTTTAGGGACGATGGGGTACATGCCAAGGGTGTGCCTTTGGATGGTTTGGTGAAAAAATCTATTGTCATTTTTTAATTATTAAGATTTTTGTGACAGATGCAAGACAAGCTGTTTGAACGGTAAATAGCATTTACCTTTCGAACGGATTTACCGTTCGAACTTTACTGTTCGAACGGTAAATGGTATTTACCGTTTAAACATTAAATACCATTTACTGTTCAAACTTTTGTGTTCAGACACTAAATGGTATTTACTGTTTGAACTTTACAGTACGAATGGTAAATAACCATTTACCGTTCGAACAGTAAATAAACATTTTTCATTTCTTAACAAAAATATGGTTTGGAATTTTGGGCTGAAATTTTCAGGGTGCAAAGGGCATGCCTTACAGATGTGCCTCGTGGTGGTTCGGTGAAAAAATATTACTGCACCACATAGTTATAAGACTTTGAACATACATATGAACATACGAAGAAGCCAGCAGAAGAAGGCCATTTGGTCTATCACATCTGCTCATGTTGCGGGGTCCACAGCTTAACCTACTGTCCCTGCCCCCTCTGACCACTCCTCCCATCTTCCCTACCCATGACCCTTACCTTCCCCCTATACCTGTCCCAGCCTCTCTTAAAGCTGCCCACTGTCTTCATCGAGATTACTTCTTCTGGTAGCGCATTCCAAGTGTCCACCACCCTCTCTGTGAAGAAGGGCTTCCTGACCTCCCTCCTAAACCTCCCACCCTCCAGCTTAAGACTGTGCCTCTTCGTGTTATGATTGCCACTCAGCTTAAAGAGACTTTCCTTATCAACCTTATTTATCCCTTTCAAGCACTTGAAGGTCCTAATCATGTCTGCTCTCTCTCTCTCTCCTATCTTCCAGGGAGCACATGTTCGGTGCCCTCAACCTCTCCTCATATGGTTTACCCTGCTGACCAACTATCATCTTCGTAGCCCTCCTCTGGACCTTCTCCAGCAAGTTAATGTCCTTTTGAGGTGTGGGCACCAGTACTGAACTCCATACTCTAGATGTGGCCTTACCAGTGACCTGTACAAGGGCAGTATAACCTCCTCTCTCCTACTACTGATCCCCCTAGATATGCATCCCAGCATCTTGTTTGCCTTTGCTGCTGCTTTCCTGCACTGCGAGGAGTGCTTCAGGTCACTAGTAATCATCTCTCCCAGATCCTTCTCCTCCTCTGATGCAGATACTCATAGAATTGAGGTTTTCCATAGGACTGGAGGAGGGCAGATGTGATTCCCCTTCACAAAAGTGGGAGCAAGGCAGAAGCAGGAAACTACAGACCTGTTAGTTTAACCTCAGTGATAGGGAAAATGATGGAATCACTTCTGAAGGAAAGAATTGTCGAGTATCTAGAGGCCAGAGGGGCACAGGACCCTAGTCAGCATGGATTCACAGCGGTAAGGTCATGCCAGACAAATCTGATAGATTTCTTTGACTGGGTGACCAAAGTAGTAGATCAGGAGGGGCTATGGGCATGGCCTACCTAGACTTTTAGCAAGGCATTTGACACAGTCCCACACAAAAGATTAATATACAAGTTAGCCAGCCTGGGAGTGGGTCCCAAGATGACAGCCTGGGTAAAGAATTGGCTGGAGAATAGGACACAGAGAGTAATAGTAAATGGGTCCACTCAGAAGAAAGGAGGGTTACTAGTGGGTACCGAGGGTTCAGTATTAGGACCGTCCTCTTCAATGTCTTTATAGCTTGACATTGCGGAAGGACTGGAAGGAAAAGTATGTCTCTTTGCAGATGACACTAAGATCCGCAACAGAGTTGATGCACAGGGTGGGGTGGAAAGGATGAGAAGGGACTTGGCGAGCTTAGAGGAATGGTCAAATGTATGGCAGCTTAGATTCAATGCTAAGAAGTGCAAGGTAATGCACCTGGGAAACAAAAACCCAGTGGAAGAGTACACAATGGGGGGTGAGATACTAACAACAACAAAAATGGAAAGGGACCTGGGGGTAGTCATATCAGATGACCCAAAGGTGGGCAAGCAATGAGAGGGCAGCAAGGAGGGTTGGGGATACTGGGATGCATAGGAGAGGCATCACCAGTAGAAAACAGGAAGTTATTATCCTCTGTACAGACAGCTGGTGAGACCCCATCTGGAGTACTGTGTGCAGTTCTGGAGACCCACTCTGCAAAGACATAGACAGGATGGAAGCTGTCCATAGGATGACAACTAAAATGGTGCAGGGTCTGCACCAAGACATATGAAGAGAGACTTAAGGAGCTTAATATGTATAGCCTCGAGGAAAGGAGGGAGAGGGGGGACATGATAGAAACTTTCAAGTACCTCAAGGGAATCAACAAAGTCCAAGAGGGTAGCATCTTTCAAAAAAAGAGGTGTGCAAGAACAAGAGGGCACAATTTGAAGATAGAGGGGGGGCGGCTCAGAGGTAATTTAAGGAAGTATTTTTTCACAGAGAGGGTTGTGGATGCATGGAACGGCCTTCCGGAGGAGGTTGTGGAGTCAAAATCAGTGGTGGAATTCAAGCATGCATGGGACAGTCATAAGGCAATTCTGGGGGGTGGGGGTAAGAAGAAGTAGGCTGCTGGTTAACTAGGATCTGCAGCTTATCCAGTAGGTAGGGAAATGGGCAGACTGGGTGGGCCAAGCGGTCCTTATCTGCTGTCAAATTCTGTTTCTATGTTTCTATGGATAGCACTGTAATGGTCGGGATAACTTTTGGCAGCTATGTCTTGAAAACAGTTTCTGATATGGATTTTCTGCAATATGCAGCTTACTAAGCAGTTATGCATGTTTCCAACCCTTCTTTACAACTGCGGGAGACATTTTTATGAATGGGACTAAAATGCTTGTGATACTATGCCATTACGGACTGAGCACTCCACCAGGGGAGATGAGCGTTCATTACAATGTCTCTACACTTATGGATAGATGGTAGTGCAGGGCCCGTGGGTCCCTGTGCTTCCACATATGCATACCATTATGTGGTGATGGGAGATGAGGGTTAATCACAATATCTTTACAGTTTTGGATGGGCCCTGCACTCCCACATGAAAAACAGGGACAATTACAATATGCATGCATGGGAGCACAGGGCCTGGAAGGGGCCCTGTGGTCCTACAAAACACTATGGACTAATGACAGCGCAGGGCCCCCACAACCAAATAAGGGTAAGATTACACTTTCTAAAAAAAGTAAGGAAATTCATTGCAAAAAATGACGTTAATGCATCAGTTAGGATTGTTATTAAAGCCTCAAAAGCTGGGAAATTCATTGTTAGGGTTTCCAGCCCTAACTCCCTACCCCTACTCCCCCCAATCAGCAAAGGGACAAGACTACACAAGCAACCACAGACAGCCATAATCAGGTAAGACAAAAAACATACATTTTTTGCTGCAGATGGAAATCCACAATACTGGTGTATGCCTGGAATATCTTCCCAGTGTAGGTGATAGGGGCAAAAATGGTAACGGGATTCAAGAATGCATGGAGTAGGCATAAGGGGACCTTAGTGGTAAGGAAAGAGGGGGAGTCGAAGATCAAGTAGGGCCTGTGGTGTTACAAGAGGTAGGAAATTGGACGACTAGGTGGGTAAAGCAATCCTTTCAGCTCTTTTGTAGTCTCACGTAGCCATGGACACTGTAAAACATCCACACAATTGATGGGCCTACCCTTCTGCATCTGCAGGTGTAATACTTACACACTGACCTCTGGGTATAGAAGTGCAGATGCCACAAAATCTATGATAAGAAAAGTGCAGCAGTACTTCTGTCTGCAGAAGCAAAGTCCCCTGAGGTTCCTGTGTCTCTTCAGAGATTTTTTATATGCAAGGGGGCTGCTGTTCTGAAGCCAGAAGTTGGTGTATGTCTTGCACCTCTGGCTGAAGAGACACGGGACCCTCTTTGCTACAGAAAGGCTGGCCACATAGGGACATAGAGAAAAGCAGTCTTGCAATTTGGCTATGGTAGGTTTGTATCTGGCTGGAGGAACCTGTGCTTCTGTATACAGAAGCAGTGTGGTGATTTCAGTATAGAAACACAGAAACAAATAATTTGATGGCAGATAAGGACTGCTTTGCCCACCTAGCCTGCCATTGTCCTACCTACTGTAACACCACAGACCCTACTTGATCTCTGGCTCCCCCCCACCCTTTCCTTACCACTAAGGGTCCCTTATGCCAACCCCATGTATTAATGAATCCTGCTACCATTTTTGGCCCCACCATGTATGCCGGGAGAATGTTCCAGGCATCCACCAGTATCGTAAATTCCTATCTGCAGCAACAAGTGAGTGTGTATATTTTGTAGTTTACATGTCGCAGATACAAATCGACGAAGGTAGCACATTAGTGCTACTGCATTTGTGTCTCTGGAAACAGCTGTATGTTGTTTGTCTTACCTGATGATGGCTGTCTGTGGTTGCTTGTGTGGTCTTGTCCTTTTGCTGCTTTGGGGGTGGGGTTGTGGAGTTAGGGTTGGATACCCTAACATCAAATTTCCCAGCTTTTGATGCTTTAATAACAACCCTAACTGATGCATTAATGTAGTTTTTTGCTATGAATATATGTATTATATATATATGCAAAATCACACATACCCCGGTAATGCAAAGCATCATGGGATATATATGCAAATCACCATGAACATTTAGGTTGGTTCTGCTTTGAGCAGAAATGAATGGTATCAAAGGTCCTCACACATAATCTGCAGTCTTGAATCCTGTGTAGGACAAAACACAAGTCTGTGTCTTCTGTTCTCAGTCTTTGCAGACTGTCTGAGAGGCCCTTTCGCACCATGCATTCCTGCTTAAAGCAGAACCAGCCTAAATTTTTATAGTGATGAAATTGTCATGGTAATTTTCATATACCTCCCATGAGGCTAAGCTTTATGGGGGTATGTGTGATTTTATATTTCTTTGAATCTCGCCTTTGTTGCCAATTCCCTTTTGGGTAACCCTTGCCTCAGTGTTTTTATGCTGTGGTGCTTTGTCTTTGTTGATGAAAGATATACATTTCATGGCCAAAAACTATGGTAATACATGTGTTAGGGTTTTAAAAACATCAAAAGTAAGGAGATTCAATGTTTTTAACTCTAACTCTGCCCACCCGATTCACCATCCCCGTGAACTCCATCAAACTGAATTCTAAAGCACGGTAGAGATCTAGTCCCAAAGGGCCCTGCAGGAAGCAACTAAATCTCCTTACTTTCTTCTAAATTAGAACTTTGTAACTTATTTTGCACAGGGCCCAAGAGGTCCTGCATGAAGCAGGATGGTGCAGGGCCATTTGGGCTTCTCTGGTGTTACACAAAACAGGACCCGAGTCAAGGTCGAAAGGCCCTTTGTTCCCTGAGTGAAGCAGAACACTCAGGGCTCTAAGCAGGACCTGAGTTCTTTCTTGCTTTATGCAAGACCCTTTGGGATTGGGATCTGGATAATGCTTTGACACTTAAATGGGTGAATTCACAGGGTTGGTGCATTGGGGGGTTGGTGGAGTTAGGGTTCAAAAAAACCCTAACATCAGATTTCTCACTTTTGGCATTTTAAAAACCCTAACTTGTGCATCACTGTCGTTTCCCCCCCCCCCCAAGACTTTCTTGTCTTTTTGAGATAGCCATAGTACCTTAGTGCATGCAGTGTGCAGGGTCCAAAACAACTTAGCATGATTCAGTAAAAGTCTTAACTTGGTTCATGCAAAGCAGGATGTGAAAACCAGTTAGTAAGTCCTAACTTGCTTAGCGCAGGACCTGTAAGCTATAGCACAAAGCAGGGCACACAGGGCCCTGTGCAAAACACAAGCACTGTACCTTGCTTTGGACAGGACCCTTTGGGCCATGCACTAAGTATGCATGAGTCTTAACATGTATTATGGTTTTGAACATTTTCTACTTTAAACATCTTGTTAATTTTTCTCAATTACTTTTTTTTTTTTCTGTCAAAAACAAAATCCAGAAATGTGCCTACTGCTCCTGAACTAAGTTTCCTTTTGGCTTTTTTTTTTTTACTTTTAGCCATATCATAGCCATTTGTACCCCTAATTTTCTGGGTGGCCATACCACTACCCAAGTTCATAAACACATAACTGTCATTATGCTGATGCACCCTAAAATGTACTTTTGGGAGTGAACCCACAAAACACATTTTGGAGCATAGTAACAAAATGATACTTTCAGTAAGTGTTCATGAGGTAGGGTGGTGATATGGTGAGCCAGCAAATCTGGGGTTGATTGGAAGCCAAATGGCCAAGTTATGGCCCAAACTTAGAAAATGCCCCCCAAAAGACTAAGTCTGAAACATTTTCGACATCAGGGGACAGAGAAGTAGCGACTAGGGACAGAGGTAGGTGCCAGTGGGAAGAGGGAGAATTTTGGCTGGATGCTGAGGGTGGACAACGGTGGGGGTGATTTTTAAAAAATTGGTGGGTATACCAGTGGTAGGAGGGGGCACCCACCACCAGTGATACAGTTTTATTAATGGCTGATTTGGTGGGAGAGGATATCGGTGGGGAGATTTGGCTCCTGCTGCCAGTAATGGCAAAACAGGGAAAACATATAATCAGGTAGGAGGGGGAATACCAGCAGCGGGATGAGGCCCCAATGCCAATAATATAAATAAGCTTAACAGCTTGTTGGGTGGGAGGAGGGGAACCCACTACGGGATTAGACATCCGCCACTGGTCAATTTGAAAATAAAAAAAGCTGATTATGCAGCAATGGGGATACCAGCGGTGGGATCTGGTTCCTGGAACTGGTAAGTTTAACAGCGAGTGATGAAAACAGTATTTTTATCATTTTTGTCACTCGTTGGTAAACTTACCATTTTTACAAACAACACATTAAATCCCACTGTCACAAAGAACACTGGGGGTTTTAATTTTTAAATAATTTCAAAACTAAACATTTTTTAATTAAAGACACTACAAACTTGAAAGTTTCAGGTTTCAGCTGATAGTCATTTGTGAGCTACAGTTGAGTAAAAAAAAACTTAATTTGGATATTTTTATGAATTTTCAGCATTCTAGAACTTTTAAACCACTTAACCGATCATGACCTCATTTTCAGGATCTGTAGAGTCTTGGCTGCAGAATGTGCCTGTCAAATATATAAGTGATTCCATCCAGAAACAGCTGCGTTTTGAATAATAATAATAATAAACTTTATTTGTAGGCCGCCTTTCAAATACCAAGGCACCTAACAAGTTTAAAATCACCAAACAAGCATCTCAACAACATATAATATATGCAATATAATTAACAATATCAAACAGCTACTCACCAAATGCTTGGTGCCATAGAAAGGTTTTCAGCACTTGCTTAAAATCCACCACAGCTGTGCACTCCCGTAACCGACGGGGTAGAGAATTCCAAAGGGCTGGGGCTGCAAGCATAAAAGCTCTAGCCGCAGAAGATTTCAAACACACCCTCGGAATCTCCAGCAACCCCTCGTCGGCTGAAAGGAGCAACCGTTCAGGACAGTAAGGGACCAGGAACTCTTTCAGGTAGTCTGGACCCTGTCCATGTAGGGCTTTAAAGGTCAGAAGACCGACCTTAAAGGTGATCCACCACTGAACTGGCACCAAGTGCAGTTCACGTAGAACTGGCGAAATATGATAGAACCAAGCTCACCCCGTCAGAAACTGGGCAGCTGCGTTCTGCACTAGCAGCAGGCGATGGATTTCAACCCCTGGTAGCCCTAGGTACAGGGAATTGCAAAAATCTAAGCGTGAGGACACAAAGGCGTGGATCAAAGTGGGAAGGTCGCCAGACAGAACAAGGTGCTTAATCCTGGCAATATTCCTTAGATGGTAAAAGGAAGATTTCACGACAGCCGACACCAGAGAATGCAGGGTCAGCCCTTTGTCAAATACTATCCCCAGGTTTCGCACCTGTTCAGAGGTTGGGAGAGTTAAGCCCCCAAGGAAAAGTCCAGAGGGCGAACCCACCCCCAACCCACTAGCCGGCGACCCTGATCCACAACCAGCACCTCAGTCTTACCCGAGTTCAACCTCAACTAACTTAAATCCATCCACTCCTGGATTTCTGTGAGACAGCTATTAAAGACCGAGACAGCTCCATCCTGATTGGGTGCAAAAGAAAGGTACAGCTGGATAGAGGGATTGAAGTTGCAATATTAGGGGTTTAAGATAGAAATGCATTTATAACACTGACTGGAGGGGCACTACCGTGCCCTAATAATACTATGTTAATGCATCTATTAGGGTTAAAGCACAAAACATAGATACTAGAGAAAACAAGCGTGTCCGGGAACCCCAGTTGTAACCATGTGAGCCTGTAACTCAGTGGTTAAAGCACCAGGATGGTGTTGTAGGGGCCTGGGTTCAATTCCCAGTAGGTAACATTATTTCTTTCTCACTACAATTTGTGAGCATAAAACATAAATAGTAGCGAACTACAAAGTTAGGGAAAATAGACCATTGAGGCTTGGTGAATCTGTGGTGTGCTGTTTCTCAGGGTTTGACCAATCATGCCAGGCAGCATTGACATAACACTAATTTTGACATGCTCTGTCCAAGCATTACTGTGTCAGTATTTTTCTTTGACTGAGAAGACACTGCTGAAGTTAGGGTAATGTCAGCACTGTGTTGAGATCGTTCAAACCCAAAGAACAGAACACTACAGATTCACCAAGGCTTGAGGGACTTTTTCTTCCTAAATTTTTATTTTGCTGTTTTTTATAGTTCGTGCTTCAGTCCTAACAGATGCATTACCATAGCTTTTTTGCAAATGTTCTCCTCACATTTTGAAAAAGGTACAGTATACAACAACTGACAACTTTAACTGGGTGCCCTGAATGAAGCAGCAGACCTGTCAGGTGCAGCATTACACCTGTAGTTTACTTTGCACAAGGTTTTGTGGGCCCTGAACAAAGTGGCAGACTCGTCAGACACAGTGGCACACCTGTAGTTCACTTTGCACAGGGTTCTGTGGGCCCTGAATGAAACAGCAGACCTGGCAGATATAGTACCAAACTTGTTTACTTTACATGGGGTTCTGTGGGCCCTGTATGAAGCAGCAGGCCCGTCAGGCACAGTGCTACACCTGTAGCTTACTTTCCATGTGGTTTTGTGGGCCCTGTATGAAGCAGCAGACCTGGCAGATATAGTACCAAACTTGTAGTTTACTTTACATGGGGTTCTGTGGGCCCTGAATGAAACAGGAGATCTGTCTGACACAATGCCACACCTTTAGTTTACTTTGCATGGGGTTCTATGGGCCCTGTATGAAGCAGCAGACCCGTCAGACACAGTGCCACACCTGTAGTTTACTTTGCACAGGGTTATGTGGGCCCTGTATGAAGCAGCAGACCTCTCAGGCACAGCGCCAAACCTGTAGTTTACTTTGCATGGGGTTCTGTGGGTCCTGTACGAAGAAGCAGACCTGCCAGGCACAGTACCACACCTGTAGTTTACTTTGCATGGGGTTCTGTGGGCCCTGTATGAAGCAGCAGACCTGGCAAGTACAGTGCCACACCTGTAGTTTACTTTGCACAGAGTTCTGTGGACCCTGTATGAAGCAGCAGATCTGGCAGGTACAATGCCACACCTGTAGTTTACTTTGCATGGGGTTCTGTGGGCCCTGTATGAAGCAGCAGACCTGGCAGGTACAGTGCCACACCTGTAGTTTACTTTGCATGGGGTTCTGTGAACCCTGAATGGAGCAACAGACCTGTCAGACACAGTGCCACACTTTTAGATTACTTTGCATGGGGTTCTGTGGGCCCTCTGTGAAGTAGCAGACTTGTCAGCCACAGTGCAACACCTGCAATTTACTTTGCACAGGGTTCTGCGGGCCCTGTATGAAGCAGCAGACCCATCAGGCACAGTGCTACACCTGTAGTTTACTTTGCTTGGGGTTCTGTGGGCCCTGTATGAAGCAGCAGACCTGTCAGGCACAGTGCTACACCTGTAGTTTACTTTGCTTGGGGTTCTGTGGGCCCTGTATGAAGCAGCAGACCCATCAGGCACAGTGCTACACCTGTAGTTTACTTTGCTTCGGGTTCTGTGGGCCCTGTATGAAGCAGCAGACCCATCGGGCACAGTTCCACACCTGTCGTTTACTGCGCATGGGGTCAGGGCCCTGTATGAAGCAGCAGACCCATCGGGCACAGTTCCACACCTGTCGTTTACTGCGCATGGGGTTCTGTGGGCCCTGTATGAAGCAGCAGACCCATCAGGCACAGTTCCACACATTGTCGTTCACTGCGCATGAGGTTCTGTGGGCCCTGTATTAAGCAGCAGACCTGTCAGGCATAGTGCCACACTTTTAGCTTACTTTGCATGGGGTTCTGTGGGCCCTGAATGAAACAGCACACCTGTCAGGCACAGCGCCACACTTGTAGTTTACTTTACACAGGGTTATGTGGGCCCTGTATGAAGCAGCAGACCTGGTAGGTAAAGTGCCACACCTGCACTGTGTCAGTATTTTACTTTGTCTGAGAAGACACTGCTCAAGTTAGGTTTAATGTCAACACCGTGTAAAGATCGTTCAAACCTCAGGAACAGTCCACCCCAGATTCACCAAGATTTGAGGGACTTTATTCCACCTAAATTTTTATTTGACTGTTTTTTATATTATGTGCTTCAGTCCTAACAGATGCATTACCATTTTTTTTGGCAAATTGCCTCCTTACATTTTAAAAAAGGTACAATATACAGTATAACAACTGACACTTTTAGCTGGGTGCCCTGTATGAAGCAGCAGACCCATCAGCTGCAGAATTACACCTGTAGTTAACTTTGCACAAGGTTCTGTGGGCCCTGTTCGAAGCAACAGACCTCTCAGGCACAGCACCAAATGTGTAGTTTACTTTGCATGGGGTTCTGTGGGCCCTGCATGAAGCAACAGACCAGTCAGGCACAGTGCCAGACCTTTAGTTTACTTTGCACAAGGTTCTGTGGGCCCTGTACAAAGCAGCAGACCTCTCAGCCACAGCGCACAATGTGTAGTTTACTTTGCATGGGGTTCTGTAGCCCCTGCATGAAGCAGTAGATTCATTAGGCACAGCGCCACACCTCTAGTTTACTTTGCACAGGGTTCTGTGGGCCGTGTACAAAGCAGCAGACCTCTCAGGCACAGCGCCATGTGGTTTTGTGGGCCCTGTATGAAGCAGCAGACCTGGCAGATATAGTACCAAACTTGTAGTTTACTTTGCATGGAGTTCTGTGGGCCTTGTATGAAGCAGCAGACCAGTCAGGCACAGTGCCACACCTATAGTTTACTTTGCATGGGGTTCTGTGGGCCCTATATGAAGCAGCAGACCCTTTAGGCACAGTGCCACACCTGTAGTTTACTTTGCCATGGGTTCTGTGGGCCATGTATGAAGCAGCAGACCTCTCAGGCACAGTGCCAAAGCAGTAGTTTACTTTGCATGGAGTTTTGTGGGCCCTGTATGAAGCAGCAGACCTCTCAGGCACAGTGCCAAAGCAGTAGTTTACTTTGCATGGGGTTGTGTGGGCCCTGCATGAAGCAGTAGATTCGTCAGGCACAGCACCACACCTGTAGTTTACTTTGCACAGGGTTCTGTGGGCCGTGTACGAAGCAGCAGACCTCTCAGGCACTGCGCCAAACCTGTAGTTTACTTTGCATGGGGTTCTGTGGGCCCTATATGAAGCAGCAGACCTTTTTGGCATAGTGCCACACCTGTAGTTTACTTTGCCATGGGTTTTGTGGGCCATGTGTGAAATAGCAGAACTATCAGGCACAGCACTAGGCAAGGCAAGGCAAAATTTATTTAAAAGACGCCCAATCCCGGAGGCTCTGGGCGCCGTACAAATTTTTAAAACAAACATTTAAACATAATAAATATACAATTTATACACAATAAAATACAGAATCTAGTAAAATCAAAAACATTACCATAAATGTCCATCTAGACATCAAATGCTTTAGAAAAAAGAAAAGTCTTCAACTGGGCCTTAAAATATCTACTGAGGGGGCTTCCCTGACCATGACTGGCAAAGAATTCCACAGAACAGGAGCCGCGGTGCTAAACGCTCTATCAACAGCGGATTTTAGCCTAGTTCTGGAAATGGCCAGGAAGCCACCGCTAGAGGAGCGAAGAGGGTGTGAGGAGAGGGCAGGTAACAGAAGGTCTGACAGGTAACCAGGACCCAGCCCGTGTAGGGCCTTATAGGTGAGAAGACCCACCTTAAAGAGGACTCTCCACCTGACTGGCAGCCAGTGCAGTTCGCATAAGACCGGTGTGATATGGCAAGACTTTTGCTGCCCAGCCAACAACTGGGCAGCTGCCTTTTGCACCAGCTGCAGTCTGCAGAGAGATCCTCCTGTGACCCCGAGATAGAGCGCGTTACAGTAATCAAGCCTTGATGTGACTAAGGCATGTATCAAGGTAGGGAGGTCCAGAGGCGGAACAAGGGGCTTAATCCTGGCAATGTTTCTGAGATGGTAGAAACAGGAATGAACCGTGGACGATATTTGAGCCTCCATGGTTAAGTCCCTGTCCAGAATCACTCCCAGATTTCGCACCCAAGAGGAGGCCTTCAATGACACAGTTCCAAGAACAAGCCCAGTTTCTGTGTCAGAGGCCATCCTATCACAGACTCTGTTCGACTCCACTACTAATACCTCCGTCTTATCGGGGTTAAGCCGCAACCAGCTGGAGGCCATCCAGTCGTTAATTTTGGCCAGACAGATGTTTAGCACATCCACTGCATTGTTCCTGGGGCAAAGGAAGATATAGCTGAGTATCATCAGCATGGCAATGAAAACTCAAACCATACTTCCTAATGATCCCACCCAGAGGCAGCATGTACACTGCGAACAACATTGGGGCCAGTACCGATCCTTGAGGAACTCCGCAAAAAAGGAGACTGGGTATAGATGAGGAATTTCCTATCATAACCCATTGCCTCCTGTTGGTAAGAAAGGACTCAAACCATTTGATGACAATACCGGTGAGTCCGCATAGATCCCTAAGGCGGACGAGCAACACACAATGGTCCATAGTGTCAAATGCTGAGGAGAGATCAAGGAGAACAAGAATTGTCTTGTCTCCCTGATCTCTAGCCCTGAGGAGATCATTCCACACCCGAACAAGTGCAGTTTCAGTGCTATGTCTGGCACGAAAAGCCGACTGGAAGGGTTCATACAACTCATGAGATACGAGGTGCTCTTCCAACTGAAGCGCTACCACCTTCTCAACAACCTTTCCCAAAAATGGAAGGTTGGAGATTGGACGGTAATTTGCCTTGATCTCTGGGTCCAAAGATGGCTTCTTTAAGAGGGGTCTCACCAGAGCCTCCTTCAAGGCATCCGGAAAGACACCCTCAGAAAGGGAACACCGTACAATCAAGGCAAACACCGGGCCAACAGAGTCAACACATCTTATTAAAAAACGTGTTGGCACCTGGTCCAGTTCACAAAAGGTATGCTTCATATTGGTTGCTACCTCGATAACCTCACTAACCTCCACTGGTCTAAACTCTCCCCAACCAGATGGAGTGCACTCAGAACACATCAGGTGATCACTGCCAGCTGTAACATTGCTGGCTGAAGAAGCCACCCACCGGATCGAGGACACCCTGTCCGAAAAGAACCGAGCGAATTCCTCACAATCTGTATTGGAAAAAACCCTCCTGGGCTGTAGACAGGCAGGATGTAAAAGCCTATCCACAGTCTGGAAAAGAGAGGTCGGTTGGTTCTTCCTGGCAGCAATCTCCCTGGACAAAAACACTGTCTTCTTGCAGTTGATTGCCTCCTGGTACACACCATAGTGGGCACGCAGGACCAGTTTATCTGCTTCCAGACGGGATCTCCTCCAGCAGTGCTCCAATCTCCAACCCATCTTCTTCATCTCCCTGAGCTCACCATCAAACCATGGTGACCTCAGGTACGAAGTTCTGGGTCGTACAGGACGGGTGTGAGGGAGTTAATGGTGTCGGATAACACCCTATTATAGGTGTCAACCCCGACAGCAACACCTCCCACACATGCATCACCCACGCTAGACAATTTCGCTGCCGTCAAAAAACCCTCAGGGGTCAAACCCCATAAAGGGCGACAGCTAATCATCTCAACAGGGGAAGGGCTTATGGTGGGAGCCCCAAGCGTGAACTGCACCGTGCAATGATCGGACCAGAGGACCGGATTGATCCTGAGATCACTAATCTCAAGTCCCAGTGAGAACACCAGGTCCAACATGTGGCCATCCCGATGAGTCGATGCAGTGACAGCCTGCATCAAACCTAAGGAGGACATAGTCTGAGAAAACTCATAGCTGTATCTATGATTCACGTCGTCGAACCAAACATTGAAATCCCCCAGAAAAACACATCTGGGGATTCCAACGTTCCGTTGGCAACGAAATCTGCGATCTCCTGCAGGAAATCTCCCATCGGCCCAGAAGGGCGATAGATGAGAAAAATCCTGCAGCCCGCATCAGGTCCTCCACGGATGGCCACACATTCAAAGGAACCCTGGGTTCTCACCGGTTGCATGGTGAAGGTCAGACTGGATCTAAAACAGATAGCTACACAGCCACCCCAGCATTCCACTCAGGGCAGTGACCACGGTATACCAGGAGGGACTACGACCTTGAAGAAGCCAGACCTGCACCATCTCCCACCCAAGTTTCCGTGGCTTTAAGCCAGATCGACCGAAGAAATCAAGGCAGCAATAATTGCTGTCTTATTTCTAATCGATCTAACATTACAAGCCTGCCGTCAGGATTTGGGGGTGGTGCAGAGCCACAGGTTACCCTGGCCACTGACTGGTGGACTCCTGGGGATGGGCACCAACCACGCCTGGCCTCTCCCATGTGTCCGCCGCGGCAACCCAGCGCCTTCTGGGCCTGACAACCTCAATCCTCCCACCACCCATACATGGGTTGTTCGACAATGCACGACCAACACCATCCCTTCCAATCCCTACCTCCCAGCAACGTCTAATAGTGGTATCTGAAACTGGGAGGGGGATAAAAGGGCGTAGGTCCCGCAGCATCAAACTATCATAAATAATTCTAGCCCTCCTTTAGTCCTCCCATATAGCTCACATACATCTAAGGCACAAATAATTCTTAACTATAGAAATTTAAACAACAAACTATTTAAGCCTAAAAATATCCCGTCTAGCCTATTCAGTCATCAAACATATATTGCTGACATCTAAAATCATAGCAAAACTGCTAACAATAGTGCCCTCAAATTAGCTAATTCTCAACCTCGATGGTGGTATACAGCAATAAACTGTTTAGCTGTAGCATTACTTTTAAAAGGCACACAATAAAAACATAACCTTTTCTCCTGTGTCAACTAAACATTTTCGATACCGAGTGGCGCTTGCGCTACTCAACCTTCGGTTTCATGAAATGCATGCAGCAATTTAAGGAAGATAAAATCCCCACCTCAGGACAACACAGGTCCTAGCTTCCCAAGTCACTTCTGGCAAGATAGAAAATGCACAGACCTGCTGCACAGCCTCTCATGCTGTGCAGAGTCGTGCAGTCCAGGAAGCACTTCAAACAGACGTCCAGCAATACAAGAGGCTTACTTCCTCCAAAACTTTCGGTAATCCCAACCGCCAACGAGTGGCGACACAGTTCTCAGAAAGATAGAACACACTCTAACTAGCTGCTTGCGAGCGGTGCAGCAATTTAAGGAAGATAAAATTCCCGCCTCAGGACACACAGGTCCTAACTCCCCCCAAGTCACTTCTGGCAAGATAGAAAATGCACAGACCTGCTGCACAGCCTCTCACACTGTGCAGGTCGTGCAGTCCAGGAAGCACTTCAGACAGACGTCCAGCAATACAAGGGGCTTACTTCCTCCAAAACTTTCGGTAATCCCAACCACCAACGATCGGCGACACAGTTCTCAGAAACTTAGAACACACTCTAACTCTACACTACACCTGTAGTTTACTTTGCATGGGGTTCTGTGGGCCCTGTATGAAGCAGCAAACCTCTCAGGCACAGCGCCAAAGCAGTAGTTTACTTTGCATGGGGTTATGTGGGCCCTGCAAGAAGCAGCAGGCCCGTCTGGCACAGTGACAAACCTGTGTGTAACCCCTAGATGGCGCTATCCCAGGGGCTACTACCCCTGCCTGATTTGCCACTAACAGGTTGAGGGGCCTGGATCCAATGGCGGGTGCCTCCACCCAGAGGTCAGGGTTTGCAATAGTTAAACTAACTTGGTCACAGCCCTCTGGGACACTGCAACCTTTCTTCCCACTGAGTGGCCCACACAATATATCAGAATTACCTTCACAGTATACACTTACCCCAGGTCTGGTTCCGCACTGGGACCTCCTGTGAAATGAGATACAGTGCAACAATCACAGTACAGTACTTTAACATAGACAATACTCAGGCAGTATAAGTTTGCTGAAACAAGCAGCTCTGATTTATTTAGGGGATATAACAAGGACAGGGGAAATCAGGTTAATCAAGCTTATCACTCTAATAAATCCTACCTATGGCTCTGTGCACAAAGCCTATCCTATCAGTTACTGTCCCTGAATTTCCAAGCCCTGAGTGGCTAGTCCAAACCGTGGCAGCTGGTAGGGCCCCTTCACACAGAAAAGGAGAATTAAACAGTCAGCAGTACAGTAATTCCATTTGGATTTAATGTGGCAATTCAACAGGAGCAACCCTGAATTAGTACTCACGACCTCCAAATAAGATAGGGTCCTTCAATGTCAGCAGAGCTCACTTGAGGTACACAAACCTCTTCACACATCCATATAAAAGAAAGCACTATACCAGGCAGGCTGCATCTGTATCCCGATCGCAATTACTGCACAATACCGGGAGACACACAGCAGATTCAGTTCCTGACAGACCGAGTGCAATTTTCAGCAATTCTTCCAGTCTTCTACAGGGTGAGCCTGGTTTCTACTCTTCAGAGATCCTTTGATTCTTTTCACAGGACAGATTCAGTCTAACAAGCTGTTACACAAGCTGCAGACCGAACTCTGGGCCTTACACCGTTTTTGACTAAAACTGCACACTGAAAAAGCACAGGGCTCCTTCCTTCTTCACTGCCAAAGCTCAACTGAAACTCAACCACAAAACCGGGCACTTCCTTTGAGTTCCTCCCAGTTCTTGACTGGATTGGCTGTCACTCACAATAGACTGCTGCTGTTGGTCCAAAAAGGCACTGAAGTCTAAACTACATCTCCCAGAGTCACTGCCCATACAATCCTCTTGTGGCTGGCTCAGATTATGAGTCAAGTTCTGATTAGTCAAGGCACCATTTAGAGCTAGCTTACCCCACTGATTGGTCCAGTTCAGCAGTTCAAAACTAGAATGGGAACTAGCAGACACAGTTCTGACTGCAAAGAAAGCAGGTTAGACAAACTGTAATTTCATTATTACTCAAATAATTTCTGGCAAACAGTTACATCTTTCAGATAGGTTCCCTTTGCACTCCTAGTGACTGCAAAATGAAGTGAATTGGCAGCAGCTCGAGTGGTACTCAGAGAAGCACACAGTCCCCCATACAAACTAATTATGTCTGCAAGCAGACAGCTCTTAAGAGACAGTACCAGAGGCTCTAAAAACACTCACTGATAAATGGCTTAAATGCCAAAACACCATTCAGGCTTGGAGCATTCAAACAAGCTCCTGGAAGTCTTTTGGGAACCCCCATTTGCAGGGGTTACACCTTCCTAGCCTGGGAAAGCTTGACGTCAGCGTCAAGCAAGTACCCATAAGTTTCAACTGCAACCATATACATTTGCATTAGGCTGCACATGTAATCATCAGTCAATATATCATTTTACCAAGAACACATTTCTGAAACATTGCAGTCGTCACTCTTTACACAGTATTACATACACATTGTACCATAACTCAAGTTATTACCTCTTGTACATGAAACCTGAAGAGAGGGGGCCCTTCCCTATCAGTTACCTTGGGGCTGGACGGGGCAAGGGCACCATACTTAGAGGGCAACACAAGAAACTTGGAGTTAGCACTGATGCTCAGTTTGGGCAATGAGCTCGGGGACACATACACTCCTTTATGGACAACATTGAGAGGCAAGTCCACAGGCCTCCCAAGTGAATCATAACTGAGGTGCACCACAGGCTTTACAGCTCGACCAGTCTTTCTAGGGGAACTGTTATAGTCTCTGCACTCTGAGCCTCATTTTCAGCATTGTCCTCACTTGTCAGGAGTCTCCATGGGGGTAGGAGGCTAGAACTTGGGGCACTTTCAGCTCCAGGAGTTACAGTTTCTGAGTCCACAACATTTGGCTCGATGGAGAGCATTCGGACACTGGCAGTGGACTGTCAGGGCACTCAAAATACTCTTCTTGCTCGGTGTATCACCAGTCTGCCCCAATCTATCATTTCCTCCCTGAAAGCTCAAACAGTTCAACCATGCACAATGATTCCATTTCATCTGATCTGATGCTTTGCACTTCACTTTCTGGGAGCATTGGCTCAGGGAGAAGCTGGGGCTTAGACAGTCCAGAAGGCCCAGCTTTGTCTCCAGTATTGACTAGGGATTGCCCGAAACAATTGACTCAGTTCGTAAGAAGGATAGTATTCAAAGTCACTCTCACTTTCTTCCGATATGGACTGACAGTCATGCTCAACTGGGACTTGTGGAGGAACACTTTAACTTGCTTCTGTAGGTGCAGACTTTCTTGATCTTTTCTTAGCAGCAGCTCTAGTCACTGGTCCAGAGGGGCATCTTCTAGGGCTCAGACTCAATTAAGATTTGTCCAATGGGCAGTAAATGATTTCTATGCATTGTTTTTACATCTTTGAATTATTCTCAGGCCTTACTTTGTACACTGGCAGATCATCTAGTTTGCCCACTACAATGTGAGGAGATGGTGCCATCTGTCAGCAATCTTGTGCTTGCCATGCAATCCCAGATTTCTTAGCACCCGATCTCCCTCCTGAGTTCCTGTGCTTTCACCTTTTTATCATACCTTTCTTTGTTGGCCAGATTTCTTTGGCAGCCATGGTTTGAGCAGTTGGTACGCATGAGTTAGCTGGGCTTTAACTTTTGCACATACTGTAAATAGTTGTCAGCTTGAACCCCTATCAGAGAGACCTCTAAAACACACATCTACTGGTAGTCGAGCTTCTCTTCCAAAACATCAGGCGGTGGGGAGAATCCAGTGGCATCACTTTTGGTGCAGTTATAAGCATGTACCAGGGTGCTAATTTGTTGGCTCCATCTAGGCTTGTCCTTTGGGTGCAGAGGTGCCTAGCATATCTAGCAAAGTGCGGTTGAAACGTTCAGGCTGTGGGTCCCCTGGGGTGGTAAGGAGTGGTTCTGGACTTTGAACTCCCACAGAGAAAGCATCTCTTTGATCAGACGACTCTCAAAGTCTCTCCTTGATCAGAATGGATTCTTTGTGGAGCCCCATAGTGAACAAAAAGTTTTCTACAAGTACTTTGGCCACAGTGGATGCTTTCTGGTCTTTGGTGGGGAAAGCTTGGGCATATCTCGTGAAATGGTCAGTGACCACCAGCACATTACTGATATTTCTTTGATCTGACTCCAAACTTAGAAAATCAATACAGACCAGCTCCATGGGTGCACTGGTGGTGATGTTAACAAGGGGGGCAGCCCTCTGGGGCAAAGCTTTCCTCTGTAAGCAGCGACTACAAGTTCGAATGTGTTGCTCCACATCAGCCCCCATCTTAGGCCAATAGAATCTGATCTCACCAAGTCAAGTGTTCTGTCTATACCAAGGTGCCCCATGTGGTTGTGCAAGGACCTCAGTACTGAGTCTCGAAGGCAGTGGGCAGCACTAGTTGTTGTTTGTCTACTTGTCCCCTCTGTCTACTGTTTCTCTGTATAACAGTTTATTGATCAGTTTCAACTTAGGACCTTCTTTGTATAACAGTGCAGTTCTCAAATCAGTGGAGTAATTTGGACACATCTTTTCCTGCATAGAGGGCTTCTAAAGCTGCTTTGATCATGGGATCGCGGGATTGAGCCCGCCCGAATACTGTCATTGTCCAGCTGAGGCAGTGCAATGTCATTGCAGAAAAGTGGCATAAGCAGCAGGTATGCAATTCTCAGAGGCTCCAAGCAATCCACCATGCAGTCCACTGCGTCCGCGTGACATTTGTTCCTCCCTGTCAAACTTCCGCAGAGTGCCGAATGTCAGGTTCTGCCAATCGGACCCAATCATTCTGGGGAACAGGCCTCCGGAGAAGCATCAGCATCTATGTGGTTCAAACCTGCTCGGTATTCGGAGCATAGTCATATGTAGATAATGCAGAAAGCCACCTATGGCCAGTGGCATCCAACTTAGCTGAGGTCTGCACATAGGTCAAGGGATTATTGTCAGTTTTACTAGTATTTAGCCCCATACAAGTACTCATGGAATTGGTCAACAATAGCCCACTTCAAAGCTAGGAACTCTAACTTATGTACAGGATAGTTCTTTTCGGATGGGGTCAGGCTTCTACTGGCAAAGGCCACTGGTCTCAGGCCATTCTCGTGCTCTTGGTACAACACAGCCCCAACCCTTGCAAGCTAGCATCAGTGTGCAGGACGTAAGGTTTTCTTGGATCGGCATAGGCCAGCACTGGAGCATGGGTAAGTTGATATATGATCTCATGAAAAGCAGTCTCACAATCAGGAGTCCAGCGGGCCCCAAATACTTCACTCGGATGAAAATACACTCTTTCAGTCTTGAGGGACGCTGACTTTTGGTATTTTTTGTGGGTTGGGGATACCCTTGAGTAAGGTTAAGTAAAGGGCGGATCACTCTTGAATAGTCCTTGATGAAGCGCCGATAATAACCACAGAATCCCAGGAATCTTTGCAGTTCTTTTAGATTTTTGGGCTGTGGCCAGGTGGTCAAGGCCTCAACTTTTGCTTGGGTCGGTCTCTATTCCTCGGTGGATACTATGTGTCCCATACTTTACTGATGTTTGAAAGAATTGACACTTTATCAATGGACAGTTTAAGGCCAAAGTCCTCCAGTCGGTCCAATACCTAAATAATCTGCTCTCATGTTCCTCCAGTGAGCTGCCAAACACAATAACATCATCTAGGTATACCAGGCACTCTAGTAAGTTCATGTCCCCCACTGCACGCCTCCATCAATCGTTGAAAAGTGGCTGGGGCACCTGAAATCCTTGAGGCATCCTCATGAATTCACAGAAGCCAGCGGACAGATAAGGCTGTCTTTTCACGGTCCTCTGGGGCCATCGGGATCTGATGTACCCACTGCGGAGATCCAGCACAGAGAGACCACTTGCTCCCGCTTAGGGCAGTCCAAAGCATCCTGAATGCGGGCATTGTGACTGATCTGGGATAGTCCGCCGTTTAAGGTGCGATAATCCACACATCCTTACTGTTCCATTCTTTTCCTCACTACCACAATGGGGAAGCATAAAGGCTTCTGGATTCTTGTATTACCAGCAGCTAACATCTCTTGCAGATGCCGTCTCACATCATCTATGTCAGCAGGTGCCAGGCGTCGAGACCTCTCACGAAATGGTCTTTCGTCATGCAGCGGATATTGTGCTCAGCTCCTTGCATGCATCCTACATCCCATTCCTTTAAAAAAAACACCTGGTCTCTCTGGGCAAGCTTCTCACTGATCTTCACTTTCCATTCAGCTGGCAGCGAGAGTGTCGAAATCAAACAAGTCAGTACCTACTGTCATTCTTCCTTGAACTCTTGCTGCTGGTAGCATTGCAGTGTCTGCACAATGCACATTAGCCAGGATGCAACCTCTGTTTACCTCGAATGTCTCTTTCAGACACATTATGAACTTGGACCATTACCCTTCTGGCATAAGCATGGGCTCTAGCGGCAAAATACTAGGCTTGACCAGCAGTCCCTCTGGCAATTTTCCATCGCCTGTGCATCCAACATTAATATTTTATTCTTAACATCCTTTCTGATACGGACCTCTCTCCTGTAAGGTACACTGGCATTTGGCGCCAGGATCAGAGACTCAGGATCCTTCTTCCATACAATTCCGACCGTTCCTCTGGTTCTGTTTTTCAGCATCTCTCTGTGCCTCATAGGCCTTCTTAATTAAAGCCGAACTCTTAAGCTCTACTAGTCTTTGACTCCTGTTTTCATAACACAACTGTGCCAGCCTTCCGAACATATGAGCATTTGTTCCAATCAACAAGGACACCATCATACAGTCCAGTGGGGGACACACTAAGGCTAGGGTCTCTACTTGTTCAGCCACTCCAGCCACGGAGGTGGGAAAGACAGCCAAATTCGGATATACCGGAATAGGGATAGGCCTTCTCACTTAACCCCATACATGCAGTCCTTCTAATGGTTGTAAGGGTACGCCTGACAAATGCTTCTGATACCAATCTTGGAACATAATTGTCACTTGGGAGCCACTGTCTAATATAGCTCTTGTAGACACTCCGTTCACCTTTACAGTGGTCTCCATGGAGGACCCACTATTCTGGACCAGTCTGGAGGCGGTAGTGGGGGCCTGGGCAACTGACCTTGCCACAAAAGGCGTGAATTAGCATTTTGGTGCCCTCACTGGGATCATGGTCGCACCTCTTAACCACTGATTTCTTCTCCAAGCTCTCCTTGTAGCCTACATGCAACTTTGTCAGTGTCTTTTGGGGACTGGCATTCCCTTTTCATGTGCCCATCTTTCCCACAATTATAGCAAAACATACTTTCTGGAGTTTGAGCTGGCCGAGGCACCACACTGGGAGCCAGGGCGGGGTATTACTAACTGAAATCTTGGTGCCATCTCTGTCTGCGGCGTGATAAGCATTTGGAGACATCGTCAGTTTCTCCACTTCCATGGTCAAGGAATCGAGTTCGAGCTGTTATCAGCAGAAGATACATGGGTGGGTACCCCACCCCCATAGCAGATGCAGTCGGATATAGGTCAGGTCTGCATTTGCAGGCGTGGCCTTCATAAAGGGACTGTTTCTGAATTCCCTGATCTCTCTCAACAGTTCGCCCATTGTGACATATCTTTTCCTTGTCAGAGCACTCATTGACTGCCAACCTCTGCCCTGAACTTCACTTGATGGGTCACCTCAGTCACTCGGTCGAGCCGCAGCTATTGGTAGGTCCTCCCGAGGTCGCTTTTTCTCAACTCCTCGAATTTCTCTCATTAACTCATCATGGAGGGTGGGATTCCAGTCGATCTGCCAGGCGAACTGAAGCAACAGCAGTTCTGAGAAGGGGCAGACTTAAGGATCCTGTCCAGCCTGGTTCAGTCCAGTTCAACGCTGGCAAACTACCTTTTCTGAGGCATTCTTGCAACAATTTTTCCAGCCGAGATACATACACAGACAACAACTCCCTTGGTACTGTTGTGCATCTCTTACTCTCCACCATAGGTCCTCATCAGAATCTGGGCTCCCTACACACATTCTCCAAGGCCTCAAGATAGGCCTGTGCAGTCGCTTCAGGGTTACTGGCCGTTTAGCACGGATGGTAGCCAGGGCAGGACCTCGGAGGCTCTCACTAACCCTCTTCGCTTTTCACCTTCCGGCATTGCCATTCTAGCACTTGGGGCAACATAGTCTATCCAGGTCTCCCAGTCATCCTCCCTTGGGGGTGGGGAGGTGCAGAAGATCCTCAACCTTCGGTAAGAGTCGTGACTAATGGCAGGTGCAGAAATAGGAGTCTGCATTGGTTCAGCCACCATTACGGGCACTGGAGCAGGAGAGGTGTTGGGGAGGGAACACCCCAGGTGGCAAGAATAGTTTCTTCAAGTCCTCCACAGTTTTCCCTCTCCAGCAACCATTCAGCAAATTTCTCCTCAAAAGTTTCAGATAGTGGTGGGGCTGATTCCCCGGTCTTTACTGTCCTTAGTTATCACTCTCCAAGCAGTGAGGGCTCCTCTGGGGTAATGGTCTGTGGCACTTTGGAGCTATCTATGGGATCCTTAAACTCTACTAGGGCCAGGAAAGTGTGGGTGAGCAGATTAGCATGCCGACCCACCACCACAGGGTTTTGTAAACCTTCCACCTTGAAAGTACTCCTGCACAGTGTCCGTATTGATACCCAGGGGATGTCCAGGATAAGCATAGCATTTGGGGGTCGATCTCCTCCCAGTACACCACTCCACCAGCCGGTGCACAGCCACTTCTGTCGGGTACCCATTTTTTTCTTAACAGTGGTTCGTGAATATGGCCACTAGAGGACACACAATCCCAGCGGTGAGCTCCAAGATGTAACCCTAGATGGCGCATCCCAGGGGCTACTACCCCTGCCTGATTTGCCACTAACAGGTTGAGGGGCCTGGATCCAATGGCGGGTGCCTCCACCCAGAGGTCAGGGTTTGCAATAGTTAAACTAACTGGTCACAGCCCTCTGGGACACTGCAACCCCTTTCTTCCCACTAGTGGCCCACACAATATCAAGAATTACCTTCACAGTATACACTTACCCCCAGGTCTGGTTCCGCACTGGGACCTCCTGTGAAATGAGATACAGTGCAACAATCACAGTACAGTATTTTAACATAGACAAATACCTCAGGCAGTATAAGTTTGCTGAAACAAGCAGCTCTGATTTATTTAGGGGATATAACAAGGACAGGGGAAATCAGGTTAATCAGCTTATCACTCTAATAATCTCATTATGGCTCTGTGCACAGGCCTATCCCTATCAGTTACTGTCCCTGGGTACCCAAGCCCTAGTAGCTAGTCCAAACCGTGGCAGCTGGTAGGGGCCCTTTACACAGAGAAAAGGAGAATTAAACAGTCAGCAGTACAGTAATTCCATTTGGATTTAATGTGGCAATTCAACAGGGAGCAACCTGAATTAGTACTCACGACCTCCAAATAAGATAGGGTCCTTCAATGTCAGCAGGGCTCACTTGAGGTACACAAACCTTCTACACATCCATATAAAAGAAAGCACTATACCAGGCAGGCTGCATCTGTATCCCGATCGCAATTACTGCACATACCGGAGAACACACAGCAGATTCAGTTCCTGACAGACCGAGTGCAATTTTCAGCAATTCTTCCAGTCTTCTACAGGGTGAGCCTGGTTTCTACTCTTCAGAGATCCTTTGATTCTTTTCACAGGACAGATTCAGTCCTAACAAGCTGTTACACAAGCTGCAGACCAGAACTCTGGGCCTTACACACTTTTTGACTAAAACTGCACACTGAAAAGCACAGGGCTCCTTCCTTCTTCACTGCCAAAGCTCAACTGAAACTCCAACCGACAAAACCGAGCACTTCCTTTGAGTTCCTCCCAGTTCTTGACTGGATTGGCTGTCACTCACAATAGACTGCTGCTGTTGGTCCAAAAGGCACTGAAGTCTAAACTACATCTCCCAGAGTCACTGCCCATACAATCCTCTTGTGGCTGGCTCAGATTATGAGTCCAAGTTCTGATTCGTCCAAGGCACCATTTTAGAGCTAGCTTACCCCACACTGATTGGTCCAGTTCAGCAGTTCAAAACTAGAATGGGAACTAGCAGACACAGTTCTGACTGCAAAGAAAGCAGGTTAGACAAACTGTAATTTCATTATTACTCCAAATAATTTCAGGCAAACAGTTACATCTTTCAGATAGGTTCCTTTGCACTCCTAGTAACTGCAAAATGAAGTGAATTGGCAGCAGCTCGAGTGGTACTCAGAGAAGCACACAGTCCCCCCCATACAAACTAATTATGTCTGCAAGCAGACAGCTCTTAAAGAGACAGTACCAGAGGCTCTAAAAACACTCACTGATAAATGGCTTAAATGCCAAACACCATTCAGGCTTGGAGCATTCAAGCAAGCTCCTGGAAGTCTTTTGGGAACCCCCATTTGCAGGGGGGTTACATGTAGTTTACTTTGCATGGGGTCTGTGGGCCCTATATGAAGCAGTAGACCTGTCAGGCACAGTACCACACCTGTAGTTTACTTTACTTGGGTTCTGTGGGCCCTGTATGAAGCAGCAGACCCATCAGGCACAGTGCCATACCAGTAGTTTACTTTGCCATGGGTTATGTAGGCCCTGTATGAAGCATCAGACCTGTCAGGCACAGTGCCACACCTGGAGTTACTTTGCCATGGGTTCTGTGGGCCCTGTATGAAGCAGCAGACCTGTAAGACACAGCGCCACATCTGCAGTTTACTTTGCATGGGGTTCTGTGGGCACTGTATGAAGCAGCAGACCTGTCAGGCACAGCGCCACACTTGCAGTTTACTATGCATGGGGTTCTGTGGGCCCTGTATGAAGCAGCAGACCTCTCCGGCACACTGCCAAAGTTGTAGTTTACTTTGCATGGGGTTCTGTGGGCCCTGTATGAAGCATCAGATGTGTCAGGCACAGCGCCACACTTGTAGTTTACTATGCATGGGGTTCTGTGGGCCCTGTATGAAGCAGCAGACCTCTCCGGCACACTGCCAAAGCTGTAGTTTACTTTGCATGGGGCTCTGAGGGCCCTGTATGAAGCAGCAGACCTGTCAGGCACAGCACCACACCTGTAGGTTACTTTGCATGGGGTTCTGTGGCCCTGTATGAAACAGCAGACCCATAAGGCACAGTGCCACACCTTTAGTTTGCTTTGCATGGGGTTCTGTGGGCGCTGTATGAAGCAGCAGACCCATCAGGCACAGTGTCGCACCTGTAGCTTACATTGCATTGGTTTCTGTGGGTCCTGTGTAACCCCCAGGTGGCACTATCCCAAGGGCTACTACCCCTGCCTGCTTGACTACTGACAGGTTGAAGGGCCTAGGTTCTATGGTGGGTGCCTCCACCCAGAGGTCAGGGTTTTTAGTGGTTATACTAGCTTGATCACAACCCTCTGGGACACCGTGACCCCCTTTGGTTCCCTCTAGTGGCTCACACACTACACAGGAGTTACAGACCCAATACCCCACGTATACACACTGTTCACTCATAAAGCACCATTTACCTTCGAGTCTGATTCTGCAGCACGTCTGTGAGGACCCCCTGTAAAATAAGGTTAAACAACATACACAGCGAAATACAATACTGTTTCCATAAGTACCAACACCACAGACAGTATGTAGTATAACAACAACAAATCTGATTTATTTAGGGGATAGTAACATGGGAGGGGGAAATCAGGTTAATTGGTGGCATTAAATCACAATACTGTGCACACATACAGGGTCTGAAAAGTCACACTCTGGGTACCCAGGTTGGGGAGGGGGCTAGCCAGGTCCATTGCCCAGGGTTGGCTAGCAGGTGCAGATGGATAGGGCCCTGTAGAAGAAAATATATGCACAACACCCAATTGTAATCCGGAGCCGGGTGGCTCAGTCCATGAAGCAGTGAAACAACAAGAATTAGATGACACACTTGTGATTGAAAACAGGCTACAGGGGAATACCCTGATTTGTACTCACAATACGCAAGCTGAGAACCGGATGGTGGATGTTCTCTGGATTGTCAGAAACAACAGGGCATA
The DNA here is from genome assembly GCA_016271365.2 of Neoceratodus forsteri. Lineage (NCBI taxonomy): Eukaryota > Metazoa > Chordata > Ceratodontiformes > Ceratodontidae > Neoceratodus > Neoceratodus forsteri. The sequence goes on from JADMNL010000027.1 coordinate 114,516,638, forward strand.
GAGACAAGGTCCTTGTGACTGGACCCCACTGCAGTTTATAGCAAACGGATTTAGTCCGAGACAAGCTGGGGTTTGCTTCCAGCTTTAACACACAGCACACAGCACAGGGGATTGGAAATAGCGATTCCCCACAAGCTCTACGCACATTCATATGTAAAAGGAAAGTACTATACCAGGCAGGCTGCTTCTTGATCCCGATCGCACTTACTGCAAAATACCCGGGAGCACACACAGCAGCTTCAGTTCCTGACAGACCGAGCGCAATTCAGCAATTTCTCCAGTCTTCTACAGGGTGAGCCTGGTTTCCACACTTCTAGTGCTTCTTTCTCCTTACAACTCGGATTCAGTCCAAACTGGCATCCACAAAGGCTGCAGACTGAAACTCAGGGCCTCACATATGCTTCCCGCGTGAAACTATACCCCGCAGAAGCACAGAGCTCCTTCTCTCTTCACAGTCACAACTGATCTAATCTTTCCAGTCACAGAGCAGGGCATTTCCTTTAGCTCCACACCATTCTGTTGGCTGGTTCAACCATCACTCACAATAAGACTCCCTCTGTTGGTGGAAAAAGGCACCAAGGTTAAAACTACATTTCCCAGAGTCACTGCCCATACAAACCCCCTTGTGGCTGGTTCAAAATTGAGAGTCCAAGTTCCAATTCGCCTACAGGCTCCATTTTAGGGTCTCCCTATCATCCTGATTGGTCCAAGTCAGCTATTCAGAACCAAAATGAAAGAGCTACATTGAAACAGTTTATGCTGAAATGAAGACAGGTTAGACAAACTACATTTTCTCAGTCACTCTAAATGATTTCTGGCAAACAGTTATATCTTTCAACAAGGCTCCCTCTGCACATGTAGCAATGGCAGAAACGGAGCAAACTGACAGCAGCCCGGGTGGGATTCGGGCATTAGAACACACAGTCCCCCCATACAAACTAATTAAGTCTGCAAGCAGACAGCTCTTAAAGAGACAGTACGTGGAGGCTCAATAGCACTCACTTGGAACCACATTTAAACAGCTCAGACGCCGAACTTGGACTCCCAGACTTGGAGCATTCAGGCAAGCTCCTGGAAGACTTTTGGGAGCCCCCATTTGCAGGGGGGTTACACCCTTCCTGGCCTGGAAAACCATGGCGTCCACGTCAAGTAAGTACCCCCATAAATTTCACCACAACCATGTACATTTACATCAGTATCACATTAGGCTTAAACACGTAATCATCAGTTAACATATCACCTTACCAGAAACACATTTCTGAAAATTTCAGTACATCACTTTTTACACAGTATTATACACACATTGTACCATAACTCAGGTTATTATCTCCTGTACATGAAACCTGAAGAGAGGGGGCCCTTCCCTATGAGCTACCTTGGGGCTGGATGGGGCAGGGAAACCATACCTAGAAGGCAACACAATTAACTTGGAGGTAGCACTTATGCTCAGTTTGGGCAATGAGCTCGGGGACACATACACTCCTTTATGGACAACATTGAGAGGCAAGTCCACAGGCCTCCCAGGGGAATCATAGCTTAAGCGCATTACAGGCTTTACAGTTTGACCAGTCTTTCTAGGGGGAACTGTTACAGTCTCTGCACTTGTAGACTCATTTTCAGCACTGTCTTCACTTGCCAGGGGAGTCTCCCAGGGGGTAGAGAGGCTAGAACCTGGGGCACTTTCAGCTCCATGATTTGCAGTCTCAGAGTCCACAACACTTGGCTCACATGGGGAGTTTTCTGACACTGGCAGTGAACTATCAGGGCACTCAACACACTCTTCTTGTTCTGGTATATCACCAGTTTGTCCCAGTCCATCATTTTCCTCCTCTGAAAACTCAAACAGTTCAACCATATACAATGATTCCATATCATCTGACTTGATGTTTTGCACTTCACTTTCTGGGAGCATTGGCTCCAGGGACAAAGCTGGGGGCTTAGACAGTCCAGAAGGCCCAGCTTCATCTCCAGGATTGACTAGGGGATTGCCCCAAAACAATTGACTCAGTTCGTAAGAAGGGTAGTATTCAAAGTCACACTCACTTTCCTCTGACATGGACCGACAGTCATGTTCAACTGGGACTTGAGGAGGGGAACACTTTAACTCAGCTTCTGTAGATGCAGGCTTTCTTGATTTTTGCTTAGCAGCAGCTCTAGTCACTGGTCCAGAGGGGGCATTTTCTCGGGGCTCAGACTTAATCGAGATTTGTCCAATGGGCAGTAAATGATTTCTATGCATTGTTGTCACATCTTTTGAATTATTCTCAGGGCTTACTTTGTACACAGGCAGATCATCTAGTTTGCCCACTACAATGTGAGGGAGATAATGCCATCTGTCAGTAATCTTATGTTTGCCATGCAGTCCCAGATTTCTTAGCAATACCCGATCCCCCTCCTGGAGTTCCTGTGCTTTCGCCTTTTTATCATACCTTTCTTTGTTGGCCAGATTTCTTTTGGCAGCCATGGTTTGAGCCAGTTGGTACACATGATTTAGCTGGGCCTTTAACTTTTCCACATACTGTAAATGGTTATCGGCTCGAACCCCATCAGGAGAAACTCCAAAACAAACATCTACTGGTAGTCGGGCTTCTCTTCCAAACATCAGGCGATAGGTGGAGAACCCAGTGGCATCATTTTTGGTGCAGTTGTAGGCATGTACCAGGGTGCTAATTTGTTGGCTCCATCTAGGCTTGTCCTTTGGGTGGAGGGTGCCCAGCATATCTAACAGAGTGTGGTTGAAACATTCAGGCTGTGGGTCCCCCTGAGGGTGGTAAGGAGTGGTTCTGGACTTTCGCACCCCCCAGAGAGAAAGCATCTCTTCGATCAAACGACTCTCAAAGTCCCTCCCTTGATCAGAATGGATTCTTTGTGGAGCCCCATAGTGAACAAAAAAGTTTTCTACAAGCACTTTGGCCACAGTGGATGCCTTCTGGTCCTTGGTGGGGAAAGCTTGGGCATATCTCGTAAAATGGTCAGTAACCACCAGCACATTGCTAATATTTCTTTGATCTGACTCCAAACTCAGAAAATCAATACAGACCAGCTCCATGGGGGCACTGGTGGTGATGTTAACAAGGGGGCAGCCCTCTGGGGCAAAGCTTTCCTCTGTAAACAGCGACTACAAGTTCAAATGTGTTGCTCAACATCAGCCCCCATCTTAGGCCAATAGAATCTGGATCTCACCAAGTCAAGTGTTCTGTCTATACCAAGGTGCCCCATGTGGTTGTGTAAGGACCTCAGTACTGAGTGTCGAAAGGCAGTGGGCAGCACTTGTTGTTGTTTGTCTATTTGTCCCCCTCTGTCTACTGTTTCTCTGTATAACAGTCTATTGATCAGTTTCAACTTAGAACCTTCCATGTATAACAATGCAGTTCTCAAATCAGTGGAGCGTAATTTGGACACATCTTTGCCTGCGTAGAGGGCTTCTAACGCTGATTTGATCATGGGATCTCAGGATTGAGCCCGCTGAATACTGTCATTGTCCAGCTGAGGCAGTGCACCAATATCTATTGCAGAAAAGTGGCAATAAGCAGCAGGTATGCAATTCTCAGAGGGTCCCAAACAATCCACCATACAGTCCACTGCGTCCGTGAACATTTGTTCCTCCCAGTCAAACTTCTGGCAGAGTGCTCAAATATCAGGTTCTGACAGTCTGACCCAGTCATTCCAGGGAACAGGCCTCCGGGACAGAGCATCAGCATCTATGTGGTTCAGGCCTGCTCCGTATTCAACAGCATAGTCGTATGTAGATAATGCAGAAAGCCACCTATGGCCAGTGGCATCCAACTTAGCTGAAGTCTGCACATCGGTCAAAGGATTATTGTCAGTTTTTACTAGTATCTTAGCCCCATACAAGTACTCGTGGAACTGGTCAACAATGGCCCACTTCAAAGCTAGGAACTCTAACTTATGTACAGGATAGTGCTTTTCAGATGGGGTCAGGCTTCTACTGGCAAAGGCCACTGGTCTCAGGCCATTCTTATGCTCTTGGTACAACACAGCCCCCAAGCCTTGCAAGCTAGCATCAGTGTGCAAGACATAGGGCTTCGCTGGATCTGCATAGGCAATGACAGGAGCATGGGTAAGTTGATATATAATCTCATGAAAAGCAGCTTCACACTCAGATGTCCATCTGGCTCCAAATACTTCTTTAGGATGGAAATACACTTCTCTCAGGCTCAGAAGAAACCGACCTCTTATATTTTTTGTTAGTAGGAGGGTAACCTTGAGTAAGATTAAGTAAAGGACGAATCACTCTTGAATAGTCCTTGATGAACCAGCGATAGTAACCACAGAATCCCAGGAATCTTTGCAGTTCTTTTAGATTGTGGGGCTGTGGCCAGGTAGTCAAGGTCTCAACTTTACTCGGGTCTGTTTCTATTCCCCTCAGTGGATACTACGTGTCCCACATACTTTACAGAGGTTTGGAAGAACGGACATTTATCGATGGATAGTTTAAGGCCAAAGTCTTCCAGTCAGTCCAACACCTTGAACAATCTGCTCTCATGTTCCTCCAGTGAGCTGCCAAACACAATATCATCATCTAGGTATACCAGGCACTCTAACAAGTTCATGTCCCCCACCGCACGCTCCATCAGTCATTGAAAAGTGGCTGGAGCAGCTGAAATCCCTTGAGGCATCCTCATGAATTCATAGAAACCAAGCGGACAGATAAAGGCTGTCTTTTCACGGTCTTCTGGGGCCATCAGGAGTAGTACCCAATGCGAGGATCCAACACTGATCCAACACTGAGAACCACTTACTACCGTTCAGGCAGTCTAAGGCATCCTGAATGTGGGGCATTGTGTACTGATCAGGAATAGTCTGCCGGTTCAAGGTGCGGTAATCCACACACATCCTTACTGTCCCATTCTTTTTCCTCACTACGACGATAGGTGAAGCATATGGGCTTCTGGATTTTTGTATTACACCAGCAGCAAGCATCTCTTGTAGATGCCGTCTCATATCATCTATGTCAGCAGGTGCCAGGTGTCGAGACCTCTCATGAAATGGCCTTTCATCATGCAGCCAGATGTGGTGCTCAGCTCCTTGCACACACCCTACATCCCATTCTTTGAAAGAAAACACCTGGTCTCTCTGGGCAAGCTTTATACTGATTCTCATCTTCCATTTGACTGGCAATGGGGAGTCACCAAAATCAAACAAGTCGGGCGTCACTCTGTCATTTTCCCCCAAACACTTGTTACTGGGTAGCACTGCCATATCTGCACAATGTACATTAGCCAGGGTGCAATCTCTATTTACTCGAATCTCTCTATCAGACACATTATGAACTTGGACCATTACCCGTCTGGCATAAGCATGAGCTCTGGCAGGCAAAATACTTGGCTTGACCAGCAGTCCTTCCGGCAATTTCCCATTGCCTGGTGCATCCAGCATGAGGATTTTATTCTTGACATCCTTTCTGATATTGACTTCCCCCTGTAAGGTACACTGGGCATCTGGTGCCAGGATCAGAGACTCAGGATCCTTCTTCCAGACAATTCCAACCGGTTCCTCTGAGTCCACTCCTTCAGCATCTCTCTGTGCCTCATAGGCCTTCTTGATCAAGGCTGGAATTCTCAAAGCTCTGCCAGTCCTTGACCCCTGTTTCTCATAACACAACTGCGCCAACCGTCCAAACATATGTGCATTTGTACCAATAAGAGAGGAATCCCATCATACAGTCCAGTAGGGGGACACACTAAGGCCAGGGTCTCTACTTGCTCTGCCACTCCAGCCACGGAGGTAGGGAAAGATAGCCAAATTCGTATATACCTGGAGTAGGGGTAGGCCTTCTTACTTAACCCCCATACATGCAGTCCTTCCAATGGTTGTAAGGGTACGTCTGACAAATGCTTCTGATACCAATCCTGGAACATAATTGTCACTTGGGAGCCACTGTCCAACACAGCTCTGTTGGGAACACCATTCACTTTTACTGTAGCTTCCATTAAAGGGCCCACTATTCTGGACCAGTCTAGAGAGGCGGTAGCAAGGGCCTGGGTAGATGATCTAGCCACAGAAGGATGCGAGTTAGCATTTTTCGGACCTTCACTGCGGTCATTTCGTGCACCTCTTAACCACTGTTTTGTGCTCCAAAGCTCTCCTTGTAGCTGGCTCACCACTCTTAAGTCTTTCCGAGACTGGCACTCCCTCTTCATGTGCCCATCCTTCCCACAATTATGGCAAAATATGTCTGCTGAAGTTTAGGGTGACCGATGCATCACATTGGGGGCTGCGGCATTGGTATCATCATTTGAAAACCTTGGTGCCACCTCAGCCGGTGGTGGTGGGTTGGACATTTGGAGAATTCTCTTCAGCTCCCCCACTTCCATAGTCAAGATATCAAGCTTTGAGCTGCTGTCAGCAGGCGATGTCTGGGGGGGCACCCCCATAGTGGATGCAGTCGAGTAAGAGTTGGGGCCTGTACTCGTAGGAGGGGCCTTCATAAATAGACTATTTATTGCTTCCCTGAACTCCCTCAGCAGTTCATCCCATGGCAGAACATCGGTAGCCATCCCCCTCTGGCTGGGCCCCCCTTTGCTGACATTTGGGTCTCGGGTTCTGTCATGTGATTTTGGTGATTCCAGACCATCAGCATCTGACCCCACACCTGGAGCAGGGGATGTAGCAGCTATGACTGCACAGAGCTCTGAAAAACCTTCCTCCTCAACTTCTCGTACCTCCTTCATCAACACATGGAAAGGCAAAGGACTAGATTTCCTTTGATGCAGTTGCAATTTGAGCAACACCCAGCTAGAGTGCCGGGCAGAGCAGAGTATATGATCCAGTCTTACCCGGTCCACTTCACTAGAGGTCCAACCCCCTTTCAAAAAATGGTCTGTAAGATCCCTCTAATTGATCCATATAGGCAGATAACAATTCCCCGGCTGTTGTCTAACATCTTTAAGCTTCCATTTCAAGGCCTCAACACTAGTGGTGCCCCAAAACACATTTTCAAGGGCAATTAGGTACTCTTGGGCTTTGGCGTCAGGGTCAGAGAGACCCTCAGGGAGCCGGAAAGCACGTGAGGGTGGGTCCCTGAGGCTCCCCCAGGCGAGCCCTTTTTCTGCCTCGGAGCATTGCCAGTCTTGTACTGCAAGGGTAGCAGAGTCTATCCAGGTTTCCAGATCTACCTCCCCATTTAGAGTAGGGCGGATGCCAGAGAATACTTCGAGCTTGCGGTAAGAGTCATGACTAATGGCAGGTACAAACATAGGGGCTAGCACTGGCACAGAAGGAGAGGCAATAACGGGTGCTGGAGGGGGAGAGGGTGTTGTGGGAGGAATGCCCCCAGGTGGCAATAATAGTTTCTTTAAATCCTCCACAGTTTTACCCTCCTCCAGCAACAATTTAGCAAATTTCTCCTCAAAAGTTTCAGATAGTGGGGGGGGGTCATTCCCCATGGGTCTTTACCGTCCTTAGTTATTACTCTTCAGGCAGTGAGGGCTCCCTCTGGGGTAACAGTCTGTGGCACTTTGGAGCTATCTATGGGGTCCTTATACTCTACTAGCGTCATGAAAATGTGGGTGAGCAAATCAGCATGTCGACCCACCACCACAGGGTTTTGTAAACCTTCCACCTTGGAAAGTACTCCCTGTACAGTGTCCGTATTGATACCCAGGGGGATGTCCAGGATAAACATAGCATTTTGGGGGTCGATCTCCTCCCCAGTACACCACTCCACCAACCGGTGCACAGCCAATTTTGTCGGGGTACCCATTTATTTTTCCCCCCATTTCTGGTATCGTTGGAAATCTGTTGCTTTGATTTTTGTATTCACGACACCCTGAATGGTTGCTAAGGGTATATACAGGAACTCGTATCTTGGTGGCCGCATACTACTACGCGTCCTGTTTTTCAGAGGTTATAACCTTGTGAGATTGTTTTTGCAGCAACAGCCTGGACTGGCGTCAACAGGGGAAATCAAGATGTAATGGCTTGCGACCCAAAATGGTTCTTCTTGATCGTCTGGATAGAAACATAGAATTTGACGGGAGATAAGGACCGCTTGGCCCACCCAGTCTGACCATTTCCCTGCCTACTGGATAAGCTGCAGATCCTAGTTAACCAGCAGCCTACTCCTTCCTACCCCAACCCCCTAGAATTGCCTTATGACTGTCCCATGCATGCTTGAATTCCACCACTGTTTTTGACTCCACGATCTCCTCGGAAGGCCTTTCCATGCATCCACAATCTCTCTCTGTAAAAAATACTTCCTTGAATTACCTCTGAGCCACCCCATCTTCAAATTGTGCCCTTGTTCTTGCACACCTCTTTTTAAAAGATGCTACCCTCCTGACTTTGATTCACTTGAGGTACTTGAAAGTTTCTATCATGTCCCCCCTCTCTCTCCTTTCCTCGAGGCTATACATATTAAGCTCCTTAAGTCTCTCTTCATATGTCTTCCGGTGCAGACCCTGCATCATTTTAGTTGCCCTCCTCTGGACAGCTTCCATCCTGTCTGTCTTTGCGAAGACTGGGTCTCCAGAACTGCACGCAGTACTCCAGGTGGGGTCTGACCAGCTGTCTGTACAGAGGGATAATAACTTCCTGTTTTCTACTGGTTATGCCTCTCCCTATGCATCCCAGTATCCCCCAGCCCTCCTTGCTGCCGTCTCACATTGCTTGCCCACATTTAGGTCATCTGATATGACTACCCCCAGGTCCCTTTCCATTTTTGTTGTTAGTATCTCACCCCCCCCAGACATTAATGATATGGAATCTTGGCTCAATATTTAGAATGTTTTCTGCACGTTAGAAAGTAGCTAATGATTTTTGTTTCCTTCTGAGGATAGTAATGGTATTCAGTAAGAAGGTGCATTGGGGTTCGGAAATTCAGTCAGCCATGTAGCTCTTGAAGTGCGTGCATACTCTGGGGAATTTGTGCTGTTATTGCTGCCTCATCCCTGAGTCCTGCTTGTTTGGCCCTTGCCTCTTAAGTGGGACTGTGTTTTAGGACAGCGTCACTGTTGAACTGCTGCTTGTTTGTAACTTCAATTGCCCTTGTAACTTCCTGGGTTGTGCTTAAAAAGAGGCATTCTGGTCTGCAAAATACATGGTTCAGCTATATACTGGGAGAGGCCTGTAAGTCACTGTAGTGTTGCCCAATAAGTAAACGTTCTTTGATCATTATGTTGTGTAACGAGTTGGCACTGCTGGTTTTTAAATTCTGACTCTTGGGTTATGGTTTGGCAGAGTAGTGGTTGGAAAGGTCCACTGGCCTTCCATTACAAGCTGTAATCTGTGGACATCTTGCTGGTGGTTGTCCCAACTAGTACATTTCAAGGTGGAGATTGTGTATATATCTCCGGCCTGTTGCTGCGCTTTTTCTTTGACTGTTTCATCGCTCCGACATAGTGATGTGGTAATGCCGTAACCTGGCTGCAAAAATCAATCGTTACAGTTCCCAGTAACACTTCCCCAAAACACATTATGAGCAAATGTGTAGTCAGTAAAAGTTTATTGCAAGAGAATATAGCAGCAGTTATAAAAATATATCGCAGCAGAAAATCGAAGCAACAGAAAGTCACAGCAGTTATAAAAATATATCGCAGCAGAAAATCGAAGCAACAGAAAGTCAAACGTAATCCCAGACCTGCATAGGACGCCCACACAAATAACTTCACTGTACCAAAAAGGCATTCTCAATACCACACAACATAAGAATGCTGTGTGTGCATGCGGAGCGCCCCCACAGAAACAGTGCTTGCACTTAGTACTGTATGTAACAAAAAACTTTGATATCGCACAACTTCATAGGAGCACCCGTGGGGTGTGGGGTACAGAGCACGCCCACAGAAAGAAAGAATATTACTGATTAGTGATTTTTTTCTGTTTGGGTGCGCCGCCCACCACACCCTTGGGTGCCCCTATGCAAGTGTTGGGTGTGTGTGTAACTGATGTCTGCTTACTTCAAAATCAGTATATTTACCACTACCTAGCGCTACCTATAATCTTTTTTTAAGCAGAGCAGCACGGCTGGGGATATACACAAATATCCTACAAGGTGGCATGTTAAAGAGCTGGTGACACGTTCAGGAGAACTTTATCAAAACATATTTAGGATGTCCATCTTGTATTTCCCATTAGTTCTGTATTTTTTCTCCCCATTATTTAGTAGTGTGGTAATTTGTATGAAAACAGGATCTTTGCTCCTGAAGAGTTTCTTTTCCTGCTGTGTTCTCTCTACCTGAAGTCATAGAGCACTGCTTGTGACCTCAGTTACTCCAATGGCAACAGACTGCTAAACAGAAGATTATGACTTGAAGTAGTGAGTAAGCTATAAAGGCAGATGAACTCTTGAGCAAATTGTCATACACATTTCTTAGTAATAAATTATGGAGAGGAGAAATATAAATGGAATGCAAGCAGAATTGTTCAGATTTTTTTTTTTGCTCCTCTGAGCACTGCCGACCGGCTACTCCGGGCCTCCTAGGTGCACCCTGCCATCCACTGCCCCCATATTGGCAGCCCCCTGGAAACCTGATGTATACCTTTGGACGGCCCCCCCTTCTGTGGGATCTCATTGACCTGGGTGCTAGGGGGTCTGTCCGGGCGATCCGGGGCTTTGTGGTGACGGGGGACCAGCAGCTGTCATCCGGTCAATCTGGGGGTAATTTTTGTTTTTCTGGCCTGCCCCCTCTACCCTGATTTGGGCCTACGTGGGGACAGCAACCAAAGGCAGTGATTCAAGGCTTCACGCTCCTTGCACGTCGCCCAGTTCACCTCCAGGTGCTCAGGCCTGGCGCTCCCCCCCCCCCGGAAGCATCTAATGGACGCTCTGGATCCCCTCCCTACTGGTCTCCGCTCCTGACATGGGTTCGGGGCGCGAACCTGGGTCGCCAGCGTGCTGAGCGAACCCCTTTGCTTGGCACCACGGAGCAAGATCTTGTGTGTTAAAGTTTTCTTTGAGGTGTCAGTAGCTCTTTGATTAAAAGCTGTAATCAGTGAGTATCTTGCTAGTGGTTATTGCAACACCCCGAACTGTTTCCATTTCCAGACCTTTTTCATCGTCCTGAATAATTCACTTTTGCTTGTGGAATCCTATTACATTGGTTTGCCGTATTTCCCTCAAAAAAGAGTGCAGGTTGGGCAAAAAAAGGCATAGAATATCTCGGACCAGAAAGTTTTCATTTTTGTAGGATGTGATGAGGGTTTATTGTGTATGGAATTCAGTGGCTTTCTAAGAAGCTGTAGTAGGACAGTTCACATGGAGCGAGTAGAGTATGACCTATTGGCCAGGAGGGTCACCAGAGTGGTGAGGGGAGCCAAGGCAAGGATGGTGCAAAACCTGGCTAGCAATATCGGGGGGGGGGCTGAAGGGATTCTATAGATACATAGAGGAGAAAAGAGAGGACACAGATCAGGATTAAAATTATGGGGGGATGGGCTCAGGAAGGAGGGAACAGGCAGAGGTGCTAAACGAGTACTTTGTCTCAATCTTTGCAGATGGGGACTGGTGATCCCTACAGGCTGATGAGAGGGAAGACCATACAGCTAAGGCAAGAAGTATGAGACCAGAGGACGGAAAGAGGCTAAGGTACAGGCAGGACCAGAGCCAGAAGGGGTGGGGAGGTTGAGCGAGGGGGAGGACGGGGGGGGGGAGAAATTAGTGGATAGGGGGGAGAAATCAGTGGATAGAGTGAGGGAGGCCCTTCAGAAGCCAAAAACTGATAAGGCGCTGGGGCCGGATGGGCTACACTAGAGGGTTGTGAGGAACTGTGAAGGTTATACAAAAGTGGGAACAAAGAGGAAGCAGGGAACTACAGACCAGTCAGTCTCACCTCGGTAGTGGGGAAGATCATGGAAGCACTACTGAAGGAGAGATTGGTGGAACATCTAGTTGTCAATGGACTACAGGACCCAAGGGAGCATGGTTTCGCCAGGGGGAGGTCATGTCAGACCAACCTCGTTGAATTTTTTGACTGGGTGACTAGGGAGGTGGATCAGGGGAGGGCAGTGGACATGGCCTATCTGGACTTCAGCAAGGCCTTTGACACTGTGCCACATAGAAGACTATTACACAAACTGGGGAATATGGGTGTGGGCAGGACAGTAGTGTGGTGGGTAGGTAACTGGCTGGGTGGCAGGACACAGAGGGTGGTGGTAAATGGCTGTCACTCCACAGAGGGAAGAGTGACCAGTGGGTGCCACAGGGTCAGTGCTGGGACCGGTCCTATTCAACATCTTCATCAGTGACATTGTGCAGGACCTAGAAGGCAGAATTTCACTGTTCGCTGATGACACAAAGCCTGTAACAGAGTAGACACACCAGAGGGTGTAGACAGAATGAGAAGCGACCTGCAGAAACTTGAAGAATGGTCAGGGGTTTGGCAGTTGAAATTCAATGCAAAGAAGTGCAAGATAATGCATATGGGGCACAAAAACCTGGCACAATATATTAGTTGGGGGTGAGGATATAGCATGCACCAAGCAGGAAAGAGATCTTGGGGTTGTCATCTCTGATGACCTCAAGGTAGGGAAACAATGTGACAAGGCAGCAGGTAAAGCAAATAGGATGCTGGGATGTATAGGCAGGGGCATCACCATCAGGAAAAGGGAGGTCATAATTCCGCTATACAAGACACTAGTGAGGCCCCACCTGGAGTACAATGTACAGTTATGGAGACCATACTTACGTAAGGACAAAGACAGGGTAGAGAAGGTTCAGAGGAGGGCAACAAAGATGGTGCATGGATTGCATCACAAGTCCTATGAAGACAGGTTGAAGGAACTGAACATGTACTCCCTGGAGGAGAGGAGGGAGAGAGGGGATATGATAGAGACATACAAGTATCTTACAGGGAGGAACAGGGTGCAGGAAAACACTATTTTTAAGTGAAAAGATGTTCCAGGACTAGAGGGCATGGGATGAAGTTGGAGGAGGACGATTCAGAGGAAACATGAGAAAGAATTTCTTCACAGAACGGGTGGTGGACAAGTGGAACACCCTGCCAGAGGAAGTGGTGGGGGCTGAAACAATCAAGGATTTAAGAATGCATGGGATAGACATAAAAGGAATTCTGGAGGTCAGGGTAAGGGCAACAGACTTCTAGGAAAACAAACTGAACTTACAAGCTCAAATGGGCAGACTGGGTGGGCCATAGGCCCTTATCTGCCGACACTGTCTATGTATCTATGTATTTTTTTTTTTAACAGTGGTTCGTAAATGTGGCCACTAGAGGACACAAAATCCCAGCGGTGAGCCTCCAAGATGTAACCTCCAGGTGGCGCTATCCCAAGGGCTACTACCCCTGCCTGCTTGACTACTGACAGGTTGAGGGGCCTAGGTTCTATGGCGGGTGCCTCCACCCAGAGGTCAGGGTTTGTAGTGGTTAGACGAGCTTTGATCACAGCCCTCTGGGACACTGTGACCCCCTTTAGTTCCCTCTAGTGGCTCACACACTACACAGGAGTTACAGCCCCAATACCCCACGTATAAACACTGTTCACTCATAAAGTACCACTTACCCTCGAGACTGGTTCTGCAGCACGTCTACGAGGACCCCCTGTAAAATAAGGTTAAACAACATACACAGCAATATACAATACTGATTCCATAAGTACCAACATCACAGACAGTATACAGTATAACAACAAATCTGATTTATTTAGGGGACGGTAACACGGGAGGGGGAAATCAGGTTAATTGGTGGCATTAAATCACAGTAGTGTGCACACATACAGGGTCTGAAAAGTCACACTCTGAGTACCCAGATTTGGGGGCTAGTCAAGTCTGTTGCCTGGGGTTAGCTGGCAGGTGCAGATGAATAGGGCCCTGTAGAAGAAAATATATGCACGACACCCAATTGTAATCCGGAGCTGGATGGCTCAGTCCATGAAGCAGTGAAACAACAAGAATTAGATGACACACTTGTGATTGAAAACAGGCTGCAGGGAATACCCTGATTTGTACTCACAATACCCAAGCTGAGAACCGGATGGTGGATGTTCTCTGGATTGTCAGAAACAACAGGGCATGGAGACAAGGTCCTTGTGACTGGACCCCACTGCAGTTTATAGCAAGCAGTTTAGTCCGAGACAAGCTGGGGTTTGTTCAGCTTCAACACACAGCACAGGGGATTGGAAATAGTGATTCCCCACAAACTACGCACATTTATATGTAAAAGGAAAGTATTATACCAGGCAGACTGCTCCTCGATCCCGATCGCACTTACTGCAAAATATCCTGGAGCACACACAGCGGCTTCAGTTCCTGACAGACCGAGCACGATTCAACAATTTCTCCAGTCTTCTACAGGGTGAGCCTGTTTTCCGCACTTCTAGTGCTTCTTTCTCCTCACAACTCAGATTCAGTCCAAACTGACACTCACAAAGGCTGCAGACCGAAACTCAGGGCCTCACATGCGCTTCCTGTGCGAAACTATACACCGCAGAAGCACAGAGCTCCTTCTCTCTTCACAGTCACAACTGATCTAATCTTTCCAGTCACAGAGCAGGGCATTTCCTTTAGTTCCACACCATTCTGTTGGCTGGTTCGGCCATCACTCACAATAAGACTCCCTCTGTTGGTGGAAAAGGGTACCAAGGTTAAAACTACATTTCCCAGAGTCATTACCAATACAATCCCCTTGTGGCTGGCTCAAAACTGAGAGTCCAAGTTCCGATTCCTCCGCAGGCTCCATTTTAGGGTCTCCCTATCATCCTGATTGGTCCAAGTCAGCTATTCAGAATCAAAATGAAAGAGCTACACTGAAACAGTTTGTGCTGAAATGAAGACAGGTTAGACAAACTACATTTTCTCAGTCACTCTAAATGATTTCTGGCAAACAGTTATATCTTTCAACAAGGCTCCCTCTGCACATGTAGCAACAGCAGAAACAGAGCGAACTGACAGCAGCCCGGGTGGGATTCGGGCATTAGAAAACACAGTCCCCCCATACAAACTAATTAAGTCTGCAAGCAGACAGCTCTTAAAGAGACAGTACGTGGAGGCTCAATAGCACTCACTTGGAACCACAGACGCTGAACACCACCCAGACTTGGAGCATTCAGGCAAGCTCCTGGAAGACTTTTGGGAACCCCCATTTGCAGGTGGGGTTACACCTTTATGAAGCAGCAGACTTGTCAGGCACAGTGCCACACCTTTAGTTTACTTTGCACAGGGTTCTGTGGGCCCTGTATGAAGCAGCAGAACTGTCAGGCACAGTGACACACCTTTAATTTACTTTGCTCAGGGATCTGTGGGCCCTGCATGAAGCAGCAGACCTGTCAGGCACAGTGCCACACCTGTGGTTTACTTTACACAGGGTTCTATGGGCCCTGTATGAAGCAGCAGATCCGTCATGCATAGCACTACACCTGTAGGTTACTTTGCATGGGGCTCTGTGGGCCCTGTATGAAGCAGCAGACATGTCAGGCACAGTGCCACACCTGTAGTTTACTTTGTATGGGGTTCTGTGGGTCCTGTACGACACAGCAGACCCATCAGGCACAGTGTCACATCCATAGTTTACTTTGCATGTGGTTCTTTGGGCCATGTACGAAGCAGCAGACCTGTCAAGCACAATGCCACACCCTTAGTTTACTTTGCATGGGGTTCTGTGGGCCCTGTATGAAGCAACAGACCCATCAGGCACAGTGCCACACCTGTAGTTTACTTTGCATGGGGTTCTGTGGGCCCTTTATGAAGCAGCAGACCCATCAGGCACAGTGGCACACCTGTAATTTACTTTGCATGGGGTTCTGTGGGCTCTGTATGAAGCAGCAGACCTGTCAGGCACAGTGGCACACCTGTAGTTTACTTTGCATGTGGTTCTGTGGGCCCTGTATGAAGCAGCAGACCTGTCAGGCACAGCGCCACACCTGTAGTTTGTACGGGTTCTGTGGGCCCAAAGCAAGGCAGCAGACATCTGGCACAATGCTGGACCTGTAGCATACTTCACACAGTGCCAGACCTGGAGTTACTTTGCCATGGGTTCTGTGGGCCCTGTATGAAAGAGCAGACCTGTCAGACACAGCACTACATCTGTAGTTTACTTTGCATGGGGTTCTGTGGGCCCTGTATGAAGCAGGAGACCTGTCAGGCACAGCGCCGCACCTGTAGTTTACTTTGCATGGGGTTCTGTGAGCCATGTATGAAGCAACAGACCTCTCAGGCACAGCGCCACACCTGTAGGCTACTTTGCATGGGGTACTGTGGCCCTGTATGAAACAGCAGACCGGTTAGGCACAGTGCCACACATTTAGTTTACTTTGCATGGGGCTCTGTGCGCTCTATATGAAGCAGCAGACCTGTCAGGCACAGTGCCGCACCTGTAGTTGACATTGCACTGGTTTCTGTAGGCCCTTTATGAAGCAGCAGACCCATCAGGCACAGTGCCGCACCTATAGTTTACTTTGCATGGGGTTCTCTGGGGCCTGTATGAAGCAGCAGACCCATCAGGCACAGTGCCACACCTGTAGTTTGTACGGGTTCTGTGGGCCCAAAGCTAGGCAGCAGACACCCAGCACAATGCTGGACCTGTAGGGTACGTCACACAGGGCCTTGTGGGTCATATAGAAAGTATCAGTATGTCACGCAACAGCACGGTTACAGAAACTGCACCAGGTGTGTAAGCAGGCTAGGTCTCCTTCTCACGGTCACATAAACTGAATGCTAAGCCCCTCCAAAATGTGCCCCCCCCCCATTTTGGTAAGGGAATTAAATTGATCTGCTTATGAGGAGCGGACCTCTTTGAGTGACCCTCTGTGTTGAGAAACAAATAATGCCATATTCAGGGTCAATAGCTAATGGACCTAAAAAGTTTCAGGTTTTAAATTGGTGTATTTTTTTTAGTTATCCATGTGCAAAAAAAGTGTCTCCATTTGGGTGAATGATTCTATTTTCAGCAGTTCACAATATGAGCACTGCTACAGCTACTGCTTTGAAAATGAGCATGCCCTTAGCCTGTAGGCCTGAGAGGGCGCATGCTGATGTTCAAACCCCTAGGTCGTAAGACAGCTGAGTTCTGAGCTATCTGTTTTGACACAAATACTAATGCATCCCTAACATACTGTCGCAACTGCACCAGTATAATATATTTATCTATACCACCACTTCTGCACCAGTATATTTATCCGTACCGCCACTACTGCACCAGTATAATATAGTTATTGATACCACCGCTACTGCACCAGCATAATATAGTTATTCATACTGCTGCTACTGCACCAGCAAAATATAGTTATTCATACTGCCGCTACTGCATCAGCATAATACAGTTATTCATACCACCGCTACTGCACCAGCATAATACAGTTATTCATACCGCCGCTACTGCACCAGCATAATATAGTTATTCATACTGCCACTACTGCACCAGTATAATATAGGTATTCATACCGCTGCTACTGCACCAGTATATTTATTCATACTGCCGCTACTGCAGCAATATAACATAGTTATTCATACCGCTGCTACTGCACCAGCATAATATAGTTATTCATACTGCCGCTACTGCACCAGTATATTTATTCATACTGCCGCTACTGCAGCAATATAACATAGTTATTCATACCGCTGCTACTGCACCAGCATAATACAGTTATTCACACTGCCGCTACTGCACCAGTATAATATAGTTATTCATACCACCGCTACTGCATCAGCATAATATAGTTATTCAACCGCTACTGCACCAGCATAATATAGTTATTCATACTGCCGCTACTGCACCAGTATAATATAGTTATTCATACCGCTGCTACTGCACCAGCAGAATATAGTTATTCATACTGCCGCTACTGCATCAGTATAATACAGTTATTCATACCGCCTCTACTGCACCAGTATAATATAGTTATTCATACCGCTACTACTGCACCAGTATAACATAGATATTCATACCACCAATACTGAACCAGTATAACATAGTTATTCATACTGCCGCTACTGCACCAGTATAACATAGTTATTCATATCGCCGCTACTGAACCAGTATAATAAAGTTATTCATACTGCCGCTACTGCACCAGTATAACTAGAATAAATGATAGGGAACTGAGTATTATGAGGCTATAATAGCATCGAGAGGTTCTGGGGACATGTGAACCTCGAGAGCGAAGCTCGAGAGGTTCCAATATGTCCCCAGAACCTCGAGATGCTTATTTAGCCTCGTAATACTCAGTCCGCTATAATTTATTTTTTGTAATATATAGATCCGAGGCATTTTAAATGTTTTAAATTTGCCTGCTACAGTACTCATGTATGTATCACTACACTTTCTTTTCCTGTGGTTGCCAGCCATTGCTGTTGACGCCACAATGCTCGCACGCATATAAATTGCACAGCGTGTGTTCTGATTGGCTGTAGCTGTGCTTTTCACATAATTTTCAAGGGGAAATGGTGGCTTGTTTATGCGAGCGGACTTGAGAGCTGTCTGATGGTTCAGCATGCGGGAGTTTGACTAGATTGGAGAGAGGAAAGGAATTATTCCTGTGTGGTTTAAGGTAATACTCTGGGGAAAGTTTTTTATGTTTTTGGCTAGCAGCGAGTCGTCTTCTATTCTACACGCAGACGGTTACAGTAAAAGCCGGCTCCAAGTCTGCACGAGACAGTCGGGCGCTTTCGCTTTGGAGTTTTGGTGATAATACTATCGTTCAGACTGCAATGATAGTATTATCAGCTCTGAACGATAGTATTATCACCAAGAAACGATGGTATTATCACTTGAGCAAGGGTGGTATTATCAGAACTGAAGTACTGTATTATAGGGAAATTTTTGAATGGGATAAGATAGTATTATTATGGCTTATCCATATATTACAACATAGTTATTCATATTGCTGCTACTGCAGCAGTATAATATATTCATACCGCCGCTACTGCACCAGTATAATATATTTATCTGTACCGCCACTACTGCACCAGTATAATATATTTAATCATTATTCATACCGCCGCTAATGCACCAGTATAATAGTTATTTATACTGCTGCTACTGTTGCAGTATAATATAGTTATTCATACCACTGCTACTGCAGCAGTAGAACATATAGTTATTCACATTGCTGCTACTGCACCAGTATAATATATTTATCCATACCGCCACTACTGCACCAGTATAATATATTTATCCATACCGCCACTACTGCACCAGTATAATATATTTATCCATACCGCCACTACTGCACCAGTATAATATATTTATCCATACCGCTGCTACTGCACCAGTATAATAAATTTAATCATTATTCATACCACCGCTAATGCACCAGTATAATAGAGTTATTCATACTGTCACCACTGCACCAGTATAATAGAGTTATTCATACTCCCACTACTGTACCAGTATAATATAATAATTCATACCGCTGCTACTGCACCAGTACTGCACCTTCTTCCAGAAGTCTTTGACTGGGTGGACAGCTCGCTTCCACTGGCGGCTGTGGCTGGATAAGCCAGCCGGCCACACACCTTCCTCTGCCCGCCGAAAGTACTCCTCACCTGGGAGCCCTTGACCGGGCGGACTGCTCGCTTCCTCCAGCAGCTGTGGCTCAATATGTCAGCCAACCATGCACCTTCCTCTGCCTGCCACAAGTTCTCCTCACCTGGGAGCCCTTGACCGGGCAGACAGCTCGCTTCCACCAGCGGCTGTGGCTGGATAAGCCATCCAGCCGTGCACCTTCCTCTGCCAGCTGCAAGTACTCCTCGAATGGGTAAGCCTGCCACTACGACCCACAAAAGCCCACAGGTATGAACTGATTTCCCAATGGTTCTCCACGCAGCGTGAGGACTCCATGGCGCCTTTTACTTTAAACTAAGGAAGGGTTACCCCACCGACGCTCTGCGTCAGCTCCCCACCACCCCCTCCAACAACCTTGGACGGTATTACAATATATAGCAGTGTCCAGAAATCAGGTGATTGCCAAAAACCAATCAGTCAGTTTATCCATTAGCAGGTTATCTTGGTTTGCCACTAGAGGCCGCTACTTGATAAAACCTTAGATCTAGTAGCCTGCTGCAGTCCTAAACCCAGTTATACTCCTGCCCCTCTAAGCCACAATGCTGCTGTCCCTGCCACTATGCCACCTCATAATATTTCCGCTGTCCTCTCCTCTCCTCTCCTCCCTCACCCCTTCTCTTCAGTCACCCCTCTGGTGAACCCCCTCCTCCCTGCCACTCACTCTTCTACCTTACCATGTCCCAAGGGCCACCTATAAGCACCCATGCCTCGCCCACCCCAATCATATCACCTCCCCTCTCTCCTCGTCAATCCCTTCCCTCTCCCCTCCCTCTAAACCAGCCCCTCCAACGTCCCCTACCATACACCCAGCACTGCTCCACTCACACTACCTAAACCTGGAAGCTCTCCTCTGGTGCCTAAACCTCTGAGCTCCCCTCTCTAAGGGGAGCCTCAGCAGATAAAAGTAATCCCTCTTTCACACCCTCTCTTTTACTGCTCCTAGCTGGCAATGTTCACCCTAACCCTGGCCCTTCAGCACCAAACAATTCCTCATCCGCACCTCCACCCTCTTCCAGCCTGCCCTCAGTCACTCTCCCCAAGGGCCTCCGCATAATCCACCTTAACATCAGGAGCCTCCTCCCCAAATTGGACGCCCTCTCCACTTGGGTCACCCAGTACAACCCAGATATACTCTACATCACAGAAACTTGGCTTTCTCCCAAAATCCCCCACCCACAACTGACCATCCCTAACTATAGCCTTTCCTGCCAAGACCGGGGTAAGCGAGGTGGGGAGTAGCTCTGTACATCAGGGACACCATCCCTTACTCCATTTTATTCAGGGAGTCCTGCCTCTCCTCCCACTAAACCATTATTGCGCACCTTACCTTTCCATCGTCAAATCCCCTCTATATAGGGGCTCTATATGCCCCACCAAAGACCTCACCCGACTCCCTGGTCAAAGCCATCTCCGAAATTTCCACTAAAACATCAAATGGGGAACTTATACTACTAGGCAATTTCAATCTTGACTGGCTCTCCCCCTCCGCAAAACCCACTACGCTAAGGGTTGAAGCCCTAAACCTCTCCCAGCTAATCCAGGAACCAACCTGCCTTAACCACCGGTCCTCAAATCACACCCTACTGGACTGGATCTTATCCTCCCATCCTCACAGGATCTCATCAGCTGGCACCCTCTCCTATGCTCTCAGTGACCACTGCACCACTTACTGCATCTGCAAAATTTGCACCCCACACTCACACCCCAAATTTATTTTGTCCTGCCCACTTCACCTCTTAAACGAATCTGCCCTGCAGCATGACCTGACGAACGCAGACTGGAGTCCAGTCTTTTCTGCGCCAGACATCGACACCACCCAATCACACTTCTGTGACACCTTCCAATGTACCTGGGACCTCCATGCCCCCTCAGAAAAGTTAGAGTGAAAAGGCACCACCACCTTTGGATCACATCCAACCTCATCACCCTCTGCCGAGTCAGGAACAAGACACGGCAGCTATACAAAGCCACCCAGACCACCCACGTCCTCCAATCCTACAAGCACCTCAGAATCAAATGCACCTCAGCAATCCATCAATCTAAATCTTCCTACTTCCAAGCACAACTCACCCAGCACCAAAACTCCCTTGTGTCCTTCTGGAAGGTGATCAACTCCATGATCAAACCCCTTCCAAGCAGTCCTGCCCTGTCCTTAACATTGATGGCAGACAAGTTTCTGATCCAGTCTCTGTAGCTGCTACTTTCAACTTGTCCTTTGTCTCATGTGCCCTACCCATCTCCCCCCCTCCTCCTACACCTGACCCTACTGAACGTCCCCCCCTTCCCACAGTTTAATCTTTCCTCCTTTCACAACCCAAGAAGTCTACAATGCAATCATCTCTCCCAACCAGGCCAAAACCAGTCCTGATGGATTGCACCCCAGACTTCTCCGCATCTCGGCCTCTGCCATCACAGCACCTCTGACACACATACTAAACCTCTCCCTCTCCACCGCTACAGTTCCATTGGCTTGGAAATTAGCCAAGATCCTACCCCTGCACAAAGGTGGAGACCCCTCTTCACCGGGAAATTACAGGCCTATCTCGCTCCTTCCCTCTCTCGCCAAAATCCAAGAATCCCTCACCCTGTCCAAACTGTCTGACTTTCTCTCC
The DNA here is from genome assembly GCA_016271365.2 of Neoceratodus forsteri. NCBI lineage: Eukaryota > Metazoa > Chordata > Ceratodontiformes > Ceratodontidae > Neoceratodus > Neoceratodus forsteri. Next base: position 114,538,722 of record JADMNL010000027.1, read on the forward strand.
TCAAACAGCTCCCTCTCTCCCTATCAGTCAGGCTTTAGAAAGCACCACTCCTCCATCACCGCCTTGTTGAGTGTTACAGACTCTATCCTGTTGGCTACAGACAACAGTCTGACTACCACCACCATTTTTATCGATCTGGCAAAAGCTTTTGACTCTGTCTCTCACACCCTGTTGCTCCATAAACTCAGCCTCTTCGGCCTCATCCAACCCACCATAAACTGGTTCCACTCTTACCTTCAGAACAGACAGCAATCTGTACAAATAGGAAGATACCCTCTCCTCCCCCTTCCCATTCTCTCTGGCAGCCCTCAAGGTTCAATCCTTAGCCCCATCCTTGTCTCCTTATTTATAAACGACCTCCCCTCCACCTGCCTCACAGCTAACGTGCATCTGTATGCTGATGTTGCAATCATTTTTTTTTTTGTAATTCTTCTTTTTATTGAGTTTTCAACTTATATACACATAAGTCACCAACATTTCAGCTTTCAAGCATGCGCCAGACATTACAGATATTACAGTCCAATTTTACTAGTGCTATGACTTCCTTTAGGGCTAATCCCTGTGTGTTTCCAGTTCCAGTCCATTGCTTGACGCTTACTTCATCGCAGCTAATAGCGGTGCAGCTTGCATCACAAAGTCCGAACATCCAGGGCATTTCTCCCTCAGGGCATCCCCCTCCTGGAGGACCGGAAGGCCAGGCTGGGCGCCATCCATAAAGCAATCTGCTCCACCCGTCCACCATGTGTCGCTCACCCCTGTCCCATGCTACTCTACTATCTTAGGTACAAACGGGGTCCTTCTGCATGTAATATATTTGCCATCTTGTCCATCTGGCCTTAAATTTCTCTCCTTGGTCGTTCAGATTGTGTGTAATTTTTCCATATTATATATTTGCAGTGTGATGTCACACCAGTCTTGGACTGTGGGTGTTTTGGAGTTAACCATAGTCTAGTGATTGCCTTCTTTGCGGCTGCTATTAATAAAGTAAACAGATATCTGGTATTAGGACCCTTAACGATCTAGGAAGGTCAAGAATAGAAATACCTCGCGTAAGTCGGAGTTGTGTATCTATCAATTCCTGTAACTGGCCTGTTGCACCAGAAAGCCTTGCAGGGCCGAGCATGTCCATAATACATGGGTCAGGTTAGCGATCTTTCCCCGGACTGTCTCCAGCCTCGCAGTGTAGGTGGAGGAGAGTGTTGGGTGACCACTGGGGGTCGGAAAAATCGAACTAGTACTTTCCAGGTGAATTCTCGCCACTGGTGAGAGCTCGTTGTCTGGCTGACAAGACGCAGGCTTGTCTCCAGTCCTCCCAGAGTGATCTGAAGTCCCGCCTCCCGCGCACTACTCTGAGCTAATGCCCTCAGTCTCGCGCCTCCTCTGGGTATTGAGCCTGATAATATCTTGAGACAAGGTGCTGTTGGTGCTCTGTAGCATTTAGCTGTATCAGACAGCGATCAACGCCGGTATCCCTCAGGGTCCCACACCATTGTGGTTGGCTCTCTATATAGTGACGCAGTTGGAGGTACCTAAAGAAATCCCTATGTGGGATCGCGAATTTCCCTGGATCTCCCGCATATGACCAGGTGATTCCTGGGTCATTATCTGCACTAGATATCTCAACCCTGTTTCTCCCAGAAGGAAGCCGTTGTCCAAGTTGTTGGGGTGAAGTCTGTTAGTTTGAGATCGGGCATATGAGTAACTGATATGGCCCTAGTTGTTGCATCTTTTAATTACGGCCCAGTTTCTAAACTGCGCCAGAGCTAGGGGTCAGAACACTGCAACCTTCCCTACTTCCATCTTGCCCATACAGGGATCTGAAGTACGCCCGTCTCCCATCAGGGCTCTTCTATCTCCAACCAATGTGGTGTAAGATGTCCTCTGTCTAGTCATTATATGTGTAAGGGTGGTGGCTTGTTGATAAAGCCTCAAGTCTGGGAGAGCTAAACCTCCTTCTTGGCGGGATAAAGTGAGAATCCCCAATTGATTCAGGACCTCCGAGAGGTCCAGATGAAGTTCGTATAAGCCTATTTATGTCTTTTAAACATTTTCAGTGGGACTTTAAGGGGATATTTTGAAATAGATACAATGCCCTCGGTAGGACTATCATTCTAATCAGGTCTATCCTCCTAGAAAGGCCAAGGGCAGGTGGCCCAGGCTTGTAGTTCTTGCTTTAGCTGGGAGACAAATGGTATGTAATTATATTTATAATATTTCTCGGGTCTTTTGGAATATGTAACCAAGATATTTCAGTTTTTCCAGGTCCCATCTACCTGGGATAATCTCCTGACGCCCTGCGTGGGTTATAGTTAAAAGTCAGGATCTCTGTTTTGGTGAGATTGAGTCTGTATCCAGACACCGTGCCGCACGCCTCAGTATCTGTCTCACTACTGGGACAAGTGCTCGGTTCTCGTGAGATACAAAGAATGTCATCCGTATAAAGTTACACGATGCTCCGTGTCTCCTATTTTGATCCCCGGAGTTGATTGGATTCCTGATATGCTGCGCCAAGGTTCAATGACCATGGCAGTAGTGGGGGATAGTAAGCAACCCTGCCGGTGCCCTCTCCTGTTGAAAGAATTCCGAGTGGTGCCCGCTTACCTTGGACACATGCTTTGGGGAGCGAATATATGTTTTGAAGGATTTGAACGAACAAAGGCGGAACTGAATTTGCTTAGAGTGTGGTACAAATAGGGCCAGGAGACCCTATCAAATGCCTTCTCTGCGCCGAGACTAATTAAGGCCACCCGTTCACCCCCCTCCTGCATTTGCTGCACCACGTAAGGGATCGCTTAATACTATCTGTAGTAGTGCGAGATCTAACGAACCCGCCTGGTCTTTTGTGTACTAGTAAGGGTAGTAATCTGTCTAACCGTGTGCTACTATATTCATGAATAGTTTGTAGTCTTGATTAAGTACAGATATCGGTCTGTATGAGGCACACTCTTGTGGGTTCTTACCTGGCTTCGGTATGACTGATATAGTGGCATAGGACCACGACTGAGGTGGGGACTCTCCTGCAGGACCGAGTTGAATAATCCAAGGAGTAAGGGTCAATCTTAGTTTATCGCCTTGTAGAACTCTGAACCATACCCGCCAGGACCCGGGGCCTTCAAAGATTTGGCTTTAGCTATTGCTTGACTCCACCTCCAGCCCAGTGAACGCCTCATTAGGTCGCCCCTATGCGCGCCCAGACAGGACGGGAGAGAGACAACATTCAAGTGTTCTACCATTTGTTCAGCAGAGACTGTAGTCTCTGGAGTATAGAAGTCTTATAGAACTTTGCAAATCGCCTACTATGTCTTGGACTTGGGTCACCTGTTGGTCTCCACTAGGGTGTCTTACAGACGTGATAGTGGCCCCCTTTTTTCAAGATTTGATGTTTGCAGCAACCTTGTTGCTCTTGGGCCTACTGTAATATCTTGTCTCAGAAAAGTTAGGGGCTATTTCGGTTTGTTCCTGGGCCATCCGGTCTAGCTCCCACCTAGTTTGTTTTAATTGAGGGAGGACCGATTCTGTCTCCTGCTGATGTGCCAGCTGAAGGAAATGACGTGTCCTCCAGTTTATTCCTACGCCTTGCCGCTGTCTCCTTAACTCTGCGTGTACTTTATGATGTGCCCTCTGAGGACAGTTTTGATTGTGTCCCAGTGTACTGAGGGGTGGAGTCTTGTGGTGGATTTTCTGACACTATTTCTCAATTTTATTGGAGAGGAACTCCCTAAACTTTCCCGATTGCAGGTGGATAGGGTTTAATCTCCACTGTGTGTTCCTAGGTTGCCGGCCCCACTCCCAGCAGGACGTCCAAGGAGCATGGTCCGAGATGGAGATATCTCCCAGTTGGGCATCCCGAACTAGCCCACATTTTCAATTTGGGTGAATGTATAATCTATACGGGGAATACGTGCGGTGTACCGGGAGTAATAGGAGAACTTCTGGGCACGGGGTGTAGTTTCATAAACATCGCACCATCCCACCTCCGATATAAACCTTTAAAAAACTTTTGGGTGGATGTTAGCTCATGTCTCCGATTGGTCGAGTCAATCCGAGGGCTATGGTCAGGTTAAAACCTCGCTAGAATAAGTATGCCTTTAGTTTTTGTACCACTCTATCTAGCAAAGGTCTCAATCTGGAGGTTGTCATACCGGTGGGAGGTAGGCATTTGCCAGAGTCACCCCCACTCCATTAATTTCCCCTGTACCATAACCAATCGGCCCTCCGGTCAGACCAAGTGGATTCCACCTGAATTGGATTGTGCTGTGGCACAACACTGCCACACCACGCTTCCTCCCGCCCTACAGGATGAGTGGAATACCTGTCCCCTACTTAGTTTGGCAAGTTTGGCATGTTCTGCCTGGTTCATGTGTGTTTCCTGTATAAAGGCAATATCTGCCTTCGCCCTTCTTATATAGGTCAATACCCTGGTTCTCTTAATCGGTGAAGCCAAACCCTTAACATTAAGGGAAAGCAACTTCATAGCGTGTGCTTGCATTTGCATGCCTTTTGTACTCTGTTAAGCCCGGCCTTCCCAGTCCTCCGCAGGAGCCCACACCTGGGTCGTACCCAGTTTGTGACTGTAACCCATATAATATGAATTTGGTGACTTCGATAAAACAATACAACATCAACATGACAGTATACAAACACACAACAGTAGGCACAGCAACTAGCTTACCCGTCCTGGCCAACTTGGCCAACTCAACCATTCCTGGCACTTCCACCGGTCTGGGCAAGGCCCTGACCTGAGGCTGGGTGTATGACCCAACCTAATCTCCCTTTTCCTGGGGCTTCAGGTACCGAGGTACCTGTCTGGTAGGAAAGGTGTCCGTCATGCAGGAGTTGCCGGCTTCCCTATGTTATACTACTGCTAGAGGGACTGTCACTGCATGTCCGAGCAGGGGATTTCATCGGTCAATTTAATTGAGGGCATGGTCTCTAAGCCCTTGTCACTCGCCTCGGTCACTGTGCCTCCTCCGACCGGCCCGAGGTCCAGGCAGAAGAGCTCTGATCCTGGTCCTCACGCTGTGCCCCTCTCACCTTTACCTGCCTGTGTAGTCAGTCTCCTTCGCCATCATCTACGTAGTTAGTGATGGACATTCCAAAGGAATGGGGTGAGGAGAAAGTATTCCCCGCCATGATCCGTCCCGCTGGCTGTGAGCTCAATCAATCATGGTTCTGGCCCAAGTAGCAATCCACTCTTATCCAGAGTAGGTGGGACTACCCACCCCTTCCCTGCATTAGCTGGAGGTTGGCCAAACCCGACGCAGTGGCTGTTTATGCCGATCCACTCCAGATATTCTCTTCCCTCTTCCCCTCAATCGCATTAGGCTCCACCCCGTCCCACCTCGTAATATTACGTCTACAGTAGTTCTGCTCCAGTCCCCTAGATCCCAGCCCTCCGGCGGGTATTTAAGTAAATTGGGAGGTATCCCCTGGTGCATCATAGGGGACTCCCGATCTTCCCTTCCCCTTCCAGCCCACTTTCCCAATTCACCCCTATTCATTTCAAGCTGCTTCTTACCTCGACCGGAGGAATTAGTACCCCCCCTCTCCCTCCCCCCAACCTCTTTTGCGTCTCATGGCCCTTACATCAGCTGAAGGACACATTACCCTCCTCCTCCCTCCCTCACTTCCTCCTAACCCCACCGTGCCAATCCCCTTACCCTCCACCTTGCCCTATCAACCTGGCAGCTGTTTCAGCATGTTCCTATCGCTGCTTTCCTTACTATTTACACAGTGCTGCCATGTCTGGATTCCTGGTTTGATCTCTGGACCCTCTCTCTAGTAGCCCGTGATGAACATTAGTAAGGTATCCCTTGTAGTTGCGCATCTGTTTCAAACCCCTTCCCCCCCCGACCGATACCCTCGGCACTATTCACCTCCATCCTAACTACCCGGCCCAACGAAGGCTGATACGTAAATCTCCCTTAACCTCGCCCCATCTTCCTCCTCCCGCCCAGCCCTCTCCATCACCATTTTAATCCGCTTTGTAGCCATGTTCCCGAGTTCACCGGATTGCATGCCTATCCCTTATGGCCTCTCAGAGCCTCCCCAATGGTTCTCGTAGTGTGGCGCGTCCTAGGACTTCCACTCTGCCCCCCCCATCCCAGGACTCCCCTTCATAATTTACTCCGCCTATCTTACATACACCACCCCTGTCCCCCCCTCCCGAACCCCTTGACTAACATGCCAAGGCCCCATCAAAGGCTAGTATAACTGTGGGCTCTAAACAGATAACTTTTATCCAGTCCACATTTAATTAAGTCCAACTTCAGGGTATACTTGCGGTCTAATCAAGTTTTAGGGGTTTCAGTGCTCTCCGCTACTGTGTCCTTAGATCTTGCTCTCAGGGACTCAACGATTGACTGAATAGCCTCCAGGCCTTGTCGACGTCTGGCATCCTTTGGTCCCTGCGTTCCAGACCTTCTGGGCCAATTTGGCGAGGGGTAGCTCCAGTTTTCCTTTGTTGCTGTTTCAGCTCTATTTCCTCTTTTAAGTTCCAGTGCTGCTTCCACTGCGTTTCACACGTATGGGCCCCTCTTTAAAATAGATTACCATTCTTGCAGGTTACATGACGCACTCCTGCGCTTTAAGTGACCTCATCACTGGTATGTAGGCCTTCCGTCCGGGCCATAACCTCCGGGAAGTCGTTTTCAAAAAAAAGCCTGTGTGGGCCATAGTGGACCTCTCCTTGCTTCCACGCTGTGTGCAAACCGTTTCCTTCTCCTGGTGCCTCAGAAACTTTATTAACAGGGTACGTGGACGAGCTCCCGGGGCTGGCTTGGGGCCTAGTGTCCTATGAGCCCTCTCTATCTCGAGCGTGATTTCTGTTGGTAATTTTAACAGCTCCCTGAGCATCTTCTGTAGGAATGGAATACTTTCATTTCCTTCTGTTGCCCTCGGTAGTCCTGCCTGACGGATGTTATTTCGGACTCCTGCTGGCGTCTTCTGCCCTGTCTTGAAGGCCCCTCAGTAGGCCATGCAGCTGCACAATCGCGCTTTCAGCTTCCCTATTCTACCGTCAGTAGCATTCAACTGCTCTTCCTGCTCCTCTTGCTTCTTTTCAAGTTTCCAGTGTCGGTGCGGAGGCCGTGACAGTACTCCTCATTTCCTTCTAAAATCTCTGATTTCAGCCAGCATTTGAGACATTTGCTTCTGTAAGGCTGAAAAGGGATCTGGTGGCCCTCGCTTTACTGTGTCTAGAAGCTGACGAGGCCCGAGAATCCCGCCTCCGAATCCTCCTCTGGCGATCTATTGCCATCCTGAAGCTTAGGAGACGCACAGACGGAGTCGCCTCTCTTCTTGGGCATTGTACCACCTCTCTTTTGGAGATCAGGTTCTCTTTTGTTGGAAATCGTGGGTTTAATCGAGGTGTTTTAGCGGTATTGTTAGGGAGCCTCGCAACCCGAGTTGTCTCTTAGTGCATGACGTCACCGGAAGTCCCGATGTTGCAATCATTTTTGCCTCGGGTCCCTCCCACAACAGTGTCCTCCCGGGTCTCCAAACTGACTTCAATAGAGTACAAGCCTGGTTCCTGAAAAATCAGCTTAAACTAAATGACAAAAAGACAGTCACCATGGACTTGGATCTTGAAAAAGCTTACTTCCCCCCCCAGCGATCTCCACCCTGGATGGCTCTCTCTCAGACCTTGTCCCCACATTCAAATACCTAGGGGCTGGCTCGACAACCACCTAAATTTCTTTAATCACATAGAGGCCACTTGTTCCAAACTACAGCCCAAACTTGCCATCCTCTATCGACACAAAGACAGTCTTCCCCTTCCAGCCCGCAGTGAAATCACACATAAAACTATCCTACCAATACCAGACTATGCAGACATTATATATTGCACTGCATCAACCTCATCCCTCCTCAAACTCAACATCCTTCTAAACGCATTCTGTCATTTTGCCACTGCCTCCCCTCCACTTACTCACCATTGCACCCTATATTCCACTCTCTCCCTGGCCTCGCTCTCCCACAGGAGAACCATCCATAGTGCCTCCCTCATAGTTAAATACTGGCTGGGCTCCATACCTTACTTCCCACCTCGCGCCAGCTAATGCCTTAGGCTACTCCCTCCGCCACAGAGATGCCTGCACATTCGACCTCCCTCGCCCTCACACTGCCTCTGGCCAAGCCACCTTCTCTAACCGCCTTCCCTTCCTATGGAACAACCTCTCACACATCACTTGCCAGGCCTCCTCCCTCTCAGAATTTAAGTGACTCCTCAGACTCCTCCCAGCCACACCTTGCCTAAAGTGCGTTCAGGGACCCGCCCCTACGCAGGTCCCTAAACTGCTACATTTTTGAATTTCCCAGCTGGTCGCTTTCTCTGCCCATGTCTTACCACAGGTTATTACACAACTTCCTATATCACTAGTGTACCACTCTTGGATCTGCCTTTAACATATTGTAAAAACTAAGTTGCTCCTATTTTTGTAAGCACTGTATGTTATCTACTGCCAGTTACCAGCACTCTGTGTACAAGTCCGGCCTGTATTGGATTTGAATGTATTTGTACTAATTCTCCCCTGTAACTTTGATGTACTTCTCTGTACCCAGGTCACGCCTGAAGCGAGCCTGACTCAGTCGCCTTTCGGTCCAACAAATTTAAAACAAAATAAAAATAAAATGACCGGGACCATATATTAAGGCTCCAATTGGCCAAAGCGCTGCGGAGTTCACGCTCCATTGGCTGCTTCCTTACAGCTTCTGCTCTGATTGGACCCTGCTGTTTTCCTTGGCTTCTATGGCTTTTACTCGCTTCCTTTCTCTCCCTGCAATTCTTTTCTTCTATATATTTTAAGAACTGTAATGAAATGTATTTTGCTGGATATTTTTTTTAAGTCTAAGGGGTGAAAACAGTTTGAATTTTAAGCAAGGGGATTGTTATTATGCAATGTTGCACTGTGTACCTTTTTAACTCTGCCCTCTCTCTTTCCCAGCTCTACTTAATTTTTGCTTTTCACCTAGTCCTGCCTCCTCCCCCACCCTGGCTTTCTGAGTCTCTAATTTCTACTTAATTCTTTTTGTGGCGCCTGACCTTAACAGCCTTCTACATTGCTATCTGGCTGCCCATGCCCCTCCCGCCTCACTTAACTCTACCTCTTTTGTTCTCTTTGTTCTTCTGCCTGCCCCCCTGTTTTAGTCTGTCGGCTGCGCTTTGTTCTGGTTTTCTTTATTACACCTAACTCCTAGCTCTCCTCTCTTCTTCCAGGAGCCCTTGACTGGGTGGACAGTTTGCTTCCACCGGCGACTGCATCTGGATAAACCAGCGGGCTGTGCACCTTCCTCTGCCCACTGCAAATACTCCTCGCCTGGGTAAGCCTGCCACTATGACCGGGACCACCCAGCCACGCACCTTCCTCTGCCAGCAGCAAGTACTCTTCACATGGGTAAGCCTGCCACTATGACCGGGACCACCCAGCCACGCACCTTCCTCTGCCAGCAGCAAGTACTCCTCACCTGGGTAAGCCTGCCACTATGACCAGGACCACATCTTGGGACTCCGATTGGCTGAAGCATTGCAGAGCTCATGCCCCATTGGCTGCTGCCTTACAGCTTCTGCTCTGATTGGACCCTGCTGTTTTCCTTGGCTTCTATGGCTTTTCCTTGCCTCCTTTCTCTCCCTGCAATTCTTTTCTTCTATATGTTTTGTCCCGCCCGCCTTCTCCAACCCCGGCCTCTATTAAATACACACTTAGCTTCACCCAATCCTTCTCTATTGGCTGTTGTTAAACTATCCTGAAGTCTAGTTACTGACAGGCAACTTCCTATTTACACTCTAACCTACTGACAATCTTTCCCCTACCCTTATTCTACCCTTTACTTCCTCGTGTCTGACTTAGCTCTCTCTTGAAGTGCTGTTTTTTCCTCTACCCGCTGTCCCTTCTTCTAGATCTGCTCCTTTGCTAACCCACTCTGCCTTACCCCTGTGCCCTGTAGTTTCTTTGTTTTTTTCGACTTTTTTTTTATGAATTTTATGATCATATAGTAGACACCATATTACATAAAATAACTAAAATGAGATGTGTAGACCCCCAAAATGGATGTACAGGAATGACTTTCTAAACAGGTAGATATTGAATCTAAGGTGTAGCTGTCCATACAAAATGGGAAGCTTTGCAGCAATAAACAGCAGGAGTTAAGTCCAACTTGATTGTTCTATAGATCAGTGACACTCTCACCAAGAATATTTCTTAAAGCAAAAAAAATAGTTAAGTCCAGGGCATCAAGTTCCAAGTAGAACTAAAGGTGTGAGGGACAAAAAGAACATGCTTGTATATATGAATGGATGTCAATCATGATGTCCTGGACCTCGGAGGGGGGGAGGGGGGAGCGGGGTGGCCATATCGGGGTTGTACTGTCCAGGAGATGCCCTGTGGCGAAATGGTCATTGGAACATGGTCCTCCATGTCTAGTTACTATACCCAAGGGCTCCAGTATTTCTGGGCAGACAACTCGGTCGGCCCAGGAACCCTGTCTGACTTGAGTGCTGTTATGCAATGCCAAGTCTATTAGGAACAAGACAGCAATTATTGCTGATCTTGTTGGGACAGCAGACCTGGCGTGCATCACCGAGACCTGGCTTGATGACAATGCAGGCTCCATCTCAGAGGCGGCGGTCCCAACTGTTTTTTCGGTGATACACCACTCGAGATCGGATCGCAGGGGTGGGGGGGTGGTTATCTGTTTTAAATTGGAATTGGGCCTTACTGGTGTGCCAGTTGAGGGGGCCAGATCATTTGAGTTTACCATAGTAGCAGGCGTGGGCTGCAGGATCATTCTTATCTACCGTCCACCCGGAGGCGAGACAATGTTCCTGCAGGAAGTAGTAGACTTAATTGTCGACGTGGCACTGGCATCACCCAGGCTGATGGTCCTGGGTGACTTCAACGCCTGGGTCGACGATGAACTCTCGCAGTTTGATCAAGACTTCCTCCAACTTATGTGTTCGTTGGGGGGTTCACACAGGTAGTTACCTCTGTTACTCATAAGCAAGGTCACTCCCTTGATCTGGTCTTCCTTCTGGGGATCAAGTCCTCCAACTTGGTGGTGGAACCAGCTGTATGGTCCGATCACTACACAGTGAGATTCAGTCTCTAGTCCTGCACCTTATAGGCCTGCCCCTGTGGAGATGGTCGTATGCCACCCATTGAGGCCAGTAACCCCTGAAGGCCTTCTGGCAGTGTTAGACCTATCGGGATTTATGTGGTCAGGCGAGGACCCAGAGAGTCTAGTTCTGGCATATAATAAGGCTATTACTGAGGCCCTGGACTCTATCACCCCAGTCCATGCTCGTCCGCTCTCTCTCCGCCCTCGGCCCCCCTGGTTTGATGGAACCTTGAGGGAGTGGAGATGAGTAGGATGAAGGTTAGAATGTCACTGGCAGAAATCGGCCCTTGAAGTTGACCACCTTAGATTGATAGATCATTATCAATACTATCAATCAGCAGTCACACGTAAGAAGGCAGGGTTCCTGTCCGGTGAGATTGTTGCTGCTTAAAATCAACCGGCCCAGCTCTTTCGAACCATAGACAGGTTGTGCAACCTATCCTGTCTGCAGGTTCGAAGAGCATTTTCACAAGTTAAGTGTGAGGAGTTTGCTCGATATTTTACAGATAACGTGGCCTGCATCAGGGCCGAAATCTGTTCAGTGTCCTCTATGGGAGTTGAAGGTGGTCGGTATTTGATCACTCCCTCTCAGTCATCCTGGATATTTTTTGACTGGCCGGAGAGGGGGGATATCATGCAGATTGTCCAGAATTTGTGGCCAACATGCTGTAGTTTGGATCCGGGCCCTACACGCCTATTATTGGGGTGTACTGAGTTTATCGGCCCAATCCTTGCACAGATTGTTTGGTGCTGCTTAGATTCGGGAGAATTCCCTAGCTCCCTGAAGGAGGCGGTGGTGACACCGCTTCTTAAGGAAGTTTCTTTGGACCCAAATGACTGTGCTAACTACAGATCTATCTCTAACCTTCCCTTTGTTGGGAAGTTGATTGAGAAAGTGGTTGCGCTACAACTGGAGAACCACCTTACCATCCATGATATCTTCGATCCCCTCCAGTCAGGCTTCCAGAAGAGACACAGTACCGAGACCACTCAGGTTTGTGTGCTCAACGATCTCCTGATGGCGAGGGACCAGAAACGCTGTTCCATTTTGGTACTTCTGGATCTCTCTTCAGCGTTTGACACTGTGGACCATGGAGTGCTGCTTGAGCACCTGAGGGTTACCTGGGGCCTGGCTGGTCCAGTTCTCAGATGGTTTCATTCTTTCCTTGCCAGCAAGTCCCAGAGGGTGGTATCTGGGATTTTTTCCTCTGAACCATTCTCTCTGGTTTGTGGGGTCCTTCAGGGCTCGGTGCTGTTCTCCATGTTGTTCGCAGTGTATTTGCTGCACCTCGGAGACATTGTAAGATGATATGGGCTGAGGTTTCACTGCTATGCTGATGACACCCAGCTCTATCTGTCCTTTGTACCCAACCAGCATAGTGCAGTCTCGATGTTTAACAGCTGTTTGGCAGAGATCCATGACTGGATGAAGGCTAGCTGGTTGAAATTGAATTCTGGGAAGACTGAGGTGCTGGTAGTGGATCCGGGGCACTGGAAAGAGAGGCAGGTGGTGGGTTTACCATTTGGCTTTGGCTTGATGGTGTACAACTGCCTGCCTCTGAATGGGTGTGCAATCAGGGGGTGGTCCTTGACGATGGGCTAACACTGCGTGTGCAGGTGTTAGCAGTCATCAAGTCTTCCTTTTACCATCTTAGGAACATCGCCAGAATTAAGCACCTTATTCCGTCCAATGATTTGCCCACATTGATCCATGCCTTTGTAACCTCACGCCTTGACCACTGTAACTCCCTTTACCTGGGGCTTCCGGGGGTTGATATCCACCGCTTGCAGCTGGTGCAGATCGCAGTAGCATGATTGTTGACCGGTCTTCGTGCTCCAGTCCTATTACTCCCATGCTGCGCGTTCTGCACTGGCTGCCTATATAGTGGCAGATCACCTTTAAGGTCGGTCTTCTGACCTATAAAGCCCTGCATGGACTGGGACCAAGTTATCTTCAAGAGCTCCTGGTTCCCTATAGCCCCAGCTGTCCTCTCTGCTCAACTGATGAGGGGTTGTTAGAGGTTCCTAGGGTACAGCTAAAAACAACTGGGACTCGGGCATTTATGTTTGTGGCACCATCCTTGTGTAACTCTCTACCTCATCAGATTAGAGAGTGCAGGACCATGGAGAGCTTCAAAACCGGCTTGAAAACACACATTTTCCAAAAGGCTTTTAGTAACTGATATTTATGAATGGTGAAAAACTTTAAATTGAAGTTGAATCCGTGTAAGACTTTTTAAATTGTTTTGTGTTATTTTTCTATGTGCAACGCTTTGATATTCGAATTACGCTATATAAATAAAAATATTATTATTATTTTGTTTGTGCTTAGCTGCAATATTAGGCAGGACATGACAACCCACCCTGCAGGTACTCAGTATACCAAAAAAAGGAAATGGTTATCGTTCACAAATTGAAAGCATTCACCATCTTTACTATTGCCACATTCTTAGCATCAACAGTACATTGTATACGATTTTTAATTTGGAGCAGCATCTAGGCTCAAAACAGTAAAGAAGAAAATACTTTTAGGAGAACACAGCATTGTATAATTATTAACATAATCTAACATTATTGTAGGGTGTATCAGACAACAAACGATTGCTAGCCAGTGAACCAAGTGAAACCATCATTCCAACTCAGGAAAAAAAAAGAAAAATCCCACAAGTCCTGGCCTTTCATGAAGAAATCCAAATGGCAATCAAGAGCAATCCCAAACCTAATCAAACTAGAAAATGTCACCCTTCAACATCCGATTCCTCCTCAGGATGCAGTTCCTTCATTATTTTCACTGCGAAGGATGCAACTGCCTCTGGGTCCACAAAAACATGGGTTTTGGATTTGTGACGAATTTGTAATTTCGTTGGATAATTGAGCTGAGCCGCTATCCCATGCTGCAAAAGTTCTTTTTATTATACTTTGCAGTTCTTTCTTTTTAGCCTGTGTCTGAGCAGCCAAATCCGGGAAAAATGCCACTTGACTCCCTTTCCACAGTATGTCTCCTTTGGCCCTCACTACCTGCAACAAGGAAATCTGAGCCTTGGGGGAGGATAAGGTGGCTATAGCAGTTAAAGGGCACCCTGTGGAGTCACCTTGCTGGTGTGACCTCTGAGGAATGGTGAAAACCTTCATCAACCTGACTTCTGAGTCGGGAGAATGTAGCTGCAGGTCATTAAAGAGCAATCTGTGTACCGACTGAAACAGTTCACTTTTCGTCACAAAGCGAGGAGGAAAACCTACAATTCTCACATTCATTTGGCACTGCATGTTCTCCAGGGATTCCACCTTGGCCTTCAGGTAATTAAAACCTCGGACGTTGCAGTCAGTTTGGTGATCATCAGCCTCTTTAAGCTCTTGTATGGAGGTAGTGTTCTCAAGAATTTTAGATTAATTTTCAGTCAGTTTAGCCTCCACAGCTGCCAGTCTGTTTTTGTTTTTGTCCCAGTTGCTTGTAATTTTGTAAGCATAACCAAAATCTGTGCAGAGGGTAACTCCAGCTACACTAGTCCACTACCAGCCGTCGGCCCTGATCCCGATGAGGAGCTTGCAGATGAAAGCTATATATCCAAGCCATGAGGTGCGTGTTTGGGGTCTTTTTTCAGGCTCATACTGTAGTGAAATATTTCAGATATACCCCAGAACAGTCTCAAGTTGAGGAATAAACTTTCACACGTAGATTCCAAACTTTGTATTTTAGAAGGCACGGAGCTGGTTCAAAAAGCAGCTGCCATGTTGCTGCTCCACAGCTGCCCCCTGTGATTTCTAATATTTGACCTCTACCTGCTGTCTTTTACCCTAATTCAGCTCCTTTGCCAATCCACTCTACCTTACCCCTTAGCCCTGTTGTTCTCTGCTTTTTGACCCCCCTGCCCTTTGGCTTCTACCTTTGTTCTCTGTGATTTCCCTCCTCTGGACCCTCTGCGACTCATCAATCCCCTGTCATATCCCATCGATTCTCCTGAGCTCACTCCATTTTTGCCACTCTCATGGGCTGTCTAGGTTGACTAGTCTCACCATCCTGCCTTCTTCTTTTCTGCTGTGTGGACCAGTTTATTGCTGTGTCCATACATTACTTTCCTTGTAACAGTAACCCTCCATGTCACATCTGTCCGGACTCCTCTTGTACACTCTTATACATCCCTTGTCTTCCTAAGCCTGACACTGCACTTCTTGGGCTCTGGCTCTGCAAACGTTTACGTGTACCTATTGCAACAACTGCCCTAGAAATGTTTTCATCCTATGCCTCTTCATGGCTCCATCTGTCTGTTGTCCTCCTTCTGGTCTGTGCCAGGGACATTGAGCTTAATCCTGGGCCCCCTTGCTCTACCCCTATACACATCCGCCTTACTACTACCCTACCACCATCAAAAGTCCTAAAAATAGCACATATGAATGTTCACAGTCTCTGCCCAAAAATGGCTGAACTTGAGGCATGGACCATACAGATGACCCCCTGGCATTTTATGCATATCGGAATCTTGGCTCATGCCGGCTATTAAGCAGCATGAGGTGGCACTATCTGGTTATAACTGTTTCAGAAAGGACAGAGTGGGAAAAAGGGGTGGAAGTGTTCTTATCTACTCACGGTCTGATCTGGACGTCATCGAACTCCCTGAGTCCGGCACTGACTCCCCTCCCTGTGGAATTCCTATTCGTTTCCCTAACTCTCAGAAATGTCAAGAAACTTATCATTGGGTGTGCATATCTGTCCCCTAACAAGGCTTCCCTAAGTCTCCCCCCCTCCTAACCTCCCTAGCCAATCTCCCCCGCCATGACCTTAAACTCTGTAGTGACTTCAATATTGATTGGCTTCACCCTGATGCTGACAAAGTGTGTACAGCACTCGCTGACTCCAACTTAGCAAAACTCATTCAGGATCCAACCCGTATCAGTACCAAGTCTGGAAAACATGCTCTGCTAGATTGGATGGTCACTAATTGCCCTTAGAAGATCAAAGCTGTGGGTGTCCTCTTGGATTGTATAAGTGGCCATTCCCCTACTTTCTGTGTTTGAAGGAATAATTGCCCCAACCCCCCCCCTTCCAAGATCTCCCTGGTTCAGGACACGTCAAGGTTCACATCAATAGCTTCATTACTTCTATCAATAACACAGACTGGAGCCCTATTAAGACTCTCCCTGATATAAATCAAGCCTTGGATTTCTTAATATCCACCTTCACTCAAATTGTTGATAACCATGCCCCTCTGAAAAATGTAGGTCCAAGGGTGTTAAGGCTCCTTGGCTCACGAAGGAAATTAGGATGCTTATTTCCCATCATGACAAGGCTTGAAGGACCTATAAAAAAAGTGGATTGTCTTCGGACTGGCAAGCCTACAGACAATTCAGGAACAAGTGTAAAAACTCCCTCCATAAAGCCAAATGCCACCATTACAAATCTCTACAAACTGAGCACCTTTGTAACCCTAAGGAGTTCTGGAGACAGGTGAATTCTTTGGTCAAAGGGAAGGCTGCTGAAGTCCCGAGTTCCATCACTGCCCACTGCACCACCCTTGCAGACCCCGCGTCCATTGCTTCCAGATTTAATGAATTCTTTACTGATCTCTGCAAATATACCATCACTCTTCCGTAACTCATCTTCTTCCCCCTCTTCCCCCCGCCCGAGCACCCTTGGGGTTCAACCTGCTTTCCATTTGAAACTGGCTTCCCTCAAAGAGGTCCAGAGGCTTCTTGCTAATTTAAAGGCTGAGAGCTCTCCTGGCCATGACTCCCTTGAGCCTAAATTTCTTAAGCTGGGTGCTCGGCCCTTGCTCGCCCTGTCCATGACTTATTCAACGGGTCATTCCTATCTAGCACTGTACCAGACAAATGGAAGGTGGTAGTAGTTACTCCTGTGCATAAGGGAGGACCCAACACTACTATTAAAAACTTTAAACCCATATCCATCCTCTGCCCATTGGCTAAAATTCAAGAGCAAATAGTATACAACCACCTTCAGAACTACCTGGAACATCACCATCTACTATCCCCCTATCAACATGGTTCCAGAAGGAATTGCAGTACCCTTACTGCCTTCATAAAAGTGACCTCAGACATATTCCAGCCAATGGGCCAAGGTTCTTCCACTGGTACCATCTTCACTGACCTTCCAAAAGGGTTTGACCTGGTGAATTACAGTCTTCTGCTCCATCAGCTTCATGTTCTTGGTCTGGATACCAGTGCACTGGACTGGGCCAAAGCTATCTGTCCTGCCATTCTCAAAGGGTCAAGTGGGCTGGTTCCATCTCTGATCTTAGACCAATAACTCATGGTGCTCCACAGGGCTCTATTTTGGGGTCCAATGTTGTTCTCACTATTCATTAATGACTTACCCAGCTTCTGTACACCTCTATGCAGATGATGCAATCATCTATCGCTCCTCTCCTGATACTGATTTGACTAATAGAGAACTCACTTCTGACTTTGCTTCCCTTGAGGGCTGGTTCAGGCACAATCATCTTGTTCTTAATATGAAAAAAACTAAAAGCATGCTATTTACCCACCTACCCTCCTCTATGCATACTCTCTCCCGTGTTAGCATTACCTCTTTCAATGGTGATACCCTTGAGTCTGTCCATTCTTTTAAATACCTGGGCATCACCTTGGACCCCTTGCTCTCCCTTAATACACATGTCTCCAACATCACTAAATCTCTGAACCAAAAACTAGGCCTCCTGTACCGTATCCGTCCCTTCCTCACCTCGGACTCCTGCCTTAAGATTGCTTCTTCATCCCTTCTTCCTCTCCTAAGTTATGGTGCTCCTTTACTGCTCTCAACTAATACCTCTACCTTGTCACTCCTCTCTCAGGCTTCCCACAGGGTGGGAAGGTTTGCTTGGGGGTTAACCCCTGCCATCACCACTGTGACGTCCTCTGCTCGCTGGGTTGGTTGTCTTATGAATCTAAACTGAGGTATTCCTCCCTGAGCTTCATGTATACGCTTGTCCACAAATTCACACCTCCTTGCCCTAGTGAGACTATACGTCTAAGAAAAACTCCATGCGCCCTCAGATCTGCCTCCCTCCCCCTTCTCATAAAGCCTAAATTGCATCTAGCTATCACTCACAAGTCATTCTCTTATGCAGCAGTGTTTGACTGGAATTCCTTTCCTCCCTCCATCCTGTCCTGTTCCTCTCTCCCCAAGTTCCAATCTAATCTGTATGCCTTTCTCTCAGCCTCTCTCTCAGCCTCTGTATCACATTCCTGCTTCCTATGATGCCTTATCTATTCTCACTCCGCCCTATTCCTTTCTCCTCCTCCTGCCTAACCCTTGAACCTTGCCCCATTCCCCGCCCCTGTCCTTATCTTCATGTACTACCTGCTCATTGCCTGACACCCCCACCGTACCCACGATTTATCTTTCAGCTTTTAGGTCTATAGTTTGTAGTCTCAATTGTCTAAGTTGTATTTATGATTTTATTGAAGTGTTTATAGCTTTTTATGCTTTGTCATATTTATGTATTATATTTTTATACCTTATCATGCTGTATGTCAATTGTTCTTATCTTAATTTGTTTTTCTGTTTTATTGTACTGTTCTGTATTGCTTGTTGACCCTGAAAAAGGGACTGTAATTGTCTTAGTGGACTTACCCGGTTACCAAAACTCAAATAAATAGATAAAGTTATTCATACTGCCGCTACTGCACCAGTATAGGGCAAGGAGGTGTCTGCAAAGGAAGACATATGAAGAGAGACTAAAGGAGCTTAATATGTATAGCCTCGAGGAAAGGAGGGAGAGGGGGACATGATAGAAACGTTCAAGTACCTCAAGGGAATCAACAAAGTCCAAGAGGGTAGCATCTTTCAAAAAAAGAGGTGTGCAAGAACAAGAGGGCACAATTTGAAGATGGGGGCGGCTCAGAGTAATTTAAGGAAGTATTTTTCTCAGAGAGGTTGTGGATGCATGGAATGGCCTTCCGGAGGAGGTTGTGGAGTCAAAAACAGTGGTGGAATTCAAGCATGCATGGGACAGTCATAAGGCCATTCTAGGGGGTGGGGGTAGGAAGAAGTAGGCTGCTGGTTAACTAGGATCTTCAGCTTATCCAGTAGGTAGGGAAATGGACAGACTGGGTGGGCCAAGCGGTCCTTATCTGCCGTCAAATTCTGTTTCTATGTTTCTATAATACATAGTTATTCATACCACTGCTACTGCACTAGCATAATAATTTATTTATACCGCTGCTATATTTTTTCCCCCCATATTTTCCTTTTTCCTCCTCAGGCAGGCTGGGTGGCTGTGTCAGCCTGTCCCTTGTCAGCACTGTGGTCATTTTTCCAGGAGCTTCATTAAGTCTCCAGCCCTCAGTTTTCCACAGATTTTCTCCCCTTACTTTTCCCGGAGCTCCCAGTGCAAGGTCGTGCGTGTGGAGGTGCGTACACATGCCTTGGCCTGATTTGACCCCGCTCCTTCCACCTGGCCTAGGAACTAGCCTCCCCCCGCCGATGCCCATACTATGATCAGGCCTCCACATGCTGGTGGTCAAAGGCCGGGAAAGTTAACTTCCCCAATCCGGGAGAGGAGAGCTGCCTGGCGAGTCGCTCGATCCTCACCCACCCCGGCCGACCCCCAGCAACCCTTGCTCATCAATGAACATGGGTCACTAGTGTGGAGGGAGTTAAGGTGCCCAGCATCTCAGCCCTCCATGCCACTGGGCCAGCTCTACCACTATATTTATTCATACCACTGCTACTGCACCAATATAATATATTTATTCATACTGCTGCTACTGCGCCGGTATAATATATTTATTCATACCGCTGCTACTGCACCAGTATAATACATTTATTCATACCGCTGCTACTGCACCAGTATAATATAGTTATTCATACCGCTGCTACTGCACCAGTATAATACAGTTATTCATACCGCTGCTACTGCACCAGTATAATACAGTTATTCATACCGCTGCTACTGCACCAGTATAATACAGTTATTCATACCGCTGCTACTGCACCAGTATAATACAGTTATTCATACCGCTGCTACTGCACCAGTATAATATAGTTATTCATACCGCTGCTACTGCACCAGTAGAATATAGTTATTCATACCGCTGCTACTGCACCAGTATAATACAGTTATTCAGACCGCTGCTACTGCACCAGTAGAATACAGTTATTCATACCGCTGCTACTGCACCAATATAATACAGTTATTCATACCGCTGCTACTGCACCAGTATAATACAGTTATTCATACCGCTGCTACTGCACCAGTATAATATAGTTATTCATACCGCTGCTACTGCACCAGTATAATACAGTTATTCATGCCGTGCTACTGCACCAGTATAATATAGTTATTCATACGCTGCTACTGCACCAGTATAATATAGTTATTCATGCCGCTGCTACTGCACTGGTATAATATAGTTATTCATGCGCTGCTACTGCACCAGTATAATATAGTTATTCATGCGCTGCTGCTGCACGAGTATAATATAGTTATTCATACCGCTGCTACTGCACCGGTATAATATAGTTATTCATACGCTGCTACTGCACTAGTATAATATAGTTATTCATACGCTGCTACTGCACTAGTATAATATAGTTATTCATACCGCTGCTACTGCACTAGTATAATATAGTTATTCATACGCTGCTACTGCACAGTATAATATAGTTATTCATACCGCTGCTACTGCACTAGTATAATATAGTTATTCATGCCGCTGCTGCCGCAGTATAATATAGTTATTCATGCGCTGCTGCTGCACCGGTATAATATAGTTATTCATGCGCTGCTACTGCACGGTATAATATAGTTATTCATACGCTGCTACTGCACCAGTATAATATAGTTATTCATGCGCTGCTACTGCACTAGTATAATATAGTTATTCATGCGCTGCTGCTGCACGGTATAATATAGTTATTCATACGCTGCTACTGCACAGTATAATATAGTTATTCATACCGCTGCTACTGCACCAGTATAATATAGTTATTCATACGCTGCTACTGCACCAGTATAATATAGTTATTCATACCGCTGCTACTGCACCAGTATAATATAGTTATTCATACCGCTGCTACTGCACCAGTATAATATAGTTATTCATACCGCTGCTACTGCACCAGTATAATATAGTTATTCATACCGCTGCTACTGCACCAGTATAATATAGTTATTCATACCGCTGCTACTGCACCAGTATAATATAGTTATTCATACGCTGCTACTGCACAGTATAATATAGTTATTCATGCAGCTGCTACTGCACTAGTATAATATAGTTATTCATCACTGCTACTGCACCAGTATAATATAGTTATTCATACGCTGCTGCTGCACTAGTATAATATAGTTATTCATACGCTGCTACTGCACCGGTATAATATAGTTATTCATCGCTGCTACTGCACTGGTATAATATAGTTATTCATGCGCTGCTACTGCACCAGTATAATATAGTTATTCATACGCTGCTACTGCACCAGTATAATATAGTTATTCATACGCTGCTGCTGCACCGGTATAATATAGTTATTCATACCGCTGCTACTGCACCAGTATAATACAGTTATTCATGCGCTGCTGCACTAGTATAATATAGTTATTCATACGCTGCTGCACCAGTATAATATAGTTATTCATACGCTGCTACTGCACCGGTATAATATAGTTATTCATACGCTGCTACTGCACCAGTATAATATAGTTATTCATACCGCTGCTACTGCACTAGTATAATATAGTTATTCATACCGCTGCTACTGCACCAGTATAATATAGTTATTCATACCACTGCTGCACCAGCATAATATAGTTATTCAAATCGCTGCTACTGCACCGGTATATATAGTTATTCATACCGCTGCTACTGCACCAGTATAATATAGTTATTCATACGCTGCTACTGCACCAGTATAATATAGTTATTCATACGCTGCTACTGCACTAGTATAATATAGTTATTCATACGCTGCTACTGCACCAGTATAATATAGTTATTCATACGCTGCCACTGCACCAGCATAATATAGTTATTCATACGCTGCTACTGCCCAGTATAATATAGTTATTCATGCCGCTGCTACTGCACTAGTATAATATAGTTATTCATACGCTGCTACTGCACCAGTATAATATAGTTATTCATACGCTGCTACTGCACCGGTATAATATAGTTATTCATACGCTGCTACTGCACCAGCATAATATAGTTATTCATACGCTGCTACTGCACTAGTATAATATAGTTATTCATACCGCTGCTACTGCACCAGTATAATACAGTTATTCATACGCTGCTACTGCACCAGTATAATATAGTTATTCATACGCTGCTACTGCACTGTATAATACAGTTATTCATACCGCTGCTACTGCACCAGTATAATATAGTTATTCATACCGCTGCTACTGCACTAGTATAATATAGTTATTCATACCGCTGCTACTGCACCAGTATAATATAGTTATTCATACCGCTGCTACTGCACTAGTATAATATAGTTATTCATACCGCTGCTACTGCACCAGTATAATATAGTTATTCATACCGCTGCTACTGCACTAGTATAATATAGTTATTCATACCGCTGCTACTGCACCAGTATAATATAGTTATTCATACCACTGCTGCACCAGCATAATATAGTTATTCAAATCGCTGCTACTGCACCAGTATAATATAGTTATTCATACCGCTGCTACTGCACCAGTATAATATAGTTATTCATACCGCTGCTACTGCACTAGTATAATATAGTTATTCATACCGCTGCTACTGCACCAGTATAATATAGTTATTCATACCGCTGCTACTGCACCAGTATAATATAGTTATTCATACCGCTGCTACTGCACCAGTATAATATAGTTATTCATACCGCTGCTACTGCACTAGTATAATATAGTTATTCATACCGCTGCCACTGCACCAGTATAATATAGTTATTCAAATCGCTGCTACTGCACCAGTATAATATAGTTATTTATACTTACACTGCTACCCCAGTATATATAGAAGAACATATGGGTGGGTGTGTGTAACAAGAATTTTACAACCACTTGAGGTGTGGAATGCTACATAAATGCATCCCACATCGAGGGTGTGTGTAAAATTCTGGTTTCGCACACACTCTGCTATACATTATTTTATTTAATGGCATGGGGTCATACTGCTGTATGACAAAACTGCGCAGCTGAAAATGCATAGCGAAACAGCGCGCACAAAACAGAGTCAGACAAAACACCGACCTGTTCTGCACATCAGCGCCCATTGACAACTATGAGTCTTTATGTTTTTTGTGGAGGGGGTGAAGTTTTTCAGAGAGTTTGGCCCCACACAACCCCCAGAACTTAATTCACAAACTCGGGGGAGGGTGGCGGAACTTGGGGATGGGGGAGAAACTCAGGAGGGAGGGAAGTTTGATTTTTTTTTTAAAAAAACATGTTGGCAAAAGTTGCAACAGGGGATACCTGGGGGAGAACTGAACCATTGTCCCAGGTCTCTCAACTGCGCCGTGTGCTGGTACCCTAGTCACTCCACCACATGGCACCTTCTCCTCTCCTTACATCAGTGTGCAGTGACAGGGGTAGCGGTAAATCCCTATCGTTATTCTACCCCTGTCGCTGTGATTTCAAGCACTGCATATACAGCACGGTTAATACAACGCTGTCTTACATGTGCGGTATTGACTCGGTACCTTAGTTAATTATTGGTCCTCATTTTTGTTCACCATTCCTGAGGATGCAGTGGTGGCGTGGAGCTCCGCTCGACAGGTAGACATAGCAGAATCAACCAGATATGTTTTTTTTTTTAGTTTGAAGGTAAGATCAACCAGATAAATATTTAAAAGTATGTAAGAAAAAAATTACCTGGGACGAAGTGAGAGGTAAAGGACATGTTCGGGATTCAGGTTTGGGAAGTCAGTTACTGAGCCAGGGAGCCGCCATATTTCTCAGAGACAATCGGACCCTCCCAAGCGGAGCTGCAGCCAATGAGCTGCATAGCTGTTCTCTGAGTGGCAGACAGTGATTACAACCTACCGTACTGTAACGGAGTAATATCTATCGGGAGGTTGTAATGCAGAATAAAACCACAGTTATCCATGGATAAAAAATGAGGATAATTAATTAAAATATAATAATTAATGGTCTCCGTTTTCTCCCACTGCCAAAACTGTGTGTTAAATGCGTAACACCTAGTAGAGTGTTCTGGCATTCCATCAACTCCTTGAACAACAAAGCGCTCGAGACTAAACATAAGCATAGCGTTAAATTGTCCTTGTCACAGGTGGGGAGCTTCCAACTGTCCCTGTTTCCATAAACAGTACTGGCCAGGAAAACACTTACTTCTCTGCATTACCTCCATCCCAAACACACTCTTGTGCTTCTAGGCTCACTGGTAAACTGAGGTAATGCAGAGAAGTAGAGTATTTTCCAAATCCAGACCCTTAACGAGCAAAGGATAGTTGAAGCTCACCCTCTATTTATTAAAAAGCAGAGCCCTTCAATTATATAAAATAAAATATGGGAGAGTGTGTCAAACTCGAATTTAACACACCCTCGTTTGTTGGATGGCATCATAAACCCCTAGGGCTTAGCCCTCGGGGTTTATGTGCCATCCAACAACTCGGGTGTGTGTTAAACTCTCGTAACACACTTCTCCCCATACTTTATCCTATATTTTGTTCATACCACCACTACTGCACAGTATAATACAGTTGTTTATACTGCCACTACCGCACCAGTATAATATAGTTATTTATATCACTGCTACTGCACCAGTATAATACAGTTATTCATACCACCACTACTGCACCAGTATAATATAGTTGTTTATACCACCACTACTGCACCAGTATAAATAGAATAATAGATAGGTTCTGGTGTATTACAAGGCAGTAATTCCATCGAGAGGTTCTGGGGACACAAGAAACCTCGGGAGGCGAGCTTCGAGAGGGTTTCTTGTAATCTGAGGCTCGGATAAATTTCTGCTGAAACACAGAAAACTGTTTGTTATTTTTTGTAATATATGGATCCGAGGAATTTTCAACTTCTTACTTGTTTCGGCTATATGGAGCTGTGGTCTGCAGAGTTAGACTCCGAATCTTGCTTCTTGCTCCTCACTCGCACCCCGCTCCCATTCCCGTCCCCACTTCTTTCTCTCAGAAATAAACAAAACATGGTTTAGACAGTAGTCGCGTCAGTGATCCCAACGATACTATTACGAGCACCGGAAGTATAGTATTATTGGGCCGGAAGTATAGTATTACGAGGACCGGAAGTATACTATTACGGGACTAACTAGGATATTACAGGGATTTTTTCATATGCTTTTTGGGGGTATTATTTTAACAATCCATATATTACAATATATTTATTCATACTAAAACTACTGCACCAGTATAACATAGTTGTTTATACCACCACTACTGCACCAGTATAGTACAGTTATTCATACCAAAACTACTGCACCAGTATAATATAGTTTATACCACCACTACTGCACCAGTATAATATATTTATTCATACCAAAACTACTGCATCAGTATAATATAGTTGCTTATACCACCACTGCTGCACCAGTATAATACAGTTATTCAAAGCACCACTACTGCACCAGTAAAATATAGTTCTTTATACCACCACTACTGCACCAGTATAATATAGTTATTTATACCACTGCTACTGCACCAGTATAATACAGCTATTCATACCACCACTACTGCACCAGCATAACATAGTTGTTTATACCACCACTACTGCACTAGTATAATATATTTATTCATACCAAAACTACTGCACCAGTATAATATAGTTGTTTATACCGCCACTGCCACACCAGTATAATATAGTTATTCAAAGCACCACTAAAATATAGTTCTTTATACCGCCACTACTGCACCAGTATAATATAGTTATTTATACCGCTGCTACTGCACCAGTATAATATAGTTATTCACACCGCCTCTACTGCACCGGTAATATATAGTTATTCATAACGCCCCCACTGCACCAGTGATATAGTTATTCATACCGCCGCTACTGCACCATATAAAATAGTTATTCATACCACCACTACTACACCAGTATAAAATAGTTATTCATACCACCGTTACTGCACCAGTATAGTATAGTTATTCATACTGCACCCACTGCACTAGTATAATATAGTTATTCATACTGCCGCTACTGCACCAGTATAATATAGTTATTTATACTGCCACTACTGCACCAGTATAATATAGTTATTCATACCGTGCCCACTGCACCTGTATAATATAGTTATACTGCTGCTACTGCACCAGTATAATATAGTTATTCATAACGCCTCTACTGCATCTGTATAATGTACAGAATAATGACTGGGTAGGGGGTTACAATGAGATTTTACACATCCACAAGGTGTGGGATGGTTTATAAAAGGCATCCGACACCAAGGAGAGTGTGTAACATTTTAGTTTACACCCCTACCAAGCCTTTATTTTATATAATTGCTGGGGAGCGTATAATGCCACAGTAATTGTATAAAATAAAAAAAGAAACATCCGTGGTCAATCGCGATCCAATCTGGAGGAAGCATGGTCCACGGTCGCAAAGTTTCCCTTTTTTTCATTTTTAAATCCACTTGTTTGGAGGAGGCCATGAAACATCCAGTTACTCTTTTTTTTTTTGTTTTAACTTACCGCTGAATGCGAGCTGCAGTGAAGTGTCCAGCATCAAATTACGGTGGCTGGCGGCTGAGGAAGGAGAGACCAGAGGTTTGCGCATGTGTGGAGCATGGGAAACCTGGCACGTGTTTGACGTTATAACCAGCTGTGTAGAATGGCAAATTATAACCATGTTTCCCTACGGGGAAAAAACACTCCCCGGTAATTATATAGTTATTCATACTGCCACTATTGCACCAGTATAATGTAGTTATTCATACCGCCCCCACTGCACCACTGTAATATAGTTATCCATACCACCGCTACTGCACCAGTATAATATAGTTATTCATACAGCTGCTACAGCACATGTATAATACAATAATTCATACCGCTGCACAGGGCTCTCAACAGTTCTCCCAATTATATGAACTCTTACAAGATGTACAGAACCTGGGAATGCTGGCCATATGTCAGCAATGGGAAAGAGAGGTGGGTTACCCCATTCCACCCGAGACCCAGTGTTTGATTTGGCAAGAAGTACATAAAATTGCCAAACTGGTGTTCATGAGGAGGAGGAGGAGCACTAAGTACCCAATGGCAAGCACTAAGTGTCATGTATTAAGTGTCATATCACCTCAGATTTGGTGAAAAAAATACTGAAAATAAAGCAGTTATGTGCTGGAAAAAATCCTGATAAAAACTAAGCCATTAAAAAAAAATAACTTCTTATACATGCGCAGTGCACTTTCCATATGACATCGTTTTTTGGGGGGAGGTTGTATTTTCCAGTACCCATAACTTTTATTTTTCAATATTTTCTTTACCAGATTTGAGGGATGGGGTCCTTACCATCCTTCCCCTCAACCACCCAATTCCCAACTTTCCAAATTGTCCCCAAGTACTTTTTTGACACCATTATTTCCCTAAAAACAATTTCCCATTTCTTTTTATCTGCAAGAAGAGGAGTGCGTTGATAGACAGCTGGGAATCTTGCCAAGAGACAATGAGAAACTGCGAAGAGGGACATTAAAGAATAGTGACATGGGACATTGAGGAATTATGATGTGGGATCAGTCAGTGTGGGCTTGGGGGGATGAAAGGATGACATGAGTGCTAGAGGGTGGGTGAATGTGTTCTTTAATTATATGGGATGGATGGGGACGAGGGCAGAAAGTGGAATTTGCTGATGTAGGGAAGGTTTTTCAAGGTGGTGGAGGGTAGGGGATAATGTCAGCAGGTTTGGGCATCTGCCACTGGCTATTTAAGAAATGGGATGGGTGGGCAGGAGGGGGATAATAGTAGCAGTGTTGGGCACCTGTCAAAGGTTGTTCAACAGGTCAGGCAGACAGACTGTACTGGTGGCAGGGCTGGGAGGGGGAATACTGGCAGGGGAGATGGGATCCCTCCACTGGCTGTTTTACAAGTTAGGGCAAGTAGGTGAGGGGGGGTCAGCAGCAGGGTTGAGCACCTGTCACCAGCTGTTCAACAGTTTGGGTGGTGGGGTGTACTGGTGGTGGGATTAGGCACCCGCTGCTGGTCATTTAAAGCATTGCTGTATGATAGCAGTGATGGATATTTAAAGCATTGCTGTATGATAGCAGTGATGGTTATTTAAAGCATTGCTGTATGATAGCAATGAGAATGTTGACCTATACTTTTTTATTCTATTTTAGATTGCCCCATATCTCCTGACTTGCAGGATAACCTTCTTTCCCCATTTTGAGTCTACTTTAGCACTTTTTTTCACATTTGAAATAATAAGAGGAGCACGCCTTTTAACATGGCTCAAACCAGGTTTTCATTAGTATTCTCAGCTATTTGAGTACACTTGTTGTCCCATAAGGTCAGAGAGCAGTGTTTACTGCATACTAGTTCATTATTCAACCTAATTGTCAACCTAATTGTATACCATGTATGTCTTAGCACTATATAAAAACTATAACATGTTGCTCTAAACATGTTATGAAAATACCTCGTACCCAGTCATGCCTGAAATGCTCTTGGCACCTGTATTGTCTGTATGTGCTGTATGTATCATCTTTGTACTCCATTGTTACCCCTGTCCCTGGATCGCACCTGGAAATGAGCCTCAGCTCAGTGTGCTTTTCCCAGTTACCAAAATTTTAAATAAACTAAACAGTCGCAAGAAATGTGATCTTAAACAGTGGGTGTTCAAAAACACAAGAGAATAGTGATGAAAACATGGTCCTGGCCATATTAAAAAGAGCACTCCTTTTATTAGTTAAACTGAAGAAAAAAACAAAAGAAGAAAAGTGCTAGAGCAGACTCAAAACAGGGAAAAAAGGTATCATGCAAGTCAGGAGATAAAGGACACTCTAAAACAGTATAAAAAAGTATAGTTCAAAATTTTCACTGCTGTAGTGCAGTGGTTTAAGGCTCTGAGCTGTAAATCTGAAGACCTAGGTTTGAATCCCACAGCCCCCACTTGCATACTGTATGACCCTAAGCAAGTCACTTAACTTCCCTGTGCTCCCAGGTTGCACCCTTAAACAAGCTTTCAGTTTAGTGTGTTTCACCTGGTTAAACAATTGGAAAGAAAAAAAAACAACCTGCTGCTTTAAGAGTTGGAGTAGATAGGAGGGGGGATACTGGTATCGAGGTTAGGATCCCACTGCCGGCTATTTAAAAGTAGGGGTGAGTCAGTGGGGGGGGGGGTTCTAGCAGCTGGGTTGGGCACCCACCACCTGTTCTTCAACCTTTATGGTGGGAGGTACTAGTAGCAGGGTTGGGTACCCACTGCCAGTTATTTAAGACTTGGGGTTTGGGTCACTGATGGCTAGGATGGGCATGTGCTGACGACTGTTTAAAAGTTGGGTCCGATGAGTGGTAAGGGAGAGACTGGCACTGGGAACTGACACCTATTGCTGGTTGTTTCAAAGCTGGGGCGGTGGGGGGTGCAAGTAGCGGTGTTGGACACTCACTGCCAGTTATTCAGCAGTTCTGATGGGTGGGGTGACTGGCGGGTTGGGCTTTGGACTGCTAGATAAACTTGCAGATGGGGGGATTGTTTGGTGCCAGTAGCAGGGATGGGATCCTGACCACTGGCATTCTGTAAAGAAAGTGGTGCTGATTTTGTTACTCAGAACTGCATGAAAACAACAGTTTTAAGTTATGAAAAATGGAAACCACTTCAAAAAATTAACATTTGTCAGTTTCACAAAAATCCAGTTCTCGTCAGAATGTTAAAAAATGCTCTGTGCATGAGTAAATTGTCAACTTTATTTTATTTTTAATTTAGAATCTGCAAATTTATGAACAATGGCTTCTGGAAAAGAATCCTCCTTGGGTCAAACTCTAAGGAACCTAAACATTTCAGGCTTCAACTCCCAGCTGTTTCTGTGGTATTGGTGGGAATAAAGGTCTCTGTTTATATATTTGTATATATTTCAACCTTCTAGAACTTTTAAACCACTGAACCAGCTATTATCACATTTACAGGATCCAAACATGACGGCACCTATGTGCATGGCAGATTGCAGGCTATTCCATTCAGGCATGCTTCATTATTAACCCCAATATAAAGCCAGCTACCACTCCCTATAATATGCAAAATAAAATAACATCCTACTTGTCTTGGTGACTTCTCTCATGTTGAGATAGTCTAAAAATGGCACAACGAGGCCTTGCCCAAGGAAAATCTTCACTAGTGTCATGGCAACTTCCTGCCGACTCTCCATGGTGCATGCTTCTTCCAACATTGTGAGAGGGGTCATGTCGTCCGCCTGAAAGAGATAGAGAGCTTAGTGGAGCAATGGACAGGCATATCCCAGTTATGAAATACAGGCACATAGAATCTGCTATGATGACAAAAGACAAGTCATGGTTAGTTACATGATAACATTTAGTTAACTGGAGTATATGAAGGAATAACTGGTTGATGTGGGTGAGTAAACGCTGATGCCAAAAGCCAAGCTGTTTTAATCAACCACAGAAGTTGGTTATTTGGAGTATACTATGGCAAACAGAAACTTATCACTTCTATCACAGTTTAATCTGGTTCAAGGTCAGTTGGCATTCATCTGTATCCCCCCTTCCCCCGGGTTGTGCCTAAAAATAGACAGGATTTGTCTAGTGCACTTACCCGGTCAACAAAAACTAAATAAAAATAAATATGACTAGAAGTTTTGAATTCAGGATTTTAAAATCTTTGTGGTAATTGCAGTGGAAGACACCTTTTTCCCCTTTTTATTACTCTTTTTCCTGCGGACTATATGTGAACAAACTATCATGGGTGGGTCTGAAATATGGATAACCTATCTTGGGAATGTCTAAAATGTGGATAATTAATGTGGATAATTAATTAAGGGGGTAGTTTTGGTACAGTACTTTGTAGGGTATTAAATTATGGGTTTCCTTTATTCTGACTGGTATAATATACAGAAAAACCCTAATCAATACACTGATAAACCATAGTCAGTAAACAGATAACCCTGTCAATACACAGATAAACCAAACAATTACAAGTCAATACACGGATAAATCTGGATCAGTAATCAGATAATCCCAGTCAACAGAGAAATAAACCGTAGTCAGTAAACAAATAACATCAGTCAATACAGAGATAAACTACAGTCAATAAACAGATAACCCCAGTCAATACACAGATAAACCATGGTCAGAAATCAGATAACCCCAGTCAATACACAGATAAACCATTGTTGGTAAACAGATAACCCCAGTCAATATGCAGATAAACCATAGACAAACAAATAATCCCAGCCAATACACAGATAAACCATAGTCAATAAACAGATAGCCCCAGTTAATACACAGATAAACCATGGTCAGTAAACAGATAACCTCAGTCAATACACAGATAAACCATGGTCGGTAAACAGATAACCCCAGTCAAAACACAGATAAACCATGGTCAATAAACACATAACCCCAGCCAATACGCAGATAAACCATGGTCAATAAACATATAACCCCAGCCAATACACAGATAAACCATGGTCAATAAGCAGATAGCCCCCAGTCAATACACAGATAAACCATGGCCAGTAAAAAGATAACCCCAGTCAATACACAGATAAACCATGGTCAGTAAACAGATAACCCCATGCAATACACAGATAAACCATGGTCAGAAATCAGATAGTCCCAGTCAATACACAGATAAACCATAGTCAATAAACAGTTAATACACAGATAAACCATGGTCAGAAATCAGATAACCCCTGTCAATACACAGATAAACCATGGACAATAAACAAATAACCCCAGCCAATACACAGATAAACCATAGTCAATAAACCGATAGCCCCAGTCAATACACAGATAAACCATGGTCAGTAAACAGAAAACCCCAGTCAATACACAGACAAACCATGGTCAGGAAACAGATAACCCCAGTCAATACACAGATAAACCATGGTCAATACACAGATAACCCCAGCCAATACGCAGATAAACCATGATCAATAAACAGATAACCCCAGCCAATATGCAGATAAACCATGATCAATAAACAGATAGCCCCCAGTCAATACACAGATAAACCATGTTCAGTAATCAGATAACCCCAGCCAATACACAGATAAACCATGGTCGGTAAACAGATAACCCCAGTCAATACACAGATAAATCAGTACACTGTGTTGCTTAACACATTGGAGCTGCCGAGGAAAGCTGCACCAGGGCTCCCAGGAAAATAAAATATCTTTGATCAGCACCGTATAAGACTACCTTCATTTTTTTGCTCCTTAAATCCATGTGTGTACCTTGCCATGTTGTTTGCCTTATACAGTATGTTTTCAGCCTGATCCCTGTCCACGATTTGTGTCCCTACATCAACAAAATCCATTAAATTAGTGTGACATGATGGGCCACTGGTAAACCCATACTGCTCCCCAGCCATAAACACTGCGGGCTTGACTTTCAAAGGGTGACGCAGGACTTGCATCAAGGCCTGCATCAACCCTGTTCTTTGGCACAGCTGCACCAAACTCCTTTGCTGCAACTGCCCCCAATTTTAATACACCAGGCGCCATTACAACAGTTTCCAGGCTTTACAGCAGCTTGTGCCTAACATTTGGTGCAAGCCCCGTGGTAAGGGTCCCCCCAAATGGTACCAGTTAGACTAGGGAAAAAGTGGTCTAACTTGCAGCATTTGGCTCTCGGGATCGAAAATCACGATAGCTGGCTGGGTGAATGCAGCAAGCCCTGTGCACCAAATGATCAGCACACCAGGGGCCTGCAGCTTTCACGGAGCTCTGAAAATTGAGCCATTGCTCTCTAACAATGTCACTATGCCCCCGTAATATCTGTCACTAAAACACTACCCACTAGCACTGTGAAACTCACCGGCCTGTAGTTTCCTGGATTTTCTCTATCACCTCCCTTGTCTAATGGAAGCACATATGCCACTCATCAGCCCTCAGGCACTACAGCTGAACTACCAAGGGCTCTTCCTTTGTAAGCCTCCCCATCTCAAATCCATTCCCTGCATTACTCTTCAATTCTTTCCTGCTGTCTGGCAATGGGCATGCCTCCTCAGCCGTGAACAGCAAACAAAATTACAACAATGCGAGATAAATGTGTGAAACTTGATTGGCTGAAACCGTCCCAGCAAGGTTACATTAATCTTTGACTAATGTACCTACTCAGCTTGTTACCAAGCAGTTGTCATCTGCTTATGGAATATTGATTTTGAATGTTCTCCAGCATTCCATCAAAGTTTTTATTAGCTGCCATTGCCGAGTCCCGCTCAGCGGAATGGCCATGTTGCGATCGTGGTAAGCGGACATTTTCAGCAAATAAAAAATCTCCCTTCCCCCCCTCCTGTCCCATCAAACTCTGTTATGGTAAAAGAAATGAAACAGACAATACATCATGTTCTTCCCCAAATAATAATAATAATAAAAATAAAAAAAAACACATTAATTTGCTGTAAACATGCTCAGACTGACCAGTTGCCTTTATGGTTGCAAATGGAAATTGTATCCACAAAAACAAAGCGATAATTCCACCCTAGACAAACTATTTAATAAATAAATAATTAGCATGTCATGTGCCCCCAGCATTATGGTAATCCAACTGTTATTTTCTTTGAAGACAGCTGCTGCCATGACAATTGCCATGGAAACCCTGTCCTGAGCACCACTGCCCTGAGCAATGCAAATGAAAATGATGCACCTGCTATGCATGTAGCCATGGAAGCAACATATTTCACATTGTGTTGTGCAGAGTAACAGTGAACAAAAAAAAAGTAACTGTACATTTAGTTTAGTAGTGTTTTATCAGAATTGTGTAAATCACCGATTCTGGCATCACACTGTGAGTGACAACCTGTTCGCCATTCACAACTTGGCACCCTGTTCTCCACTGTGATCCCTATACACACATTCTGAACATAGAATGTGGTGCGAGCCAGAATCACAGCAAATGGACAGTTTTACAACAGAATGAAGGTATTGTGAAAAAAAAAATACAAAAAAAATATTGAGATTTCCCAGTCAGTGTGCTAACACTGCTAGAAAAGCAATAAGCAGTGTTTGTGCACAGAGATTCTTTGTCTTTTAAATAGTTTTTTATTTTAATGGGTTCACCACAACATATCCAAGGCACACTGTCTTAAGGGTAGCTGGTCCATTCCACTGGGGTGTCAAACAGACGAGGCATACTGATGAGTCCTGGTAGGACGAAACACGTGTCTATGTCTTCTGTTAGCACCCTTTGCAAACTGTGTTAGAGGCCTTTCGGCACCATGCAATTCTGCTTAAAGTTGGACCAGCATAACATTCTGTGGTGATTTGCATATGCAGCCCATGATGCTTTGCATTGTGGGGGCATGTGTGATTTTGTATTTTCTTGAAACTTGGCTTCCCAGCCAAATGCCCTTTGGGGTAAGCCTTGCCTCAGTGTTTGTGCAGAGGTTCTTTGTCTTTTAAATAGTTTTTTATTTTAATGGGTTCACCACAACATATCCAAGGCACACTGCCTTAAGGGTAGCTGGTCCATTCCACTGGGGTATCAAACAGATGAGGCATACTGATGAGTCCTTATAGGATGAAACACGTGTCTATGTCTTCTGTTAGCACTCTTTGCAAACTGTGTGAGAGGCCTTTTGGCACCATGCAATTCTGCTTAAAGTTGGACCAGCATAACATTCTGTGGTGATTTGCATATGCAGCCCATGATGCTTTGCATTGTGGGGGCATGTGTGATTTTGTATTTTCTAGAAAAGCAATAAGGTACTCCTAGGGTTTACATTAATCCTCAGTTAATTATCAACTGGGGTATGTGACACTCAGTTGCACCTCATGCCATATTACACCCCTAGGGCTGACTAACAGACAGTTAATGTAACCCCTGGTCATACTTTATTGCTTAAGTGTGTATGCAGTATACCTGTCTTCTCTGTATTGTCCCTTGTACTCACCACATCCTTCCTTATCTTTTCTATGCTTCTCGTTGTCGTTTTCTTTTAACTAATATATCTAACATACTAACATACTATAAGCCAGCAGAATAGGCCTGATGGTCTGTCATGTCTACTCAGTAGCCAGACCCCTAATGGGTGCTCGCTCCCCCCCCCAGCCCCAGAGGGGGTCATCTTCAGCTTCGGTTTACCCTTGTACCTGTCCCACCCTTTCTTGAAGCCCTCCACTCTGCCCTCTTCCACCAGACTCCCGGGCAGTGCATTCCATGGTTCCACCACCCTCTCATTGAAGTAATGTCTACTGCCTTCCTCCCGTAGTTTCCCCTCTCTAGCTTCCACTCATGCCCCCTGGTTGTCCCCCCACTTTAGTCTGAACATTTCATTGGCTTTGCCCTTGCTTAACCCTTTTACATATTTGAAGACCCCTATCATGCCCCCCTGTGTCTCCTCTCCTCTCCTCTCCTCTAGTGAATACAGCCCAAGTTCTTCCAGCCTTTCCTCATAGGGCCTCCCTCTCATGCCCTGAATCATCCTGGTTGCCCTCCTCTGGACCCTTTCCAGCAGTGCTATGTCCTTCCTGAGGTGAGGTCTCCAGAACTGCATACAGTACTCACGATGCGGTCTGACCAAAGTACTACACAGACGGAGGATCACCTCCCTCCTCCTGGACATTATCCCCCTGGCTATGCAGCCCAGTACCCTGTTTGCTTTGGCCACCGTTCTTCTGCAATTTTCAGTATTATTCATTTTGACATCTACCACCACCCTTAGATCCCTCTCACTCAATGTAGCTTGCAGTGTGACCTCTCCCCGGGAGTATATATGGTCCGGGTTTCTGCCCCCCCAGATGTAGCACACTACACTTCCGTGCATTAAACCTCAGTCCCCACCTCCTTGACCACTCCTCCAGGGTATCCAGGTCCCTCTGGACTGTCTCTCTCGCTTCCTCCCCATCCACCAGTGCTCCAAGTTTTGAGTCATCCACAAAGAGGCTCATCCTACTCCTAATCCCCTCCCCATATCCGACACATAGGCATTGAACAGGAGTGGCCCCAATACCAAACCTTGAGGGACCCCACTGGTGACCTTCCTTCTAAAAAAGGA
Source organism: Neoceratodus forsteri (assembly GCA_016271365.2). Lineage (NCBI taxonomy): Eukaryota > Metazoa > Chordata > Ceratodontiformes > Ceratodontidae > Neoceratodus > Neoceratodus forsteri. The sequence goes on from JADMNL010000027.1 coordinate 114,574,952, forward strand.
TTTGTGGTTCTCCTTGACCCTTTCCTCGTGCCTTAATTCTGTCTTTGCCTCCCTGATAAGCTTTTTACTTATACCTCTATACCCAATGTGTCTGTACACCTCTCTCTGTTTGCCTCACTCTGCTCCTTCACACAAGTCTTAAATGCCCACATTTTGTCCTAAATAGCCAGCTTTAACTGCCTGCTTAACTATGTGGGTTTCCTTTATATTTTGGACTTTTTATGGTCCTGACACAATCTTGGTGGCCTCTGTAATAGCCTCCTTTAACACGCCCACTTCCCCTTTACCCCTTTGATCTTATGGAAGTTTGTAAACCTTTCTGCATTTTCTTCCCCATTTTGTTGAAATCTGCTTTCCTGAAATCCAGTATCAATGTGTCAGAGGTTAGTTGTTGAGACTCTAGCTTCATGCTGAATTTCACCAAGAAATGGTAACTCTAGTCAACTGGCACTTGCACGTTAATGTCATATGTGCACGTTAATGTCCCAGTATTGTCCTGACGGGACATCACCAGGTACAGTACTGCCTCACTTACCTACAGTGTGAGGAGGCAGGCCTAGGTGACATCCACAAATTTTTGCCCCTTCTGGCTCCTAGCTACCTGCATTCTCCAGTCTATGTATAGAAGGTTGATGTCTCTCATTAACATGATTTCTCCCAGTCCTGTTGCTTTCCTTATCTCTCCCTCCAGAGCTTCTTCCATCTCAACCACTTGATCTGATGGTCTGGACACTACTCCTACCCTGTGCTTCCTCCCCCTCATCACCTGAAACCACAGTAACTCTATCCCTTCCCCCTCCTTGACTGTCATGCCCATCAACACCCTATTATCTTCCCTCACATACACTGCCACCCTCTTCGTTTTTCCCTGTCCTTCCTGAAGAGGCTATGCCCTGGAACATTTAGGTCCCAGCAGCTGTTTAGATTAACCCAACAGTGCCTAACCCAAGAAACAAGGAAGGCGAGGAACACTTTTTCCCACATGTAATCCTTTCACTCTGATTTCATGCACAAGGATAATGCCAGTCATAGGGCTTTGGTATCTATTCCACCAGGGTACACCTATGGATGAAATTGCTTCATCATGTGTGTGGCAGACCATGAAGACAGAAAAAAAAACAAAAACATGAGCCAGGGTCAGAAAGAAGGCTAGGGCACCACCATCCAGGGTAACAAGGTCATCAACATAAACCATGAACAGGGTCAGAAAGAAGGCTAGAGCACCACCGTCCAGGGTAACAAGGTCATCAACATAAACCATGAACAGGGGCAGAAAGAATGCTAGGGCACCACCATCCAGGGTAACAAGGTCATCAATATAAACCATGAATGGGGCAGAGAGAAGGCTAGGGCACCACCGTCCAGGGTAACAAGGTCATCAACATAAACCATGAATGGGGCAGACAGAAGGCTAGGGCACCACCGTCCAGGGTAGCAAGGTCGTCAACATAAACCATGAACAGGATCAGAAAGAAAGCTAGGGCACCACCGTCCAGGGTAACAAGGTCGTCAACATAAACCATGAACAGGGGCAGAAAGAATGCTAGGGCACCACCATCCAGGGTAACAAGGTCATCAACATAAACCATGAATGGGTCAGAGAGAAGGCTAGGGCACCACCGTCCAGGGTAACAAGGTCATCAACATAAACCATGAACAGGGGCAGAGAGAAGGCTAGAGCACCACCGTCTGGGGTAACAAGGTCATCAACATAAACCATGAACGGGGCAGAGAGAAGGCTAGGGCACCACCATCCGGGGTAACAAGGTCATCAACATAAACCATGAACGGGACAGAGAGAAGGCTAGGGCACCACCATCCAGGGTAACAAGGTCATCAACATAAACCATGAACAGGGGCAGAGAGAAGGCTAGGACACCACCATCCAGGGTAACAAAGTCATCAACATAAACCATGAACAGAGACAGAGAGAAGGCTAGGACACCACCGTTCAGGGTAACAAGGTCATCAACATAAACCATGAACAGGGGCAGAGAGGAGGCTAGAGCACCACCGTCTGGGGTAACAAGGTCATCAACATAAACCATGAACAGGGGCAGAGAGAAGGCTAGGGCACCACCATCCGGGGTAACAAGGTCATCAACATAAACCATGAACGGGGCAGAGAGAAGGCTAGGGCACCACCATCCAGGGTAACAAGGTCATCAACATAAACCATGAACAGGGGCAGAGAGAAGGCTAGGGCACCACCGTCCAGGGTAACAAGGTCATCAACATAAACCATGAACGGGGCAGAGAGAAGGCTAGGACACCACCATCCAGGGTAACAAGGTCATCAACATAAACCATGAACTGGGGGCAGAGAGAAGGTTAAAGCACCACTGTCCAGGGTAACAAGGTCATCAAACTAAACCATGAACAGGGTTCTGTTTCTACAACACTTGACTCATTTTGCGAAGGCTCAGGCACAATCAAGCTCTCAGGCACTGAAGGCACTTGAGGCAAGAAGAGTGTTCAGCACTCTCATAGTGTTCTTCAAGTTCTGGTATGTCACCAGAAAGACTCAAACCATCAGCCCCTCCTTCAGGCAAATCATACAGTTCCACAATACACAGAGACTCAGCATCTTCAGACGTGATACTTTGCACTTCACTTTCAGGGAGCATTGGCTCCAAGGACAAAGCTGGGGGTTAGGCAGTCCAGAAGGCCCAGCTTCATCCCCACAATTAATCATGGGGTTACCTCAAAACAGCTGACTCAGTTCATAAGAGGGGTAATAGGCATAGTCACACTCACTTTCGTCAGAAGTGGACTGACAGTCACTATCATCCTGGGCCTGCTGCGGAAGAAACCTTAAATCTGTGACCACTGGGGTAGGTTGACTTTGTCTCTTTCTTGCAGCAGCATGAGTCCAGGGGCTCAATTTCTGAGGGTTCAGCCTCAATCATGACTTGGCCGATAGGTGACAAGTGGTTGCGGTGCATGGTCTTGACAGCTTTGGAGTTGTTCTCTGGGCGCATCTTGTACACAGGTGAATCATCCAACTTTCCAACTACAACATGAGGAAGATGGTGCCACTCATCAGCAATTTTGTGTTTACCATGCAGTCCCAAATTGCGTAACAACACATGGTCTCCAGGTCGAAGCTCTTGAGCCTTTACTTTTTTATCATGCCTCTCTTTGTTGGCTAGATTTCTCTTGGCGGTCATTGTCTGGGCCAGTTGATAGGCATGGTTCAATTGAGCTTTCAGTTTTTGTACATATTGCAAGTAGTTTTTGGCTCGGACCCCATCTGGAGAGACCCCAAAACAGACATCAACTGGCAGCCAGGCCTCTCTCCCGAACATGAGGCAGTAGGGGGAGAACCCAGAAACATCATTTTTCGTGCAATCACATGTGTGTACCAAGGTGCTAATCTGCTGGCTCCATTTATGCTTGTCTTTTGGGTGGAGGGTGCCCAGCATGTCTAGAAAGGTGCGGTTAAAATGTTTTGGTTGAGGGTCTCCCTGCAGGTGATAGGAGGTGGTTTTTGACTTTCGCACCCCCCATAGAGAGAGCATTTCTTTGACTAGTCGACTCTCAAAGTCTCTGCCCTGGTCAGAGTGGATCCACTGGGGGGGCACCATAGTGGACGAAGAAATTTTCCTCTAGCACCTTGGCCACAGTAGATGCCTTTTGATCTTTGGTGGGAAAAGCTTGTGCATACCGTGTGAAATGATCCGTAACCACCAACACATTGCCAATGTTCTGCTGATCAGGTTCTAAACACAAGAAGTCTATGCAGACTAGTTCCATGGGGGTGCTGATAGTAATATTAACAAGTGCAGGGCTTTTCTTTGCAGACAGTGACTACAAGTCTTTACATGGTGCTCAACATCGGCCCCCATTTTGAGCCAGTAGAAGCAAGATCGTACCAGGTCAAGGGTTCTGTCAATACCGAGGTGCCCCATGTGATTGTGGAGGGACCTCAGTACCAGATCTTTAAAGGCCGTGGGCAGGACCAATTGTTGCTTGTCTACTTTGCTACTATGATCTACTGTCTCTCTATACAACAACTGAATGAGCAACTTCAATCTGGGGCCTTCTTTAAACAATAAAGCAGTTTGCAAGTCAGTGGAACGTAACTTGGACACATCTTTCCCCGCATGCAGGGCATCAAGTGCTGGCTGAATCATAGGATCTTGGGATTGAGCCCACTGAATGCTGTCATTGTCAAATTGAGGTAGTGCACTAATATCTAGAGCAGAGAAGTGGCAATAAGCAGCTGGTATGCAGGTGTCAGAAAGGACCAAGCAATCTACTAAACAGTCCACTGGGTCCACAGATATCTGTTCATCTCTAGCAAACTTTTGGCACAATACTTGAATGTCAGGTTCAGACAGCCTGACCCAATTACTCTTGGAAGTGGGCCTTCGTGATAGGGCATCAGCATCAATATGGTTCAGGCCCAGTCTGTATTCGACAGCATAATCATAGGTTGATAATGCAGAAAGCCACCAGTGCCCAGTGGTGTCTAACTTAGCTGAAGTCTGCACATAGGTCAACGGGTTATTGTCAGTCTTCACCAATATCTTTGCCCCATAGAGATGTTCATGAAACTGGTTAACGATGGCCCATTTTATCGCAAGGAACTCCAACTTCTGCACAAGGTAGTTTTGTTCAGACAGGGTCAAGCTGCTACTGGCAAAAGCTATTGGTCTCGGGCCATCCTCATGGTCTTGATACAGCACCGCTCCTAGGCCCTGCAGACTAGCGTCTGTATGCAGCACATAGGGTTTGGTGGGGTCAGCATAGGCGTGGATGGGGGCGTGGGTGAACTGATATATGATCTCATGAAAGGCTGCTTCACAGTCAGGCGTCCAGCAGGGCCCGAAGAGTTCACCTGGGTGAAAATATACTTTTTCTGGTTCTTTAATGGAACCTTTTTTCTATTCATGATTGGTAGGAGGGTAACCCTGGGTAAGGTTCAAGAGTGGGCGAATCACCTTGGAACAGTTTTTTATGAACCTGCAGTAGTAGCCACAGAACCCCAGTAAATGTTGTAGTTCTTTCGGATTATGGGGCTGGGACCAAGTAGTCAGTGCTTCAACCTTAATGGGATCAGGTTCTATCCCTTCTGTAGATACTATGTTCCCCACATACTTCACGGAAGTTTGGAAAAACTGGCACTTGTCAATAGACAGCTTGAGGCCAAAGTCTTCCAGTCAGTCTAGGACTTTAAACAGTTGGTTCTCATGCTCCTCTAAGGTGCTCCCAAACACAGTAACATTGTCCACGTACACCAGGCATTCCAGCAAATTCATATCTCCCACCTCATGTTCCATCAATCACTGAAAGGTGGCCGAGGCACCCGATGTCCCCAGTGGCATCCTCAGAAATTCGTAGAACCCCAATGGACAGATGAAGGCTGTTTTCTCATGGTCTTCTGGAGCCATTGGGATCTGGGAGTATCCACTGCAAAGATCCAACACCGAGAACCATTTGCTCCCATTCAAGCAGTCCAGGGCATCTTGTATATCAGGCATAGTGTACTGGTCTGGAATGGTCCACCAGTTCAGGGTTCGATAATCAACACACATCCTCACAAACCCATTCTTCCTTCGCACAACCACAATGGAAGAGGCGTATCGACTCCTGGATTCTTGTATCACACCAGCAGCGAACATTTCCTGCAGGTGACTCCTCACATCATCTATGTCTGCTGGGAATAGGCGTCGGAACCTCTCTCGAAATGGGTGTTCATCGTGCAGGCATATGTGATGCTCTGCACACTGGACACATCCCATATCCCATTCCTTCAATGAAAACACTTGGTCTCTTTGGGCAAATCTCTTGCTAATTCTAGCCTCCCATTCAGCTGGCAACGGGCAGTCACCAAAGTCAAACAAGTCTGGGGTCACTCTCTCCTTCTCACCAGGGTGCTTATTGCTGGGCAATACTGCAGTGTCTATGCAGAGTACCATAGCTAGGGTGCACCCTCTGTTCACCCGGATCTCCCGATATGACACATTGTGAACCTGACCATCACTCGTCATGCATAGGCATGGGCACGAGCAGGCAAGATGCTGGGCTTGACAATAATCCTTCTGGCAATTTTCCATCGCCTGGCGCATCCAACATCAGTATTTTGTTCTTGACATCTTTCCAGAGGCGGATCTCCCCTTGAATGGTACACTGGGTGTTAGGGGCCAGTACCACTGAATCAGGATCCTTCTTCCACACGATCCCCACAGGTTCATCCTGGTCTACTTCCTTGGGTTTGTGTTGCAAATCATAGGACCTCTTGAACACAGCCGGAATTCTCAGGGCCTTCCCAGTCTATCGCCCTTGTTTCACGTGACAGAGTTTCGCCAGTCTCCCAAACATATGGGTGTTTGTTCCAATTAGCAGGGGGACCCCATCATGCAGTTCGGTGGGGGGACACACTAGGGCCAATGTCTCTACTCCCTCCTCTACACCAGTTACAGTTGCAGGAAAAGACAACCAGAGGTGGACATACCCTAGGTAGGGATAAGACTTGTCGCTCAGGCCCCACACATGTAGGCCTTCCAGGGACTGTAATGGCACATCAGATAAGTGTTTGTCATACCAGTCCTGAAATACAATGGTCACTTGCGACCCACTATCGAGCACAGCCCAAGAATGGATACCACTGATAGTCAGAAGTCTCCATCGAAGGGCCCGCTATTCTGGACCAGTCTGGAGAGGCAGTAGCAGAGGCCTGGACAGATGATTTAGCCACAAAGAAATTTGAGTTAGTATTTCTTGAACCCTCACTGCGGTCATTACGGGCACTCCTCGGTCACTGATTTGCTTCTCAGAGCTCGCCTTGGAGTCTGTTTGCTACCTTTTCTAAGTCTTCCTCAGACCGGCACTCTCTCTTCATATGGCCATCCTTCCCACAGTTGTGACAAATGATAGACTCCTGGGTCATCCTTGGAGAGAACACTGCATGAGGAACTGAGGCAGTAACAAGGGATAGGAGTCCAATATATGCTTGCAGCGGTGAGAGTGGTGCAATGTATCTTAACAGTTCCTTTAGGGTGGCAGTCAATTTTTGGATTTCAGCCTGGGAGCTACCCTTGGTAGAGGATGCCTGAGGGTGCACCCCAACCCCCATGGCAGTCACATCCTGAGAGGGACCAGAATCTTGTTCCATGGGGGGAAACCCTTGCAGAGGCACCTGTCTTCAACTCTCAGACTTCTTTTAGTAGCACGTCTTTCCAATGTTGGGGCCAGAGCAGGAAGTCCTTTGCATTCTCAGAGTGCTCGTTAAGTGCCGACTTTTGCCGCTGAGCCTCATTTGGCTGATCACTCTCGGTCACTTGTGCAGCAGCAGCAGATATGGGTGCAATTCCCCCACGGAGTTGCCTTTGCTCAACCCCCCGAATTTCTTTCATTAGCTTGTCATAGGAGGGGGATGATTCCAGTCAGGTGGCAAGGCGAAACTGAAGCAGTAACAATTCTGAAAATGGAGCCAGTCCAGTCTAGTTCAATCTAATTCATTTGATGGCAAACTACCCTTTCTGAGGCACTCTTGTAGCAGCTTTTCAAGCCAAGGTATATACACAGACAATGGCTCCCCTGGGTAGTGCTGAGCATTTCTTACTCTCCACCACAGATCCTCATCTGAATCTGGGCTCCCATACACATTCTCCAATGCATCCAGATAGTCCTGTGCAGTTGCTTTGGGGTTATTGGCACCCTTGGCACGGATGGTAGCCAGAGCAGAACCTCAGAGGCTCTCACTCAACCTCTTTCATTTCTCTGCTTCTGAGCATTGCCATTCAAGTACTAGAGGGGCAACATAGTCTATCCATGTCTCCCAGTCATCCTCCCCCTGGGGGGGTGGGAAGGGTGCCCGAGAAGATTCTCAGCCTTCGGTAGGAGTCGTGACTAATGGCAGGTACAGATATAGGGGCCAGCATTGGCATGGGCACAGAAGGTGGGGCCGTAACAGTTGCTGGAGTGGGAGGGGGTGTTGGGGAAGGAACACCTCCAGGTGGCAGGAATACTTTCTTAAAGTCCTCTATGGTTTTCCCTTCCTCCAGCAACAACTTAGCAAATTTCTCCTCAAAAGTCTCAGATGATGGTGGGAGCTCATCCTCCCTGGGGTCTTTACTGTCTTTTGTTATCACTCTCCAGGCAGCTGGAACCCCTTCCGGGGCAACAGTCTGTGTCACTTTAGAGCTGTCCACGAGGTCACTACACTCTACCAAGGCTATGAAAGTTTGGGTGACCAAATCAGCTTGTCGACCCACCACCACAGGGTTTTTTAAACATTCAACTGTGGAGAGTACTCCCTCTACAGCATCTTTACTAGTACCCAGGGGAATATCCAGTATAAGTAGAGCATTTTGGGGGTCGATCTCCTGCCCAGTACACCACCCAACCCCACCAACTGGTATACAGCCATTTCTACTGGGGTAGCCATTAATTTTTAACAATAATTCATAATTTGTGGCCACTAGAAGGCACAAAATCCCAGCAGTGACCCTCCAAATGTAACCCCTAGGTGGTACTATCCCAAGGGCTACTTCCCCTGCCTGCTTGGCTAGTAGCAGGTTAAGGGGCCTGAGTTCTGAAACAGGTGCCTCCACCCAGAGGTCAGGGTTGGTAGTGGTCAAGCTAACCTGGGCACAGCCCTCCGGAACACTGTAACCCCCCTCTTTCCTTACTAGTGGCCGGAACAATACACAATAATCACTTTCACAATACCCCTAATACACCACACAAGTACCTACACTGTTTGCACTTACCACCAGGGCTTTCTTCTGGCTCGTCACTGGGGACCCCCTGTAAAACAAGGTTATACACAGCAAATAACAGCAGTACAGTACTCTTGCCCAAACTGGAACCACAGTCAGGGTAAATGCAAAAAAGAGTTAGATCTGATTTATTTAATGGACTTGAACAAGGGAGGGGCATAATCAGGTTAATTTGCTTAAAGGCTCTATCAGTCAGACAGTTATGCATGCACTTCAGGGTCCATAAACAGTCACACACTCTGGGCACCCAGATGGAGAATGGTGAGCTAGCCAGGAACATTGCAGCTGGTTGGGGCCCTGTGATGGAAGAAAACAACATGCACAACACACACTAATTGTAATCCGGAGCCGGAGGGCTCAGTTCATGAAAAGAAAACAATAAAACCATCAGATGACACACTTTTAGATTAGGCTGTTATTGCAGGGAGCTACCCTGATGATTACTCACGATACCCAAGACTGGACACAGGTTGGATGAAAATCGAGACAGCAGGTGGTTAATCTGGAGTGCCAGGAGAAGCAGGGCCCACGCGATTCGCCGAGGCGTCATTCCTGTTCAAGCGTGGGGCAGGGGGCTGATCCCCAGGCAGGTCTCTCATCAGTGGCTTTCTCTGTGCAGTGGGGTAGTCTGGCAGGGCCAGAGTAGCATGGCCCAGGCCGAACGGAGATGAACGCAGATTCAGTCCGATTAGGCTGGATAAAGCTTCCAGCAAGCAGAACACAGTTCACACAGTGGGGAACCAAATCACGACCCACTTTCAATAAACAGCACATTTACATGTAAGGAAATTCTACTATACCAGGCAAACCGCTCTCCGGTCCCGATCGCAAAGTCTCTGCACAAACCAGGGATTCAGAAGCAGCTGGAAATCATGACAGGCCAATTGCATTCAGCAAAATGTTCGGTCTTCTTCAGGTACGAGCCTGGTAAAAAATCAGTGGCTTACTTCGTTCTCACAAACTTGGATTTAGTGCAAAATAATTCTCTTCTCTCCCTCTTAGGGGCAACAGGCACACATGCAGGCCACAACTCAGGCCTTTCCACAGTTCTCCCGCATGAAACTACTCAGATGGCTGTTTGACTTTCTCAAGCATGTTGCTTCTTCAGCTCCCAACTTAGATCTGACTCAACTCCCAGCAAGCCTGGGACTTTCCTCTGAATCCAAAAGGTTTGGTTGGCTGATCTGTCTGTCAGTCACAACAAAGGCTCCCCCTTCAGGTACAAAAAGGCGCAAAAAGCCCAAACCTACAATTCCTACAGATTTTGACTCCAGGCAACTCCTGTAGTCTGGCTCCATTTTAGTCCCACCAGTATTGACTGGTCCAATTCGGCAGTCCAGGACCAAGATAGTGGAGATAAACAAAACAGTCCTTGCTGCAAAGAAGGCAGGTTAGACAAACTACATTATCATTATCACTCTAAATGATTTTCAGCAAATAGTTACATCTTTCAACAGAGCTCCCTCTCAGATTACTTATGACTGCAATCTAGGCAGCTCTTAAAGGGAAACATCCACATACAGTTGGGCCCCACCTCCATGTGAAGTGGGGCCCCGATTAGCAGATGCAATAGAAAAAATTAAAAATAAACTTACTCGCTTCTCATTTATTTTAAATTATATCTGGTTGATCCTGCGCCCTCGTTGCCCCGGCATTTTAGGATGCAGAACCCTCCCTGTCGCGCCCACAAGCACCCGCAGCTGTCCCCGTGATAACGTTTCAGGCGGGGAGCAGCCGGGGGCATCTATATACTTAATATGTGACTCATTTTTAAAATAGCTCCGGTTTGGAGCCTGGACATTCTTGGACATTTCTCTTACAAGCAGTGGATGACCAGTACCCTGCCAGTTGATACGTGGTCTCGGTGTAGCCCGTACACGCATAGATTCTAAACCGGAGCTATTTGAATATTTGGCAATGCAGTAATCTACCCAACAGGATGGAAGACGTCGCCTTGAGGATCCTTCTGGCAGGTTACTTCTCCCAATTCCTTGTTCAAAGTTACACCATGCAAAGTGCTTGGGGAGTACCTTACCTACATGGGTTGACATTGTCTAGTTTTCTGTAAGTGTTAACCTTCCATTTGATTTTCACAAATGTTACTATCACTATTACTTTTTTCGACATGTAATATTAGTTTTTTTTTATTTATATTTATTATTTTTGTGTGTGTAAAATAACAAGCACTCACATAAACAGCAGACACAAGAAGTAGGCTACAGGAGCCTCTGCTTACATACATTTGATAGCCATAACACATGGCTTTATACTCTGGTACAGTAGGAAGAGGGAGTAACAGTTATGAACAATAATATAGTACCATATTTCAGAAACCAAACCTCTTCATCAGCTGTGGTGTGATTTAATAGGGAGAACTAGGAAGGAAGAACAACGCAGCCTACTTTGGGCTGCTATTTAAAGCAGCAGTGCAACGAAAAATGTTTTTCCCAAAAAAGCTAGTTTCAGCTACAATTAAGAAAGATATTAGCATAGCTGTCAAATGTACCTGTCTCGGTACCTCCTTTGCTGTGCACCATGAGCCGTATTTTTAATTTTTTCGATCCTAAACTTGCCAGGTCTACAACGCTATGTATATGTAAAATGTGGCAGCCATCTTTTTTCTTGAGAAAAAATTCAATTAAAACATCTATAAAATACTCATATTTTGGAAGAATTAGAAGGTTGTACTACCAAATAAAACTGGAAGATGCCCAGAATCCTTTATAGTGAAAAAAGGTAGGGTCATATTTTTTGCTCGATTTCGTTGCACTTCTGCTTTACCTAGACACTATAAAAAGTCAAAAGGGAAACTAGATCTTCACACATTGTCCCTTCCCCCAACTCCATCAACAGCAGTAACTATAAACATTAGGATGCAAAAGTTTATAACTCTCATTTATGCTACAGAATGCATGAAAAAAAAACATTATTCTCATACAGCTAACAAACATTTTTGTAACTCTTAAAGCTTATTAATAGTACTTTATTCATACCATGGTGCAGTGCAAACTGGGAACAAAAGGCAAGTAAGTCTATGATGAGAAACAGCCCATCGTGCAGTGAATGCCATATGCATTTATAATTTGCAGCCCCCTGCCCATCCTGAGCCCACATCCCATCCCAGAAAATCGAGATACAGTCGGAGCAGTTAGTAATTTTTTAAAAGTAGTATCATCCAGCATTGTGTCCTTTATGAAAAAGCTTAACAAAATGGGTCCATAGTGTCTGTAAGGCTCACAACATGTGAGGTAGTGTGGAAAAGTCTACATACAGTGGCTGCTACAAATCAGTCCCACTCCGAGCCTTCTTCTTGAGGGTCCGCTGTTGTCTCTGCACGTGGCTGGAATTCAGCCTCGTATTTTTCCAGCCACCTACCTGTGTCTTTAGGATTGGTAAACTGCCATGACATTCCACCATATATGATCTGAAGACAGGCAGGCAATAGGAAGGAGTGTATAATTCCCAAAGCACAAAGGTGATGTCGAGCTGTATCAACGTTCTTCCGTCTAGTTCTGGTCTGGAAAGATAAGTCTGGGTATACTTTGACATCGCTACCCTCTATCTCCAGGAGGTAAGCAGATCTTGCTGCTACCAGCACTATGTCTGTCTCCTCTGAGCCCAGCATTTTTAACACAATGGTACAGTGCTGAGATGCATTTTGTGACGCAATTTGCTGGTTTACTCTGTATGCCCTCCTGAATGACACGGGATAAAAATCTTCTGGTAAGTGCAGTTTGCCCAACAGCCAGTCTTTGAGAAAGTTCAGCAGGTGCAGTCCCTCTGCCCCTTCAGGGACATCCACTATGCATAGATTTCCTGATCCATTTTCATTTTCTAGTGCTTCTATGTGGCCCTGAAGTTGCACATTCTCCTGTATTATGGTTGCCACAGTAGAAAGCAAGGAGGTGGTATGACTTTCAGCCTCTCCCACCGGTTTGCCTAAGTCCTTAAGCTGTACATCATTATTCTCCAATCTGAGCAGTGTCCTTTCAATTTTTGTGTCCATAGCCCACATGGACTCTAGGAGCGTCTGCCACAGGGGATTAGCCATACTGGTCGAGCTGGCTGACCCAGCATTACTCAGTGGGCCCAAAACCTGTCCTTGCCTCTGTTGGCCAGCATTAGACAGTCCAGGCTGCTGAGTTTTGGCACACCCCATATCAAATTTGGCATTAGTCTGCTCTATCAGTTTTCAGAGATGTTGTTGTGTTATTTATTTATGGTATTTAATGTTTCAGATTGCAACAACCTTTGAGCTGGTAGCTCATTTACAAAGGTTCCATGTCCAGTACAAACAATGAGATATACAAAGGTATTTAATTTATGCACACTCAGTTCCAGAGTTACGCAATATGAGGAACAGTAAAATGTAAGCCAATGCAATACCATTACCATAGCTGTCTGGGCCCATCTGGAGCCCTTGTCACTTTCAGGAGGAGTTTCTGCAGCAGAGGAAAAGGTGAAAATGCATACAGGAAAAAGCAGTTCTTTACCAGTTGTGATAGCTGTGCATCCCGCTAGTTCCTAGACCCTGGTGGAGGGATGTCTTTACTATCTTCTTCTTCTTCTTCTCACTTTAAATCTGTTGTGCAACAGTATATTTTTGCCCTATTCTTGACCTCTTTCTTGCCCTGGTGTAGGTTGGCCATCTGCATCAGTGTTTTTTCTCACTCTACATGTCTCTTTCCTACTGCCTTATTTTTCCTGCTCCTTACATCTGTCCCTCACCACCATTCCCCGCTAGCATCATGTTCAGGTCCAGCATGCCAGCCGGCAACAAAAACAAAGAAGGTGCTTATATGACAATACATGCCTGGGTTTCAATAAAGTGCATCTGTGCCTTTAAATATACTTAGAAGACTGAGGTAAAGTGCAACAGTGCATTTAAATGTGTATTTTATGAAATGACGTAGAGTGATTATTGTATGATTAAAGTGCTGCCGTGCCAATAGAAACGATGTTGTAAAATGCAGCATAATAAATATGTGAGGGGGTTAAAAACAACCTGCTGAGCTGCCAAAAAGGTATTGTAGGGCTTTTAAGTAAAGCCAATAATTACAGGAGTGAAACAGAGTGGCAAGTATGGATATAGTTATTTAATTTAGCTACCACTCTGTTCTATAGTGTTTCAATACATCCTGCATCGAAGCAGGATTCATGGTTAAACCAGGCGGCATTTCTTTACTTTCAGCTGCAGCTCAGTATGTAACAGATCCCCCCCTTGACTTTGTTAAAATTTATTCATGTTCCCCGGCTGCAGGCAAAGTAATACATAGGCTACAGTGCAAGGGACAGTGGTGTTCTAAAATCCTTAATGGAATATACAGGGGCAGATCAGAGGGGTTCAGTCCCACAGCAGAGTGGTGAGTGTCTGTCTTTTTCTTGCAGACTACTACTCTGCTGCAACCTAAAAAGCCCTAGAAATGTAAAGAGACAGGAATATCCCTATGCAGGAATGTCTGTGAAGCAGTATGCAGTTTAAGGGTAGCAACCCTCAGAATAAAAGAGAGGTCTGCAAGAGAAATACCATGTCACTGTTAATTGTACAAAAGAGTTACTACCTAAGGTAATGTTTGCAGGTAGTAAGCTCCGGGAAACTTAAACACAGAAATGCTTGTACAGCAGGTCAGAGAAGTCAGTGGCTGAGGAAGCATTTTGACCATTTCATCTGGCCACTCCTTGTACTGCACAAAACACTTTTTCCTAGCTTCTTCTATAGCTGGCAGTAGGAATAAATGCACCGCCAGTTAGGAAGAGAGCATTTGAATAAAAAAGTAGCCCCAATATAAATATCTGTAGCTAATTCATAAAGGAGTACCTGTACATAGTCCTTGGTACTGGTAAGACAGAAGGGCTCCTGTAAAAGTGAAACTGCTGTTAAAGAAGGGTGTTTTTCTTTTCTCTCTGGGACAATCCATTTTTCCAGGTCCTACCAATTCCCCTAGGCAGACCTCTGTCCATTTGTGATGCCAGAAAACTGTGTTGCATGGGGAGATCAGCACCCTCTCTGGTCTAGTTTTATAGGACCATGCTGTCAATCAAATATAAATGGGAGGAGCTTAGAGCTCATTTGGGACCAATTTAATATGGAAAATGGTGTTCAAAGCTTCCAAGGGGACCTAAAATTGTCAGTGTGCATTTATACAATGTTGTTTATTATAATAGTACTGGGCTTGGGTCCTACCACCTATTTGATGTTGTTAGTCAGCAGAAAATTGTCTATATAAGTTAATGACCAGGTCAGGTGACCCTTGCCTCTCCTATATAAACCCCTGCTAAAGGGAGCCTGATCAGATGAGCCTTGGATGTGGAGCGAGAAGGTCTACAGTGCAGGTAAACAAGAGTGATACAGAAGGTAAAAGATCAGAGTTGTTACTGATCTGAGACTGTATTCCAAGAAACCACTGATGTCAAGTGGTCATTCTGACTGCAATTTCTTTTGATGTTCAATTATTTATTTTCCTATTTGAAAATAAATGTCACATATCTGTGTGTTCTAAATTCTGATACATTGCCTTGCCTATTTCCCACACCCTGTGACACCAGAAAAGAACAGTTAAGTAAGAACTTACCATAACAGTAGATCTTCGAGGGGATCTCAGTCATCAGGCAGTTATTATAACTGCAGTTCATGCAAAATGAAGAGTAATATTTAGCTATTAATGAACATAGGGTTCAGAGCCTACGTGAAGATCATCCTGCCAGGAAGATGGATCTCTAGCACCCCCGACATGCAGTATTAGTTTCAGTACTGAGGTGTACTTATTCATTGTGGCCCACATATCTGACATTCAATCACAGGTTCAATACCAATGCAACAACTCTTGATGCATACATTTGCTATATGTGTATACATTTTCAGTTCCTCCTATTTATGAGAAGATTTTTTATTCAGTGTTTAAAGTTGTCATGATGTACCCCCCACACAACACACACACACACACAAAGTGAGGCACTTCCCTGACTCCAAGGAGCCCACAGGCCTGTTATTTGCCCCTCTTCAGCCCGGAGGACTTGGACTCTATTGCAGCAGGGACCAGAGGTGGAAACAGAGGGGGAGAACAGCTGCCTTTTTCGGTACCAGCTCCTCCATTGAACTTGGTGGGTCCAGCTGCACAGCAAAGCCCTTTCCCTGCTGATAATGGAGTGAAGCACACTGGTGCTTGTGATGACTAGAGGAATCTCCTGACAGACTGCCTTGACTGACCAGAGACTAGCAAAGACCATGCATGACCAAAGCTGGGAGAGCATAATTATTTTGAGGGCAGGAGCCCTTTTAATGTAAGGACTTTGGGGCCAGCCCTATTAAAGTCCAGTTTTATAAAAAAGAATGGCCAGTTTGAGATTAATAAAAGGCATCGCTCGACTAAGAAGGCCCTTGTTAGTTGAGCAATGCCCTTCTTTAATCTCAAACCGACCATTCTTTTGTATAAAAATGGACTTAAAACTCACCCCTCTATTGACTTTATTGAGTTATTGCCCCATGGTTTCCTTGGGCAAATGTCATTACGTGCCTTAGCACAATGGTGGATCTGAGCAATTGGAAAATGAAGGGATCAGCTGATTATCTTGTCAGAGCCAAATTATGATCCATTCCACTTCCATACAGAGTTGGAATAAAAATATAAAATTAAGCTCAAAAGACTTTTACAGATACAGGTTTCCAAGAAATGTAAGTCAATGAAATATCTTTGTAAATCACTTTAACTAAGGAACATTTTGGAATGATACGGCTAATGGATGAACCAGATGACATATTACAAAATGGGGCAGATGGTTTCAGATTGAAAATACATAAGATCATCTATTTTATTTATATTTTATTGAACTTTCGGACAAAATTATATGCTACACAAAGACTATGTGAATACATGCCAAGATAAGACATTAGACCAGTTCAAGAAATGGAGGGGGCAACTCAGAATAAATTTACCAAGATATCATATAAGAGCAGACTGTTGCTAACGGTTAACTATCAGGTCATTGCAATTATCAATATGAGTATATATATTTTGCCAAACAGAGATAATCCATCAAAATATATTAAAACTAAAATGAAATCAATATAACCACACTATTCATTAATTACCCATTATATAGTTATCTCCTAACCATCTGTGCAGGTATAGATGTAAGAACATCTTCACTGACAGAGTGGTCTGCTTGTGGCATTGTCTTCCAGAAACACTGGCAGAGATAATGAGTTGAGTTAAAGAAAGAACGAGATATTTATCTGGGATCAAGGAATATAATGAGCTATGACTGCTGAGATAATGAGAACAGACATGAAAGGCATCACCTCCTTCTGTCCCTAATTGCATACTATAATGTGACCCTTATCCAGAAGACCCACCTTACATCTGACAATATTTAACTGCCGGGAAAAAAGTGTGGGTGGGTCGGACAGCATTTAGTTCACTGTTAACTAGGGAAAAGGGAGTGGCTATTTAGATCTGTAAAATGCTAAACTGTAGTATCATACAAACCCACTGCAACCAGGATGGTAGGTGGGTATTTATACACTTGAATTACAATA
Organism: Neoceratodus forsteri; assembly: GCA_016271365.2. Classification (NCBI taxonomy): domain Eukaryota; kingdom Metazoa; phylum Chordata; order Ceratodontiformes; family Ceratodontidae; genus Neoceratodus; species Neoceratodus forsteri. Next base: position 114,592,217 of record JADMNL010000027.1, read on the forward strand.
ATGTGAAAAGGTGGATTCTATGGGCCAGATATTCAAAACTTTGATCTGGGGTTAAATTAGCACTGCCTGGCGGGCAAAGTTAGCCCAGAGCACAAAGCAAGCTGTATTCAAAAGGAAGAGCCCAGGGCAAACAGCCTCTGCCTATAGCATGGGAATGAGGCTGGGCAAACTGGTTTGGGAGTGCAGGGCAAACGTAGCCCTGTAATATGACAGCTCTGAATATAGCAACCAGGAAGTGCAGACCACAACAGCAACACAGTGCACAGTGACGTGAAGGTAGGTAGAGGTGACCTATGTGGCCAATGTGTGTGCCAGCAAATGTGTGGACCCAGTACAGCTGCAGGGAACAGCCTATGGGACAGTACAGTGTGCAAAACAGTATAATATTCCCAGAACCATTTGCGCGGAGCTAACATGTTTGCACGGGATTAGTGCGGAGCTAAACTGTTTGCCCGGCGCTAAACTTTGCCATATTCAAAAGTGACATGCAAATGAGCCTACTTAGGTAGTCTCTGGGCAAACAGCCACATTAGCATCTCATTATGCCGTGATTTGCATGCAGTTTGCCCAGTGTTACTACAGGATCCCACTGCTCCACCTGTAGGTCAGTCTGGAAGTACAGGGGCTGGCTAGGTCTGACCGCAGCTCCACCTGTAGGTCAGTCAGGCAGTGCATGATGATAGCTGCAGGCTACATGTAAACAGTACAGCACAGCATAGCATATCATACCCCAGGAGACAACACAGCATAGGCACAGGTGGTGGTGCTGCATGCAACCGTCACACTGTAGGGCTCTATCCTGGGTCCCCTCTTGTTCACAGTCTATTTAAATGACTTACCAAAAAACATTGGATATTCAAAAATGTGGCTATACGCAGACGATATGGTTTTGGTAGCAGAGGGAAAAACTACAAGTGAAGTGGAACTAAATTTACAGAGAGACTTTAACACTATGCAAGGTAATTTTTCATCTTTGGGTTTATTAGTTAACAGTAAAAAGACACAGGTTATGTCATTTGCACTGGATCTAAAGGGAATTTTAAAACTAAAAATAAAGACACAAGAGGGAAAGTTTTTAGAATAAACTGAAACATACAAATATTTAGGGGTATATATAGATCAATGTCTTACTTTTCAATATCACATAACAAATTTAATAAAGAAAACACATGTTAAGATTGGAGCTATGAGACGAGTATCAAATTGCATGACAAGAGAAACAAGATTGATTATGATCAATTAATAATGCCGGTTATTGACTATGGTAGTCATATTTACAGACACACAGCTAGAAAATATTTAAATAACTTGGATATACTCTATAATAAGCTTGCAAGAGTTGTGCTAAGGTGTGATTTTTAAAACACATCACTGTACCATGTATATGGAACTAGGGTGGATTCCGTTAGATTTAAGGGCTAGGGGAATCTGGCTAAATCAGGTTCGAATTATATTTAAAAATCAATCATTAGATAGCTTAAAAAACAAATTACAAAAACCAAAACATGGTTTGAACTTGAGAAAAACTGGTGCCAGAGATTTAATAATACTAAAGTTAAAAAATCGATTTAGTGAAATGACCCTTCAAGATCAGGTAGCTAAAAACTGGAATTGTCTTCCTCCCTTTTACGTGAATTAACAATTTCTGATCTTGTTTTTAAAAATGGCCTGAATCATGAACTCAGTTATCGTTGTTGTTGTAATAGGTGAAAATGGTGAAAAAGTAAAAATGTTAGTATGCCTGTCATTGATGTGTCTGTAAAATTGTGATGCATTGTTTTTTGTATCTTTTTTGTAATTTTGTATTGTAATTAATGTGTAGATGTAATAATTTTTGTATAATGTAAACAGGTAAGCCTTGTGAACAGAGATTTTCGGAACCCTAACGGCTATATCATTGTATAAATAAAATTTCACCATACCATTTTACCATACAGTGCACAGCAGACACTACGGTAGCAAGGGGGCCAGTAGTGTAAGGGACACGCAATGCCTATGGTATGTAGGGCAGTAATGACCACTGCACTGTACACAGTGACAGGCACAGCTTGCAGGTGATTACTGACAGTGGACAGTACTGTTACGCTGTTGTGTAATCCACAGATGCTGCACCTGTGATATGGGATGCTCACAGTGACATATACATGGCTGGCTGTGTGTGCTGTGGCATCTGTATAGTTGTGCAGTATGTGGCTAGGGGGGCACGTAAGATCTGACAGGCACACAGGTGGTGGGGTATTCCCACTACTGTCCCATGTGCACTGCATGATGTGTCCCAGCCTTGTGGCCACACCTGGGCTGTGGTGAGGTCTGGCCACCCGTACACCCTCCCCTCAATGGCCACCATGCCCACAGTGTTACATGTGTGTGCTGGCATCTGTTGGTCACCACAGACGTATGGTCTGCAGGTGTATGTTGTATGGCCACACTACCATGATGTCCCCCGTGGGCCAGATCACCCTTTACTGCCTGGCATGGCTGGGACTGGTGGCAGCTGTTGGCATCAAGGTGGTGCCATCAGTGAGCAGCATGTGTCCTCCATGTCTGGCATTTTCTAAGTGTCATATTCATATGTTAGGGTCGTGCAAGCCATGCAAAAGACGCGCAAACACTGTGAAAGCAACAATGTCATGCAAAGCTGTTTGCCCAGGGTTAAGACCAGTTTTTCCTGGGTGGTAATTTGTACCATGCAAAGGGTCGTGCTAAGTCACGCTAAACACTTTAGCTCGGTGCTAGCCGATGAATATCCCATAGCGCCTGTATTCATGTTCAGTGTACTCCTTGCATATAATTATGGCTTGCCTGGCACTAATGCAATTTGCGTGTGCTATTTGACCTTTTGAATATAACAGACCTGTGCTAATCCCGTGCTAAACCCGTGCAAATGGTTTGCACACCGAGCAAAGCTTTGAATATCTGGGCCAATGTATTTTATTACCCAAACAGGATGAGCTATCATTTTTCTAATATGAGCCAGATGCTAATGGATAATACAGATTCTGGGAACCCACTTACAAAAAGGGGGACACATTAACCGTGTCTTAGACTTTATGTTGGATATGAGTGCAGGAAGTCTGGAAACACATTACATTTCAACAATCCTTCTAACATATTATTTAAGAATGGGATTTAACTGACTTGTGGCGATGTGAACACCCTACTGGTCAAGATTTATCCTTTTCCTTTTTTAAAATTCTATAATCTTTATTAGTTTAAAAAAAAGAAAAATACATAGTCATTACAAGAATTAATCAAATGAAGAATATGGTAATAAACTTCAATGCGGCATAAACATGGTAAGACCCCCCCAACAAAAAAACTAAGCATAAATATAGAATTAAAAAAAAAATACCAAAATCATTCAAGCCCCCCTCTTCATAGTAATGTCACCCCCAACCCCATGAGATTTGGAAAATCCTTCAAAGACTGGAAAAGGTGAGAGGAGTCCAGATACCAAAGTTACACATGATCTCAAATACTAAACAATCAGTTGATAAACAAGAAAAGGTAAAAAAATAGCACATAAGACTAAAAGTTAATAAAAAGTCAAATCAGCAATAACAAATATAGAATATATGAGTAAAGAAAAACTATAAGAGTATTACAAACAGTGCCAGATCCAGATCATATGGAAATAACAGCGTCATAAAGATGTCCCCACTTCAAAGTAAATCCCTATAGATCTTGCTTCAAACCAGCAATCATTTTTTCTATTCTACGATTATGTAACATGTATTGCCTCCATTCAGCGAATGAAGGTATTAGTTGATCCTTCCAGTGCTTTAAAATAATTTTCTTAGTTGATAAAGCTATAATAGTTATATGAAATTTCAATCCCATAGAACATAAACAGCTGTAATCACCCACTATACAGACCTCGGGTGTAATATAACCTTGCAAACCTAAGCCACAGCATAAATTATTTTTTTATAACCCACCAAAGAGGTCTAATCAGCAGGCATTCCGATAAAATGTGAAGAAGAGTACCTTCAGATGTCCCATATCTGTAACAATTATTGGAAGGTAAAAGATCAAATCTGTATAACTTAAATAGCGTATAATATGCATTTTATGTAACATTTTTATTTGAATCAGCCTTAAGTTGTCACCGGACACATATTTATATAAATCTTTCCAAATCTTTGACCAATCAATGTCATTAAAATTTGGCAAGTTGGACCAATATTTTAAAACCATAGATTCAGATGAAGATTTAAATTATAAAAAAAACTGGAAAAGCTGAGAGACTGGGTGAGGATTTTTGATTCTTTTAAAAATATCCTCAGCAAACCTTTTATTGTCCCTGGATCCCCACCCAGCAATAACTGAAGCCACCGCCTTCTTGTTTGGATGCTTGCCGGCAGTGTTTATTAAAACATATTTGTATTTACATCATATTTATCCCAATTCATTTGCACAGTCAATCTTTATACAGTGGACGTAAAAGTCCTACATCCCTTCAAGGACATAACAGTCTTGTCTTCCCTCTCGTGGTTCTTCATCAGATTCTCTTCATCTTCCTCCTTGCTCCTCAGGGTCCAGATGCTGCGATCCTGCACCGCCCTTCCAATCCACTAAATGGGTACCACGCCTACCCAGACCACTCCCCCCTGCTAGGTGTGATAACAGAGATCCACCCACTAGCTCTATATCCCCCCCCCCAACGTTACTTCCACACCTCGGTTCCTTTGTCTCCAGCCCGTAGTACCTGCTCCCTCCCCTACCTGCCCCCCTTTCCTCTTGCTCTCAATTACCTTCCACCGACCCATCTCCAGCTTACAATGGAAGATGGGGCTCCCTGCAGGTCAACCCCTCAGCCCCTTCTTATTGATGTTCCCCACCAATTCCCTGAATGGCCAGAGAAAGAGACCCATGCTGAACTTGGTCAGGTGGATACCGTCCGACCTGTAGACCACCTCTTGCTCATAAGAGATGTCCCTATGCTGGATGTGCACCCCTCCCATTTCTATCACCGCTCTGGCCACTGTCCTGTTTAACCACTTCTGTGCTACTTCCACTGCCTTTGGCCCTTTCACACCCTCCACACCCTCCTGGACACGACCATCCTATGACTACCTGCAGCCACAAGCTCTTCACTCTGTCGAGATCCATCAATATGTCCCTCAACAGGGACCCCCATGGCACTGACCCCAGGTCGTTCCCCTCCAGGTGGATGATTAACCCATCCGGTGCCACCCAACGCACCTGTAGCTCCTCTAGCAGGGGGAACAGCTGCAGCCACCTCATGCCCCTCAGGCCTTTCCACCACATCTTGGTATGCACTGCTCCTGGGTGTAGTAGTGTCCCTATCCTCAAGGCGGCTGCAAACCTCTCTGCCCAATATACGAATTAATGCCCCATGACTCACACTTGCCTCTTGGAGGCTTCTGTGGGAAGAGAAAAAAGGGACATCAATTAGCAATTGTTAATACTGCACATACCTCCTGTAACACTTTGATATCCACCTGCCTACCCATTTGACCTCCCCCCTCCTTCCCACTGTGGCCACTTCCAAGGCCTCCCCAATCCTGAAAGAGTGCGGGGCAAATTCATCAGGGTTCTCCCCCACGAATGCCATCACCTTTTTCAACACCACCTGACCTGGAAACCCGTCACTGGGGTCCCGTCCCTGTGTATAAACCAGGCCCCTGCCCCGAGGTCCTGCACCGTGCTACAGTCCAGCATCACCTGGACTGCACAGACCCACTCCCTCTGCTGCCTGTGTATCACCACCGTGCACCCTTTTCCTTGCTGATCTGTTTTAGACCTCCATAGCCCTACAACTGCCTTCCCGTCCTGTAGGGCCACGTTCTCTTTCTGCAGGCCCACAATGGCCACATGTTTTCTGGGGGCCACCATCTCTCCTACCTTAAAAGCTCCCCTCGCCATGACTGCAAATATGGCCCGGAACAGACAGGCCTTGTTCGCTGATGTACACACATGGTCTAGTGCCCTCACCACCCTTGTGAGGCGGGCCCCCATAATGGGTCTCCTCCTGTCCTGCCTGATGCCCTGTCCCCTCTGCCAGCTCAATTTCATCCTCTTGATGGCCCGGCCACCCGCAGCATCCTCCCAACCCCTATCCTGGCATGTCCAGCTGATACCCGCTAGCTGGACACCCATGGTGGTGGGCGCAACCCCTTCCTCTCATTTTCCCACTACATACTACATGACTTGCTCTTCCAGGACTAGGTCCTCTGTCTCCCATCCCTGTCTGGGCAGAACACCTAGAAGCTGGCCCAGGCCCCTTCATAAGCCTTCATGGTGTTGGCTGCCCATGCTCCTTTGTACAGTGCCCTGGTTTTCACCCGCCAATCTCCCACACCCAGTCTGGGACCCTGGTCCGGGTAGGCACCACCTGCGGGGCCAGTTCTCAGAACTGTTCCATCTGAAAATGAGAAAGACAGTCAGCCACCTAGTTCCATATCCCCTCAATGTGCTGCACCCTAAATGACAGGTTCAACTGCAGCCACAGCAATACAATGCATCTCAGCACCCTCCCCACTGATTCTGTCCTTCCACTCTGTCTGTTGATTACCTCTACTACCCCCTTGTTGTCACACCGGAATAATATGCGACGCGCCCCCCCCCCCCCGTCTGAGCACCCCATACCTCCAGGACCACCCATATGGGAAATATCTCGAGGAAGGTGATGTCCTTGGTCCATCCCCGTTCCTGCCATCTGTCTGGCCAGGCCTCCGAAATCCATTCCCCTTGAAAATAGGCCCCCAACCCGAGCCCACCTGCTGCATCCGTGTATAGCTCCATGTCTGTGTTGCAGGCCCATTCATCCTGCCAGAACGTCACCCCATTGTAAGAGTCCAGAAACTCCTCCCACACCTGTAGGTCTTCCTCTATGCCCTTACTGATATCCACCCAGTGGTGGGGTTGCTTTTCCTTGCCCGTGACCCGACCCAACCTTCTCTTGAAGGCTCTGCCTAGGCTTATGGCCTTGCAGGTGAAATTATGGTGCCCCAGTAGTTGTTGCACTTGTACCAGCAGCACCTTCTGCCTCCCCCCCCCACCAGCGCCAGCAGCTCCTTGAGTCTCGCTACCTTATCCCCTGTCAGACAGAAGCACTCCTGCTCTGCATCCACCTCGATCCCCAGAAACTCCAACTTGCGGGCCGGTCCCTCCATTTGCCCTGCTGCCAACGGGATCCTTATCTTGCCACACATGTCCTGGAATTCCCTCAACATTCCTTTCGTGTCCTCTCAGCTGGCCCCTCTCAACAAGAAATCATCCAAGCAGTGGACTACTCTCCTATGCCCATACCTGGACCCAAACACACACTGTACCCACGAGCTGAAAGCCTCAAATGTGGAGCATGCCACTGAGCAGCCCATGAGCATTGCCTTGTCAAAATACAGCCCGCCTTCAGATTGGAAACCCAGCAGGTCCCAATTTGCTGGGTCCACCGGAAGCAGCCGAAAGGCGGACTCGAAGTCCGTCTTTGCCAACCATGCCCCCCCCCAGTCACCCCGACCAGCTTGACTGCCTGGTCTAGGGAGGCATAAGAGACTACGCTCAAAGCCTCCGGGATCCCCCCATTCACTGACTCCCCATCAGGGTAAGAGAGGTGATGTATGAGCCTGAACTCCCCTGCCTGCTTCTTTGGTACCACCCCCAGTGGGGATACCCTGAACTGCTCGCAAGGGGGCTCAAGCATTGGGCCTTCTACCCTCCCTACCCTGACCTACTTTTGTATCTTCTTTTGCACTATGTCCTCCTTCCCCCTTACCGAACCCTGGTTCTTAGCCCACATCCCCACCCATTTACCTTTGAAACCCAGAGGGAAACCACTCTTCAAACCTGACCTAAGCAGCTCCGCCCCCATCTTGTCCAGGTAACCTGCCATCCAGGCTTCCACCACCCCATATTTTACGGGGGTGTGGGCTAGGTTGTACTCCCACCTCCCCACCCCCTGTCCCCCTTTAGTTCCACCCGTAGGCAGACGTATGACCTCCCCTCCTGTGGCTTCCCCGGCCCCTGCTGGCTCCCCCCCGGCCGTTCAGAAAGGGCTGCTCCATGGGCTGCCCGCTAGCCTGACCAGTTTTTTCCACCCCTTGTTGACACCCCATCACCGATGCTCCCCCCCCCGCACTGTGAACAAACATACCTAAACTTGCAGCTAGGCCATGTACACGACGCCCTACTGAAAGCCCAACAAGCTTTTACGGCCAGGACCGGCGAGCTTCGCCTCCCTTGTTCCGCTGCCTGATCTGCCGGTGAACCCAACAGGGTCCTCACCCACAGCTCTGTGTGGGTGCAATCCCACCTCAGATCACCCTTAGCCGTCATTCTCCTATGGAACGCCTCGTCATATTTTAGCCAACCGAAGCCCAGCTTCACCTTGTACGCGCCCTGATGATTGCCATATATGTCAGCAACGGAATCACCAGATCTGGCTGTTTTTCCAACACCAAAGCACTCTAAATCAGGAAACCCGCTTGCCATGTGTCAGTGCTCTTCCCTTTTAACCGTGCCTCCTCTGCTTTTTGCCCCACCACCGCGAGTGCTACTGCCATTTCTGATGGGCCTACTGATTCCCGCTGCTCATATTTTTTGGCTGTCTCTTCGTTCACCAGCCCAAAAATATCCACGTATTCCCCTTTCCATATTTTATCCTTAAACGAGGCTGCCACATGGTCTCCCAACGTGAACCCCAATGGTCCACCATATGTCTTCCATGCCCCCCCTCCGGTGCCCGCCCCGCTGCTGTCCTACTTGCCCTTCTCCTTGATGGCCTGCAGGGTCCACTCCATCTTCGATACCCCCTCCTTCCCCCATAACCCCTAACAAGCCCTCGATATACTCTTTCAAATCTGATTTATTGGTCATATTCACATCCTTATCCCCATCCGGCTGGGGCCCTGCCGGGGCCGGGCTGGTCCCCCCACCTGTACCGGGTGCCACGGCGGGTTGGGAACTGCCCTCCTTGGCCTTTTGTTTCTCGTCCCATCACCCACTCTCTCCTCAGCCTCCTTCCACTTCCTCAGGGCCTCCTCTTCGGTCTCCTTCTTCTTCGCTGCCTCGACCAACTCGGTCATCTGTTTTATTAGCTTTGCTGCGTCTGCCAACATGGAAGCGTTGGACACTGCTGTCTCCTGGGTAGCATCCTCAATGCTGTGACTAATGCTGCACAAAATGGGGCACAAATATCATTCATAGCTCATCCAATGCCAATTCTCTTTCCCCTCCTGCAACACTCCTGATGGCTAGTCCGGGCCTTGAACATACTCTACCAGGCGGCCCTCCATCCTGCCCACACCCCCCCAACCCCGTGACACCATATTATTGGGCTGCATGCCATATGGAGCCACAGTATCCCTTACCCCCATCCCTCTCCTGCCCAACAGCGGCTATTGCCGCTTTGCTAATAAAACCTTTTTTTTTTTTAAGCCAATGTACACAGGTAGCTCCTATACAAAATGGTGCGGTCTTGTCGACCTAATCCCTGGCTCCCCATCACTACCAGTCCCAGGCCGCCTGCTCTCCCAGCAACAATCCTTTGCTTTCTTTTTTTTTTTCTCTGAGGCCCCCATACCCCGCTGCACACTGCCCACACGGTCAAAACCTCTTGCCCATATGCCCCGCCGCCACGTGGCCTGGTGTTCCATCACGCTGCTTCACCAGCGCCCATTGCTCCCCGATGGCAACCCCATACGGAATCTTCTTACTGTTGGGAGCCTTAACCGATACACTGTACACACATTTTCCCCGTAAAATGGCTTGCTTCGCAGCCTAATCACCCCATGAGTCCCGTGACAGACCATAAAGAAAATCCTATACCATTGAAAACCTATCTTTACTGCACCACCTTTATGGTATAATGCTTGCTTCTGAAATACTGCCCAAACCATGTACTGTATAGAAACATTGCTCAGTCCCTCCACCCCCCCCCGTCCCCCAGATGGGCCGCCGCCCTTGCTGCCCGCATGGTGGTCCTCACTCTTTCAGGCCTGCTTAGCCACCTCTAACCCAGCTCTGGCCTAGGCCTCTGTCACCACGCTCCAGTCTCGAGTGCCTAGGCTGCACACCCTGGTTGGCTCCTGTTCTCCACAAGCAGGCCCTACTCTCGGGGAATTACTGACCCCACCTGCTGCCCTGCAGCTCTCTTGCTGCTGTACATCCCTCCCGCCCAGCCAAACACCCCACCCAGCGGAAACAAAGCACAAAAAAAACACCTTCCACAGTGCAGACTGCTCCCTACGGCCACCACATGGCCAAATTTACTGACTACCCCCTCGCCGAGCACGCTGCAACTCTCCACTGCTGCAGTCAGCCCCAACACCAATCGCAAAGCATTGACTACCATTCTCTTGCTGCCGCCCACCTCGGTACCATTGGTACAGGCCCCGAGTGTCCACCCCGTCCTGCAATACAACCCGCCCAGCGGGTACAAACAACAAAAATGCCTTCCGCGGCATGGATCACTCCTTCCAGCCACCGCATGGCCAAATTACTGGCTACCCCCTCGCTGAGCATGCTGCAGCTCTCCACTACTGCACAAAAAATACCATTAGCCGTGCGGCTCACTCCTTACGGCCACTGCATGGCCCACTTCACAGGTTACCACAAAACACCACCCGGCTGCCCTTCCCCCTACCACCAGGAACAAACAGATGCCCTACAATGGCGCAGCTCGTTCAACGGACACCTTGCGGCCTACCCTCACTGGTTGCTCATCTAGCAAGGATCCGACTAACATCAGACGCCCTTCCACTTGCTGCAAGCTGTAGCCACACTCTCTCATGCCGCATTGGATACTATGAATCAAAATCAAAATCACAAACCGCTGTGCCCTGCACAACCCTTCCTCAGCCAAGTTACCTGCATATTTCTAAACATCAAACAACTTCAACACTGTGCTTGCCCTATTGGCTTTTGGCTTACCTCCACTGCCAACGAAGTGCTGATGAATTATTCAGCAAGAAAAGAGGGCTCCCCGAAGGTTGCATGGCCTTACATACCCCCCAGAGACCCCTCCTCTGGCCCCGGTTGGCCCCTCCCCCTGGCCAATCCCCAGCGAGCCCCCTCTTGATGATGTCATTCATGACCACCGAAGCCCCTCCCCCTTCTCTGTAGCCCCCTCCTCCCTTTCCTACCTACCCCCCCGCCTTCTTCCTGGCAGGGTCCCAGGACAACCCATCCTGCCCTTTACTGGCAAGCCCCAATTGTTATGCAACCAAGGCAAAGGACCAAAATGTGATAGTAAGGTACATTTTAAGGCAAATAATTTAATCAAAGAACCCTTACCAAGTTTCAACGTAGCTCTAATCTGCTCTAGTGGGAGAAAAATCCATTGTCAAGAAACATATCCACAGTTTTATTTATAATAGAAAGGAGATAGCAATTAGGAGTAAGCTTTCTATTTATTCTAAAGTTATAGTTATTGGGTAGGGGCTGATTAGTATCTTCAGCTAAAGATAAACCAAGATACTTCCAGAATTGCTCATGTATTCTGAAAGAAACACAAATTATAGATTTTTTCAGAGCTTTGGGTAAATTCTTATATCTAATATAGAAAGTTGAATGAATGGGAATATTATATTTTTTCAGTATCAAATGCTCTATATGAAGCCAGACGATAGATGGATTCCTCATTACTGTTAGCCTCCCACCTAAAAAAAAAAATTGTTCATATGACTAGCCATATAATGTAAAGCAAAGTTAGTGATTTTATAACCACCTTGTTGTTTAAAGTCAACTTATCAAAAGCTATTCTGGGAGGTTTATAAAGCCAAAGAAACTGTACTACAAGTGACTGTAAATTGTTAAACCATGAAAGAGGAAATAATATACAGAGCATATTTAAGGGAAAAAAAATTATTGGAAAAATATTCATTTTTATAGTATGAATCCTACCTAAAAGAGAAAGAGGGAGTTTCTTCCATCTATCTAAATCTTGCTTTATCATGTAATTTAGGTTATTAAAATTTAAGGACCTCATCAGGGCTTTATCTTGAGAGAGGTATAGTCCCAAATATTTTAGTTGTCAATGGGACCATGTAAATCCAAATGTAATTATGTTATCCTTACAGACTTTATTATTCAAAGGCATCACAACCATTTTGATAGTATTTATTTTATAATTCAAGACCCTACTGAAATCTTCAGTAGTATTTAATATAGCCAGAATGGAAATATTCAGTTGAGAAATATGGTGCAAAATGTCATCTGCATAAGCAGATAATGTTAAGTAATGTGAATCTATCCTAATATCTTTGATGTTAATATTATGCTCGAGATAAAAGAGGAGAGGCTCCGAATAACAATTAAAAAGGACAGGAGAGAGAGAGAGAGCAACCTTGCATTATACCTGAGTGTAAATCAATGTTAAAAGAAAAAAGGCCATTGGTATATAACTTAGCAGAAGGACAAGAATACAAGCCTTTTTACCAACTGAGAGGGGTAGACAGAAAGCCAAATTTTGATAACATAGCTAATAAAAAAGAAATACTGACTCTATCAAAGGTTTTATCTGGGTCTAGGGAAACAAGAACTGCAGGAGTGCCTGAATTCCTAGACACAGAGAAAATGTGGGTAAGTTTCTAATTATGGTCTGAGGGTGATCTACCTGACATAAACCCTACCTGCTCAGTTGAAATTAGGCTCGCTCAACAAGCTTTAATCCTGTGAGCTAGGATTTTAGTAAGGATTTTAATATCTCCATTTATAAGAGATATTGGTCTATAACTACCAAGTTGATCTTTAGGTTTATCAGGCTTCGGAATTAAAATTATCAATGCCTCCAAGAGGGAATAATCTGTGATTCCATGTTCTAAGATGAAAGTATAACAGTCTCCGAGGATAAAGACTATATCGTCACCAAAAATTCTATAGAAATTTGGAGTTAGCCAATCAGGGACAGGAGATTTATCTAATTTAAGAGTGTTAATTACACTCATAATTTCTTCAGAAGTGATTGGATGTATTAAGTTAGAGGCCATCTCAGGAGTCAGAGTAGAACAACGAAAATTTTCAAGATACACTTGGTAATCGGAACTTGTTAAACTTTCATCAGCAGGTTTATATATTTGTTTAAAGTATTGTTCAAACTCATACATGATCTCACACGGATGGATTTTAACTGTATTACTACTACCTGATTTTATAGCTGTGATGTATCAAATAGCTTCTATCTTCTTAAGCCTATGTGCAAGTAATTTACTAGGCTTTTCTCCTTGATTTGAATATTTAGCTCTAGTTTTTAAAATTAAATATTCCGCATTCTCTCTAGTTATCTCAAAATATTCATTCCTCAGATTCTGTAGCCTCAACAAGTCTTGTTCATTAGGATTAAGAACACAGTGGGCTTCCAACTTGTTAATTTTATCTAAAAGTACCTCCAGTTTACTTATTTGTTGCTTCTTATGCTTAGATGCAAAACTAATAAATAGCCCACGAATAAAACTCTTAAAGGATGACCATAATAAGTCAATTTTCTCCACTGAATTTAAATTATGTTGTATAAAGATATTAATTTCTTGTTTGATATAAGATACTATGTAAGTACCCCTTAGTAGTTGATTATTCAGTCTCCAAATCAAAGATTTCACTTGAGAGAGGGGCCCTAATGTCAATGTTAACATGGTCAAGGAATGATCTGCGATAACTCTAGGTGTAGTGATTGAATCAATAACGTTTGGGATAAATTTGTTATCTATTAAAAATTAATTCTTGAAATGACTTTCTGTGCAGAAGAGTAAAAGGAATATTGCTTAGTTGCAGGTATAATGTTCTCCAGGGCTCTGTTAACCTGAAACAATATAAAGATTCAAGCAATGTCCTATGGTCTGAAAGTAACCTTGGATCTGAACCAGATGATCTATCGAGCTATAAGTCTAATGGAAGATTCTAGTCCCCAGCTAAAATAATATTGTAGGATTCATAAGGTAATAAGAAATTTGTTAGGTCTGTCAAAAAGGAGGAGGTGTTAAGATTTGGGTCATAACTACTACCCGATAACACTTGGGTATTATTTATAGAACCCCCAACAAGATAAATCTACCAGTAAGGTCCAAAATAGTAAGTGTATGATTAAAAGGAATATTTTGATTAATCAAAATTGTCGCACTTTTTCTTATTTGTTGAATCACCTACTCCAAAAACATGGGAATAACACAATTTCCCCAAAAACTTAACTTCATCAGTCAAGAGACAGGTCTCCAGTAAAAATACAACCTGACAGTTTAAATGTTTAATGTGTTTTAGTATGTGCATTCTTTTACTTCTGGATCTAGCACCTTTAATATTCCAAGTAGCAAAATTTATAGAATTAGCTACAGTTTCAAAAAACCAGAACAGATAAGGAAAGAAGGTGTAACTTCAAATTAAAACTGGGCCCAATAAAATGTAAAGGTCTCTAAAAAATAACCCCCCTCCCATTCTCAAAAAATCCCAAATAATACATCTCAAATTCAAAATCCCAGATCTAACACGTAATAACATCTCCCCTGGTCCTAAACATCGAACTTCAACCAATAAACTCCTAAACAGTGAGGCTCAAATCTCAGTTTACATGCTCCCAGCATCACCCATATGACTATGGTAAAACAATTATTCTCAAACAATTATAAAACATTAAGATATATTTTGAATAAAGATCAAGTCTAGGGATGGAAAGAACCTCCCAAAATGCATGTGAATTGCAGGTAGTATACATTATAGGACGTTAAATAAAACTACAATTCTTATAATGCAATATCCAGAAATAAAAATCAATCATTTTTATAGCTGAGAACCCGAAGAGACCATAATTACCAAGAATTCTCAGCCTCTCAGCCAAATAAAAATCATAATTTTAATTAAAACTATCTCATAATCAAATTATTCTAGAAAAACCCCTTAGCACATCATAAAAATAAAAATCCACTTCAGGTTCAAAAGAAAGAGCATTAAGTAGATGCAGTTCAAAAAGTAGGAAATAGGAAAATGCACTGTAGACGAAACTTGTAATGTTACTGAATCCACATGAAGAAATAAGGGCAGTATGAAACATTATGAAGTCACCGAACTAAGATAGTCTACACAAAAAATATTGTAGTAATCATTCATCCCAGTCAAAACAACAAATAGAAGATTTAGTAACAAAATTAAGTGAGCCAAAGGGAATAAAATTAACTAAGTAAACTCAGAGACATTTCTTCAAGGGACATTGCATAAATGCTGAAATTCTTTAATCAAAGTCAAAGAAAGAAAAATATGGTTCACTGAGTTTCATTCAAACTCTGCTTCTGGAAAGTTCTGCACCTTAGTCATACTCCATAACTGACAGAAGACAGTTTGTCCAAACCAGTAATCCACTAGCCAGCCACAGATTTAACAGCAAAACCTAATGTATAGGGTGGAAAAGTTCCAAATTACACAGTCTAGAATCAGAGTGGACTAAGCAAAGATTTCACACATGAATGGCCAGTGAATAGTTCAGCTCACTTTCACCTTGTTTTAAATAAGTCTGGAAATACCCCAGGCAGCTCTTTTTTTGCAATCGCCACTGAATCAAATTTATGCCAGATGCTATTCTTTTGAAGAGCCAACTTCGCCACGTACAACATTTTGAACTTTATACCTGCTGCAATTATTTTACTGACTAGTGGAGCAAAGTCTTGTCTGTGAACCCGAACCGCTTGGGGAAAGTACTGTGAAATATGAATTCTTGTCCCTTCCCAGCTCAGATTTTGGGTAGTTTTAATTTTGGAGAGAACATGTTGACAATCTAAGTAATTTAAAAACTTTACTATAAAAGGTCTAGGTCTCTCACCCGCTAAAGGGAACAGCTTCAAAGCTCTGCGTGCTTGTTTGATAACGTAGATTTGGCTGTTAGGTGAAGGGCCAGCTAGATTATTACAGAGAACTTGCACAAATTTTACTGGGTTAGAGCCTTCAGATTTTTCCCGCAGACCAAAGATGATAATATTATTGCGACAACTACGTCCTTCCAAATCTTCGAGTTTATATTCCAATTTAGACATTTTTATGTCACAATGCTGGAAGCTCTGGATCTATTCGAGGACGCCAGTCCTCAATGGAAGAAATTCTTGCTTCTACATCGGTCATTCTTGTGGTGAGTTCCTCAGTTTTGGCCCTAATTATTTTAGTATCATTTAGCAAGGTTTCTAAAGCTTTCTTTAGAGGTGTCAGCTCTGCAAGGAATCTTTCCTCCGTAAGTGCTAAAACTCCGGGATTTGAGGGGTTTACCTTAGATGAAGATGAAGTTTGTTTAGCCCGCTTGGCCCCAGACACTCAGTCGGGAATCAGTGGAGGAGTATGTCTGGCAGGTGGAGCCATCATTTCATCATTTCATCATCCATTCTCCAAAATGTCTACCCTTCAAGGGTTTCAGCTAGTCCAGAAGAGAGGTAAAACTTGACTAGCACAAAATATAGGATGTTTGTTTGGGTTTCAATATAAAATTAGATTGAGTGAACCGAGAGCTGCTAAAGAGCTGTTACTGCATTACAGCCATCACGTGAACTACTATTTCTTCTCCTTCTATTCAAATGTGCATAACACATACAGTAGAATCGATTTCTTTCTAGTAAATAGAGCAGTTGCTTGGGCATTATATGATTCAGATATAGGTTTCAAATTAACCTCAGCTCATGCACCAATTTTATGTTTGTACCCCTATTGGGAGGTAAATACTGTAGAACCCAGAAGGAGGTTGGGTCATTTGTTGACTCAAGAAATTGTTTTCCAGCAATCGGTGCAAAAACAGGAGAAGAAATATCTTATTATCAATGCTTACTCAGAGGTTAATGTAAGTATTTTGTGAGAGACATTTAAAGCCTTTGTGACAGGCAGAATCATTTCCTATGTAATGTGTCTAAAGAAGAGAAAGGAAAATGATTAATATAAATTGAAAACCAATCTCAAACTTACAGAAGGGAAATAAAAATAATATATTAATAAACTCCAGAACATAAAATAAAACATTAACTTTTTATAATGTAAAACAGCTGAACAGGCAGTGCACCAGATCAACCATATTTGTTGAGAGTCAGAATAAAAGGCTAACAAATTATTAGCCTGTAGGCTTCATAAACAGCTGGCAAAATCCCATATTCATGTGTTATATTCATGTGTTAAAGGAGTTTGGGTGTAAATCACATTCTAAAACAAGTGATCTAAAATGTATAGGGTAGTTCTATCAAGCATTCTATATATCCAACACACTTCTAATTGTATATTAACCTTGAAAAATTTTTAGGGAAATATACTCTACCATAACTAAGTAAATCTCATCAAAAAGAATGCATGGGATAGACATAAAGGAATTCTGGAGATCAGGGGTAAGGGCCAAAAGACTTCTAGGAAAACATAAACTGAACTTACAAACTCAACTGGGCAGACTGGGTGGGCCATAGGCCCTTATCTGCCGACACTGTCTATGTATCTATGTAAATATATTAGAAAGAAAACCTATGGCAGAAGAGATAGCAGGGACTGTTAAAATGTTTAATAAAGGGAAAACACCAGGTAAAGATAGCCTAATGGCAGAGTTTTATACTCCAATGGTGGAAGTTGTTTGTATTCCTCTTTTAAACATGTATTCACACTCATCAGGAGAATCGATTGCTTACTCTATGTTATATAAAGCTGTCATTATGGTTCTTTCAAAAAAACAGGAAAATATCCCCTTAACTGTGAAAATTACAGGTCAACTTCTGACAATATAATTCTTGCTAAGGTCTTAGCACTTCCACTGGAAAAATATTGCCTTTCCTTATCCACCTTTCTCAATAAGGGTTTATTAAAGGAAGACTAGGTTCAGAAAATATGTGAGTACTCCTGAATTTGCTTCACTATTCCCAGACATCCCATCAACCAGAGGTTGCAGTGGCCATAGATTTTCATAAGACTTGACTCCTTTGAGTGGGAATATCTCTTCCAGACCCTTCATACAGTAGTTCATGTAAAAGCCCTTCATTTACATCTTGTATTCAAACATTATGTTCACAACGTAGTGCATCAGTACTCACAAACAGGTTGTGCCCTCCTCTTTCCCTCTGGAAAGGGGAGCTCAACAGGTGTGTCCTTTATCACCACAATTAGGAGTGCTGTTGTTCTACTGGACCATGCAGACCTTTGTGTGGTGGGAGCCACCACTGCCAGAGGAGAAGGGCTTTGTGAGTCAGATGGACTCCCTAACAGCTTCCCAAGGCACCTGGTCACCACCTGTGGTTGCCTTTCACCTTTCAGCTGATCGACTGCAACCAGGAATGAGAGATTGGGGAAGAAGAAGGAGGGACTTGTGCATCTCTTTCCTAAAAAGCTCCCATCCTGAAAATTTATGCCGCAGTCCCCTCAGACTACATGATTATTTTATTATTTCTGTGGCAGAAGCTGCCACCAGCAAGGGAGGAGGAGGAGGGGTTCATGAGCCAGTCAGGTTCCCTTGACAACTACCCAACTGTTAGATCATCACCTGTGCTCACCACCATAGCTTATCTGCTCCAATCGGGAGCCAAAGACTGGGAAGAAGGAGGGACTTATGCATCATTTTCTCAAAAATATCCCATCTTGAAAGTCAGTGTTGCTGTTCCCTAAGACCATGCGGTCCTTTGTTCATTTCTGCAACATGAGCTGCCACTTCCAGAGGAGGAAGAGTGGTTTCATCAGTGAGTCGAACTCCCCCTCCCCCCCGATAGCTACCTCAGTTGATGGCCCAGTGCCTGAGCTCAACACCCATTTCTCAGCTGATTGGCTGTAATCAGGACTGAGAGATGCAGGAAGAAGGAGAGACTTCCTACTATATTTTTTCTTCAACTATTCTTCGCAAACAAGTATGAGTGGACTAGCATGAGTGGCCCTTCAGGAGGAGGAGTCATCCTCAGGCAGACACCAGGGAGACAGCAGGTTAGCAATAATCCAGAGGTGTTTTGAGGAAGTGTGAGATAGACCCAGTTGGACCAAACACAATAATACTAACTGCAGGAAGATTTGAAAGGATCAGCCTAGGACTGTCTTATATTTAGATTTAAAGGCCACCCAGAAAGCAAATAATACAGAACAAGACCATGACATATGTAGGTGCATGCCCCCATTGGCACCACACCTCCAGCAGCAGTCATTATTCATTAAGCCCAGGGACTGGAGTTGGACTGGAGTGCGGTACCACTGGTGTAATATTTTAGTCTGCATTAGACAGATTTGGCTGCCAGGCATGAGCTGTGAACCATCATCCAACACTTATCCCACTTAGATTCAGAGACTGGAATATTCAGGCTCTGTACCCATTTTTGTTAGGCACTGAATGTCTGATCTGGTACTAGGTCCCTGACTATCCATCCAGCAAGCGCCTTTCTTAGTTGGAACAATTATGGTAGCAGAGAGAACTCTTTTGAATTGTCTGGAGGGGGCCCATCCTAGTTTTGGGAAAAGCAAACTTCTAAATAGGAGGAATCTCCAGAACTCTGATTGTGGGATATGGAAGTGCTGCGTGAGGCCTTCAAATGAATCAGAGTAGTGGGTGTCAGGTTGAAGAAGATTGCAGACCAGGAGAACACCACATCTCTTCTATCTCGGCCAAAGAACAGGCGGGCTGCTACATTGGGATCTGGTGGCCCTTTCCTGGGGCATCATCCAGGTGGGGAACATGGAACCAGGTATGTCCCAAGACAAGACTGGGCAGAGTGGCAGGGCTGATGGGGACCAGTTCGTACAAAGGGGGTATGAAGCACAGTAAATTAAACAAACAAATCAATCATCTTGATAAATCTACTATACTGTAGTAAACACTATGTGAAAAAATGTTTTTGCACACAAACTGAAAATGTTGTACCAGCCCCACAATTGGGTGTGGGGTTCTTAGTGCTTACTGTCCCCCTTTAAAGGCTTCCCAAGAGGTCATGACAGTTATGTCTTCATTATTGTTATTAATGTAGGTGAAGGCTTCTTCCTTAAACCATTCTAAAAAATCTTGGTTCTCTAAGTAGCAAGGTGTCAAGTTTCCAGGAGGAGGATTGGGGGACTTCCGGACCCGATAGCAACTTCAGAAAGAGACAAGGGCATGATCAGAGATAATAACAGGTTTGATATCAGATTCCTTTATCTGCTGAGAAGATAAGGAGAGTCTCTTTAAGCTGAGTGGCAACCATAACACTAGGGCGCATAGTCTTAAGCTGGAGGGTGGGAGGTTTAGGAGAGAGATCAGGAAGCACTTCCTCACAGTGAGGGTGGTGGACATTTGGAATTCACTGCCAGAAGAGGTCATCTCATTGAAGACAGTGGGCAGCTTTAAGAGAGGCTGGGATAGGCATGGGGGGAAGTAAGGATCATGGGTAGGGAGGATTGGAGGAGTGGGGAGGGAGGGCAGGGACATTAGCTCAAGCTATGGACCCTGCAATACAAGCAGACTTGGTAGACCAAATGGCCTTCTTTTGCTGGCTTCTTCATATGTTTGTATGTTCATATGATGTGGCCTCCTGTCTCCTTCTGAGACTTTGTCAGCATTTAGAAGATAGAGAGCTTTTCCCAGTTCCATCACACTCAGAGAGGATTCCAGTTCTGCGACGTGTTAAACTTCTCAAGACTGTCAGGGTCTATCGGGCCCTGGAATGAATAAAGGGAAGCATAGAAATCTGCCATCACCTTACTAAATGCTTTGTGTGAGAAACGAAGAGCCCCTGTTGAGTTCCTGAGTGCTGTAATACATCCTTCTGCCTGATTTTAATGAAGGTGGTATGATACAGCCATACTCCCCACCTCCCAATATATCTGGTGTAGCCGGAGCAGAGCAAGCACCACCTTTCTGGATAGGAGAGAGTTAAGCTGAATCCTGGGGCTTGTCTCCCCTAAAAGGGTTCTGACAGATCAAACCTTTTATCTCACCCAAGGACTTGCCCCCACTGATACACACTCTTGTAATATCCAGACTTGATTACTGCAAGGCCCTGTGCTTTGGACTAACTAGAAGGGTCCTACGACATCTGCAGCTTGTGCAGAATGCTGTGGTTAGGTTACTGACGGGCCTTCCGAGGTCCTGTCCTGTGACCCCAGTCCTGCATAACTCACACTAGCTGCTGGTAAGGTGGCAAATCTCCTTCAAGGTCAGCTTGCTGACCCATAAGGCCCTAACTATTTGTGTGACCTTCTGACTGCTCACCAGACCGCCTGCCCTCTACGTTCCTCTGAGGCAGGCCTCCTAGCAGTTCCCAGAGCTCGGCTGACATCATCTGGTGACAGGGCCTTCGAAGTAGATGGCCCAACCCTGTGGAACTCATTTTCAAGGTCCTTGAGGGTGGCACCCTCATTGGAAGCCTTTAAAAGGGGGTCTGAAATCCCACCTCTTCAAGGAGGCATTTGGCCTACTGTAATTTGCTGGCTGTATACTAGCAATATTACCTTATACCGATATTGTTGATATTTATTAGCTTATCTTTTATTAAGCATTTTATTTGCCCAATGCTGCACTTTTCACCCTCTTGCCACCCTTCCTACATTCCTTCTCCACCCTCTTCCCTCTCCCTATGACTCTGGCACTTTATCTGTTCTCTATTTTCTCTGACAAATGCCACTGGCTGCCTTGTTACAATGCTACCCTTGAACTGTATTAATCTGTACTCTGTTTGCAATGTCCACATTGTTGTAATGCCTGTCTTGATGTTCCCCATAATTTGTATTTCTCTGACGTGGAACCTCTGTAAAAGAGCCATGGCTCAAAGGTATTTGTAATCCTAGATTTGATAAATAAAAAATTAAAAAATATTTTGAGGTTGTTTCAAAATAGTTCATACTGTCTTTTGCTTGTTATGTTAATTTATTGATGTATTTAATACTATACAGTGCCCAGAGCCTCCTGGACTGGGTATTATAGAAATGAAGATTTACTTACTTACTACTAGATGATTTGGGCAGACTAGTTTTGTCAGCTGCTTCTTTCTCCTTAAGTTTGGAGTCCAGGTTTTTGGCTTCAGTTCCCCCCATCCATCTCATAGATATGAATCTGATCATTTTGCCTGAAATCATAGTCTTAAAGGTGAAATGTAATTACATATGTATGAAAATCTTGCCTATGGGAAGTATCTTATTTGTAAGCTGTTCTAATGATTCTTTTAGATGTGCTTGCTGCTGTGTCATTCAGGGTAAACGTTTGTGTTTGTTCAGATTTAGAGCAGGTCTGAGCCCAATGCAAACCTGCCGCTTCTGAGGATGGTCCTGTTGGCAGCTCCTCCTTTGACTGGCCAGCTACGAGATGGCACCCACGTCACAGCCTCGCTGCTGAGCTGTCAGAATAGCTCTGTTGTTAGACAGGAGTACTATAAACTGTGGCAGGAAATGCTGTTATGTTTCCAATTGTGACCCCTAGATGGCGCTATCCCAGGGGCTACTACCCCTGCCTGATTTGCCACTAACAGGTTGAGGGGCCTGGATCCAATGGCGGGTGCCTCCACCCAGAGGTCAGGGTTTGCAATAGTTAAACCATTTGGTCACAGCCTCTGGGACACTGCAACCCCTTTCTTCCCACTAGTGGCCCACACAATATATCAGAATTATCATTACAGTATACACTCACCCCAGGGCTGGTTCAGGCACTGGGACCTCCTGTAAAATAAGATACAGTGCAACAATCACAGTACAATACTTTAACATAGACAAATACTCAGGCAGTATAACTTTGCTGAAACAAGCAGCTCTGATTTATTTAGGGGAATATAACAAGGACAGGGGAAATCAGGTTAATTAGCTTATCACTTTACTCATCTACCTATGGCTTTGTGCACAGGCTATCCCTACCAGTTACTGTCCCTGGGTACCCAAGCCCTAGTGGCTAGTCCAAACCGTGGCAGCTGGTAGGCCCTTTCCACAGAGAAAAGAAAATTAGTTTAAACAGTCAGCAGTACAGTGATTCCATTTTGGATTCAATGTGGCAATTCAACAGGAGCGACCTGAATTAGTACTCACGACCTCCAAACAAGATAGGGTCCTTCAATGTCAGCAGGGCTACTCTTGAGCTCCACGAGACTCCTCACACATTTATATGGCAAACTGCAACAGGCAAGAGTCCTTTAATGGCAGCAGGATTCACTTGAGCTAACCAAGCCTCCTCACACATTTATATGGTGAACAGTAACAGGCAAAAGTCCTTTAATGGCAGCAGGATTCACTTGAGGTACACAAGCCTCTTCACACATTTATATGGAAAACAGAAAGTACTATACCAGGCAGGCTGCTTCTCTATCCCGATTGCAATTACTGCACAACCGGAGAACACACAGCAGATTCAGTTCCTGACAGACCGAGTGCATTCAGCAATTTCTCCAGTCTTCTACAGGGTGAGCCTGGTTTCTACTCTTCAGATATCCTTTGATTCTCTTCACAGGACGGATTCAGTCCTAACAAGCAGTTACACAAGCTGCAGACCGGAACTCTGGGCCTTACACACGTTTCCTGACTAAAACTGCACACTGAAAAAGCACAAGGCTCCTTCCTTCTTCACTGGCAGAGCTCAACTGAAACTCCAACAGACAAAACCGGGCACTTCCTTTGAGTTCCTCCCAGTTCTTGACTGGATTGGCTGTCACTCACAATAGACTGCTCCTGTTGGTCCAAAAGGCGCAAGTCTAAACTACATCTCCCAGAGTCACTGCCCATACAATCCTCTTGTGGCTGGCTCAGATTATGAGTCCAAGTTCTGATTCGTCCAAGGCACCATTTTAGAGCTAGCTTACCCACACTGATTGGTCCAGTTCAGCAGTTCAAAACCAGAATGGGGAACTAGGCAGACACAGTTCTGACTGCAAAGAAAGCAGGTTAGACAAACTGTAATTTCATTATTACTCTAAATGGTTTCTGGCAAACAGTTACATCTTTCAGATAGGTTCCCTTTGCACTCCTAGTGACTGCAAAAATGGAGTGAATTGGCAGCAGCTCGAGTGGTACTCAAAGAAACACACAGTCCCCCATACAAACTAATTATGTCTGCAAGCAGACAACTCTTAAAGAGACAGTACCAGAGGTTCTAAAAACACTCACTGATAAATGGCTTAAACGCCAAACACCATTCAGGCTTGGAGCATTCAAGCAAGCTCCTGGAAGTCTTTTGGGAACGCCCATTTGCAGGGGGGTTACACAATGTATTACAATAGTTTACAAATGTAAATCTGATGCAATATTAGGATTTTACTGAAATTTAAAGACACACAGCAGAGTGGAGAAACCGGGGAAAATGGGATCAAGAAAATGCACAAGTGAACCTGTGGTCACGGAATGATTGGGTGCCGAGATGGAATATTTAATACAAATATATGTTTATAGACCACCCAGTCAAGATGAGGAGAGGGACAGGGAACTGATCTCACAAATATTGGAAACTGCGAGGAAAGGAGAGGTGGTAATTGTGGGGGACTTCAACCTGCCCAAGGTGGACTGGAGCATACCATCCATGACATGTGCTAGAAGTCAGGTGATCCTGGAAGGACTGCAGAGTGGGTTCCTGATTCAGGGTGTCACTGAACCAACAAGAGCTCAGGTAATTCTTGATCTGGTGCTCACAAATGGGGAGCATGTACAGGAAATATTGGTCAGAGATCCACTGGGTGGAAGTGACCATTGCACAGTGTGGTTCCAGTTGGATATGGGCAGGGAAAGCATCCCGACTAAGACTAAAACCTTGGATTTCAGGAGGGCGGACTTCAGGAAAATGGGTGAAGTGCTAAGGAACCATCTGGAGGGTATCAAAGCAGATATGAGGGTGGACCAAAGGTGGTCCATCATTAAGGAAGGAATACTGGTTGCCAAAGATGAGAGCGTTAGGCTCAGGAGGAAGAACACAAGGGCCAAAATGCCCAGCTGGTTCAGATCTGGGGTTGTACAGGCAATAAAGGAAAAGAGGTTGGTCTATAGAAAATTCAGGAAGACCAAGAGAGAGATGGATAGGGAAAATGATCTAAGGTTGGCTAGTGAGGTGTCGTCCATGGACCAGCACCCCTGATTGGCCCCCTACCTCGCAGAAAGTAATATCTAGGGCACAGACACT
The DNA here is from genome assembly GCA_016271365.2 of Neoceratodus forsteri. Taxonomy (NCBI): domain Eukaryota; kingdom Metazoa; phylum Chordata; order Ceratodontiformes; family Ceratodontidae; genus Neoceratodus; species Neoceratodus forsteri. The sequence continues at coordinate 114,617,202 of JADMNL010000027.1, forward strand.
TATTGTACAAGCATAAGTGTCTGGATCTGAGTTCTACTGTATTTCTACTAAGAATCATAATGTATTTGCCATCATAATTGTACCACTTGGGAGACACCTCTGTTTATACCATTGTGTAATCATTAGTTAGATAATACTGCCATCTTTAGTTTTAGTGCAGTACAGCAATTACTTCTGTGCACAGTTAAGTCGCTCCCGTAACAGCTGATGGAGTTGGAGGGACAGTGAATCTCTCTGAAGCTGCCGTTTCATGTGATCCCTGATTTGAGGGTCAGCTGTGTTGGTGAGACCAAGCCAAGTGGAGCATGGGTGGTTGCTGTAAGTGGGAACGTAACCTGGAATTCAGCGCTGGATTGTATTTCCTGCACGTAGTGTGAGTGTTAATGTGAATGCTGTGACGGCATAGCTGCCATATTATTGTTGGATGCTTTGAACTAACTGTGCTCTATTTTATCTCAAGCTGCTAATTCGTGACATTTTAATTATATGTGCTCAGTGCATGAAACATTGGGAGCTGCCTGCAATCTACTGCTTATTCTGTGTACTGTATTTGTGCTGCTGCTGACTTTTTTGTGTCTAGTCTGCTTTGGTAGCCTTGTTGCAGCACAACAGAGTGTTTTGCTCACTCAGGGTATCTGTGTTGCTTGCACCCTGTTAGCCACTCCCCTTCCCCCCGATTGGTGCTGGCAGCCCTTGAAGGCAGAGTTGTGGTGGTTTAAATTGGCAAGCCGGGAGATACGGTGGCATCTACTGCAGCGGCCAGTCAGCGGCTAAGTGCGGCAAAGTGCTTGGGAGTCAGTGGAGTCCGTGGCAGACTGGGAAGAGGGAGAAGTACCAGCCGGGTGTTTGTGTAAGAATGGCAAAGATGTTTAGTTTGTGTCTTTTGTTAGTTATGGGTGGTGTGTGTGTATGTGATATGTTAGTGGGAGATATGGTATCCAAGGGGATTGGAAGGGGTTGCTATATTCTTAATGATTATTCCATGTCTGAATTGTTAGTGGGTGGTAATATGCGTTTTACTACCTGTGGTCTTTTACGTAGGAACACTTATGCAGTTTGTAATTGTGGATATTTAATGTGTTGCATTCTGAGTTGTTTGTATCAGGGGAGTATAAAGAATTTAGTGAAAATATTTAAGTGCTTGGTCTTACTTTTATTATCTGGGGATGTGGAGACTAATCCTGGTCCTCCTGAATTGAATTTTGTGTCTAGTGGTCAGGGTACTTCTTATTTGTCATTTCATAAAGGATTTAGTGTTGCTCATTTTAATGTTAGAAGTCTGATTCCTAAGCTGAGTGAAGTAGAACATTTTGTTGTTCATCATCAACCAGATGTTTTGGCTATATCTGAGACCTGGTTGAAGCCTTCAGTCCCTGATCATGTATGTTCATTATCTGGTCATAAATTGCTGAGAGGTGATCGTAAAGGGAAGAAGAAGGAAGGTGGGGTGGCAATTTATTTTAGAGATAATCTTTGTGTGACTGTCCTAGGTTCTAGTGTGGAGTCTGATCAGTGTTGTGATTGGTTGTGTTTAAAACTTATTTTAGGTGGAAAAAAACATTTGGTGATGGGTTGTCTCTATAACCCTCCTCAAATTGGTATTAATGGTTTAAGAGATTGTTTGGACTTTATTTCTCCATTTTGTTTACGTAATGATGTGGTTTTGGTAGGTGATGTAAATTTGAATTGGGAGCTTAGGGATAGTCTCGGTTTGGTATCCTTACTTCAGTCTTATGGCTTAGTGCAAAAAATATCTCAGCCTACCCACTTAAATTCTCACTCAATTAAGCATTCAGTTCTAGATTGGGTTATTACTAACCATGATAGTATTGTCTTAGCCTCTGGTGTATTACTCGATGCTGTAAGTGATCATCAGGGTATTTTTTGTACTTTAAGCTTTAGGTCAGTGAGGATCCCACCCCGTATTTTGAAAATTCGTAGTCATGGTAGAATTGATATTGAAGCAGTTTCTGCCTCTCTTTCTGCGATTGATTGGTCATATCTTTACTTGATATCGGATGTGGATTGTGCTTTGGATTACTTTTTAAATCAGTTATTGGATATTCAGAACATGTTCTTTCCTTTGCTTACAGTTAGGTTGCATGGTAAGATAAATAAGTGGTTTTCGGATGACATCAAGTTGTATATTAAACAGAGAAATAATGCCTGGGTGCATTATAAATGTAGTCCTTCTCCTGCTACACTGATTAATTACCATATGTTGAGAAACAAGGTTTCTGAATTGGTAAACAATGCAAAATGGAATTTTTATGATATACAATTTACAATTAATTTATCTGATTCAAAAACCTTTTGGCAGAGTGTTAATTCTTTATTGTCTCCTGAGACTAAGAATGAAGTTGATAAATTGTGAGTGAATGATGAGATGGTTCTGGATCAATCTGAAATTGCAGATTTATTTAACGCTAAGTTTTCTGATTATTCAGTTTATAGGTCAGGATTATCTGCTAATGGTCCCGATGTGGAGCCTGTTCGTGTAGCATGGCCATTATTTCAGTCCAGTGCAACTGACTCTTATGAGATGTTTAACTTGTCTTCTACATTACCAGATAATAGTGCTGACTGTGGTAGGGGTCTTGAAGTTAGATTTTTGAAACTGGTTCTAAATTATGTTACTGATCCATTATGTTATATTTTTAATTTATCTTTATTTTCAGGTAATTTTCCATTAGATTGGAAATCTGTTAGGGTTGTTCCTGTTCCTAAAAAGCACCATGCTGCTGTTTTGGACGATCTTAGGCCTATATCCATTTTGAATCCTCTTAGTAAATTGTTAGAGAAAGTTGTGTCTAATCAATTGAAGGATTATTTGGATTGTTATAACATCTTGAGTCCACAGCAGCATGGTTTTCGACGTGGATATGGAACTGGTACGGCCTTGGTCAGGTTCACAGACACCGTTCTCAGGGGCTTTGAAAATGGCCTGACTGGGGCGATGTTTTTGGACCTGACCAAGGCATTTGATTTGATCGATCATGATTTATTGTTATGTAACTTGAAAGTTATTGGTTTTTCAGAGGTTGTTTTATCCTGGTTTGTTGATTATTTAGTGAATCGTCAACAGTTTGTGCATGTTGGTTTGCAGGATTCCCAAATGGCTTTGCTTAAGTGCGGGGTTCTGTAGGGGTCCATATTGGGGCCCCTGCTGTTCTCTTTATTCGTCAATCAACTGCCTGCTTGTTGTGCATCCTGCGACTCAATAATGTATGCAGATGATCTGATACTCTTTACCCAGGGTAAATCACAATATGAGTTGTTTGATGTTCTTGAAGGTGTTTTTAGTAATGTGTGTAAATGGTTTGTACTAAATTCTATGATTTTAAATTAAAAAAAATGAAATCAATGATTTTTTTGGACCCCTGCCATGTTGAAGAATGATCCTTGTTTGCTGATTTCTGATAGGATGGTGCTGCAATATATCAAGTTACCCAATTTAAGTACTTGGGTGTGTGGTTGGATTGTGGCCTTACATTTTCACTCCATATTAAGAATGTTAGTCAAATTATAAATCAGAAATTGGGTATTTTATTTCAATTTCAGTCGTTTGTTTCTTTTGAAACTAGAAAATCGATTGCTGTTGGTTCATTATTACCTCATTTTGTTTACATTTGTTATTTGTATCAGAATTTGAATGTTAGCGATTATAATGTTTTGTCAGTGGCTTATAATAATATTTGTAGGTTTATTTTATCGGTTCATTTTAGGAGGCATCATTGTTTATTATATTCACAATTGGGTTGGTTATCCCCAATGGAAAGAATTCATTATTTTTCTGGATGTCTGCTTTATAAATCTCTTTTTGTTCCTAAATTTCCATTGGAAGATATGGTAACAGTTTATCCATCCCTTCCTAAATTACGGTCTGCAAATGGTATTGTATTACATCTCCCAGTCTTTAAGACTAGGGTTGGACAGAGGTCTTTTTCTATTGCAGCCCCATCCCTCTGGAATACCTTATCTCGTGATCTTTGTCAACCTATGTCATTGTATTGTTTTAAGAATAAGCTTATGTCTTTTTTGTTCAGTAAGTCTAATTGTTATTGTTGAATTGTGTAATTGTTTTTTGTTGTTTGTTCCGGGTCGGACCTAAAAAAGGACATTGCCCAGAGTCCCTACCTGGTTACCAAACTGTTAAATAAAAAAAATAAAACAATGATGTGTGTATCCACAAATGGCTTTCACGAATACAGGTCCCTTGTTTAGTTATCTTGTCTCTCTGCTAGCTCAGCATGCTTTCCCAGGCTAGTGAGAAATCACGTTATTTGCCATTACCCAATGATGAGACTTTTATATATCTTTTTAGTAGTTGCTATGGTAATTATCAGGGGTATAAGACACTTTGCATTGCACCTTTTTTCCGAGAAGAAGAAACTTATTGCTGCCTATAGGTAAGAAAGATTGGAGGTGTTCTCCCTGGTGTTTATCACTGTGATTTGGTTGTAAGCCTGCTTTATATAACAGAAATAAATCACTTCATGTGCTGGACATCACTTGTCTCTCATTTCTTCACTTTTGTGCAGTTCCAACAAGAACACAAAAGGTAATTTCATTACCCAGTTACATTTGGTGACAGTGTGCAGGTTGGAATGTACAAAGGGAGGATTCCATTCGAGTTCTTTGAACTGAATGTCGAGTAGTGTGGTGCATTTTGCCCACTTGCACCTACTTGAACTTACCGTGGTTGTTCCTTTACGGACTTGTTCCGTCTTGGTTTTGGGTGTGGCAGACCCACACCAAACTGCTGGTACACTCCCTTTGTGAGTAGCAGTGTACCGCCTTGGCACCACCATTTGCCCACGGGGGACTGGAAAGCCGTTGGGTGACGGCGCCAAGGAGTTTATTCCAGTCTTTCAACTGCTTTCTTTGTTTGTCTGTTTACCCCTTTGTTTGTTATGCCTGAACTGTGCACAGAATTGAGACTCACCATCTCGAACCATCTTACCTCCCATGGAGGTTGGATTGATTTCGCACTGCATGCGAAGTCGTCAGAGGACCCTCTGCTTATGATCGCTGATCAATATCTAGAGTCGAAGCAAAAAGCCAAGAAATACCACACCAAAGGTCTCTTGATAGTGGCTTTACATACAGCTGTTGAAAGTTTGCTAGCATGATGTGCCTCCCTTGAACTGCAAAACGCTTCTCTAAAAAAAGAGATGGTCTTGCAGGCATCGGAGTCACTGAAAAAAGAACAGAAACTCATGGAGGAGACACAGTCACTCCGTGATCATAACAACAGACTGTTGCATTGCACTGCTCAAGACTCTGAGCGTGAATTGTGTATGTTAAGAGATGACAATGAAAGGTTAAAATGTGATAAGAAACAGCTATCTTATTTGAATGACATTTTAAGTGATACGAATGAAAATTTGAGAGAGGATAATGTTGAATTGAAGGAAGAGAATGTGAGATTGATGTATGAGCTAGACAAAGAGCTTAGGGAAAATGTTGAACTGGGTGCCATGTACAGAGTATTGCAGTGAGAGGTTGAGAAGGGTATTGAGCAGGGCACTGCTAAAGTTTGTCACAAGAAGTGTAGGTGATAAAATGGTGAGAATGCGCCATCAGCGAGAAATTCTCGCTGGTCATGTAAAAACCATGAATGGTTTTCAGTACACAGCCATTGACATTACCTCATCAGATGATAATGACTCTGATTACGAGGACTTAGACTGCCTCATCATGTCTAAGATCCCCCCCCATAGGGCAGTGGCCTTTACCATCCATTCCCAAGATGGCAGCCGTTATAGCCCTCTCCCATGTCTCACTGGTATGCCTTCTATGCTGCCACATCAAAACAAACATAGAGGCCAACCACCTCCAAGCAGGAGCCTGCATCCACTGGCTCCCCTTTCCCGGGAAGACGGCGCGGAGGTTTGAGGCATTGTACAGGATGTCTCAACTAGACTATCCACCCCGAGGGAAGCTCCTCCATGCAGGAGCAGATCGGACACATGTTCAAAAATGCTGTAACCCAAGAGAATGCATTCAAGGCAGTCACTGATGCAGCGGCAGAAGCTGCCCTTTGTGGTGCTTTGGGTCATGGGGAACTCAATTCTACTCCCTGCACGCCCACTTCCAACCCCCTACAAGTGGCTCATTCTGTTCAGCAAATTGCTCAAGGCATTGGACAGATGGGCCCAACTGACAACCTCAGCTGTCATTTGGAGAAGGTGCGCTCCCTTCTGTGAGAAGCTTTTTCTCCAACCCGAGTACCAAGTTCAAGTCCTGAGACAAACCATTGAGCCTACCCTCTGGGACAAACTCCCAGAGGTCATCCACAATTGTGAGATGCTCGACTACAATGATATCACACAAGCACACCTTGCTGCCCATGCCCCAGGTATCGTTGGAGCCCGTTTGGCCTACAAGGTCAAGCAGAATGTGAAGGAAAGCCCAGCGGCTTACCGTCAATGGTTGTGGCTCACCTACGAGGCTGGCAAAGGCCTAGCAGGTGAGAACGGTAACAAAAACCAGGTTGAGTACAAGGATTTGTACATCCAGAACATGACTCTGGCTCTTCGGGAGAAGGCTGAACTCAATGTATACCCGCAGACCGACACCTTTGAGGAGATCCTCATCAAGATGGAGCGGGCCTTCCAGGTCTACCTCTGTAACCTAGCTTCCATCAAAAATACCAACAAGGCTGCTGCCATCAAAACTGCAATGGCCCAGGCCACCACGGCCCAAGTCACCTTGGTAGGCCTTGCCCCAACCCACTATGTGGTGGAAGGCAACAATGATAAACAGGAAGCCCCTTCTGATGACCGACAGTCACACAAGGTGGGGGGAGTCAGAACTACAAGAATAACTGGAACAATAACCACTACAACAAGAATGGGAAATCAAATTCTAATGGCAAGTACCATAATGGGCCTAGCTATTGGGATCTAAAGGACAAAAATGAAACCCTCTGCAAACAGCTGGAGGAGGCCCATGCTGCAAAGGAGGCCATGTCCATACATTCTGTGGTGGTCCTGGCACCGGCTAGTAATAGCACCAACCCTTTCTGGTCTTTGGCTACTGAACAACTGAGCAGCCAAGGAAAAAACCCTTTCACGGCATCGGGCACTGGCCAGGCCTATGTGGTGATCTGGGAATCACCCATTGAACAGTTTGAGGTCTTGGCCCTGACATCAGAGGTACAGTATTCATGCCCTGTGATGCACCGAGAGGAGGCCCAATGATCCTCCAAAGGCCTCGGGTCACAGAGACAGGAGGATGAGGAAGAAGCCGGGAGTAGTACCAATTGACAATTACAGGCACCAGTCCAGACTGTGAGTGACCTGCTCATCAACACAAATGAACGGCCTGGTGTAAGGGCCATGGTCAGGGGCTGCCAACTGGATATGCTTCTGGATACAGTAGCAGTTATGTCTGTTCTCCATGATGAGAACCCAGATACGTTGGCCTGGTCTACAGGCTGGAAGACCAGTGCACAGGGTGTAGATGGCACCCAACCGCAAATTTAGTGATTTGTGTCTCTGCCAGTGCAGGTAGGCCATCTCAAAACAAATGTTGTATTTGATCTTATGGTATTATGTCATCACCTCAGCATATTGGAAATTGATTTTCTTGCACAGCATGGCTGTGTGGTGGACCTAGCTAACAGGTTATTGTTACAGATCAAGGGACAATGTCATGCTGTCACCATACCAGACTCCCATGCGGTGGCAGCCATCTCCCAGAACAACAAAGAGTATGACGTCATGGCTCTGTTTGAAAGTCATGACTTGTTTCCTGAACTACAACCATTGCCACAGGAACATATTGATGTGTTTGCTACAAACAAGCACAATTATGGTAGGATGCACACCACCATTGAGATCCCAGGACCCAATCCTGTGAGGCAGAAGCAGTATCCACTTCCTGTTGAAGCCTTACCCTCATTGAGGGAGACCATCCAATCACTGCTACAACAAGGAGTGATTAGGACTTGTGTTTCCACTGTGAATTCACCCATTTGGCCAGTGAAAAAGCCAAATGGAGCTTGGAGACTTACAACAGACGACAGAAAACTTAACCAAGTTACCCCCAGCTGGGACCCAACTGTGGCATCAGCTCCTGATGTGCTCAAGTTGCTGACACCTGACAAAAAGTGGTTCTTAGCTCCTGACATCTCTAATGGGTTTTGGTCACTCCCATTAGCACAAGAAAGTCAATACAAATTTGCTTTTACCTTCAATGGGTGCCAGTATACCTGGACCGGTCTGTCCCAGGGCTTCCACAACAGTCCTTACCTATTCCATCTCCACATGATGGATGCTCTGCAGGGGGTTTCCATGTCCCAGTGTCTCTTGCACTATGTGGATGATCTGCTCTTGGCAACATCCACCAAAGAAGAACACTTAACCCTTTTGGATGAACTACTGACTCCCCTCAGGATAGCAGGCCTCAAGTGCAACCCCCCTAAGGCACAGCTGTGTAAGAAGGAAGTTATGTTCCTTGGCCTATGCATCACAGACCAAGGCTGAAGCCCAGCTGTCAAGAAGATCCAGGGCTTACAAGATCTGCCACTTCCCACTAGCATGGCAACACTGAGATGCTTTTTGGGAATGGTAAACTACTCTAGGGATTTTATCCCTGATTTTGCCTTGAAGGCTGCTCCCCTGTATGAACTGCTGAAAAAGGATGTCCCATGGACATGGGGCTCCACACGCACTGAAGCTGTGGCCCAGCTCAAACAAGCCTTGGCCTCAGCCCCGGCACTGATTAACCTAAATCCAAGACTACCTTTCCATTTGGAAACTGCCACCGCTGATGTGGCCATGTCTGCAGTGCTGGCACAAGAGTACAATGGGTACTACAGGCCCATTGCCTATACATCTCAGATGCTATCCCCAGTTGAGAGGAAATACAGTCTCTGTGAAAGGGCACTCTTGGCAACCTTCTGGGCTGTCAAACATTTTCTCTATATCATTGGGTATGCTCCCATCATCTTGCATACCTGTCCTGTATGCTTACATCGCTGGTGTGTACCAACACTCAGAGTCACGTATACCTCTGAAGAACATTTTTGCGTGGTAACAAATTATCCATCCTTTGCTTATGGAACTCGTACTTGCAACATTAATAACCCTAACTTCTGTTTTACTCCACAGCAAAAAAACGTGATAGGTCACACTGTTATCACGCCTGTCCCTCTCCCTGAACCAGACGTTACTGATACTGATCCTCAATACTTGCTTGCCCTGTCTCAATATTTGCCTATTTTTAATGTGTACATTGATCCCTTGACTCTCTCCTTACAACTACTCTTAGCTAGAAAAGATGCTCACTTGATTTATATTAGCAACAATATCTCTAAAGGAAATAATATATTTAATGATCTGATTCATGATGGTGACCTAAGTCTTGCTGTTGGCAACTATTGGGTTGAACTTAGCTCTAAGGTTTTTGTTATTATCCAAGCATTTTTGATTGTTCTTCTGATCTCCACTCTATGCTGCCTGTGACGTACCCTCAAACAACATCGAGAACAACTCGAATTCCTTTACAAGGCTCATGCGTCGGGCCCGTAAATTAGTTTTTAGCTCCATCCCTACCAACTTACTTGGGATTGTTGCCTCTTCTATTCCTCCATATTGCGAACACTGGTGAGTGGTCGCTAAAGGGGTTGGAAAAAGTACCTGCTAACCTAATGCTATCAAGCTTTGATGTCAGGACCCAGTCTAGTATAGAGTGGTTTCCCGTTTTGGTGCTCTGTCTGGTGCACTCGTGATTTAATTGAGTTAGGTTGGCTTCTAGTAGTCTGTTCTTTAGTTCTCCATTTATTTGAGTCCCATAGTTGTTATTAAAATCTCCCATAATCACCTTCTCCCCTTGTGGGAGGTCAGGCAGCACAATGAGAAGTGAGTTTAGGGTGGCATCAGCTGCTTTCAAGGGGTTATAGAAGAATCCGATTGTCAGGGGTTTGGTGCCTCCCATCAGCAGGGTTGTGAAAACAGTTTCACAGCTCATGTTGTGTAAGGCAGTAGTTGTCACCCTGGAAGCAGTTATGGAGGATCTCACATAGATAAGGACGCCTCCTCACGTTTTGCCCAATCTATCCTGCTTGAATATATTGAAACCTTTTAACGCAATCTCGTGGTCATGTACAAGTGGTTTGAGGCAAGTTTCACAGACAGCGACTACATCCGGGAAGTAAAGATTCACTCAGGCTTCAAGTTCGTGAATCTTTGGTCTCAGGCTATTGATGTTCATGTGGGTTATTTTGAACCCCTTTGAGTTGACCCAGGTGGGCTGGGTGGAGGAGGTAATGCATTCATTTGTGATGTTGGGGCCAGGGGGATTCGTCTCTACAGTATGTCACCACCCAGAAGGAGCAATAGCTTGAGTAGAGAGCTGCTCAGCAACAGTGGTAAGAAGCTAGGGGCCCTGTTGCTTATGCCATAGAGATAGAACATTAGGTTGTACATATTGCCTTTTTGTTTAAGACCCTGCAAGTAGATCAGGGAGGTATTGAGCCCAGTCTAGGAGTATACGTCCAGGCATCTGTGGTAGGGGGCCTCTTTGCCATACACTGGATCCTGGAGAATGCGGTGCAATATGACGTCAGAGCCCAGGACCACTGCGATGTACAGGGTGGCGATGGTAATTCCACATGCCATCATAGATTTGGCTATGAGATAAAGGGCAGGACCGATAGCTGAATAGTAGCTCACCAGTGAGGCAGAGGAGTGTAGTAGTTAGTGTATAGGTGAGCTGGGGGGGGGGGATTAGGGATGGAATGTAATTTATTCAGAAAGTTTTTATTTAATTATATAATTTATTTGTTTTATTTATTTTTTTGTTGTTTCATTTAAATTATAATTAGTCAGTAATGTGGAGGCTCCTGTATGGGGAGAAATGGAGTGGTAGACTGGTAGAACACAAAGGTGCTTACAATGCAGAAAAGTCTGCTGTTAATGTATTCCTAGCTGGGTGAAGAGATTGGCTGGGATTTGTGACTAGGGAGTGCCTGCAGCCTTGTACAGCCTGAGAGAGGAATATGTTTCTTTAAGCTTAAGAGAGCTGGTACTGGCCGCCTGGGGGACCTGCTTTAGTTAACGTGCATTTAATAGAGGGCGGGGCCGGGGTGGGAGAACATTTGCAGTTTTCAAGTGCCTGCAGATATATATTACTAGTATCAAGCCCCAGTTTAGATTCTCCAGTCCTGTAACACTCACTCTAGGCCGTTGTTCTGTCTCCTGACCGTGGCTAAAAAAGGCACCAAGTCCAAAAAAAAAGGAAAGCTGCTACAGAGGTCTCCATGGGAGGATCATACCTGAGAATCCTGTTTTGTAGGGCTGGTTGGAGCTCCATGGCAGTTACAGAGAAGCAGCAGGTATGCTGTCTTAATTCCCTGAGAAGACAAGAAATAGGGAGAAGAGGGAGGGAGGGATTAGCTGGGGGCTGAAGGAGGGCTCGGGTTTCTGGCAAGAATTCAGGGGAATATGCAAGCTTAAATTGAACATGGCCCTTCCTGGAGGTTTTAAGGTGCAGGACTAAAACAGTGAGCTGGAAATGAACTTTTAAAGCCTTAGAAACCAACTAAAAATTACGAGCTGCAGGGCTGATACATAGGCACAGAGCTCAAAATGGTGGAACAGTAGGTTAACTCGAAGGGTCCCAGAAGCAGTTCCTAAGACTGAACTCCTGCCAGGGTATCAAGCTATACAGTTAAGGTTCAGGCAAGCACAAGCAATTACATTAATCTCCGGCTCAGGTTCAGCAAAAATTAGCAATTTATAAGAAAATAAGCAATTAACAGGAACATTTGCAGTTTTCAAGTGCCTGCAGATACATTTTACTAGTATCAAACCCCAGTTTAGATTCCCCATTCCTGTAACGCTCACTCTGGGCTCTTGCTCCATCAAGTTCTAGGAAGTAAGAATCTTTGTACCCAGACATTGCCCCCCCAAACTGACACAATGGCCTCCTCTCTTTAGCCACCCGAAGGAGTATATTGAGAGGGGATGTAAGTGCCCATGGTATAGCTCACATCTATCTTTGATGGAAAGTGGAAGTACCTGGTAGAAGACTAGCGTTGGGGAAAGGGATGTGTGGAATCCTCCTTGTAGGAACGAGAATGTGAGAAGGACCTTTATTTGTGTACAGGCATACAGTATACGAGCAGTAAGCCCCAGCAGTGTAACACCAATAGAAACATCCCCCACTTCAGATTCAAGCCTGAGTACTCCTGTACAGCACTGCCATCTGGGAATATACCCTACTCCTTCGAAACATGATCAGGGTGGGGATTGGGAACCCATCGAAGGTTACTGCATTTGTACTGGGGGTAGAACACATTGAGAGAGGTTTGGAGTTCTGCTGGGGGAGGGTAGAGGAGGATATACCATGCTCAGAGGCCACTGTACTTACCCATCCCTGTTCTTCACTGCGCCTCCCCCCAAACTTTGACTACTTCAGTTCCTGGTGTTACAGTGGTATGGGGCAAGCTGTGACAGTTGGACTTTTTAAAGCTGAAAAGAAAAATTCTCATACAATATATGCACATACTGCCCTACCGATAAGTGTTCAGGTTTGCTGTTGTCTACCCTCTCCCTCATTCAGACTGACATTCACGACCATGCTGATTTCAAGACAGTGGCGTCTACCAGTTCAGCATTAGGAAGCAGTTGCTGCCATCCTTCTCAGCTTATGTTGTTATGGCTGGCCTGCTCCAAGAGGCCTTCCAAAGAGAGCACTTTGTCAAGGAGATCCTGGGTCACATGGGCCTGCTCCTGCAACTGGGCCTTCAGGGCATCTTTCTCTGATTCTACTCTAGGGATGTGGCCGTCTGTGGAGGTTCCTCAGTTCCCCAGGGTGGTCACTGCCTGATAGGTGCAAGCAGAGGTGAGTTTTAATTCAGTCGTATCATTTAGGATTTGTGATAGCATGTCCTTCATTTGGCTGAGATCCACTGGTGTAGTTGCATTTCCCACCACTGTTCTGCTGCACAGTCTCCATAGGCAATGCAAAAAGGTCTTCATCAGGAATTCCTTAGAAACGTTGGTCCTGCCACACAAAATCTTTGACAATTTAACTCAAAATTTAACTCAAAAATGGCAGAAATTCAGGCAGGCTCCAGACGGGACCTGGAGATGATGAAAAAATAAGAAACTAGACTGTTTAAAGAATGGATGTAGGAGAATTATATGGTGGGGTGGGAAAAAGGAAAAATTCTAAGCTGCCATCTTAATCAGACCCAGGCCATGCCCCTTCCCCTCCCTTTCTTTTTCCATTCCCCTTACTGTTTCTGGGGTCTTCTGTGCCCCAGGCAGTCATCCAGATTTGGTTTTGGGTGTCCTCAAAAACTTTATGTTTGCCCAGTCCACTTAATCATGAGCTTATAATGATGGGCAAGGTTCATATCAATTGACTCAGTCCTTCCTCTAGTTCTTTCCACAACAAGGTCAAAGCCCTCCACCTCTCCCAGCAAATGACTGATCCTACTCACTTTCTTTCATGGTCCTCAAACCATGCCTTTTTAGAGTGAGTGTTATCCTCCCAACCTCATCATGTCACTGCTGTTGGATTAAAGTATTACCAATTGTGTGTGCAAGATTACCTTAACCAAAGCCCCAAACCTCAACCCTAAGGTCTTCCTGATGGACTTCATAATATAAATTGAGTATTAGTGGAATAACTATGCATGTTAACGTAGGCCTGACCCACTTTCATGATACCTTTCACCAGATTTGTGACCTTCACACCTCTTACAAAAATCAGAGTCAAAGATGGCCACCTTACATGGATCACATCTGACTCATAAATCTTTTCAGACATAAAAATGCTGCCTATGCTAAGCATAAAGCCTCAGGTCTACCTTCAGACTGTGCCTACTACAACAGACTTCATAACATGCGTACTTCATCTGATGGGAAAGTTACCAGGAATCTGCTAAACCCTTCAGCTAATTCTCTGCATGTTCCACTGCTAATCTCAGGGTTGGACCCTCGGTCTGCTCTGACAGCTCAGAGTTATCTGAGGCCCTGAATTACCACTTTGTAAAGGTCCCACAGGTTTCAACTGCAGCTAGTTCCTCTTGCCTTAACATCTGCCAGTTCTTCTCCCCTACATCATACTGCATCTCTCCCCTCCTTTTCATTATGGCTAGTTAATGTGTCTGAGGTCAGGAAGGAGTACACAGTTCTAAATCCTCACAAGGGAGGTTACTTAGACGGTCCTTCCTTTACATTTCTGATGCTAGGTGCCCTCACTATTGCCAGCTATGTAGCCTTAATTATTCAGTTATTACTGATGTTGTACAGGCAGCTTGGAAACAGGGGGAAGTCCTCCCACTCTATAAAGATGATGACTCTTTGGACATAGGTAACTACTGCTCAGTCTCCCTTCATCTATCTTTTCCAAGACACTTGAGTGCCCATTTTATTATCAGCTGAGAAATTACTTTGACAGGGCTGACTTCTTTCCTTCATTCCAAGCAGGTTTCTTCTCAGGCTATTCAAGTGCCACTTCTCACGTCACCTCATCAATTATATCCTGTCCAATATGTACAGCACCCAGGTTATGGGTGCTAGCTTTGGTGACATGACCAAGGTGTTTGACACAGTGGACCATACCCAACTGCTATGTAAGCAAAGGCTTCTTATATTACTAGTGCCTCTTCTCTAGCTCAAGTCCTACCTCACTGGCCATAGTCAGAGAGTCAGAGTCAGTGAGTCTACTTCCAGTGCCTTACTTATCTCAATGCTATCCCCCAAGACTCTGTACTTGGCCCACTCCTTTGTTCCATTTTTAATGGCCTCCCTTTACAGGTTAGACTCTGCAGCCTACATATGTATGTGGATGACACTGCCCTCTTTTATTCTGGTCCCTCCCCTGCTGACATGCAGACAGCACTCCAGCACAATTTTGAGTCAATTCAAAAAGGGTTTGGGAAAAACAAAGTAACTCTAAGGCAGAGAAAGACTATGGCAATAGTGATCAGTTTCAAGGCCTTGTTAAGAACTCCAATCCCTCCTGTCATCATAGTAAATGGTCACACCCTGGATAGATTATGAGTGCTGAGTATGTTTAAATTTATATAGATTCAGGACATATATACTGCCACAGCACTGTAAAGGTTAACTACCTGGATCTGACCCTTGATCCCCAGTATGATTATTCTGCACATACTGTCTTCTATCCTCTATCTTTCCTAAGCTGGGCACACTCTATAGAGTAAAGAGTTTCTTAAGTATCAGGAGATATACTGTGGTGCAGATGTGCTCCTCCTTACAACTGATTATGCAGATATTGCCTATGTTGCAGCTCCTAAATGCTGATTAACTAAATGGGACATGCCTTTCAACTCCTTGTATAGATTTGTCCTTAGCTGACCATCCGGTACTCGTCACTGATCCATCTACAATTAAATGGGATGGGCCCTCTTGACCATAAGTGAATATGACATACCCCTCTACTCGGACAGAGGTTTTGACTTGGCACTCTTCCCCTACATCTCAGCAGCTTGGTCTCCCCGACTTCCAGCTTGGGTCCCAACTGGAGAAAAACACATATTTCCCAAAGCAAAAGGAATGCTGTTCAGATAGCCTTTTCCCATAGGTTGCCTCATATCAAGAATAACCTCCTCCTGACCTTACCAGTCCTTGCAGTCTCCAAACTGTCAAGTCCAGACTGAAGGCCTATTGTACTGTATCATTTTCCCCCACCTCTGCCTAGGGTGGAACAGGTTCTTTTGTGTCTTATTGTGCCTTGTCCTTTTACTGCTTAAGCATACTATAATTTATATTCATTGTTCTAATTAGTACCTGTGGACCCATTTGAAAACTAGGCATCATAAATGTGGATTTCCTGGTTTGACAAATTCTAATAAATACATTTAACCCCTATGTACTTACCTGTCCCTGTATGAAAAGTTCTTTATCATGTACATAGTTGTTTGTAAATTGTTTATATTAACATCTCACATGTAATAATATTTGCTGATATGTAACTGTCCCCCACCTCATAGACATAGACAATGACAGCAGAGAAAGACCATTGGTCCATGCAATCTGCCTGTAACGCCCTATCAAACACCAAGATTTTATATCTATACAGGCTTTTCGTCTACACTGTCCTTCCCCAAGTTCCCTGTCTTACAGCTACCCCCCCCCCGAGTAACTACTAACCCCTTCACTCTGTCCCAGCCATGATTGAAACCATTAATGGTGTTGGCACCCACACCTCAATTGGTAGATGTTTCCATGGCTCAGCCCCCCTCTCTGTAAAATAAAACTTCTCCACATCCCTCCTGAATCCCCCCGTCAGCCTCCGCTCATGTCCTCGTGTTCTCGATTCGCTATTCCTGTTCAATAGTTCCTCGCAGTTTACCTTGTTCATTCTTTTCAAGAACTGGAAGGTCTTTATCATATCACCCCTTTCTCATTTGGCCTTCAGCAAGTACATGTTCAGTGCTCTAGTCTGATCCTTGCAGGATCTGCCCCGCTGGCTCTGCACCTCCACCTCATATTTGTAACCCCACCCCCAGTTACAACTGGAAAGATGATTTGTATTTCATTTTTTTATCTCTGTTTGCCTTCCCAGATTAAATAAATTTCAATAAATAAATAAGTTTATACTAGCTATGGAGCCCCCAGCCTTAAAGCTGCAAAAGGACTCTAAAATAGCCGGTATTAAACATTGGAGCCCAGATATTCAAACTGCGCCAGGCTGTGGCGCAAGCTTGGGTGCAGCTCAACTTGGCTGCACTGGGGCGTGGACTAAGCGATATTCAAAGGAGCTGCGCCATGGCTCAGCAGCTTTGAATATCGCACCCTGGCCACCCCCACTGTGCATGGCACAGTGGCACTGCGCCAGCGCAAGTGGCCAGAGTGGAGCATGGAGATGCGTTAGCGCAAGTGCCATTGCGCCATTCACAGCACCCGTGATATTCAAAAGGTGACATGCAAATGGGGCCATAATTTATGCAAGGCACACATGGGGCCATTTGCATGTCATTATTGCTCTATTTGCATCCCATTTGCATGCAGGTGTGCCGATCCCCGACGACTTGCGCCTGGCACCCTGCCAGGCAGCAGCCGTCCGGGACAGCAACCCTACAGCCCGATCGCCGGAGCATATGTTTAAAATAAAATTCCCATCCTATATCCCTGGTGGTCCAGTGGACCCTTTCTGCCGATCACGGGCATCTGTTGTAATAAAAGAACCTCCCCGTCCAATATCCGCTTTCTGCCCAATTGTGGGCATCTGTTGTAATAAAGAAACCCCTGTCAATATCCCTGGTGGTCTGGTGGTACCCCCTCCCCACCCGGCCCACTGAGCCCCACCACCCGCTCCCCGGTCAGCGGTGGGTGGCAGCACCCGCCTGCCTGCCTGCACCGCCCGCTGACCGACAGCTGACAAGGGCTGCACGCCCACTGGTACAGCATGAGCCAATAGGCATGCAGCCCATACCGTACTACACATTCAGATATGTGAATTGAATCACATATCTGGAATGTGTATTATGGGCTGCATGCTGATACTCACGCTGTGAACCAATAGGCGTGCAGCCTACTCAGTCGGTCGGTGGGTGGTGGAGCAGCGGGCCGGGTGGGGTGCTGCCTGCCGGCTGACCGGGAGAGCAGGTGGGGGCTCAGTGGGCGGGTGGGGAGGGGTACCACTAGACCACCAGGGATATTGGACGGGGGTTCTTTTATTACAACAGATGCCCGCGATCAGGCAGAGTGCAGTCCACTGGACCACCAGGGATATTGGACGGGGGGGGTGTCTTTTATTACAACAGATGCCCGCGATCGGGCAGAAAGCGAGATATTGGACAGGGTTTTTTTCTTTTATTACAACAGATGCCCACGATCGGGCAGAGTACCAGGGATATTGGACGATGCCTTCTTTTCCAAATGCCCGCGATCGGGCATGGGGGGCGTCGCCAGGTGCAGCCGGAACTTGGGGGGCCACCCACAGGTGGCAACTGCCGCTGCAAGGCCCCGTCAATGTGGCAGCTCGCCCGTGGGTGGCCATCAGTTGTTCTTTTTTGGGGCTTAACTTTGTGCTGGCACAGGTAGGGTTGCGCATGCATGGCTCTGCACATACGGGCTGAATATCAGGCTGTGCAGGTTATGCATGGGCACGCCCTCACCTGGCCTGCATGCATTACTGATGGCCCCGGCAGATCGGATTTGAGCCACGACTTTTCCCTTGAATACGCGCCGGGCGCATCAGTGGTTTGTGCATGGTGCAACACTGCTGCACCATGCGCAACCCTTTTGAATATCTGGGCCTGGGTGTATTATATCAAGACTTGTCTTACCATGTCCAATCCTCCGACATCTCTACTTTCCCTTTGGTCGGAAGATGGACTTTTAGTTTAAACAAAGCATTCTGCATGACTTAAACTTCCATTTGGGACTTGTAATCAGCTATTATTCTAGCTCATCTTTCTTTCACAAATACAGTGTAATGCAAGATGCATGCTTCATATTTACTGTATATATTTTAATCATTACAATGCATTGTTTTTGCCCATACTTTTCTGTTATTTTTTTAATGAATTATGTTAATATCTAATAAGAATGTGCATGTAAAAAAATGTAAATAGCATTTCTGCTGCAAATCTACAGTATGTAACCTCCAGGACCCTCTGGAGTGCCTAATATATGTGCATTATGCTGTCCTCACACCACGTGGTTAATTGTTGGACTCCCACTGCCACTTGTATTATGTGACACGGGCTCTGGTGTCACATGGGAGAAACTTGCTACAGCAGTATATGCCAGCCCTCAAAGTTAGTCAGTCTGTGGAGGAGAGAAAAAGGGGAGAAAGGAGTGTTCAGAGGACAGCTCAACAGATGGTGTGTCCTCTGCACCCCTTTACATCCTGTAGGCCGATTTCTCTGAGAAGTACTACTCCAGATAGCAGAAGTGAAGTGGCGGTGGCCATTCCTTCAGAGATATCTCCCACCAGGTATAAAGGACAAATGATATGCATTCAAAGTTTTCCTTTGGTCTGCGAATAGAACAAAAGTCTGTTGTATGTATCTTACCAGACACTGAGATTGAGGAGCCATGTACTCAGTAAGAACAGAGTGCACAATGAGCAAAGGCAACTGCAGTAGTGCTTGCTGAACTCTTAGCCGACGTTCCCTGTGGGGCCGGGGCTCAGGATTGATGAGCGATGGGGATTCCGAAGTCCCTGTTTTTGATGATCGAGTGCCTGTTGTGCCCAATTCATTCTGTTATCTAGCTTCAAGTACCCAGCATGTGCTTGTTACATGAGCTCCCTGCACCCTTATTGGTACCCCCAGAGGTACACCGTAGACAGCTAGTGCTTAGGCATATGTTATACTAACGTATAGGGCTAAGGGCATCTACCGTACAAGAGTAGATGTCAGGAGATGCAAGCAATAACACACGACGAGGTGTGGGTTATCGCCTGACAAGAGCACGCCCGGGATGTACTAAGGCACAAGGCACTTGCGCCGAGTGACTTATGCACCTGAGTGTGCTCTTATCAGGTGATAACCCACACCTTGGAGTGTGCTATTGCGCTTATAAAATGGTTTCCTAAGTAAGCATTTAATAAAAAATAAAAAAAAAGTGTAAAACAGATGGGAAGTTATTTTTAAATTGAGGTTTTAATAAGGATAGTGGTAAAATAGTCCCTTTATTTCTGTATTTTATGTAAAGTCTACTGCATGGTGCCACACACACACATACACACATATATACTGGTTGTGTTGGAAATGTTCAAATACTGTTAACGCAGCAGAGGAGAGATTATAGTTTTAATTTTATTTTGAAGATTTCTGACTGTAGTGAAGTGATCGAGACGACTGTTGAACAGTCACTTCTGTTTTTTCAGTGAACTGTGAGGAGACTAGATTTATTTTTGTACGGTGTCTAGTTCGTTTTGTTTAGGGAACTTGAATGCAGATACATTTTTTGAATGCAGAGGTGAAAGTTGACTGAGTCAAGCACCGAGGAGGACTGACTTCTGGTTTTGAGGTCCACTTGGGAGACCGCTGTGGAATTTTTAGATCACGGTCTGGTTTTGATGAGCGAGGTTGGGTACCAGATTCATAATGCAACCAGCGGATTAGGTGACAGAGATGGTTACTGTTTTTTTTTTGTCTGTGTGTGGTAATGAAAATAAGGAGGAATGGGGCTGTGCTTTGCAAGTCATGTCATGGTTGGAGCTTACAGTCAGTTGTTTCCTCGTGGTCCGGTTTGTTTCCTGGATTTAGTGGAGAAGCTGGTCTTGTAAAGTGGTAGGTAACATTTACAAAATATATTTTTTTGTAAAGTGGAAGTGGTGCAAAATGAGGGTTTGCTTGTGGTTGGGGCTACGGTATCACTCTTCCGGGTTCGTTAGGTGCTGGTGTAACCACTTCAGTGAGCTCTATAAGTGAGTATTTCTGTTTAGTGTTGGCAGAGCTCACTGATTTTTGTTGTTATGGGGCTCAGGAGTCGCTGTAAGTGCCGGTTGGCTACTATATCTTCTGATAAGGACACGGCTCAGAAGATGTAGTAGCCAATCGGATTCCTAAGACCCATTTTATAAGTATGCATATTATTGTCATACACTTTGCTTTCTAATACATATATACTTTTATGTATTTCTTACTTATAAGATGTTAGGACATCTGTGTCCTTGTAATGATTATGATATATAAGTCGGCATTGCCACCTTTTGGTGATTTGTACTACTACACTAATTTGTGTAAGAACTGTACTCTTTTGTTTTACAAAGTGATGACTACTACAAAATTGTATAATGTTATCTTGGACCATGGAGCCACTTCTAATTTAGCCAATAGGGCTAATTTCTGTAACTAAAAATGTTTCTGTCTTACAGTAACCACAGTAATTATCACAGGTATATAATGGGAGACACTGAGTCTTATACCTCAGAGACCCCAAGAGACACGAAGAAACATTGAGGTATAGGGAACGCTTAGCATTGACTCCCAGTTCATATTGGTAAGAACTGCTTAGTGCAACTGTGATTTATCCCTTTTGTAGTAATAAACAAGTTTATTACTCTTATGCAATGTGTCTGTGATTTCTTACATTCCCAATATTACCAAGAACCTGAGAGTGAGGTTTAGACCTCCTGACAATTGGCGACCGCGTGCAGGAGTTGTGAGATTTCACTTGTTGCTTAAAACTTTTCCCTTCCCAACAGGGACTGTAGGTGTGCATTCCCGCACCACCTCTCCCGTTTTCTGACCACTTTGTAGTCACTTGCAAAGTCTGGCTGCTTTACTTGGGTGTGGTCGATGCCAACTCAACCCACTCCACAGCACCTTTGAATTGTAAGCCTACAGAGTATACAGTAGCCCGACTGCGTATAAAGTGTTTCTGCTGTGGATCGATACCAGGGATCAACAAATTTCAAATTTATGTGGTAGTCCAGGACAAATGGCCTATCCAAAAATGGTAGTCCCACTATCACAAGTGGTAGTCCGATGGTCGGATCGCCAAATTTCAAGGAAAACATATAAAAAATTATGTAGCAGCAAAGTAAATGGCTGTGTCATTCTATTATTAATGCTAGAGACTCCATCCAGTCCCACACAAGCCAGAATGAAGCAGAGAATAATTAGGGCAAACATAAACAGAACTCAGATTCAGAATTGTCACCAACATCAAGTGTACTAGTGGTAGTGGTGCTAGGACAGGATGGTGATGGAGCAGCAGCAGTGCTACCTGTATGAGATACAGAAGCATCAGATTCAGTTAAACCAGCAGTAGTAGCACGCCCATAAACATGTCGAGTGCCTGGACTAGACAGCAGCCAGTGGTGTATTGCTGGATCTGGACTGAAGTCACATAGTTTGGGACCCTCAACTGCTATTTGAAGAAGTGACTGCAGTGTGTCATCTGCCAGACTTGTCCTTATTTTTGTCTTCATCAGGTTTTGAATGGAGAACACTCGTTCGCACTTTGCAGTTGACACACTCATTGCCAGTAGTATTTCCACTAGCTCTAGCATGTGAGCTATCTGGGGCGGTTTTTCATTCAGCAATCTTGTATACACCTGCAGACAGGGTTTGTCAACTGCAGTTTTCAGCAGAGCCTTAAATGCAGCATATTCTGGTCTAATATCTTCCTGCTGCTCTTCCATGAAAAAAAGAAAGTATGCTGCTAAATTGGCCACTTCATTGGTCCCAAACTTGGCAAGTTGTTCTCTTGGTAGATCAAATTGCTTGAAATCCAGGCAGCCGAACCATTTCCGAGGCACTTTTGAGAAATTTTGAAATCTTACATCGACGTAAGATATTGCTGCATCTACTAAAGTATGCAGTTGTGTATCTGTCCTGAAATTTATGCCAGGGCAGTTGCCTCTAAATGTGAAGGAAACAGTCTTCCCAACTCCCTTCTTTGAAATTACAGAGTCCACACATCTGTCCTGAGGTTTGTAATTAGCTAGGAAAGCTGTCATGTATTTCCCTGGCTTTGATTTTAGTTCCATCAGCTGGAGAAGGCAGGTCTCGACGAGATGTGATACTTCAAGAATTATTAAGTCATCTCTTTGAAACTGCAGTGACAGATTTTTAAGAATGGGCAAAAAATCTTGCAGGATATAAAGAGATTTGACAACGTGCACAAACTGTACCTCTCTTAACAGCACCTTTGCTTTTGAACCATCAGCACTAGCTGCAGTTTGTTCCAAGTGCTGAGCAACCATAAGTAGGTTCACCTGAACTGCATGTACTGAACGAGATCTGCTGGCAAGCCATCTCACCTGTTTAATTGCACTAAAGTGTGCCGGCTCACTATCTATCACTTGTGCAATTTCTTGAAGCTCCCTCATGTTTTGGGGACTATAGTGGTAGAATTTAAAAATGCCCTTTAGAGTATTTTCAAGTTTTGATATGAAAGGGGTTGTTTTCATCATATCAAGAACTGCCAGCTCCAGCTTATAGGCAACACGGTGCATGGCAATGATGTGAGGACAGTTCTCCCGTAACTTTGCGATGGTTCCACCCCTTTCATCCAGCATTACACTTGCCCCATCAAAATTGGCAGAAATCAGAAGTGGCCCCGGGTTGCTCACATTCGATAGGTCAGTGATAGGAAGATGTAATGAATCTAATGCAGTTCTTACTAGTCCTTCAGCATTTGAGGCTTCCAAAGGTATGGCCTGGATCAGATATGTACATATATCTTTTGTGTTAGGATTTACAAAACGGAGGAAGATATTTTCTCATTCAATTATAGCCACATCAGTACTGCCGTCAGCAAGAACTGTAACATATTTTGCATTTTTAATAGTCTGCATCTGTGCACAGAATAGAACAGCAGATATAGCTCTGCAAAAGTCCCTGGCTTGCTTATCATTGGTATAATTTGTACCAAGCTTAATTCCATTTTTCTCTTGCAATTCACATACCCAATCCATGTCAGAAAAAGGGTGCAGATTTTTTGCAATGGAGTACGCTGTGTTAAACAGACATTTCATCTTCACCTTTGTGGCCTCTTCCAACTGTGCAAAGGCTTGATAGAGTGATGACTCACTGATATCACAATGAACTGCACGCTAGCCACTTTCCAGAATATGTTGGTTCTGGCATAGCACATGTGGACTGGACTTTTCGTGTGCACGTATTGACTCAATTCTAAAATTGTTAGAGCCTGTGGCAAACACATTTGTTTTTTTTTTAAAAGGCTGATGTTGCAATAGTGGGATACTTTTCGCACACTGTGCAATACATCAATCCCTTTTTTCCACTGTATCTCAACCATTTATAAGTTGTCAGCCAATGAGGCTGAAACAGCCTGGCCCTTTTTTCGTGGTCATATTTCTTGTCTTTACTTTGCTTCTCTTGCAACTCATCATCGACAGGTACAAAACTGCGTTTCTTTGGAAGTGACACAGGGACTTCAGCTAAGGCCTCACTAGGCGGCTCACTGCTTAAATCAAGTGCCTGATCACCTGTTCTGTCTAGTACCACAGACGCTGACTCCTTATCACCTTCATCTGCAAAAGTAGTAATTGGTGTATTTATATTAAAAGAACTTGAGGATGCTGCTGCTCCTGACCAGAGGGATAATAGACTTTGCTGCTTACTATGCCTAGTACTCTTAGTCTTCTGTATTTTGAATGCCTCGATGTCTGGCTCTCTGCTTACACAGTGCTTACTTTGTTTTGTGATGCTAATAAAATTTATTCTGTTAACGTCACTGTGTGTGGTGCATGTGGTTTTTCCACTGGTGTTCGTTAGACGAGAATGAGGACGGGGAGGAAGGTGGAGTTGGCAGCCAGCAGCAGACAGTCACTAGCATACTATATATTTCTTAACCTTTACAGGCTAAGGCTGCGTAAACTACATGTAACCCCTAGATGGCGCTATCCCAGGGGCTACTACCCCTGCCTGATTTGCCACTAACAGGTTGAGGGGCCTGGATCCAATGGCGGGTGCCTCCACCCAGAGGTCAGGGTTTGCAATAGTTAAACTTACTTGGTCACAGCCCTCTGGGACACTGCAACCCCCCTTTCTTCCCACTAGTGGCCCACACAATATATCAGAATTACCTTCACAGTATACACTTACCCCCAGGACTGGTTCCGGCACTGGGACCTCCTGTGAAATAAGATACAGTGCAACAATCACAGTACAGTACTTTAACATAGACAAATACCTCAGGCAGTATAACTTTGCTGAAACAAGCAGCTCTGATTTATTTAGGGGATATAACAAGGACAGGGAAATCAGGTTAATTAGCTTATCAACTTACTCATCTACCTATGGCTCTGTGCACAGGCCTATCCCTACCAGTTACTGTCCCTGGGTACCCAAGCCCTAGTGGCTAGTCCAAACCGTGGCAGCTGGTAGGGCCCTTTCACACAGAGAAAAGAAAAATTAGTTTAAACAGTCAGCAGTACAGTGATTCCATTTGGATTTAATGTGGCAATTCAACAGGGAGGCGACCCTGAATTAGTACTCACGACCTCCAAACAAGATAGGGTCCTTCAACGCCAGCAGGGCTACTCTTGAGCTCCAAGAGACTCCTCACACATTTATATGGTAAACAGTCACAGGCAAAGTCACTTAATGGCAGCAGGATTCGCTTGAGGGTACACAAGCCTCCTCACACATTTATATGGTAAAAAGAAAGTACTATACCAGGCAGGCTGCTTCTCTATCCTGATCGCAATTACTGCACAATACCCGGAGAACACACAGCAGATTCAGTTCCTGACAGACCAGTGCAATTCAACAATTTCTCCAGTCTTCTACAGGGTGAGCCTGGTTTCTACTCTTCAGATATCCTTTGATTCTCTTCACAGGACGATTCAGTCCTAACAAGCAGTTACACAAGCTGCAGACCGGAACTCTGGACCTTACACACGTTTTTTGACTAAAACTCAGCACTGAAGGAGCACAGGTTCCTTCCTTCCTTCACTGCCAGAGCTAACTGAACTCCAACAGACAAAACCAGGCACTTCCTTGGAGTTCCTCCCAGTTCTTGCTGGATTGGCTGTCACTCACAATAGACTGCTGCTGTTGGTCCAAAAAGGCACAAGTCTAAACTACATCTCCCAGAGTCACTGCCCATACAATCCTCTTGTGGCTGGCTCAGATTATGAGTCCAAGTTCTGATTCGTCAAGGCACCATTTTAGAGCTAGCTTACCCCACACTGATTGGTCCAGTTCAGCAGTTCAAAACCAGAATGGGGAACTAGGCAGACACAGTTCTGACTGCAAAAAGCAGGTTAGACAAACTGTCATTTCATTATTACTCTAAATGATTTCTGGCAAACAGTTACATCTTTCAGATAGGTTCCTTTGCACTCCTAGTGACTGCAAAAATGGGTGAATTGGCAGCAGTTCAGTGGTACTCAATCAAAGAAACACACAGTCCCCCATACAACTAATTATGTCTGCAAGCAGACAGCTCTTAAAGACAGTACCAGAGGCTCTAAAACACTCACTGATAAATGGCTTAAGCATCAAACACCATTCAGGCTTGGAGCATTCAAGCAAGCTCCTGGAAGTCTTTGGGAACCCCCATTTGCAGGGGTTACACCCTTCCTGGCCTGGGAAAGCTTGGCGTCCGCGTCAAGCAAGTACCCATAAGTTTCAACTGCAACCATATACATTTGCATTAGGCTCACACATGTAATCATCAGTCAATACATCATTTTACCAAGAACACATTTCTGAAACATTGCAGTACATCACCCTTTACATAATATTACACACATTGTACCATAACTCAAGTTATTACCTCTTGTACATGAAACCTGAAGAGGGGCCCTTCCTATCAGTTACCTTGGGGCTGGAGGGGCAAGGCACCATATGAAGGGCAACACAAGTAACTTGGAGTTAGCACTGATGCTCAGTTTGGGCAATGAGCTCGGGGACATACACTCCTTTATGGACAACATTGAGAGGCAAGTCCACAGGCCCCCAAGTGAATCATAACTGAGGTGCACCACAGGCTTTACAGCTCGACCAGTCTTTCTAGGGGAACTGTTACAGTCTCTGCACTCTGAGCCTCATTTTCAGCATTGTCCTCACTTGTCAGGAGTCTCCATGGGGTAGAGGCTAGAACTTGGGGCACTTTCAGCTCCAGGAGTTACAGTTTCTGAGTCCACAACATTTGGCTGCATGGAGAGCTTTCGGACACTGGCAGTGGACTGTCAGGGCACTCAAAATACTCTTCTTGTTCGATTGTATCACCAGTCTGCCCCAATCTATCATTTTCCTCCCTAAGCTCAAACAGTTCAACCATGCACAATGATTCCATTTCATCTGATCTGATGCTTTGCACTTCACTTTCTGGGAGCATTGGCTCCAGGGATGAGCTGGGGCTTAGACAGTCCAGAAGGCCCAGCTTCGTCTCCAGTATTGACTAGGGATTGCCCGAAACAATTGACTCAGTTCGTAAGAAGGATAGTATTCAAAGTCACTCTCACTTTCTTCTGATATGGACTGACAGTCATGCTCAACTGGGACTTGTGCAGGGAACACTTTAACTCTGCTTCTGTAGGTGCAGACTTCCTTGATCTTTTCTTAGCAGCAGCTCTAGTCACTGGTCAGAGGGGCATCTTCTGGGGCTCAGACTCAATCAAGATTTGTCCAATGGGCAGTAAATGATTTCTATGCATTGTTTTACATCTTTTGAATTATTCTCAGGCCTTACTTTGTACACTGGCAGATCATCTAGTTTGCCCACTACAATGTGAGGAGATGGTGCCATCTGTCAGCAATCTTGTGTTTGCCATGCAGTCCCAGATTTCTTAGCAATACCGATCTCCCTCCTGGAGTTCCTGTGCTTTCACCTTTTATCATACCTTTCTTTGTTGGCCAGATTTCTTTTGGCAGCCATGGTTTGAGCCAGTTGGTACGCATGAGTTAGCTGGGCCTTTAACTTTTGCACATACTGTAAATAGTTGTCAGCTTGAACCCCATCAGGAGAGACCCCAAACACACATCTACCGGTAGTCGAGCTTCTCTTCCAAACATCAGGCGGTGGGGAGAACCCAGTGGCATCACTTTTGGTGCAGTTATAAGCATGTACCAAGGTGCTAATTTGTTGGCTCCATCTAGGCTTGTCCTTTGGGTGCAGGGTGCCTAGCATATCTAGCAAAGTGCGGTTGAAACGTTCAGGCTGTGGGTCCCCTGGGGTGGTAAGGAGTGGTTCTGGACTTTCGCACTCCCACAGAGAAAGCATCTCTTTGATCAGGCGACTCTCAAAGTCTCTCCCTTGATCAGAATGGATTCTTTGTGGAGCCCCATAGTGAACAAAAAGTTTTCTACAAGTACTTTGGCCACAGTGGATGCTTTCTGGTCTTTGGTGGGGAAAGCTTGGGCATATCTCGTGAAATGGTCAGTGACCACCAGCACATTACTGATATTTCTTTGATCTGACTCCAAACTCAGAAAATCAATACAGACCAGCTCCATGGGTGCACTGGTGGTGATGTTAACAAGGGGGGCAGCCCTCTGGGGCAAAGCTTTCCTCTGTAAGCAGCGACTACAAGTTCGAATGTGTTGCTCCACATCAGCCCCCATCTTAGGCCAATAGAATCTGGATCTCACCAAGTCAAGTGTTCTGTCTATACCAAGGTGCCCCATGTGGTTGTGCAAGGACCTCAATACTGAGTCTCTAAAGGCAGTGGGCAGCACTAGTTGTTGTTTGTCTACTTGTCCCCCTCTGTCTACTGTTTCTCTGTATAACAGTTTATTGATCAGTTTCAACTTAGGACCTTCTTTGTATAACAGTGCAGTTCTCAAATCAGTGGAGCGTAATTTGGACACATCTTTTCCTGCATAGAGGGCTTCTAAAGCTGCTTTGATCATGGGATCACGGGATTGAGCCCGCCAAATACTGTCATTGTCCAGCTGAGGCAGTGCACCAATGTCTATTGCAGAAAAGTGGCAATAAGCAGCAGGTATGCAATTCTCAGAGGGTCCCAAGCAATCCACCATGCAGTCCACTGCGTCCGTGGACATTGTTCCTCCCTGTCAAACTTCCGGCAGAGTGCCGAATGTCAGGTTCTGCCAATCGGACCCAATCATTCTGGGGAACAGGCCTCCGGGAGAGAGCATCAGCATCTATGTGGTTCAGACCTGCTTGGTGATTCGAGCATAGTCATATGTAGATAATGCAGAAAGCCACCTATGGCCAGTGGCATCCAACTTAGCTGAGGTCTGCACATAGGTCAAAGGATTATTGTCGTTTTTACTAGTATTTTAGCCCCATACAAGTACTCATGGAATTGGTCAACAATAGCCCACTTCAAAGCTAGAACTCTAACTTATGTACAGGATAGTTCTTTTGGATGGGGTCAGGCTTCTACTGGCAAGGCCACTGGTCTCAGGCCATTCTCGTGCTCTTGGTACAACTGGCCCAACCCTTGCAAGCTAGCATCAGTGTGCAGGACGTAAGGTTTTCTTGGATCGGCATAGGCCAGCACTGGAGCATGGGTAAGTTGATATATGATCTCATGAAAAGCAGTCTCACAATCAGGAGTCCAACGGGCCCCAAATACTTCACTCGGATGAAAATACACTCTTTCAGTCTTGAGGACGCTGACTTTGGTATTTTTGTGGGTTGGGGATACCTTGAGTAAGGTTAAGTAAAGGCGGATCACTCTTGAATAGTCCTTGATGAAGCGCCGATAATAACCACAGAATCCCAGGAATCTTTGCAGTTCTTTTAGATTTTTGGGCTGTGGCCAGGTGGTCAAGGCCTCAACTTTACTTGGGTCGGTCTCTATTCCTCGGTGGATACTATGTGTCCCACATACTTTACTGATGTTTGAAAGAATTGACACTTATCAATGGACAGTTTAAGGCCAAAGTCCTCCAGTCAGTCCAATACCTTAAATAATCTGCTCTCATGTTCCTCCAGTGAGCTGCCAAACACAATAACATCATCTAGGTATACCAGGCACTCTAGTAAGTTCATGTCCCCCACTGCACGCTCCATCAATCGTTGAAAAGTGGCTGGGGCACCTGAAATCCCTTGAGGCATCCTCATGAATTCATAGAAGCCAAGCGGACAGATAAAGGCTGTCTTCTCACGGTCCTCTGGGGCCATCGGGATCTGGTAGTACCCACTGCGGAGATCCAACACAGAGAACCATTGCTCCCGTTTAGGCAGTCCAAAGCATCCTGAATGCGGGGCATTGTGTACTGATCAGGGATAGTCCGCCGGTTTAAGGTGCGATAATCCACGCACATCCTTACTGTCCCATTCTTTTTCCTCACTACCACAATGGGGGAAGCATAAGGGCTTCTGGATTCTTGTATTACACCAGCAGCTAACATCTCTTGCAGATGCCGTCTCACATCATCTATGTCAGCAGGTGCCAGGCGTCGAGACCTCTCACGAAATGGTCTTTCGTCATGCAGCCGGATATTGTGCTCAGCTCCTTGCACGCATCCTACGTCCCATTCCTTTAAAGAAAACACCTGGTCTCTCTGGGCAAGCTTCTCACTGATCCTCACTTTCCATTCAGCTGGCAGCGGGGAGTCGCCGAAATCAAACAAGTCAGGCGTTACTCTGTCATTCTTCCTCGAACTCTTGCTGCTGGGTAGCACTGCAGTGTCTGCACAATGCACATTAGCCAGGATGCAACCTCTATTTACTCGAATGTCTCTTTCAGACACATTATGAACTTGGACCATTACCCTTCTGGCATAAGCATGGGCTCTAGCGGGCAAAATACTAGCTGACCAGCAGTCCCTCTGGCAATTTTCCATCGCCTGGTGCATCCAACATTAATATTTTATTCTTAACATCCTTTCTGATACGGACCTCTCCTGTAAGGTACACTGGGCATTTGGCGCCAGGATCAGAGACTCAGGATCCTTCTTCCATACAATTCGACCGGTTCCTCTGGTTCTATTTTTCAGCATCTCTCTGTGCCTCATAGGCCTTCTTAATTAAAGCTGGAACTCTTAAAGCTCTACTAGTCTTTGACCCTGTTTTCATAACACAACTGTGCCAGCCTTCCGAACATATGAGCATTTGTTCCAATCAACAAAGGACACCATCATACAGTCCAGTGGGGGACACACTAAGGCTAGGGTCTCTACTTGTTCGCCACTCCAGCCACGGAGGTGGGGAAAGACAGCCAAATTCAGATATACCCGAATAGGGTAGGCCTTCTCACTTAACCCCCATACATGCAGTCCTTCTAATGGTTGTAAGGGTACGTCTGACAAATGCTTCTGATACCAATCCTGGAACATAATTGTCACTTGGGAGCCACTGTCTAATACAGCTCTTGTAGACACTCCATTCACCTTTACAGTGGTCTCCATGGAGGGACCCACTATTCTGGACCAGTCTGAGAGGCGATAGTGGGGCCTGGGCAACTGATTGCCACAAAAGGGCGTGAGTTAGCATTTTGGTGCCCTCACTGGGATCATTCGTGCACCTCTTAACCACTGATTTGTTCTCCAGCTCTCCTTGTAGCCTATATGCAACTTTGTCAGTGTCTTTTGGGGACCGGCATTCCCTTTTCATGTGCCCATCCTTCCCACAATTATAGCAAAACATACTTTCTGGAGTTTGAGCTGGCCGAGGCGCCACACTGGGAGCCAGGGCGGGGGTATTACTAACTGGAAACCTTGGTGCCATCTCTGTCTGCGGCGTGATAAGCATTTGGAGACATCTCGTCAGTTTCTCCACTTCCATGGTCAAGGAATTGAGTTTGGAGCTGTTATCAGCAGGAGATACATGGGTGGGTACCCCAACCCCCATAGCAGATGCAGTCGGATATAGGTCGGGCCCGTACTTGCAGGCGTGGCCTTCATAAAGGGACTGTTTTTGAATTCCTGGATCTCTCTCAACAGTTCGCCCCATTGTGGCATATCTTTTCCTTGTCAGAGCACTCATTGACTGCCAACCTCTGCCCCTGAACTTCACTTGATGGGTCACCTCAGTCACTCGGGTCGATAGCCACAGCTATTGGTGCAGGTCCTCCCGAGGTCGCCTTTTCTCAACTCCTCGAATTTCTCTCATTAACTCATCATAGGAGGGTGGGGATTCCAGTCGATTTGCCAGGCGTAACTGAAGCAACAGCAGTTCTGAGAAGGGCAGACTTAAGGATCCTGTCCAGCCTGGTTGGTCCAGTTCAATCGCTGGCAAACTACCCTTTCTGAGGCATTCTTGCAACAATTTTTCCAGCCGAGATACATACACAGACAACAACTCCCTTGGTACTGTTGTGCATCTCTTACTCTCCACCATAGGTCCTCATCAGAATCTGGGCTCCCATACACATTCTCCAGGGCCTCAAGATAGGCCTGTGCAGTCACTTCAGGGTTACTGGCCCGTTTGCACGGATGGTAGCCAGGGCAGGACCTCGGAGGCTCTCACTAACCCTCTTCGCTCTTCCAGCATTGCCATTCTAGCACTTGGGGCAACATAGTTCTATCCAGGTCTCCCAGTCATCCTCCCTTGGGGTGGGAGGTGCCAGAGAAGATCCTCAACCTTCGTAAGAGTCGTGACTAATGGCAGGTGCAGAAATAGGAGTCTGCATTGGTTCAGCCACCATTACGGGTACTGGAGCAGGAGAGGTGTTGGGGAGGAACACCCCAGGTGGCAAGAATAGTTTCTTCAAGTCCTCCACAGTTTTCCCTTCTCCCAGCAACCATTTAGCAAATTTCTCCTCAAAGTTTCAGACAGTGGTGGGGCTCATTCCCCCAGGTCTTCTGTCTTAGTTATCACTCTCCAAGCAGTGAGGGCTCCCTCTGGGGTAATGGTCTGTGGCACTTTGGAGCTATCTATGGGATCCTTAAACTCTACTAGGGCCAGGAAAGTGTGGGTGAGCAGATTAGCATGCCGACCCACCACCACAGTGTTTTGTAAACCTTCCACCTTGGAAAGTACTCCTGTACAGTGTCCGTATTGATACCCAGGGGATGTCCAGGATAAGCATAGCATTTTGGGGTCAATCTCCTCCCAGTACACCACTCCACCAGCCGGTGCACAGCCACTTCTGTCGGGTACCCATTTTTTCTTAACAGTGGTTCGTAAATATGGCCACTAGAGGACACACAATCCCAGCGGTGAGCCTCCAAGATGTAACCCCTAGATGGCGCTATCCCAGGGGCTACTACCCCTGCCTGATTTGCCACTAACAGGTTGAGGGGCCTGGATCCAATGGCGGGTGCCTCCACCCAGAGGTCAGGGTTTGCAATAGTTAAACTAACTTGGTCACAGCCCTCTGGGACACTGCAACCCCCCTTTCTTCCCACTAGTGGCCCACACAATATATCAGAATTACCTTCACAGTATACACTTACCCCCAGGACTGGTTCCGGCACTGGGACCTCCTGTGAAATAAGATACAGTGCAACAATCACAGTACAGTACTTTAACATAGACAAATACCTCAGGCAGTATAACTTTGCTGAAACAAGCAGCTCTGATTTATTTAGGGGGATATAACAAGGACAGGGGGAAATCAGGTTAATTAGCTTATCACTTTACTCATCTACCTATGGCTCTGTGCAGGCCTATCCCTACCAGTTACTGTCCCTGGGTACCCAAGCCTAGTGGCTAGTCCAAACCGTGGCAGCTGGTAGGGGCCCTTTCACAAGAGAAAGAAAAATTAGTTAAACAGTCAGCAGTACAGTGATTCCATTTGGATTTAATGTGGCAATTCAACAGGGAGCGACCCTGAATTAGTACTCACGACCTCCAAACAAGATAGGGTCCTTCAACGTCAGCAGGGCTACTCTTGAGCTCCAAGAGACTCCTCACATTTATATGGTAAACAGTCACAGGCAAAAGTCACTTAATGGCAGCAGGATTCACATGAGGTACACAAGCCTCCTCACACATTTATATGGTAAAAAGAAAGTACTATACCAGGCAGGCTGCTTCTCTGTCATCAATCGCAATTACTGCACAATCCCGGAGAACACACAGCAGATTCAGTTCCTGACAGATCGAGTGCAATTCACAAATTTCTCCAGTCTTCTACAGGGTGAGCCTGGTTTCTACTCTTCAGATATCCTTTGATTCTCTTCACAGGACGGATTCAGTCCTAACAAGCAGTTACACAAGCTGCAGACCGGAACTCTGGACCTTACATATGTTTTTGACTAAAACTGTGCACTGAAGAGCACAGGGTTCCTTTCCCTTCACTGCCAGAGCTAAACTGAACTCCAACAGACAAAACCGGCACTTCCTTTGAGTTCCTCCCAGTTCTTGGCTGGATTGGCTGTCACTCAATAGACTGCTGCTGTTGGTCCAAAAGGCGCTGAAGTCTAAACTACATCTCCCAGAGTCACTGCCCATACAATCCTCTTGTGGCTGGCTCAGATTATGAGTCCAAGTTCTGATTCGTCCAAGGCACCATTTTAGAGCTAGCTTACCCCACACTGATTGGTCCAGTTCAGCAGTTCAAAACCAGAATGGGAACTAGGCAGACACAGTTCTGACTGCAAAGAAAGCAGGTTAGACAAACTGTCATTTCATTATTACTCTAAATGATTTCTGGCAAACAGTTACATCTTTCAGATAGGTTCCCTTTGCACTCTAGTGACTGCAAAAATGGAGTGAATTGGCAGCAGTTCGAGTGGTACTCAAGCAGAGAAGCACACAGTCCCCCCATACAAACTAATTATGTCTGCAAGCAGACAGCTCTTAAAGAGACAGTACCAGAGGCTCTAAAACACTCACTGATAAATGGCTTAAACGCCAAACACCATTCAGGCTTGGAGCATTCAAGCAAGCTCCTGGAAGTCTTTTGGGAACCCCCATTTGCAGGGGGGTTACATACAGAATCAAGGCAGTCAGGCAGGGACGTCAAGAATGGGAAGAAATAGCAACAGCAATACTAAGGGGAGGAATGGGATGATGTTATTATTGCTGTTGCTTGCTTTGATGCTTACTTTTCTTGTTTCTGTTTTTTTACCTTTTTCACACTGCAGTGCACACATGATGTCCCAGGATCCCAGTCCCAGTGACTGTCTCTGCACTCATCCAACACACAGGACAAACACTTGTAACCCCTAGATGGCGCTATCCCAGGGGCTACTACCCCTGCCTGATTTGCCACTAACAGGTTGAGGGGCCTGGATCCAATGGCGGGTGCCTCCACCCAGAGGTCAGGGTTTGCAATAGTTAAACTAACTTGGTCACAGCCCTCTGGGACACTGCAACCCCCCTTTCTTCCCACTAGTGGCCCACACAATATATCAGAATTACCTTCACAGTATACACTTACCCCCAGGTCTGGTTCCGGCACTGGGACCTCCTGTGAAATGAGATACAGTGCAACAATCACAGTACAGTACTTTAACATAGACAAATACCTCAGGCAGTATAACTTTGCTGAAACAAGCAGCTCTGATTTATTGGGGGATATAACAAGGACAGGGAAATCAGGTTAATTAGTTATCACTCTAATAATCTACCTATGGCTCTGTGCACAGGCCTATCCCTATCAGTTACTGTCCCTGGGTACCCAAGCCTAGTGGCTAGTCCAAACCGTGGCAGCTGGTAGGGGCCCTTTCACACAGAGAAAGGAGAATTAAACAGTCAGCAGTACAGTAATTCCATTTGGATTTAATGTGGCAATTCAACAGGGAGCAACCCTGAATTAGTACTCACGACCTCCAAATAAGATAGGGTCCTTCAATGTCAGCAGGGCTCACTTGAGGTACACAAACCTCTTCACATCCATATAAAGAAAGCACTATACCAGGCAGGCTGCATCTGTATCCGATCGCAATTACTGCAAATACCGGGAGAACACACAGCAGATTCAGTTCCTGACAGACCGGTGCAATTTTCAGCAATTCTTCCAGTCTTCTACAGGGTGAGCCTGGTTTCTACTCTTCAGAGATCCTTTGATTCTTTTCACAGGACGGATTCAGTCCTAACAAGCTGTTACACAAGCTGCAGACCGGAACTCTGGGCCTTACACGTTTTTGACTAAAACTGCACACTGAAAAGCACAGGGCTCCTTCCTTCTTCACTGCCAAAGCTCAACTGAAACTCCAACCGACAAAACGGGCACTTCCTTTGAGTTCCTCCCAGTTCTTGACTGGATTGGCTGTCACTCACAATAGACTGCTGCTGTTGGTCCAAAAGGCACTGAAGTCTAAACTACATCTCCCAGAGTCACTGCCCATACAATCCTCTTGTGGCTGGCTCAGATTATGAGTCCAAGTTCTGATTCGTCCAAGGCACCATTTTAGAGCTAGCTTACCCCACACTGATTGGTCCAGTTCAGCAGTTCAAAACTAGAATGGGAACTAGCAGACACAGTTCTGACTGCAAAGAAAGCAGGTTAGACAAACTGTAATTTCATTATTACTCTAAATAATTTCTGGCAAACAGTTACATCTTTCAGATAGGTTCCTTTGCACTCCTAGTGACTGCAAAATGAAGTGAATTGGCAGCAGCTGAGTGGTACTCAATCAAAGAAACACACAGTCCCCCATACAAACTAATTATGTCTGCAAGCAGACAGCTCTTAAAGAGACAGTACCAGAGGTTCTAAAACACTCACTGATAAATGGCTTAAATGCCAAACACCATTCAGGCTTGGAGCATTCAAGCAAGCTCCTGGAAGTCTTTTGGGAACCCCCATTTGCAGGGGGGTTACACCCTTCCTGGCCTGGGAAAGCTTGACGTCCGCGTCAACAAGTACCATAAGTTTCAACTGCAACCATATACATTTGCATTAGGCTCGCACATGTAATCATCAGTCAATATATCATTTACCAAGAACACATTTCTGAAACATTGCAGTACGTCACTCTTTACACAGTATTACATACACATTGTACCATAACTCAAGTTATTACCT
The DNA here is from genome assembly GCA_016271365.2 of Neoceratodus forsteri. NCBI lineage: Eukaryota > Metazoa > Chordata > Ceratodontiformes > Ceratodontidae > Neoceratodus > Neoceratodus forsteri. Next base: position 114,653,466 of record JADMNL010000027.1, read on the forward strand.
CTTGTACATGAAACCTGAAGAGAGGGCCCTTCCTATCAGTTACCTTGGGGCTGGATGGGGCAAGGGCACCATATGAAAGGGCAACACAAGTAACTTGGAGTTAGCACTGACGCTCAGTTTGGGCAATGAGCTCGGGACACATACACTCCTTTATGGACAACATTGAGAGGCAAATCCACAGGCCTCCCAAGGGAATCATAACTGAGGTGCACCACAGGCTTTACAGCTCGACCAGTCTTTCTAGGGGAACTGTTACAGTCTCTGCACTCTGAGCCTCATTTTCAGCATTGTCCTCACTTGTCAGAGGAGTCTCCATGGGGTAGAGGCTAGAACTTGGGGCACTTTCAGCTCCAGGAGTTACAGTTTCTGGAGTCCACAACATTTGGCTCGCATGGAGAGCTTTCGGACACTGGCAGTGGACTGTCAGGGCACTCAAAATACTCTTCTTGTTCGGTGTATCACCAGTCTGCCCCAATCTATCATTTTCCTCCCTGAAAGCTCAAACAGTTCAACCATGCACAATGATTCCATTTCATCTGATCTGATGCTTTGCACTTCACTTTCTGGGAGCATTGGCTCCAGGGATGAAGCTGGGGCTTAGACAGTCAGAAGGCCCAGCTTTGTCTCCAGTATTGACTAGGGATTGCCCGAAACAATTGACTCAGTTCGTAAGAAGGATAGTATTCAAAGTCACTCTCACTTTCTTCCGATATGGACTGACAGTCATGCTCAACTGGGACTTGTGGAGGAACACTTTAACTTTGCTTCTGTAGGTGCAGACTTTCTTGATCTTTCTTAGCAGCAGCTCTAGTCACTGGTCCAGAGGGGCATCTTCTAGGGGCTCAGACTCAATTAAGATTTGTCCAATGGGCAGTAAATGATTTCTATGCATTGTTTTTACATCTTTTGAATTATTCTCAGGCCTTACTTTGTACACTGGCAGATCATCTAGTTTGCCCACTACAATGTGAGGAGATGGTGCCATCTGTCAGCAATCTTGTGCTTGCCATGCAGTCCCAGATTTCTTAGCAATACCCGATCTCCCTCCTGGAGTTCCTGTGCTTTCACCTTTTATCATACCTTTCTTTGTTGGCCAGATTTCTTTTGGCAGCCATGGTTTGAGCCAGTTGGTACGCATGAGTTAGCTGGGCCTTTAACTTTGCACATACTGTAAATAGTTGTCAGCTTGAACCCCATCAGGAGAGACCCCAAAACACACATCTACTGGTAGTCGAGCTTCTCTTCCAAACATCAGGCGGTAGGGGAGAATCCAGTGGCATCACTTTTGGTGCAGTTATAAGCATGTACCAGGGTGCTAATTTGTTGGCTCCATCTAGGCTTGTCCTTTGGGTGCAGGGTGCCTAGCATATCTAGCAAAGTGCGGTTGAAGCGTTCAGGCTGTGGGTCCCCTGGGGTGGTAAGGAGTGGTTCTGGACTTTCGCACTCCCCACAGAGAAAGCATCTCTTTGATCAGACGACTCTCAAAGTCTCTCCCTTGATCAGAATGGATTCTTTGTGGAGCCCCATAGTGAACAAAAAAGTTTTCTACAAGTACTTTGGCCACAGTGGATGCTTTCTGGTCTTTGGTGGGGAAAGCTTGGGCATATCTCGTGAAATGGTCAGTGACCACCAGCACATTACTGATATTTCTTTGATCTGACTCCAAACTCAGAAAATCAATACAGACCAGCTCCATGGGTGCACTGGTGGTGATGTTAACAAGGGGCAGCCCTCTGGGGAAAGCTTTCCTCTGTAAGCAGCGACTACAAGTTCGAATGTGTTGCTCCACATCAGCCCCCATCTTAGGCCAATAGAATCTGGATCTCACCAAGTCAAGTGTTCTGTCTATACCAAGGTGCCCCATGTGGTTGTGCAAGGACCTCAGTACTGAGTCTCGAAAGGCAGTGGGCAGCACTAGTTGTTGTTTGTCTACTTGTCCCCCTCTGTCTACTGTTTCTCTGTATAACAGTTTATTGATCAGTTTCAACTTAGGACCTTCTTTGTATAACAGTGCAGTTCTCAAATCAGTGGAGCGTAATTTGGACACATCTTTTCCTGCATAGAGGGCTTCTAAAGCTGCTTTGATCATGGGATCGCGGATTGAGCCCGTGAATACTGTCATTGTCCAGCTGAGGCAGTGCACCAATGTCTATTGCAGAAAAGTGGCAATAAGCACAGGTATGCAATTCTCAGAGCTCCCAAGCAATCCACCATGCAGTCCACTGCGTCCGTGGACATTTGTTCCTCCCTGTCAAACTTCCGGCAGAGTGCCGAATGTCAGGTTCTGCCAATCGGACCCAATCATTCTGGGGAACAGGCCTCCGGAGAGAGCATCAGCATCTATGTGGTTCAGACCTGCTCGGTATTCGAGAGCATAGTCATATGTAGATAATGCAGAAAGCCACCTATGGCCAGTGGCATCCAACTTAGCTGAGGTCTGCACATAGGTCAAAGGATTATTGTCAGTTTTACTAGTATTTTAGCCCCATACAAGTACTCATGGAATTGGTCAACAATAGCCCACTTCAAAGCTAGAACTCTAACTTATGTACAGGATAGTTCTTTTCGGATGGGGTCAGGCTTCTACTGGCAAAGGCCACTGGTCTCAGGCCATTCTCGTGCTCTTGGTACAACACAGCCCCCAACCCTTGCAAGCTAGCATCAGTGTGCAGGACGTAAGGTTTTCTTGGATCGGCATAGGCCAGCACTGGAGCATGGGTAAGTTGATATATGATCTCATGAAAGCAGTCTCACAATCAGAGTCAGCGGGCCCCAAATACTTCACTCGGATGAAAATACACTCTTTCAGTCTTGAGGGACGCTGACTTTTGGTATTTTTGTGGGTTGGGGATACCCTTGAGTAAGGTTAAGTAAAGGCGGATCACTCTTGAATAGTCCTTGATGAGCGCCGATAATAACCACAGAATCCCAGGAATCTTTGCAGTTCTTTTAGATTTTGGGCTGTGGCCAGGTGGTCAAGGCCTCAACTTTACTTGGGTCGGTCTCTATTCCTCGGTGGATACTATGTGTCCCACATACTTTACTGATGTTTGAAAGAATTGACACTTATCAATGGACAGTTTAAGGCCAAAGTCCTCCAGTCGGTCCAATACCTTAAATAATCTGCTCTCATGTTCCTCCAGTGAGCTGCCAAACACAATAACATCATCTAGGTATACCAGGCACTCTAGTAAGTTCATGTCCCCACTGCACGCTCCATCAATCGTTGAAAAGTGGCTGGGGCACCTGAAACCCTTGAGGCATCCTCATGAATTCATAGAAGCCAAGCGGACAGATAAAGGCTGTCTTTTCACGGTCCTCTGGGGCCATCGGGATCTGATAGTACCCACTGCGGAGATCCAGCACAGAGAACCACTTGCTCCCGTTTAGGCAGTCAAAGCATCCTGAATGCGGGGCATTGTGTACTGATCAGGGATAGTCCGCCGGTTTAAGGTGCGATAATCCACACACATCCTTACTGTTCCATTCTTTTTCCTCACTACCACAATGGGGGAAGCATAAGGGCTTCTGGATTCTTGTATTACACCAGCAGCTAACATCTCTTGCAGATGCCGTCTCACATCATCTATGTCAGCAGGTGCCAGGCGTCGAGACCTCTCACGAAATGGTCTTTCGTCATGCAGCCGGATATTGTGCTCAGCTCCTTGCACATCCACCATCCCATTCCTTTAAAGAAAACACCTGGTCTCTCTGGGCAAGCTTCTCACTGATCCTCACTTTCCATTCAGCTGGCAGCGGGAGTCGCGAAATCAAACAAGTCAGGCGTTACTCTGTCATTCTTCCTTGAACTCTTGCTGCTGGGTAGCACTGCAGTGTCTGCACAATGCACATTAGCCAGGATGCAACCTCTGTTTACTCGAATGTCTCTTTCAGACACATTATGAACTTGGACCATTACCCTTCTGGCATAAGCATGGGCTCTAGCGGCAAAATACTAGGCTTGACCAGCAGTCCCTCTGGCAATTTTCCATCGCCTGGTGCATCCAACATTAATATTTTATTCTTAACATCCTTTCTGATACGGACCTCTCCTGTAAGGTACACTGGGCATTTGGCGCCAGGATCAGAGACTCAGGATCCTTCTTCCATACAATTCCGACCGGTTCCTCTGGTTCTGTTTTTCAGCATCTCTGTGCCTCATAGGCCTTCTTAATTAAAGCCGGAACTCTTAAAGCTCTACTAGTCTTTGACCCTGTTTTCATAACACAACTGTGCCAGCCTTCCGAACATAGAGCATTTGTTCCAATCAACAAAGGGACACCATCATACAGTCCAGTGGGGGACACACTAAGGCTAGGGTCTCTACTTGTTCGGCCACTCCAGCCACGGAGGTGGGAAAGACAGCCAAATTCGGATATACCCGGAATAGGGTAGCCTTCTCACTTAACCCCCATACATGCAGTCCTTCTAATGGTTGTAAGGGTACGTCTGACAAATGCTTCTGATACCAATCCTGGAACATAATTGTCACTTGGGAGCCACTGTCTAATACAGCTCTTGTAGACACTCCATTCACCTTTACAGTGGTCTCCATGGAGGGACCCACTATTCTGGACCAGTCTGGAGAGGCGGTAGTGGGGCCTGGGCAACTGACCTTGCCACAAAGGACGTGAATTAGCATTTTGGTGCCCTCACTGGGATCATGTCGTGCACCTCTTAACCACTGATTTCTTCTCAAGCTCTCCTTGTAGCCTATATGCAACTTTGTCAGTGTCTTTGGGACTGGCATTCCTTTCATGTGCCCATCTTTCCCACAATTATAGCAAAACATACTTTCTGGAGTTTGAGCTGGCGGCGCCACACTGGGAGCCAGGGCGGGGTATTACTAACTGGAAACCTGGGTGCCATCTCTGTCTGCGGCGTGATAAGCATTTGGAGACATCTCGTCAGTTTCTCCACTTCCATGGTCAAGGAATTGAGTTGGAGCTGTTATCAGCAGGAGATACATGGGTGGGTACCCCACCCCATAGCAGATGCAGTCGGATATAGGTCAGGGCCCGTACTTGCAGGCGTGGCCTTCATAAAGGACTGTTTTGAATTCCGGATCTCTCTCAACAGTTCGCCCCATTGTGGCATATCTTTTCCTTGTCAGAGCACTCATTGACTGCCAACCTCTGCCCCTGAACTTCACTTGATGGGTCACCTCAGTCACTCGGGTCGTAGCCACAGCTATTGGTGCAGGTCCTCCCGAGGTCGCTTTTCTCAACTCTCAATTTCTCTCATTAACTCATCATGGAGGTGGGGATTCCAGTCGATCTGCCAGGCGTAACTGAAGCAACAGCAGTTCTGAGAAGGGGCAGACTTAAGGATCCTGTCCAGCCTGGTTCGGTCCAGTTCAATCGCTGGCAAACTACCCTTTCTGAGGCATTCTTGCAACAATTTTTCCAGCCGAGATACATACAGACAACAACTCCCTTGGTACTGTTGTGCATCTCTTACTCTCCACCATAGGTCCTCATCAGAATCTGGGCTCCCTACACATTCTCCAAGGCCTCAAGATAGGCCTGTGCAGTCGCTCAGGGTTACTGGCCCGTTTAGCACGGATGGTAGCCAGGGCAGGACCTCGGAGGCTCTCACTAACCCTCTTTCGCTTTTCACCTTCCGAGCATTGCCATTCTGCTAGCATGGGGGCAACATAGTCTATCCAGGTCTCCCAGTCATCCTCCCTTGGGGGTGGGAGGTGCCAAGAAGATCCTCAACCTTGGTAAGAGTCGTGACTAATGGCAGGTGCAGAAATAGGAGTCTGCATTGGTTCAGCCACCATTACGGGCACTGGAGCAGGAGAGGTGTTGGGGGAGGAACACCCCCAGGTGGCAAGAATAGTTTCTTCAAGTCCTCCACAGTTTTCCCCTCTCCCAGCAACCATTCAGCAAATTTCTCCTCAAAAGTTTCAGATAGTGGTGGGGGCTGATTCCCCACCGGGTCTTTACTGTCCTTAGTTATCACTCTCCAAGCAGTGAGGGCTCCCTCTGGGGTAATGGTCTGTGGCACTTTGGAGCTATCTATGGGATCCTTAAACTCTACTAGGGCCAGGAAAGTGTGGGTGAGCAGATTAGCATGCCGACCCACCACCACAGGGTTTTGTAAACCTTCCACCTTGGAAAGTACTCCCTGCACAGTGTCCGTATTGATACCCAGGGGGATGTCCAGGATAAGCATAGCATTTTGGGGGTCGATCTCCTCCCCAGTACACCACTCCACCAGCCGGTGCACAGCCACTTCTGTCGGGGTACCCATTTTTTTCTTAACAGTGGTTCATAAATATGGCCACTAGAGGACACACAATCCCAGCGGTGAGCCTCCAAGATGTAACCCCTAGATGGCGCTATCCCAGGGGCTACTACCCCTGCCTGATTTGCCACTAACAGGTTGAGGGGCCTGGATCCAATGGCGGGTGCCTCCACCCAGAGGTCAGGGTTTGCAATAGTTAAACTAACTTGGTCACAGCCCTCTGGGACACTGCAACCCCTTTCTTCCCACTAGTGGCCCACACAATATATCAGAATTACCTTCACAGTATACACTTACCCCCAGGTCTGGTTCCGCACTGGGACCTCCTGTGAAATGAGATACAGTGCAACAATCACAGTACAGTACTTTAACATAGACAAATACCTCAGGCAGTATAACTTTGCTGAAACAAGCAGCTCTGATTTATTTAGGGGATATAACAAGGACAGGGAAATCAGGTTAATTAGCTTATCACCTAATCATCTACCTATGGCTCTGTGCACAGGCTCATCCCTATCAGTTACTGTCCCTGGGTACCCAAGCCCTAGTGGCTAGTCCAAACCGTGGCAGCTGGTAGGGGCCCTTTCACACAGAGAAAAGGAGAATTAAACAGTCAGCAGTACAGTAATTCCATTTGGATTTAATGTGGCAATTCAACAGGGAGCAACCCTGAATTAGTACTCACGACCTCCAAATAAGATAGGGTCCTTCAATGTCAGCAGGGCTCACTTGAGGTACACAAACCTCTTCACACATCCATATAAAAGAAAGCACTATACCAGGCAGGCTGCATCTGTATCCCGATCGCAATTACTGCACAATACCCGGAGAGACACACAGCAGATTCAGTTCCTGACAGACCGAGTGCAATTTTCAGCAATTCTTCCAGTCTTCTACAGGGTGAGCCTGGTTTCTACTCTTCAGAGATCCTTGATTCTTTTCACAGGACGGATTCAGTCCTAACAAGCTGTTACACAAGCTGCAGACCGGAACTCTGGGCCTTACACGTTTTTGACTAAAACTGCACACTGGAAAAGCACAGGGTCTTCCTTCTTCACTGCCAAAGCTCAACTGAAACTCCAACCGACAAAACCGGCACTTCCTTTGAGTTCCTCCCAGTTCTGACTGGATTGGCTGTCACTCACAATAGACTGCTGCTGTTGGTCCAAAAGGCACTGAAGTCTAAACTACATCTCCCAGAGTCACTGCCCATACAATCCTCTTGTGACTGGCTCAGATTATGAGTCCAAGTTCTGATTCGCCCAAGGCACCATTTTAGAGCTAGCTTACCTCACACTGATTGGTCCAGTTCAGCAGTTCAAAACTAGAATGGGGAACTAGCAGACACAGTTCTGACTGCAAAGAAAGCAGGTTAGACAAACTGTAATTTCATTATTACTCTAAATAATTTCTGGCAAACAGTTACATCTTTCAGATAGGTTCCTTTGCACCTTAGTGACTGCAAAATGAAGTGAATTGGCAGCAGCTTGAGTGGTACTCAATCAAAGAAACACACAGTCCCCCATACAAACTAATTATGTCTGCAAGCAGACAGCTCTTAAAGAGACAGTACCAGAGGTTCTAAAAACACTCACTGATAAATGGCTTAAATGCCAAACACCATTCAGGCTTGGAGCATTCAAGCAAGCTCCTGGAAGTCTTTTGGGAACCCCCATTTGCAGGGGGGTTACACACTTTATTATTTTTATGTCCTCCGTCCTCTCAGTCAGCTAAGCGTATTATTAGGTCAGTTCTGTTTTTTTCATTCACTTCATTTTCCCTTTACTTTTCTCAGGGCAACAACACAAAGCCCAGCAAGCAAACCCTCCTTTAGACATACTTTACTGCCCTCCTTAGTGCTCTTGCCCTTTACTTTCTGTTCTGGCTGGCCAGTGAGTGGCTTATTCTGTCTTCCTTCCTCCTTTACTGATGCTAGTGTCCTTGTCCTGTCCTCCTTACTTTTTTCCTTAATCAGTTAGTAACAGTTCTGCCCACCTTTTCTGTGCAAAAACACCTGTGCTGTCTCCTCTCTGGGAAGGGATGGTCTCTCACTTGGTTCAGGTTCAATCTGTGCCCTTTTTTGATATTTGTAATGTCTAGTACAATAGCAGACTCAGTCCATGTCCAGCCTGTTTATGGCCAACTAAGTGTTATCACCATTTCTTCTGGTGCTAAAAAATTTCTGTCCAACCAAACCAGTCCCTCTCTTACAGCCTGGGTTCCTTTAATGACAGACTTGACAGTGTAGTGTGTACTAGTTGGAATCAGCTGCTAGTATGCTGTACTGCAAGTGCAAACTAAGTGCAAGGAGGTGAACCAAAACAGTCTGTTTGGTCTCTCTTGACTGACTTCTCCTCTAGGGTGTTTCAATTGTTCACTCTCCGCTCCTCCCTTGTAAGAAGAACAATTACTTTACTCTAGTCTCTGGCAACACAAAGCCCAAACCCCTTCTTCTAACAAACTCTGCTTCACACAGATCTGTTCTGGTGGTAATTCACCTATGCTGTTCTGTTAGTCTTCCTCTACGGCAGCAGTTAGTTTAGGCTGTTTTATGTTGATCATGCATACGTCCAAGAAACACACGGGTTTCAGTTATGTTGTGGAGGCGTGGCACCGTTGTGCCCCATGCCTACAAAAAGGTTTGTCCTCATCCCTGATGTCGGGCACACTGCTGCTGATACTAGTTCAGCTAGTGGTGCCACAACTTTCTAAAAATCAGCTGCGCAATCAGGGCCGCCTCATCATGCAGCGTCAGTTAATCGGTTGCAATGAGGGAGCAACCCATCATTGCAGGGCGGGATGTAGAACCCCTGATATTGTTTGTGAACATGGCGGTGGCTTGCTGCCGTATTCAGAAACAATATTTTACCCCCCATGTTTATTTGCTGACAGGGGAGCCCATTTCCCCATCGGCATAATGTACCCCCCTGTTTTATTGTCTGCCAATGGGGTGCCCAATCCCTGTCGGCACAAAGGAACCCCCTCTTTTGTTGTTTGCCGAGGTGATGCCCAACCTCAGTCGTGGCCACAGCTGCCCCCAAAAAATGAGTCCAGTAGCACACTGGGAAATCAGTATTTGGGACAGATTAAGATCGACCAAGTGAGAGGGCGGAGTGACCAAGCTCAATTGAGCTCTGTCGGGACTGCTGCAGATTTGTTTGTGGGCAGACAAAGGCCTCAACACAAGAGTCCAGTACAAAAGGGCAGCCTGCAACACTGGGAGAAACAGAATGAGAGAGCGAGTGAGGGAGGGAGAGTGAGCAAACTCACCAAAGCGCTGTCAGGACTGCTGCGGATTTCTTTGTGGGCAGAAAAAGGCGTCAATACGGGCAGGGGCCCAGTACAAAAGGCCAGCCTGCAGCAGTGGGAGAAACAGTATGAGTGAGTGAGACAAGAGGACTTAGTGAGCTCAACAGAGCTCTATCAGGACTGCTGGGATTTCTTTGTGGGCAGAAAAAGGCGCCAATGCAGGCAGGAGCCCCGTACAAAAGGGCAGCTTGCAGTGCCAGGACAAACAGAATGAGCGATGAGAGAGGGAGACAGTGTGACCTCAACGGAGCTCTGTCGGGACAGCTGCGGATTTCTTTGTGGACAGACAAAGGTGCCAATGCAGCCAGGAGCCCCATACAAAAGCGCAGTCTGCAGCGCCAAGAGAAACAGAATGAGTGAGTGACAGAGTGGTAGTGAGCGAGCTCATTGGAGCTCTAGTGTGACTGCTGCAGATTTCTTTGTGGGCAGAAAATGCAGCAACGCAGGCAGGGACCCAGTACAAATGGCCAGCTTGCAGAGCCAACAGAAACGGAATGCAAGAGTGACAGAAGGGGAGTGAGCGAGCTCAGTGGAGCTGTGTCGGGACTGCTTCAGATTTCTTTCTGGCCAGAAAAAGCCGCCAATGCAGGCAGGAGCCCAGTACAAAAGGGCAGCCTGCAGCACCAGGAGACACAGAATGAGTGAGTCAGAGAAGGGGAGTGAGCGAGCTCAACGGAGTTTTGTTGGGACTGCTGCACATTTCTTTGTGGGCAGAAAAAGGCGCCAACAGAGACACGAGCCCGGTACAAAAGGGCAGCCTGTAGCGCCAGGAGAACCAGAATGAGTGAGTGAGACAGGTAGAGGAGCGACCTCAATGGAGCTCTGTCGGGACAGCTGTGGATTTCTTTGTGGGTAGAAAAAGCCACCAACACAGGCAGGAGCCCCGTACAAAAGGGCAGCCCGCAGTGCCAGGAGAAACAGAATGAGCAAGTCAGAGAGGGGGAGTGAGCCACCTCAATGGAGCTCTGTCGGGACAGCTGCATATTTCTTCCTCGGCAGAACAAGGTGCCAATGCAGGCAGTAGCCCACTACAAAAGAGCAGCCTGCAGCACCGGGACAAACAGACTGAGACAGTGACAGAGGGCCACTGAGCGAGCTGAACAGACCAACGCAATCAACATTCGGCATTGACAAATGCTTGTTTCTCTCTCCCTCTGGCTATCACAGGTCTGTCTCTCTCTCTCTCTCTCTCTCTCTCTCTCTCTCTCACCACCACCCTGATTTATTATGACTTAGTCTTCCCTTAGTAGTGGTAAATCACCCTGAATTAGTCTACCAACAAGAAAAGAAAGGAAAGAATCGGCAGCAGCAGCACCAACTCGACTTGTGGTCATCGGTCTTGCTTTATGCCCTTCCTCTCCCCCGGCTAACCAATTCCCATTCATTCAGTCCCTATGTGTAAACTCCCTCCTGCTTTTTGCAGCCGCAGCTCAAAGCAACAGTCAGGCACAACAGCAATGGAAACGGAGTCCCAAGTCCAACTCCTCGCCACAAAACAAATGACAAAACTCAGTAGCTAAGCACATGCCACACACGTCCTTTCTCTTTCAAATGAGCTGAGAAAAGTGAGTAAGCGTGAGCAAGTGGGGCACAACTCCAATACCGGCGCCAAGTCATTGACCAATGCATGATGTTCTTACCAGAGCAGCCCAGATCTGTCAATGCCTGAATGGATGGCACACCTGCCAGTCTGATGAGTGGCTCCTCCTCAGACCCCCTGCAGCCGCGGCTCGCTCCCGACACTCAGCGCTTGCTCCTGGTACTGAAGATCATGTGGCTAAGCTCCCCGTTGGTCACATGACAGCTGAATGAACTGAGTGCTGTTGCCAGCAAGCTCTCTAGTGGAGGAACATGACAGTGCAGCAAAAAAAAGTCAGTTTTGTTTTTTAAAGCACTACTTGTCCACGGACAAGTACCCCGTGCCATCTGCTTGTCCCTGGCTGTGATCTGGTAGCCCAGGACATTGGGCTATCAGATTTGTTGAATCCTGATTGTTACACAGCACTGTGCCTTTTTCACAGTTTTATTTTTCATTCCCTCCCACACAATGGCCACCGTATCAAATATCTGCGCAGAACTGAGACTCGATGTCTCAAACGTCCTTGCCTCCCATGGAGGATGGACTGACTTCGCGTGGGATGCAAATCAATCTGAAAACTCTATACTGGGGATGTCAACCCAGTACTATGAGATGAGACAAACAGTCAATAAGCTCTCTATGCTTCTTTGGAAGCCTCCGAAGTGAGGTTTTGAACCCTTGACCTGCAGATTTAGTCTCTTAAGCAAAAGTTGGGTTTACAGGAAACAAGGTGTTAGACTGCAGCAGAATTTGGAGTCAGAACTTCAAACACTGTGCAATGGAAAGGATTCACTTTTGCATCATTCTGCACAGGCTGGAGAGCAAGAAATGTGTTGTTGAAGCAGGAGTGTGAAAATTTGAGACAGGATAAGGGACAGGCTTTGAATATGAATGACTTGTTAAGTAGAGCGAATGAACAGTTGAGTGAGGATATGGAAGAGCTACAGGATGAGATAAACCAGGTACGTAATGACTTAAAAGTGGCTACTAGGGACAATCGTGAATTGAGTGCCGTTGTACAGAGTATTGCAGAAACAAATGCAGGATGAGGTTGATGTGAATGTTGCAAATGTAAGTCATGCAGAATGTGAATCTAAGATGGCGAAACTGCGCCATCAGTGAGAGGTTCTGGCTGGACATGTTAAGGCGATGGGAGGCATAGCCCCTGCCTTAACCATGTCATCTGAAGGGGAGGTCTCAGATGATGACATCTCCCAGTACAACGCCCAGTCACACTCCTACTATGGCCCAGAAACCCCACCCAGCCATCCACAACATGGCAGGTCCCCCACTCCATCCACACCTTGTCATACGTCGTCAACGTCGTGATGCACATCATCAGCAACGCCAACATGGTGGCCCCCACGATAGGGGGGGGAAGCAGGCCCCAGCCTGGTCCCGACGACACCACCAGTAGCCATTATTAATGTGGAAGACAGGCAGGAGACAGAAACAATGACTGAGAATACAGTAGGTAATGTGCCTATCTCTGAGAGAAATAAGTGGGTCCTTAAAACCCAGATTAGGCAGCTCCTGCAAGAGGCTGGTACTCAGGAAGGCATAGTTCATACCGTGGCTGAAGCAGCAGCCCGGGCAGCCCTGGATGGCACCCGAGGCAACCTACCCCAGCCTGATTGGCCCAACAATCCCCTACAAATGGCCTACTCTGTTCAGCAAATAACTGACAGTATCAGTCGGATGAGCCCGTCTGACAACCTCAGCTGCCACTTGGAAAAGGTGCGTTCCGTATGTGAGATGCTTAGCCTCACTGCAGACTATCAGGTCCAAATGCTACACCAGACCATTGAGCCTGGATTGTGGGCCAAACTCCCCGATGCCATCCACCAGGCTGGCAACACCACCTTTGACGAGGTTGCAGCTGAACTCATTTCTGCACACAACCCAGGTGTAGTAGGAGTGATGCTTGCATATCCTGTAAAGCAGAATGCCAAAGAAAGTCCAGCAACTTACCACCAGAGACTCTGGATGGCCTACCGAGCAGGAAAACAACTCGCACAAGAAGCTGCGGATGTAGATCTTATTGAATATAAGACCCTGCTCCTTAGGAACATGATCCCTGCAGTGAGAGAGAAGGTAGAGCCAACCACCTATCGCACCATGGAAAGGTTTGCGACATTCTTCGGAAAACTGACAGAGCTTACCAACTCTACATCTGTGATCTGGACTCCGGTTCCAAGAAAGTAGCCACTGTGGAGCCTACTCAAGAGGCCATGATGCACTATACAGTGGAAGGGCAGGCCCAACACAAACAGCCCCTCCCTGCAGACAACCAACACTCTCAGCAGGCCCAACAACAACAACAACAACCACAACAGCAGTAACAACAATGGGGTGGGAACTGGAACTATCATAAGAATAAAAAGCACAAGAATCAGAAGGGTAAACAACAACAAAAACCAGGCCCTTCATACAGGGAGATAGCTGAAGAAAATCGGAAGTTTAGAGAACTCCTGGGGCAAGTGCGCTCTGTAGCAGATGCTGTTCCTGCTCAGTCCCTTGCAGTCATACAACCGGGAACCCAGGCCCCAATGGGCCATGGTGATACCCGAAGTACAGGCCCTCAGGCCCATATAGGCCTGAACCCAGAGGCTCCTCCTTATATAACATCAGTGCAGCATGGTGAAGTGGTTCAAAGGAGTCAGGCCCAACCTCTCCATGCTTCCTCCAGTACAGATTGACAATTACAGGCCTCAGTCCAGATTGTAAACAAGCTGGTCTTGGATACAAACAGAAGGCCCTGCACTGAGGCCGAGGTCGGGGGCCGCCTACTTACAGTGTTATTGGATACAGGCGCGGCTGTGTCTGTATTATATGATGACCACCCGGATACATCTCCTCGGTCCACCGGACGGAGGACCAACATGTCAGGAGTAGATGGTACTATGTTACCTGCATACCGTTCTCTACCACTACCTGTAGAGTTGGGACACCTGAAGGCCTCACACACCTTCCAACTGATGGTACTGCATGATCATCCTAGTATCACTGGGATTGATTTCCTTGCACCACACGGCTGTGTGGTGGATCTAGCTAACATGCTACTGATACAGATTCAGGGCCAATATCATACTATTTTGATCCCTGATTTACACATTGTGGCAACAATATCTGCCAACAATAAGGAATATGACGGTATAGATTTGTTCAAGAACCATGAGCTTTTTCCAAAGCTCCTGTCCATTTTGCAAAGGCATTTGGAAGCATTTGCTATCAACAAGCATGACTGTGGCAGAATGCACACTGTCATCGAAGTGTCAGGCCTGGCATATGAGAGGCAAAGGCAATATCCTTTCCCATCTGAAGCCTTGCCATCTCTTAGGGAAACAATAAAATCACTCCTCAACCAAGGGGTAATCAGAACATGTGTTTCTACTGCCAATTCCCCAGTGTGACCTGTGAAGAAACCTACAAGCCCCTGGAGACTTACTATTGACTACAGAAAACTGAACCAGGTCACCCCAGTTGTGCTCCAACTGTGGCCTCTTCACTTGATGTGCTACAACTCTTGACCCTTGACCAAAAATGGTTCAGTGCCCTGGATATTTCCAATGGTTTTTGGTCACTACCATTGGCTCCTAAGAGTCAATATAAGTTTGCCTTCACCTTTGAAGGTAGACAGTACACGTGGACATGCTTACCACAGGCATTCCATAACAGTCTGTCCCTGTTCCATCTACACATGATGGAAGCCCTTGAGGGTTTCTCTACTCCCCAGTGTCTCTTGCAGTATGTAGATGACCTGCTGTTGGCAACAGCCACACAGGAACAACACTTGGATCTCTTGGATGAACTATTGACTCTCATCCAGAGAGCAGGCCTCAACTGCAACCCAGCAAAAGCACAACTATGTCAGAAAGAGGTACTGAGTATAACTGACCAAGGCCACAGCCCCACCTGGAAAAAGTTACAAGGACTACAAGACTTGCCACTACCTACCAGTGTGGCAGCTCTTAGAAGGTTTCTAGGTATGGTGAACTATTCTAGAGATTTTATTTGTGATTTTGTTCAGAAGGCTGCTCCTCTGTATGAGCTACTGAAAAAGAGCATTCCCTGGACTTGGGGCCCCATACATACCCAGGCTGTGACATCACTAAAGCAGGCACTGGCCTCGGCTCCAGCCCTAGTCAACCCCAATCCAGCACTACCATTCCATCTGGAGTGTGCCACCTCTGACATTGCTGTCAGCAGTGCTGGCCCAGAAGGTTCATGGTACCTTGAGACCCGCTGCATATGCATCACAGCTCCTGACTCCAGTGGAACAGAACCTTTGCGAAAAGAACCTTCTGGCCACCTATTGTGCTGTCAAGCACTTTCTGTATATCATTGGGTACTCTCCACTGATCATTAACACAAACCACACCCCAACTACCTTTCCGCTATCAGACAGAGTGAAGGATGGGTCAGTCTCCAACACCAGACTGACACACTGGTCACTCCTTCTCCAGGATAGAGACATAGAGGTACACCCAACCAAAATGCTATCCATGCTGGCACATGGACTCCTTTTCCAAGGAGCACCCTATGACTGTACACTACAACCACCTGATCTGCCAGATCCAGGTCCTTTCATCCCTGCCATACCACAGTCAATTGAGAGCACCTCGAGTCATACTTTCACAGACAGTTCAGCTTCATACTATCAGGAAGAACAGATTGCAGGGATGGGTATCTTAGTGATTTACCCCTATGGTAACACTGTTAAAATCTCTAAACGTTGCAGTGTAGCATCTTTACAGTATGCCAAGATGGCAGCGGTGGCCTGTGCCCTCGAGTTCATCCAGCATGGAACCGAGGGCACCATCATTTTTACAGACTCTAATTGGGTTTGTTGTTCTCTTACAGAATTTCTTCCTTTCTGGCAGAAGAACTCCTTCCTCTCTTCTGATGGCAGCCCAGTGAAGTACAAAGAACTGGTATTATACATACACTCACTGGCACAAAAGTTTGCACACAAACTCTATGTACACAAAGTTAAAGCTCATTCTCTCCATGATCCCTACCATGCCTTCAATGACACAGCAGACACTCTTGCCAAGGAAGGAGCATGAGGGGGGGGACACCTGGATGATGGACCATCCAGAGGCCAATGCAACTGTACACATTGCAACAGTCAGGAAGAAACCTGAACCTTTTTCCCCCTTGGACCTTTCAACAGCCCAACATGTTGATACTGAACTCAAAGAAGTGTTCAGATTCCTTGACAAGGCTACCGAAGAAAAACTTCCCACACACAATCCCTACCGGAGGCATGAAAGTAAGTTACACTTGTCCCCAAATGACAAGCTCATCTGGTACCAACCAGATGATTCCACCACTAAGTTGTGGGTGGTTCCCAGACACCTTAGGTCCAAATTCTTTCACCAAGTGCATGATACCCCCACTTGTGGACACCATGGAGTTGAAAACACCCTCCAGAGTCTCAAGACCACCGCCTGGTGGCCTGATGTCACCAAAGATGTTAAACAGTACAAAGACAACTGCCTTGTTTGTGCACAAAACAATCCCATCCCCACCAAATGAAATGCCAAACTCCTACCACAAAGACATTATGGCCCTTGGCATGCCATACAGATTGATTTTTTTGGTCCTTTGACCAATACCAACAGAAATAAAAAGTATGCTCTTGTGGTAACTGATCCTTCTCTAAGTGGGTCAAAGCTTTCCCCACTGAGACATGCACTGCTAAAACCACTGCCAAAATCCTGATGGAGTAAATTTTCTCCAGGTGGGGCCTACCTCTTAAAGTAGACTCTGACAAAGGAACAAGTTTTACAGGTGAGTTGATGAAAGAATCCCTTGAGCTCCTTGGCGTTCAACAGACGTTCCACATACCATACCATCCTCAATCTTCAGGTCAAGTAGAAAGAGCCAACAGACGGATTAAGCAAATGCTTTCCAAATTCATTGAGGACAATCCCAAAACCTGGGATTCCCTGTTGCCATTACTCCTTATGGCAATCAAGGGCACACCCTCAGCCACCACCCGGTTGACACCCTTTAAGGTGATGGCTGGAAGACAGATGAGATTACCTGAACACCTGTTGTTTGACCTGCACATCCCCACTGCGGACCGTGTGTCTGTACACCAATATGTGGAAAACTCAGAAAAGACCTCATATACACACACTTGTATGCCACCAATTGCATGGGCAAGGTCCAGCAACAGTCCAAGATACAGTTTGACAAACAAGCACAAGAAGTGGACTGGCAGGTTGGAGCTCAGGTAATGGTCCTCCGATTTGCACATCCCACACACACACACTTTCTCCAATGAGTGGGAAGGCCCTTACCCCATTGTCAACAAGCTCAGTCTGGCACTCTATCAAGTTAGACTCCTGCACAATAAACTGACTGACAAATGGTTACATGCAAACCAAATGAAACTGCATAAAGGAGCATAATTACTTTTCCTCACCCCATTGAGCGGAATAGTACTAACCTACTAATGTTTGATTTTCCTTTTCAGATATACTGACAAGATGGCTATCTTGTTCCATTTTCTCCTCATCTCAGGAGTTTTCCCCTGCATCCAAGACATGGTACCGAACCGCCTACCTCACCTTGATCCTCCAGCTTCTGCCCCAGAGGGAGTATCCATCAAAATACCCGATAGTTTGATTACTGTCCAGGAAGGTTCCAATGCTTACCTCACTGCCTCAGTTGTTGCTCCTGATAAATCTACCCTTCAAATTCAGTGGCAAACCACAACCCAAGGACAAATTCTCCCAGTGGCCAAACTCTTCAAGGGAACTTTCCAGGTTGGCCTAATGCTCAATTATTCCCAAATGGTTCTCTGTCCTTGCTACAAACTGCTCTTAGACATTCTGGTTTATACAATATTACTGCTTTAATTGATTCTTCACATTGTAATTCTTTGTTTAAGGACTCTGCTCAAAAATGTTGTGCTGTACACAACATGGCCTCTGCTGCCATGTACCTTTCTGTGTTACCGCCTACTGACAAACAGCTTTTGGAATGTCCAAAGCACACCCCTGGTCCTCGTAGTGGTCTAACAGCCACTGCTCTACCTGGTACACTGATTAACAAATTTACAATTTATGCATATACCTGTTTTGTTTAATTTAACTTACTGGAATATGAAAGAATTTGGTATGTGTCACAATACTAACACTTCAGCATTTTACAGTACTTTGTTGCTTGATAGTTTAGCAGCATTTCAGATTCATACTCAGGACCCTACTGCCGGGGGTACATACTGTGACGTAGACAGCCAGCTCTGAGTGCTGTATCATTTATTTTTATATATAAAATGTATGACTGACTGTCTCTGCTAAAAAAAACTCTGATGCTCTTAGAATGACCTCACTCATCCCCCCCCCCCAGATTTCAGCTCAAAGATGAAAGCCATAAGAAAAATACTGACAGCATGTGAGTTCACACACACTCACTTTTTAGAGGCCATGCGTTACATGTAAGGCCTTAATTAAGGATCCTGTCTGTCTGAGTTAATTACAACCATAGTTACTATAACATATCCCTTTTATGATGTTGGAAGGAAAACCCAGGTTATTACATAGACGTGCGAAATCATAAAGATGCTTTCATGTCCTGGAACGGGGGAAGCTAATTATGAGACCAAAAGAAGTGTAATTTGAAGGACATGAATTATGCTGAAGTTGCAGAATGTAATACTTTTGTATAAGATATATATTTTTGTATACATATCTGACAGAGAAGGAGTTAGCTGACCTCACACAAAAATGGGCTGTCCCATACAGTTGTTTAAGGAATACTCTGTTTTACTTACACTTTTACCTAGACTCTGACTGAGGAAAGATCTTTGGAGCACTTGTAAACAGATATTTAGAAAGATTTCAAATCTAAGTACCGCAAGTAGGAATTTGCACTGTTTAAACCTTGTTTCTTTTAAAAGATTTGTATGTCTGGGGATATAAGAGTTCTGTATTTTGCGTTTTACATATTTTTAACTATTTTAGTGAAATTATTTTTAGAACTTACTTGATCTGTCTTTGACTTATTTTTAGTTGTAAGAAAAGTATATGGTTATTGCAGATACTAAACATAAGCTTGAATGGTGGTACCAAATTGGAAAAGAGAAGCTGCTTAAATCTGAGGTCTTTATTAAAGTTTTTAAGGGTTCATCTCTGTATACCTGGTTAGGTACCCACAGGCAAAGATATCTGGCCCCTCGAAGACAGAAATATCTGAGCCTGTGCATTGGGTACGCTAGCAAGAGGTTCACAGTTTGAATCCCTCCAGAACTTGAGACCAAAGGTTGATCCGAACTCACAAAAACAGACAAGGGGGTTACCTTGTCTGTTACACTGTTCACAAGACTGCGCTCAGAGGTTGGCACTTTGGGAGTAGAGGGCCTGACCTGTTGAGTGGGTTTGTGACACATACCACCAAGCATAGAGGCAACTTCAGGAGAAAACCAAATCCTGATGATCAAAGTCATAAATATAATACACGTGAAGTTGACAGTTCTGATGTCACTGGTGCAACAGGCACTGTCACATGTCTCTTTGGTACAACTATGTCTATCTGGAATAAAGCAGACATTGCTGCTATCAAATCTCATTCAGCCAAATTTCAAACTGGTTTGGTAAATAATATACTACCCCCATTATTGCATGGTGTGGATGGCCTTAGTCAGGAAGAAAGATACACTGTCTACAATATGCAGGATATTGCTAAGGCATTTACAGACTCTAAAGATAAGATTAATGCACTCATTGCACAGAACAACAAAGAAGCAGATAAACAATATATTGCCCGTAAAATCCTATGCTCAGCCTATGGCTCATACATTATTACTACCATTAATAATCTCTTCTGTGATCTAGAATCTGGAAGATTCCCTGGTATAATACATGACAGATGTATTTCTAAATGGTATTGTCCATGATGTAAAGCCCCTGGCTCTATTGCTATGTGTATGCAACAATCCTTAACTATTTCTCTTTCTACAGCTAGGAATGTGGGTTTTATGACCAGACACCCCAATACTGGTCCCTGTTTTACTTTTAAGAAATGTTCTATCAAAGATACAATGTTTGTTTCTCTTACTGTCTCTTTACCACGTTTTGATCCCACTACAGCTTTGTTCGATAAGCTCGCTTCTGTACACTCCATTGGGCACCTGGATGACGACATCTACAGAGAATGCTTGGACTTGCCTGCTCTACTGGTCTTCCATCCTTTCCTGGACACCTGGGTCACTCCACACACAGACTGCTGTGCAAAGAAACAATATATCTACTTGTGTCGATGTGATGCTTTTGATGTTATTAAACCTGTATGTGGTTATTCTCCCGACAGTACTGATTGGTCCTTTTCCATGGACTATGACATCAGCACTAATGACACAGACTTTTCAGACTCAACATTGGCTCCAGATAAACTTTACCCATCTTATCGAGAGGTGGTTCATCGCCTGTCAACACAGATTTCCAAGACAACCTACACCTGCCCAGTACAGTTGCAAAAATGGCGATTCCCCACTGTTAAGATGCAGTACAATTCTTATGGGGAGTACTGTGTGGTAACCAATTATAAAAGTTATACATATGGCACTGAAACTTGTGTTATTGATAACCCCAATTTTTGTTTTGTTCCCCACCAGAAAGCTGTTATTGGACATACCATTATTACCCCATCCCCCTTATGGATGCGGACATCATTGATAGTAACCCCAATTATCTGCTCATCCTTTCTGAGTATTTACCATATTTTAATGTGCACATAGCTCCACTGTCACTTACATTAAAATCACTTTTAGAAAGAAAAGACACCCACTTCATCCACATCAGCAATATCATCACTAAGGCTAATGAAGCTATCCTTTCATTAATTGATGATGGTGATATGAATGATGCATTAACTAACACTTGGTTAGAAATTACTTTTAAAGGTGTTGTTATTTTACAAGCATTTTTGATATTTTTCTTGGTTATCATGCTATGCTGCCTATGTCGCACACTGCGCCAACACCGTGAGCAGCTGGAGTTCCTTTACAAAGCTCACACGTCAGGTTTGTAAACGACCCCTGCTCTCTAACCTTTCCCTATTTTTGCCTGTGTTGCCCTTAGAGGCAACAAGGGGGGGAATGTTACAAGAGGTCCCTGCACCCTTATTGGTACCCCCAGAGGTACACCAGTAGACAGCTAGTGCTTAGGCATATGTTATACTAACATATAGGGCAAAAGGGCATCTATCGTACAAGAGCAGATGTCAGGATATGCCTGCATATTATTGTTATACACTTTGCTTTCTAATACATATATACTTTTATGTATTTCTTACTTATAAGATGTTAGAACATCTGTGTCCTTGTAATGATTATGATATATAAGTTGGCATTGCCACCTTTTGGTGATTTGTACTACTACACTAATTTGTGTAAGAACTGTACTCTTTTGTTTCACAAAGTGATGACTACTACAAAATTGTATAGTGTTATCTTGGACTGTGGAGCCACCTCTAATTTAGCCAATAGGGCTCATCTCTGTAACTAAAAATGTTTCTGTCTTACAGTAACCATAGTAATTATCATAGGTATCTTTGTTTTCTTTTAGTTAGACTGGCTCCCAGTACAGCAGTGCAGGTGAGATCTGAAGACAGCACCTCCTCCCTAAGCCAGAGCTGCAACACAAAGGAGACCATCACCCTTCACCCATAGTGAATACAGCGGTCTAGGTGTTGTTCAAAGACAGCATGCCTCTCTAACCTACAATGCGCATGCCTGTCCCAATCCTACAATGAGCACACTCTCAGAAGGAAGGAGGCAGAATGGGCAGTGTGATCTGCCCCTCCTGGGCTGCACTCATTGTGCAAATGGGACTGGTATGGGTACTATTTATTTATTTGAATTTTGATGACCAGGTAGGCCCACTGAAACAGCCATGTCCCTTTTTCAGGGGAGACAGGGAATAGAGACATTCCATGAAACAGTGAGGTGGTACACTGTACAACTGGATGCAAGAAACAAAACATATAGAATAGGAGTACAATCTGAGGCAAGAGGTGATATATAAATACAAAGGTGTGCTATGAGCAAATAAGTTAGTTACTTCTATAGCAGGATGTTGATTCCATTCAGGTCCAGAGAAGTCCTTCGATCAGGCATAGACCATGGTACTAGAACAGGTGAGCTTAGCCCAGTAGTAATTACAGCATAAAACAAACTCAAAATACAATATATTACATACAGTATGTACAAAATATAGAAACATAGAAACAAAGAAGATGGCGGCAGATAAGGACCGCAAGGCTCATCCAGTCTGCCCATTTCTTTTTCTACCTTATAAATGTGCCATTGGCCTTTGCTCTGTCAGTGTCCTGTCTATTCATACTCATCTGTATTGCTCCCTTATGCCTATCCCATGCCTGTTTGAAGCCCTGCACTGTATTCATAGCCACCACTTCCTGAGGTAGGCCGTTCCATGCATCCACCACCCTTTCTGTGAAAAAGAACTTCCTCACATTACCCCTTAATTGGCATCCCTCTAATCTCATGCTGTGTCCTCTTGTCCTACTATTTTTCTTATATTGAAACATGTTAGACTCTTTCATCTTGTTAATGCCCTTAAGGTGTTTAAATGTTTTGATCATATCACCTCTCTCCCTCCTTTGCTCTAGGGTATACATATTGAGCTCCATTAATCTGTCCTCATATGTCTTCTGATGCAATCCCTGCACCATTTTGGTTGCCCTTCTCTGGACTGCCTTCAATTTGGTTAATGTCCTTGTGAAGGTGTGGCCTCCAGTACTGCATGCAGTACTCCAGATGGGGCCTAACCAGTGTCTTGTAAAGAGAAATTATTACCTCCCTCTTATGACTTGTGATACCCCTACCAATACACCCTAGCATCCCCCTAGTCTTATCTACTGCTTTAGAGGTCTGCTTGGATGATTTCAGGTCATTGGTGATGATGATGCCCAAGTCTCTTTCTTCCTTTGTGACTGCCAGCAACTCCTGTCACAGCCTATAGGTGGCTTCAGAGTTTCTTTTCCCTATGTGCGTGATCTTGCACTTTTTGGCATTAAATCCCAGTTGCCACTGTTCTGACTATTTTGCTAGTTTATCCAGATCCCTTCTCATCCTGCCCACCCCAGCTGGATCATCTACTCTGTTGCAGATCTTGGTGTCATCTGCAAACAGACAAGCTTTACCTTCTAGTCCATCTGCAATGTCACTAATGAAGATGTTGAAGAGGACTGGCCCCAGGACTGATCCCTGAGGTACCCCACTTGTGACTTGCATCTCTTCTGACTGTATACCATTTACCAGCACAATCTGTTTTCTGCCTGTCAACCAGTTGCCACCCAGTTGACCAACTTCTGACCCACCCCGAGCCTACCCAGCTTATTTATCAATCTTCTATGTGGAACAGTGTTGAAAGCTTTGCTGAAGTCAAGGTAGGCGACATCAACTGCTCCCCCTTGGTCCACCACTCTGGTTACCCAGTCAAAGAAATCTATGAGACTGGTCTGTAGTTCCCTGCCTCCTCCCTGCTACCACTCTTGTGGAGCTGGATCACATGAGCCCTTCTCCAGTCTTCTGGGACCTCTGCTGTGCTCAGAGACTCACTAAACAGTTCTGCTAATGGCTCTGCTAGTTCCACCCTTAGCTCCTTATTGCTAATGGCTCTGCTAGTTCCACCTTAGCCCCTGGAGGTCCCTGCATGTGCCTTGTCCACCCAGAGCTTAGCGAGCTCTTGTAGAACCCTTTCTTTTGTGAAGGGAGTAGTGCTCACCTCCCTCCCCCTGTGTCCATGGTGCTGAGCTGTGGGCCCTGCCCTACCTTCTCGTCAGTAAATACTAAGCAAAAGTATCTATTTAGGATAGATGCTTCTACAGGGTTCTCCTCCTCACAAACCTCCTTTTCTCCTTTGAGCTTAGCAATACCCCCTCTGGACTTTCTACTTTCACTAATGTATCTATAGAAAGTCTTGTCACCTTCTTTTACTGTTTGTGCTAGTGTTTCCTCAGTTTGGGACTTTGTCTGCCTTACTGCCTTCCCTACTTCCCTTAGGGCAGTTTGGTATGCCTCCCTATCTTCATCCTGCTGTGTTCCTTTATAGTTCCTGAAGGCCAGACTTTTGGCTCTGACCTTTTCTGCTACTGTATTTGAGAACCAAAGTGGTTTCCTTCTTCTTTTGCACTTCCTTTTCTGTCTGACACAATGGGATGTTGCTTCAAGTATTGCATCCTTAATGCTTGCCCACTTTGCCTGTACCCCCTCACCTGTGTTCCTTTTTGCCAGGGCTAGCTTAACTCTGTTGGCCATTTTATCAAAGTCAGCTCCTCTGAAGTCCCATATTTTTGCCTTGGAATGGGATGATTTAGTTGTAGTGGCCAAATTGAACCATACCATGTGATAGTCACTGGCCCCCAGGTGACCGTCTACCTGGAGATCTGTGATCCCTTCCTTGTTAGTCAGTACTAGATCTAGGATAGCCCTGTCTCTTGTGGGTTGTTGTACCAGTTGTTTGAGGCCCTCCCCCTGCAGGGAATCCACCATGTGTCTAGTTCTGGCAGATGTTCCTGCTGGTATTGACCAATCTGTATCTGGCATGTTGAAGTCTGCCATTATCATAACCTCCCCTTTAGCTGTCATGTTTTGTATATCTTCTACCAGTAATGTGTCTATGTCCTCCTCCTGGTCTGGGGGCCTGTAGACAACCCCAGTTCCTACAGCTGTCCCATTTCCTGTTTCCAGGGTGACCCACAGTTCTTCTGGCTTCTTATGTATATTCTGAATTTCTGTAGCTTTGTTATTTTCATTGAAATACAGGGCCACTCCACCCCCCCCCTTTTTTGCACCTCAGTCTCTTCTGAACAGTACATAGCTAGGTACTGAAGTCTCCCAAGTGTGGCTACTGGTAAACCACATCTCAATAATTGCTACTATGTCCAGTTTAGCCTCTGACATTATTGCCTGTAGGTCTGGGATCTTATTTCCCAGGCTGTGAACATTTGTGTACATGATTATCCATTGGCCAGATTTCGGTGTGTTAGTTGTTGGGTGCAGTCTGGCATTTCCCCTGTGCGTCGTATGGGGAGATGGACCTTTTTTCTTACCTGGTGATGCAAATTAACTGCAAACATGCTGAATCCGTTTGACCACTAGTTGAGGGGGAAGGGATGTTCTTCCGATTTGACGTATGGGGTGCTGCACCCCTCTCCCCATTTGCTAGTTTAAATATTTTGCAAAGACGTCAAACTTCTGCCCCAATGCACTGACTCCCTCCTTAGTCAGATGCAGTCCATAAAATTTAAAGAACTTTCACTCCCAGAACTGTTGCCAGTTCCCTACAAATCTGTATCCTTTTTTCTGGCACCAGCCCTTGAGCCACATATTTAGCTCCCCTATCTCCCCTTCTCTGACCTTCCGTCCATCTGCCCCCCCTCTCCCAGTCTGGCAGGATCACAGAGAAGGAGATGCCAGACAAAATGGATGATAGTTTGTCACCCAGCCTGGTCAGGTGTTCCTTGGTCTCCACAACTGACTGGCTGGCGAGATCATTAGTCCCTATGTGTACCAGGATGCCAATGTTTTCTCCTGCTTCCTGAACAATTTTAGCAATGCGGTCAGTGTCTCTCCACGCTGATGTACCTGAGAGACATCTGACCGTTACCCCTGGCTGGAGATAGATATCAACTCCCCGAATCATGGAGTCTCCTATGATCAGAAGTTTTTTGGATTTCCTTTTTGCTTTTTTGTTTTGGTTCCTGATTTGAAGCTAGTTTTGTTGTGCTAGCTCCTGTGTTGCAGTGTCTGCTCTGCAGTGCCCTCTACCCTTTGTTTGATTTCGGAGATAGAGGCAGATACCTGTTTGTAGTGTTTATATGGTTTTGGAGGTAATATATTGAGAGCACCGAGTGATGGGGCACCCGATTTGCCTCTCCTAACCACCTGCCAACCTTCCGGACCAACTACCCTCTGCAGTCGAGGTTCTTCTGTTGGATGTTGGGGAAATGGCGGGTGGTTCTTATAATGTATTTCCTCTCGAATATGAAATTTGAGGCGTGCAATCTCTGACCATGCTGCCCAGAGCTGAGCCCTAAGATCTCCAATGGCCCAGCATGTAGGACAGTATTCTAAATCTTGTAAGACTGTCCTTCTGAAAAGTGTCCTGCAGTGCCTGCAGTTAATAATATCCATTATTGATAAGATGCTGGGTTTATAACCTGGTCAGAGAAATTAGAAGGAAGAAAATGCAAGTAATGGTTTGATTTTGTGTTTTGTTTTTGTATAACTTGCTACAACAAGTTAAATTACAAGTGCCCCTGTAAATGAGCTCACTTTGTGAATGCCCCACTGATCCACTCCTTCCTGCTTTGCCACAGGAAATGTCACAACTGTGTTACCCTATAAAAGGAGTGTAGTGTGGGGTGGTTGGGGATGGGTGGTGGCTGGGCCTTCCCGCCGAAAAGAAGAACCATGGACTAAAGAACAAGGAGGTATGAGCAGAAACAATCAGTCAACAACAAATGCAGTAACCCTAAGCTTATCCTAATGTTAGATAAAACTGTAAAACCTGTAAAGCACCACCTGTATTAATTTCAGAGAAGATATACCCTGTAAGAAACACTTTGCTACAGAGAAAAATAAAGCAGTAACAGAAGATATACCTTGCAAAAGACAATTTGAATCAGAAGATTACAGCAGTAATCTGTTAGCACACACCTGTAGGCACACCTTGTAATAATGCAGAAGAAGGTATACCAGGAACAACAATTTGAATCAGAGAAAAATAGAGCAATGAAATGTTAGCAACAAACAGTAGCAATCCCTGTGAGTACAAAATAAAAACAACAACACACAGTAAATCTGCTTAGTAAAAGAAGTCTTAATCCTTTCCCTTGCTATGGTAAGGTTCTCTGCTCTGTCCTTTCAAGCAATCTAGAAGGAAAGCGCTCAGGTGAAGCTAGGTGCCTTGTCCAGCAAACCAAGTCTATACGAGCAGAGAAAGGTGAATACAGGAGAGGGGGAGGTATGGAGAAGATTTAAAAGCCAGAGATGATGGGTGAGGGAAGGAGTTGGCACAGGAGTTAGAGGAGGGGATTAAGTGCAATTACCGCTGTAAATTGGAGGGTTAAAGAAGATTTCCTTGAAGCGGCTTTTAAACGGGGAAAGAGACATACATGAAAGTAAACTGTGTGGGACAGTATTCCATTTTTGAGGTGCTGAGCAGGTAAGGGACCACTTGCCTATGGCAAGGCGTACTTTGGGAAGACTTAGTAACAGAAGGTGGGAGTGTCTGAGGGTGCTGGGGAAGGATTTCAGAGTGAGCAGGTCAGAGAGGATGGGTGGGGAAGGAAGGTGGATGAGTTTAAAGATGGCGCATAAAACAGGGAAGTCATTTTGGGCTCAAAGGATGGCCAACCTAGGGACTTGAGAATGTCACAGTGGTGGGCCCAAGCTGGTGCCGCATCAGTGAACTGATCAATCCTGTGATAGGCCTGTTTAAGTCTGGCCAGAGTAGAGGTCTTGACAGAGTGAATTATGGATGCACAATAGAATAAACCAGGGAGGTGGTTAGCTGATACAACAGACTTCCTTGCACGAGGAGTAAGGTAGGGGGCAGTGTGATAAAGGAGGCTGTTTTAGATCACTAGTTTTAATAATGTTGTTTACATGTATATCAAAGGAATAGATGTTCATCAAATGCCATACCCAGGTATTTGAAGGACCCCACCCCTTCTAGAGGCAGACCAGAGGATGTGTTGACAACCAGAGGAGACTGGGAGGTTAAATCAAAGGAGGTATGACAGAACAACATGAATTTATTTTTCTTTGTGTTCAGCACCAGCAGATTCTTTTTGAACCAGGCTTCCAGTTGCCGGAAGGTTTTTTCCAGGTCAGATTGTATACAGAAGACATCTTTGCCAGACTGGCATAGTATGGCATTGTCTGCATAGAGCTGAATCAATGCCCCCCCCCTCGCAATTTTGAGGCAAGTCACTGATAAAGATCGAGAAAAGTAAAGGCCCAAGAATAGATCCTTGGGGTACCCCGTCCATGATTGGGGATAGGGAGGAGTGGGCACCTGCCCATTTGACACACTGGAATTGGTTAGATAAGTAGTTAGATATCCAAGAGAGGGTGTTGGAGTCAAGGCCTAGAAAGTGAAGCTTGGAGATGAGGAGAGGATGGTTAACAAGGTCAAAGGCCTTCGTGAGGTCTATTAAGACTGCCCTCTGTGGCACTACCCTGATCCAAGGCCTGAAAGATGTCAGAGGTGACCCTCAAGAGAGCAGATTCAGTCCCATGTGATTTCCTGAAACCATATTGATGTATGGTAAGGGCGTTGGTCTGTTCAAGGAAAGAGTACAGCCAATTGTACAGTCTTTACTGAATTTTTGCGATAGGACACAGGATGGATATTGGCCTATAATTCTCAACGTTGGTTAGTTGGGCCATTTTTGTGTATGAGGACAACAGCAGCGGTTTTCCATTTGTCCAGGATGGAGTGTGTGAAGAAGGATCTGTTAATCAACTGGTCGATCGGGTGTGCCAGCTTGGGTGCACCAATCCTAAGGAATCTAGGCAACAGGGTGTCAAGACGAGGAGAGCTATCGGGGTTGAGACCCAGCAAAAGCTTAAGGACTTCTTTGCATGAGGTAAGTTTTATATGAAAGAGGGGGCAGTGAGCTTCGGGGTAGGAGGCTTGCAGTGCGGTGCAGGTATCTGGAAGACCTACCTTGTATAAGTCAAGGTCAGTAAATAATAAATTTATTCCAACAGCAATCTCGGAGGGCGAGGATAGTTCTGAGCCTTTTGAGATCATGATCTGGGAGATTTTCCATTCATTGCCCTTAAGGAGAGTGTTAAGTTGTGTCCAGAAGCATTTAGGGTCGGCGAGGTTCCTTACTTGTATGGACTGTGGGTAGTTCCGCTTAGAGTTGATTACCTTAGCTTTGCAGGCATTCTGCAACTGCCAGTAAGATTGCCAGTCTGATTGAAGTCCAGACTTTTTGAAGGATCTCTGGAACGCATTAGGAGCCGTCGCTCCGGGGAGAGCCAGGAGGAGTGGATTCATTTGACCCTTCTCAACTTGAAGGGAGCATGGAGGTCGAGGATGGAGGTGAAGGTGTTAATTAAATATTTTAGTGCCTGATTTATGTCAAGAAGAGTAGTGATAGTGGTCCAGTCAGTGGAAAAAAGACTGCAGGAATTCAGAGGTGTTAAAGTTGGTTAGGTCTCTGGATTTGATAGTTTTGGGGGGAGGGTGAGGAAAGTTGTTTTTCCAGATAAAAAAACGTCAGGGAGTGATCGCTTAGTACATTGGGGAGGACTCCCACTGCCTTGATGTAGGTCTTGTTGTTGGTTAACATCCAGTCAAGTAGGGTGTGACTGCCTGACTTCATGTTAAGTCTAGTAGATTGGTCAATTAATTGTTCTAGCTTGGCATCAGATATAGCTGACTGGTATAGGACTCTATTGGGGCCAAACCAGTCAATGTTGAAGTCATCACAGGGTATGGTATCTCTGTGAGGAGGGTGTCAAGACTGGTGAAGAGTTCGGTGAAGGAGGTGGATGCAAGTTTAGGGGGTAGGTAGATGCATCCTATAGTCAACTGCTTGACTTGGCCGAGGGTAATTGAGATGAATAGGTGATCTATGTCAGGGTTAATGTTTAGGTCTGCTAGTTCGTTGACTGCCAGCCCTACTCTAGTATATATTAGTACCCACCTCCTCTTTTGCTGGGTATGGGTTAGTTAGAGGGGTGAGTGAGCTAGCCTGAAGATTGACTACAAAAGGTCCTTTCTCATCTTGGATTGGGGCCAGGTGGAGGGGGGCTGCACTAAATATAGGTATTTCTAGGCTTGGGATGGGCTAGGAAGGGGGAACTGAAAGAAATGATGTCAGCTCCTGCACAGTGCCAATAGTCGACAATAGTTTTACTACATTATTTGAGAAGGAGAGGGGCAAATGAGCTAGCCTGTTTCTTGTCTACTAGTGCCCCTTCCCAAAATCATGGATTGGGGAAGGTTGGGGGTGGGGCAACTGTTAAGTACAGTAAGATCTATTTTGGGGGTCTGGAGGTTAGTGGGTTAGGGAGAGGGGCACTTTTAAAGATGGCGTGTGCTCCTAGTGTAGTGCCATAAGCTGTCAATGTGTTTTCTTCCCCCATATAGGTGTATACCTCCTTGCATCCCTGACTGCCTCCTTTTGACTGACCCCTCTCCCACCAGCCCGTCACCCTGGCATCATCGGGACCAGAGTTCTTGCCCCGGTGCTGGGTACAAAGCCTGTGGAGGGTCGGTCGTCATCTGCAGCCAGGGGTATTTTCCTCCATTTTCTCCCTTCCCTGTTGTTGGGGCACATACACCAAACATATGTACGTGGAGGCATGCACACATCCAGGGAAGTCCCACAGCACTCTCCCTTCTGTGGCATCCTGCAGACCCGCACTGCCATCAGGCCTCCACCCAGGGGCAGTCATTTGGTGGGAGCACCAACCCTCCCTCCCTGGAAGAGGAGAGCAGTCCTTTGGATGCTCAGTCCTCTCCTGCTCCAACTGACCCCCGGCGACCCGCTTGCACCATGAACACGGGTCACTGGTGTGGCAGGAGTTAAGCCACAGATGCCTCAGCCCTCCATGCCACTGGGCTGGCAGCTGTCAATTTGCTTAATGTGTGTATGTGTTCATGGGCAGTTGGGAGAGGGGTGGAGGACAGGAAATTACAGAGGTTGAGGAGGGGAGGCCAATGGACTAGCTCTGGTCACCTGGGAAGAGCTGGGAGCTTTTTTTTTTTTTATTTTTGTTTGTCCTTGCAAACTGCAAACCTGTTCTGACCTGTTTAGACCATGGCAAACTTTGGTTCGAGGTTCGAAGTTCAAAAAGTTGACCTTTGGGAGGTTCATACTGTACTTGGTTTACTATAAATACCTTTTTGCTATACTTTTTTTTTATGTGATTCATGGGTAGGACTGAGAAGGAATGGAAACTGAAGGAAAAGCAGAGCTCTTAGGTAACTCACTTCCACTTATTCTCAGTTACTCTAAACTCCTACTCATTGTGCAAACAGGTAATTACAATAACCCACTTTTCCACTTACTGCTGTCTCTCCAAGAAATGCTTGCAATTTAAATTAAAACACACTTATCTCCCTTCACATAAACCCCACTCTGTGTGATTAAAAGTACCATAAAAATGATTGCCTGCCACACTTTCAGCAGAGTAGCACTCCGTGAAAGCCTTGCCATGGCTCCAGCGCATTGGCGGGGACTCTGTTTACTATTTGATCTAATCGACCAGATTTCTGACAGTCCAGTCAGGTTTGATTTAACTCACAGGACATGCATTGAAAGAGTATACACCAAACAAAGAGAATTCCATTAGCTGGAGCTTTTAAAAAACTGGATGGCTTCTCAGCTGAGAATTAACCCCATGTGTTCTCAAATGCCAAACAAAAAAACCTGAGTGCACTGCCCAACAGTTTA
Source organism: Neoceratodus forsteri (assembly GCA_016271365.2). Lineage (NCBI taxonomy): Eukaryota > Metazoa > Chordata > Ceratodontiformes > Ceratodontidae > Neoceratodus > Neoceratodus forsteri. Next base: position 114,685,066 of record JADMNL010000027.1, read on the forward strand.
GCACACAGTAAAAGTATTAACAAATTAATTTATGGTGGGTGAAATGTGTGCAGATGTGATTTTCCTAGTTACCCCCATGCTACCTTGTACCAGGTGAACAGTATATCAAACTCACCCCCACCATTAATGGCACTAAGCGGCACGCCATCAGGAGTTGGCCTCAATCACCTACCAAGGCATGCACTGTTCTCACTGATCAGAAAGAGCTTGCTCACATCAAAATGGTCAGTAATTCTTTTGGCCAGTGTAATCCCCTTCTAAAAGGGGATTTACCTTTGGCTCTGTCTGGAGCACTGCTGCCTTAACCTGCATCGCTCCTTCACCCCAGTCCCAGTCCAGACTACAACTGTGGTACCTGGGACTATACTGGACAGCAGACACTGTTTGTTCTGTGGGTTTGTTCAGTGCCCTTCTCACCGTGGTCAGCATTCTGCCACACCTCTTTTCACTCAACTGGCTTCTGGACTGCCTTCAGGGTCAGAGAGCCCACAGCAAGGAGGTTGCTCAGTTTCAACCAGCTCTCAAACCTGCACAAAGTGCAAAACTGCTCCTCCCCTAGGAGCACAAACTTTGGGGACACTTAACAGCTCTTCCCTGCCACCAACTCACCCCCTAGTCCCACCAGATGGCAGCAAAGACTGTGAAGTGTTGATGCTGATGGTCGGAAGCCACACCAAGGGACATAATAATGTTCATGTAAGCCCCCCATGTTCTTGGGCTTTCTATTAGTTGCCCTTTCTCGCCCCCTGGGCTGGCACTTTAGGTAGGTAGGGCCCTGGTGGTCTTCACCCTTTGGGTGTGGCAGTCCATCTGGCAGGGTATAAATTGTGAGTCTTGGGAGGCACAAGAGAGGCCAGCGGGTAGAGACAATTTGAGTGGGGCCAGGGGTTCGAACCCTTGGCCCGGGTGAATTTACGGCCTGCATTCCATGGCCCGGTTATCAGGGCTCGGTCTTGGGTGGTGTACAGAGATGTGGCCATTGGGGTGGGACCCCATATGGAGAAGGGACTGTTGTCTTTGGAGAAGGTGTCAGCCCACCTAGTGCTCCACAGTACAGAGGCGGATCTGGGTCCTGTCCAGTTTAAGGATCAGCAGGGGATGGGGATACAGCGGTGGTGAGAGTGCTGCTACTGTGTGGCCTCTCCAGTGGTGGCAGCACTGGGGGGCCATTACCCACGTGGCACGCTTCCTCAGGTGAGTGGCCTGTCCACTAGAGGGGTAGTTGGGTCCACCTTCCCTGGTTTTTACTGAGGTCCAGGGAGAATGGGTGGTGTTCTGGCACTCTAGGCCCTAGTTCTGCGGCAAGTAGAGGTTTGCTAGTAGTGTGGTTGGCTGTAGTTTAGACCACCTTGTTTCGGAGGTAGTTGGAGGGCCGGGTGATCTAGCAGCTGCCAGGGCATGGTGTCCTGGGGTGTGTGTTTTGGACAGCCCCGGTGGTTTGGGTTGTGGTCTTGGCAAGTCATTGTGCCATGCTAAAAATCTGAGCCTCTCAGCTCTTCATGCTGGTGGAGCCTATTTTTTTCAACCTGTTTAGGCCTAAGTTGGTGCCGCAGCTTTCAGTGCAATTATTTCTCTTTGCTCCTTGTGCCTGCCCGTTTGTACCTCCAGCCCCATGGAGCTGCAATTGTTATTTTACTTGTTTTAAATTAAGTAAAATGGTTTTATTCTTTTAATTTCATGTGCCTCTCATGAACTCGCTGCTGTCTGTGCTAACTTGCCTTGCCCCTGCAGTAAGCTTGCTTTCCCTGCCTGCCTGCCTGCTATGTTTCCTCCTGAGCCTGAAGACCTTCCTGCATGTGTTGCACTTTCTGGAGGTAAAAGACTGCCAGCATCTTTATTCTCCAGGTGAATCACTTCAGACAAGGTAGGCCGAGCATTTTTTTTGTTGCCTGGAATCTGTGTCTGGTTCTTGGCTTGTGTCCCCCTCCGCTTTAATAACAGAACCCCTAGACACCTGGAGGGAGAGTTACAAACATGGGGCTCATCCCTTTTTCACTGCTCTGTCTGGTGGGGTAGCCTAATCTTGGGGCCGACAGTTATGGGGTCTACTTTAATGAAACTGCATCATTCTGAGGGTCGCCATCTTGGGCCAAGTTTTCACACCTTGGTGGTGTTGCCTCAGTCAAGTTGACACCGCATATTAATGAGTTTGTGCCCACATGGCATGGTATAGCTGTGGTGATTGACTGGGAGGTGGTGTAACCCTTTTGGAAGCATTGTTGTGACCAACATTTTGTCCAAGTGCCTGGTGGAGGTTGAAAGTGTGAGAGATTGCTATGGTGGAGGAAATGCCTGTTGAGGAGCCCCAGGCTCTTGTTCCTGCCTCTCTGCTCTCTTGGCTTTGGAAAGCTGTTGGTCCTGGAACTGCGGAGGAGAGCTATGTGCACAGCAACTATCAAGGAGTGGGTACTGTGCACCTGCCTTTATGCCCAGCCTGTGCCAAGGGGGCCTCTTCTGAGTTGTTTGACCTGCCACCCTATGAAACCCTCTGGACCAGCCCTTCTTTGCCCTTGGTGGGTTCTGGCACCTTATTATCAATGGGAAGTCTGGAACTGTGGGATGAGACCAAGGCAGCTATTCCCACTGTGGAGCCCTCTGCTCCCACAACAGATGTGGTGGTTGAATCAGTGGAAGAGTCTTTTGGTAGGGAAGGGCAATGACGTCTGCCCTTTACTTCCCTACCATCATCTGCGGGCCCTCCTCATGGCAGAGGGAGAGGACAAGGAACGTGCCTAAAATCTGCTGACCCCCCAGAGCCCAGGGGTCTGCTCCTACCTCCTCGTCTAGCAGCACTGGTAAGAGTGAGGCCACTGGTAAAGAGGTTTCTAGCAAAGTCAAGTCTGAGAAGGCAGATGGCTCAGTAGAGGGAAGTAAGGCTGAATATTTGGAACCCCCAGTTTTGCCCCCTGGCCAGCCTCCCCATAGCTGCATGTTTGCCGACCAGGACGTTTACCATGCCATCCCTCAGCCATATCAAAGGTCTGTATTGACTTCCTGATACCATCACTTGCCTCCCGGCGATGAGCAAAGTGGTTAGAATGGAAATGGACAGCTTGTTGATCACAGACCCCCTGAATGTTCCCTATCAAAATGGGGTTTGGCTAATGCCAGGAAATACCCACTGGACCAGCATAAGAAAGTTGCCTGAATGGTCGCAGACAGAACACTGGATAAGGCAAAGGATCCATCTAGAGTACCCACAGCCAACTACCCCTATATGTCTGAGAATTTATGGGACATTGTGGAGGAAAAAAGGAATGACTGGGTGTTCAGAGGGATGGTGCAAAAGTTGCAGATGCCTAATGATGAGAGCGGACCCCCCTCGGAGCAGTTAATTCATCATGCCAGATCCCTGTATCATTCTGCGGACTGGGCTGGTCTGACCTTATTTAAGCACTATGCCCTGGTGCAGGATGTGGCGTGTAGTCGGTTAAAGCATTATGTTATTTCTGTGGACATCTTCTGCAATGAAACAATCAAACTGGACTCCGATTTCTATTATCACCCTGGGGGGTGGACCTTCCATTTAAAAGAGGCACAGTGATGAATTTTGTGTGCTGCCAGGACTGTTTCCAGGACTGAGTTCTTGTTGACTGTTAATACTTCTTGTTGATGCTGGCCCGGTGGCTCTGAGGGTTGAGGCACTGGATGTCACACTTCATGCCATGCCGGCGACCCAGGTTCGGTGACAGACTTGGGTAGCCAAGGGTCGGCAGGGGAGGGAGATGATGGAGTGTCTGAAGGACAGCTCTCCTCTCCCCAGGGAAGGATCCAGGGTTGCTTGGTGTCCTAGTGGCCCCCGATGGAGACTGGGGACATTGCAGGTACACCAGCCAATGCAAGGGGTAGAGTGCAGCAGACGCCAGCAGGGCAGCTATCTGCAGGTGTCATTGCACACCGCACTACTAGGGGAGGAAACTAAGAAAATCCCCATCCTTGGGGATAGGCAATGGCACCTCACCCTGCCAGGCCACACTCCAGCACTGGGCTTCTCTCTGCACCAGGCCAATCGCCCAGTTGGCACATTGGATTTCAGATAGAGTGCCCTGGGCGGATAGGGCAGCTGCACCTCGGGGGGTGCAGAGCTGGGGGGATCTGCCGGGCTGGTGCATGGTGAGGAGAAAGCTTCAGGTGGGAGGCAGAGCTTGCGGTGTGCAGTGGATGCCTGAGAGAGTTCCCCATTGGCACGGAGTAGTAACAAAGTATACAAAAATAAATACTCCTTGTTGATGTTGAAGTTGGTTCCCGAAATAAAGAAATTGTACCCAGAAGCTTTGCCTGAAGTCATCCAGCTCTAGCTTGGGACTTTTGAACTGTACTTCTGTGCCAGTAATAGTTGGGAGTGTCAACATTCGTTTCCTGAAAGGACTGTTGGGTCATGAAAAAAAAAGAGAAAAGAGACTGCATGTTTTCAAACATTGCTACCTCCGTTTGATTCCTTGGGTGTAAGGTGGTTGTGTTGCAAGTGGAGAGTGGGCTATATTGGTGTGTGTATGCATGTGCGAGTACCTGGGTGGTGTGTGTGGTGTGTATGTGCCCTTACATTGTTTAAAGTAGATTACAGATGTTGATGGGAAAAATGTTGCTATTTAAACGTTGTCCTGGCAGGTCCATTTCTTAATTCTGCAGTTGGTTGAGGAGTTGGGGGGGGGTGGATGTTCAGGAGTAAATAGGCTCCACCTGCCGGTTATTTTTTTGGGGGGGGAGGGTTGCTAGGTTCCCTCGGGATCCTTCTTGGCATTCCTATAGGTAGGTGGTTGCCAGAAGGAGAGTGTGCATATCCACACTGGCGCCCCTTCTGTAGTGGGCCAGGGGCCCCATTCCCTGGAGGGGAATGTATTTAAAGGAGGTGAGAGTGTAAGCCTCCCCATGTTCTGGGGCTTACTATTAGTTACCCTTTCTCGCCCCCTGGGCTGGCAGTTTAGGTAGGTAGGACCCTGGTGATGTCCGCCCTTTGGGTGTGGCAGTCCATCTGGCAGGGTATAAATTGTGGGTTTTGGGAGGAGCAAGACAGGCTGATGGGTAGAGACAATTTCAGTAGGGCCTGGAGTTTGGACCCCTGGGCAAGGGGAATTTGTGGCCTGTGCTCTGCAGCACAGTTATTGGCACTTGGTCTTGGGTGGTGTGCAGGGATGCAGCCATTGGGGTGGGACCCTGTATGGAGAAGGGACCGTGGCCTTAGGAGAAGGAACTGGCCCGTCTCGTGCTCTACAGTACAGAGGCAGGTCTGGTTCCTGTCCAGTTTAAGGATTAGCAGGCAGTGGGGATGCAGCAGTGGTGAGAGTGCTGCTGTGCGGTCTTTCCAGTGGTGGCAGCACTGGGGGGCAATTACTTGTGTGGCACACTGCCTCGGGTGAGTGGCCTTTCCATTAGAGGGGTAGCAGGGTCCACCTTCCCTGGTTTTTACAGAGGTCAGGGGGGAATAGGTGGTGTCTTGGCATTCTAGGCCCTAGTTCTGCAGCAGGTAGAGGTTTGGAAGTTAGTATGGCTAGCTGTAGTTTAGACCGCCCTGTTTTGGAGGTAGTCGGAGGGCTGGGAGATCTAGTAGCTGCCAGGCCGTGGTGTCCCCAGGGGCGTGTTTTGGAGAGCTCCAGTGGTTTAGGTTGTGGCCTTGGCAAGTCATTGTGCCACACTTAAAATCTGAGCCTCTCAGCTCTTTGTGCTGATGCAGCCCATTTTTTCGGCCTGCCTGGGCCTAAGTTGGTGCCACAGCTCTGGGCTGCGGTTATTACTCTTTACTCCTTGTGCCTGCCTGTTTGTGCCTCCAGACCCATGCAGCTGTAATTGTTATCTTACTTGTTTTAAATTGATTAAAATGGTTTTATTCTTCTAATTCCATGTGCCTCTCATGAACTTGTTGTTGCTGTCTGTGCTAACCTGCCTTGCCCTTGCAGTAAACTTGCTTTCCCTGCCTGCTATGTTTCCTCCTGAGTTTGAAGACCTGCTTGCCTGTGTTGCACTTTTTGGATGTAAAGGACTGCCAGCATCTTTATTCTCCAGGTAAATCTCTTCAGACGAGGTAGGTTGAGCTTTTTTTTTTGTTACCTCGGATCTATGTCTGGTTCTTGGCTTGTGCCCCCCTCTGCTTTAACACCAGGATCCCTATACACTCGGAGGGATGGTTACATTCAAATAGAAGATAAAGTGAAAGAACACAAAAAGCAGCCATGCTTGTAGTTTCTGTGTCCCCAGGACTACGGAAAAGGGGTCAGAGTATGCACAAACTGGCAGGGAATGTTCTGTATTTAATTCTGCAGTGTCAGCCAGCAGCAGACTAGCTCAGCTGTTCAAAACACCAAGATTAGTATGTCCTGCTCTGTGAAACTAACATCAATTTGGGGACTAGTTCAACTCTGCAAACCAGCTAAATTAGTACATGTTGCCTCTGTGAAACTGGCATCAATTTGGAGCTCTAGCTCAGCTCTGCATAACAACTAAAGTGCAAGCTGGCTCAGGACTCGCATGCATGCTTTCCCCAAATGAACTGACAGCCAGTGAGAGTCAGGTGTATAGCATAATAGAAAATGTATGAGATACTAGCCACTGCCCTCCAACCAGGGACAGCCATTGGGACCCAGGCAGAGCACTAGAAAGTCCACCAAAGAAAACAATCAGGATATTTGTTTTCAAATTCTGAGCTTTCAAACCCTTACTTGCCTTTCCATCAACAGCCCTCTCAGCCACACATGGGTCACTAGGGTGAGCACAGCTGCCCCTTCCCCCTCCCCCCTACTGATCGCCTCCAGCCAGCAGTGGCCATATTCTCAGTGACCCCCAGGAATACTCGAGCCAGCCAGGCCTCCCTCCCTCCAGCCCTCCAACCAGGGATGGCTATCAGGACCCAGGTGGAGCACTGGAAAGCTCACCAAAGACAACAATCTGGATCCTTGTTTTTAAATTTCTGAGCCTCTGGCCCCTTCCTGCCCAGTTACATAGAAACATAGAAGTTGACGGCAAATAAGGACCGCAAGGCCCATCCAGTCTGCCAATTTCTTTTTCTACCTTATAAATGTGCCATCGGCCTTTGCTCTGTCAGTGGCCTATCTATTCATACTCATTTGTATTGCTCCCTTATGCCTATCCCATGCCTGTTTGAAGCCCTGCACTGTATTCATAGCCACCACTTCTTGATGTAACCCCCCTGCAAATGGGGGTTCCCAAAAGACTTCCAGGAGCTTGCTTGAATGCTCCAAGCCTGAATGGTGTTTGGCATTTAAGCCATTTATCAGTGAGTGTTTTTAGAGCCTCTGGTACTGTCTTTAAGAGCTGTCTGCTTGCAGACATAATTAGTTGTATGGGGGACTGTGTGCTTCTCTGAGTACCACTCGAGCTGCTGCCAATTCACTTCATTTTGCAGTCACTAGGAGTGCAAAGGGAACCATCTGAAAGATGTAACTGTTTGCCAGAAATTATTTAGGTAATAATGAAATTACAGTTTGTCTAACCTGCTTTCTTTGCAGTCAGAACTGTGTCTGCTAGTTCCCCATTCTAGTTTTGAACTGCTGAACTGGACCAATCAGTGTGGGGTAAGCTAGCTTTAAAATGGTGCCTTGGACGAATCAGAACTTGGACTCATAATCTGAGCCAGCCACAAGAGGATTGTATGGGCAGTGACTCTGGGAGATGTAGTTTAGAGTTCAGCACCTTTTTGGACCAACAGCAGCAGTCTATTGTGAGTGACAGCCAATCCAGTCAAGAACTGGGAGGAACTCAAAGGAAGTGCCCGGTTTTGTCGGTTGGAGTTTCAGTTGAGCTTTGGCAGTGAAGAAGGAAGGAGCCCTGTGCTTTTTCAGTGTGCAGTTTTAGTCAAAAACGTGTGTAAGGCCCAGAGTTCCGGTCTGCAGCTTGTTAGGACTGAATCCGTCCTGTGAAAAGAATCAAAGGATCTCTGAGAGTAGAAACCAGGCTCACCCTGTAGAAGACTGGAAGAATTGCTGAAAATTGCACTCGGTCTGTCAGGAACTGAATCTGCTGTGTGTTCTCCGGGTATTGTGCAGTAATTAGATCAGGATACAGATGCAGCCTGCCTGGTATAGTGCTTTCTTTTATATGGATGTGTGAAGAGGTTTGTGTACCTCAAGTGAGCCCTGCTGACATTGAAGGACCCTATCTTATTTGGAGGTCGTGAGTACTAATTCAGGGTCGACTCCTGTTGAATTGCCACATTAAATCCAAATGGAATTACTGTACTGCTGACTGTTTAATTCTCCTTTTCTCTATGTGAAAGGGCCCCTACCAGCTGCCACAGTTTGGACTAGCCACTAGGGCTTGGGTACCCAGGGACAGTAACTGATAGGGATAGGCCTGTGCACAGAGCCATAGGTAGATTATTAGAGTGATAAGCTAATTAACCTGATTTCCCCTGTCCTTGTTATATCCCCTAAATAAATCAGAGCTGCTTGTTTCAGCAAAATACTGCCTGGAGGTATTTGTCTATGTTAAAGTACTGTACTGTGATTGTTGCACTGTATCTCATTTCACAGGAGGTCCCAGTGCCGAACCAGTCCTGGGGGTAAGTGTATACTGTGAAGGTAATTCTGATATATTGTGTGGGCCACTAGTGGAAGAAAAGGGGTTGCAGTGTCCCAGAGGGCTGTGACCAAGTTAGTTTAACTATTGCAAACCCTGACCTCTGGGTGGAGGCACCCGCCATTGGATCCAGGCCCCTCAACCTTTTAGTGGCAAATCAGGCAGGGGTAGTAGCCCCTGGGATAGCGCCATCTAGGGGTTACATTGAGGTAAGCCATTCCATGCATCCACCACCCTTTCTGTGAAAAAGAATTTCCTCACATTCCCCCTTAATTGGCCCCCCTCTAATCTCATGCTCACGCAGTTCATTGACAAACCTCTCAGCTGCACAGGGGTCAAGGTGGTGAGCACAGCTGCTTCTGTCACACTTCCCCTTGCTGATCACCACTAACCAGCAGCACCCATCTTCTCAGCAGGCCCCAGGAACACTCAGGTCAGTTCCGCCTCCCTTCCTGTAGCCCTCCAACCAGAGACATCCATCGGGACCTAGGCAGAGCATTGGACAGCCCACCAAAGACAACAATCAGGATCTTTGTTTTGAATTTCTGAGCCTCCAGCCCCTTACCTACCATTCCATTGATGGACCTTTTGGCTGCACAGGGGTCAAGAGGGTGAGCACAGCTGCCTCTCTCAACCCCCCACCAATCGCCTCCAGGCAGCAGCGGCCATCTTCTCAGCAGCCCCCAGAAACACTTGAGCCAGCTGCACCTCTCTCCTTCCCTCCAGCCCTCCAACCAGGGACAGCCATTGGGACCCAGGCAGAGTATTAGCAAGCTTGCAAATGATTCCTCCTTCTCTGTATAAAGACAGCTGTCCCTGGCAGTCCTATGCTGCAGTCCTCGAGCAAAGGGCCACACATCTGCCACAGGAGTCAGCCAAAGGAGGCCGCTGGCTGCCTTGCATACTGCCCAGCTGTGCACAAATCTACCGAGCATTGTACATACTTCGTCTATGGTTCTTGGGTACATTTTGGACATTTCTACATCTGGGGGACACTGTTAACTCTCATGCTTACTGGGATCCTGTAGTTATAATTCTATTCTTAGGTCTATACTGACTTGTCCTATGCTTAGTGTTTGCTCAGCGCTTGTAGTGTATACAAATATGAATCAGATTTAATTGGCTGCTTTTATCTGACCTGTAGTCACTTGCCTAGCTGCTGCTAGCTCAGTTACCTTGACACCTGATTTGTGATCTGTTGTGCTGTTTTTGGTCCGACCTGTAGTTACCTGAACCCACTTGAGTGTGCCTCAGTCTTAAGCCTGTAAGTCTCAGTTACCTCGTTAAGGGGCTGCACTCTACTGTCACTGCTGCTGTATAGTTTTGCTGGGTTGTGCTCTGTACTGAAATATAACCTCCCCCCATCTTGGGCCTCTGCTTTGACAATGTAAATCATCATAGGGATTTCTCTTACCTTGGCAGTGCTACAGGCAACATTTGTTTGCCCCCTGCATCCACTGTTTTTATTGGCCCTGCTTCTGATACCCCATTTGGAGACATCTCCTTCTCAAACCTTACTGTTGGTAGTAATGGGCCCTTAGAGCCAGGCCTGCTACTTTGTAACTGGGTCCTTTTAAAACTTAGTGTATTTGTCAAGCACAGGCTCGGTCACCCTAGGCCCTTGACTAAATCAATATTCTTAACATGTCTGTGTTAGTTAACTCAGCTTCGTACTGCCCTGGCAGGTGATACCGAATTGAATTCTGGTCCTCCTACCTCCCAGTACATGGACACTCCCACTTGGCCAGATGTAAAAGGCCTGAAAACTGCCCACCAAAATATCAGGAGTCTCTTAGTAAATTCTGATGAGGTTACTACATGGGTTACTCACTATAATCATGACATTGTTTGTCTTACTGAAACATTGCTCAAACTCCTGATACCTGACTCTGCCTGTTGCCTTTCAGGCTTTAATTTTATTGGGCTTGACCTTCCTGGTAAGTAATGTGGGACTGGCCTGCTTCTTCATTACAAGAGCTATCTAAATGTCTCCTCCTACAACATGTATATCTGCCCTCCCCAGCTTGTGAGTTACTGCACTCACTGCTTCTTATGGGTAATTCCAAGAAAATTCACCTGGTTGGCCCTTATAATCCTCCTGCTGGTGGCTTTAGTGGGTTATCTCATCTTCTTGACAAAATTAGTCAAGATATCAGCTCAAATGAGGTGTTGGTTTTGGGTGACCTTAACCTGGACTGGTTGGGGAAAAGTACTAAGCAGTGCAAACCTCTGCTCACTGGTTTCGGCCTTAAGCAGCTCATTTTTGCTCCTACCAGACTCTCAACTTCTGTTGGGAAGCACACTCTCCTCAACTGGGTCATGATAAACAGGGCCGAAAGGATTCTAATGTCTGGTACCTTTCCTGACTAAATTTCTAACCATCTCCCCACCTACTGTGTCTGGGGAGTCTCTACACCTAAACTCCCTCCCCCAGGTCATTCTACTCAGAGACATTTCCAGCTTGATTCTAGCTCTCTCCTTGACGACCTTGGGCGTACTGACTGGTCTCCTGTTTTGCTTACTGCCGATGCCTCAAACGCTTTGTCTAATTTTATAACCATTTTCTCTGCACTGCAGGATAAATATGCACCTTTCATTAAAAGGCGAGTCAAGGGTACTGTTACTATATGGCTTCATAGTGACCTGCTAACCTTCACGAAATCCAGAGACAAGTGTTGGGCCAGATTTAAGGCCACTCAAGTTCTGCCTGACCTAACTGAGTACAAGCTTAGAAATGTGTGTAAGAGAGCCATTCACTTAGTCAAGAGCGAATGTTGTAGATCATCTCTATTGGCATCTGCTAAAGACCCAAGGAGTTTTTTGGCACAACATTAAAAATGTTATTGGTGGCTCTCTAAATTAATTGTAACAACCCTTGCACTATAGCTAATGCTTTTGATGAAGAGGTTTTCGGATCTCTCAGCCCTCACCGCCCTGTTCCCAGGTCCTGCATCCCAGGATAAGACCGTGGCCTCCCCTGTTTCATAGATACCCCACACCACCTTCTACCTCAACACTGTTACTGCTGGTGAAGTTGACAGGTTGTTGATCTGTCTCTCACCCATGCTAGCCCTGGTCCTGATAACTTCGAGCCAAAGCTCTTCTGCCTTGGTGCCCTATTTCTGGCCCTACCTATTTCGCATACATTTAGCACATCTCTGCTTACTGGTATTGTGCTTGATGTTTGGAAATTTGCTCAGGTGGTCCCTGTCTTTAAGCATGGGGACCCAACATGCATACAAAATTATTGCCCCATAGCTATCCTGTCTGCCCTTAGCAGGCTTCTGTAGAAAAGTAGTGCTTCCCAGCTTACTGAATACCTTTCCACATATGGCCTGTTATCCCTGGTGCAGCATGGTTTCAGGAGGGGGCACAGCTCCTCCACTGTCCTTACTCAGGTCACATCTGAGATTAGGGTGGCCATGGATCAGAGAAAGTTAACTGGAGCAATCTTTGTTGATCTCTCCAATATTTGATTTGGTGGATCACAAACTTCTCTGTACCAAGTTACATTCCTTTGGGTTTTCTGACCACTTGCTTGCCTGGTTTGCCAACTACTTACATGATAGACAGCAGCTGGTCAGATTTAATAGAACATTCTCAGAGCTGTCTTTTGTTTCAGCTGGTGTCCCCAAAGGTTCAATCCTAGGTCACATTCTTTTTTTGCTGCTTATTAATGATTTCCCTTCTATACCTGTCCATTGTAGCTCCACCCTGTATGCAGATGAGCTGATGTTCTTGTCTAGCTCCCAGGATATTAAGATTAAAGTCATTAATTCCCAACTGAATGAGGACTTCCACCTAATCCAGTCCTGGCTATTGGCTAATAAGCTGGTCCTCAACCTAAAGAAAACTCAAATTATGCTTTATGGCTCTCGGGCAAAAATTAGGTCATGCCCAGAGTCCCTGGCTGTGTTCAGTATCGAAGGTTTGCCCCTCATTGCTACCTATTATTTCAAGTACCTTGGAGTCACCCTTGACCCACAACTGGATCTCTCCTTGCTCATCACCAATGTGTGTAGAGTTGGTAATATTCACATAGTTTACGGAGCTAAGCACTTTCTCACCCCTGCTCCACGCATGGTCCCTGCCAAGGGAATGCTCCTACCCTCCCTTAATTATGAACTCCTTATCTACGCCAGCGCTGCTAAGTCCCTCTTGTCTAAATGGGATGTGGTGTAGGATAATATATGCTGTTTTACCCTTTCAGCAACCTACCTCACACCACTGTGAGCTCTACAGCAGACTTCATTGGTTATCCCCCCAAATAGTCATGATTTTTGTCCTGGGGTGTTTTGTAAATAAGGTACTCGGTACCGCCATCAATTCCATCCTTGCTGAGAAGCTAGAGGTTACTAACCTTGGTTACCCTCTATGATGCAGTGACTTTTCCCTGCTCTCGGTTCCTAAAACCCATACTGCTATGGGAAATAAAGCCTTAACCACATGTGCTCCTAGGCTCTGGAAATCCCTCCCACTATCTGTGCGGGGTGTCTCCCCTCACCACCTCTTTAACATATCTTTGTGGAACTATTTGAAAGACTACTCTGCCTGCATGTACCAAGGGTGACTGGCCCTTCTTTTCATCCAATGACTTGTGGGCCGAACTATTTCCTCCTGGGTTTTCCCAGCCGGGCATGCTGTGCTCCTTCCTTGTGCTATGTGCATTTTGCTCTTTACCTCTGGTCTTGTGCTAATACTATACCAAATTGTTATATTTCTTTTTCTAACTGTACTGATTCATATTATGTACATTGATCTTGCTTCATTTGTATTATTATTTTGTTCCTGTTGTACTTAAATTATGTACCTTCTGTTTATTCCTATTATTTGTTCCTGTGTTTATCTTATGTACTGTAATTCATCTGTTTGTATTACTCTGTTGTAACCTTCTGGGTCATACCTGGAAATAGATAGTGTGCTTACCTGTCAATAAAAACTAATAATAATAATAATAATAATAGCTGAACCCCGGATTTCTGCATGAGGGAGAGAAGTGCAGTAATGGCAGATGTGTCAGGGAGACAGGGAGAAAGAGCTGTGAGTAAAGCCAGCAGTCAGCCACAAGGTTGGAAGAAAGCTGTTTAAAGGATCTTTGCAAAAAGATTCTGTTTCCCCCAGGAACAACACCAAAGCTCCTGCCTGAGCTTTGTGAGCTATCACGGCTTGTCCTGACAGAGGGTCTAAGCCACCCGAGGTCCAGAGTGCCTACTCCCTGGGGGGGGGGGGGTTGAAAGCAAGTCCCTAGTGAAGTGAAGAGGACACCAGAAACCAGCACGGCCCACGCACCTCGCCACCCAGAAGTGAATTGGGTCTGCCACACCTGTACCATCGCCTATATCTGCAACCTTGAGGGAGACATCCTGACAGAGCCAGCCTGCAGAGCCTGCTAAGGTCATGAGTATTGCCTGGGTCAGTACACCTCCAATTCTTCTGCTAGTCAGGAACAGATAAGAATAACTCCTGAGCATTTCTGCACAATTACATAGTTATTATTCAAAGCCCATTTAAAGCAGCAGTGCAACGAAAAAAGTTATTCCAAAAAGCTAATTTTCTACTATGGTTATGAAAAATATTGGCCGAAGTGTTGATTTGGGTTTTCTGGATGCTTTCTATAATGTGTATTTTACATTTGCATTTTTGTCTGGGCTCTTACCCTCCTTAGATCTTCAATATTATTTCTACACAAAAATTAGGTGGCCATCTTTTTTTTCTTGAGAAAAATTATCTTCAAACTTTCATAAAATTCTTATATGATAACAGAAACTGAAATTTTCACCACCAAAATAAACTGGAAGACATCTGGCATCGATTAGGAAGAAAAAAAGGTGGGGTCAAATTTTAGCCCATTTTCGTTGCACTGCTGCTTTAAAGAACTCCAACAGCCAGGAGCAACTAGCATTTGTGGTGAATAATTTGCTTGGGATCCCCAACTACCAGCCTTCAATTGATACCACACTGTGGTCCAATATCAGGCCTACAACTGCCCGCTGTGTGTACACATTTACTGGACTGCATTGGGAGTTCCGATGGGACTTTGGGGTACTAGTGCACTAGTAGGGGAAACTGTAAAGGGGATTGGTTTCAGAACTGTTTCATTGCATTTAATACATTCTGTTCCTCTATCCAGATCCTGTTCCTGTCCCCCTAATAAATATCCCTTGTGCTTAAACTGCAGTTTGCTGTGCTTTGCATATTGTTGTTTTTGCATGCGTAGAGTATAAGTTGGAGGTTGTGTATAACCATAAAGGTTCCCCGCCATGAGAGTGGTGGTTGCATTCATTTTCTGTGTGGCAGCACCCAAGCAGCCATCTGTAAAAAGGATCGTCCTAGGTGGAGGTACCACATCACTTTTTTATTACCTCCAATACCAACCGAGCCCATGCATAGATCACACGAAGGCCATATATGCGCCAACCTTCTACTGGCATTTAATAAGTTACGGCTCAGCCTTTTCCACCCTAACCTGCTACTAAATGCCTGCAAAAGAAATGTCATGTTCTTCACCTCACATAACGGTTACGTCTCAATGTGCATCAGCCCCTGCTATCACTACTTTATTAGAAGATGCCTTTGAAATAGCACAAAACTACAAATACCTTAGAGTACGGATTGACAACAAACTATCCTTTACTATCCATATAGAAGAAGAAGAAGTATCAGCATTTATAAAGCACGTTTTACACACAGTGTATCCCAAAGCACTTTACAAGTAATGCCAGACTGGTAATGAAGTGGCTGAATGTGTAGTGGCAGCCACATTGCAAATCAACACCCACACAGCCTGGACAATTGTATGAACCGGTTTTATGGGAAGGGGAATGTTGGCCAGGACACCAGGAATGTCCCCTACTCTTTACGAAGAATGCCCTGGGTTCTTTTACTTCCACCTGGACACCCACCAGGACAGCACAAGGATGGGTAGAAGGGATCTCGGTTTAACATCACATCTGAAGGATGGCACACCCCAGCAGTACAGCATCCCCAATACTGCATTCGAGTGACAGTGTTTTAGGTACAAATCCAATCCCGGTGTGGGACGAGAACCCATGACCTTCTGGTCCAGAGGCGGATGTGTTACCAACTAAGCCATGCTAATACTTTAGAGGCAGTGTGTAAACAAACTCTAACCAGAGCCAATACAGGTGCAAAATACCAGTATTGTGAGAAGTGAGAAATGTGTAAACTAGCAATTTTTGCACTAACCACTGAGCCACCTAACTGCACTTTCTAACTGTTGTGATACACACACATTGACTAATACATATACACATATATAGTCCAGTGTAACATAGCAGTGCACTGTCTACACACATTTTTACAGATTAAAAAAAGACATCAAGGAACGATTTTCTTTTTTCCAGGCTCCAAGGAACATCAGAGGGTGGGGGGCTGCCACGAGACACCTCATTTAAATCAGCAATGACATGCATAAGGCTGAAACTGATCTAGATAGTGGCAGAATGTAGACTAACAATTTTTGCCTTAACCACTGAGCCACCTAACTGCACTTTCTAATTGTTGTGATAAACATACACACACTAATACATATACCCATATATTCCAGTATAACATAGAAGTGCACTGACTACACACATGTTTACAGATTAAAAAAAGACATTGAGGGACCATTTTCTTCTTTTCAGGCTCCAATGGACATCGGAGGGTTGCCACTAGACGCCTCATTTAAATCAGCAATGACATGCATAAGGCTGAAACTGATCTAGACAGTGGGAGAATGTAGACTAACAATTTTTGCACTAACCACTGAGCCACCTAACTGCACTTTCTAATTGTAGTGGTACACACACACTGGCTAATACATATACACATATGCATATATATTTCAGTATAGCATAGCAGTGCACTGTCTACACACACAGAGTATTGCCACACACACACACACACACACACACACACACTAACACAAATACACTGCCTCATATGTCATTTATTTACTTATACATCAAACCCTAAATTTTACTTTATTTATGATAAGCACTGTATTTTGCACAAACTCATTATACTAATCTATGGCATGACTGGGTAATTAAGTAGAGGACCAAGGAGGTGCAGCGGATATGGCCTATCTGGACTTTACTGGGGACATTGCAGAGGGACTGGAGGGGAAGGTATGGCTCTCTGCAGATGATACAAAGGTATGCAATAGGGTGGACATGCTAAGGGGGTTGAAAAATGAGGGAAGACCTTAAAAAATTAGAGAAATGGTCTGAAGAATGGCAGCTGGGTTCAATGCAAAGAAGTGCAGGATCAGTAAAAGTGTGATAATAAAATAAGTGTTGTGTAGACCGTGTCTTGATGTTAATGTAAAATAAATACATAATGGGAGACAGAAAAACGTATAGATCAGATATTAAGTTTTCAGTGCAACACAAAGTTATAGACAGAACATGTTTAAGTAGTGCAAACCTGAATATTCACAAATAATATTGACAAATGAACACATAATTACAGACAGAAATATGTGTACACAGTGCCAGCATTGAAAATGCAATTGAAGTGTGTCATTCAGCTTCTCTAGTCTTACAGACTTCAACACTGGGATGTCTTATGACGTTGTATATCTGCATAGCATTCCTTTTGTGGCTTTTGACCTTCTGACTGCCACATCTTATCTCTAGTGCTGCACGTCCCAGCTATTTCTCTAAAACATTGGTATTCATGTCTAGAATTAAACTGTATTTTTTTTTGAGAAGGACTGCTATGAAATCACCTATTTTGTGCATCTCAGTGCAACACAGACAAGAGGAAAAATTTAGAAAGAGAAGGATCTATCAATCTCAATTACAGTTGACAGGTTGATTAAGTTGACATGTTTATGAGCTAAACAATGCTTTCAAGGCTGCTCAGCTCAATTCAATTAGTGCAGTGATTCTACAAAACCCTCCAATATTACCCAGTCCAGCATTACTCACTCTGCAGCTTGCGAGCCACATGCAGCTCTTTAAAACTTATGTGGCGGCTCTTATAATTCTACAACATTTGCACTACAATTCGACTCTTGTAACACAAGCCAGCACGCTACAATGCAGCTCTTGTAACACAAGCCAGCACACTACAATGTGGCTCTTGTAGCCCAAGCCAGCACACTACAATGCGGCTCTTCTAACACAAGGCAGCATGCTACAATGCGGCTCTTGTAACACAAGCCAGCATGCTACAATGCGGCTCTTGTAACACAAGGCAGCACGCTACAATGACTTCTTACAAAATGACCTATGAATTGTTGAAAAAAATGAAACCATACTTAGATGGTGAGATGACTAAAATTGCATTTTAATAGTTGCTCTAACATTATTCCCTGATAAGGCAAAGCTGCAAAAAGAACTAAGTAAAATACAATTGTCAGATTCTACTGCAGCGAGGCGTGTGTCAGATATTGCAGAGAATATTGAAAGCATACGTAAAGAGAAATTGTTTGCCTCAGAGTTTGTAAGCATAGCAATTGATGAAAGTCTTGATATTAATGACATACCACAATTGTTCATTTTTGTGAGATCAACTACTACTGATGTTGTGCTTTAGGACCTGTTAGATATGATACCACTGCAGTCAGGCACCACAGGTGCAGACATAAAAAATGAAGTCTTAAACGCACTAAAACAGTTTGTTGTCCCAAGATACAAAACTGCAGCCATAACTACAGATGGGGCACCTGCAATGGTTGGTAGGAGAAGTGGAGCTGTAAATTACTGAAAGAGGAGCTGATGTGAATTTCTGAAAGGACTATGGCTGATATCATGTCTTATCACTGCATTATACACCAACAGGCATTGTTTTGCAAATTCAGTGTACTTTTTGATGTTATGAGGGATGTAACTGAATTGGTTAATTTTATCAGGGGAAGAGCCAGGAACCACCAGCCATTTAAAATTATGTGTGATGGCTTTGAAACTCATTATGGGGACTTAGTGCTCCATATTGAAGTCCAGTGGCTGTCTCGTGGTCGCATGCTAGCCCATGTAATGGATTTGTTTCGACCACTAAAGCAGTGTATTATTGGATGCGGTGAAACGTCACGATTCATGCTCCTTGATGATACTGAGTGGTTGTTGTCGCTTGTCTTTCTTTGTAACATTATTCAGCACTTAAATGACTTAAATCTGAAGTTGCAGGGAAACAATAAAACTGTGTATGACTTGTATTCAGCTGTCGCATCATTTTCATGCAAGCCACAGGTATTGCAAAGCAATGTTACTAACAAAAAATACAACTTGTTTAATCATGTCCAAAGAATAACTGAAACACATCCTGATACTGTTCCAAATCACCAGGGAATGTCTCATTCCACTGATCTCATCATGGAATTTGTGGAACTAAGGAGCTCTGAAGAGCTCTCCAGACAATTTCAAAAGAACAATGATGTTCAAATTGTTTGGAAATTAGTAAGCCATCTTCCTCATATTTCAAAACTTGCGAGGTGGCTAATCTCAATGTTCCCATCCACATACAGATGTGAAGCAGCCTTCTCTGCTATGTCTCACATTAAAAACACACAAAGAGAACTAGGCTCAGTATCCAGCACACAAAAGAATGCCTTTGAACTGCAGTATCCAGCTTACAGCCAGACCTCACAGCACTTGTTTCAAAGAAGGAGTGCCATGTATCTAACTGACTGCTATTTATTTATATTAAATATGTGTAAATGTTATATTTATGCTTTTATTTATGAATTTATGTTTATTTAATTGCACTAAACTGTTTTGAAATTAATCTGTTTTGTATGCACGCTTTATTTCGGTACTGCCAAATGCTGTGTATGTTGGCTGTGGCTCCTGAGCCAAGTGAAGTAGCATGTGTGGCTCCAAAGCCTAGTATGAGTGAGTATCACTGATCTAGTCCGTTGGGTATCTAGAGAGCTCCTTTTCTCTACTATCATAGTAAGACGTCTGCAAGGCTACACCCACTGCAGATGTAACAACTGTGGATCAGACTTGGTTTTTACTATAGAAATAAGAGCTGCTTCGCTTCCCACTTGACATCCGCAAATGTCTGGTCTAGGTCACCTACTTTCTGATTGTGCACTGCGCGGATGCAACTTACAATCACCATTCCACCACATGCCTCACCAAGTTAGATGTGCTCTACTGCAGAGCACAGAGGTTTATTATGGAGTCGGGGTGACTCACCACTGTGTTTTGTATGCCACAGTCAGCTGACCATCATTGACTACCAGGAGACTACTGAAGTTGTGCACCTGGGCATACAGAATAAGGTACTTTTAAAAGATCTCCAAGGATACATCCCGAACTCTTTCATCTATCACGCAGCAGCTACTCCCTTACAAAAAAATGACATACTCCTAGACATTCAAAAATATGCTACACCAGTAGGAAACTCTGCAATCAGTTGCTTTATCCTGTCAGTATGGAACTCGATGCAAGCCTCTTTAAAACTCAAACTGGCCAGCCCCAGCACCTTTCAGGTGCTTATTGAAAAAATTATGTGCTGATATCGGCTCTTGTGGTTAGACCATATTTCACTTATTCCTGCTTGCACACAATTGGCTACTGATTGTATAATGTGGTCCCCAATGTGATTTCTGATAGTTGTTTGAGTTCAATGAACTTACTTCAAATTTTGTATAGTATGTATAGTATATAGTATAGTCCTGTATATCCTACAGTCTATATTATTGCTTCATACTTATATCTGATATTGATACAAATTCAATAAATTTATTTATTTCTGTAAATAATGCTCTATGTCTTGTACACCTCTGTATCCTGTACCATTGCTTCTAAACTATGTATGCTGTCCTATCCAGGAACTCCTTGTAAATGAGCTTTCTCAGTGGAGCCTTTTCCTGGTGAAATAAATAAATACAAATATTGGGCCCTATGCAATATGCACCACATACACCAGGCACATAGGCATAGTTACGTGGGATTGCTATGCAGCGGGGTCCTATGAACCCCCCCAACGGCATTCATGATCAGCACAGAGGACAATTATGCACCCGATCACTCGACCCACAGAGAGCAGTGCTGGGGGTGGGCAGAGGGCCAGCACTATACACCATTCACTAAGGAGTGCAGTGCTGCCCGCATGAGTGCGGAGGAGGGGCAGGTTATGGCAGCCAGAACCCTGCTGTAACCCACGGCATGCACCCACGAACTGCACCCACAAGCTGTGGTGGGACCGGGATATGGCCCTCAGTGCTGCCCTGGCCCATTAGTCAGATGGGGGGCTGGGGCAGTTGATCGGGTGAGTGCCCGTGCCAGGATCCAGTGTGTACTATAGTGCAAGGAAGTCCCCCAAATACATGTCTGCCCTGAACCCATTAGTGGCGCCCAGACCCCGGAAACCCAGGTGGGCCCCGACTGCATCAGTGCCACACATTCTCCCCACATATCCGTCCTTCCCCAGTACGGTACAGGTCAGTCATGCCCCCACCACCAGCCCACACATGTAGTCCAGAGCCTGGCAGTGTGCAGGATATCTGCCATCCTCACAGGTGCATATGTCCACAAACCCCCGATCCTGGACCCACCAGACAATCATAGGTGTCCAGCAGACCCCCTCACTCCCCGTGGCACTGATCCCCCACCTGCCCCCATACCTCGTACCATCCCGTTGGTGTCACTGCTTGGGACAACCACTGGCTCTGCCCTCCTAACACCTCCACAGCCGCCAGCCATCTGACATTCACTGTAGCGTGCAGGCAACACATGCTCTGCCATGTAAGGGATCCACTGAGGGACCTCGGACAGGCATCCGATTGGACGCCCGCCCAAGTCCGCAGCTCCACCATTGTCCACCCCGCATGAACCTATGTGCTAGGGCCGGGGCCAAAATCAGGTGGCTGGTGCTCACGAATGCCACCAGGTGCACACCTGTCCACAGGTGCCGAGCTCTGCAGGCGGGGTACACGCCTTTGATGCGTACCTTATGCCCTTTGTGCATAGGTGCCCTCAACTGTGTCCAGGTATTATTGGATAGGCATAGTCTCATACCTTGTGGGTAAGGGTGGGGTTACACCAGCTGAAAGAATAAATCAAGCATCTGCACAGTGCCTGGGCTCCATATGGTGCAAGGTCTCCAAACAGTGTTAGGCCTCTGCAAAATAAGTGTCAGGCCATCTCATAGTGTCAGGTCTCCTATGGTTTCAGGCCATTGCATGGTGTTAGGCCTCTACACAGTGTTAGGATTCTGCACGGTGCCAGGGCTCTGCACAGTGACAGGTCTCTGTACAGTGTAAGGTTTCTGCAGAGTGACAGGCCTCTGCACAATGTCAGGCCTCTGCACACTGTCAGGCCTCTGGTGTGAGGCCTCTGCATGGTGCCAGGGCTCTGCACAGTGACATGCCTCTGTACAGTGTAAGGTCTCTGCAGAGTGACAGGCCTCTGCACAATGTCAGGCCTCTGCACACTGTCAGGCCTCTGGTGTGAGGCCTCTGCACGGTGCCAGGGCTCTGCACAGTGACAGGTCTCTGTACAGTGTAAGGTCTCTGCAGAGTGGCAGGCCTCTGCACAATGTCAGGCCTCTGTGCACTGTCAGGCCTCTGGTGTGAGGCCTCTGCACAGTGCCAGGGCTCTGCACAGTGACAGGTCTCTGTACAGTGTAAGGTCTCTGCAGAGTGACAGGCCTCTGCACAATGTCAGGCCTCTGCGCACTGTCAGGCCTCTGGTGTGAGGCCTCTGCACAGTGACAGGCCTCTGCACAGTGACAGGTCTACACATGGTGTCAGATCTGAACACACAGGACAGGCCTGTACGCAGTAAAAGGCCACAGCATAATGCCAAGCCTTAGCACAGTATTCAAATGCACAAAAAGTAAGCACCACCATCTAGTTGTGACCTCTGGCTCTGTGCTTTGACTGTGAGATCTGGAAACTATCCTGCCACTGAATCAAACAGGTTAGCAGCTTTTCACTTTAACAAATCAGCTCCACCATGCAGATTAAATGACTGGCTAGGGTTACTAAAGGTGAGGCACTGTGGTGCACATACTTCAAGCACAATTGTAATGACAGCTCAGGTCCTTTTGAAAGTGCATGTTGTTTTGGATGGATGATGACATATTCCCCAAGCTTGCTCTCCATAGCAAGGTAAACTTGGCTATGGTTTTGTGAGATGTGACCAGGAAGGCTTCATTTTTTATGCCTGCAGAAATGTTTGCACAGTATTCCATTCTGTACAGTCCATATGGCAACAGATTCCTTTGCACTCTCTTGTCCAGACTAAAAGAGAGAGAGACAGAAGAGGGTTGAAACAAGTACTCTCGGAGGAACTGTGCTACAAAGATACAAGATACAAGTCGATGTTAAGAAACAGACTGTGAATATTTTTAGATCTTAGGAATCTAACTACTCCAGTAACAAGGAACTAGGATTAAGAAGGTGCACACAGGACTGTGAGAACTACAAGCTATGCATGCCTCAACTGCACCTTATACACATGTCACACATACTGAGCAATGCAACTGCACCTTATACACACCTCACAAATACCATGCACCTCAACTGCACCTTATACACACCTCACAATGCACCACATACAGATACCTCACAGGTACTGTACCTTATACACATACCTCAGAAATACTGTGCACCTCAATTGCATCTTATCCACAGCTCACAAATACTGTGTACCTCAACTGCACCTTATACATACCTCACAAATACTGCGCACCTCAACTGTACCTTATACACACCTCACAACTACTGTGCACCTCAACTGCACCTTATACATACCTCACAAATACTGCACACCTCAAGTGCACCTTATACATACCTCACAAATACTGCACACCTCAACTGCACCTTTTACATAACTCACAAATACTGCACACCTCAACTGCACCTTATACACACCTCACAAATACTGCGCACCTCAACTGCACCTTATACACACCTCACAAATACTGCACACCTCAACTGCACCTTATACATAACTCACAAATACCGTGCACCTCAACTGCACCTTAAACATACCTCACAAATACTGTGCACCTCAAGTGCGCCTTATACACACCTCACAAATACTGTGTACCTCAACTGCACCTTATACACACCTCACAAATACTGCACACCTCAACTGCACCTTCTACATACCTCACAAATACTGTGCACCTCAACTGCACCTTATACACACCTCACAAATACTGTGCACCTCAACAGCACCTTATACATACCTCACAAATACTACGCACCTCAAGTGCACTTTATACATACCTCACAAATACTGCGCACCTCAACTGCACCTTATACAAACCTCACAAATGCTGTGCAGCTCAACTGCACCACATACAGATACCTCACAGGTACTGCACCTTATACACATACCTCACAACTACTGCACACCTCAACTGCACCTTATACATACCTCACAAATACTGCACACCTCAACTGCACCTTATACACACCTCACAAATACCGTGCACCTCAACTGCACCTTATACATACCTCACAAATACCGTGCACCTCAACTGCACCTTATACATACCTCACAAATACTGTACACCTCAACTGCACTTCTACACACCACACAAATACTGTGCACCTCCACTGCACCTAATACACACTTCAGAAATAGTACACCTGAACTGTACCTTTTGTACACCTTACAAATACAGTATAACCCCATTTATCCGAACCCCAGATAACCAAACTCTCAGTTATCCGGTCAGACATGTCCCCTGTTGTTGTTTAACGCGCATTAATCCACTACAGGTAATCCTTTAATTAGTGTTTGACAGCTGTTGTTACCTTACTGATTGTTACTGATTTTTACAGTGCCTTTTCTCTCAGCCCTTGTTGTAACTGGATCTCACTGATCAATTAAATACAGAACTGTTCCAGCACTGGAACTGTTGTTGAGCTATGGCTAGCCGAAAGTGCTCAGTGCTCGATATGGACAAAAACTTTGTGTGCTGGAGTTGCTCGAGGCAGGAGAGAAGGTGGTGGATATTGCCCACAGGTTTGCCATAGGGAACTCGACCGTGTGATATCTGCAGAGCCAAGGACAAAATTAGAGACTTTGCAGCTACCTTGGATAGCGAGGAACGGGCAGCAAAAAGAAAAACAATGCATGCCTGTAGGGATGAACGCTTGGACCACGCAGTGTATCTCTGATTCATTCAGAACTGAGCAAAAGGAATCCCTATCTCTGGCACCATACTTAAAGAGAAAGCAAGGCAGTTCAATCAGCAGATGGGGGTTAAATCAAGCTTGTGGCAAGCGACGGATGGTTGGATCGGTTTAAACACTGCCATGGTATCAGCCAGCTTTCTATTGCTGGTGAAAGTCTGTCCCCAGCTTGCGATTCCATAGAGCCTTTTTTGCAAAAAAATGAAAGAGATTATGTTTCGGGAGGGTCTCACTGATCAGCAGATCTATAATGCCGGTGAGACTGGGTCGTTCGGGAAATTGCTACCAGAGAAAACCTTAGCCTTTGAAGTTGAAAGACATGCCCCTGGGTACAAAAAAAACAAATAAGGAAAGGCTCACTGTGCTTGCATGTTCTAATGCTACTGGTAGCCACAAGCTACCTCTGTTTGTTATTGGCAAGTCCGTGAAGCCAAGATGCTTCAAGCATGTCAATTTAAACAACTTGCCAGTTGTTTACAGAGCACAGCGTAAAACCTGGATGAGCTGCAACGTTTTCCAGGAGTGTTTTTTTTCTAGTTTTGTTCCCTCTGTTAGAGCCCATCAAAGGGCATCTGGTGTCCCAGCTCGAGCTGTGCTGCTCCTGGATGATGCTGGAGCACATCCGAGCTCTGATTCACTGATAACCCCAGATGGCTTGATTCGTTGTGAGTTCCTACCTGTGAACACAACAGTAAAGATGCAACCCATGGATCAAGGCATCCTAGCTACGCTTAAAAGGATTTATAGAAGTAAGTTGCTCATACAGGTCTGGATTGAGGAGAATGAGCACAATGACCTGTGTACCATCACCAAATCCCTAACAATAAAGGATGCGATCCACCTTCTAGCAGAGAGCTGGACTGAGATCATGCCACAATTGAAAAATGCTGGCAGAAACCACAATCCCAAACACTGACTTTACAGTCACACAACCAGAGAACGAGCAGGTTGCTCAAGTTGAGGAGGATCTAATACGTCTCGCTGTCCAAGTTCAAATCGACCTGGTTGCCTGGCAGCAAGAAACTGAGAATCTGGGTCACGAGGACCTAACTGATGAGGAAATCATTTCCTCTGTGTGTGAAGGGCCTGCTGAGCAGGAAACGGATGATAGCAGTGGGAGCGAAGATGAATGTGACCCGCAGTCCACTGTTCCAACTGATGCTGAGGCAGTGGAATCATTTGAACGCTGCTTAAAATGGATGGAGAACCAGCCGGAGACTGACCAGCTTCATCCGCTGCTTGTTCGGCAACTGAGGGAAAGGCCATCAAGGCGTGGAATGGGAAAAAAAGGCAGCGGGCATAATGGATTATTTTGGGCCAAAGGAAACACTAGCAGTCGTACCTGTACCTGTACCAGCACCTCCAAGTGCGACTGAAAAAATAAGTGAAGCTAAGTGACATTACTTTACTGCTGTACTTTAATGTTTTTATTTTGCTGTGTTTGTTAAATAAAGAGAGCTTTAATCACTGCAATTGTATACACACTTACTGCCTGGGCTTGTGGGTGGAGGCAGTGTGCAAGATTTGTTGAATCTGGTAACCCTCGTTTAACCGAAACACCGTTTATCTGAAAGTTTTTGGTGTCCCCCCATACGTTTGGATAAACGAGGTTGTACTGTACTGTGCAACTCAACTGCACCTTATACACACACCTCACAAATACTGTGCACCTCAACTACACTTTACACGCATGTAACCCCCTACAAATAGGGGTTCCTAAAAGCCTTCCCGGGGCTTACCTAAGTGCTCCCTGCCTAACTGGTGTTCGGCGTAAGGACACTCAAGTGTGGCGCTGTAAGTGCTTTTAGAGTCTCTGGTGCTGTCTCTTTAAGAGCTGCCTGCTTGCAGGCTTTATTAGTTGTGTAAGGGAGCAATGGGCTTACTGCTCGAATCCCACTGAGGGTTGTTTGAATTGCTCCATTTCTGCAGTCGCTAAGAGAGCAGAGGGAGCTTAGTTGAAAGATGTAATTGTTTGCTGGAAAATATGTAGTGCCATTGCAAAAATGTAGTTTGTTTTACCTGCCTTATTTGTAGTTGGGACTCTGTTTGTTCAGCCCCTTCATTTTGGACCCGAACTGACGAGGTGGGCCAATTGGAGAAAGGGGGCTTTAAAATGGAGACCGCTGGAGCCAATTAGAAGTTGGACTCCCACTGGGAGCCTGCCTGAAGGAGAATATATGGCAGGTGCTCCTGGGAAGTGTAGTTTGGACCCTGACGCCTTTTTGCACCAATAGAGGGCATATGGAGTGACTGACAAAACAAAGCAGCCAACCGGAGCCCTGTGAAGGAGAGGAAACTGCCCTGCAACTGGCCTGGAGGGGCAGAGTCGTTGGTGATCATGAAGGTAGAAGGAGCTCTGGCTCCTGCGCTGTGAAAGTCATTGCGCGGGAAGCATGTGTGGCAGGCCAAGAAGTCGGGCAATAGCATCGCCAGAAGGAGCAGACAAGATTCGTGGAGGAGCGCAGGCGGAGGAGGCTGTTCGTTTACAGCTACCTACCAGGCTCACCCTGTAGAGGACTGGAGAATCTGCTTCAATCGCGCTTGGTCTGTCAGGACAAGTGAAGCTGCGTCGTTTGGCCCAGTTTTTGCAGTGAAAGTGATCGGGAATATACAGCAGCTGCCTGGTATGGTACCCCTCTGCTCTTCATATAAATGTGTGGAGAAGTGTTTGGATCCCAGGCTTGGTCCTGCGAGTGGTGTGAGAGTGATCTTTTTGCAAGAGTCATGAGTACTAAATCAGGGTAGCTCCCTGTCCGATGTTCATTGGGAGGGCAAGATTTGTCTGTCTGCTGTACTGGCTACATGAACTGAGCCTGCTGGCTCTACTTAATCCTCTTAGGTATCAAATGCTTGTTTTCTGCATCAGGGCCCCAACCAGCTGCACCGAGAGGCTAGCCTTCTATTGCCTGGGTACCCAGAGACAGTGACTTATAGGTCTGGCCTGTGCACAGTGCCCTAGGTATATATATATTAGAGTGTTGAGCTAATCAACCTGATCTCCCCCGTCATTACTTCCCCCTTAATAAATCAGATTTGTTGCTGCAAGGATACTGTCTGAACTGCGTGTTTGTGCTACCCTTTTGTGCGTGGGTTATTGTATAACTGCACCTTATTTTACAGGGGAACCTCAGTACCAAGTTGGCCGTCCCGATCTCGGGGTAAGTGAAAGTCAAAACGATAGTGTGGGAATCGCTGGTGAGCCACTAGTGGGAAGAAAAGGGGGTTGCAATGACCCAGAGTGCTGTGACAAGGTCGTATCTGACTGTTCCAACCCCGACCTCTGGGTGGAGGCACCCACCGTTGGACCTAGGCCCCTCAACCTGTCAGTAGTCAGTCAGGCAGGGTAGTAGCCTTGGAATAGTGCCGCCTGTGGGTTACACACACTCACAAATACTGAGCACCGCAATCACCTTATACA
Source organism: Neoceratodus forsteri (assembly GCA_016271365.2). Classification (NCBI taxonomy): domain Eukaryota; kingdom Metazoa; phylum Chordata; order Ceratodontiformes; family Ceratodontidae; genus Neoceratodus; species Neoceratodus forsteri. Next base: position 114,713,124 of record JADMNL010000027.1, read on the forward strand.
CACCTCACAAATACGGGCAGCTCAACCTACACCACATACAGATACCTCACAGCTACTGTGCACCTGAACTGCACCTTATACACATACCTCAGAAATACCATGCACCTCAAAAGGACCTTATCTAACCCTAACAAATACAGTGCACCCGAACTCCACCTTATACACACCTTACAAATACTGTGCACCTCAACAGCACCCTATACATACCTCACAAATACTGCACACCTCAACTGCACCTTATACACACCTCACAAATACTGTGCACCTCAACTGCACCTTATACACACCTCACAAATACTGCACACCTCAACTGCACCTTATACACACCTCACAAATACCGTGCACCTCAACTGCACCTTATACATACCTCACAAATACCGTGCACCTCAACTGCACCTTATACATACCTCACAAATACTGTACACCTCAACTGCACCTTCTACACACCACACAAATACTGTGCACCTCCACTGCACCTAATACACACTTCAGAAATAGTACACCTGAACTGTACCTTTTGTACACCTTACAAATACAGTATAACCCCATTTATCTGAACCCCAGATAACCGAAACTCTCAGTTATCCGAAGGTCAGACATGTCCCCCGTTGTTGTTTAACGCGGCATTAATCCACTACAGGTAATCCTTTAATTAGTGTTTGACAGCTGTTGTTACCTTACTGATTGTTACTGATTTTTACAGTGCCTTTTCTCTCAGCCCTTGTTGTAACTGGATCTCACTGATCAATTAAATACAGAACTGTTCCAGCACTGGAACTGTTGTTGAGCTATGGCTGAGCGAAAGTGCTCAGTGCTCGATATGGCACAAAAACTTTGTGTGCTGGAGTTGCTCGAGGCAGGAGAGAAGGTGGTGGATATTGCCCACAGGTTTGTCATAGGGAACTCGACCGTGTGTGATATCTGCAGAGCAAAGGACAAAATTAGAGACTTTGCAGCTACCTTGGATAGCGAGGAACGGGCAGCAAAAAGAAAAACAATGCATGCCTGTAGGGATGAACGCTTGGACCACGCAGTGTATCTCTGATTCATTCAGAACTGAGCAAAAGGAATCCCTATCTCTGGCACCATACTTAAAGAGAAAGCAAGGCAGTTCAATCAGCAGATGGGGGTTAAATCAAGCTTGTGGCAAGCGACAGATGGTTGGATCGGTTTAAACACTGCCATGGTATCTGCCAGCTTTCTATTGCTGGTGAAAGTCTGTCCCCAGCTTGCGATTCCGTAGAGCCTTTTTTGCAAAAAAATGAAAGAGATTATGTTTCGGGAGGGTCTCACTGATCAGCAGATTTATAATGCCGGTGAGACTGGGTCGTTCGGGAAATTGCTACCAGAGAAAACCTTAGCCTTTGAAGTTGAAAGACATGCCCCCTGGGAACAAAAAAAACAAATAAGGAAAGGCTCACTGTGCTTGCATGTTCTAATGCTACTGGTAGCCACAAGCTACCTCTGTTTGTTATTGGCAAGTCCGTGAAGCCAAGATGCTTCAAGCATGTCAATTTAAACAACTTGCCAGTTGTTTACAGAGCACAGCGTAAAACCTGGATGAGCTGCAACGTTTTCCAGGAGTGTTTTTTTTTTTCTAGTTTTGTTCCCTCTGTTAGAGCCCATCAAAGGGCATCTGGTGTCCCAGCTCGAGCTGTGCTGCTCCTGGATGATGCTGGAGCACATCCGAGCTCTGATTCACTGATAACCCCAGATGGCTTGATTCGTTGTGAGTTCCTACCTGTGAACACAACAGTAAAGATGCAACCCATGGATCAAGGCATCCTAGCTACGCTTAAAAGGATTTATAGAAGTAAGTTGCTCACACAGGTCTGGATTGAGGAGAATGAGCACAATGACCTGTGTACCATCACCAAATCCCTAACAATAAAGGATGCGATCCACCTTCTAGCAGAGAGCTGGACTGAGATCATGCCACAATTGAAAAATGCTGGCAGAAATCCACAATCCTAAACACTGACTTTACAGTCACACAACCAGAGAACGAGCAGGTTGCTCAAGTTGAGGAGGATCTAATACGTCTCGCTGTCCAAGTTCAAATCGACCTGGTTGCCTGGCAGCAAGAAACTGAGAATCTGGGTCACGAGGACCTAACTGATGAGGAAATCATTTCCTCTGTGTGTGAAGGGCCTGCTGAGCAGGAAACGGATGATAGCAGTGGGAGCGAAGATGAATGTGACCCGCAGTCCGCTGTTCCAACTGATGCTGAGGCAGTGGAATCATTTGAACGCTGCTTAAAATGGATGGAGAACCAGCCGGAGACTGACCAGCTTCATCCGCTGCTTGTTCGGCAACTGAGGGGAAAGGCCATCAAGACGTGGAATGGGAAAAAAAGGCAGACGGGCATAATGGATTATTTTGGGCCAAAGGAAACACTAGCAGTCGTACCTGTACCTGTACCAGCACCTCCAAGTGCGACTGAAAAAATAAGTGAAGCTAAGTGACATTACTTTACTGCTGTACTTTAATGTTTTTATTTTGCTGTGTTTGTTAAATAAAGAGAGCTTTAATCACTGCAATTGTATACACACTTACTGCGTGGGCTTGTGGGTGGAGGCAGTGTGCAAAATTTGTTGAATCTGGTATCCCCCGTTTAACCGAAACACCGTTTATCTGAAAGTTTTTGGTGTCCCCCCATACGTTTGGATAAACGAGGTTGTACTGTACTGTGCAACTCAACTGCACCTTATACACACACCTCACAAATACTGTGCACCTCAACTACACTTTACACGCATGTAACCCCCTACAAATAGGGGTTCCTAAAAGCCTTCCTGGGGCTTACCTAAGTGCTCCCTGCCTAACTGGTGTTCGGCGTAAGGACACTCAAGTGTGGGCGCTGTAAGTGCTTTTAGAGTCTCTGGTGCTGTCTCTTTAAGAGCTGCCTGCTTGCAGGCTTTATTAGTTTGTGTAAGGGGACAATGGGCTTACTGCTCGAATCCCACTCGAGGGATTGTTTGAATTGCTCCATTTCTGCAGTCGCTAAGAGAGCAGAGGGAGCTTAGTTGAAAGATGTAAGTTTGCTGGAAAATATGTAGTGCCATTGCAAAAATGTAGTTTGTTTTACCTGCCTTATTTGTAGTTGGGACTCTGTTTGTTCAACCCCTTCATTTTGGACCCGAACTGACGAGGTGGGCCAATTGGAGAAAGGGGGCTTTAAAATGGAGACCGCTGGAGCCAATTAGAAGTTGGACTCCCACTGGGAGCCTGCCTGAAGGAGAATATATGGCAGGTGCTCCTGGGAAGTGTAGTTTGGACCCTGACGCCTTTTTGCACCAATAGAAGGCATATGGAGTGACTGACAAAACAAAGCAGCCAACCGGAGCACTGTGAAGGAGAGGAAACTGCCCTGCAACTGGCCTGGAGGGGCAGAGTCGTTGGTGATCATGAAGGTAGAAGGAGCTCTGGCTCCTGCGCTGTGAAAGTCATTGCGCAGGAAGCATGTGTGGCAGGCCAAGAAGTCGGGCAATAGCATCGCCAGAAGAAGCAGACAAGATTCGTGGAGGAGTGCAGGCGGAGGAGGCTGTTCGTTTACAGCTACCTACCAGGCTCACCCTGTAGAGGACTGGAGAATCTGCTTCAATCGCGCTTGGTCTGTCAGGACAAGTGAAGCTGCGCCGTTTGGCCCAGTTTTTGCAGTGAAAGCGATCGGGAATATACAGCAGCTGCTTGGTATGGTACCCCTCTGCTCTTCATATAAATGTGTGGAGAAGTGTTTGGATCCCAGGCTTGGTCCTGCGAGTGGTGTGAGAGCGATCTTTTTGCAAGAGTCATGAGTACTAAATCAGGGTAGCTCCCTGTCCGATGTTCATTGGGAGGGCAAGATTTGTCTGTCTGCTGTACTGGCTACATGAACTGAGCCTGCTGGCTCTACTTAATCCTCTTAGGTATCAAATGCTTGTTTTCTGCATCAGGGCCCCAACCAGCTGCACCGAGAGGCTAGCCTTCTATTGCCTGGGTACCCAGAGACAGTGACTTATAGGTTTGGCCTGTGCACAGTGCCCTAGGTATATATATATTAGAGTGTTGAGCTAATCAACCTGATCTCCCCCCGTCCTTGTTACTTCCCCCTTAATAAATCAGATTTGTTGCTGCAAGGATACTGTCTGAACTGCGTGTTTGTGCTACCCTTTTGTGCGTGGGTTATTGTATAACTGCACCTTATTTTACAGGGGGACCTCAGTACCAAGTTGGCCGTCCCGACCTTGGGGTAAGTGAAAGTCAAAACGATAGTGTGGGAATCGCTGGTGAGCCACTAGTGGGAATAAAGGGGGGTTGCAATGACCCAGAGTGCTGTGACCAGGTCGTATCTGACTGTTCCAACCCCGACCTCTGGGTGGAGGCACCCACCGTTGGACCTAGGCCCCTCAACCTGTCAGTAGTCAGTCAGGCAGGGGTAGTAGCCTTGGAATAGTGCCGCCTGGGGGGTTACACACACCTCACAAATACTGAGCACCGCAACTACACCTTATACACACCTCACAAATATGGGGCAGCTCAACCTACACCACATACAGATACCTCACAGCTACTGTGCACCTGAACTGCACCTTTTACACATACCTCAGAAATACCATGCACCTCAAAAGGACCTTATCCAACCCTAACAAATACAGTGCACCTGAACTCCACCTTATACACACCTTACAAATACTGTGCACCTCAACAGTACCCTATACATACCTCATAAATACTGTGCACCACAACTGCACCTTATACATACCTCACAAATACTGTGCACCGCAACTGCACCTTATACACAACTCACAAATACTGCGCACCTCAAATGCACCTTATACACACCTCACAAATACTGTGCACCTCAACTGCACCTTATACATACCTCACAAATACTGTGCACTGCAACTGCACCTTATACACAACTCACAAATGCTGTGCAGCTCAACTGCACCTTATACATACCTCATAAATACTGTGCACCTCAACTGCACCTTATACATACCTCACAAATACTGTGCACTGCAACTGCGCCTTATACACACCTCACAAATACTGTGCACCTCAACTGCACCTTATACACACCTCACAAATACTGTGCACCTCAACTGCACCTTATACATACCTCACAAATACTGTGCACCTCAACTGCACCACATACAGATACCTCACAAATGCTGTGCAGCTCAACTGCACCTTATACATACCTCACAAATACCATGCACCTGAAGTGCACTTTATACATACCTCACAACTACTGTGCACCTCAACTGCACCTTATACATACCTCACAAATACTGTGCACCTCAACTGCACCTCATAAACATACCTGACAAATACTATGCACTTAAACCGCACCTTATACACATAACTGTGCCTCAAATACTGTGCACCTCAACTGCAATTAATATACATACTTCACAAGTACTGTGCACCTCAACTGCACCGTATACACACCTGACAAATACTGTGCACCTCAGCTGCACCTCAACTGCACCTCATAAACATACCTCACAAATACTATGCACTTAAACTGCACTTCATACACATAACTGTACCTCAAATACTGTGCACGGCAATTGAGTTTGCCCTTTAAGGGGCAGACCAAGTTGTCCTGGTGCAACCCTTCCCTTTACCTGAAGATGGTGTGCTCAGAAGGGGAGGGACAGGGAGACAGAACAATAGGCAGGCAACAGGAAGGGGAGGGGCTAAAGGAGGTACATAATGGGCAGCACGGGGTGGTTCAGCCACTTTTGCTGAAGTTTTGATCAAACTGAAACTACAGCACGTCAGATTGGCATATTGATTGTGGGAACAGAGTTTGCACAACAGGATAAAGAGGTAAGAAAAAAACCCTAGGTGGTTTAAAAAAAACAAATATATATATATATATATATATATATACACATACATATCATGTATATATATATATGTATATATATATATATATATAGATAAATGCTTTAAGGGTTTTCATACATAATAATCAGGCTTTAAGGGTTTTTCTTGATTTAATATGGAAACAGTATGTGACAAAGGGGAGAGAACTGTGGTGTGCCAAGTGGCAGTGACAGCGAGTTAGAACCGAGCCGAAGCGCAGCAGAGGATAGCTGTATGTGATGCAGTGTAAAAGGTGCAGCTGGTAAAGAAGGACAGGAGGCACTCCTGGAGAGAACTGTGGGGCGTTTAGCCAAATGGCAGCGATAGCAATTGAGAACAGAGCTGAAGGGCTACAGATGGTAGGTGGTCGTGACGGGCCTGGGCCAGGGGGAAGCGGGGGAGTTTTTATATGTGACTGAAATGGAGCAGCATGCTGTGTGTTGTTGGCCGACAGTGGCCCAGTGAGGGAAGCAACTGTGGAACAGGGTTGAGGAGAGAGCGAGCGTTGGTAGATGAGCATTGTGCACAGGCCTAGAAAGGCATGGGAAGGCATGAGGTGGTGTTGGCCTGGCATGGCCTAGAAAGAAGTGGCTGTGAAGCATGGCTGTGGGGAGAAGCCGAGTGACCTAGAATGAGTGACAAGGGCACCGTGGCATTTGCCTGGAAGGGTTGGGTGCTGTGATTGGAAGGCCTAGCATGGGGCCACTGGATGGCCATGTGGCGTGATGTCACACGCTGAGAGGGGTAGCCATGCAAACAAGCAGATTCGCTGTTAGACTGAAAGGGATGCTGCTTTAAGGTACGGGGGGGATCACAGGAATGCCATGATATGAGGAAGAGCTAAGGGCTTTATGTACTGCAAATGGGATGGTTGAGGGGGGCCCAATGGAAAGGCCTAGCATGGGGCCAGTGGACAGCCACATTGCATGACGTTACACACTGGGGGGGGCCACGAAATAAACAGATTTGGTTTTGAAGACAGGGACAATGGTCGCAATGGACTCTAAAAGGGGTGCTGCTTTAAAGTGTGGGGGGAACATGGATGCCATTGTATGGAAAAGCTGGAGGCCTGGGAGGTTGGGCCCAGCACTGTTAACCATGTGGCATGATGTGACACGCCTGGAGGCCATGTGGTGTGGTGGGGGCATGACAATGGAGTTGAGGGGCAACGGGGTGGGTGTATAGGATGAGGAACAAAGGAACAAACAGAGGCCCAGAGTGAAACAGCAGCAGCAGGATGCTATGGATACCCCAATGGGAAGGATGCCCTGTAGGGGTGGCAGAGGGCACGCACTGGGGCAGCGAATGGCAGGTGGATGGGCCAAAACACCACAGAGGACAAGTTAGGGAACTAAGAGGCACAGAACAGGGGACTGAACAGGCCCAGAGCGGCCTGGGGAAGTTAGCAGAGGCTACAAGGAGGGAGAGGGGAGGGCAAGAGTCAGGAAGGGGGGGGTTAAAAAATAAAAGTGAATAAGGAAGAGGCCAGATGGCCCAGATCGGATGGGGGGGTGCCAGGTACCACCAGCGTGGCATAGCAGGCCTCAGGTTAGGCCTAAGAAACCAGAGGTGGATGGAGCGTGCACTGGGGCTGTTTTTCTATACAGAGACAGGAGCAAGGAAAGAAAAAGCGGGCCTCGCTATACGAAGGTCTTTTGACAACAGGAGATAATTATATAACTTTTTGTCAGTTGTCTCCACAGCTTTTCACAGGAAAACAAGGGAACATGGTACAGAAAAGAACAGACCTTCAAAGGAGGAGGCTTACAGGGCTATCGTGGAACTGGTGGAGAAAGCCAACTGAATGTGGCAGATGGTGGAAGGGGAGGAACCGGGGAGATCTGGGGAGAAATGGAAAGCAGGGAAGGGGAAAGGGGGTGGAGAGAAATGGCCAACAGGGAGGCCATGCAGCCCTACCAGGGTACAGTCACCGCTGGTAGTACCACCCAGAAGGGCTAGCTCAGTACCTCCACAGCCCGATGACCCTGGACTGTCAGTACCTCCCCAAGAACAGGTGAGGGTTCCCCCGGTGGAACCCAGACTGGATTCCCTGAGCACAACGGTCCCTCCGCAACCATTACTGTTACAATCAGCCATGCAGCCGCAGGGGGCCATACCAGGACAGCAGGAGGACGGGAGGCAACAAGGAGCTGATAAACCCACAGGTAATGTACCTGGGTTGGTAGGAGAAAGCATCAAAGAATATATAAGCCAAATTATTTTGGCACTTGGGGCAAGGGGGTTGGTCCAGATGGAGTCAGCACTGGCAGAGATTAGGTCGGATAAAGAGACAATGAAGGAACATGAGAAAGGAAGGGAGAGTGTAGGAAAAGGAATAATGGAAATAGGAACTCAGGGAATGAGAATAGGGGAACACATACCGATGGCCACAAGAGAGAAAATATGGAAGAGGGAGTATGTGGATATTTTTGCTTTAGTGAGCCGAGAGGTGGTGGCAAAATATGATGAAACAGAGAATATAGGAAAGAGCAAAATGGCAGCAGCGGTAGTTTTGTTGGGTAAGAAAGAGGAGAATAAATTTACTAAAGGAAGATTTGGGATGGATGGTTTGTAGGTTTTGCCACGTATTCAGTGATAATACTAGAGAAGAAGCCAGAGTTGGGCATTCCACTCATCACGTACTCCCTGATAATAAGGCAGGCGAAGGAAAAGGGAGGGGTGGGGTGGATATACTATGATGAATTCTTCCAAAAAAGGATGGAGTCATACGGGGATGTAAGATGGAACATGAAACAATTAGATTTGTGGACTGACTATGCAACCGATCAGTCCACGCCAGAAGGAGAGATGGGGAGGAGGGGCGCGATTCTCCAGAAGTGTTGTTGGGGTTACAATAGGGCCATTTGTTCCTGGCCACAATGCCGCTTTCAGAATGCATGCTCCAAATGTGGGGGAACACACTCGGCGAGCAGATGCAGAACGACATGGGCACAAGGGGCCCAAGGGTCAGGGGGGCAAGGAACAAATCAGCAGTTTTTTTGAGAAGGGCAAGAGTATAGAGGGCAGGCATGGAGCAGAGGGGGGAGAGGCAGAGGGCATACAGGTAGAGGGAATCAGACTTACTGACCGTCTGGGCCAAGAAAATGGCAGGGTGGGGGAGTATGGCAGAAGGGAAAGGCAGAGGGCAGGGGATCAATTTCAAGAAGCAAGAACACCCATCAAGACAGACGCGTGAGAGGACTGGTTAGAATGATACTGGATAAAAAGGTGGCAGATACACTCAAGACAGGTTTTCAGACAGGTTTTTCATTACAGTGTGAAGGCCCAAGGCAAGCGTGAGAAGCAAACAACCTGGGCTCAGTCAAAGGGAAGGATGAACTGTTAAGACAGAAAATAGAGAAGGAAAAGGCAGCTGGTAGAGTAGAAGGGCCATACGATACCCCCCCCATTGCAGAATATGAGAATTTCTCCATTTGGTTTGGTTCCCAAAAAACAGCAGGGAGAATACAGGGTGATTTACCACCTGTCATTTCCGGAAGGGGACTCGGTGAATGATTTTATAAGCGAGGAACATGGTAAAGTGACATATGCCACATCAGAAGAAGCGGTCCTGATCATCCGAGCAACTTCTGATGCTCGGATGGCAAAAACGGACACAGAGTCTGCTTTCAGATTGTTCCCGGTTAGGAGGGAAGACTGCGACCTTTTGGGATTTAAAATTGGGGGGCAATGCTATTTTGATAAAGCAATGCCCATGGGATGTTCCATAGCATGTGCTACGTTTGAAGCATTCAGCACCTGCTTACAGTGGATATTTCAAGAAATAACTGGTTATAAGATGGTTATTCACTATCTGGATGATTTCCTTTTAATAGGCAGTGGGTGTAGAGAGACAGAAAGAATGTTGCCCACCTCCCAAGATTTATGCAGGGAATTAGGGGTTCCATTGGAACCGGAAAAAACAGAAGGTCCCAGTAAGGTTTTAGAATTCCTAGGTATTGAAATAGACGCCCTGGGGGAGGTCTTTAGGTTGCCAGACAAAAAAGTATTGAAGCTGAAGGAGCTGATTCAAGTACATACAAGTAGAAGAAGAGTGCAATTAAAACAGGTACAACAGGTCCTGGAACACCTAAACTTTACGTGCAGGGCAACTGGACCAGGGAGGGCTTTCACCAAAAGGCTAGGAAGGGCCACAGCGCAAGTAACCAGACCACACCAATGGGTAGACATGACAAAAGGAGTTAAGGAAGATTTCAGGGTGTGGGGGGAGTTCCTCAGCACCTATAATGGCTGTTCCTTTTGGCAGGAGGGCTGGGTTTATAACACGGACCTCAATCTATACACTGATGCAACAGGGGGCTTAGGTATGGGGGGCTATTTGAGGGGCAGATGGTTCGCGGAACCATGGCCTGCAGACTGGGTGAGGGACGAGAAAGTAAAAGACATCACACTGTTGGAGATCATGCCCATTTGGGCCTGCACCCTGGTCTGGGGGGAAGAGCTGTGAAATCAGAAGGTGATATTTTGGTGTGACAACAAGGCAGTGGTAGAGGTTTTAAACAACAGAGGAGCCAGGTCAGAAACGGTCATGGGGGTCTTGAGACAGTTGGTGTTAAGGGCTTTGAAACTGAACATGTCATTCAGGTCCAAACACATAGAAGGGGTACACAATACCCTGGCTGACAGCCTTTCCCATCTGCAGCTGGATCGTTTCCGGAGGCTGGCACCTACAACAGAGGAATAAAAACGCCCATACCAACGAACATCTGGGACGTTGGCAAGAGGGAGCAGAACTATTGTTTCGCAGCTCATGGGCACCACGGACTCTGAGGGCCTGTGAGGGGGCCTGGCGGGTGTTTCAAACATTCAGAGCAACAAACCACGTGGAGGTAAGTAGGCCACTTATGGAAGGGCAGTTAGGGAGATTCACAGTAGAGCAATGGCAGAGAGGAATGGCCCACACCACGATGGGGGTTCGTTTAGCAGGGATTAGTTTAGTTTGCAGCCTGAAGGGTTGGAAGGACCTGACGAAGTCAATGTTGATTAGAAGAATGATGCAGGGATGGGGTAGGTTAAAACAGAGAACTACAGATAGTAGAAGACCAATAGGGAAGCAGTGGCTTGCGAAACAAAAAGGGGTATTACTGGCAATCTGCAGATCAAAAGACGAGGCCCAGCTATTTCACATAATTTATCTGGTAATGTTTGCAGGGGCCATGCGAGTGAGCGAGGCTGTGGGACATGGCAGTAAAGACGAAGAAGGGGGGGTTGGAATGGGAAGATATAAGCTGGGGGATGAAAGTGATACAAATCATGATCAAGAAGTCAAAGACGGATCAAGGAGGACAGTGTTGTACGGTAACCCTGAAGGCTCAGGTAGATGACACAGTGTGCCCAGTAAAGGCTTTGTGGGCTTACGCCGCAGAGCGTGGGGGTAGGACAGGGAGATTATTTGTGCATGAAGATGGAAAAAAGGTCACAAGTTATCAAGTCACAGCCATGCTCAATAAAGGCATGCAATTCCTGCAGGAGGATCCAGGCAATTACTCATATCACTCCCTACGAATGGGGGCTGCTTCACAGTGGGGAGCAGCCGGTGAGATAGTGACTAATATGATGGAGAAGGGGTGCTGGCGGTCTGCCAGTTACAAGAGATACATTCGAGCACTGCAGTAAGGAGACTAACGTATAACCTGTGTTTTGCAGATACAGAACCACATTGGGGGAAGGGGGCATAGAGCTGGGATACGGAAAAGGAGCTAAGAACATATATAAGATATTTATTTTGCTTAAATCCTATAGGACGAGGGAGGATCATGGCAGTATGGATCTGCAGTCACCCTTACATTTACTGGGCAGAAAAGAGAGCTGAGAAAAAGGCTGGGGGAAAACAGCTGTACCAGGATGTGAGAAAATGTAGGCTGGTTTGGCGTGGCATCCGTGGGATGAGATGAGTGAAACTGCTTCCTACCCTGAAAGAGATGAAAGAGCAGCAACCCGTTCCAGACCTAGTTATTGTACATCTAGGGGGTAACGACATTGGGGGAAAGCCATGGGAGGACACATACATGCAGGTGAAAAGGGACTTAGAGAAAATACAGCAGTGGTGGCAGGGGTATGCCTTGCCTGGTCAGATATGATCCCAAGAAGGGTATGGAGACTTGAACACAGCCATAGAGCGGTAGATAGGGCCAGAAGAAAGATAAATAGAAGGGTAGGAACACTGATAAGGAAAATGGGGGGGGGCACGTAATACTGCAAGCTGTGGAAGAGTGGGTAGAGGATTTCTACAGGTCAGATGGCGTGCACCTGTCAGATCTAGCCATAGATATGTTTAATACAGAAACGATGGGTTTTATAGAAGCATGGAGGACACATGCAGAAAATAGATTTAAAAAAAAAAAAGAAAAGAAGATAAGGAAAAGGGAGGAGGTCCCCTAAGTGGTGGGGGAACAGAACCCTAAATTGAGGGGAAAGCAAGTCAACCAACGCAAGCTGGAGACTGGCTAATGGGGAAAAGGGGGGGGAAGAAGGGAAGGGGGGAAATAAAAAGGAATAGGATGAAAAGAAGAAGAAGCTGAAGGAGGAAAAGCAGTTTCGGTTCTCACCACCACCTAACAGGTAAAGGGAAGAAGAAGGCACCCAGATTTTCACCTGGGGGAGTGAGAAGAGGAAGAAAGAGGGATGATTAGAGAATGATATATGGATGTAATAAAATACAACTGTGAAAGATACAATAATAAATGATGATGAGATGGAAAAAGGAATTATGTTATATAATAAATTGCCTATCTGAGCACAACATACAATGGTCTCTGTCTTTTGGTGAGGGAAAAGGGAGGGGGGAAATCTGGGACAACTGCAATTTATACACATACTTCACAACTACTGTGCACCTCAACTGTCTTACATACACCTCAACTGCAGCGTATGCACACATCACAAATACTGCAGACCTCAACTGCATCTAATACACACACGTCACAAATATCGTGCACTTCAACTGCACCTTATACACACCTCTCAAATACTGTACAGCTCAATTGCACCTTATACACATCTCTCAAACACTGTGCAACTCAACTGAACCTTATGCACACACACCTCACAAATACTGTGCAACTCAACTGCACCTTTACACAGAAATCACATATACTGCGCATCTCAACTGTACCTTATACACACCTCAAAAATACAGCGCATCTCAATTGTGACTCATACAAACCTCACAAATACTGTGGTTCTCAATTCCAAGTTATACACACCTCAAAAATACTGTGCACCTCAACTGCACCATATCCATGTCTCACAAATATTGTGTACCTCAACTGCACCATATCCAAACCTCACAAATACTGCACACTTCAACTGCACCTTATACATACCTCACAAATACTGCACACCTCAACTGCACCTTATACATACCTCACAAATTCTGTGCACTGCAACTGCACGTTGTACACACTACACAAATACTGTGTACCTCAACCGCATCTTATCCAAACCTCACAAGCACTGCACACCTCAACTGCACCATATACATACCTCACAAATACTGTGCACTGCAACTGCACCTTACACACACCATACAAGTACTGTGCACCTCAACTACACCTTATCCAAATCTCACAAATACTGTACACCTTATACATGCCTCACAAATACTGTGCAATGCAAATGCACCTTATACACACCTCACAAATACTGTGCACTGCAACTGCACCATATCCAAACCTCACAAATACTGTGCACCTCAACTACACCTAATACACACCTCAGAAATAGTACACTTGAACTGTACCTTATGCACACCTTGCAAATACTGTGCAACTCAACTGCACCTTATACACTCCACACAAGTACTGTGCACCTCAACTGCACCTTATCCAAATCTCACAAATACTGTACACCTTATACATGCCTCACAAATACTGTGCAATGCAACTGCACCTTATACACACCACACAAATACTGTGCACTGCAACTGCACCTTATACACACCTCACAAATACTGTGAACTGCAACTGCACCTTATCCAAACCTCACAAATACTGTGCACCTCAACTACACTTAATACACACCTCAGAAATAGTACACTTGAACTGTACCTTATGCACATATTGCAAATACTGTGCAACTCAACTGCACCTTATATACACCTCACAAATACTGTGGTCCTCAATTCCAAGTTATACACACCTCATAAATACTGTGGACCTGAACTGCACCTTATCCAAACCTCACAAATAATGCGCACCTCAACTGCATCTTATACATACCTCACAAATACTGTGCACCTCAACTGCACCTTATACACACCACACAAATACTGTGCACCTGAACTGCACCTTATACACATCTCACAAATAATGCGCACCTCAACTGCACCTTATCCAAACCTCACAAATACTGTGCACTACAACTGCACCTTATACACATCACACACATACTGTGCACCTCAACTACACCTTATCCAAACCTCACCAATACCGCGCACCTCAACTGCACCTTATACATACCTCACAAATACTGTGCACCTCAACTACACCTTATCCAAACCTCACAAATACTGTGCACCTCAACTACACCTAATACACACCACAGAAATAAAACACCTGAACTGTACCTTATGCACACCTTACAAATACAGTGCAACCTTAACTGCACCTTATACACACCTCACAAATACTGTACAATTCAACTGCAACTTATACATACCTCACAAATACTGTACACTGCAACTGCACGTTGTACACACTACAGAAATACTGTGTATCTCAACCGTATCTTATCCAAACCTCAGAAACACTGCACACCTCAACTGCACCATATACATACCTCATAAATACTGTGCAATGCAACTGCACCTTATACACACCACACAAGTACTGTGCACCTCAACTACACCTTATCCAAATCTCACAAATACTGTACACCTTATACATGCCTCACAAATACTGAGCAATGCAACTCCACCTTATACACACCACACAAATACTGTGCATTGCAACTGCAACATTATACAACACCTCACAAATACTGTGCACTGCAACTGCACCTTATCCAAACCTCACAACACGTGCACCACTTAACCACTCCAATATACACCTCAGAAATAGTACACTTGAACTGTACCTTACGCACACCTTGTAAATACTGTGCAACTCAACTGCACCTTATATACACCTCACAAATACTGTGGTCCTCAATTCCAAGTTATACACACTCTATAAATACTGTGCACCTGAACTGCACCTTATCCAAACCTCACAAATAATGCACACCTCAACTGCATCTTACACATACCTCACAAATGCTGTGCACCTCAACTGCACCTTATACACACCACACAAATACAGTGCACCTGAACTGCACCTTATACACATCTCACAAATAATGCGCACCTCAACTGCACCTTATCCAAACCTCACAAATACTGTGCACCTCAACTACACCTAATACACACCTCAGAAATAAAACACCTGAACTGTACCTTATGCACACCTTACAAATACAGTGCAACTCAACTGCACCGTACATTGTAAACACTACAAATACGGTGCACTTCAACCGTACTTCTTTATACACTCTCACAAATACTGAGCACTGTAACTGCAATCCTTATACACACCTCACAAATACTGAGCACTGCAACTACACCTTATACACACCTCACAAATACTGAGCACTGTAACTGCACCTTATACACACCTCACAAATACTGTGCACTTCAACTGCACTTTATACACTCCTCACAAATACTGAGCACTGTAACTGCACCATACACACACCTCACAAATACTGAGCACTGCAACTACACCTTATACACACCTCACAAATATGGTGCAGCTCAACTGCATCACATACAGATACCTCACAACTACTGTGCACCTGAACCACACCTTTTATACATACCACAGAAATACCGTGCACCTCAAATGTACCTTATCCATTCCTAACAAATACAGTGCACCTGAACTGCACCTTATACACACCTTACAAATGCTGTGCACCTCAACTGCACCTTATACACATACCTCACAAATACTGTGCACCTCAACAGCACCCTATACATACCTCTCATATACTGTGAGCCTCAACTGCACCTTATACACACCTCACAAATACTGTGCACCTCAACAGCACCTTATACACATCTCACAAATACTGTGCACCTCAACTGCACCTTATCCAAACCTCACAAATACTGTGCACCTCAACTGCACCTAATACACACCTCAGAAATAAAACACCTGAACTGTACCTTATGCACACCTTACAAATACAGTGCAACTCAACTGCACCGTATATACACCTCACAAATACTGTGCACCTCAACTGCACTTTATACACTCTCACAAACACTGAGCACTGTAACTGCACCTTATCTATTCCTCACAAATACGGTGCACTTCAACTGTTCCTTATCCACTCTCACAAATATGGTGCAGCTCAACTGCATCTTATACAGATTCCTCACAACTATGTGCCTGAACTGTACCTTATCTACTTCAGAAATACTGCAGCTCAACTGTACTTATCCATTTCACAAATACAGTGCACCTCAACTGCACCTTATATACACTCACAAATACTGTGCACTCAACTGCACCTTTACACATACCTCACAACTACTGTGCACCCCAACAGCACCCTATACATACCTCTTCATATACATGTGCGCCTAACTGCACCTCTATAACACCTCATGTCAACTACTGTGCACCTCAACTGCACTTTATACATAACTTACAAATACTGTGCACTCTAACTGCACCTTATACAAACCTCAAAATACTGTGTACACTTCGATTCACTATATACACACTTCACAAACATTCTGCACACCTCAACTGCACTCATATACATACACTCACAATACTGTGCACTTCAACTGCACCTTATACACACCTCTCAAATACTGTGCGCCTAACTGCACCTTTATACACACTCTCAAAAAATACTGTGCACCTCAACTGCACCTTATTCATACTTACAAATACTGGTACCTCAACTGCAATTTTATAACACATACTCACAAATACTGCACCTCAAAAGCACTCATACATACTTCATATACTGTGCCTGACTGCACCTTATACACATACTCACAAATACTGTGCATCTCTACCAGCACCTCATACATAATATTCTCAAATATTGTGCACCCTCAATTGCACCTTATTACACACCTCACAAATATGTGCACCTTAATGGCACCTTATACATATTCTTCATACTGTGCATCCAACTCACAATATACACATCCACAAATACTGAGCACCTCAACTGCACCTTCTGCACGCCACACAAAATACTGTATCTCAACCGCATCTTATCCAAACCTGATAAATACTGCCACCAACTGCACCTTATACATACCTACAACTATTGTGCACCTCATGCAACCTTTTTCCAAACCTCACAAATACTGTGTAATTTAATCCACACCTAAAACACAATTTCAGAAATAAAACACTTGAACTGAAACTTATGCATTATTTACAAATACAGTGCAACTCAACTGCACTGTATAAACACCTCATCAAATACTGTGCACCCTAACTGCACTTTTTATACACTTGTCACAAATACTGAGCACTGTAACTGCAATCTTATACATACCTCACAAATACTGAGCACTGCAACCATAATTTTATACACCTCTCAAATACTGTCCACTGCGAACTGCACCTTTATACATATTACTAATACTGTGCACTTCAACTGCACCATATACACTCATAAACACTGTGCACCTTCAAGTGCACCTTATACACACTCACAAATACTGTGCACCTCAACTGCACCTTTATACACATCTCACAAATACTGCACCTCAACTGCACTTATCCAAAACCTCATAAATACTGTGCACCTCAATTCACAATTTAATACACTCTCAGAAATAAACACTGAACTGTACCTTTTTATGCATTACTCTACATACAGTGTAACCAACTGCACTCGCATAAACACCTCACAAATACTGTGCACCTCAACTGCACTTTATACACTCCTCACAAATACGGAGCACTGTAACTGCACCTTATACACACCTCACAAATACTGAGCACCGCAACTGCACTTTATACACACCACACAAATACTGTGCACCTGAACTGCACCTTATACATACCTCACAAATACTGTGCACCTCAATTGTACCTTATACATACCTCACAAATACTGCACACCTCAACTGCACCTTATACATACCTCACAAATACTGTGCACCTCAAGTGCACCTTATACACACCTCACAAATACTGTGCACCTCAACTGCACCTTATACATATTCATAAATATGTGTACTTAACTGCACCTTATCCAAACCTCATAAATACTGTGCACCTCTCAACTACACCTAATACACACCTCAGAAAAAACACTTGAACT
The DNA here is from genome assembly GCA_016271365.2 of Neoceratodus forsteri. Classification (NCBI taxonomy): domain Eukaryota; kingdom Metazoa; phylum Chordata; order Ceratodontiformes; family Ceratodontidae; genus Neoceratodus; species Neoceratodus forsteri. The sequence goes on from JADMNL010000027.1 coordinate 114,731,343, forward strand.
TAATTTTATGTACATTTTATAAATACAGTAACCTAACTGCACCGCATAAACACTTTGACAAATACTGTGCACCTCAACTGCACTTTATACACTCTCAACACGGAGTACTGTAATCACCTTATACATAATTCATAAATACTGAGTACTGCAACTGCACTTATACACCATAAATTGTAATTTGAACTGCATTTATATATTCTTCAGAAATACTAACTTAATTGTACTTTATATACTCATAAATACTGCACACTTAACTGCACTTTTATATATACTTACAAACATTGTGTACCTTAAGTGCAATTTTATATATTCCTACAAATACTGTACACTCAACTGCACTTTATATATACCTCACAAATACTGTGCACTTCAACTGCACCTAATACACACCTCAGAAATAAAACACCTGAACTGTACCTTATGCACACTCTCATAAATACAGTGCAACCTAACTGCACCGGAGCAACATTCTCACAAATACTGTGCACCTCAACTGCACTTTATACATTCCTCACAAATACTGAGTAATTGTAACTGCACCTTTTATACATTCTCACAAATACTGAGCACTGTAACTGCACCTTATACACACCTCACAAATACTGAGCACTGCAACAACACCTTTGTACACACTTCACAAATACTGAGCACCACAACTGCACTTTTATACACACTCATTAAATACTGTCCACCTTAGCTGCACCTTATACACACCTCACAAATACTGTGCACTCAACTGCACCTTTATACATATTATTACAAATACTGCACCCCAAGGTGTACTTTATACATACTCACAAATACTGTGCACTCAATCTGTTTTTATACATTCTCACAATACTGAGCACTGTAACTGCACCTTATACACACCTACAAATACTGAGCACTGTAACTGCACCTTTGTACACACTCACAAATACTGAGCACTGTAACTACACTCTTATACACATTCTCACGAATATTGAGCACCATAACTGCACCTTTATATACACACTCTTACAAATACTGTCCACCGTGAGCTGTATCTTCTTATACACACTCTCTTATAAATACTGTGCACCTCTGATCAAAATCTTATACACCTACAACTATTGTACCTCATCGCATCTTATACATACCTCACAAATACTGGGCGACTCAAGTGCACCTTTTTATGTACCTCACAATACTGCACACCTCAACTGCACCTTTTATACATACTCTCACAACATTGTGCACCTCAACTGCACTTTTATACACTTCTCACGAATATTAAACACTGAACTGCTACCTTATGCACATTCCTTACAAATAATAGTGCACCCTAACTGCACCTTATAACACACTACAACATGTGCACCTCAACTGCACCTTTATACACTCACAAATACTGAGCACCACAACTGCACCTTATACACACACCTCACAAATACTGTCCACTGCACTGCACCTTATACACACACTCACAAATACTGTGCAACCTCAACTGCACCTTATACATACTTCACAAATACTGAGCACCTCAACTGCACCTTATACATACTACAAATACTGTGCACCTCAAGTGCACCTTTATACATACCTCACAAATACTGTACACCTAACTGCACCTTATACATACCTCACAAATACTGTGCACTTCAACTGCACCTTATAACATCTCAGAAATACAGTGCACCTGAAGTGTACCTTATAGATACCTCAGAAATACTGTGCACCTCAGCTGCACTTTATACCTTCCTCACAAATACTGAGCACTGTAACTGCACCTTATACACACTTCACAAATACTGAGCACTGTAACTGCACCTTATACACACCTCACAAATACTGAGCACTGCAACTACACCTTATACACACCTCAGAAATACTGAGCACCACAACTGCACCTTATACACACTCTATAAATATTGTCCACCGCTGCACCTTATACACACTGTCTCATCAAATACTGTGCACCTCAACTGCACCTTTATACATACTCACAACTACTGTGCACCTCAAGTGCAATTTTATACATACCATAAATACTGCGCACCTAAGTGCACCTTTATACATACCTCACAAATACTGCACACCTCAACTGCACCTTATACATACTCACAAATACTGTGCACCTCAACTGCACCTAATACACACCTCAGAAATAAAACACCTGAACTGTACCTTATGCACATCTTACAAATACAGTGCAACTCAACTGCACCGTATAAACACCTCACAATTACTGTGCACCTCAACTGCACTTTATACATTCCTCACAAATACTGAGCACTGTAACTGCACCTTATACACACCTCACAAATACTGAGCACTGCAACTACACCTTATACACACCTCACAAATACTGAGCACTGTAACTGCACCTTATACACACCTCACAAATACTGTGCACTTCAACTGCACTTTATACACTCTTCACAAATACTGAGCACTGTAACTGCACCATATACACACCTCACAAATACTGAGCACTGCAACTACACCTTATACACACCTCACAAATATGGTGCAGCTCAACTGCATCACATACAGATACCTCACAACTACTGTGCACCTGAACCGCACCTTTTATACATACCTCAGAAATACCGTGCACCTCAAATGTACCTTATCCATTCCTTTTTTTTTCATATTTTCCTATTTTTTTTCCCCACGCCTGGCCGACCATCCACTCTGGTCACGGACCCTGAGCCCCGCCACCAGATATTGCCTCCCCCGTCATCCCTGGCTTACCCCCAGAGAGTGGGGCCGTGTACCAACCCCTATATCGGACAGCGGAACTGTGACTGGTTGGGGAATGGCCCGTGGCCAATCAGGGCTTCCTGGGGCAGAGCATCACCGAGACGCAAGGCGTGGATTTTGTTCCTCCCATTTTCTCCCTCGAGGAGGCGGGCGGTAATGACACCAGCGCCCACCCCGCCTCCCCTCTCCCCGCTTTTACGCCGGCAGCGTGAGTTCTCCCGCCTCTGCCAGGAGTCCCCAGCGCCCGAATGTTACCTACACCTCTTCCCCCGGAGAAGCGAGAGCGCTCATCAGACGCCAATCCTCTCTCTCGCTGGCCCTCCGACGATCCGGTCCGCTCTCAAACCGGGTCGCCGCGCTCTAGCGGAAATCCCACCGCTGCGCCGGCGGACCGGCATGCCTTATCCATTCCTAACAAATACAGTGCACCTGAACTGCACCTTATACACACCTTACAAATACTGTGTACCTCAACTGCACCTTATACACATACCTCACAAATACTGTGTACTTCAACAGCACCCTATACATACCTCTCATATACTGTGTGCCTCAATTGTACCTTATACATACCTCACAAATACTGCACACCTCAACTGCACCTTATACATACCTCACAAATACTGTGCACCTCAAGTGCACCTTATACATACCTCACAAATACTGCACACCTCAACTGCACCTTATACATACCTCACAAATACTGTGCACCTCAACTGCACCTAATACACACCTCAGAAATAAAACACCTGAACTGTACCTTATGCACACCTTACAAATACAGTGCAACTCAACTGCACCGTATAAACACCTCACAAATACTGTGCACCTCAACTGCACTTTATACATTCCTCACAAATACTGAGCACTGCAACTTCACCTTATACACACCTCACAAATACTGAGCACTGTAACTGCACCTTATACACACCTCACAAATACTGAGCACTGCAACTACACCTTATACACACCTCACAAATACTGAGCACCACAACTGCACCTTATGCACACCTCACAAATACTGTCCACCGCAGCTGCACCATTATACACCTTCACAAATACTGTACACCTCAACTGCACCTTATACATACCTCACAAATACTGTGCACCTCAAGTGCACCTTTTACTATACCTCACAAATACTGTGCACCTTAATTGTACTTTATACATTCCTCATAAATACTGAGCACTGTAACTGCACCTTATACACACTCACAATACTGAGCACTGTAACTGCACCTTATACACACTCACAAATACTGAGCACTGCAACTACACCTTATACATACCTCACAAATACTGAGCACCACAACTGCACCTTATACACACACTCACAAATACTGTCCACCGTAGCTGCACCTTATACACACACTCACAAATACTGTGCAATCTCAACTGCACCTTATACATACTATAACCATTGCACCTCAAGTGCACCTTATACATACCTCACAAATACTGTGCACCTCAAGTGCACCTTATACATACCTCACAAATACTGCACACCTCAACTGCACCTTATACATACCTCACAAATACTGTGCACCTCAACTGCACCTAATACACACCTCAGAAATAAAACACCTGAACTGTACCTTATGCACACCTTACAAATACAGTGCAACTCAACTGCACCGTATAAACACCTCACAAATACTGTGCACCTCAACTGCACTTTATACACTCCTCACAAATACTGAGCACTGTAACTGCACCTTATACACACCTCACAAATACTGAGCACTGCAACTACACCTTATACACACCTCACAAATACTGAGCACCACAACTGCACCTTATACACACCTCACAAATACTGTCCACCGCCGCTGCACCTTATACACACTAGTCCTCAATAACATTGTGCACCTCAACTGCACCTTTATACATACTCACAACTACTGTGCAACTCAAGTGCAATTTTATACATACCATAAATACTGGCATGACTCAAGTGCACCTTTATACATACCTCACAAATACTGCACACCTCAACTGCAATTCCTTATACATACCTCACAAATACTGTGACCTCAACTGCACCTAATACACACCTCAGAAATAAACACCTGAACTGTACCTTACGCATATCTTACAAATACAGTGCAACTCAACTGCACCAGAGCAAACACCTCACAATTACTGTGCACTCAACTGCACTTTATACATTCTCACAAATACTGGAGCACTGTAACTGCAATTCTTATACACACCTCATAAATACTGAGCACTGCAACTACACCTTATACACACCTCACAAATACTGAGCACTGTAACTGCACCTATACACACCTCACAAATACTGTGCACTTCAACTGCACTTTATACACTCCTCACAAATACTGAGCACTGTAACTGCACCATATACACACCTCACAAATACTGAGCACTGCAACTACACCTTATACACACCTCACAAATATGGTGCAGCTCAACTGCATCACATACAGATACCTCACAACTACTGTGCACCTGAACCGCACCTTTTATACATACCTCAGAAATACCGTGCACCTCAAATGTACCTTATCCATTCCTTTTTTTTTCATATTTTCCTATTTTTTTTTTCCCCACGCCTCTCGTCGACCATCCACTCTGGTCACGGACCCCTGGAGCCCCGGCCACCAGATATTACCGTCTCCCCCGGTCATCCCTGGCTTACCCCCCAGAGAGTGGGGCCGCGGTACCAACCCCTATATCGGACAGCGGAACTGTGACTGGTTGGGGAATGGCCCGTGCACAATCAGGGCTTCCTGGGGCAGAGCATCACCGAGACGCAAGGGTGGATTTTGTTCCTCCCATTTTCTCCCTCGAGGAGGCGGGCGGTAATGACACCAGCTGCCCACCCCGCCTCCCCTCTCCCCTGCTTTTGAACGCCGGCAGCGTGAGTTCTCCCGCCTCTGCCAGGAGTCCCCAGCGCCCGAATGTTACCTACACCTCTTCCCCCGGAGAAGCGAGAGCGCTCATCAGACGCCAATCCTCTCTCCTCGTCCGGCCTCCGACGATCCGGGTCCGTTTCTCAAACCTGGTCGCCAAGCATTAGCGGAAATCACTGCCATAGCCGCGGACTGCATTTTATCCATTCCTAATAAATACAGTGCAATTTGAACTGCACCTATATACACTCTTACAAATACTGTGTACCTCAACTGCACCTTATACACATACTCACAAATACTGTGCACTTCAACAGCACCCTATACATACTCTCTCATATACTGTGTGCCTCAACTGCACCTTATACACACCTCACAAATACTTGAGCTACACAACTGCACTTATTATACACTCACATTGTGCACCTCAACTGCACTTATACATACCTCACAAATACTGTGCACCTCAATTAAATTTTATACATACCTCACAAATACTGCACACCTCAACTGCACCTTATACATACTCATAAATACTGTGCACCTCAAGTGCACCTTATACATACTCACAAATACTGCACACCTCAACTGCACCTTATACATACCTCACAAATACTGTGCACCTCAACTGCACCTAATACACACCTCAGAAATAAAACACCTGAACTGTACCTTATGCACACTTACAAATACAGTGCAACTCAACTGCACCGAGAAACACTCTCACAAATACTGTGCACCTCAACTGCACTTTATACATTCCTCACAAATACTGAGCACTGCAACTTCACCTTATACACACCTACAAATACTGAGCACTGTAACTGCACCTTATACACACCTCACAAATACTGAGCACTGCAACTACACTTATATACATCCTCACAATACTGAGCACCACAACTGCACCTTATGCACACCTCACAAATACTGTCCACCGCAGCTGCACCTTATACACACCTCACAAATACTGTACACCTCAACTGCACCTTATACATACCTCACAAATACTGTGCACCTCAAGTGCACCTTATACATACCTCACAAATACTGTGCACCTCAATTGTACTTTATACATTCCTCACAAATACTGAGCACTGTAACTGCACCTTATACACACCTCACAAATACTGAGCACTGTAACTGCACCTTATACACACCTCACAAATACTGAGCACTGCAACTACACCTTATACATACCTCACAAATACTGAGCACCACAACTGCACCTTATACACACACCTCACAAATACTGTCCACCGCAGCTGCACCTTATACACACACACTAAATACTGTGCATCTCAACTGCACCTTATACATACTATAACTACATTGTACCCTCAAGTGCACCTTATACATAATTACAAATACTGTGCACCTCAAGTGCACCCTATACATACCTCACAAATACTGCACACCTCAACTGCACCTTATACATACCTCACAAATACTGTGCACCTCAACTGCACCTAATACACACCTCAGAAATAAAACACCTGAACTGTACCTTATGCACACCTTACAAATACAGTGCAACTCAACTGCACCGTATAAACACCTCACAAATACTGTGCACCTCAACTGCACTTTATACACTCCTCACAAATACTGAGCACTGTAACTGCACCTTATACACACCTCACAAATACTGAGCACTGCAACTACACCTTATACACATCTCACAAATACTGAGCACCACAACTGCACCTTATACACACCTCATAAAATATTGTCCACCGCTGCACCTTATACACACTGTCTCTCATAACATTGTGCACCTCAACTGCACCTTTATACATACTCACAACTACTGTGCAACCTCAAGTGCAATTTTATACATACCATAAATACTCATGACTCAAGTGCACCTTTATACATACCTCACAAATACTGCACACCTCAACTGCACTTTATACATACCTCACAAATACTGTGCACCTCAACTGCACCTAATACACACCTCAGAAATAAAACACCTGAACTGTACCTTATGCACATCTTACAAATACAGTGCAACTCAACTGCACCAGAGCAAACACCTCACAATTACTGTGCACCTCAACTGCACTTTATACATTCCTCACAAATACTGAGCACTGTAACTGCACCTTATACACACCTCACAAATACTGAGCACTGCAACTACACCTTATACACACCTCACAAATACTGAGCACTGTAACTGCACCTTATACACACCTCACAAATACTGTGCACTTCAACTGCACTTTATACACTCCTCACAAATACTGAGCACTGTAACTGCACCATATACACACCTCACAAATACTGAGCACTGCAACTACACCTTATACACACCTCACAAATATGGTGCAGCTCAACTGCATCACATACAGATACCTCACAACTACTGTGCACCTGAACCGCACCTTTTATACATACCTCAGAAATACCGTGCACCTCAAATGTACCTTATCCATTCCTTTTTTTTCATATTTTCCTATTTTTTTTTTCCCCACGCCGCTCGTCGACCATCCACTCTGGTCACGGACGCCTGGAGCCCCGCCACCAGATATTGCCGCCTCCCGGTCATCCCTGGCTTACCCCAGAGAGTGGATGTACCAACCCCTATATCGGACAGCGGAACTGTGACTGGTTGGGGAATGGCCCTGGCCAATCAGGGCTTCCTGGGGCAGAGCATCACCGAGACGCAAGGCGTGATTTTGTTCCTCCCATTTTCCCCGAGGAGGCGGGGCGCAATGACGCCAGCGCCCACCCCGCCTCCTCTCCCCTGCTTTGAACGCCGGCAGCGTGAGTTCTCCCGCCTCTGCCAGGAGTCCCCAGCGCCCGAATGTTACCTACACCTCTTCCCCCGGAGAAGCGAGAGCTGCCCATCAGACGCCAATCCTCTCCTCCCCGCTGGCTCCGATCATCCGGGGTCCGTTTCCTCAAACCGGGTCGCCAAGCGTCGCTAGCGGAAATCCCACCGCTAAAGCCAAGGACCGCATACTTTATCCATTCCTAATAAATACAGTGCACCTGAACTGCACCTTATACACACCTTACAAATACTGTGCACCTCAACTGCACCTTATACACATACCTCACAAATACTGTGCACTTCAACAGCACCCTATACATACCTCTCATATATTGTGCGCCTCAACTGCACCTTATACACACCTCACAAATACTGTGCAGCTCAACTGCACCTTATACTCATCTCACAAATACTGTGCACCTCAACTGCACCTTATTCAAACCTCACAAATACTGTGCACCTCAACTACACCTAATGCACACCTCAGAAATAAAACACCTGAACTGTACCTTATGCACACCTTACAAATACAGTGCAACTCAACTGCACCATATATACACACTCACAAATACTGTGCACTCAACTGCACTTTATACACTCTCACAAATACTGAGCACTGCAACTACACCTATACACACTCACAAATACGTGCACTCAACTGCATCACATACAGATACCACAACTACTGTGTGCCTGAACTGCACCTTACATACATACCTCAGAAATACCGTGGACCTCAAATGTACCTTATCCACCTCTAATCAAATACAGTGCACCTGAACTGCACCTTTATACACACCTTACAAATACTGTGCACGCTCAACTGCACTTATACACATACTCTCACAAATACTGTGCACCTAACAGCACCCTATACATACTTCCCATATACTGTGTGCCTCAACTGCACCTTATACACACCTCACAAATACTGTGCACCTCAACTGCACCTATACACATCTCACAAATACTGTGCACCCTGACAGCACCCTATACATACTTTCTCATATAGCACAGTAATTTCAACTGCACCTTATACAAATACTCTCACAAATACTGTGCACCTCAACAGCACCCTATACACACCTTCTCAAATACTGTGCACCTCAACTGCACCTTTATACACATATCCTCACAAATACTGTGCACCTCAACAGCACCCTATACATATTCTTCATATACTGTGCACCTCAACTGCACCTTATACACATACTTACAAATACTGTGCACCCTCAACAGCACCCTATACATAACTTCTCAAATACTGTGCAATCTCAACTGCACCTTATACACACTCTTACAAATACTGTGCACCTTTAATTGCACCTTATACATATCTCACAAATACTGTGCATCTCAACTGCACAATATACACACTTCACAAATACTGAGCACCTCAACTGCACCTTCTGCACACCACACAAATACTGTGCACTTCAACTGCACTTTATACACTCTCACAAATACTGAGCACTGTAACTGCACCTTATACACTCACAAATACTGTGCCTCAACTGCACCTTTATACATCTCACAAATACTGTGCACCTCAACTGCACCTTATTCAAACCTCACAAATACTGTACACCTCAACTACAACTAATACACACCTCAGAAATAAAACACCTGAATTGTACCTTAAGCATACTTACAAATACAGCACTCAACTGCACCTTATATACACCTCACAAATACTGTGCATCTCAACTGCACTTTATACACTCCTCACAAATACTGTGCACTGTAGCTGTACCTTATACACACCTCACAAATACTGAGTACTGCAACTACACCTTATACACCTTTCAAATACTGTGCACGCTCAACTGCATCATATACAGATACTTCACAACTACTGTGCCCTGACTGCACCTTATACTCCCTCACAACATTGGCACTCAACTGCACCTTATCCACCCTATCAAATACTGTGCATCAACTGCACCTTATACACACCTTACAAATACTGTGCACTTCAACTGCACCTTATACATATCTTCACAAATACTGTGCACCACAACTGCACCTTATACACACCTCTCAATACTGTGTGCCTCAACTGCACCTTATACACACCTCACAAATACTGTGCACCTCGACAGCACCCTTATACATACCCTCCATATACTGTGTGCCTCAACTGCACCTTATACATATCTCACAAATACTGTGCACCTCAACTGCACCTATACATACCTCAAATACTGTGCACCTCAACTGCAATTTATACAAATACTCACAAAATAGCTGTGCACCTCAACTGCACCCTATACACACCTTCAAATACTGTGCACCTCAACTGCACCTTATGACAGACCACAAATACTGTGCAACTCCAACTGCACCCTATACATACTTCATATACTGTGTGCCTCAACTGCACTTTATACACATACCTCACAAATACTGTGCACCTGTAACATGCACCTTATACACACCTTCTCAAATACTGTGCACTCAACTGCACCTTATACACACTCTCACAAATACTGAGCACTGTAACTGCACCTTATACACACTCTCACAAATACTGTGCACTTAACTGCACTTTATACACTCCTCACAACATTGAGCACTGTAACTGCACCATATACACACCTCACAAATACTGAGCACTGCAACTACACGTTATACACACTCACAAATATGGTGCAGCTCAACTGCATCCATACAGATACCTCACAACTACTGTGCACCTGAACCTGCACCTTTATACATACCTCAGAAATACCGGCACTCAAATGTACCTTATCCATTCTTTTTTTTCATATTTTCCTTTTTTTTTTCCCCACGCCTCGCCGACCATCCACTCTGGTCACGGACCCTGGAGCCCCGCCACCAGATATTACCGCCTCCCGTCATCCCTGGCTTACCCCCAGAGAGTGGGGCTGCGGTACCAACCCCCTATATCGGACCGCGGAACTGTGACTGGTTGGGGGAACGGCCCGTGGCCAATCAGGGCTTTCCTGGGGCAGAGCATCACCGAGACGCAAGGCGTGGGATTTTGTTCCCTCCCATTTTCCCTCCCCCGAGGAGGCGGGCGTGCAATGACACCAGCGCCCACCCCGCCTCCCTCTCCCCGTTTTGAACGCCGGCAGCGTGAGTTCTCCCGCCTCTGCCAGGAGTCCCCAGCGCCCGAATGTTACCTACACCTCTTCCCCGGAGAAGCGAGAGCTGCCCATCAGACGCCAATCCTCTCCTCTCGCTAGCCCTCCGACGATCCGGTCCGCTCCTCAAACCGGGTCGCCAAGCGCCACTAGCGGAAATCCTACCACAGCCGCGGACTGCATGCCTTATCCATTCCTAACAAATACAGTGCACCTGAACTGCACCTTATACACACCTTACAAATACTGTGTACCTCAACTGCACCTTATACACATACCTCACAAATACTGTGCACTTCAACAGCACCCTATACATACCTCTCATATACTGTGTGCCTCAACTGCACCTTATACACACCTCACAAATACTGAGCTCCACAACTGCACCTTATACACACCTCACAAATACTGTGCACCTCAACTGCACCTTATACATACCTCACAAATACTGTGCACCTCAATTGTACCTTATACATACCTCACAAATACTGCACACCTCAACTGCACCTTATACATACCTCACAAATACTGTGCACCTCAAGTGCACCTTATACATACCTCACAAATACTGCACACCTCAACTGCACCTTATACATACCTCACAAATACTGTGCACCTCAACTGCACCTAATACACACCTCAGAAATAAAACACCTGAACTGTACCTTATGCACACCTTACAAATACAGTGCAACTCAACTGCACCGTATAAACACCTCACAAATACTGTGCACCTCAACTGCACTTTATACATTCCTCACAAATACTGAGCACTGCAACTTCACCTTATACACACTTCACAAATACTGAGCACTGTAACTGCACCTTATACACACCTCACAAATACTGAGCACTGCAACTACACCTTATACACACCTCACAAATACTGAGCACCACAACTGCACCTTATGCACACCTCACAAATACTGTCCACCGCAGCTGCACCTTATACACACCTCACAAATACTGTACACCTCAACTGCACCTTATACATACCTCACAAATACTGTGCACCTCAAGTGCACCTTATACATACCTCACAAATACTGTGCACCTCAATTGTACTTTATACATTCCTCACAAATACTGAGCACTGTAACTGCACCTTATACACACCTCACAAATACTGAGCACTGTAACTGCACCTTATACACACCTCACAAATACTGAGCACTGCAACTACACCTTATACATACCTCACAAATACTGAGCACCACAACTGCACCTTATACACACACCTCACAAATACTGTCCACCGCAGCTGCACCTTATACACACACCTCACAAATACTGTGCACCTCAACTGCACCTTATACATACCTCACAACTACTGTGCACCTCAAGTGCACCTTATACATACTTCACAAATACTGTGCACCTCAAGTGCACCTTATACATACCTCACAAATACTGCACACCTCAACTGCACCTTATACATACCTCACAAATACTGTGCACCTCAACTGCACCTAATACACACCTCAGAAATAAAACACCTGAACTGTACCTTATGCACACCTTACAAATACAGTGCAACTCAACTGCACCGTATAAACACCTCACAAATACTGTGCACCTCAACTGCACTTTATACACTCCTCACAAATACTGAGCACTGTAACTGCACCTTATACACACCTCACAAATACTGAGCACTGCAACTACACCTTATACACATCTCACAAATACTGAGCACCACAACTGCACCTTATACACACCTCACAAATACTGTCCACCGCCGCTGCACCTTATACACACCAGTCCTCACAAATACTGTGCACCTCAACTGCACCTTATACATACCTCACAACTACTGTGCAACTCAAGTGCACCTTATACATACCTCACAAATACTGCGCACCTCAAGTGCACCTTATACATACCTCACAAATACTGCACACCTCAACTGCACCTTATACATACCTCACAAATACTGTGCACCTCAACTGCACCTAATACACACCTCAGAAATAAAACACCTGAACTGTACCTTACGCACATCTTACAAATACAGTGCAACTCAACTGCACCATATAAACACCTCACAATTACTGTGCACCTCAACTGCACTTTATACATTCCTCACAAATACTGAGCACTGTAACTGCACCTTATACACACCTCACAAATACTGAGCACTGCAACTACACCTTATACACACCTCACAAATACTGAACACTGTAACTGCACCTTATACACACCTCACAAATACTGTGCACTTCAACTGCACTTTATACACTCACAAATACTGAGCACTGTAACTGCACCATATACACACCTCACAAATACTGAGCACTGCAACTACACCTTATACACACCTCACAAATATGGTGCAGCTCAACTGCATCACATACAGATACCTCACAACTACTGTGCACCTGAACCGCACCTTTTATACATACCTCAGAAATACCGTGCACCTCAAATGTACCTTATCCATTCCTTTTTTTTTCATATTTTCCTATTTTTTTTTTCCCCACGCCTCTCGTCGACCATCCACTCTGGTCACGGACCCCTGGAGCCCCGGCCACCAGATATTGCCGTCTCCCCCGGTCATCCCTGGCTTACCCCCCAGAGAGTGGGGCCGCGGTACCAACCCCCTATATCGGACAGCGGAACTGTGACTGGTTGGGGGAATGGCTCCGGTGGCCAATCAGGGCTTTCCTGGGGCACAGCATCACCGAGACGCAAGGCGTGGGATTTTGTTCCTCCCATTTCTCCCCGAGGGAGGCGGGGCGATGCAACGCCAGCGCCCACCCGCCTCCTCCCCCGTTTTGAACGCCGGCAGCGTGAGTTCTCCCGCCTCCGCCAGGAGTCCCCAGCGCCCGAATGTTACCTACACCTCTTCCCCCGGAGAAGGAGAGCTGCCCATCAGACGCCAATCCCTCTCCCCGCTAGCCCTCCGAGTCGGTCCGGTTCCGAAACCGGGTCGCCACGGCGTCACTAGGAAATCCACCGCTGCGCCGGCGGACCGGCATACCTTATCCATTCCTAACAAATACAGTGCACCTGAACTGCACCTTATACACACCTTACAAATACTGTGCACCTCAACTGCACCTTATACACATACCTCACAAATACTGTGCACTTCAACAGCACCCTATACATACCTCTCATATATTGTGGCCTCAACTGCACCTTATACACACCTCACAAATACTGTGCAGCTCAACTGCACCTTATACTCATCTCACAAATACTGTGCACCTCAACTGCACCTTATTCAAACCTCACAAATACTGTGCACCTCAACTACACCTAATGCACACCTCAGAAATAAAACACCTGAACTGTACCTTATGCACACCTTACAAATACAGTGCAACTCAACTGCACCATATATACACCTCACAAATACTGTGCACCTCAACTGCACTTTATACACTCCTCACAAATACTGAGCACTGCAACTACACCTTATACACACCTCACAAATACGGTGCAGCTCAACTGCATCACATACAGATACCTCACAACTACTGTGTGCCTGAACTGCACCTTACATACATACCTCAGAAATACCGTGCACCTCAAATGTACCTTATCCACCCCTAACAAATACAGTGCACCTGAACTGCACCTTATACACACCTTACAAATACTGTGCACGTCAACTGCACCTTATACACATACCTCACAAATACTGTGCACCTCAACAGCACCCTATACATACCTCCCATATACTGTGTGCCTCAACTGCACCTTATACACACCTCACAAATACTGTGCACCTCAACTGCACCTTATACACATCTCACAAATACTGTGCACCTCGACAGCACCCTATACATACCTCTCACATACTGTGCACCTCAACTGCACCTTATACAAATACCTCACAAATACTGTGCACCTCAACAGCACCCTATACACACCTCTCAAATACTGTGCACCTCAACTGCACCTTATACACATACCTCACAAATACTGTGCACCTCAACAGCACCCTATACATACCTCTCATATACTGTGCACCTCAACTGCACCTTATACACATACCTCACAAATACTGTGCACCTCAACAGCACCCTATACACACCTCTCAAATACTGTGCACCTCAACTGCACCTTATACACACCTCACAAATACTGTGCACCTTAATTGCACCTTATACACATATCTCACAAATACTGTGCATCTCAACTGCACAATATACACACTTCACAAATACTGAGCACCTCAACTGCACCTTCTGCACACCACACAAATACTGTGCACTTCAACTGCACTTTATACACTCCTCACAAATACTGAGCACTGTAACTGCACCTTATACACACCTCACAAATACTGTGCACCTCAACTGCACCTTATACACATCTCACAAATACTGTGCACCTCAACTGCACCTTATTCAAACCTCACAAATACTGTACACCTCAACTACAACTAATACACACCTCAGAAATAAAACACCTGAATTGTACCTTAAGCACACCTTACAAATACAGTGCAACTCAACTGCACCATATATACACCTCACAAATACTGTGCACCTCAACTGCACTTTATACACTCCTCACAAATACTGAGCACTGCAACTACACCTTATACACTCCTCACAAATACGGTGCAGCTCAACTGCATCACATACAGATACCTCACAACTACTGTGCGCCTGAACTGCACCTTACATACATATCTCAGAAATACCGTGCACCTCAAATGTACCTTATCCATCCCTAACAAATACAGTGCACCTGAACTGCACCTTATACACACCTTACAAATACTGTGCACTTCAACTGCACCTTATACACATACCTCACAAATACTGTGCACCTCAACAGCACCCTATACATACCTCCCATATACTGTGTGCCTCAACTGCACCTTATACACACCTCACAAATACTGTGCACCTCAACTGCACCTTATACACATCTCACAAATACTGTGCACCTCGACAGCACCCTATACATACCTCTCATATACTGTGCACCTCAACTGCACCTTATACAAATACCTCACAAATACTGTGCACCTCAACAGCACCCTATACACACCTCTCAAATACTGTGCACCTCAACTGCACCTTATACACATACCTCACAAATACTGTGCACCTCAACAGCACCCTATACATACCTCTCATATACTGTGCCTCAACTGCACCTTATACACATACCTCACAAATACTGTGCACCTCAACAGCACCCTATACACACCTCTCAAATACTGTGCACCTCAACTGCACCTTATACACACCTCACAAATACTGTGCACCTTAATTGCACCTTATACACATATCTCACAAATACTGTGCATCTCAACTGCACAATATACACACTTCGCAAATACTGAGCACCTCAACTGCACCTTCTGCACACCACACAAATACTGTGTATCTCAACCGCATCTTATCCAAACCTCACAAATACTACGCACCTCAAGTGCACCTTATACATACCTCACAAATACTGTGCACCTCAACTGCACCTTATACACACCTCACAAATACGGAGCACCACAACTGCACCTTATACACACCTCACAAATACTGTCCACTGCAACTGCACCTTATACACACCTCACAAATACTGTGCACCTCAACTGCACCTTATACATACCTCACAAATACTCTGCACCTCAAGTGCACCTTATACATACCTCACAAATACTGCACACCCAATGCACCTTTATAAGCCTACCATAACTACTGTGTGCACCAGAAGTGCAGATTATACATGCCTCACAAATACTGTGCACCTCAAGTGCACCTTATACATACCTCACAAATACTGCACACCTCAACTGCACCTTATACATACCTCACAACTACTGTGCACCAGAAGTGCACATTATACATGCCTCACAAATACTGTGCACCTCAAGTGCACCTTATACATACCTCAGAAATACTGCACACCTCAACTGCACCTTATACATACCTCACAACTACTGTGCACCTCAAGTGCACCTTATACATACCTCACAAATACTGCGCACCATAAGTGCACCTTATACATACCTCACAAATACTGCACACCTCAACTGCACCTTATACATACCTCACAAATACTGTGCACCTCAACTGCACCTTATACACACCTCACAAATGCTGTCCACTGCAGCTGCACCTTATACACAACTCACAAATTCTGAGGACTGTAACTGCACCTTATACACACTTCAAATAATTTACCTAAACTGTACCTTATGCTCAGCTTACAAATACTGTGCAACTCAACTGCACCTTATACAGTACACACCTCACAAATACTGTGCAACTCAACTGCACCTTATACAGTACACACCTCACAAATACTGTGCAACTCAACTACACTTTATACACACCTCACAAATTCTGAGGACCGTAACTGCACCTTATACACACCTCATAAACAGTGCACACCTCAATTGCACATTATGCTCACCTCACAAATAGTGCACACCTTAACTGCACCTTAAACACACCTCACAAATACTGTGTATCTCAACTGCTTCTTATACATACACCTCACAAATACTGTACACATCAACTTCGCCCTATACGTACATCTCAAATGCCATGCAGCTCAACTGCACCTTATACACATATCACAAATACTATGCACCTCAACTGTACCTTATACACACCTGAAAAATACTGTGCACCTCAACTGCACCTTATCCATGTCTCACAAATACTGCATACCTCAGCTGCACCTTAACCACACTTCACAAATGCTGTGCACCTCAACAGCACCTTATACACACACCTCTCAAGTCCTGTGCATCTCAACTGCACCTAATACACGTATCTTACAAATACTGTGCGCCTCAGCTGCACCTCAACTCCACCTCATACACATAACTGACAAATATTATGCACCTAAACTGCACCTCATACATATAACTATGTCTCAAATACTGTGCACCTCAACTGCAATTTATACACATACTTCACAAATACTGCACACCTAAACTGCACCTACATCACAAATACTACAGACCTCAACTGCACCTAATACACACACCTCACAAATACTGTGCACCTCAACTGCACCTTATACACACCTGAAAAATACTGCACCTGAACTGTATCTTATGCACACCTTACAAATACTGAGCAACTCAACTATACTTTATACACATCTCACAAATACTGAGAACCACAACTGTACCTTATACACACCTCACAAATACTGTGGTCCTCAATTCCAAGTTATACACACCTCACAAATACCGTGCACCTCAACTGCACCTTATCCAAACCTCACAAATAATGTGCACCTCAACTGCATCTTATACATACCTCACAAATACTGTGCACCTCAACTGCACCTTATACACACCACACAAATACTGTGCACCTCAACTGCACCTTATACACACCTCACAAATACTGTGCACCTCAACTGCACCTTATCCATGTCTCACAAATGCTGCACACCTCAACTGCACCTTATCCATGTCTCACAAGTACTGCGTACCTCAAATGCACCTTATCCAAACCTCACAAATACTGCACACCTCAACTGGACCTTATACATACCTCACAAATGCTGCACACATCAATTGCACCTTATCCACACCTCACAAATAATGCACACCTCAACTGCACCTTATACATACCTCACAAATACTGCACACCTCAAATGCAACTTATCCAAACCTCACAAATACTGCGCACCTCAACTGCACCTTATACATACCTCACAAATACTGCACACATCAATTGCACCTTATCCACACCTCACAAATAATGCACACCTCAACTGCACCTTATACATACCTCACAAATACTGTGCACCTCAACTGCACTGTATACATACCTCACAAATACTGTGCATCTCAACTGCACCTTATCCAAACCTCACAAATACTGCACACCTCAACTGCACCATATACATTCCTCACAAATACTGTGCACTGCAATTGCACATTGTACACACTACACAAATACTGTGTATCTCAACCGCATCTTATCCAAACATCACAAACACTGCACACCTCAACTGCACCATATACATACCTCACAAATACTGTGCACTGCAACTGCACCTTATACACACCACACAAGTACTGTGCACCTCAACTACACCTTCTCCAAATCTCACAAATACTGTACACCTTATACATGCCTCACAAATACTGTGCAATGCAACTGCACCTTATACACACCGCACAAATACTGTGCACTGCAACTGCACCTTATCCAAACCTCACAAATACTATGCACCTCAACTGTACCTTATACACACCTGAAAAATACTGTGCATCTCAACTGCACCTTATCCACATCTCACAAATACTGCGTACCTCAACTGCAAGTTATACACACCTCATAAATACTGTGCACCTCAACTGCACCTTATCCACGTCTCACAAATACTGCATACCTCAGCTGCACCTTATCCACACTTCACAAATGCTGTGCACCTCAACAGCACCTTATACACACACCTCTCAAGTCCTGTGCATCTCAACTGCACCTAATACACGTATCTTACAAATACTGTGCACCTCAGCTGCACCTCAACTCCACCTCATACACATAACTGACAAATATTATGCACCTAAACTGCACCTTATACACATAACTATGCCTCAAATACTGTGCACCTCAACTGCAATTTATACACATACTTCACAACTACTGTGCACCTCAACTGTCTTATCCACACCTCACAAATACTGTACACCTAAACTGCACCTCTTATGCACACATCACAAATACTGCAGACCTCAACTGCACCTAATACACACACCTCACAAATACTGTGCACCTCAACTGCACCTTACACACACACCTGAAAAATACTGCACCTGAGCTGTATCTTATGCACACCTTACAAATACGGCGCAACTCAACTATACTTTATACACATCTCAGAAATACTGAGAACCACAACTGTACCTTATATACACCTCACAAATAATGCGCACCTCAACTGCATCTTATACATACCTCACAAATACTGTGCACCTCAACTGCACCTTATACACACCACACAAATACTGTGAACCTCAACTACACCTGATACACACCTCAGAAATAGTACACCTGAACTGTACCTTATGCACACCTTACAAATACTGTGGTCCTCAATTCCAAGTTATACACACCTCATAAATACCGTGCACCTGAACTGCACCTTATCCAAACCTCACAAATACTGTGCACCTCAACTGCACCTTACACATACCTCACAGATACCGTGCACCTCAACTGCACCTTATACACACCACACAAATACTGTGCACCTCAACTGCACCTTATCCAAACCTCACAAATAATGTGCACCTCAACTGCACCTTATATATACTTCACAAATACTTTGCACTGCAACTGCACCTTATACACACCTCACAAATACTGTGCACCTCAACTGCACCTTATACATACCTCACAAATACTGCATACCTCAACTGAACATTATACACACCTCACAAATACTGTGCACTGCAACTGCACCTTATACACACTTCACAAATACTGTGCACTGCAACTGCACCTTATACACACCTCACAAATACTGTGCACCTGAACTACACCTTATATAGCTATACCCAGCTATATCTGTCTTTTGCACCCGACCAGGATGGAGCTCTCTCAGTGTTTAACGACTGTCTGGGGGAGATCCAAGACTGGATGGATTCTAGCTGGCTAAAGTTGAACTCAGAGAAAGCAGAGGTTCTGGTCGTGGACCCAGGTGGTCAGATTGCGAGGCCGTGTACTGACGCACCATCTGGAATTTTCCTTGGTGGTGTGTCTCTCCCGCCCTCAGAACGGGTGCGAGGCCTTGGGTTTATTCTGACGACAGGCTGACCCTAAATCTCAGGTGTCAGCTGCTGTTAAGACTTCCTTTTATCACCTTAGGAACATTGCCAGGGTTAGGCACCTTGTTCCGTCTGACTCCCTGCCAACATTGGTCCACGCTTTTGTATCTTCGCGTTTGGACTACTGCAACGCCCTTTACTTTGGGCTTTCTGGGGTTGAAATCCGTCGCCTACAGCTGGTGCAGAACACTGCAGCCCGGGTGTTGACTGGGACAAGTAGGTCCTGCCACATTACTCCCGTGCTGCGCAAACTGCACTGGCTTCTTATACGATAGCGGATCACCTTTAAAGTCATTTTACTGACTTTCAAAGCCCTTCACGATCAGGGTCCAGCCTATCTGAAAGACCTCCTGGTTCCCTACTACCCTGACCGATCACTCCGCTCGGCTGACATGGGGTTGTTAGAGATTCCAAGAGTAAGCCTAAAATCTTCTGGTAGCAGAGTGTTTTCGTACGCCGCACCCACTCTTTGGAACTCTCTACCATGCCGGTTACGGCAGTGCACCTCCGTGGAGTCATTTAAGAAAGATTTAAAAATGCACTTATGGAATATGACCTTCTTAGATATCTAAGTTATTTGATTATGTGTGGATTTTACTATAAATTTGCTACTATGATGATATGTTGTTTTTTATGGATGTTTTTATGATTTTTATTTAGAGTTTTTGAACTTGTTTTTAAAATTGTTCAGCACCTTGATATTTTGAAAGGTGCTATACAAATAAAATTATTATTATTATTTATTATCCAAACCTCACAAATACTGCGCACCTCAACTTCAGTTTATACATACCTCACAAGTACTGTGCACCTCAACTGCACCTAATACACACCTCACAAATACTGCACATCTCAACTTCAGTTTATACATACCTCACAAATACTGTGCACCTCAACTGCACCTAATACACACCTCAGAAATAAAACACCTGAACTGTACCTTATGCACACCTTACAAATACAGTGCAACTCAACTGCACCTCATATACACCTCACAAATACTGTGCACCTCAACAGCACTTTATACACACCTCACAAATACTGAGCACTGTAACTGCACCTTATACACACCTCACAAATACTGAGCACTGCAACTGCACATTATGCTCACCTCACAAACAGTGAACACCTTAACTGCACCTTAAACACACCTCACAAATACTGTGTATCTCAACTGCTTCTTATACATACACCTCACAAATACTGTGCACATCAACTTCGCCCTATACGTACATCTCAAATACTATGCAGCTCAACTGCACCTTATACACATATCACAAATACTATGCACCTCAACTGTACCTTATACACACCTGAAAAATACTGTGCATCTCAACTGCACCTTATCCACGTCTCACAAATACTGCGTACCTCAACTGCACCTTATCTACACCTCACAAATGCAGTGCACCTCACCAGCACCTTATATACACACCTCTCAAGTCCTGTGCATCTCAACTGCACCTAATACATGTATCTTACAAATACTGTGCACCTCAACACCACCTCATACACATAACTGACAAATACTGTGCACCTAAACTGCACCTTATACACATAACTGTACCTGAAATACTGTGCACGTCAACTGCAATTTATACACATACTTCACAACTACTGTGCACCCTTATATTCCTGTTAAAAATACTGCATACCTCAACTGCAGCTTATACACACTTCACAAATACTGCGCCCCTCAACTGCACCTTTTCCACACCTCACAAATACTGCGAACCTCAACTGCACTTTAAATGCACCTTGCAAATACTGTACACCTCAACTACACCTTATGCACACATCACAAATACTGCAGACCTCAACTGCACCTTATACACACACCTCACAAATACTGTGCACCTCAACTGCACCTTATACACATACACCTCAGAAATACTGTGCAGCTCAACTGCACCTTATAAACACCTCACAAATACTGCACACTTCAACTGTACCTTATACACACCCCACAAATACAGTGCACCTCAACTGCACATTATACACACTTCACAAATAGTGCGCACCTCCACTGTACCTTATACACACCTGAAAAATTCTGCGCATCTCAGCTGCGCCTCAGACACACCTCACAAATACTGTGGTCCTCAATTGCAAGTTATGCACACCTCATAAATCCTGTGTACCTCCACTGCACCTTACCCACACTTCACAAATGCTGTGCACCTCAACTGCACCATATACACACACCTCACAAAAACTGCACAACTCAACTGTACCTAATCCACACCTCACAAATACTGCGCACCTCAACTGCACCTTATACACCCACCTCACAAAAACTGCACAACTCAACTGTACCTTATCCACACCTCACAAATACTGCGCACCTCAACTGCACCCATTGCACACCTCACAAATACTGCGCACCTCAACTGCAACTTATACACACCTCACAAATACTATGCACCTCAACTACACCTTATAAGCACCTCACAAATAATATGCACCACAACTACACCTTACACACACCTCAAAATACTACACACCTCAAGTGCACCTTATACATGCTTCACAAATACTACGCACCTCAACTGCACCTTACACATACCTCACAAATACTGCACACCTCAACTGCACTATATATTCACAAATGCTGTGCACCTCAACTGCACCTTATATGCAAATTACAAATACTGCACACCTCATCTGCACTACATTCACATACCTCACAAATACTGTGCACCGCAACTGCACCCTATACACACCTCACAAATACTGTGCACCTCAAATGCACCTTATCTACACCTCACAAATACTATTCACCTCAACTACACCTCATACACACACCACAAAAATCCTGTGCACCTCAACTGCATCTTAAACACACCTCACAAATACTGCCCAACTCAACTGCACCTTATACACACACCTCAAAAATACTGTGCACTTCAACTGCACCCTATACTGTACAGACCTCACAAACACTGTGCACTTCGACTGCATCTTATATACCTGTTAAAAATATGGCATACCTCAACTGCAGCTTATACACACTTCACAAATACTGCACCCCTCAACAGCACCTTATCCACACCTCACAAATACTGTGAACCTCAACTGCACCTTATACACACCTTACAAATACTGCACACCTCAACTGCATCTTATATGCACCTTACAAATACTGTACAACTCAACTGCACTTCATACACATACCAAACAGTATAAATACTGTGAACCTCAACTGCACCTTACACACATACCTCACAAATATTGTGCACCTCAACTGCACCTTATACACACACCTCACAAACACTGTTTTATTTATTGAAATGTTTCACCAGGAAGGCACGCTGAGCAACAAGTTGCTCATCTCCCAGTGTGACCTGGGGGGGCAGAATACAATTTGCTTACAATGAGAGTAGGAGGGAGTACAGGTGGATCACATTGGCTAAAAATGCAACAGTTACAGTAACTATAATAAATATAAAGACAAATATAGCAATTTGGTGACAGTTGGTAACACTGGAACACATATAACTTGGCAACAGTATGTAGTACTAGATGGTAAGGTGACCCAATAGTAATTGGTAGCCATTAGTGTAACATAGATATTCAAGATTTACAGTGATTAAAGAGAGGAAGAATGGAAGGAGGGAATAAAAAATTGCAGAGGGCAGACTGGACAAAGGGAAAGGAAATGTAAGGAGAGACGCAGGCAGAAAACAATTTTCGAGGGAAACAGAGATGACAGGGTGAACTTAAGTGCATATAAGAGGGATAATGGTAGGTTATAAGTGCTTAATTGAGTGTAGGGGTAGGCCAGTGTTAGATTATAGTCAGTGGAAGGGGGTTAGGAGGAGAGGTAGGGTGTGGCAGGATGATGAGAGAGAGAGAGAGATATATTGTAGGGGAGGTATCCAAGGGGGGAAGGAGGGGGAGTTGAAATTCAATAGTGTCTTGTTAACAATATCTGGGCAGGGCAGTAGTCAGCTCTACTGGTATGACACAGGTTATAGGTGATGAGATTCATTTATATATAGTGATGCGAGAGAGGGGGTGTTGGGGAGGGATGTTGTGGGAGGGGGTAGCGGAGATCAATTATAGTGGGGGGGTAGTACCTCACCAGTGTGTTGGGTGATCCTGACTGCACAAGGCAGTGGTCTAGCAGTGACTGAGGGTGTGCAGTAAAAGGAGAAACAGGGGAATGGGTGTAACATTGTTGCCCACTGTGCGCTGGGCACAAGGCAGTGCACAAGGCAGTGATCGAGCTCACAGGAGGGAGCCACATTAAGGGTAGAGAAGGAAGGGGGAGGAACACTTTAGGAAGAGGGAGAGAAAGGGACTAAAAGGAGCACAATCAGAGGGCAGCAGGAGCGGTGAGGAGTAAGCATATGGTAATATGGTCTTAGGGGAGATGGCGGGGGAAGTAGGGAGGGTCAGGGCAGTCACAGGAAGGGGCAAGGAAGTTCTTGAGGGCAGAGTTAATGGAGTAGCAAGAGAATGAGTGGTGAATTTGAGGGGGAAGTGAATTCCAGATTTTTGGGACGCGATAAAAATAACCTGATTGGCCAATAAGGGTGGAGCGGCATTGGCACCTCAACTGCACCTTATGCACATCTTGTAAATGCTGTGCACCTCAACTGCACCTTATCCACACCTCACAAACGCTGCACACCTCAAGTGCATCTTATCTACACCTCACAAATACTATGCACCTCAACTGTACCTTATCCACACCTCACAAATACTGTGCACCTGAGGGTCGCGTGCTAGTCGCCAACTGAAATGGCCACTTAATTTACTGGAGGTACGAGTTGCGGCATTAAATCCTTCTCTTAACACTTTCAAACTGGGTATCAGCAGTCAAAAAGTAATTAAAACAACATTGGAAGGATAGAAGAGCATTCCTGTGCAATTTCAGATCGATCGCTTGGTTAAAAAGTCTAATTTCCTCACAGTGAGTCATTTTGCCTTACACCAGAAATTTACACTAGCGGGCGCTGCAATGTCAGTTTCAAATTTCAATGCTCATGCAGGGAATAGGAAAAAATCTCCAACAGAGGACAGAAGTGATTATATTAATAATATTAAAGAAATGTTACATGGAATTACATTAAGTCAAAAGGAAATAAAACATGATATTGCTGGGCTTAAAGTAGTGGTAGACATGATTAAATCAAATTCAGATAAGTTTAATGAAAGACTATCTGAGGCCAAAGAAAGGGTGGCAGCAGTTGAAGATTTTGTATTTAAATTGGGCACTGATTCAGATATGTTTCAACATCAAATTACGCTCCTATGGCAAGAAGTTGATGACCTCGAAAATAGAGGCCAGAGAAACAACATCAGAATTCTGGGTATGCCTGAGGGAGTCGAAGGTCCACAAATGTCTAAGTTTTGCAAAACTTTTTCCCAGAAGTCCTACAATATAACCCAGGTTGGCCTTTAGAAATTGAGAGGGCTCACAGGACTCTTTCTCCTAAGCCAAAGTCAGGACTCCCTCCAAGACCTATAGTGGCATATTTTCTAAGGTTCTCTGTAAAAGAAGAGATTTTAAACATTGCAAGAGAGCAGAGGTCACTTTCATGGAATGGGCACCATATTTCCTTTTATCAGGATTATTCTGCTGAGGTTGTGTCCCAGAGAAAAGCATTTACAGACGTCAGGGAAAGTTTACAAAAATTAGGTCTCTCCTACAGAATTAAATACCCTGCTATCTTAATTGTGTCAGCTAATGGGGTGTCACACACATTCAAATCGCCTGATGAGGCAAGCGTTTTTGTGAATAACTGGTCTAAGAAATATAACGGTTTTCAACAGTCTGACTCTCACTTTGAAAATGCTAATAGTTCTAGCCCACAACAGCCACGAGTCTCCAGAGCAACGCTATCATCATCAGAACCCCGACATCCTAGGAATTCTAAGAAGTCAAGCATTACCAAACATCCAGTTGTGCTGCCTGAAGCTTCCCAGGTGAGATGGCAGTCTGTGAATCGTAAGTATAAAGGTCTTCTCTCCAGAAATCACCGTGCATCCACAAGGTTCGTGACAAAAAGCAATCCTGATAAAATCTCGACTTCTAATCGCTATGCCTCGCTTCTGGTAGACATGGAGGATGTGGAGGAGTCAATCACTAAAAATCACTCATCAGTGGATGATCCGGCGCTCAGTCAGCTAGATGGTTCCCAACTGGATGAGAGTCCAGATGACCCTGAATGCCCCACCCCTTCATACTACCCAGATGATCCATGATGCTTTTTAAAGAGATATTTATCAGATTTCATTTGCAGAGCTTATCCTTATGTGAGGTTAAATTCATTATGCCAGTGATACTTACTGTGACACCTAGTGTCTGCTACAATTTCCAAGAGCTGATTCATTAACTTTGGAATGCAAATGGATGGCTGAGTAGGTATTTTCATGATTCCTCGAGCATTTCAGCAAGCCGGAGAGGGGAAAGTAATTTTTTTTTTCTTTTAAAGAAACTCATAAGGACAGTCTCTTTCATCTAGCTACTGATCCTTTTTTTTTTTTTGCTTCCAACAAGTTTTATGTTCTGTTTTCTCAGTTTCTACTATTTCTCTGTTATTAATGACAGTGTATTATGATCTCTCTTTTCTGCACTCAGTGTGTATATGTGTATATATATATATATATATTTATATATAGAGAGAGAGAGACAGACAGAAACTTCTAGATATTTAAAGCTTCTAGACTGTAAAATGAGTTTGGCAGTTGTAATGCAGTTAATCAGCTTGTTCTGTCTATGGGAAGAGATTATGTATAATTGTCCTTATGCCCCCCCCTTTTTTTTTTATTAAATGCCCTAACACTCTCTATGTTTTAACTCTTTTCTCTTTGGTATTCAGAGGCTGGCCAAATGCTGTCATTGCTTGCAAGGATCCATAGGAGAAGTAGCAATAGTTCTGGTATTCAAGGGGTTTGGACATAATTGGATCTTATGCATCATGAGCTTACACATTTCAAAATGGCTCAAGCTGAAGGAGTTATTGCTGTGTGTGAACACTCATTGATGTACATAATTCAACCTTTAAATACCCTAAGCCAGTACAGATTCTCAACTATTGCCATTGTCTTCTCTGGTATTTGCAGTGGATCTGCAGAACAAATGAAGCTCACTAAACAAGATAGAATACCAAGCTTTTAACAGTTCTTTTTTTTTTGCTATTTACCACCTACCTATTCCATTCTATATTCTGTATAAATTGTTATTAACCTGATCCTAAGGATGGATGGTGCATTTTTACTGCTTGATACTGACATGGGTTACTAATCCTTAATGCCGCACTCGTTCGCTCTGGAGAAAGCTTTACCTTATTAGGAAGTTTTGTCTTATTAGAATTTTGTCCTTCTTTTTCTCTAGGTTAATTATATATATATATATTATTCAATATTTAGTCGTGTGACAGGAGCTTATGACCCGGAGTCCTTGGGTTAACCGGACTATCGGATTATAACTCTGTGATGATGTTTAGTCTCTATTTATCAACACTACTTTTGTTATTTTGTAAAATTATTGTACTTTTTAGTTTTAACTTTTTCAGGTTATTTAGGAAAGTTGGGATTCATGGTGTTGGCACAATTCTGCATTGTCTTATATGCCAACCTTTCCCAAGTTGTATTGTTAAGGTTATTGCTTTTTGGAAGGTGAGGGATGGGGATTACCTCACTCAAGTGTTGTGCGACAAGATTACATTATCCATTTCTATCTTATTCAGAAGGCTATACTTTCATTCAGCTGACAGTAAAGCATTTTTTTCTTATATGAATAGTTTTACTTATAGCTCACACTCAGATCCTATATGGCTTTGTTTTAGGATATTCCAGATTTTATATTATACAACTGTTCATGTGACACTTTTTAAAATAGATTGCTTAGTCAATAAAAATGGGGGATAGCAAAGTGAGCATCAAATGTGTTTCTTGGAATGTAAAGGGGTTAGGATCCCCTATTAAAAGGAAAACAATATTATCTTACCTCTTTAAACTAAAATCAGATATAGCACTTTTGCAGGAGACACATTTACTATCTGATGAGGCCTTAAAGCTTAAACGTTCCTGGGTAGGTGAAGTCTTCCATAATTCAGTTAGTAAGAAACAAAAAGGATTAGTTATTCTTATAAAAAAAACAGTTAATTTTGTCATAACTTCACATCAAACAGATCCTAATGGTAGATGGCAAATTTTGGAAGGCTCCGTGGATGGCACAGACATTGTTATATGCAATGTCTATGCACCTAATGGTGAGTCCTGTGCCTTTTTTAGAGACTTCTTTGAAGTAGTTAGTAAGATAACCTGCAGAAATATTGTGATTGGTGGAGATATGACCATTGCCCTTGATCATTTACTAGATAAAAGTAATTCACCTAGTAAGATAACTAACTCAAAGGCTAAGAATATCATAAAGGATAGGATGAAAGTCTTAGGTTTATCTGATGTATGGAGAATGACGTATCCAGACAGTAGAGATTACTCTTTTTTTTCAAATAGACATGGTACATATAGCAGGATAGACTTGTTCCTTTTATCTGGAAACCTGTTAAACTGTATGATGAAGGCTGACATAGGCATAATAACAATCTCAGATCCAGCCCCAATTTCTGTCATCCTACAATTAGATCCCAGCAATACAAAACCTTTCCACTGGCGGTTTAATTGCTCATTGTTAAAGGATAGTGATTTTCAGCCCTGGTTGGTAAATGAGACGCAACAGTTTTTTGATATTAATGATAACAATGAGACATCCTATGCTATACTTTGGGAGGCCTACAAGGCTTTTATCAGAGGCAGAATTCTCAGCTATTCAGCCTACAAAAAGAAAGAAAGGGAAAATATTTGGCAAGTAAAGAGAAAGAGTTGGAAGATTTAGAGAAGATGCATAAAAATCATAAGGGGGATGGTTGGAGTATTCTAAGGAAAATAATATTGTTAAGATATGAAATAAATAAGATTCATACAAGTAAAGCTGAATTTGCTTTGTTTAGGACGCAACGAAATTATTGGGAATCGATGGAGAAAGCCGGCAGATTATTGGCCTATAGACTTAAACAAGTTCAAAATAGAAACAACATACACAGCATTATGGATAAAGCCAAGAACATTTTTACCAGAAACAAGGATATTAACTATGTCTTTCAGCAATTCTACAAGAATCTATATAAATCCAATGAGTCGGATAATCTAGACTCAATTGACAAGTTTTTACTTAAAGCTAATTTACTCTTGGTTTCAAAGTCAGATCAACAGAGCCTTGATAAGGCTATTTCAGTTAATGAGATTAATGACGTTATTTCAGGCATACCCAAAAGTAAAGCTCCCGGATCAGATGGCCTGCCAGCTGAATTTTACTCTCTGCTGAAAAATGCAATTAGTCCAATACTACTCAAAGTATTCTCTGAAGCAGAGGATATTAAATCCCTTCCACCAACAATGTCAGAGGCAATTATCATAGTTATGCTGAAGAAAGGGAAGGACCCCATGGACCCTGCTAGCTATCGCCCTATTTCCTTGTTAAATATCGATTATAAGATTTGGGCAAAAATTATGGCAAATAGATTGCAAAACATCCTCAATAAATACATTCATGGAGACCAAGCTGGGTTTATTAAAGGGAGGGTGGGCTTTGAAAATGTTAGAAGAATTCTCTCTACTATATGATTGGCTCCCCAATTACAAGATGAGTCTGTTTTGTTATCATTAGACACACATAAAGCTTTTGACTCCATATAATGGAATTATCTATATAGAGTATTAAAGGTCTTTGGAATGGGAGATAAATTCACAGATAAAGTAGCCACTATATATCAATCCCCTACTGCGAGAATCTGTACTAACGGTGTGCTTTCCGAATCATTTTCATTAGAAAGAGGTACTAGACAGGGTTGCCCCCTTTCGCCATTACTTTTTATTTTAGCTTTGGGGCCCTTATTATGTATTATTAGGGAAAACAGAAACATTTCTGGGATTAGAATAGGCAAGTTGGAACATAAGGTTGTAGCATATGCTGATGACTTATTGTTATCTATATCCAATCCATATAGATCTCTTCCACTCATAATGGAGCTCCTGGAAGAATTCAGACTACTGTCCAGCCTCTAAATTAATTGGTCTAAATCTGAAATGCTCCCTTTGAAGGGTAATAAACAAAATCTCAAGAACTTATGTTTGGAGAATGCATTGTTATGGCAGGAGGAATACACTACCTATTTAGGAGTAAAAGTTTCTAACAGGCTAGACTTATTAGTTCATATTAATAAGAAAATTATTGTAGAAGACATGAAGTTACAACTAGAGAAATGGGCCAAACAAAACTTGTCATTATGGGGTAAAGTTAACGCCTTGAAAATGATGCTGGCGCCAAAGATTCTTTACCTTTTTAACATAATGCCAATGCATATCCAGTCATTTTGGTTTAAGAAAATGGATTATCTGGTTAGAAATTTTCTTTGGGAAGGTAAGCAAGCTAGGATTAGTTTGCCAAAACTAAAAAAACATTGGCAGTAAGGGGGCATGGGGTTACCAGATTTCAAACAATACCAATAAGCCTTTTTATTTAGACAGGCTAGCTACTGGTTTACATTGTTTGACAATAGTCCTTTGTGGGTCCAATATGAACAGTCCTGTGTTTACCCTCATTCTCTTTACCATATAGTTATGGGCATTTACCCAAATTCTATTAATTCCCATCCTTACTTAAAAGCTTCAGCCAACTCCATAAATTCTTATATTAAACTACTTTCAGCTCCCTCAGCAGTGCTGAAATATACTCCACTATGGAGGAACCCGCATATTAGATTTGGAGATAAGGTACTCACTAACAGCACCTGGGAAAAAAAGGTATTTTTTTATTAAAAGATATAATTGATCCTCACACAGGTATCCTTAGATCTTTTACTGAGTTAAGACAGATTTATGGATTGCCTTATATCCAATTTCACTCCTATCTACAAATTCAGGATTCACTAAGAAGCATTTTAGACAACAATTTAGCTTTTCCCATTTCCAAGGACTTTGATAGCCTATTAGTAATGGCTAATATCAAGGGAGGAGTGGGCAAATTATAAAGGTTTTCAATCAAATCTAGGCCAGATCTTACTATAGCGTCAAAAAAATTATGGGAAACATATCTGGGGTACTCTATCCCTGCCCAGACATGGGACTCAGTTTGGAACAATGCCTATAAATGTAGTATGGATTTGCAGGGTAAGCTGATCCAATTCAAGCTATTACATAACTGGTACTACACTCCAGAAAAAATGTACAATCAAGGGTTGTCTATGTACAGTAATTGTTGGAGATGTGATGCTACAGATGCTAATTTATTCCACATGATATGGGACTGCCCATCAATAAGGCCGGCCTGGATTATTATTTGGAAAGCAACTCAACAAATTCTGCAACATAATTTCCCTTTTGACCCTGGTATATTTATAATAGGTGACTATAACTTGTTCTCTGATATGCCCACACCTGGAAAAAAATGGTTGCCTATAGCCTCATTGTGTTTCAAATGACTGATCCTTAGTCATTGGAAAGATAATCAAGCCCCTACATTGAATGAATGGGCCAGGGTGCTCACTAAAGTAGCTGTTAACGAATACATCAGCCATTGTCAAGCTAGAACTTGCTATAAATACAATGAAATATGGACCCCTTTCTTATCTTGGTTAGATCCCCCTTAGAATCATTAGGTTGAGACAGATAGATATACAGATAGACTTTAAAAATTGTTCTTTTGTATACAGGTTTGCTTAGTTATTGGGAATATTTTAGGTCTTAGACTAGGATAGCATTTTATTTTATATAAAGACAGAAGAAGATACCTTATTATATATTGTTATATATTTGTGGATGTATTTAAGTGTTCATTCCATTGCAATATATGAAATATGTACAATGTATTTACTGAAAATCTTAATAAAAAATGTTTTAAAAAAAACAAATACTGTGCACCTCAACTGTACCTTATCCACACCTCACAAATACTGTGCACCTCAACTGCACCTTATACACATACCTCACAAGTACTATGCACCTAAACTGCATTTTATACACATAACTGTACCTCAAATACTGTGAACCTCAACTACAATTTATACACATACTTCACAAGTACTGTGCACCTCAACTGCCCCTTATACATACCTCACAAATACTGCACACCCCAACTGAGCCATATGCACACCTCAAAAATACTTCAGACCTCAACTGCACCTTGTCCACACCTCTCAAATACTGTGCAGCTCAACTGCACCTTATCCACCCCTCACAAATACTGTGCACCTCAACTGCACCTTATACACACCTCACAAATACTGTGCACCTCAACTGCACCTTATACACACCTCACAAATACTGTGCACCTCAACTGCACCTTAGACACACCTCTCAAATACTACGCATCTCAACTGCACCTTATACACACCTCTCAAATACTGTGCAGCTCAACTGCACCTTATCCACGCCTCACAAATACTGTGCACCTCAACTGCACCTTATACACACCTCACAAATGCTGCACACCTCAACTGCACCGTATCCACACCTCACAAATACTGTGCACCTCAACTGCATGTTATCCACACCTCACAAATACTGTGCACCTCAACTGCACCTTATCCACACCTCACAAATGCTGCACACCTCAACTGCACCTTATACATACCTCACAAATACTGTGCAGCTCAACTGCACCTTATCCACACCTCACAAACACTGTGCAACTCAACTGAACCTTATACACACCTCTCAAATAGTGAACCTGAACTGTATCTTATACACACCTCTCAAATGCTGTGCAGATCAACTGCACATTATACACATACACCTCACAAATACCGTGCACTTCAACAGAACCTTATACACACCTCTCAGATACTGCACACCTCAACTGCACCCTATACACACCTCACAAATACTGTGGACCTCAAGTGCACCATATCCACACCTCACAAATACTGTGCACCTCAACTACACCTTATACACACCTCACAAATACTGCGCCTTATCCACACTTCACAAACACTGCAAACCTCAACTGCACCTTCTACGCACCTTACAAATACTGTGCTGCTCAATTGCACTTCATACACACACCACATAAATAATGTGCACCTCAACTGTACCTTATACACACACACACTTCACAAGCATTGTTTTATTTATTTATTTACTGAAATGTCTCACCAGGAAGGAACACTGAGCAACATGTTGCTTGTTTCCTGGTGTGATCTTGGGGTAGGGAACAATGGGATAGAATACAGATAAATGTCACAATGTTGGAATACAATTTGCTTACTTGCATACAATGAGAGCAGGAGGGATTACAGGTGGATCACATTAGCTAACAATGCAACAGTTAACTATAGTAGATATGAAGACACATATAGCAATTTGGCAACAACTGGTGACAGCTGGTAACACTGGAACACATATAATAACTTGGCAACAGTATGTAGTACTAGATGGTAAGATGACCCAATAGTAATTGGTAGCCATTAGTGTAATATAGACATTCACGATTTACAGTGATTACAGTAAACAGAGGAAGAATGGAAGGAGGGAACAAAAAATTGTGTAGGGCAGAATGGAAGAAGGGAAAGGAAATTTACGGAGATACGCAGGCAGAACACGATTTTTGAGGCAAACAGAAATGACAGGGTGGACTAAAGTGCATATAAGAGGGATATAGGGGTAGGTTATAAGTGCTTAATTGAGTGTGGGGGTAGGCCAGTGTTAAGTTATGTTAACTAGAAGGGGGCAAGAGGAGAGGAGAGGTAGAGGTAGAGGGTGGCAGGGTGATGAGAGAGAGGTATTGTGAGTGGGCAGTATCCAAGGGGGAAAGGGGGAGTTGAAATTCAACAGTGTCCTGTTATCTCTATCTGGGCAGGGCGGTGGACAGCTCAACTGGTAGTACACAGGTAATAGGCGATGAGAGTTATTTATATGTAAATGTAACCCCCCCTATAAATGGGGGTTCCCGAAAGTCTTCCTTGGGTGTGCCTAAATGCCCACTGCCAGGCTGGCATTCTGTGTCTTTACAGGTTTAAAAGTGTCAGCATGTGAGTGCACTGTTAGTCTCTGTGCCTGTCTCTTTCAGAGCTTGTAATGTATAATTTATCTTGCAGTGTATAATTAATCTGGGTAGGGGCCGAGTAGTTTCAGGCTTGAGTCCCACCCGAATTGCAATAATATTGCTCCATTCTGCCATCACTAATTGCGCAGAGGGAGCCCTGCTAGACTCTGTGACTGTTTGCTGATAATCTGTTTTAACAATAATGATAATGTAATTTGTCTAACCTGCCTTCCTTTGCAGCATGGACATTTCTGTTTTGCACCACCATCTTGCTTCTGGACTGCCAGTTTGCATCAATCAGTGCCTTTGGGGGTGCTAAAATGGAGCCTGCCCCCAGGGGTATTATGGGAGTGAATTTCTGTAAGAATTGTAGTTTTTGCATTTTAGGCACCTAAATGGACCTGGAGGGGGAGCCCTTGCTGTGACAGACAGATGGATCAACCAACCGAACCCTTTGGATCACTAGGAAGTTCCGGTGCTGCCTGCAGCAATGAGTCAGTGTGGAGTTGGAGTTGAAAGAGTGAACAGCTCGAGTAATTCGAGCAGCTGCTCCTGCGTAGAGTGCAGGGGAAATCGGTGGGAAGGCTGTGTCTGTCCTGCCTACTACCATCTTCCTTAGTGAAGAGACCGTGAGCCTAAAATAGGACTTTATCCGAATTTGCAGCTTTTGTGAGCAGAATCCTAAATTGTGATAAACTGAATTTCTCCTGAATTGGACCTAAGATTTGCCTCGGTGCGATCGGCCTGTCAGGACTTGAGACTGCTGCAGAGCGTATGGTTTGCACAGAGACATTGTGAATTGCAACCGTACTGTCATCTGAACTGTGGTATTTACTTGCTTTTACTATAAGTGTGCTGATTGTGTAGTGTGTGTCATGATTTGGTTCCTCACTTTGCTGAATGTGTCACGCTTGCTGAATGTATCACCAACACACATCATTGTGGAGACCTCCTCAATGATGTGTGTCGGTGTGCCCCACTTATATCGCCCCAGGCCACTGCCCCACTGATACTGCTAACTGGCCACCCCTTTTCACGCTGCCTGCCCAGATTCCTCCTGATCACTCTCTCTATTCTGCTTCTTGGTCCCCCTTGACCCCCTCACGAGGGCCGCTTCCCCACACCTCCCACCTTCACAAGCCACCGTTGACCGCCACCCACCCTATCATGGTCTGTCATTCATCCCCGGCCCCCCCCCACATATCTCCCAGATGTAATACACCAGCTCACACCACCTTGCTGGATCACTTTTCTATCATATCCAACACTTGTCACTCTGACCATCCCATGCACTATTCGCTCTACAACCAGGTGGAAGCTCTCCCTGACACATCGGCAATGATCCCTTTCTCTACTCAGAGTCCTTGCGATTCTCCTGATTATTTTGGGTAATGTTCATCCCAATCCAAGCCCTGTGATGCCCAGCCCGAGAACTGCATGCACCATGGGCTCCGGATAGCTGCAATGAATATCTGCAGCTTACCCAATAAGACCGCGGGCCTTCAATGCTGGATGCTGCAGCATCAGCTGATGTCCTAGCCTTCTCTAAAGCCTGGCTCTCCAAAAGAACACCCGACTCAATGGTCACCTTCCCAAGCCTCACCCTACACAGGAACGACAGAGTGGGCAAACGTGGTGGGGGTGTGCTGTGTATGTCCGAGACTCCTTCATTTGCCATGCACTTCCAACACCCACTGTAGACCATGGTGCCCAAGCCTTAACCATAAAACTCACCCTGGAACCATTAAGAGCCCCTCTAACTATTACGGTAGGTTATGTACCCCCGAGATACCAAGCTCCTGCTATACAATCCCTTGCTAACTACATCTCCAGCTTCCCTCCCAAAACGGAACACATCATAGTTGGTGACTTTAATGTGAACTGGCTTGCCAGTTCGGCATCCCAGATCAAAGATACATTTGCTGCTTTGGACCCGACCCAGCTCGTCAATCAACCAACCAGGGTGAACTCCACTAAGGGCTTAAGCACTTTGATTGACCTTCTCCTTACAAACCATCCCCACAGAATCTCAAACCTGGTGGTCCTTCTGGACTCCCTAAGTGATCACTCTCCCATACTATTTTCCTGGTCTTGTTTACAGCGGAAACCTGAACCACACAAGTCAGCCCGGCGCTGTCTCTGGCCTAGAGGCCTCAATAAAATTAGGAAATACCTAACCCTCTGGGACTGGTCCCCTATCTCTCAGGCCCCCTCCATAGATGAAGCTCTTGAATATTTTACCTGCTCCTTTGATAAGGTATGTGATATCTATGCCCCTTTCTCAAAAGTGCAGTCCAGGAAGCGTAATGCCACCTGGATCACATGTGAATTGCTCCATCACCTGAAGCACAGAGATGAACTCTGGCATAAAGCAGTTGCCACCAGCCCGCAGGCTGACAGGCAGGCCTATAAAGTGGCTCATAACAAATGTACTTGGGCAGTAAAGCAGGCCAAATCTGACTACTACAAAACAACACTTGCCTCCTCCTGGGGGAATGCTCGGTTGTTTTGGGACAATATCAAGGAACTGAACTGCAAATCTCAACTTCCCCTGCCTTCCCTACTAACCATAAACAATATCCCCCACCACCGACCCACTGGCCATCGCCGACTGCCTCAACTCGTCCTTCTCTGACCTCAGTGCAGTACTCCCGAACAACTTATTCGACCCCACTCCGGAAATCCCATCCCCTAACCTTCAGTATCCCCTCTCCCACTTCAGGGTAGTCACTATGAATGAGGTTAGGCCTTTGCTCACTAACGCCCTCAGTGGCTCTTGCTACTGCAAGGATTCTTTTGATATGAGGATCCCTCATCTAGTGCTATACTCAATTCTCTCCCCATTGACTGACCTCATTAACTACTCCCTATGCCTGGGACAGTTCCCAACAGGCTGGAAGACGGCCACTATCAACCCTATACTGAAATGTGGTGATAGCACATCCCCCAACAATTACCGGCCCATCTCCATCCTCCCCCCACTCTCAAAAGTCTTTGAAAAGATTATAGCCACCCAGCTCACTGAATACTTGCTTACTAACAACCTACAGTGCAGAGAGCAACATGGATTCAGATCCAGACACAGTACAACCACGGCCCTCACTGAGTTCTCTAACTTCCTTCACTCAGCCCTAGATAGAAAACATCTTGCTGGAGCTGTCTACATAGACCTGTCAAAGGCTTTTGACACTGTCTCCCACCCCCTACTCTTAAGCACACTTCACCACATAGGTCTGTCGAAAGGACCCATTTCTTGGTTTACCAGCTACTTTACAGATAGATCGCAATGTGTCAAAATAAACAACACTCTCTCAACCACCCTTCCAGTCCACTCTGGGATCCCTCAGGGCTCCATTCTCAGCCCTCTGTTATTCAGCATCTACCTGAACGCCCTGCCCAAGTTCTGCTCCGGCAAACTACTCTTGTAAGCGGATGACATGGTTCTCTTTGCCTCAAACCCGGATCCCAGTGTTCTGCAGTCCTCCCTCCAACACACATTTAACCAGATTGAGAACTGGTTCATGGACCATAGACTCGTGGTCAATGTAAAAAAGACAAAGATCATGCTCTTTGCCAATCATCAGAACAAGTCCAAGGATGCACAGCTAACAATCCTCTCCCACTCTCTCCTTCCACTAGAGCAGGTCCCTCCTTTTTTTCTTTGTAGATTCTCTTTATCTCTCCCCTAACCGGAACTCTCTCAGGCTTACCCACTGTCCTGACCACTCTACTGCCCACTGTGCCTCTCTTCATCTTCAAAGACGTTACGACTCTCTGGGGACATGGGCCCTACTGCCCCGGAGAGATCGAAGGGGCAGTGACAGGAGACCAGCATTGGGCATGTGGCGGCGGCACTGGAGGAAGCCGTCACCTATCCTTTACTAGGTTTACTAGGTGAATAAGGACAAAAGGAAGCTTTGCAGCCTATCTTGGTTGTCCCCCCACATTTGTGAGAAATGACAATTTGTTATAGTTTTTGAAGAGCCAATGATCTACACCCCTTTTAAAGGATTCAACGGAATTACAGCCTACTAGCTCTTGTGGTAGCTGGTTCTAGAGCATTGGTGTTCTTACTGAAAAGAAATGAAGCCTCTTGTTTGTTTTTACTTTGCTCACCATTAGTTGTTGATTGTGAAGTCGATGTACTATTTTTCTTTGTGTTTTAACAATACCACATTTGTCCATCAGAGAAGGTGATTTAAGAATTTTATATAAAACCAAAAGATCACCTCTAGTGCGCCTAAACTCCAATGAGTGTAGCCCTATTTTTTGAAGCCTCTCAGGATACGGTAATGACGCTAAATGGGGAATCATTTTAGCTGCCTTTCTCTGAATTCTCTCAATCACTTGTATGTCCCTGACCATGTATGGACTCCACACTGGTGACCCATAATCTGTATATGTTTGAACAATAGGACAATACATTCCTCACTCTTAGATATCAACGTACGATAGATGTGTCTAAGTAGTGAGTTGGTGGTTTTAGCTACATGAGTACAGTGATTTGAGGAGGATAATTTGTCATTTATCAGAATGCCAAGTCTCTTCCACATGTTGAAGATTTTATTATAATATTGTATAGTGTATAAGTTTGTTTAGGATTGTTGTGACCTAGATGGAGAACAGAACATTTGTCTGTATTGAATGTCATTTTATTTGTCTGTGCCCAATGCTCTAATACTGAAAGGTCATTTATTAATAAGTCCATGTTATGGTCAGAATCCACCCTACCACCTAGTTTTGTATCAGCAGCGAATGTTGAAAGTATGTTCCTGGAGCTAATCTGCATGTCTAAGGTAAAAATATTAACTAGTACTAGACCCAGAACTGATCCCTGCAGCACACCACTGGTCACACCCATGTCACTGGAATAGGCTCCATTGATCCTAACTTGCTGGGTCCTGTTGGTTAACCAGCAATTTATCCATGTTATTATGTTGCAAGAAAAACCCAGGACTGATAGCTTAGCTAGGAGAATGTTGTGAGTAACCTTGTCAAATGCTTTGTGATAGTCCAGGAGGATGACATCCATGGGAATCTTGTTGTCTAGTTCTTGGTTGACAGTATTATAAAATGCTATTAAGTTGATAGTGCAAGAAAGGCCTTGCTTAAACCCATGTTGTGAGTGGTCGATAATGCCTAGAATCTGCATTTCTGCATCTAGTATGCCTTTAATAATTTTTTCCATTACTTTGCATGAGATGGAAGTAAGGCTGATGGGGCGGTAATTACTCACTATGGAACGGTTACCCTTTTTTTTAGCATAGGCACAACTGTAGCCATTTTCCAATCAGATGGAACAGATCTTTCCTGTAATGATTTATTAAAAATAATGGAAAGTGGTATGGCAATATTTCCTGCTGTTTCAATCAAAAACCTAGGATTAATTAAGTCTGGTCCGCAGCTAGTATTTGGTTTTAGATTTTTTTTAACAAACAGACTACATCAGAAACAGTTATGGTGTGATTGTTTTCAGTAGACCCTGATGTGACAGTATTTGTGTTAGTTATAACTGTATGATTTGAGAATACCGATGCAAAATAGGTGTTAAATGTGTCGGCTGTCTCTGTCTCAGATGTAATGGTGTTTGTACCATTGGTCAATTGCCCTATTTGTCTGTTACTGCCTTTTTTACTGTTGAGATAAGAAAATAATGATTTATGATTATCTTTGGAGTGGGCTATACGGAACTCGAGATTTCATCTTGCCTTCCTGATAGTCTTTTTTAATTCTTTAACTGCAGTTTTGTATTGTCTCAATACGAGCTATTTTGTGTCTGTAGTGCATTTTTTTAAATGAGTGAATATCTTTTTTTTCTTTTTAAATTTTCCTTTGAATATCATTATATAACCAGGAAGGAATTTTACCGTTATTGTTATATTTTATCCAGGTTGGAATATAAGCTTTTTCTAGGTCTAATATCTTTTTTTTAACAAATACACAAGATTCTTCCAGGGTAAAAGGTGATAAAATTGTTTCCCAAGGGGTATTTATTAGGCTGTTATTTATTGCCTCAAAGTTAGCTTTGTCGTAGTTATACAACTGAGCATTCTGTGTTATTATGCTAGAGTCATACTCTAGATCAAACACTATGGTATGGTGGTCGCTATTCCTTAGTGGGTCTGATATTGAAACATTCAGAACTTTGTCCTCAATATTAGTGATCACAGGGTCCAAAATGTTGCACCCTCTAGTGGGTTCTTGAACAATTTGTTCAAGCCCTAGTTCATTTATTGTAGAAATAAAAGTTTTTTCAGCTGCTGTTATGCCGTTATTGGTAAGCCAATTAATGGACAGCATGTTAAAATCTCCCAGGATCAGGATGTCACCTTTGTTTGTCATGTGATCGATGTCCTGTATTAGTGTGTTAGTATATTCTGAATCAGAGGATGGGGGGGGGGGGCGGCAATAACATGTGCCCAAAATTAGTTGTGGGTGTCCCTGAAACTGAGTGGCTACCCATAAGCTTTCCACTGATGAAGCATGTGGATATTCATGTGAATGAATTTTGTCTTTGATATAAAGACATGCATCACCCACTTTTTTTGTGAAGTCTATCTTTTTGGTATAATTTAAAACCTTGTATGTCTTTCATCCAGGTTGAATCTGAATCCCACCATGTCTCTGTTACTGAAATGATGTCTATGTCCAGTAAGTGAATTTTAATTTCAAGTTCAGAGATTTTTAACAGGTTTAAGGACCTTGCATTAAGAGATAATATTCTGCAAACCTTAGGTGTCAAGGGCTTATTTGCTAGAGACTTGTGTGTCACCCCAAGCTCCTCCTTTGATGTTAGTTTAAACGACTGTTAATGTGTGAAAGAATTCTCCTGCCTAAGATGGAACTATCTCTCCTGCTCAAGTGAAGCCCATCCCAACAGAAGAGAGAAAGGGCTGTCTACAAAATATTCCCAGTGTGTGAGGCATTGTATTTCCTGTGACAAGCACCATTTCCTCAGCCACTCATTGTAGGCTTTAATTCTGTGAATGACATAATCAGTAGCTCTTGGTACTGGCAAAATCTCTGAGAAGCATACTTCACAGCCCATTTCAGTCAGAATGTTATTAAGGCAGATGGTGTATAACTTCATTTGGCTTAGGTGGCATCTACTGATGTCATTTGTACCAGAGTGTGTTATTACCAGAGCATTTGCAAAAGAATGTTTCAATATATTTGGAGCCATCGAGGTTATGTTGGATATACCTGCTCCCCTGAAGCTGGAGCAGGTACATTTACTTTTATCTGGATTACACACCATCCTGTCAATATGCTTGATAATGGAATCCCAGAATATGAATACCTGCCTGGGAGAATTTGCCTTGCTACTTGTTGCTATTACAGGGTTAAGTGAAATAGTTTCTAGGGGACTGGACTTTTCTTGTTGAGTTGTACCTGTATCTGAGCAAATTTAGGTGCAGAGGTAGAGTTTTTTGTTTGCTGGTGGTCATAAAAGGTGGGGGTACCTGATGAGTCTGGGTCCAGTGTATCTTCATCTGGTGATAAGACAACAAACTTGTTTTGTGTCTGCACCACTGGTGCACTATTGAACACTTGGCCTCCCCTACGCTTAGTTTTACCTTTCGGGACCTGTGACCATGTTTGCTCCTCTAGGTTGGGTACAGGAGCTAATACTGAAGTGGCTCCTGAATTTGTTGATTCTAGTACTGATTTAGTGCCACTACTGGGATGGTAGAGAAAGACCATTCCGTCGATGTAAGACTCTAATAAGTGAATGTCTGGGTCAGAGGGGCTTTTAATATGCAAATTGTTTAATTCATCCTGTAATACCCTGAGCAACAGACATCTATCACATACAAAATTCTCAATTTGTGGCCCAAAGGCATACATTTGACAACCATTGCACAGATTTTTGTGGGTCCCCATATTGTGTTATGTTTTGGTTAATGTACTCGTGGCTACCTTACTACTTTAGGCCCTTTCTAGTATCTATAGTATGTACTATTGTAGAGACCAATATATACATAGTTGTAAGTTTTCTGACCTACCTTCCTGCTGACCCAGCTGTCAAAGCAGACATGTACAGAGACGTGCATGTCTCTCCGCGTGTCTCCACGTGCGAATATGCGCACTCGTTCTGCTCACTGGAGCTGTGTCTTATAAGGAGTGGGACAACAGGAAGTAGTGTGTCACTTCCTGCCGACCACTCACCCCAACACAAGACTTTTAAAGTTTTAAAACACTTTATTATAAGTACAATACAGTTGCCACCTCACGTGGTGGTCTTATTTTGCCGTTTCTGCACTTCCCTTGCAAAAAAGTCGACTAGCAGTGAAGGTGCTGTAATGGGATGTGACTTGGTCCTCCACCTTCCCACACTGCTTCTGGGCAAGCAGCTAAGCACTTTCTGAGACAGAAGGTCTCACTTGTCACCAAGGCAACCTAAGACCAAACACAAGCCTCTCTTCAGAGGCACGTACTGTACCAAATAAATGTTTAAAATGGTCCAGCCCAGTGGCTCTGAGGGTTGAGGCGCTGGACACCACACCTCATTCCACGCTGGTGACCTGGGTTTGGGAACAAGCCCAGGCCATCGGGGGTTGGCAGGGGAAGAGAGGGATTGAGCACCCAA
Source organism: Neoceratodus forsteri (assembly GCA_016271365.2). Taxonomy (NCBI): domain Eukaryota; kingdom Metazoa; phylum Chordata; order Ceratodontiformes; family Ceratodontidae; genus Neoceratodus; species Neoceratodus forsteri. The sequence continues at coordinate 114,775,247 of JADMNL010000027.1, forward strand.
TGGCGGCTCTCCCTCTCTGGGGAAGGTTACCAGTCTGTCCTGCTGCTATATCGCCACTTCCTGGGTGAACCCAGGAATGGCGATGTGGGTCGGGATGCACAACGGGAAGGGGCAGTGCTAGCCGAGAGCCCGGGGAGGAGCGGCATGTGTACGCATGCCTCCTCATTGGCTCTCCCAGTGTGCCGGCACTGCAGGGGATAGGGCAGAACAGGAGAAAATGGAGCCCGTCACTCCTAGGTGACAACTCCTCTGATGCCAGACCATGTCACCAGGCACTCACCGGGGCAGACTCCAATGTGTATTGCCAGCTCTGCCTTTGTTAGGGGGAGGATTGGGCAGTTCCTTCCCCCACCCGGGGGGTGTACCGGGATACCTAGGGGATCCATTGAGCAGGCAACCACTCTAGAAGCAGACTCCTGGGGTTCCCTGGGGATGTGCGGATGGCAAGAACTGAGGGTGTCTGAATGAGTGGAGCGATGGTGCAGTAAGGTGGAATAAAGATAAGGTTAAAAAAAAAATGTTTAAAATGCTGCAAGGATAAAATGAATGAGCCAAAGGCAAGCAAATAAGGAATATAGTGCAGACTCCTGTGCACTCCATATATCCAGCAGGAGAGGGCTTTTTCCCTCATGTTACGCCCACTCCCCTCCCCCATGCGTGGTGCACGTCCCCCGACTTCTCAGCGCACGGCCACCCTGCCAGCACTGGGCCATGCTGTGTACCTGCAGCCCAGTGCTCTGCAGCACCCTCGATCTCCACCAGGGGCTGCCAGAGTGCCGAACTCCCCAGTACCTTCCCCCCGGGATAGGAAAGCAGCCCAGCGGGTTCGCAATCCAATCCCTCCCCTGCTGACCTCTGGCACCCAAGCTCACTTCCGAACTCAGGTTGCCGGCGTGGTGAGAGGTGTGGCGTCCAGCGCCTCAACTCTCAGCACCACGGGGCCGGTTGAGCAGATCCCTACTTATAAATACCTGGGCCTAACCTTTAACTCCTGCCTCTCATACCATTCACACATTAACACTCTATCCACAGCCATAAACGCCCGTATAGGATTACTGTATAGGCACAAAAATTGCCTACCACCGGAAGCCCTCAACCTGGCCATCACCTCCTCTGTCCTCTCTCTAGTTGATTACGGGCTCACAGTCTGCTCAGCTGCTGATCCCACAGCTCTGAACAAAATCCATTTGGCCATCAACAAAGCATGTAGACTCCTCTCCAGGGCAGATAAGCATACCCATACTTGTACCCTGTATACCCTGACAAACCTCCTCACCCTGGACGAAAGACTACGCTATCAAACATGTCTCCTCACTAAAAATATTCACCTGGGGTAAACTCCCCTGGGGGTGTCTGCCTCTCTCCAATCCCCCCACACCTCAGTGAATGCCTGCACCACCAACAATCAGGTGTGGTCCATACCGAGGGTCGAAACCTCATTAGCCCAAAGGTCTTTCCTTTACAGAGCTCCAGTGTGGTACGATGAACTCCCCTCTGATGTCTCCTCCATCTCCAATTTAGGTCCCTTTAAGCTAGCTCTCAAAGAACATATACTAGCCTCATGGTGCTGTCAATGCACCTAGTTTAGGAATCTACCATTTCATCCCGCCTCTGAGCTCCCATCGGCTGGCGCTGCTCCTGCATATATGGTAGTACTCGCCATGTCAATGTCATTGCCGGTTGCCATCAGGCCATATTATATCCTTTTTACTTTATTATGCCACTCTAGGCCCCCATAGTGATGTTACCTGCTGCAGTTAATTACGTACTCAGCAGGTCCAGTATTCCATGGCTGTTAAATGTAACCTCTTGACAATGCCTCTGTTGGCTGCACATGCTTGTTACCTATACTACTTTCTCCACTCTTAGTATACTCAAAGTTGTTACCTTCTTTAGCAAACCTGTGCACTGGTGTACCACTGTAAACTGTAGATTATCTGCTGAATGTATTATACAACCAGGCTGTAATATTGTAAACAACCTGTAAAACTGTAAGCTGTTGCTGCCTTGTAACTCTCTATATGCTGTGACTATATATTGTATGTCTGCATTGTCCTCTGACACGGAGCCTTGGTAAATGAGTCTTGGACTCAAAGGTTGTAATTCCTAAAGAATATTAAATAAATAAAATAAATTAATTAAATAAATAAATAAGGCTGCATCCAGCACATTACCGGACTGTATCTGACGTCCCCACCTGGTCTGGGCCTCAACATCTCGGCCTAGACTGCCGCTCATGATGCAGAGAGTCACCCAGCGAGAGACCTGCCTGGGGATTCAGCTCCCTGCTCAACACCAATTAACAGGAACTATACCACGGTGAATTGCGTGGGCCCTGCTTCTCATGGCAAACCAGCATGTCATCCTGAGGTATCCATTTCGTCCATCCTGCAACCTGGTTTGAGTATCGTGAGTAACTATCATAGAAACATAGAAACATAGAATTTGACGGCAGATAAGGACTGGTTGGCCCACCCAGTCTGCCCATTTTCCTACCTAATGAATAAGCTGCAGATCCTAGTTAACCAGCAGCCTACTTCTTTCTACCCCCCACCAGAATTGCCTTATGATTGTCCCATGCATGCTTGAATTCAACCACTGTTTTTGACTCCACAACCTCCTCCGGAAGGCCGCTCCATGCATCCACAACCCTCTCTGTGAAAAATACTTCCATACATTACTCTGAACTGCCCCCATCTTCAGATTGTGCCCCTTGTTCTTGCACACCTCTTTTTTGAAAGATGCTACCTTTGGACTTTGTTGATTCCTTGAGGTACTTGAAAGTTTCTATCATGTCCCCTCTCCTCCTTTCCTCGAGGCTATACATATTATGCTCCTTTGGTCTCTTCTATATGTCTTCCAGTGCAGACCCTGCACCATTTTAGTTGCCCTCCTCTGACAGCTACAATCCTGTCTATGTCCTTGTGGAGATTGGGTCTCCAGAACTGCACACAGTACTCCAGATGGGGTCTCACCAGCTGTCTGTACAGAGGGATAACAACTTCTTGTTTTCTACTGGTGATGCCTCTCCCTATGCATCCCAGTATCTCCCCAGCCCTCCTTACTGTCCTCTCACATTGCTTGCCCACCTTTAAGTCATCTGATATGACTATCCCCAGGTCCCTTGCCATTTTTGTTGTTGTTAGTATCTCACCCCCCATTGTGTACTCTTCCCCTGGGTTTTTGTTTCCCAGGTGCATTACCTTGCACTTCTTAGCATTGTATCTAAGCTGCCATACTTCTGACCATTCCTCTAACCTTGCCAAGTCCCTTCTCATCCTTTCCACCCCACTTTGTGCATCAACTCTGTTGCAGATCTTTGTGTTATCTGCAAAGAGACATACTTTTCCTTCCAGTCCTCTGCAATGTCACTTATAAAGATACTGAAGAGGACCGGGCTTAATACTGAACTCTTCGGTACCCCACTAGTAAACCCCCTTTCTTCAGAGTGGACTCCATTTACTATTACCCTCTGTGTCCTATTCTCCAGCCAATTCTTTACCCAGGCTATCATCTTGGGACCCACTCCCAGGATGGCTAACTTGTATATTAATCTTTTGTGTGGGACTGTGTCAAATGCCTTGCTAAAGTCTAGGTAGAGGGTATCAGGGTAGCTGCCTGCAACAAAGCTCAAATCAAAGTGCGTCATCTGATTTGTTTTACTTGATTTTCATTAATTGAGCCCTCCAGCTCCGGATTACAAATTAAGGATTAAAGTGCATGTTGTTTGCTTTATCCTAAAGGGTCCCAACAATAGCTGCAACGCCAGACTACCCCAGGCAACACTTCTGGCTAGCCTGTAGTTCCAACTGGGTACCCAGAGTGTGTGACTTTGTTACAGGGACCTCTGAGTGCATGCCTTATAGCCTGAATCAATCAGATCTAAAATCAAACTCTAGATTACTGCCCCTCCCTTGTTCACATCCCCCTAATAAATCAGATCTAAAGCTTTTTGCATCCAAACTGGTTGTGGTGTACCTCTGTATTGAAAGTACTGTTATATTGCTGCTTACTGTTATAGGTCTTGTTTTACGGGGGTCTCCAGAGCCAAGCCAGCTGATCCAGCCCTGGTGGTAAGTACAAGTGTGGGGTTGACATTGTATCTTGGTGTTAATTGCAATTGTGTATTTATTGACCAACCTAGGACACTAGAGGGGAAAGGAGGGGGGTAAAAGTGTCCCAGAGGGCTGTACTCAGGGCAGCTATGCTACCATTAACCCTGTCCTCCGGGTGGAGGCACCCGTTCATAGAACTCAGGGCCCTCAACCTGCACTTAGTCATGCAAGCAGGGGTAGTATCCCATGGGGTAGCACCCCCTAGGAGTTACACAGGGATGCGAGAGAGTGGGGTGTTGGGGAAGGAATGTTGTGGGAGGGGGTAGCAGAGGTCAACTATAGTGGGGGGGGGGTAGTACCCCACCAGTGTACTGGGTGACCTTGCCTGCACAAAGCAGTGATCTAGCAGTGACTGAAGAGGTGCAGTAAAAGAAGAAATGGGGAAAGGGGGTAAAGTTGTTGCCCGCCATGCGTATGGATCTGGCCTGCACAAGGCAGTAATCAAGCTCACAGGAGGGAAATAGATTAAGGTTAGACAAAGAAGGAGGAGGAGGAACACTTTAGGAGGAGGGAGAAAAGGGGACTAGGAGGAGCACGATCAGAGGGAGGCAGGAGTGGTGGGGAGAAGGCATATGGTAATATGGGCTTAAGGGAGATGGTGGGGGGATTAGGTAGGGTCAGGGGAGGCACAGGAAGGGGCAAGAAAATTCTTGAGGGCAGAGTTAATGGAGTAGCAAGAGGATGAGTGGCAAATTTAAGGGGGAAGTGAATTCCAGATTTTTGGGAGGTGATAAGAATAACTCGATTGGCCAATAAGGGTGAAGCGGTATCGGGACCTCAACTGCAGCTTATGCACATCTCGCAAATACTCTGCACCCTATCCACACCTCACAAATACTGTGCACCTTCTGTTTGGCAGTAGGAAGGGAAGGATCACTGAGACATATTAGTTTCATCAACCTTGAAGGAACCTAAAAAATAACTCTTTCTCTCCCCCCCCCGGCTGCTGGAGGTCTGAATCCAAGCACGTAAGAAGGAGACTACTGAAGACTACATGAAGTTCCTGTCCAAGAACAGAAAGGGCGAGAGTTGTAAGGGAACATAGGCAATAGGAAAGTAAGTGTAAAAATACATAGAGGGAGGAGACAGTAAGCATACAAAGCAACAGGAGAGGGGACACAAAATAAGTTAGGATGGGAGTGGTGCAGTGCAGTGCAATGGCTGTGGGGCAGCAGTGTTCTGGGAGACATTCTGGAGGCTGCGATGCTGCCCTGTTTGCAGGCACCTCTCTGGTCTGAGGGCGGAGGTTGCCTGTCTCCAGGCTGACCTGGCTAGGATTCGTGAAAACTCTTCCCCCACCCAGGGACCACCAGGGCCACCACCGTTACCTCAGAGGTTGCCAAGAAACAGGAATGGTTGGACCAAGGTGGGCTCAGGGAGGGAGAGGGTGGTGTAAAAGAGGTGCATCCCTCCAGTTGTACCTCTCCACAGTTCTTATGCTGTTCTGGCAAAGAGTGGTTCCTCTATGGAGGCACCTGCAGTGGAGACCAAGGAGGATGCTGGGATCCTCCACAAAGGAGACCCACAGGAGGGTGGCATGAGACCCCACAGGGGAAGGAAACAACTCCTGGTGGGGGACTCGATCATTAGGGGGGTAGAAGTGGGGGAGGAAGGGGACAGGAAGGTAAGGTGCCTGCCTGGCACCACGGCTCAGAGGGAACAGGAAGCGAATCTTCAGGATTGTGGGAGTAGCTGCACGAGAGAGGGAGCTGGATGTCATTGTCCACCTAGGGACAAATGATCTGGCTGTGATTGGGATCAGAGCAGTGCAAGAGGAGTTTATGGAGATTGGAAAGGGCCTTAGACAAGTAGCATGTACGGTAACCTTCTTGGAGGTGCTGCCTGTCTATGGCAAGGATGATGCTAGGGTATTCCATGGGATTCAATGAATGGTAGAAAAACTGGTGTGGCGCTCAGGGATTTGGCTTCATTGGGGACTGGGGAGCCACCCGGAGGGATGCAGGCTTATACTGGTGCGATGGTCTGCATCTGTCCGGGGGGGGGAACCAGGATCCTAGGTGACAGGTTCAAATGCTTCATTGGCAGGCATTTATTTATTTATTTAGTTTTTGTTGACTGGGTAAGTGCACTAGACAAATCCTGCCTATTTTCAGGCACGACCCGGGGAAGGGGAATACAGATGAATGCCAACTGACCTTGAACCAGATTAAGCTGTTGGTGGTATTTTTCGTGAATGGAGGAAATTTGGCCAGAGCACCGGGGAAACTCCCCCTGCTCTTTTTGAGAAGTGCCATGGGATCTTTAACATCCACCTGAACTACCACCAGAACAGGCAGATGGGACCTCGGTTTAACGTCTCATCTGAAAGACGGCACCTCAGGAGTGCAGCACCCCCCTCATGCTGCACTACAGTGTCAGTATTGGGATATTAACCCAAGTGCCTGGTGTGGGGATAGAACCCACAGCTTACTGATCTCCCAGCCTCAGAGGTGAGTGTGCTACCTGCTGAGCCACTGACACTGACATTTAAGCTATCCAAGGGGGAGGCACTGAAAGGAGCAGGGAAATCCCAGCCTCCCCCCACAAAACACAGTAGTTAGAGAGGTAAACACCAAGGTAGAGAAGTCAGTAGGGAGCAAGACAGGGATAAAGGCAGAAAAAGGTGGTAAGGACAGGGATGGGCTAAAAGGGGCAAGACCATAAAAAATAAAAGGAAGATGATGAGTACCAATGCCCACAGTCTGTGCAACAAGCTCCCTGAACTAGTGACCTTGATGGAAGAGGGATGCCTGGATATTGTGGCAGTCACTGAAACATGGTACACAGAGAACCATGACTGGGATGTCAACATACCAGGATACACAGTCTTCAGGTGGGACAGGGTGGGAAAAATAGGAGGAGGAGTAGCTCTCTATATATAAAGAAAGGGATTAAAGCAACAGAACTAAAGAGCAAACAGGAAGCTGATGAGTCACTATGGGTCACCCTGGAGACAGGAAATGGCACCACAATCTGCATGGGGGTTGTGTACAGATCCTCATCTCGGAGGGAAGAAATGGACAAACAAATGATAGAAGGCATCCTTAAAATGGTAGAAAAAGGGGAGATATTGTTAATGGGGGACCTGAATATGCCAGATGTTAACTGGAGTACCTTTGCTGAAGGCACATCCAAGAGCAGGGTCTTTCTTGATGCCCTACAGGGGGCATGCCTCAGACAGCTAGTGTTGGAACCCACTTGGGAGGGAGCAATCTTAGATCTGGTACTCTCAAATGGGGAAGGAGAAAGGATCGCAGATTTAGAAGTGGGTAGCCATCTGGGAAAAAGTGACCACCAAACAGTGTGGTTCACAATAAACACAGCCATAGAGTCAAGCCATACAAAAACAAGAGTATTGGACTTTAGGAAGGCTGACTTTGGGAAAATGAGAGAGTGCCTCAGAAAAGCACTAGCAAATGGGCAAGAAGGAGGGGTGGAGGAACAATGGGGAATAATCAAAACAGCCATCGCAGAGGCAACAAGCCTTTGTGTGAAGCAAATCAACAAAACAAAATGAAGGAAAAAAACATTATGGTTCACAAAACAGGTGGCAGGGATGGTTAAGGAGAAAAGGATAGCATTCAGGAAATAAAAAGAAACACAGAAAGAGCAGGACAGAGAACTTTATCAGTTAAAGCAGAAGGAGGCAGGGAAGGCAGTCAGAATAGCAAAGGCACAAACTGAGGAAAAGATAGCCAACTCTGTTAAGAAGGGGGATAAATCCTTTTATAGGTACATTAGGGAGTGAAGAAAGACCAAGGGAGGGATACAGAGACTTAATAAAGGGGAGGGAATGTGGGCAGAGGATGACAGTGAAAAAGCAGGGATACTGAACGACTATTTCTGCTCAGCATTCACAATGGAAGAGGAGGGGGAGGTACCTAAACGAAACAAGGGAGAAACTCTGAATAGGCAGGTCAACACCAGTCCATTCACAGAAGAAAGGTTTTGAAAGAACTCTTGAAATTGAGGGTGGACAAAGCAATGGAGGCTGATGGGATTCACCCAAGAATTCTAAAAGAACTAAGGGTAGAACTAGTAACACCACTGACTACTATCTCTAACAAATTGTGGGAGGATGGGGTGGTACCTGAGGACTGGAGGAGGGCAAATGTAATTCCACTTCACAATAGTGGGAGCAGGGCAGAGGCAGAAAACTACAGACCAGTTAGTTTGACTTCAGTGGTAGGGAAAATGATGGAATCACTTCTGATGGAAAGAATTGTTGAGTACCTAGAGGCCAGTGGAGCACAGGACCCAAGGCAGCATGGTTTCACAGCAGGAAGGTCATGTCAAACGAACCTAATAGATTTTTTTGACTGGGTGACCAAAGTAGTAGACCAGGGAGGGGCTGTGGATATGGTCTACCTAGATTTTAGCCAGGAATTTGACACAGTCTCACAGAAAAGATTAATATACAAGTTAGCCAGCCTTGGAGTGGGTCCCAAGGTGGTAGCCTGGATAAAAAAATGGCTGGACAACAGGACACAAAGGGTAACAGTAAATGGAGTCCACACTGAAGAAAGGAAGGTAACTAGCAGGGTACCGTAGGGTTCAGTACTGGGACCGGTCCTCTTTAATGTCTTTATAAGTGACATTGGAGAGCACCTAGAAGGAAAGGTATGTCTCTTTGCAGATGACACAAAGATTTGCAACAGGGTTGATAAACAAGGTGGGGTGGAAAGAATGAAAAGGGACTTGGCAAGGTTGGAGGAATGGTCAAATATGTGGCAGAAGAGTACACAAGGGGGGATGAGTTAATAACAACAACAAAAATCGAAAGAGACCTAGGAGTAATTATATCAGATGACCTAAAGGTGGGCAAGCAATGTGAGAAGGCAGTAAGGAGGGCTCGGGGCATACTGGGATGCATAGGAAGAGGCATCAACAGTAGAAAACAGGAAGTTGTTATCCCTCTGTACAGACAGTTAGTGAGACCACATCTGGAGTACTGTGTGCAATTCTGGAGACCCCATCTCTGCAAAGACATAGACAGAGTGGAGGCTGTTCAGAGGAGGGCAACCAAAATGGTGCAGGGTCTGCACCAGAAGACATACGAGGAGAGACTAAAGCAGCTTAATGTGTATACCCTTGAGGAAAGGAGGGAGAGGGGGGCCATGATAGCAACTTTCAAGTATCTCAAGGGAATTAACAAAGTACAAGAGGGTAGTATCTTTCAGAAGAAGAGATGTGCAAGAACAAGAGGGCACAATTTGAAGATAGAGGGGGACGGCTCAGAGGTAATGTTAGAAAGTATTTTTTCACAGAGAGAGTTGTGGATGCATGGAACAGCCTTCCTGAGGAAGTTGTTCAGTCAGGAACTATGGGAGAGTTCAAGAATGCATGACACAGGCATAAGGCTATTCTAGTGGGGGGTAGGAGGAAGTAAGCTGTTGATTAACTAGAATCTGCAGCTTATCCATCAGGTAGGGAAACGGGCAGACTAGGTGGGCCAAGTGGTCCTTATCTGCCGTCAAATTCTATGATTCTATGTTTCTAACTGCACCTTATCCACGCCTCACAAATGCTGCGCACCTCAACAGCACCTTATCCACACCTCACAAATACAGTGCTCCTCATCTGCACCCTATACACACCTCATAAATACAGTGCTCCTCATCTGCACCCTATACACACCTCATAAATACTGTGCACCTCAACTGCACCTTATACACGTACCTCACAAATATTGTGCACCTAAACTGCACCTTATAAAAAATACCTCTACCTCAAATACTGTGCACATCAACTGCAATTTATACACATACCTCACAAGTACTGTGCACCTCAACTGCACCTTATACACATACCTCACAAATATTGTGCATCTAAATTGTACGTTATAAAAAATACCTCTACCTCAAAACTGTGCAGTTCAACTGCACCTTATACACATACCTCACAAGTACTGTGCACCTCAACTGCACCCTAAACACACCTCACAAATATTGCACACCTCAACTGCACCTCATAAAAACCTCACAAATACTGTGCACCTCAACTGCACCTTATACACACACACACCTCACAAATACTGTGCACATCTACTGCACTTTTTGTACACACCTCTCAAATACTGTGCACCTCAACTGCACCTTATACATACCTCTCAAATACTGTGCACCTCAACTGCATCTTATACACACCTCACAAATACTGCACACCTCAACTGCACCTTATACACACCTCACAAATACTGCGCACCTCAACTGTACCTTATACACACGTCTCAAATACTGTGCACCTCAACTGTACCTTATACACACGCCTCACAAATACTGTGCAGTTCAACTGTACCTTATATATGCACTCCATAAATACTGTGCACCTCAACTGCACCATATACACACCTCACAAATACTGTGCACTTCAACTGCACCTTATACACACACCTCACAAATACTGTGCACCTCAACTGCACCGTATACACACTTTTCTAATACTGTGCAGCTCAACTGCACCTTATACACACCTCACAAATACTGTGCACCTAAACTGCACCTTATACACATACCTCACAAATATTGTGCCCCTCAACTGCACTTCATACACATACCTCACAAATACTGCGCACCTCAACTGCACCTTATACATACCTCACAAATGCTGTGCACCCTCAACTGTACCTTATACACACCTCACAAATACTGTGCACCTCAACTGTACCTTATAGATGCACTCCATAAATACTGTGCACCTCAACTGCACCTTATACACACCTCACAAATACTGTGCACCTCAACTGCATCTTATGCACACACCTCACAAATACTGCGCACCTCAACTGCACCTTATACACTTACCTCACAAATACTGTGCACCTAAACTGCACCGTATAAATATACCTCTGCCTCAAATACTGTGCACATCAACTGCACCTTAAACATACCTCACGAATACTGCGCACCTCAAATGCACCTTATACGCACCTCACAAATACTGTGCACCTCAACTGTACCTTATACACACCTCACAAATACTGTGCACCTCAACTGCACCTTATACACACCTCACAAACACTGCACACCTCAACTGCACCTTACACACACCTCACAAATACTGTGCAGTTCAACTGCACCTTACACACACCTCACAAATACTGCACACCTCAACTGTACCTTACACACACCTCACAAATACTGTGCACCTCAACTGCATCTTATGCACACACCTCACAAATACTGCGCACCTCAACTGCACCTTATACACATACCTCACAAATACTGTGCACCTAAACTGCACCTTATAAACATACCTCTGCCTCAAATACTGTGCACATCAACTACACCCTAAACATACCTCACGAATACTGCGCACCTCAAATGCACCTTATACGCACCTCACAAATACTGTGCACCTCAACTGTACCTTATACACACCTCACAAATACTGTGCACCTCAACTGCACCTTATACACACCTCACAAATACTGCACACCTCAACTGCACCTTACACACACCTCACAAATACTGTGCAGTTCAACTGTATCTTGTATACGCACTCCATAAATACTGTGCACCTCAACTGCACCTTATACACACCTCACAAATACTGTGCACCTCAACTGCACCTTATACACACCTCACAAATACTGCACACCTCAACTGCACCTTATACACACCTCACAAATACTGTGCACCTCAACTGTACCTTATACACACTTCTCTAATACTGTGCAGCTCAACTGCATCTTATGCACACACCTCAAAAATACTGTGCACCTGAACTGTACCTTATACACACTTTTCTAATACTGTGCAGCTCAACTGCACCTTATACACACCTCTCAAATACTGTGCGGCTCAACTGCAATTTATACACACCTCGCAAATACTGCACAAATCAACTGCACCTTATACACACCTCACAAATACTGTGCACCTCAACTGCACCTTATCCACACCTCGCAAATACTGCTCACCTCAATTACACCTCAAGCTCACACCTTATAAATGGAAGGCTTGGCCTGTAGTTCAATGGACAAGCAGCCAGCAATTCCCACTTCCTGAGCTATATAAGCAGTCCCTCTCAGCCTCCTTCTGAAGCACTTTTTTCTTTGCCAGCTGGAGGCTCTGTTGGTCTGTCCTCTGAGCTGGCTGGGGCTTACGCCTCCCCCTGCCTTGCTGTTTCCGTTTGTCTCTGCTGGACTTCGGTGTTTGTTTTCCTGCTTCTGGTTTGTATTTTGCCTCTGTCTGTGTGCTTCTTTCTGTTCTTGCTTTCTGTGTTTTTCTGTGTCTGTTTTTGTTTTGGGCCTTTGTTCCTTGTTATCCATGTTAATGTGTTTTGGTTTTGTCTTTTGGAGCTTTGTTCTAAACTCCTAGCATACTGCTACTCCAGAGCTCATACTACTTGCTTTCAGTTACTCACAACTCTCAAATTACTTGCAATACAACTGCAAACATTATCTGTGTGTTTCAGCTCAACCATAGCTGCTTTCCATGTTGCATACTTGTTTTCACCTGATTCAGGCTCACTCTGAACCTTAACTATGCAGCTCAATCATGCTGTCTAGGCTCATTCTACTTGCCTCATTGCTGAAGTTTCCTTGCACTGCCTGGTGACAGCTGCTTTTAGATCATTGTGCCTCCTTTTATTTTATGTTTTCTTGCAGTTTACAACTCTGTGTACTCAATACAGATGCTGTTTCTATGTTTGCACACCCTGTTATACTCTGAGGTCAGCTAAAGCTACTGCTGCTGCTGTAAATTAGTTTCAATACTGTTCTAAATCCTGTCTCCACTGCCAAAAAAAATCTCAGCATATTTGTCACCTTTAATGGCTTTTCATGCCTGGCTGGCTTGCCCCACTATTTCCAGTGCTGCTCCTTTACTACTACATGTTGCAGACCTGTGTGCAGGTCCATTCTTGCTTATGCAATCATTGCTTCATACCTACTGCCATCCCCTTGGCTTCAGCCTCTGGGATGTCTGCTGCACTCATAACTGCATTCGACCTTTGCAAGATCGCAGCACTTCAACGCTCATTAAGGTCTCAGCACACCAGTGCTCATTCAGCTGCTCACCAGCTTTTCAGCTCCCTATCAGTATCTAGGGCATGCCAACCATACCAGTCTGGCACAGGGTCCCCTGCAGCTGATGGTCTCATTCTGCATTTAGTCCACATCTTGAGCGTGCCCAACTTGTGGTGGGGTCCTTCTCACCTGGCCCAGAGCTTGGAATGTCCTCGCTCCGGGCTTGGCTTTAGCTATTCGCTACGTGACAGCAGCTCCTGGAGTAGAATTTAAGACTAGCTGTGAAGGGTGGTTACTCTAGTCTCCTTTGGCTCTAGTGGTTCCATTATAATTGTTATCCATTGGATTTAGTGGTTTCCCTAGCAAGACACTTTCACCGCATTCTCTCTATGTCTGTCTCTGGTTCACCTGGTTTGAGTTTAGGGTGAGTACTCTAGGCCATGTGAGTGCCTCAGCAGTCACTGCTCTCCTCCTCCCACCTTGGTTGCCCCTGATGTTGCAGAGCACTCTCACAACCTTCCACGGCATTCATGCTAGAGGGATTGAGTGAAAGCCTTCCTCCAAATTGGAATATTTTCCACCTCCCTTTAATTGGGTTTCCAAATTGCAGCAGCAGAGCCATCACCAAATAAAATATCCCAAGCCTGGAGGGAAAGCGACCTAGGCCTTGGATCCCCAGAGATTTCCTCCTCCTACGTTTTTTTCTCTCCTCTGTTGCCTAAGGGCATAACTGTTAGTTAGCACAGTAGTGTTCCCTAGTTTCTTTAGATAGGTTCCTCTGTTGGATGGAGGTGGATGGTGTCCCTGCCATTCCCTCTCTCCTTAGAGGATCCCCTCATTCTCAATGCAAACCATCAAAATCATGCCATGCAAACCTGGGCATTTCATTACATTATCAACATGAGCATCTCATTATGTTATCAAGCTGCCTAATGCTTATCTACTACTACGTCACAGCTACCGCTTGCTTATATGTTTCATACTATTTCATTCTTTTGTGGATCCTTCCTAAGGTATCATTAGCCACGGGAATCATCCCATGGTATCTCTAGAGGTGGAACCCTCTTCTAGGGTTCCTTTCTTTGGTACCCCTACAGGGTGGTAATTCCTCTGGAATAGAGTGTGCAAATGGCCAAAACCAAGCTAACACCATTGCACTAGCATAACACTATACTGGCTGCATCGGCCATTGAATTGGAAGGCTTGGCCTGTAGTTCAATGGACAAGCAGCCAGCCACTCCCACTTCCTGAGCAATATAAGCAGTTCCTCTCAGCCTCCTTCTGAAGCACTTTTTCTCTGCCCCACCATCCTCCCCCTCCTCCTCCTTCAGTGGCAGCACTTCTTTCCTTGGGATCCTACCTAAGGTACCTTTAGCCACGGGAATCGTCCCATGGCACCTCTAGGGGTGGAACCCTCTTCAAAGTATCCTTGCCTTTGGTACCCCTACAGGGTGGTAATTCTTCTGGAATAGAGAATGCAAATGGCCAAAACCAAACTAACACAGTTGCACAAGCATAACACTATACTGGCACAGTGGGAACACACAATGCAACCCAACAAATCTCCTGAAGCCTTCATAGTGGACATTCAGTCTTGCTGCAAATGCTTACAGAAACCTGAGAAAGAACAAATTACAATATTTGTTCGGGGACTGCTTCCTCAACTCCGTCTTTATGTAATCCAGCAGAAACCAACCACCTTGATGGAGGCAATCCAAGCAGCACGACTTGCACAACAATCCATAGCAATGTACCAGGCTACCAGTGTACAAGCACCTCAGTCATCACAGTTAACCACACTCACAACATGTGTCCAGCAGCAGCAATCAGTGATAGAGACGCTCACTACAAGTGTCAACACTCTGCACTGCAGCTCAACTGCTTCTTCTACTACCTCTGTCAATGTCCTTTGCCCAATTTGACAGCGACCTCTTCCACCTCCGCCTTCACGAGAACCAGTGACCTGCCAGTGGTGTGGATTCAGGGGACATACTGCCGCTGTCTGCTGAAAGCTAAAGCACTACAGAAATCAAGAGAACCACAGGCGCCCACCGCTGCACAATCAGCAAGATAACCACAACTATTCCCAGGACCAGAGGAACACAGCAACTGACTACCCCTCTGACTCACAATTCAAACAAAACTCTTCCTCCAACTGTGAACTCTGGCACACTCTCACTTCCAGGGGCAAAGGTACCTGTCATCCGATCACCTCTCCTAGCAAACTATGTACCTGTAACCATCGGAGATTGGTCTACGCATGTCTTGGTCGACACTAGAGCAGAAATATCAGTTATCAACAGCAGTATTTTAAACCATCAAGCTATTCGTCACATACCTAATGTCTCTCCAGCCGACAAAGTACATTATCACAGCAAGTACAGATACAGTACCTATCACAGGCATGGTCCATCTCAAGCTCCATTTTGACTCACAGCAAGCTACTGTCAAGTTTTACATAGTGCCTGATCTTCAACCTGCAACAATTCTAAGCCTGGACTTTCTCAAAGCTCACAAAGCCATCCTAGACTTTGCTTCAAGCAAACTGTAGCTGGATCCTCGGAGGCAACTCACAGCTATAGACTCAGCCACTGTGCCTCTTCAGTCAGAAATGGTTTTGATTGCCAAGATTCGAGGTGAACCACTTCCACAAGGTGTTATTGGCATCATCACAGGATCCCCCGTGCTGCATTCGTCAGGTCTCCTTCCAGGAAATACCTTATTGGCAGTGCATGATGGCACAGTCTTCCAAAAATGCTGCAACTTCACAGATGAGCCAGTGGTCATTTCAAAGGGTGCCAACATCGGAAAGTTTGTCTGCTTGTCTTCAGGGGACCAGCTTCATCTCATGCAAGAACGTCAGCCTGGTTCCACCAACTCTACTCCTGTCAATACTATCACGACCACTGCAACTTCAACAGTGTTACCTCTCAGTCAGCGACTATCCTCTTCCAAACTTCCAGCATCTCCAACAGAAAAGCAACAACTTTTGCAATTCCTAGAAAATTACCTGGATGTCTTTGTTGGTTCGGATAACAAGCTCGGATGCTGTGACATCCTGCAACACACCACTGAAGTACAGCCCAACCAGAAATCAATCCATCAGTGAGCCTACAAAGTGGGACATAACCAGAAACAAGTCCTCGAGGACATAATCAAAGACATGCTTGACCAAGACATAGTCAACGAATCTACAAGCCCTTGGGGTGCACCTTGCTTGCTGGTGGTAAAAAAGGACAAAGAGTATTGTTTTGTGGTAGACTACAGAAAACTCAATGCCTACACAGTGCAGGATGCTCATCCCTTGTCTACAACCGAAGATGATTTAGAGAGTCTTGGTGCAGCCAGTCCTGCTTACTCCACCACTCTAGACCTTCAGAGTGGGTTCTACCAAGTTTCAGTTAATCCAGCTTCTCGTCCATACACAGCATGGTGCTGCCACTTGGGACTTTTCCAGTTCAAACATCTGCCCATGGGTCTTCGGAACAGTCCAGCCACATTTCAACGTGTTATGGAAGCTGTACTATGTGGGTTGTCTTGGAAATCTTGCCTAGTCTACCTGGATGACGTGATAGTCTTCAGCAGAACTTTGCCAGAGCACTTCCAACATCTTCAAGAAGTGTTCGAGCGTCTCAGACAAGCCAATCTCAAGCTTCACCCAGAAAGGTGTTGTTTTGCACAGCATCAAATTCATTACCTGGGACATGTGGTTAGTTCTCAAAGTATCTCTCCAGATCCAGACAAGCTATCATCAGTCAAAGATTATCCAGAGCCTAACAATCTCAAAGACCTTCAAGCTTTCCTGGGCTTGTCTGGCTACTACCGAAAGTTAATTTGCAACTACACCAAGATTGCAGCTCCACTGTACGCGCTCACCAAAAAGGGATGTGGCTATAATTGGACTTCTGAATGTAAAGATGCCCTTGACACCTTAAAACAAAACCTAATCTCTTCTCCAGTATTGGCCTACCCAAAGTTTGACCAACCATTCAAGCTCTACTCAGATGCTAGTTCCTTTGCAGTGGGCACTGTGCTCTGTCAAATTCAAGATGGAACAGAACGAGTTGTCTCCTATGCTGGGCGCTCTCTTTCCTCAGCTGAGCAGAACTATGGCATCGCAGAGAAAGAATGTCTAGCCATGGTCTTTGCTGTGAAGAAATTTGACTGCTACCTTCGCTACTCCTCCTTTACAGCTATCGTTGATCACTCTGCCCTCCGATGGATATTTGAAATGAAGGAGCCAGTAGGCAAATTCACCCGATGGATCGCCATGTTGCAATCCTACAACTTTGAAATTCAATACAGACCAGGTCGAGTTCACTCAAATGCTGATGATGTAAGCCAGAGATGATATCCCTCTGCATCCTCCTCAACAGATGAAGCATTCTGCTTACCAGCTCTTCCCTTCCATGCCATGGATGTGCTTCCTGTGGACACTGCTACAGCACCTCAGGTTGCTTTGCTGCTCCCTACTGCTTCTACAGAGAGACACACAAATCTTCAGTTACTGCAAGTAGCCGAAGAGCTTCTCATCTCCTCTACATCTGATTTATCCCTGGCAACTGTTAAACGCAACAAAGAACTGACACTCAATTTACAGACATAATCTCCTACTTAGAGTCTGGAACCTTACCGCAACAAAAGAAACATCGCCAGGATGTACTTTTCTTTGCTTTGCAGTACTTCCTCAATGACGGTGTGCTCTTTCACATTTGGGTCAAGGAAGGCAAGGGTCATCGCACGGATAGAACTCACGTACAGCTAGTTGTGCCAGCCTCTCTCATCCCTCAAGTTCCCTCCACTCATGCCTGTCCACTTTCGGGAGGTCACATGGGAATACACAGAACTCTGGAAAAGACAAGGCTTCACTTTTTCTGGCCACACATGAACAGGGACATTGTCCACATCGTAAAATCCTGCCAACCCTGCTCCCAGAGAAAGCCTCCTGCCAAACCGACAAAGGCGCACATCATCCCCATGCCTGTAGCCACTGAACCGTTCCAAAGAGTCAGCACTGACATTCTTGGGCCCTTACCAACATGCTCTCACTCTGGTAACAAATACATCCTTGTTTTTGTGGACTACCTGACAAAGTATTTGGAACTCATCCCCCTAAGAGACATTAAAGCCTCCACTGTGGCAAGTGCCTTTCTCACTACAGTCATTTGTTGTCACGGTACCCCATCATACCTACATTCAGATAGAGGCACTAACTACCTGTCCACTATTGTCCGAGAAACTTGCAAACTTCTCGACATAAAAAAGACACATACCACAAGTTACCATCCACAATGCAATGGACAGAGTGAAAGAATGATGTCCACCATTCTCAGCACACTCTCCAAGTATCTGGATGAGACTAACGACACCTGGGACCAGTTTGTTCCCTTTGTGCAGTTTGCATACAATACCAGCGCTTGTGTCGACAGCACAGAATACACCCCCTTCTTCTTAGTCCATGGACGTCATCCAAGAACTCCACTGGACAGGGATCTTTCACTGCTAGAGGTGCCCAAGTCAGCTTCTTCTTTCATTATCCCTCTTCTGGAACAGCTGGAGCTTACCTGATGAGTTGCAATCACCACGTTGGGCCAGAGAAAATCAGCAATAAAAAAAATGTCTACAGCCAAGGTGCATGAGCCTTCATTCTCTGTTGGGGACATTGTTTATTTGTACCGACTTGTTCTTGTTCCGGGCGCCACCAAGAAACTGCTTTGTTCCTGGACTGGTCCCTTCTACATTGTAGAAAAGCTTCCTCCAGTCCACGTTCATCTGCGACGCAAGTCAGATGGCAAGCTGGTACACAGCAAAGTCCATATAAACCGACTAAAGCATGGGTACCTGAATAACAACCTTCCAGATGACCCCAGTCCTCCCAGAAATGAAGCTGCCCTTGAGCCTGCCATCCTCTCTGAAGCTGAGATCCCTTCGGACAACCTGCATCTAGTTCCTACAGCTCTTCTCACTCCTGACACTCTCCAGCCAGATTCCAGTTTACCAGATGATTTGCCTGGGACTTCCTCTTCTTCTCAACCTTCTTCTCAGGACTCTCTTCTACACACCATAGTGTACCAGATCAATAAGATCTTAAGAAAGAAGTTTGTCAATGGATCCTGGACTTACAGAGTAAAGTGGTGTGGATTCGATAGTGGGCAGAACTCCTGGGTTGCTTTTAACGACCTGAACCCCTCCTGTCAGGAACTAGTGCAATCCATGCATGCCTCCATTCCCACTGACCGGAAAAGTCAATGGAGGTCTTGAACTTTTGTTACCGGACTCAGTGAAATGTGTCAAAACTAATTAATTTTCTGATTTTCATTGTTGCAGTAAATATCTCGTTGTACCGGTCTCTTATGCACCTGTTGCCATGGTACTATTTACCTGCACCAACGCTTTTCCCCCTTAGGAATGTCTTACCTGCATTAATACTTTTTTTCCCCCGATTAGGAATGTCTCTTTAGATGGACAGTCCAGCTGTTGAGTATGCAACTGTTACTAAAGTGTAAGCCTGCATTCTGGATATCCTTCTGCTGCTACCCTTCCCTCTCTTCCCCTTTCCTTCCCCCATACTTTAGCACTTGTGGCATGACCAAGTCTCAAGTACTATTGTGTTTCCCTCCTCTCTGGTGCTACTCTGACTGGTCCCCATTGTAGTCCAGGTACTTCCCCCCTCCCCCAACTGCAGCGGAGTACTGTTCTGTTTTGTGAAATCTAATGCCTTGTAATGCATGAATATGTTTTTGCCTTAAAAATTACTTAAACTGTTTTTTTTTAGAAACTGTTAAAGATTTATTGTTTGTTCGAGTGGTGCTCACATTCACTGTTCTGGCGGTGACATGAAGCACATATTAAGCATGGGGCTTAATGTTAAGCTACTGCCCCTTTAAGAGCACTTAGAACTTGCATGTAACAATTTGTTGCAGTGCCATGTAAGCCTGTCAGTCAGAGAATTGTCAGTCTGGGGCTAAACCTCACAAAGAGAACAAATGCAGTACAGCAAATAAACCTGCTTTATTCTTTATTTTATGCGTCCATCTAGTCATTCGCAAGGTCCAGATGGGGTCCTCGCCAGCAGCTCCTGCAGCAACCGAAGGGTCTGGCAGATGACAGAGAAGGTAAGGGGTCTTTTAGTGGTGGACCAAATAACCAAAAAAATGCCACAGCACCTAAGCTGCACCTTATGCACATACCTCTACCTTAAATACTGTGCACCTCAACTGCAATTTATACACACACCTCACAAGTACTGTGCACCTCAACTGCAGTTTATACACACACCTCACAAGTATTGTGCATCTCAACTGCACCTTATACACATATCTCACAAGTACTGTGCACCTAAACTGCACCTTATACACACACTTCAAATACTGCACACCTCAACTGCACCTTATGCACACCTCATTAATACTGTGCACCTCAACAGCACCTCATACACATACCTCACAAATACTGTGCACCTCAACTGCACCTTATACACATACCTCACAAATACTGTGCACCTCATCTGCAACTTATACACACTGTAAAAAAACTGCAACTTATACACACCTCATACACACTGTGCATCTCACATGCACGTTAGACACACCTCACAAATTCTGTGCATCTCAAATATGCATTAGACACACTTCACAAACACAGTGCACCTCAGCTGTACCTCATGCACACCTCATAAATACCATGCACCTCAACTGCACCTGATACACACCTCACAAATACTATGCACATCAACTACACCTTATACACACCTCACAAATACTATGCACATCAACTACACCTTATAAACACCTCACAAATACTGCGCCCCTCAACTGCACCTTATGCATACCTCACAAATACTGCGCACCTCAACTGCACCTTATACATACCTCACAAATACTGTGCACCGCAACTGCACCTTATACATATCTCACAAATACTGTGCACCTCAACTGCACCTTATGCATACCTCACAAATACTGCGCACTTCAACTGCACCTTATATACACACCTCAGAAATTTTGCGCATCTCAACTGCATCTTATACATGCCTCATACACTGTGCATCTCAAATGCAAGTTAGACACACCTCATAAACACAGTGCATCTCAAATGCACATTAGACACACCTCACAAATACTGTGCATCTCAAATGCCTATTAGACACAACTCACAAATACTGTGCACCTCAGTTGTACCTCATGAACACTTCACAAATACCGTGCACCTCAACTGCACCTGATACACACATCACAAATACTGTGCAACTGAACTGTACCTTATATGCACCTCACAAATACTGTGCAGCTCAGCTGCACCTTATACATACCTCACAAATACTGTTTACTTCAGCCACAGCTTATACACACCTCACTAATACTGCGCACCTCAACTGCACCTTATACACACAACATAAACACTGTGCACCCCAACTGCAACTTATACACACCTAACAAACACTGTGCACCTCAACTGCACCTCATACAGGTTCTTCAGCCACACCTTATACACACACTCACATATACAGTGCACCTGAACTCTATAAACACGTCATACGCACCTTCATATTGGACTCACGTTACTGAGAGGAACAGCATCCTCTCTGGCCCTGTAGGGACACCTTTCACAAGTCTTGTTTTCAAACTCCCTTGTAGTAGTTTCTGGTTACTGGCAATATGAGCTCCAGCAACAGCAGGAGCTCTATAAGTTTAGCTGGGCAGTGATTAAAAGAAATATATTTCAGCATAAGGCATTCCTTTATTTATATTAAGTTTGTTCAGTTTTTAGAAAGTGCCCAGATCTTACTAGGGTGTGCAAGTTTTTTGAATTGTGTGTCTTTTCTGTACATTTGTGGGTGGTGGGGGAGCTGTAAGTCCATGATACTGTTCCTGTATTTTTGTTTTGTTAGGTTCACTACTCCAGTGACAAATGCATAAACATGTCTTTGAAATGCTTTTTTCTGCAGACACTGCTCCATTTATCTCTTTAATTGTCTTTAATTGGCAGTGTCAGTGGCTCAGTAGGTAGCACACTCGCCTCTGAGGCTGGGAGATCAGAGGGCTGTGGGTTCAATTCCCACATCTGGCACTTGGGTTAATATCCCAGTACTGACACTGTAGTGCAGCATGAGAGGGGTGCTGCACTTCTGAAGTGCCGTCTTTCGGATGAGACGGTAAACCGAGGTCCCATCTGCCTGGATTGGTGGTAGTTTATGTGGATGTTAAAGATCCCATGACACTTATCGAAAAGAGTAGGGGAGTTTTTATTGTATTATTAAACATAATTAGAACAACTCAGTGTAATCAATTGTACAAAGTAAGAGCCAAAAACTTAATCTAACAAACTTATACAATAATCAGAGTAATTATCAGATTATTTTTATACATTATTTGAACTTAATAAAATGAAAAAACCCTTTCCACATTTTTAGTAACTGAGTCTGTACTGTCCTTCGAGCATCCTGAGCGTAAATCCTCGAGAGTTCCTGTGAAACCAAAATGCTAAAACAAAATAAGGCATTTTCTTTGATATATTACCCACTGACACCTTGCCTGCCATAAATAATAACGTAAACATCCAAAAATAATGACAGTGTTTCTTCATGAAAATCAGAAAGAGTCTCTGGATAAACCCTAAAACCAAGATTTGATATATGAAAATTCAGCCACTTAAAACCCCAAAGTGCTCCCAAATAAACCCACAAACCCTTTGCATAGGAACAGTGTAAAGAAAATGCTCCATCGATTCCTCAGTATTTATACAATCCAAGTAAGGACACTTCCTTTCTTCAATGGCTTTGTACTTGGCATTACCCCTAACATTTAATGACCATAGAATATTAGCCACTGTGTTTCCCATTGCATTTGAGGCAATCTACGACAGTTAAGTTGGGCCAATACTTTAGGATTCAAAGAAGAAGGGCAATTCTTAAAACATGGCTCTAAAGGAAGTAAATTTGCCATTACCACCTGATAAAATTCTTTCATGCTATTACTCAGAATTGTCTCTTTCTCTATTTTCCATTTATATAATTTTGTGCAGCTGGTCTAAAATACTGTGGAATATAAATGTGAGGATTTATTTTGGAGCCAAAGAAGCCAATTTCTAAAGTATTTGTCCAATGATCTGGAAATCCATTTATCCCCTCCCTGCTTCTAATCGTAAGCCACTTTTCACTGAACACATAATGAATAAAGAGTGAGCAAAAATCACTGGATCCACCATCCCAAGACCTCCTTGTTTTTCCTTAAATATGTATAGCTTCTTTTAATGGGGTTTAATCTATTACCCCAAACCATTTGAAAGAATAAACCATACAGTTTAGTTTCTAGATGCACTGGGAGCGGAAAAATCATAGCTACATACTGAACACATGGTAAAAGAAACTGTTTGATAACATGTATGCGTTTCAGTTTGGACAATTTCCACTTTTCCATCTATTGACTTTATTCTCCACTGTTTGTAGGGCTATATCCCAATTTTCAACTGGGTATGTTCTGGGGCCAAAATGTATGCCCAAAACTTTAAGGGAGTTCTGGAAAATGGATACCACCCTGCACCGCTTCCTTATGACCTGTTGCTCCGATAAATAAACCTTTTGTTTTGTGCACATTTATTTTTGCATTCGAAACTTTTGAAAAAGCCTCAAATGCGGTCAAAAAAATGTGCACATATGAATGATCTGCGAAATATACAATCAAATCATCTGCATAGGCCTGTGCCAGAAGATGTTTGTCCTTAACCGTACCATCAGAAATACCTGGCCACAATGGAACAGTAGTTAATTTTTGTAGTAGGGGATCCAAAGAAAAGATATAGAGTAGGGGGCTAAGAGGGCAACCTTGACGAACTCCAGTATGTAACTGAAAACATTTTGCCGTCTGACCTTGCACGAAGGGGAACACAATATTATGTTCATATAATTTTTTAATTATATTAACAATGTGCAATGGAACTCCATAATGTTTTAACGTTAGAAATAAAAAAGGCAAATATACCCTATCAAAAGCCTTTTTCCAAATCAGCGACCATCATACAATTCGTGACTCCACTTCAGAAAGATGTTCAATAACTTCTCGTATGATCATTAAGGCTGTCTGAATTTGCCTATTAGGTATCCCACTAAACTGGTAAGGAGAAATTACCCATCTGGCGTAATTTTTAACCGATTATTCAAAATACTGGTGAAGATTTTATAATCTGAATTTAAGAGGTAATTGTCGCCAATTTTAATATTTTGTCTGTCTCCAGATTTGAATAAGTAAATCAGCAATCCTCAGAAAAGAGGAAAGAAAACAGCAGTTTCCATAAAATACTGGAATAAAATATACAAGCATTGACTCAATTCCTTTGAAAAACTTTATACAGATTATTGAAAGCATACTTACCGGTGAAATGTTTAATTTCAAATTCCTAATTACTTTTATTATTTCTTCTTGTGTAATTGGATCCAATAATGTTGAGATTTCTGCTAACCTGGGGGCTTAGATGTTTTAAGATATGAAAGCATTTCTGCCTCTGTAATAAGAGAGGGGGTCTAGAGTTCGAAAATGCCCAATAATTGTTTCTCTGAGCTGAGCAACCGTGGTGGCCAAAGAGCCATCAGGTTTTTGCAAAGAATCAATATTAGAAGAAGCCTTCAGATTTTTACAGGTTTCAAAAGGGTCCCCAATGGGGATTTTTATGCTATTAGAAAAAAATAGCCTGTAGGTTTTTGCTCTATCATATTGGAAATTCCTCATTTCCTCCTTTATTTTACTAATTTGGTCTGAATAGTCTAAGTGAGAGACATATGCAATTGTCATAAGTTTCTGCAGTTGTTGCCTAAGGGACATATCTCAAAAACTTAAAATTTTTGTTTTGCCCTTGCCTTTAAACCAATTACATAATTCGAACTTAGTTGTTAACCACCAATCTCCTAAATCCTCATAAAAAAAGCCACTGACAACCTGGCTGCTAGAATATGTTTCACCCCGGACTGTATATATGGTATATCTAACATAGTGTTATTCAGTTTCCACCTGAGCTGCCTACGTTCAGGGGAACCTGTAGATAATGAACTACAAGAAAGTAATAAATGATCAGAAAATTCACAGTGGATCATCTTAAAGGAATCCAGTTGTACATTATGAGAGACAAACATGTAGTCTATTAGGAAAACAATTTCCTTTGTAAATGAATACCTTGGCCCTTGAGAGAAAGGGAGATACAGTTAAATAAACCTGCTATTTTAACTATATTAGCTAGCATGTGAGAATCACAATAAATTTCTTTTTCTTCTGATTAGGTGAGTCAGAAATTGTGCAATTAAAGTCACCTCCCAAAGCACCTTAACTGATGTCACCAAGTAGGGTTGAACAGCTTTTAAACAAGAAACTCTACCAGCTTTTGTCTGTGGATTGTAGATGTTAATAAATCGATAGCATATATCATGCCATTTCCATCTAATATCAAGACTCTCCCTGGAATAAAATCTACTAAATTATGAAGTTTAAAGGAATAAGTATTGAATAAAATCCCAATACCATCTGCTGTATCAGTTCCAAAGGACCAATAGGAAGGGCCCACACCAATCCCGTTTGAAAGTAGTGAGTTGTTCTGCTGAGTACATCCAGGTTTCCTGTAAAACATACTGATAAATTCTGGTTTTTATATAGTGAAAAGGCTTGCCTCTTAACTATATTAAGCAAACTATGAGTGTTCAAAGAGCCCCATGACCACTGCATTAAGCTTTATAAAAAAAGAACTACGTTATCACTTTTCTCTTTTTTTTTCTTTTCTTTATAGTTATCCACTGGCTGAGATCAGTGGAAGATTTTGGGAGTCTGAATCTCCTAATTCCATCTCTGTATCTCCCAAGGAGTAAACAATGCAGCATAAGAGTTGCTAGTCTCTATGGGAGGAGTAAGGGGGGTTTGGGATGCAAATGCCTAGATGATCTGCGTTGGGGTAGTGAAGGCCTAATATTTAAAGCCTTAGATGCTTCCTCAAGTCTTCACCGAAACCTCAGAGTAACACACAGGGAAATCAAAAAGCTCAGGTGGGCCCATACTTGATTTTTAATGACTTCCATAACCAAAACAGTTTGTTCCACCTTGTCTGCTATTCCTAAGGATTTGTCAATGGAGGTACTACACCAAGTCTGAACTTTGGTTTGAGAAGAAGAAACAGGTAGAGGGGTTGTGAGCTAGGAGGGAAATTGTGCAGCATCCTGAGCTTGCTGAATTAAAAGCTCTGAATTTATACAGGATGTTTTATTTTTGCAGCCCAAGGGCAAACCGAAAAGAGTGGCCAGATTCTTCACAAAGCTCACATTTGAGCTGATTGTGACAATACATAGTTGTGTGTCCAACCTCCCCACAGTTGTCACAGCGTGGTTGGTCACAAACACTTGAGAGGTGTGTTTAGCCCCACATCTGTAGCAAACCTGGGTTGTCCACTATAAAACAAACCCTCTGTCTTTTCCTAATAGAAAGGAATTGGGAATATGGACTACCCTGTCTCAGATTGCCTCAGTTTAGTTTGTATTTCCATCCTCCGTCCAAAACTGTTCAGAATCTAGGATAGGTTCCGCCCACTTAAAATTCACACTAAGGACAACAAAATGATATATCTTCCACATGAACCCCTCATTTCTAAACATGACCGTAACATGTTTTATCAGGGTTTAGTTAAAGGAATCACTAAGAAGGGGTCCATAGAGGAGAGAATTTAACCTGGTTGTACCTATCCCAGAATAAGTCCAATGCATGTGGTGTCCTAAAACTGATGTCAAAATTATCCTCTCCAGAGATATTAATAAATGCATACACATCTTTTGGGGTAAAATGCAAGGACTCTTTTAATAGGTTTTCCCACGTAGTGTCTATCTGGTCGATCCTCCAAACCCCTTTATAACGAATACGAACTGCATTCGGCGAGGTGCTGCTTCTTTTTAGTGTTAGAAAATAATTCAGACATAAGTGGTTTCCGAGAGCGGATTCCGTTGGAGAGGCGTGTAGGAAGAAGCAGTAGGCTCCTGCAGGGTGTTTACCAAATCTGTATTCAATGAGGAAGGTAAAGATATCTGTGACTCCAGGGATGTAGCTCTCAGTGGAAGTTTTTCTACCTCTAAACAGTTTTATTGTCCTGCAAATCTTGCTCAGCTTTTGCTGTTGTAAGTCCGGTTTCCACTCTGGTGAATGCTGTGAGAGGGTATAATCAGAGTCCCAAGTAGGATCAGGCTTCCATATGCCTGCTGCATTTTGCTTCCAACCTGCTCCTTTGAGTGCTTTATCAGGGACCAGAGCTCTGAAACATTATGTGTTTGTAGACCAGATTTTATAAGAGGTATTTCTTTTTTTGGAAAGAAGAATTCAGTAACTCCAGTTTGGGAAACAGCTGAGGACTGATAAACTACATTATGCTGAGCCCCATGCTTTTTAAAACGAATCCAGCTGATTTGTCTAACCATGCAGACTCAGACTGCTTTAGCTCTGATGCAGACAAAGTCTGTTGTACTTCCTTTGGGGACTCTGTTTTCGGCTTTTCAATTGTTAGGGCAGTCGAGCTATAGCGGGCTGAATGCACTCACTAACCTCTATAGTACTGTTAGCAGCTTTACTAACAGTCAGTTTTACTTCAGAACTTCCACGTGAGCTGCTGGGCTATAAAGAGAGTGGTCTCGCCCTGCCAGGACTCCCCGACTGAACCGAGTCAGCCATATTATTATTAGAACAACGCTGCAGCTGTCAAGCCCGATTCTACCTTGCAGAGTTAACAACTCAGGCTGAAGCGGCTGAACGCTGGGTTGCAAAGTCCAGAGTGCTCAACTGCTTGCTTCTCCCTTACTCCCGTAACACACTGATTGTGTAGCGAGAGGGAATCACTTTGCTGTACATTTTATAAAGCGGGTAAAGCAGATTGTAAAAGCCGGTTGTCTGTTTCAGTAGTGGCTTCCGAAATAATAAAAAAATGTTGCAAAGACTCACCATGCTCCACGGAGCTTTCTTTTAAGTGCAGTCCTGTATTTTTCTCAGTTTTAAACACCTCGGTTTCAGGGAGAGCAATATTGCAGGTATTAAGTGCATCCATGTCGTCAGGTTCCAAGCTGGATTTGAACCTTGCATCCAAAGATTCCTTTTCAAGCATTTCCTTTCTCCCAGTCCTTTGAGAATTTTTTTTTCTTAAATCAACTGCTGTATCCTCCCAAAGAACCACTGCATCGTGAAACTCCATATCAGAATCCATATCTTGAGTATTCAAAGGGTCAGCCTCCACATTGCACACTGTGGGAGCAGAGGCCAGCTCTCCCACCAAGCAGACATCCTCCTCCTCCGCCATCTTGGTCCCACCAGAAAATGGGTCCCCCCTGCTCACAGGAAGCAGGAAGTAGGGGAATTTCCCCGGTGTCCTGGCCAAATTTCCCTCATTCACTAAAAATACCACCAACAGCTTAATCTGGTTCAAGGTCAGTTGGCGTTCATCTGCATCCCCCTCCCCCGGGTCGTGCCTGAAAATAGGCAGGATTTGTCTAGTGCACTTACCCAGTCAACAAAAACTAAATAAATAAAAATAAAAATTCAGATCCAGAAGCAAATGATTTGATACCTTTTAATAGACCAACATAGATGTAACAACAAGAACAAAGTGCTTTAGCTTTTGGACCAACCAGTCCTTCTTCAGAAGCGTAATGGCAGTTATTTAGAAAAAAAACAATACTTTTAACAACTAGATCATGCAGAAAAAACAGAAAAAAATCCCCACTGGTTTAAAATACTCATTTAAAAAAGCAGAAGACGATGTCAGAGAAGTTTAACAGAACCATACTGTATTAAACTGGGAGCACCTTTGACCCTGGGAGGGTCCCAGGGTCAAAGGTGCTTGGTGCAAAACACATACAAAGAATCCTATTGCATATACATTTAATTGACATAGGATAACACTACTCGAGCAGATGGCTCTTACTAACATACTAAAATGCCAGCAGAATAGGCCTAATGGTCTTTCATGTCTGCTCGTTTGGTCAGCCCCCACCCTGGGAGCTGACCTTGCTACCCCCCCATCCCTCTCTGGCTTCTCCCTTCCCAGTCCCGGATATTCTCACTGCACTGGTTTTTGCTTCCAGAACTCTTCCCCGTACCTGTCCAACCCCCTCTTGAACCCCTCCAATGTTTCTGCCTTCACCATCCCCCTGGGCAGTGCATTCCACGGCTCCACCACCCTCTCAGTGAAGTAGCACCTCCTCATTTCTCCCCTGAATCTCCCCCCCTTCAGCTTCCACCCATGCCCTCTAGTTGCCCCCCCTTTCCTTCGGAGCACCCTGACTGCTCCTCCCCTATTTACCCCCTTCATGTACCTGAAGACCTCTATCATGTCCCCCCGGTCCCTTCTCTCTTCCAATGTGTACATATTTAGCTCTTTGAGCCTCTCCCCATAGGTCCTATCCCCCAAGCCCCAAATCATTTTGGTTGCCTTCCTCTGGACCCTCTCCAGGAGTTCAATGTCCATTTTCAAATGTGACCTCCAAAACTGCGCGCAGTACTCGAGGTGCGGCCTCACCAAGCAGTTATACAATGGGAGTATCACTTCCCTCCTTCTGGAGATGATCCCCCTAGCGATGTATCCAAGCATCCTTTTGGCCTTTGCCACTGCCCTCCTACAAATCTCCGAGTTTTCATCTTGACATCCACCACCACCCCCAGGTCCCTCTCAGCCATCGAGACTTTTAGCATTTCCCCCCTTGGGGTGTACTCTTGGCCTGGGTTTCTGGCTCCCAGGTGCAGGACCTTGCATTTCCCTGCATTGAACCTCAGCTTCCGCTTTCTAGACCACCTTTCCAGCCTCCAGGTCCCCCTGTAGGGCCACCTTCCCCCTCTCCCCATCCACCACCAACCCCAGTTTTGAGTCATCTGCAAAGAGACTAATCTCACTCCTGATACCCTTCCTTATGTTAGAGATGTAGGTGTTGAACAGGAGGGGCCCGAGGACCAATCCCTGAGGGACTCCACTAATGACCCTCCTTGGAGATGAGATTATCCCGCCAACCACAACTTTCTGGTCCGGTTCTGGATCCAATTTCCTAACCATCTGATCATCTGGTTCCCCACCCACCCCCATTTCTCCCAGATTATCCAACAGGCCCCTGTGAGGAACAGAGTCAAACACCTTGCTGAAGTCAAGAAAGAGGATGTCCACTGGTCTATCCAGGTCCAAGGCACTCGTCACCCAGTCATAGAACTCCACAAGGTTTGTTTGACATGATTTCCCTGGAATGAATCCATGCTATCTATCATCCAGGCACCCCAACTTTTCCAGGTCCCCCCCAGTCTCTCCTTGACAATGCCCTCCACCACCTTGCCCACCACCGATGTCAGGCTGACGGGCCTGTAGTTCCCTACCACCTCCCTTGATCCCCCCCTTGTGGATAGGCATTATATGCACCCCCTTCCAGTCCTGGGGCACCCACCCTGTCCTCAGAGAGATGCTGAAGAGCTCCACCAGGGGTTTCGCCAGGACATCCGCCAGTTCCTTCAGCACTCTGGGATGTAATTTATCCGGCCCTGGTGCTTTCTCCGTCTTAAGGGACCTGAAGGCTTCCCTCACTCTCTCTGCCGTGATTTCCACCTCCGCTACCTCATCCCCCTGCTTTGCCTTCCCCCCATCTGCCAGTGATGCCCCCCTCCCAAGACCCTCTGATCGGTAAGGGCCCCCCTTAAATCAAGCTATGAGTGTCACAATGTGTATAAGGATGTGATTACTGAAAACAATCCCCACCCAGATTAAAGACATACTAAGATTGTCATAGGACTCCAAGATGTTTCAATGTATGTATTACAGACAAGAAATTGCCAGTAAAGCTGTCTTAAAAATACCAGTGCACACTGTATGATGTGTAAAACTTAGCTGGACTCATTACCCAGCTATACTCTCCAGCTAGATATCATGCCCCATAAACTTCAAAAACCTCTAGTGTAGTGACAGGACTTTATAAATGATAATATAAATATAAATTGACAGTATGAGTGTCAAACAACAAACTCTTGTCAAGGACCACCAATGAATAAGACCATGCAGCCAGATATGTACTGCTGTCAAAAAATTCTCAGTGTATAACAACTTGATGTACCGGAAGTGTCCAAGGAATCTGAATAAGAGATAAAAATGTAATTTCTCTCCGCCTCTTTACACACGCAATACACCCCACCCCACCCCCCCATAATTTGGGGGGGGGATAACTAGTTTCAAGGAGATACACACACACACACACACACACACACTCACTCCTAATGCACCTTCATTCACATCAGTCACTGCAATTGTTCCCCAAAGGAATTCAACTTGTCATGAAATCCCAAGTTTAGTTTAGTTTATTGTTCTAGGAATTACTACCTTTGAGCCAGAGGCTCTTTTACAAAGGTTCCACGTCAATTAGGTACAGTACAAAAAAGGTTACATAGATAACACAACAATTTGTGCTGTGTCAAGAGCGAGAAAACATATAAAATACATATCAAATCATTTGTGCAAAAGGACATGAGATATCAATAATCACATTATTATTACAAGAAAGAGGTCATGTCAGATTAGGAGAAACAAATAGGGAAAAAGTCCAGAACAGAGAGGGTAAGTGAAAAGTGTGGGGAGCAGGAGAAAAGGTTTCCCAAACATGTCTTTGTCAAATAACGGAACAGGGTGGGTAGTGAGAAAATAGGAGGTTTAATCAGGGCAGTCACAGGAGCTGGAGGTGGCAAGGTGAGAGAACAGCCTTGATTTGAAAATACCTAGAGAGGTGGAGGCACTAATGTGAGTGCTGAGGGCATTTAGCCAGCTGGGGGCACGATAGGCAAATGATCTTTGTCCCTGAGAAGTCCAGCATCGGGGGACTTGGAGAGGCTGGTGTTCTGATCTTCTGGTAAAACGGGTGCTAGCGCTCGGGCATAACAGGTCTTGGATACAAGGTGGAGTGAGGCCCAGAGTGGTTTTTTTCGCCATCAGGCAGGTAAGGTACTTTACCAAGTAAAAGGGATCATGTATCCTAATACCTACAGAACAAAAATGTGACACTATTTAACCGTACTCCTATCTGGGTAGTAACATCTCCAAGGATTCTGGATAGAACCACAATGAAATAAAACTGCCACCCTCCCCAGGGTAAGGTAACTAGAAATAAATATAAAGTATGTGTGTAAGACAAGAGGTCTAACATACCTGCATGGTCTGGGTGGGGGTTGTTTTTCATTAATCACATCCTTATACACATTGTGACACTCATAGTTTGATTTAAGAGCCAACTGCTTGAGTAGTGTCATCCTATGTCAATTAAATTTATATGCGGTAGGATTCTTTGTATGTGTTTTGCACCAATCACCTTTGACCCTGGGACCCTCCAAGCTTAAGGTAACATGGTACTGTTAAACTTCTCTGACATCCTCTCCTGTTTTTTTAAATGAATATTTTAAACCAATGGGGATTTTTTCTGTTTTTTCTGCATGATCTAGTTGTTAAAAGTATTGTTTTTTCTAAATAACTGCCATTAAGCTTCTGAAGGACTGGTTGGTCCAAAAGCTAGAGCACTTTGTTCTTGTTGTTACATCTATGTTGGTCCATTAAAAGGCATCAAATCATTTGCTTCTGGATCTGTTCTTACAAGGACTAATTCGGCAAATACTAAATCTAGAGTTCTCTTTAATTCAGGAATTCCTAGGAGTTTTATCTGTGCATGATTCCTAATTAGGCTAGGGTGGAGAAAGGATACAGGAAAGGCAATTGTCACCCTCATTTATTCTTTTCAAAGTTCATCATAAAGCTAGTTAAGCAAACAGTAGTTCGTTTTCTTTTGGACAGGCTCGCTGCCCTGTATTTAGAGTTTGTTATATTTTTACAGCTACACTAGCTGCATTGATGTGTGCACCTCAATTACATGTCATGACTACACTGCTGGTGGAGGTGCAGCTAATTAGCATTTTATAAATGCACCCAACTAAATCTCCTGACTACAATAATCAAGGTGTACACCTCACCAAGGTGTACCTAATTAACATATTTTATATTTATTTTTTTATTTATATTGTATTGTGTTTCAGTATAAACCGTACATACAATACATGCATATAGAACACATATACTGTTAGCCTGGGCTGGTGGCACCGAGGATTGAGGCACTGGACACTACACGTTGTGCCATGCTGGCGACTTGGGTTTGGGAATGAGCCTGAGGTGCTTGAGTTTGGCAGGGGAAAGAGAGAGGATCGAGCATCCGGAGGACTGCTCTCCTCTCTCAGAAAGGAAGGGACTTCTGTCCTGCTCATTGATCACCCTCTAGCAGTGGCTGGAGGGAGATACGGGTCAGGAGGCAAGTTGCTGATATACGACGTTGGCAGGGAGGTGGGAGGGAGAAAAACTGAGGAGGGAAATGGAGCTGACAGGCTCTGTGATGGCCCCACTAGTGCCCATCCCGGCCCCCCAGAATCTGGATGTGGTCTCTGGGGGGAGGGGAATGTTGACGCTCCTCGCCTCAGCCCTGTCACATGGGGATAACACAGGGGGTATCACCAGGAGGGTCAGGCAGGGAACTATGGGGCCAGAGATCGAGTCCCCCTTGGGGGTGCTGGAGCCACCTGCCAGGCTCCCGGAGGAAAAATAAAACAATTAAAAATGAGAAGAAAAAAAAGAACACATATACTGTATGTATTGTTTACCCCTGAGAGAATGCTAGACAAAACAGTTTAACATTTTAACAGAAATCACTTTAAACAAGAACTAATGTAATACATATTATTAGGGGATTCAGTAGATATAGGTCCAACATCTGAATGCTGAATACAGCTAAAAGTCCCAACAGTATGGGTTAGACACACCTAGTGGCAAGCATTCGTATATAACTAATTTTTAATCCCAGATTATGTCAATTAGGAACTGGCCTAGAAGGATTCTGGTAAAATATGTGGATCAAGAAGTATACACAGATTTGCATGCATCTGAATTTACGAACATACGAACATATGAAATAGTCTGCTCGAATGTGCAGCTAGCACCCCTTATTCTGCAGCTGCCTCTCTCTTCCACCCTTCCCCTTCATTAACCCTCCCCCTTGTCCTGTCCCATCCCCTTTTGAAGCAGTCCACTGTTCTACTGGATACCACTTCTGCAGGTAACGCATTCCACCCAGCCACCACCCTCTCTGTAAAAAAGTGTCTCCTCATCTCCCTCCTGAACCTTCCTCCCCAGTCTCATATCATGGCCCTGGTGGCCTCCCTCCTTACTTTGAACAGCCCCTCTGTACCCGTCTTGTTTATTCCTTTCATGTATTTAAAGGTTTCAATCATGTCACCCTGTCCCTCCTCTCCTCCAGTGAGTACATGTTCAACTCCTTCAACCTCCTCTCATATGATAAGTCCCCAGCCCTTGATCATCTTTGTCGCCTGCACACCCCCTCCAGTAACTTAATGTCCCTCTTCAGATACAGGGGCCAGTACTGCATGCAGTACTCAGGTGTGGTCTAACTAATGACCTATACAGTGGCAGAATCACCTCCTCCCTCCTCGAGGATATACCCCTTGCAATACAACCCAGCATTTTGTTGGCCTTTGCAGCTGCCTTCCTACATTGTGCCGAGTTGTTCATTGACCCTGTAATGAGACACCCAGATCCTTCTCCTCTGTCTGGGCTAGATGCACTCCCCAGCTGGTAACTCCTCCTTGGGTTTTTCATCCCAAAATGCAGCACCTGGCACTTTTTAGCATTAAACCCCAGTTGCCAGGTGTCTGACCAGGTTTCAAGCTTTGCCAGATCATCCTGCAACCCCTACCATCCCCCTAGGTCATCCACCACTGCGCCTACCTTGGTATCATCAGCAAACAGACTGATCTTGCTCTTGATGTCCCATGATATGTCTGCAATTAATATCCCAAACAACACTGGTCCCAGCACCGAGCCCTGTGGAACACTGCCGTCACTGCCCTTGGGTGTGAGAGCTCCCACCCACCACCACCACCACTCTCGTTGCCTTCCCTGAAGCCAGTTTCCTACCCATCTCACCAGCTTTGCACCCGCTGTGCTACTACTTCCTTCCCAGCCTTCCATGGCACAGAGTCAGATGCCTTACTGAAGTCCAGATACAGGACATCCACTGCATGCCCCTGTCCAGTTGCCTAGTTATCCAGTCATAGAACTCAACCAGGTTGGTTTGGCAGGATCTGCCATGTATGAAGCCATGCTGCCTGCTGTCCTGTAGTCCTTTGGCCTCTAGGAGGGCCACCAGCCTCTCCTTCAGGATAGTCTCCATTAGCTTACCCACGATGGATGTGAGGCTCACTGGTCTGTAGTTTCCCGGTTCATCCTTGGGGCCACTCTTGTGGAGGGGTACCACATGAGCCATCCTCCAGTCCTCAGGTACACACCCTGAATGTAGTGAGGCATTAAATAGGTCTGCCAAAGGTCCTGCAAGGACCTCTGCCAGCTCCTTCAGTACCCTGGGGTCCACCCTCAGTGCCTTCAAACCCTCTCAAACTCTGCCCTCCATGTTCTCCCCATCTGTCACCCCTTCCCCCCCATTTCTGCCATTTCTCCCACCTTGGGTGTCACCTCCCTCTTCTCTTTAGTAAATACTGAGCAGAAGTACTCATTTAGTGCTTCAGCCTTATCGCACCCTGCTTCCACCCAACCCCCCTCCTTTCTAATCCTTACTATGTGGTCCTCACAACTCCTTTTTTCCCTGATGCACTTAAAGAAGTCCTTCTCCCCCTTCTTAATGCCTTGTGCCAGCCTGAGTTCCATAGATGCTTTGGCTCCCCTTACTGCCCTTGTCACCTCCTTCGATTCTGACAAGTACTCCTCCCTGTTCTCCCCCCTCCCTGTTTTCTTGTACTTCCTAAAGACAGCTCTTTTCTTCCTTACCTTTTCCATGACCTCCTTGCTCAACCAGCTTGGTTTCTTAGCCCTAGCATTCTTGCTCTGGGCTTTGCAGCAGGTTTTGGTTGCCTCCACTAGCCCCAGCTTTATGAGCTCCCACCTCTGGTTAGTGTCCATACTAGATTGAATTCTGGCCAGGTACCCTTTTACCACTTCCCCCATCCTCCCAAAGTTGGCCCTCCTGAAGTCCAGCACTCTTGTGCCAGATTCCACTCCTTCCTTGCCCATATCCAATGTGAGCCATACTGAGTGGTGGTCACTCCCTGACAGCAGTTCCTCCACTGTAAGTTCTCTCACAAAGTCCCCATTTGCCAGCACAAGGTCAAGGGTATTCCCTAACCTGTCTTGATAACGGGAACATAGAATATTCTTTGAAAAGCAGATCAAACTTTGTCCCTGCTATTATTTTAAACTGGCACAGTGAAATCATTTTTGACACAACCATAGTCCCAGTAAAAAAATCTGAGAGCGTTATGCAAGTCTTGGATAAGCTCATCATATGCATGTATGCTGGAGGAGAGCAGTAATATCAAACAGAAGTCTTGAACAGAGTCCCAAACCATGTAACTGCACCACAATGAAAAAAGCCGTGCTCACAAACAGCATGTGTGCTGCAGCAGAAGGCGACAAGGTATGAGCCCACCATTTTGCCACCAACCACCAATTTTCCAGTAAAACTTAACTGGAGTCCAGTAAAAGTACAGTGTCAATAGATCCAATGTGCCACTCACCTTACTTTGACCTCTGCGGAGTCCGGTCCCAAACCGGGTTCAGTCCATGCAAATTGGACACCAAAGTGTTATGTGTAGTGCAGCTTTAATAAATGTTAGACAGTACAGCTTTAAGAAATGTACTTCCTGTGAGCCTGTGAATCTTCCTGCGTATGTTGAGAACAGTTTTCCCCTTATGTCTGTGCTATATGGACGTAAACAGAGAAGGCGTAGATTTCTGTGTGATGTGTTTTCTTATTACCAAGACCCTAATGTGTTTAAGGTACTTATTTTCGGCCACCAAATAGAACAAACTGGCGACAAGGATGGTGAAAATTTTCATAGCTCCAGCTTTCTGAATTATACCATTTTGTGACTTTCTGCATTGGAGGCAAGTAAGCAATTTGGAACTATACGGTATTATGGCAACTTCAGCCAGCTTTGAGATTTTTACAGGAACGGACTGGGATACATGATCCAGACGATTTGATCAGTGGTTATTACTTAATCCTGCCATACAATCTGCAAATGATCAGCTACAGGGTGAGCTTATTCGAGCTTCTTTTTGTACTTTCTTGGGAAGTGAAACCTTCAAACTGTTATGCAGTCTGTGTGCACCGGACCAGCTGGAGGATTTGTCATATCAAGAGCTAAAGGCTAAATTGAATGCACAATACAGTTTAATAACTTTCCCAAGGGTTGAACGTTATAAATTCTACAGTTACCAGCAGAAACCAGGTCAATCATTACAATCTTATTTGGCTGAGATCAAACTCTTAGCTCTCACATGTGAGTGGAGCAGGGAGCATCTTGAATCTAATTTAGCTGATAAGTTTGTCATGGGGTTGAATAATGAACATCATATTCATCAATTACTTTCTGTAAGTGTCAAGAAGTCTGCTGATTAACTTTTACAGTTGGCACAAATGTAAGAGGCTGCAAAAAATGAAGCACATGCTAAGATGAACACTAAAATGAGGTACAAGTAATGGCAGTAAACCCCAAATTGAAACAGCTCAAAGCTAAGTCTAAACCACTGTTTTCAAAGAAAAATACAACCACTCCACCCAAACTGCATGGCCGGTACAAATGTGCATCATAGAAACATAGACTTTGATGGCAGATAAGGACCGCTTGGCCCACCTAGTCTGCCCATTTCCCCTACCTAGAGGATAAGCTGCAGATCTTATTTAACCAACAGCCTATTTCTTCCTACCACCCACAAAAATTGCCTTATGTCTGTCCCATGCATTGTGGGTCTTCTCAGCATAGCAGGGACCAGTGCAAATTCAGAGAAGTTCAGTGTCATGCCTGTAAACGTCAGGGTCATATTGCTAAGGTTTGCAGGAGCAGGAGAACTATGGCGATCAGTTTGAAGAGCACAGACAGTGCAGTGGTTCCTATTGCACCACAAATGCAGACTAAAGATGTTCTTCCTTTCTACATGTTACTTCAGTTGCCACAACTGAGGCGTCAAGTTGTGTTTAATGGTAGACTCTGCTTCCCCAGTTACTTTTATTAACCATCAAACATGGTCTGATCTGGTTAAGCCACCATTGTCTCCTTGTAATACGTTGCTGCATGCATTTGAAGGGCAACCAGTTCAGCCACTGGGCTCGTTTACCACTTTGGTACACAGAACTGATTCTCCTAGTACACTTTTAACTTTTCTGGTTTCAAAAAACTGTGTCAACATTTCGGGCAGAGATGCTCGGGTTCTTCTAAACATTCATATTGATCCGGCAGATTTTGGCCTACTTGCTGCTGTCCAGGTACCACAAAGCAGTAATCCGCCCAAGCTTGGGGAGATTTTAGACATGTATCCAGAGTTGTGGAAAGGCCTGGGATGTTGCACAACAACTAAAATCAAGCTAGTTACAAAGCCTAATGCAGTCCCTACATTTTGTAAACCACTGAAAATTTATTTTACCTTAAAACTGGTGGGTGGGGCAGAACTGGACAGACTGGAAAAAGCAGGTGTGCTGGAAAAGGTTTCAAGTTCAGATTGGGCTATTCCAATTGTCGTGGTATCTAAACCAGGTGGTAAGGTTTGAATAGGTGGGGATTTTAAGGTGACACTTAATCCAGTACTTAACACAGATGTATTTCCTTTACCCTTACCTGAGGAACTTTTTCACAGACTGAATGGTGGTGTGGGGTTCTCTAAACTGGAACTTGCTGATGCAGACCTTCAAGTGGAGTTGAATACAGACTCCCAGAAATTGGTAGTGATTAATACACATCAAGGACTGTACAAGTACAAACAGTTATGTTTTGGCATTAGTTCTGCACTTGCTATTTTTCAAAAAGTGATTGAGCAGACGGTGAGTGATATACCAGGTGCTGCTTGTTATTTGGATGACATCATTGTCACAGGCAAGACAGAAGCAGAACATTTACTTAACTTACAAAAGACTTTAGAGAGATTGCAACAGAGTGGATTCAGACCCAGGAGAGAAAAATGCCAATTGTGTCAACCACGTGTCATGTACTTAGGTCATACTATTGACAAAGATGGAATTTGTCTGAATAATGAAAAGGTGGAAGCTATTGTGCACATGCCTGAACCACAGAATGTTTCAGAGCTGCACTCATTCTTGGGTGTGGTGCGCTACTATATAGAGGATAATGTATGGTCCTCTATTGTTAACAGGTTTGTTAACCGTCGAGAGGTTGCCATGGTGACCTTGTAAACCTCGAGAGCGAAGCTCGAGAGGTTTACGTCACCATGGCAACCTTGAGACAGTTAACCAAACCAGTTAACGATAGAGGAACCATACATTATATTTTATAGTGTATGGTCCCAATTAACTACCAAAACAAAGTACTATGGCTTACTTTTAGCCCCACCGTGGACGTTCTAGGTCATTTTCTGGCCACTGTGCTGGTTTCAGGAATGCTGTCGGTGCGCAAGATCACAAGTACATGCATGCGCAGATGGGCTCTGTTTGTAATCCCATCGCTATGACGTACTCAAGCGAGGTTTATAACAATTTACGTCATAGTGATGGGATTATCGAGGCATAATTTTGCCGCTTTTTAGCGGTAATAAGGGCGCACCATACATTATGATCATTTTATACCTGGCTTAGCCACTAAATGTGCTATCCTAAATGAACTGTTACATAAGGGTACTCCACGGAAGTGGACCAAGGGCCACAGTAAGGCAGTTCAAGCCATCAAGCTTTCTCTAACCGATGTGAATAATTTAACTCATTATGACCCTAACTTACCTATCACATTGGCCTGTGATGCTAGTCCTGTGGGTATAGGAGCTGTCCTTTTCTATACAGATCCAGAAGGAGTGGAAAAGTCTATACCCCATGCTTCATGCAAACTCACTGCAGCTGAAAGGAATTATGCCCAGATTCAGAGAGAGGCATTAACAATTGTGTTTGGAGTCCAGAAATTTCACCAGTACTTGCTAGGTTACAAGTTTCACCTGAAGACGGATCACAAGCCACTAGTGACAATTTTTAGTCCAGAAAAAGGAATTCCAGAGACAGCCGCTAACAGACTTCACTGATGGGCATTCATTGTGTCCGCCTGTAATTTCGAGGTTACATACCAACCAACGGACCAGCATGGAAATGCGGATGCCTTGTCGAGGTTACCAGTATCCAGAGAAACAGAGTTCGATGTGGGACTTAAAGAGGAGCTATTAGTATGCCAGGTGGGGCCAGATAGTTTTCCAGTGCAATTCAAAGATATGGAGGACTCCACTGTTGTGAGTGCAATGGAGCTACAACAGTTAAATCAGCTTCCAGTACTAGCCAAGGACATTGCAAAAGTGACTAGTCAAGATGTAATTTTGAAACAAGTGCATCAGTATACACTTGAGGGTTGGCCACAAGGCACTACTTGTTCAACTGCACTACAACACTACTATACAGAAACAGCAGTTGTCCATTGCTGAGGGGTTTCTTTTATGGGAATTGCACGTCATAGTACCCCAATGTTATCACTCAAATGTGCTGACTCTCTTGCATGCAAGCCAGTCAGGCATTGCTAAAATGAAATCCCTGGCCATATTTCATGTATGGTGGCCTTCTACTGACAGAGACATATACCAGGTTATGCAAAGATGCGAAGGTTGTGCTGTATCAATGGGAAATCTGGCAAGAGCTCCAGTTCACCATTGGAAATGACCCGAAAAACCCTGGCAAAGGTTGCTTATTGATTTCGCGGGACCTTATTTAAATTCCATGTGGTTACTCTTAACTGATGCTTATAGTAAATGGCCAGAAATTCATCAAATGTCTTCAACAACTACTGAGAGCACCATTTGAAATCTATATTTTCTACCCATGGTTTTCCGCACATGATTGTGTCGGATAACGGACCACAGTTCACGTCTGTTGAATTCCAAGCATTTTGCCAGCAACGTGGTATCCGCCATATTTTCTCACCTCCTTACCATAGAAACATAGACTTTGACAGCAGATAAGGACCACTTGGCCCATCTAGTCTGCCCATTTCCCCTACCTACAGGATAGGCCTCAGATCCTAGTTAACCAACAGCCTATTTCTTCCTACCCCCCACAAAAATTACCTTATGTCTGTCCCATGCATTCTTGAATTCTCCCACAGTTTTAAACCCCACAACCTCCTCAGAAAGGCTGTTCCATGCATCCACTACCCTCTCTGTGAAATAATACTTCCTCACATTGCCCCTGAACCACCCCCATCTTTAAATTGTGTCCCCTTGTTCTTGCACGTCTCTTTTCTGAAAGATGTTACCCTCTTGGACTTTGTTGATTCCACTAAGGTACTTAAAAGTTTCTATCATGTCCCCCTCTCCCCTTCTTTCCTCAAGGGTATACATATTAAGCTCCTTTAGTCTCTCCTCATACAGGCTTCTCTTGCAGACCCTGCACCATTTTAGTTGCCCTCCTCTGGACTGCCTCTATCCTGTCTATGTCCTTGCGGAGATGGGGTCTCCAGAACTGGGCGCAGTACTCCAGATGGGGTCTCACCAACTGTCTGTACAGAGGATATCAACTTCCTGTTTTCTACTGTTGATGCCTCTCCTTGCATCCCAGTATACCCCCAGCCCTCCCTACTGCCTTCTCACATTGCTTGCTAACCTTAAGGTCATCTGATATGATTACCCCCAGGTCCCTTTCCTTTTTGTTGTTGTTACTACCTCCCCCAACTGTGTTTCTTCCCCGGGTTCTTGTTTCCCAAGTGCATTATTTTGCATTTCTTTGCATTGAATCCTAGCTGCCATACTTCGACCATTTCCTCCAACCTTGCACGTCCCTTCTCATCCTTTCTCGCCTCCTTGTGTATCAACCCTGTTGCAGATCTTTGTGTCATCTGCAAAGAGGCATACTTTTCCTTCAGTCCTCTGCAATGTCACTTATGAAGACATTAAAAAGGACTGGACCCAATACTGAACCCTGCAGTACCCCACTAGTAACCCCTCTTTCTTCAGAGTGGACTCCATTTACAATTACCTTCTGTGTCCTGTTGTCCAGCCAATGTTTTACCCAGGCTACCACCCTGGGACCCACTCCCAAGCTGGTTAATTTGACTATTAATCTTTTGTGTGGGACTGTGTCAAATGCCTTGCTAAAGTCTAGGTAGGCCATGTCCACAGCCCCTCCCTGGTCTACTACTTTGGTCACCCAGTCAAAGAAATCTATTAGATTCATCTGACATGACCTTCCCGCTGTGAACCCATGCTGTCTTGGGTCCTGTGCCCCACTGGCCTCTAGGTACTCAACTATTCTTTCCTTCAGAAGTGACTCCAACACTTTCCCTACCACAGAGGTCAGACTGACAGATCTGTAGTTTCCTGCCTCTGTCTTGGTCCCACTTTTGTGAAGGGGAATCACATCCACCTTCCTCCAGTCCTCGGGTACTACACCATCCTCCCGTGATTTATTAAAAAGAGTAGCCAGTGGTTTCACTAGTTCCCCCCTTAATTCTTTTAGAATTCTGGGGTGAATTCCATCAGGTCCCATTGCTTTGTCCACCTTCAGTTTTAGGAGTTCTTGCAGAACCCTTTCTTCTGTGAAAGGACTGGGATCGACCCCTCTATCAAGAGTGCTTCTGTTAATTAGATTAGGCCCTTCCCCCTCCTCTTTTGTGAATACTGAGCAGAAATATTCATTCAGTATCCCTGCTTTTTCACTGTCTCCCTCTGCCCACCCACCGTTCATTCTATTCAGCCTCACTATCCCTCCTTTGTCTTTCTATATGCTGATGTACCTATAAAAGGTTTTATCCCCTTCTTAACCGAGTTGGCTATCTTTTCCTCAGTTTGGACCTTTGCTATTCTGACTTCCTCCTGCTTCCTTCTGCCTTAACTGGTACAGCTCTCTGTCCTGCTCCTTCTGTGTTTCCTTATACTTCCGGAATGCTATCTTTTCTTCCTGACTTTCACAGCCACCTCTTTTGAGAACCATAGTGGCTTTTCTTTCATTTGATTTGTTTATTTGCTTCACACAAAG
The DNA here is from genome assembly GCA_016271365.2 of Neoceratodus forsteri. Lineage (NCBI taxonomy): Eukaryota > Metazoa > Chordata > Ceratodontiformes > Ceratodontidae > Neoceratodus > Neoceratodus forsteri. The sequence goes on from JADMNL010000027.1 coordinate 114,818,373, forward strand.
GCTTGTTGCCTCTGTCATGGCAGTTTGATGATTCCCCATTGTTGCTCCACCTCCTTCTAGCCAGTTTGCTAGTGCTTTTCTGAGGCACTCTCCCATCTTGCCAAAGTCAGCCCTCCTAAAGTCCAGTACCCTCACTTTTGTATGGCTTGACTCTGTAGCTGAGTTTAACGTGAACCACACTGCTTGCTGGTCACTTGTTCCCAGATGGCAACCCACTTCTAGATCTGAGATCCTCTCACTGCCCCCATTTGAGAGTATGAGGTCTAAGATTGCTCTCTCACGAGTGGGTTCCAAAACTAGCTGTCTGAGGCCTGCCAACTGTATGGCATCAAGAATGGCCTTGCTCTTGGATGTGGCTGCAGCAAATGAGCTCCAGTTAACATCTGGCATATTCAGGTCTCCCATCAACAGTATCTCCCTTTCTCTGCCATTCTAAGAATGTGCCTTCTATCATATCCTTGTCCATTCCTCCCCTGACGGAGGTCTATCACACCCCTGTGCGGACTGTGGTGCCCTTTCCAGTCTCAAGGTGACCCAGAGTGCCTCCTCTCCTCCCTGTTTACTCTTTTGTTCAGTTGCTTTTATCCCTTCCTTTACATAGAGGCTACTCCTCCCCTCTTCTCCCCTGCCTGTCTCTCCTGTAGGTTATGTACCCTGGTATGTTAACATCCCAGTCATGGTTCTCTCTATACCATGTTTCTGTGATTGCTACGATATCCAGGCATCCCTCTTCCATCAAGGCCACCAGCTCAGGGAGCTTGTTGCCCAGACTACGGGCATTGGTACTCATTGCCCTCCATTTCCTGATGGCCTTACTCCTTTTTGCCCCATCCCTGTCCTTCTTGCCTTTGTCATTTTCTCCATTTACCCCTTCCCTTCTCCCTAGCGATACCTCTATGTTGGTGTTTACCGCACTTACTACTGTGATTTTTTTGGGGGGGCTAGGATTTCCCTGCTCCTTTCCAGTGCCTCCCCCATCCAAGTTCAAATGGCGAAGCGGAATGCCTGGTTCAGACTTTAATAAAAAGTATGGACAAAGCTAATTCTACTACACCGACAAATACAAATAGCCCTTCTGGACTTTCTTATTATGTAGCGAACAACACCACATTGTGTCACAGGAATATCCCCTGCAAGAACTGTTGTTGGAACATCAGATTCGAACTCAATTGGACTTCTTTGCCTTGCCTCTAGGCTATATGTCAGTAACTGAAATGCTTCCTTAGACCAAATCCTTCAAACCCAGTGATCTCATGTGGGTCAGGATGTATGCAGGCCCAAAGAGGTGGCTAGAAGGCATGGTGGAAAAAAAGTTCAGAAATGTTGTCTATAGTGTTCAACTGACTAACCAGAGGAGAGTGAAAAAACATGTGGACAAATTACATATTAGAATTGAGACAGAACAAAAAAGGGACAACCAGAGTAGGGGTAGTTATCCAGCATTAATTGTTCCAGAATAAGAACAGGAACAGATAGAGGAACCAAAGCATTTGAGACAAGATGTGGCTGATGCTAATCAGATTCCAGAGCAACAGCTTCCAGTCCTACTACATTGTTCAGGACGTATAAGACATCCACCAAAGAGAATGGACTTGTAGAGATATAACCTAATGACATAGACTAATTAAAAGAGACATTGCAGTAATAACTTTAACAGTTTCATATTACTTCTGAATTATTGACTTAGTACTTTCTAGCTAATTCTGGAGGGATTGTTATGTGTTATGCAGCTTTAAGAAATGTTAGTACAGCTTTAAGAAATGTACTTCCTGTGAGCCTGTGAATCTTCCTGTGCATGTTGAGAACAGTTTTTCCCTTATGTCTGTGCTATATGGAAGTAAACAGAGAAGGACTAGATTTCGGTGTGATGTGTTTTCTTATTACCAAGACCCTGATGTGTTTAAGGTACTTATTTTCGGCCACCAAATACAACACAAAGAAAAGTAACACAGTTTAAACCTCACTGGAATCCTAATTGCTGCTCTGCATTTCCTGACTCTATCCAAATCTCCACTGGCTGGCACAGGGTCAGGGTACTTCTTCAGTCACTTCGCCTGTCTACCTGCATCTCTAGGGTCGTTAAAGTGGTACATTTGGTTGTCAGGCACAATTCATAGACGAGCACGAAATAGCATCGTGTGAGTTACATTACATTTGTGCAGGGTTGTGCTCACCCTGCTGAATTGTTTATGTCTGATCTCATATCTTCAGTCTGGAAATAGGAGTACATGAGCCCCATCCACCATACTGTCTCTTTTCTGGCAAGACAGCAGAAGAACCCTGTCTCTCATTCTTGGCTCTGACATAATGATCCGCACAATTCCTGGGCCACTCAGTTCAGCAATATTTTTCCAGGGGGCCATCCTATATGTTTCCTCCACCAGCCAGGGCCCCCCCAGATTGGCACCAGGCCCCCCCCCGATCGGCTTCCAAGTCTTCCATCAACCAGTCACCCACAGACAGGCAGGCATAGGGAGTCCCCTTTTATCCCCTTGGGATGGCTGGCCACCCAAACATTTGCTGACTGTACCAATTTTGAGCATTTTTCACAGTTTTTAGATGCATATCAGTTACACTCCCTGACTCAACCATATACTGAGGTGAACACACCTCATGTAAGGTGTACTTAATTAGCTTTTTGTAGCTGCACACCACCTACACCTAAATTGCAATGTAACCACACTATTGTTGAACCTCACACACACCTCTCAGGCAGTGGTACAACTGGAGGACAAACCTTGAGGTGTAACTAGATAAACACCTCATTTAAACCTTAGCAGAACATCACATGCACCTCATCTGTGTCCGGGGAAGTGGGGGCTAGATTTTTTCAGAAGGACTCAGGGCCTGCAGGGTATTTTCAAAGATCACATTTAATTTTCAAATTGCTTTCTAGGAAGATAAGTGCTTTCTCCCAGCTCACAAAGGCATCAGCCCTACAGGTGGGTGACATCATTTTTAACTAGGTGGATAATTAATTCCAAGAAATCATACTTTCAAATGCGGAGCAACTTTTACATGCAACGTGCCAGGTTTAAGTCTTTCTGTAAATCTCAACCCTTGGAATCTATTATTTTTATGCCAACTAGACATGACAAGGGTTGTCTGTGATGGGGCTCAGTGGTGCGTGAAATTATTAAGGGATAAAGGTTACTGGACCCCAACCTATATATTTGGTATCCGGCTAAACAGAGGGCTTCAATCTTCAGAATGATCCAACCATACACCTATCAGAAGATTCAGTAAAACAGAAGATGTTTTTTCTTAATGCTCCAGCAGCCATGCTGTAGATAGATACAGCAACTTTGAAAGTGAGAAGGTAAATGGGGGGGGGTGAACTGTGATAGACGGCAGATGGGTCCACTGAGTGGTCTTCATTTTCAAAAAACTGGGGACCATTTGCATGAACATGAGCATGAGGGAGACACCTTGTGTGCCTCTTTGGATTTGCCAATACAAAAGGGAAGAGAGGCAGCTGCTTGTCTGTGCTTGCACATGTTTTAAAACCTTGCTACAGGAGCGAAGTGAGAGGGCAGGGGCAGCCATCCAGGAGTGTGCCCGGGCCAACGATGCACATCAAAATAGTTTCTGTACATCTGAGCACCGTGCTGTGCATCTGCATGGCACATACACTAATGCCTCAGGGGCATAAGGGATCCACTCTGGGCCCGGGTTGGGCATCTCATTGGATACCCACTTGGGACCGCAACTCCACCCCCAGCCACCCTGTGGAGTTCTGTGCGCCGGGGGCAGGGCCACGGACAGGTGATGGCTAGTAGTGCATACCAGCTGGTGCACACCTGTCCATGGAAATGGACCAATGTGGGTAGGGTATGCACATTTTGAGCGTACCTCTGCCCCATTCGTGCATGGGGCCATTATGTGCCTCTTACCCCTCTTGGGGGAATATCTCTGAACAGATGGCCACCCCCACTTAGAAATATAGAAACAGAAACTATCTATAGGTGGAAAACGACAGAGGGCTCAATTCTCAAAGGGGGCTTTGCTCAGCACAAGCTGTGGAAAACAATGGCTAGTGCTGAAGCCCAGTGCGCCAGGGACCCTGCAGCACCAGATTCTGATAGAATAGGGGTCCCTGCACCTAAGTCCCCACACTTGTGGGCAACCTCTTCTATGCAACAAACACACAGCACACAGGAAGGGTTTGCCGCAGGCTCTTTGAGTAAATGCAAGTGGCCCCCCCCAGTCAAATAAAGATTAACCCTTCCCTGGTGGTCTAGTGGGCCCCCTCCCTGAAACCCAATGTCTGTCATTCTGTTATTACTTAATATTCCCCCTCCCAAACCCCAATGTCCTCATTATTAAATCTCTAAACCCAAGCCCGTTTCATTGGTGATCCAGTGTTCCCCCCTCCCCAAACCTTGATGTCCCCATTATTAATTCACAACACTCAGGCCCCTTTCATTGCTGATCTAGTGTTCCTCCCTCTGTGAACCCCGATGTCCACATTTTTAAATCAAACCACTCAAGCCTCATACATTGGTGGTTGAGCTCTCTCCCCAACCCCAGCAAGTGATACCCCACCCCCACTCCCCACCATCCTGAAGCGAGCCGGCATCGCACAGCCCTCCTCTCACCTCGTGCCGGTGGAACTGTCATTGAGTGCTGTACTGTATAGTGTACGTACATTTTGTGTACACTATACAGTACAGCACTCAATGACAGTTCAGTCAGTGCCAGCTGCGGAAGTGAGAGGAGTGCTGTGCCCCTGCCGGCTCTGATTCAGGATGGAGGAGTGGGTTGGTGGGCACTACCTACTGGGGTCGGGGGGCACTCGACCACCAATGTACGGGGCTTGAGTTGTTTGATTTAAAAATGGAGACATCGGGGTTCAGGAAGGGGGTAACCAATGAAATGGGTTTGATGTTTGAATTTAATAATAGGGACAACGGAGATGGGAAGGGGGGACCGAGGCACATTGCTGCAAGCAGACTATTCTTCCAGAGGAGATTTTCTAAGTACCCTTAGACCAGCCCTGGCTGGTCTAAGGGTACTCCGAATTTCTCCCACTGGGAGAGTTCTGATGCTTCCACATTATGGGATGTGGCAGCTTGCATCTGCCACATGCCCCCTAGCACCAGGTCACAGCCCATACTTGGGCGCATGAGTGGCGCATGTCCCGTTTGGGGCAGGTGGCCTGCAGTTGATGCAGACTCCTTTTGAGAATCACTCCTGGTGCATCTTTTGGTGCACAAGGGGCACTTTGCGCCATTTTCTGTGGTGCAAGCCCCTTGCACCCTGTGGACAACTTTGAGAATCAGGCCCAGAGGGTGCATCCAGTCTGATCCTGTCTACTATTGCCCCAGCCTATTGTTGCGCAGGCTCTAGACTGAGCCCCCTGCTGTTAGCATTGTCCTTTTTGTAGGTGAGTTTTCTTCCACTCCACAGCCCAAATCCCAGTTACCAACCCTGTACACCTACCTACTCCTCCTTCAAACCCTGCATCATCTTTGCCTCTACCACTTCTCTTGGCAAGCTATTTCATTTGTTCACTACCCTCTCCATGAAGAAGTATTTCTTCACATTCCTCTGGAATTTGTCTCCCATCAGTTTATCCCCATATCCCCAGGTGCAGCTCCCTTGCTGCATTTCAGCAGTGTTTGACAGTCTACTCTGGTTATCCCCTTAAAGGAGAACTGCACTGAACCTGTACATCATTTTTCCGATAGAAGCTGTTCCGAGTACTTGTTAACATTCTGTTATTGTTCCATCTATACAGGCATTTTAGTAACCCCAGTAGGTGTTTTTGCATTACAGTCCGGTGGTAAGTACCATTTTAGAATTGTATGATGTCGTTTATGTCCCAAACAACCTCAGCGTTCTTCAGTAGAACACAAATGCATTGTGCCAACAACAGAAGCATAGAACAAGGACATAAACTACATCATACAGTTCTACAATAGTTCTTACCAGCAGCATGTAAATCAGAAACACCCACTAAAATAATTAAAAAGCCTGGATGGCTAGAGCAATAACAGAATTTTGAACCAATATTTAAAAATAACTACTTCTACTGGGAAAACTGACATATGGATTCAGTGCAGTTTTCTTTCAATGTACTTAAAGGTTCCAATTATATCTGCCCTCTACTTTCTGGCCTAGTACGGCAGTTGGGTTTTAATGCGAAAAAGTGCAAAATAATGTACTTTGGCACAGAAACCCAGGAGTAGAGTACAACATGGGTGGAGTGCTATTGACCACCAAGGAGGAGAGAGGCCCGGGAGTACTAATCTCTGATGACCTAAAGGTGTCCAAGCAATGTGACAAAGCAGTTGGAAGGGCTAGTCGGATGCTGGGGTGCACAGGGAGAGGTATCACCAGCAGAAGGAGGGAAGTGGTGCTGCCCCTGTATATATCATTGGTAAGACCAAACTTACAATACTGTGTTCAGCTCTGGAGGCCACATCTCTGAAAGGATATAGACAGAGTGAAGGAAGTCCAGAGACGAGCAGCTAAAATGGTGCAGGGTCTACATCACAAGCCTTATAAGGAGAGAATGAAGAAACTCAATATTTACACCCTTGAAGAGCGACGGGAGAGGGGGAATATAATGGAAACCTTTAAATACCTTACAGGGGTAAATAAGGTAGAGGAAGGAAGTACATTTTCAGAAAAAAGTACTAGAAGAAGAGGACATGCTGTGAAGCTGAAGGGGGCAAATTCAGGAGATACGTGAGGAAGTTCTTCTTCACAGAAAGGGTGGTGGATACATGGAATAGCCTTCCAGCCAAGGTTGTGGGGGGTGAAAACAGTGATGGTGTTTGACAGTGCATGGGACACGCATAAGGGATCTTAGTGAAAAGAAATGGAGAGTGGAAAAAGGAGCCAGACATCAGACAGGGTCTGTGGTGACAGTACAGGCAGGGAAAAATGGGCAGACTGGTTGGACCAAGCAGTCCTTATCTGACGACAAATTATTTTTCTATGTAACAAAAAAAGCAGTGTAGTTGTTGAGAGGAGGCAAATTCAGATGGAGGTAGAAGCCAGGCAGAAGCCTGTCAGTTGGGAGATATGGGCCTCACTTGGGAGGACTGGTCAGGTAGTGGGCAGCCAGGAGCAGCATGGAGTGTGGTTTCTAGGCAATCACAATCCGTCTTAAGATGCAGGCTCCAGTACTGCATGCTGTACTCAAGGTGCAGCCTGACCAGTGACCGGTAGAGGGGCAGAATTGCCTTCTGCCTCTTACTGGTTATGTCCCTGCCTATAAAGGCCAGCATCCTCTTGGCCTTAGCACACGCCCTGCTGCCCTGGACTGATGACTTGAGATGATCACTAATAATTACCAAAAGTTCAGTCTCCTCCACTGTTTGGGTTACTCTGACATCTCTATCAAGTGCTTGGTATGGGGTTCTTTTTACCAACTGTAGCCCTGGCACCATCCTCCAAGAGGGCTACTATCCCTGCCTTGAAGGCCTGAACAAGGTTGAAGGACCTGGGCTCCCATTCAGCTGTTACCGGGGCTCTTTCCCAAGATGAACAGTAAAATAATGCAGTGCATCTACCCAGAGTACAGTTTAAGTGGGTTTGATCTTAGCAGCACAACCCCTGGGATACTGTACCAATCCACCTCCCCAAACAGTCACCCCAAACGTGGATTACAAAACCAAAAACCCCAAATATAACCTTTTTTTTTTTTCACTTAAGCTAATAAAATGCTCACTAAATCAGTCTCTCAAGTCAGAATTGCTTCAAAACAGTCCACATCATATTTATTTACATGGGGAGGGTTGACAGGGTAGATGGATTAGAGGTTAAGCAAAAACATTTAGTAAAGTTGCATTTAAAGAGTAGCGTTTTCAAGCACCCATTTCGCTTTTGAATTCAGCCCATATTTTGATGCTTGCAACACCAACCCTCTATCTAGCTAACTGCTGCAGGTATTACATTTTCACAAACCTCAACTGGTACTAGTTAACCCCCTTTGCCCACCCACTGGGTACCCAGGTAGTTGTTGCAGGCCTGAGGTGCAGCTGGTCAGCTGGCATTGGCGTGCATAAGTTAAATTAGCTCTTACCTTTCCCTTTGATTTCTGTAAGCTCTCACTACACCATTGGGCACAACTTTGAGCAAAACTATTTACAAGTATAGGGCAATTCCTGTGGTTACTCACGGTTCTGCTGACAGTCTCTGGTGGCATGATGACTGTGTCTCTGGGGAAGATGAATACACATAACTTGGATACATAAACTTGAAGAGACTAGAAATGTGGAGCAAACACTCTGCAGCTTGGATCTTTCCACTGGATTGATGATCTTGCAGCTTGTCCCCTTCAGCTTGTTTCCAGGCCTGAAGCAGAGGCAAGCACATGGCTATCCAGGCCACAAAGGAGCCCAGACCCGGGAGTAACCCCATGGTCTGGCTCCCCCGTGGATCACAGTGCCCTAGCGCTCGGGCATGTGCCCGTGGCTCCCTGTGGCCCGGTCGGCCCCACTTGGCAGGGGTTGGTTCCCTACCTGGCTCCAGGTTGAAATACGGAGCAGCAATCTCAGTCTCTTTAGCTCAGCTTAATTGGGCAATTTTTAGTCTTTGAGGTTTAAGCAAAACACCCTTCAGTCACACTACCATCGTGGCAGCCATGGCTCTTTTCAATCAGACCTCAGTCTCTAGCTTCTCACTGAGCACATGGTCTCAGTGAAACATTGGACAAATTCAAAACAACACCTTGTCTCAGCCAGTCCCTTGACTCTGAAAAGACTTCCTCCACCATGCAGGTGCTTACGAATGAACTTGGACTAACCAGAAGAGGTCTTTTCTTCTCACAGAACCTTTTTTCCTTTTCTGACTACTTGGTTTTACTGGTCAAGCCCCCGTGAGTCAGGGGGCTCCCATACCAAGTGTTCCACAACCAGATCCATTTTCCAAAAACCAGACCCAGACATTTTTGTTACATTAGACCAGTGTCCCTCCCCTTTTCCTTGTGACACTGAGTAAACTCAGGGTACAGACAGAAACTTTTCTTTCACTTGAACCTTGATCCTTGTTCCTTTCCATCCTGGTTTCTCACCATTTAGGTGCAGAAGTAGATTGCAATTTTTCTCCAGAACCTCTGATCAGAACCCTTCACTGCTATGGTGTAGCTCCTTTCCCACAGTGGCCTTTTGTAGAAGCCTGCAGCTCTCTCTCTTTCTGCAGAGCTGCAAAACCACACTCATTCCTCTACCATGGGGAAAGGCATACCCAGGCCCTGGGGGACAAGTGTCTGGCACCCCCCAAACAGGCCTTTCCCCGGCCTTGTAGCCCCATTTTCTGCATAGGAGCTGGAGCCTCTCTCCCTCTGGAGGGGCTACCACCAAACTGACCTAGAACCAGACAGTCCCTGGGTTTTAGGAGCTGTCTGGCAGCTCCCCATTGGCTGGATTCACTGTCCTTAAAAATTAGTATTTATGAACTTCCATTGACGCCTGATTGGCTATATGAAAGAGCGCTAAGAATTTCCCCAGCTTTTTCCTCTATATGTCAAGCAAACAGTCCCAGAAGTCCTTTCAAAAATCCTGTCCTTCCAATTGGCTGGGCTGATGTCACATGGCTACAATCATGGCTGCTGTTATCCCAGGTCATACAGAGTCTATGCAGTGTCCCAAGTTCAAAATATCCTTGCAGCCAAACTGAATGCTTTTATGTTTATTTTCCCCCACAGTCTTGCAGCACTCCCTGTGCCCTGTAAAGCGTTTGCAACATCTTACATTTTTGTTCAGCCCTCTCCCCTTTCGCTGCTGCCATTATAGAATGTCCCTAGGCAGCCCATGCATAACCCCACTGCAGTCTACATGGTGTCCCACTTTACAGCCCTCCTGCAGCCTTAATATAAACTTTTTATACTTGTCCCATTTTATAACAGCCCCATTTCCCTTTCACGCCATTACCCTTTTTATTATTTTTATTAATTTTCCTGCCTGTTGCTAGTGCCGAACTACCATGCCCCCAGGTGCTAGACAGGCTTAACTCATTAATATGCATAAGCCTCATTAATATCTATGAGGCTGGATCGGGAGTGCTATTGGTGCTCCTAAACTAAATGAGTCGACAGCTCCTCCTGCATTTCCTCCTGGTCTCCAGTCCCTGTTTAGCGTAATCTAGGGACCAGGACCACTGAAGAGACATCTGATTGGCCGTAGGAACCGCTGCAACTCAAATGCGCTCCTGTGCATTCGCGGAATGCCAGCTCATCAACGAAGTGCAAAACAAAGTTGCAGCTCCGCGGTTCAACTCCTCTGGCCCTGAAACCAAGCAAAAAAATGATGCAGAGACTGGACAGAAGATTCAGAGGCGAACACGACCATTTGGGGCTCAGGCTTGATGGGGACCAGGAATGGGGTAAAATAGGAGAAGTGGGGCAGCCCTGAGGGGGCAAACAGGTAAGCCCCTGCCAGGAGGGTTTCACCAGTATACATAATGTTGCATTGTTTCACATTGAATTTGAGCTGCATGACTCTGGACCATTTTTCCAACCTCTGCAGGTCTATCTCAATTTCTTTTACTCCCTTCTCCATGTCTACCTGGTCACATATCCTTGTGTCATCTGTGAATGAACAGGCTGATCTTTCCCTGAATGCCCTTTCCAGTGTCACAGATGAACACATTGAAGAGTATTGGCCCCAAGGACTAAGCCATAACCTTCACTTCTGTTCTCTGCTGTATCACATCTCAAGGAGAAATGAGTTTAAATGGACAGAGAAGTGTAAGAAATGTGCCTTCTTGGGCTCTCATCCTCAAACTGACTTCTGGAAGGCTACAGGCTGGTGTATCTGGCTGAAGACTGGCCCAGATCTGCAACAAGTCCCTTCTGACACCAATGGGCATGTCACATGACATTTGTAGCAGTGGGAGTCCAGAAATCAACCCTCTGCTGTGAGGACTGTGTAATACACATCAACTGGGAACCTCAGGGGTTCACAGGGGTTACAGATAGTTTGACTGACCTGATGGACCAGAAAGCCAGGTTTCTGAGTGTTGGGTGATGTCCCTGTAATAAAAGTGCTGCTGAGAACAGAGCTCTCTGTCCTGGGGAGGAAGGTTCTGTTGTACCACTCCCACAGTGACCCCCGTTGGACAGGCATTGATGGGTTCTGCCACATAGTCAGGACTGCCTGTAAAACAACTCTGTGGAACCAAAGTGGGCTGTCATTAGTTCGGCAGGGTAGTAGCCATGTACAGCAACACCAACACAGCGAAATACACTCCTGTTGGCAAAATCGACACTTTGCCAACAGGTCGCCGTGTTGGTGTGCCTGAGACAGGGGGCACACTGTCTCCAGGTCCTGCATCCCTGCACCAAATCAACTCCAACTGGAGATGAGAATCCTAAAGACGGGGGCAGGGGCAGAGCCCCCCGCATGGGGGGTTCAGGGGAAGAAGTCCCCAGATAAAGGAAAAATGACCAGGAGACACACAGGAATCATGTAAACTGCAACTGGTAGTCAACATGATTCCTGTTGGTGAGATGCCAGTCGACAAAAGGGTTGTCGAACCGGCATCGTAGAGCCATTGGGCAGGGCGGCACGACAGGAGCTAACGCAGCCTGCCTAGTGGCTTGGTGGTAGTATTACCGTCAGTCATGCCAGCAACCCGGATTTGGGGGTGAACTTGGGTCGCTGGAGGTCGGCTGTGGGAAAAGGACTGAGCATCCAAGGGACTGCTCCCCTCCCCTGGGGAGGGAGGGTTAGCTCCTCTGCTGTATGACTGCCACCAGGTGGAGGCCTAGTGGTGCTGCAGAGTGAGTGACTTGAAGGGCAGGGCTGCCATTTGACATGATGCACAATTGCCTCTGCACAACATGTGTCATTGTCTGCTGTGGTAACAGGGGAGGTAAAAGGGGAAAAGTGGGGCAGACATAATGAAGTTCCACTTGCTCACCTATGGCCTGCACCATCACCTGGGATCTCTGTTTGCTTCTCGATGTGGCCTCATGGGGGAAAGGCCATTCCCTCAGGCCCCACCATGGGGGGCATTCCATGGGGGAACTTATATTTAGGTCCCAGGGGAGGTGGTTGTCGGTCAGTGAAAGCAGGGATGAAGCTGAGCACCAGCCTGCCCAGTTTGAAAACAGCTAAATGGGAGAAAACAAAGCATGACACATAAAAGCTACACGTCGCTGTGCAGCTCTAACGGCTACCAAGGACAGAAAAACTGGGAAAATAAAGGAGGAGGACAGGGTAAAGGCCACTGCTCACTACCTGGGCCCTGCAAAACAAGCAGATCCTGGCTGTCTGGCTGTCCACCTCACTGGGCCATGTCATGCGTGATAAGCCATGAGCAGAAGTGTGATGTGAGTAGAGTCTGAAGGTTCAGCCAGTGGAATTGATCGCTTCCCTGGCACAGAAAAAATGCCAATTAAAATTAAAAGACAGACTTTTTGGATACTGTGACCCCATATATCAAACCAGAACAGACCACTGCCAACCAGTGGGACAGCACCAGTGCACGGCCACCTGGGAAATCGGGTTTTGCTTACAGTCCCAAGAAAGCTCTGCTGGAACTGGCTGAGCTCCGCACCAGGCATATCTCAGGGATAAAGCTTTCAGCTCCCTGTGTGTGTGTGTGTGTGTGTGTGTGTGTGTGTGGGGCCGCCTGGTATTCACATGCCCCTGCCAAATAACCATGGAAGCCACTGATATCGGCTGCACACCCCTGACAAGTAACCATGGAGCACCACTGGTGTTGGCAGTACACCCCTGCCAGGTAACTATGGAGTGCCATAGTTGTCAGCTGCATACCCCTGCCAGGTAACCATTGAGTGCTATTGGTATCAGCTGCATACCACTGCCAGGTAACTATGGAGAGCCATTATTGCCAGCTGCATACTCCTGCCAGGTAACTACAGAGTGCCACTGGTGTCAGCTGCATACCCCTGCCAGGTAACCACAGAATGCCACTGGTGTCAGCTGCATACCCCTGCCAGGTAACTATGGAGTGCCATTGGTGCCAGCTGCATATCCCTGCCAGGTAACCATGGAGTGGCATTGGTGTCAGCTGCATACCCCTGCCAGGTAACTATGGAGTGCCACTGGTGCCAGCAAAGATTGCCACTGGTGTCAACTGCATACCCCTGCCAGGAACTATGGCATGTCATTGATGTCAGCTGCATACCCCTGCCAGGTAACCACAGAATACCATTGGTGTCAGCTGCATACCCCTGCCAGGTAACCACAGAATGCCATTGGTGTCAGCTGCATACCCCTGCCAGGTAACCAAAGAAAGCCACTAGTGTCAGCTGCATACCCCTGCCAGGTAACCATGGGTACCATTGGTGTCAACTGCATACCCCTACCAGGTAACTATGGATTGCCATTGGTGTCAGCTGCATACCCCTGCCAGGTAACTATGGAGTGCCACTAGTGTTGGCTGAACACCCCTGCCAGGTAACCATGGAGTGCCATTGGTGTCAGCTGCATACCCTTGCCAGGTAACCATGGAGTTCCATTGGTGTCAGCTGCATACCCCTGCAAGGTAACCATGGAGTGTCATTGGTGTCAGCTGTATACCCCTGCCAGGGCACCAAGGAGTGCGACTGGAATCAGCTGCATACCCCTGCCAGGTACCCACAGAATGCCACTGCTGTCAGCTGCATACCCCTGCCAGGTAACTATGGAGTGCCATTGATGTCAGCTGCATATGCCTGCCAAGTAACCATGGAGTGCCACTGGTGTCAGCTGCATACATCTGCCAGATAACTGTGGAGTGCCATTGGTGCCAGCTGCATACCCCTGCCAGGAAACCACAGAATGTGGCTGGTGTCAGCAGCATACCCCTGACAGGAACTATGGAGTGCCATTGGTGCCAGCTGTATACCCCTGCCAGGGCACCAAGGAGTGCGACTGGAATCAGCTGCATACCCCTGCTAGGTACCCACAGAATGCCACTGCTGTCAGCTGCATACCCCTGCCAGGTAACTATGGAGTGCCATTGGTGTAAGCTGCGTACTCCTACCAGGTAACCATGGAGTGCCATTGGTGTCAGCTGCATACGCCTGCCAGATAACTATGGAGTGCCATTTGTGCCAGCTGCATACCCCTGCCACGTAACCATGGAGTGTCATTGGTGTTGGCCGGACACTCCTGCCAGGTAATCACAGGGTAGCATTGTTGGCAGCTGCATACCCCTGCCAGGTAACTGTGGAGTGCCGATGGTGTCAGGCACATACCCCTGCCAGGTAGCTATGGAGTGCCACTGGTGTTGGCTGCACACCCCTGCCAGGTAACCATGGAGTGCCACTGGTGTCAGCTGCATACCCCTGCCAGGTAACCAAAGAATGCCACTGGTGTCAGCTGCATACCCCTTCCACATAACTATGGAATGCCATTGGTGTCAGCTGCATATACCTGCCAGATAACTATGGAATGACACTGGTGCCAGCTGCATACCCCTGTCAGGTAACTATGGAGTGCAATTGGTGTTGACTGCACACTCCTGCCAGGTAATCATGGGGTAGCATTGATGTCAGCTGCATACCCCTGTCAGGTAACTATGGAGTGGCATTGGTGTCAGCTGCGTACCCCTGCCAAGTAACTATGGAGTGCCATTGGTATCAGCTGCATACCCCTGCCAGGTAACCATGGAGTGCCATTGGTGTCAGCTGAATACACCTGCTGGGTAACTATAAAGTGCCATTGGTGCCAGCTGCATACCCCTGCCAGGTAACCATGGAGTGCCATTGGTGTTGGCTGCACACCCCTGCCAGGTAACCATGAAGTGCCATTGGTGTCATCTGCATACCCCTGCAAGGTAACCATGAAGTGCCATTGGTGTCGGCTGCATACCCATGCCAGGTAACCATGGAGTGCCAATGGTGTCAGCTGCATACCTCTGCCAAGTAACCATGGAGTGCCATTGGTGTCAGCTGAATACACCTGCTGGGTATCTATGCAGTGCCATTGGTGCCAGCTGCATACCCCTACCACCTAACTCTGGAGTGCCATTAGTGTCAACTGCATACCCCTGCCAGGTGACTATGGAGTGCCACTGGTATCAGCTGTATACTCCTGCAAGGTAACCATGGAGTGCAATTGGTGTTAGTTGCATACCTCTGCCAAGTAACTATGGAGTGCCACTGGTGTTGGCTGTATACCCCTGCCAAGTAATCATAGAGTGCCATAGGTATCGGCTGAATACCACTGCCAGGTAGCCATGGTGTGCAATTGGTGCTGGCTACATATCCCTGCCAGGTAACTATGGAGTGCCATTGCTGCCAGCTGCATATCCCTGCGAGGTAACCACAGAATGCCACTGGTGTCAGCTGCATACCCCTGCCTGGTAGCCATGGAGTGCCATTGGTGTCAGCTGCATACCACTGCCAGGTAACTACAGAGTGCCATTGGTGTCAGCTGCATACCCCTGCCAGGTAACCACAGAATGCCACTGGTGTCAGCAGCATACCCCTGCCAGGTAACTATGGAGTGCCATTGGTGCCAGCTGCATACTCCAGCATGGTAACATGGAGTGCCATTGGTGTCAGCTGTATACCCCTGCCAGGTAAATATGGAGTGCCATTGGTGCCAGCTGAGAATGCCACTGGTGCCAGCTGCATACCCCTGCCAGGAACTTTGGAGTGCCATTGATGTCAGCTGTATACCCCTGCCAGGTAACCACAGAATGCCATTGGTGTCAGCTGCATACCCATGCCACATAATCACAGAATGCCATTAGCATCAGCTGCATACCCCTGCCCGATAACCACAGAATGCCACTGGTATCAGCTGCATACCCCTGCCAGGTTAACTATGGAGTGCCATTGGTGCCAGCTGCATACTCCTGCCAGGTAAGCATGTAGTGCCATTGTTATCAGCTGCATGCACCTGCCAGAAAAGTATGGAGTGCCATTGGTGCCAGCTACATACCCCTGCCAGGTAACCATGGAGTGCCATTGGTGTTGGCTGCACACCCCTGCCAGGTAACCATGAAGTGCCATTGGTGTCAGCTGCATACCCTTGCCAGGTAACCATGGAGATCCATTGGTGTCAGCTGCATACCCCTGCAAGGTAACCATGAAGTGCCATTGGTATCAGTTGTATACCCCTGCCAGGTAACCATGAAGTGCCATTGGTGTCGGCTGCATACCCGTGCCAGGTTACCATGGAGTGCCAATGGTGTCAGCTGCATACCTCTGCCAAGTAACCATGGAGTGCCACTGGTGTCAGCTGAATACACCTGCTTGGTATGTATGGAGTGCCATAGGTGCCAGCTGCATACCCCTGCCAGGTAACCATGGAGTGCCATTGGTGTTGGCTACACACTCCTGCCAGCTAACCATGGGATACCATTGGTGTCAGCTGCATACCCCTACCACATAACTCTGGAGTGCCATTAGTGTCAACTGCATACCCCTGCCAGGTAACTATGAAGTGTCACTGGTGTCAGCTGCATAACCCTGCCAAGTAACTATGGAGTGCCATTGGTGCCAGCTGCATAACCCTGCCAGGCAACCACAGAATGCCACTGGTGTTGGCTGCATACCCCTGCCAGGTAACTATGGAGTGCCATTAGTGCCAGCTGCATACTCCTGCCAGGTAACTATGGGGTGCCACTGGTGTCAGCTGCTTATTCCTGCCAGGTTACCATGGAGTGCCATTGGTGTCAGCTGCATTCCTCTGCCAGGTAACTATGAAGTGCCATTGGTGTTGGCTGTATACCCCAACCAAGTAACCATGGAGTGTCATACGTATTGGCTGAATACCCCTGCCAGGTAGTGATGGAGTGCAATTGGTGCTGGCTGTATACCCCTGCCAGGTAACCACAGAATTCCACTGGTGTCAGCTGCATACCCCTGCCAGGTAACCATGGAGTGCCATTGATGCTGGCTGCACACCCCTGCCAGGTAACCATGGAGTGCCATTGGTGCCAACTGTGTACCCCTGCCAAGTAACCATGGATTGCCATTGATACCGGCTGCACACCCCTGCCAGGCCAATGGTGTCAGTTGCATACACCTTCCTAGGTAAGCATGGGGCACCACTGGTGTCAGCTACATACCCCTTCCTGGTAACCATGGAATGCCACTTGATGTCAGATGCATACCCCTCAGAGGGAACCACGGAGCACCACTGGCATTGACTAGGAAGTGCAGAGGAAGAGACCAGCGACAGCAACTGAATAACTGGGATGAGGAACATGGGGAAAGCAAAAACTATGGAAAACAAAACAGAAAGAAAGGCTTAATTCACTGAAAAAGACTGGAGTCTAAATCAGTCTGCTAGTGACTAGTCTGGTCCCACATTTTGGAGTTTCTGGTGTCCTCAATAAAAAATTTAAAAAAATGCATTTCTAACAGACTGAGCAACTTTTATTCAGAAGTGTAAGTAATTTGATGTATTTAGATCCTTTCAAATAAATCTGATTCAGTGGGTAGTCTGGCCATTGCTGGTTCATAGAAAGAAAAACTTGTTAGATAATGTGCTGACTTTCATTGGACCAACATAGATGTTACATAACACAAGTAGAGCTGGGTGGAATTGTGAAAATCTGTGTAGCACACTTTTTTGCATTATTTTTTCACACAATTTTGCAGATTGAGTCCATTATACAGTACTATTTATCTTTCTGCACAAAATGAGCAAAATCGCACAATTTTACATATTAAGGTTTGTAAAAATGTGCACTTTTGAAAGTTTATGCTCAGCCTGTGGCATTTTTTGCAGAAATTGCACAATTTTCAGAACTCCCATTTTTAAATGTGCAATTTGTGGAAAAAGGGTGCTATTTGCTGAAACTGTGCATTTTTAAAGGAAAGCTGTCCTTTATGTAGAAACCCCCAGCCCCAAAGCTTTACCCCGATTAGGCTTTGTAGCAATATTAAAACATTTTTATCACATCGGAACTTACAGTATTTTTGGTATGAAAGTGTGGCAAATGGACCCGCGCAGCATCCGCCATGTCTGAAGATCGCAGACTTTTACGAAATAAAATACTATGAGTTCCGATGGAATAAAAACATTGCAATATTGTTAAAAAGCCTAATCGGGGGGTAAAGCTTTGGGGGTGGGTTGTTTCTACATAAAGGACAATTTTCCTTTAAGAATTCACATTTAAAAAATGTGCAATTTGGGGAACAAATATGCATTTTCAGAAAAAAGGGATGCAAAAATTACACTGGATTTTAACATAATCTCACAAAAATTGCACAAATGTGAAATTGGTGATTTTGTGCAATTTCACAAGTGTACTGTTCTAAAACGTTTGCCCAGCACTAAACATAAGCTTAAAGGGTTGTGCAGGTTCCTTTGTCAGCTGACATTTGTGTGACCTCAAGTGCTTATGCACAGTATATATGTTTTGCCCAATAACAGGTATTACACTATCCAATCAGTCTAGTTTTCAAAGTACGAATAAGTGCCAGGTAACCACAGAATGCCACTGGTGTTGGCTGCATATCCCTGCCAGGTGACCACAGAGTGCCACTGGTGTTGGCTACATACCCCTGCCAGGTAACTATGGAGTGCCATAGGTGTTGGCTGCATACCCCTCCCAGGTAACTATGGAGTACCACTGGTGCCAGCTGCAAGCTGTCAGGTAACCACAGAATGCCATTAGTGTCAGCTGCATACCCATGCCAGGTAACCATGGAGTGCCACTGGTGTTGGCTACATATCCCTGCCAGGTAACTATCGAGTGCCATTAGTGCCAGCTGCATATCCTTGACAGGTATCCTGGACCATGATGAAGAAATCATTGCCTCAGTGTGTGTGCGCCACATCAGCTTGCTGGACTCAGTGAGGCTCATTCAGCAGGCATGGTACAAAGTTTCAACTGAAACCATACAACAATGTTTTTGCAAGGGCGGCTTCACAACTGATGACTCCATAGGGATTGTGAACAATGAGCCAGAAGATGAGTCGGAGGAGAGTGCGAATGCTGGGCTGACATCAGAGGTGATGGATGAGATCTGCAATGCAGGCAACGATCACCAACCAGCAGATGTTGATGACATCAGTGACGCTCTGGAAGGTTTGGTTGGTGACACACAAGGAGAGGAAGAGGGCAATCTGACTGAGGAGGACCAAGAAAAGGAAGTGCGGGTAACACTAAGCGATGTCAAGAATGCTCTCCTTACTCTTCGTCGAGCCATGGAGCAAAGGGATGACATCATCCCTAGGTGGAACCAACTTTCCATAAAGGAGTCTACTTGGCAGAAATACACCATGGAGAACAAGAAACAGACCAAGATTGTGGATTTTTTTGAGTTCTACCCAGCAAGAGCAGTAACCAGTAACCAGTCATTGCACGGTACAGCGTACAACTTTTTATTTATTTGTTTGCTGGTTTACTTTACTTAGCTGATTTTAATTATTTCAATAAAGTTTACTTCCGAACTGGTATGGCTTCCAGAGCAAAAGGCTAAAAAATCACTAAAAGCGCTGTAATCAATTTCATGTTGCTTGTTCAGTGTTCTGTATGTTCTATATGTTCAGTCTGTTTTGGTATGTTTGTTTGTGTCTTGTTTGCAAATTATTCAACTTGGTTCATGGCATAATCGATGTAACAGACGTCGCTTGTGACAGACAATTTACTGGTTGTCAAAGTAGTCCATTGCAAGCGGTGCATACTGTACTAAAAATTTTTCCCACCACTAAACACACACTTAAAGGATTGTGCAGGTTCCTTTGTCAGCTGACATTTGTGCTTACGCATAGTGTATATGTTTTGTCCAATAACAGGTATTACACTATCCAATCAGTCTAGTTTTCAAAGTACAGATACAGCTAGGGTCATTCCTTCATATTTTGTTATGATAATTGGGGACTTCAACTACCAGCTTTCCAGGGTTGAAACTATCCAATGAATCTAAACCTACAGCATGCACACAAGGATGAAGAAAATGATTCACAGATACTATCGGAAAAAATAAAGTTTTGCAAAAATATGTCATGGACAGTGGTAGAAAAAACAAAATAATTGTGACAGAATGTGGAAAACTATTTTGAAGGAATGCTACAGGATGGCTGGATGGGGCACAGAGACAGACGTCTTCCACTGGACATCTGTGACTGCTTGGCATTGTATGGGGTGACACTTTATTCCAGGGACTTTTTGACATTAAAATTATAGATAGTGCCAATGTCAAGTGGGGTTCAGTTTCTTATTAAAAGTATTTACAGTGCCAGCCACAGGCAATATTGGAAACAGGATATCTAGCTCGTGGTCATTTTGTGGAACAACAGAAAACTGAGACATGGTGACTGCAAAGACCTAAAGGGCTTTTTTAAATGTAAGAGATGTTTCATATGTGAACAACTTCTGTTTGCCAGCCAAAGATGAAAATGATGAAATTAAGCAGTTTGTCAGTTGTTATACTGTATAGGCAGTGTATGGTGCCTGATGCTCCAGCCCAAAGATTTATGTGAGGTGGACCACTAGACTGCTAAAAAACAAAATACAAAAACATTTGCAAACTATTTTAAAATGTCTTGACATCCACGCCATAGTGGCTCACTTTATAAAATGTCATGATAGAGACCCTCTCTGTTTTACATTACTAGCTCTAAACTATGAGATCTAGAGGTGAAGAGACATTCAACAATCTGATAAAGAGAGAATCAAGGTGATATTTCATTTTAAAAATTGTTACCATGTAGACTAAATGAAATATTATATCTGAGCCCTTATCTGTAATACAGTTGCCACAATATTTTATCTTCTTGTATTCATTTTTTGATAATTATGTTTTGTTGTGTAATTGTTCTTTCCCTTCTCCTTCCAATTTCCACCTTTCCCCTCCTTCTTCCTGTTACTTTGTGCCCCTCCCTCGCCAACATTCTATTATTTATATTATCAAAGCTATCAGCTTGGAAATGTTTTTCCTTGATCTGCTACACTTTTGGATCTTATTGGAAATGAATTAGTATGTATCATATTGTTATACACATACAAATTGTGTGTTTATACTTTGGAGAGCATGATTTTTATTTTAAACAAAAGATAATGGCTATTTGCAAGGCATGGTTTAACGTACAATATACTTATTGATAGATGTTCAATCAAATATACACTTAGCATTATAAATTGTTAGCCCAGTGCCCCTTGCTTGTGTATAAACCAGTTCTACCACTCTTTTGATATTTATTAATTGCAAAAGTTTCACCAGATCATTTTCTGATGTGTCCTTGGGGAGGGGGAAAGGGAGGGCAATGAGGACCAGTAAGAACAATAATACAATTTATGCAAAAAAAATGTCATTATTTTACCAGTTAGGGTTCAACTTAATGCCACAAATGTAGGAATAAAAGAATAGTGATGTTGTGTATTTGGACTACCATACACCATTCTACAGAGTATGGTTCCAAAAAACACAATCGCTTATTTTTTTCTTCTTAATGCAGGCAGTCTCTTTTGTCCAGGGCCCACATTTCTCTGTCATCCATTCACCAGAAAATTCATTCATGCGACGCTTCAACCGCCCCCTGTCCTATAAACAGTGCTGATGGGGGAGGTTGCATTGTGACATAGCTACTAATGCAGAACGAAAAGTCATTCTGCGTTAGTAGCTACATCACTACTACAGAAGAATGACTTTTTACAGTGTGTGGATGTCAATACACAATAATGTTTTATCATATACTATAATACAGTTCTTTGCAAAAAACTTCATTAATGTACTAGTTAGGGTTCAACTTAATGCCACAAAGTAGGGAAATGTGGCGTTTGGGTTTCAACCTAACTCCCCCAGCAGCAAAAGTAAAAAAATATTAGGGTTTTGGTCTATGGAGTCTTAGCAAATCAGTGGTGAGTCTTCCTAGGGGTTGTCAAGCCTTATGCTCCCCCATCCATCCCATAGCCTTCTGACTGAAGCACAAGGTACAACTCCAAGCCAGTGCCTCATACTGATACACTCTTCAAAGGCAGAGAAGTATGTCTTGCCCCATGTTGCCAACACAATCTTTTGTAGCTTTCTTCATACAGGGCCCTGTGGACCCTGTATGAAGAAGGAAGATCAGGAGAAAGATCACATCTGATGTTGTTTGCTCAGGGAACAGGTTAGGCATTAAGGTAGACAAATCCAAGGAAGACCCCACCGCTGATTTGTCAATGCTCCAGGATCCCAAACCCTAATCTTTTTTTCCTTTTGCTGCTTGAGGGGGTGGGGTTCGGGAGTTAGGGTAAGAAACCCTAATGCCACATTTCCTCATTTTTGTGGTATTAGGTAACACTTAGGAACCTCCAGTAAAGTGAAGTGCAGGGACATCTGGACTATGCTCCCTCTCACCCTGTACACAGTTCCTACCCTTTGTTATGTATTTTCACCAGCAATAAACTTTTATCACACCTGTGGAAATTATGGATTACCTGTAATTCTTTGGCTGGTTCTTTGTGCATTTTCATTGTGTGAGTCCTGCTACACTTGGTTCTGGTGTTTCAACTCTAACTAATCTGAAAGTTCCAGGGCTCATCTCTAAGCTTTTTTTTGTTATTGGTGAGCAAGAAACATCTTAAAATGTGTACTGTGTAATTTTCCATATGTTCAAAGTTCTAGAACTTTTAGACTGCTGAACTGAACACTACCACATTTTGAGGGTTTAGAGATCCCTGACTGCAGAGTATGCATGCCAAAATGTATTCCATACAAGGTGGGCTGAGTTATTAATGCACACAAATTGGGGCTGAACGTAGATGTGCCTTCACCTCCTCATCCTTTAACTATAGTGGTGCTGCTGCACCACTAAAATATATTCATTGCACAAAACTACGCAAACACATCCATTAGGGTTGAAGTACAAAGTGTCAAAAGCAAGGTACTGGACATTAGAACACAAAGCCTCCTGAGCCTGGTTGAATCTGTGCCATGGCATTTCTCGCAGTTTCAGCAATCACGTGATGCAGCACTGGCATGGCCCTAACTTTGGCACAGTCTGTCCAGACACAGAAAAGACAGTCACACTGCTTACATAAAGGGTGCCAAAGTTCGGGCAATACCAACACTATTGTCATGTGATCTGTCAAACCTGAGGAATGCCATGCCACAGATTCAGCAAGGCTCAGGGGACTTGTTTATCCTAGCATCACATTTCCCTACTTTTGATGCCTTGCGCTATACCCCTAACTGATGTATTAACATTGTTCTTTGCAATGAATTTCCTTACTTTTGGAAAAAGATATACCACAACCGCTGTGCGGAACTTTGTACTGGTAATGTTGGCTTTCAGGCAGCACTTCTAGTGGCTGGCTCAGGAATCTAGCTCACCACGATCCATACCCTAATCAGATGACCCCTCATACACTGCTTTAGGCCTATTGCCTGCTTTGTGAATGGCCCTGTGGACCTTTCTTAAAGCACCTGGCCCAGCACACACACTGCCTCAGGCTGGTAGGCTTTGTGTACAGCCTGCAAAAGCAGCGGAGTCATCACACATTGCCTGAGGCCTATAATGAGCTTTTTGTATGGCAGGCTGTACACCTGATGCATCATAGACTGCTTTAGGCCTATAGTGTGCTTTATGAATGGCTCTGCAGCCATACACAAAACACCTGACCTATCAGACACTACCTTGGGCTTATAGTGGGCTTTGTGCTTGTTCAATTGACAATGTCGCCCTTTGGCTGGCGTTGTAAAGCCCCTTATTGTCAAACAGTAAGAAGCAAAGCACCTGGACTGATAATGCAACAATGCAAAGTGCAAAAGTTTCTTTCTTTTTTTATTTTTTCGGAATAAAAATGTGAGAAATGTTCTGGGAAATAAATGTTCAAAAATCTTTTTAAGAAATTAAAAATGTGCAAAAAATGTGAAATTTTTTTCAAAATGATTTTGCGAAATAAAAATAACTGTTAGAAAATGATAGCTAAATGTGTTTTGCACATATGCAATTATGGAAGTTTTAAATTAATGTAACTCCCCTGCAAATGGGGTTCCTAAAAGCCTTCCCGGAGCTTGCCTAAATGATCCCTGCCTAACTGGCGTTCGGCATAATGCCGTTAAATGTGGGCACTGTGAGTGCTTTTAGAGCCTCTGGTACTGTCTCTTTAATAGCTGCCTGCTTGCAGGCTTTATTAGCTTGTGTAAGAGGACTGTGGGTTTACTGCTCGAATCCCACCCGAGTTGCTGTTTGAATCGCCCATTTCTGCAGTCGCTGAGAGAGCAGAGGGAGCTTGGTAAAAAGATGTAACTGTTTGCTGGAAAATATGTAGTGCCATCCCAAAAATGTCGTTTGTTTAACCTGCCTTATTTGCAGCTGGGACTCTGTGTGTTCAGCCCCTCCATTTTGGACCAGAACTGATGAGATGGGCCAATTGGAGAAAGGGGGCCTTAAGATGGAGACTGCTGGAGCCAATCAGAATTTGGACTCCCACTGGGAGCCTGCCTGAAGGGGAATATATGGCAGGTGTGCCTGGGAAGTGTAGTTTGAACCCTGGTGCCTTTTTTGCACCAACAGAGGGTGTATGGAGTGACAAAACAGCCAACCAGTGCCCTGTGGAGCGAGAGAAAACTGCCTGAAGGGGCAGAGTCGTTGGTGAAGGTAGAAGGACCTCTGGCTCCGCGCTGTGGAAATGTTTGCATGGGAAGCGCATGTGGCAGGCCAAGAAGTCGGGCGATAGCATCGCCAAAAGGAGCAGACAAGATCCGTGGAGGAGTGCAGGCAGAGTAGGAGGCTGTACATTTACAGCTACCTACCAGGCTCACCCTGTAGAGGACTGGAGAATCTGCTTCAATCACGCTCAGTCTGTCAGGACATGTGAAGCTGCGTCGTTTGGCCCGGTTATTTCAGTGAAAGCGATCGGGAGTATAAAGCAGCTGCCTGGTATGGTACTCCCCTGCTCTTCATATAAATGTGTGGAGAAGTGTCTGGATCTCAGGCTCGGTCCTGTGAGTGGTGTGAGAGTGATTTTTCTGCAGGAGTCGTGAGTACTAAATCAGGGTAGCTCCCTGTCAGATGTTCATTGTGAGGGCAAGATTTGTCTGGCTGCTCCACTGGCTGTACGAACTGAGCCTGCTGGCTCTGCTTAATCCATTTAGGTATTGAATGCTTGCTTTCTGCATCGAGGCCTCAACCAGCTGCACCAAATAAGCTAGCCTTCTATTGCCTGGGTACCCAGAGACAGTGACTGATAGGTTTGGCCCATGCACAGTGCCCTAGGTATATATATATTAGAGTGTTGAGCTAATCAACCTGATCTCCCCGTCCTTGTTACTTCCCCTTAATAAATCAGATTTGTTGTTGCAAAGTATACTGTGTGAACTGTGTGTTTGTGCTACCCTTTTGTGCATGGGTTATTGTATAACTGCACCTTATTTTATAAGGGGTCCTCAGCACCAAGTTGGCCAAACCGACCTCGGGGTAAGTGTAAGTCATAACGATAGTGTGGGAATTGCTGGTGAGCCACTAGTGGGAAGAAAGGGGGTTTGCAGTGACCCAGAGGGCTGTGACCAGGTCATGTCTGACTGTTTCAACCTCGACCTCTGGGTGGAGGCACCCGCCATTGGACCTAAGCCCCTCAACCTGTCAGTAGTCAGTCAGGCAGGGGTAGTAGCCCTTGGGATAGCGCCACCTGGGGGTTACATCTTAGAGACACTGCTGGCATATCACCAGTAATGACCTGATGCTAAAGGAAAAAGGTTGTCTGTATGTGTAATATTGTATATCTAATAGTAAACTGAATAATACAGTGCCAATGTATGTAACAAAAGGTCTGATGTGCTGTCAGTCTAAAACTGTTTTTGCCTTAAAGTGATTTAAGGGAAACTACTTGACATGGACGCCAAGTTCTTTCCAGGCCAGGAAGGGTGTAACCGTTTCTGCAGTCGCTGAGAGAGCAGAGGGAGCTTGGTAAAAAGATGTAACTGTTTGCTGGAAAATATGTAGTGACATTGCAAAAATGTAATTTGTTTAACCTGCCTTATTTGCAGCTGGGACTCTGTGTGTTCAGCCTCTCCATTTAGGACCAGAACTGATAAGCTGGGCCAATTGGGGAAAGGGGGCCTTAAGATGGAGACCACTGGAGCCAATCAGAATTTGGACTCCCACTGGGAGCCTTCCTGAAGGGGAATATATGGCAGGTGCTCCTGGGAAGTGTAGTTTGAACCCTGGCGCCTTTTTTGCACCAATAGAGGGCGTATGGAGTGACTAACAAAACAAAGCAGCCAATTGGAGCCCAGTGGAGCAAGAGGAAACTGCCCTGCAACTGCCTGGAGGGGCAGAGTCGTTGGTGATTGTGAAGGTAGAAAGAGCTCTGGCTCCAGCGCTGTGGAAGTCTTTGCGTGGGAAGCGCGTGTGGCACGCCAAGAAGTCGGGCGATAGCATCGCCAGAAGGAGCGGACAAGATCTGTGGAGGAGTGCAGGCAGAGGAGGCTGCATGTTTACAGCTACCTACCAGGCTCACCCTGTAGAGGACTGGAGAATCTGCTTCAATCGTGCTCGGTCTGTCAGGACATGTGAAGCTCCGTTGTTTGGCCTAGTTATTGCAGTGAAAGCGATTGGGAGTATAAAGCAGCTGTCTGGTATGGTACCCCTCTGCTCTTCATATAAATGTGTAGAGAAGTGTCTGGATCTCAGGCTCAGTCCTGTGAATGGTGTGAGAGCAATTTTTCTGCAGGAGTCGTGAGTACTAAATCAGCGTAGCGCCCTGTCAGATGTTCATTGTGAGGGCAAGATTTGTCTGGCTGCTCCACTGGCTGTACGAACTGAGCCTGCTGGCTCTGCTTAATCCATTTAAGTATCAAATGCATGTTTCTGCATCGGGGCCCCAACTAGCTGCACCGAATAGGCTAGCCTTCTATTGCCTGGGTACCCAGAGACAGTGACTTATAGGTTTGGCCTGTGCACAGTGCCCTATGTGTGTGTGTGTGTGTGTGTGTGTATATATATATATATATATATATATATATATATATTAGAGTGTTAAGCTAATCAGCTGATCTCCCCGTCCTTATTACTTCCCCCTTACTAAATCAGATTTGTTGTTGCAAAGTATACCGTGTGAACTGCATGTTTGTGCTACCCTTTTGTGCATGGGTTATTGTATAACTGCACCTTATTTTACAGGGGGTCCTCAGCACCAAGTTGGCCGTCCCGACCCCGGGGTAAGTGTAAGTCATAACGATAGTGTGGGAATCGCTGGTGAGCCACTAGTGGGAAGAAAGGGGGTTTGCAGTGACCCAGAGGGCTGTGACCAGGTCATATTTGATTGTTCTAACCCCAACCTCTGGGTGGAGGCACCCGCCATTGGACCTAGGCCCCTCAACCTGTCAGTAGTCGGTCAGGCAGGGGTAGTAGCCCTTGGGATAGCGCCATCTGGGGGTTACATTAACATAAATTAAAACCTAATGAATGTTTTACCCAAAACATTAAAAGCACTGCGTTTGGGATTGGTTCTAAAGAAGTTATTGATTGATTGAGTGAGTGATTGATTTCAAAAGTTTCATGAGGAAGGACATACTGAACTTGTAACAGCTTGTTTCTAAATGTGTCCTGGGGGGATGGGGCAGGGGAGTATACAATACCAGGTGTGCAGGCGAACATGCATAATGTAAGGTGCAGTAATAATAAAAATACAATACAATAAACATCAAACTACATAACAGTGCAAGGTCACAAATTACAGGCAGTCAGTGTAACACAAATAAAGATGAACACAGTGCAAACGTAAGGTGCAAGTGCGATACAGTACTAGGGGGTACAAGAGTAAAACAGAACTGGGAGCAATGCCAGATACTAGCAGATTACCGCCATCCAGACCGCTAAGGTGCAAGAGCTAAGTTTCAGATTTGAAATCAGAACTGTTTTTGAGTTGTATGTGAACCAAAAAAGTTTCTTGATTTACACTTTTTTCTGTAATTTTTGCAACCCATAACACAAAAACCGTTTAAAGCAGCAGTGCAACAAAATTAAACAACACATTTGACCCTACCTTTTTTCTCTATAAAATATTTCAGGTATCTTCTAGTTTAATCTGTTGGTACAGTTTTCTAACTCCACCAAAATGTGAGTATTTTATGAAGGTTTTATTTGATTTTTTTGCTAAAGAATAAAAGATGGCCACCACATTTTGCATATAAATAGCATTGTAGATCTGGCAAGGGTTCGTATCAAAAAAATGTAAAAAAATCTGATGGTGCACAGCACAGGAGGTATTTTGACAGGTACATTTGACAGGTATGCTAATATTTTTCTTAACCTTAGCTGAAACTAGATTTTTGAGAAAACATTTTTCATTGCACTGCTGCTTTAACCTGCATTCTCTACATTTGGCAGGTTTCGAGATCTTGACCCACAGGGTATGCATACTGGCTGGGTTATAAGCAACTGAAATCAGGGATTAACCTTATAGTGCCTCCAGTAATGTGTTTAACCATGTTCCATTTCTGGGGTCTAAAAGGGTTCATTTAAAACCTTCCTGAACTGGAAGGAGTGGCCTGCTTCCAAGGAGAGTTAATGCCAACACGCAAAAAGGAGGGACTCAGAGTTTTCCAGAGTCAAGCTAGGTTCCTGCCTGAAATGTGGATCAGTGCAGATCTCCTGAAAAGAGGCTATCCCACGGGTCATTAGGCCTCAGTCTGCCAAGAACATGGGGGAGCCATACAGAAAAGACAGGAGAGAAGAGTGCCTGTCCTCTGGGGAGGGGAGAACAAAGCCTGTCCTGTGGGGAGGGGAGGACAGTGCCTGTCCTGTGGGGAGGGAGGACAATGCCTGTCCTTTGGGGAAGGGAGGCAGTGCCTGTGGGGAGGGGAGGACAGTGCCTGTCCTGTGGGAGGAGGGCAGTGCTTGTCCTGTGGGGAGGGAGGGCAGTGCCTGTGAGGAGGGTAGGATAGTGTCTGTGGGAGGTCAGGATGGGTGCCTGTCCTGTGGGGAGGGAGGATAGTGCCTGTCCTGTGGGGAGGGGGTGGGAGGACAGTGCCTGTCCTGTGGGGAAGGGAGGACAATGCCTGTCCTATGGGGAGGGGAAGGCAGTGCCTGTCCTGTGGTGAGGGGAGGATAGTGTCTGTCCTGTTGGGAGGTGAAGACAGTCCTGTGGGGAGGGGAGGAAAGTGCCTGTCCTGTAGGGAGGGAAAGACAGTGCCTGTCCTGTGGGGAGCGGAGGACAGTGCCTGTCCTGTGGGGAGGGGGGACAGCGCCTGTCATGTGGGGAGGGAAGGGCAGTGCCTGTGGGAAGGGGAGGATAGTGCCTGTCCTGTGGGGAGGGAAGGACACTGCCTGTTCTGTGGAGAGGGAGGACAATGCCTGTCCTGTGGGAGGGGTGGACAATGCCTGTCCTATGGGAGGGAGGCAGTGCCTGTGGGGAGGGAGGACAGTGCCTGTCCTGTGGGAGGGAGGACAGTGCCTGTCCTGTGGGAAGGGGAAGACAGTGCCTGTCCTGTGGGAAGGGGAGTCCAGTGCCTATGGGGAGTGGAGGACACTGCCTGTCCTGTGGGGAGGGGAGGGCAGTGCCTGTGGGAAGGGGAGTGGAGGATAGTGCCTGTCCTGTGGGGAGGGAAGGACAGTGCCTGTCCTGTAGGGCAGGTCATTCTAGACTTGTCCTAGGTTAGCTGCAGGCAAGATCCGTTCCTGGGGTCAGTGGGGTGAGATGTGACAGGCCTGGCCTAGACTGACTACTGCAGGGTTCCCTGCATGGGAGCCTATATGTGGAAAAACAATGGAATTTGAATAACATCAATGTATCTCCATTCAGAAGAGATACAGTGCTGATCTGAATCAGACTCGCTTGCACCAAGATGTCCTGAAGCCCTTTGTGAGGCCGTCCTTTACTAAGTAGTCAACTGGGTGGATGAAAGAGTACCCTGAGAGCCCCTAAATTGAGGGGTAGACCCCCATGTTTGTGTCTCTCCCAAGGGAAGGCCATTATGGTCTGTGCTAGGGAATATGTTCACTACATGCTGTTAGTGCTACAGTGTACAACTGCCAGGAAGGCTGAGACCCTCAGCTTGTTGCCTGAAAGATGCCCAGAATCAGTGGTAGTGAAGTTGCTGTGCTGAATATTAATTGTGAACCAGTCGGCCAGCGCAGTGCTAGGGGTAACGCTGGTGATGACAGTGACCTGAGTTTGGGAACAGGCTTGGGTTGTCAGGGGAGGAGGCTTGAAAGAACCCTTACTCTCGATCCACTGACACCAACCAGCTGCAATGTACAGGACTCTAGGTAAATACCGCAATATGACAAAAAGGTTTCATCTCCAGAGCATCCAGAATCTGGAATAGCCTACCAGATAATATCAGAATCAGCATCATGGCACCCTTAAATCAAAACTCAAAGGCCATCATGCTACTGCTTGTGGCACTGACAACCTGGGTTCGGGAACAAGCCTGGGGCATCAGAGGGTCACCAGGGGCAGGAGCATACAGCATCTGATGGACAGTTCTCCTCCTGCAGGGTGGGAGAGATGTGTGGATGGGCAACATTCCAATCCCTAGTCATGGCTAGGTGCTGGTGCTCAACCAGACTGCAGCTACAAGATGATTAGTGGGGTGGTGGACGTTGCTTGGTCAGGGTCGGGAGTGCACTTGACTTCACATGGACATCAATGCACGTCTGCTCTGCTATGGGGAACTTACACAAGAAAAGCCCCTATGGATGAGCAACATGAAATCAGAGTCTAGCAAGTGCCACTCGACCACACCCCTGACTGCCATGAAGCTGGATTAGCAACTCGGTCCTCCTCCCTCCTAAGGGGTCCAGGGAGAGCCTCACCATGGGGGGTAAGCCACGGTCTCCTAGATGAATGGGATATCCCAGGGCATGGAGGGGAAACTGAAAGAGTCCAGAGGGCTGACAGGGGTACATCCCCACTGACCACAGGAGAATACAGAGAGTTTATACAAAAAAAAAATCAAAACTCAGACAAGATTTGTCTATATTTCACCGCATGTAAATGTCTGTGACATCTGTTTCATTCTCTCTAGGCTCTATTTGTTGTTCTGTGTAATGTTTCATAACTCAGTGTTCATTCCTGTAAAAGGGACACTGTTCAAATGAGCTCACCTGGTTAAAGGAACATTGTCCAGAAGAGCTCACCTGGTTAAAGGCACACTCTCCAAATAAGCTCAACCAGTTAAAGGGACACTGTCCAAATGAGCTCAACCGGTTAAAGGAAAATTGTCCAAGTGAGCTCACCCGGTTAAAGGGACACTGTCCAAGTGTGCACACCCAGTTACAAGGACACTGCTGACCCCCTTAAACCTCAAATTGTCCCTAATTTAAAAAACACATGCTATGATTGCTCATATTCTGTAGCATTTGCTGATGTGACTGGTAGTGTGATTCTGTTTCCTTTTTTTTGTCTTTTCAAAAGTAAAAAACAAACTGCCCACCATAGTGGTGTTACCACACAAAAACATGTTTGTTTACTGTCCTTGATCAAGTCCCACTGCATCTTTCCTGAACTTGGGGAAAACCCCTAACACAGTTTAGCCACTCATGATGCAGTGGGAGGAGAGGCAATTATTGCATCATGAGTGCCTGCTCTGTTTGGGGATGTTCCTAATGTTCAGTAAGTAAGCAATACGAGTAGATCAAGGATATGAAACAAAACAAGAGTGGGTATAATTGCACCATTACTATGCATTTCAGTTCTATTAAGAAAAGAAGCAGATCAAACAACCAGCAACATCAATTAATTTTAGAGAAAGTATGCAAGCAATAAGACATGACAGGGTGGACATTATACTGAGATAACCACCCACCCAGGGGAGCAGTGAGGCCAGATGCTGCAGGTGGAGGGCCTTCTTCCCCTGGAAGGGTGGTTATATCAACACAATGCCCACCCTGGAATGTCTTGTTGCACTTATAAAATTAGCAATAGTAAGTTTTTTTAAATAAATAAATATAAACATGAAAATAAAACGGAGATATAAATTTAAAAAGCTTGGTTTTACAAGTAAAATAGTTCCTCCACTAGCTGTCACTAGGAGGAGCTGGGATTTATGCAGTTGATGGGTCTCCTGTTTCCTGCTCCTCCTTGCTTGCTATGAGGACTGGGATTTACTTACAGACTGCTGTTTATGTCTTTATTTAAGCATATTGTACAACGTTGTGGCTTCAGGATGTTTTTGCTTGCTGTTTCTCAGTCCTCACTGTCTCTACTAAGGACTGGGAGCGAGCGTGAGCGCAGTTTAATTTTTTTGTTTACTGACTTTTTTCGCCCTTGCTTCAGTCTGCAAGTCATGGACGCTACAAGTGACATCACCTGGCATGAAGCACCGTTTTTGATTGCAGCATGGTGTGCCTTTGATCGGATGGGGAGTCGGACAGGTTAGGTGGTCGACAACTTTTAACTGCTGTAGTTACTGGACACGGCAGATGTTGAAGTGGAAGCCAGCAGGAAAGAAAATAAGTCTGAGAGGATTTTTGGGGCAAAGTCTGGAAAAAAGATGGATGACTTTTAAAAATAAATATTCCAAACATCTACCTATGAATATGATTGGTATGTTGGCAGGCTGGTAATGGTACATTTTTCATACCTGGGCATTATGCTGAAGTAAATGTATGGGTGCCAGCCTGCCTCAGTCAATCAGGAGCCAGAATTTTCCCTACCCATTTTTTAAGCAATCATCAAATGTGGGTTTTTAACTAGAAATAATATGATGCAATAAGGGTTGACCGTGTTCCTTTAAGAAAATAAATATATCAATAAATAAAGAAGTAAAAAGAAAAAAAGAATATTAATTGGGTCTACCTGAGTGAGACTGTGTATTGGAACAAGTGTGTTCCTGCCTGGGATGCGCGTCTGTTGCTTTGTAACCTTCTCTACAAGTTGCATGACCATGCCTGAAGGAAATGCTGGCTGCCAAATGAATGTGCAGCATGACTTTTTTGCAACAGCTCTCTGTTTGGCGTCTTTCTGAACACCATCATTGCCAGGTTACCCTGAGGGCGGGGGAAGGGGGTAACTTGTGACCACAATGAATTTAGCTGTACCTTCCAAGTACAGAGTAATGTCCAGTACTATAGTCCCTCTGTTTAAGACAAGCCTCGTTCTCCATCCATTTGTGTTTCAGAGCATTGCAACTGCCAGAATCCTGCCCGGCATCCCACCTTAATGGGTCTTATCCACCTTGGAACTACCATCCCATTACAAAATGGAGTCTGAACAGTGACCCTATTGGGTCAAAAATGGACAGTCTTAAAGGGAGACTTTAGCTAGACTTGGACAGCCTGTTTTACAATGGTGTAAAGCAATTGTACCACTACAGACGTCTGACAACAGCCAGAAGTGTGACGCTGCATAAAAAATCCAGGACTGCTTGAAGGTGCAAAAATGCACATGTGGCGCCATCTCTCCGTGTGTTGTGGGCATGCCCAAAATGGGGGCAGTGCTGTGATTTGCCGTGTCTACCTAGAACCACTGTCAGTGTGAATTGCATCCAGCTTGGGTCCAGCAGCTTGATTCTGCATCTCAGATGGCAGCAATGGCTAATGCTGCATCCCATTGTATTGTCTGGGAAGATGTGCAGAATGAATGCAATTGAATGTAATCAATTAAACTGTCTAGGACTGCTTGGATATCCTTTTTTTAACAGATATTTAGGATATTTGACTGTTTTAGGATTGTAGACTACTGATCCTCAAAATCCAGCATCCTGTAAACCTTGGATATTAACTCGGATCTCAGTATATTCTAAAACCGTATGTAACCCCCAGGCATCACTATACCAAGGGCTACTACCCCTGCCTACTTCCTAGGATGTAGGTTGAGGGTTCTAGGTCCTGAAAATTACTTTAAAACTAGTTATTTCCCAAGATAACACATTGTGCAGTGCCTCCACCCAGAGTATACCTTGTCAGTGGGCTAGAACAAAACCTGGTACAACCCTCTAGGATTAGGACCCACATTACCATAAAGCCACCCCAGATATGACCCAATATTCAAAACACCACAATTCAGACATTTTGCAGTTAATAACTTAACATTAACTTTAATAATATGCTCACGAGACAGGATTATGCAAAAACATCAAATAACAAGTTTATTTACTTGGGGGGTTAGAAAGGGTAATTGGGATAGAGGTTATGCTAGTTACTGGTTTAATCAGTGCTGTGAAACCCTCCCGCTAGGTAGTTAAACTGCATTTTAAATTTAAGGCGTCAATCATATTTGCACCACCAATCTCTAAGGTAGTCAGGTCTCTGACTATCTAACTAGCTGCATTAATGGCAAAACATATTTACAAATGCCCACACTGGTACCAGTTCCTAGATACATACCTAACTGTGCAATCCCATATGCAGTACCTGGATATCCAATAACTAGAGTTCTTAAAGGTGCAGGCCTGTTAGGCATACCTCTCAACTGCTATGAATTCCACATAGCATAGGATTTTCACACTGAAATGTACCCGTGCTCCTCACAGATTTACTGATGTTCCTCATAATGTTAGAGGTATTTCTGGACACACAAACTATTAAATCATTGAATTAAGTTGATAGAAACATTCCTTATCACTGACTAACATTCATTATCACTTGGAGGCAGTATAGCGCAGTGGTTTAAGGCTCTGAGCTGCAAATCTGGAGACCTGGGTTTGACTCCCACAGCCCCTGCTTGCATACTGTGTGACCCTGAGCAAGTCACTTAACTTCCCTGTGCTCCCAGGTCGCACCTATAAACAAGCTTTCAGCTTAGTGTGCTACTCCTGGTTAAACAACTGCAAAAAAAACAAAAAAGACTATATGGGGCCCACTATCTGTAGACATAATACTGTTTAAAATAAGAAAGTGCTACACATTCTGGCCCTTTGCTATGATTTTAGAGGCTGAGAGGTATGCTGCTGGGTGCAGCTGTACATTGGCTGGCTAGTTGTGGCCCTTGAAGAAAACAAGCAGACTAAATCATGCAACACACGTATCTAGACTGATAGCAACTGTATCTGTGGCCAGATGGTCTAATCCAGTTGAATACATTTAACGATGATTCAGTTCAGCTTTGTGGCAGGGCATTGGCCCTGCATACTTGCAGATCAAAAGTCACATCTGGATAGTTACTAACAGGCTGTGGCAGAAATTGTAAGTGAGTACTGCAGGCAGAAGCTCTGATTTGGGAAACAGAGATGGGCAAAGGCTTGCAGCCTGGAACCTCCTAACTGACCACAGGATGGGGCAGCATTTGCAGATGGAGAACAACTCTTTATTTCTTTGACCCGTGCCCCTTGTTAGGCTGGAATCACTTTACTGGATAGACCAGGCTGGGACCCGGCCGGCATGTCTCAGTTCCCATGTCTAGGCTATGCCCCTCAGGGGAAATGTATATGGGAGTGCACACTCCCAGGCTGTGTCCCAAAACCCAGTCTGATGGTTACGTAGCATTCAGCATATTTATCAGTTTAGCCCATTTATATCTTTTTAGCACAATTTTTCAACCAGAGGCCATCGTAGCCATCCTGGTCCTTGGCTTACTCACAACAGACTTTAAACACGAGGGGGGTACTTGCTCCCTAAAGCTAGGGTGACCCAGATGCTTACAACCCTTGCACAACAACTAGGAGCTTAGGTGCATTTCTTCCATAACACCAGGCAACTTGAACTTAGCTTTTACCACTTGAGACACTTTTGCTAAACTTGAACTCAAGGCACGGCTCACTACCAATTAAATTATCTTGACTGAGCTTGAAGTGAGGCTCACTACCATTTTACAGACTTTACTTGTTGGCAAAGCTGACACTGTGGACCTTTCCAGACTCAGACACATTACTTGAAAGCAACTAATTCCTATAGCTCTCTAGGCTTACAACACAACTTAGCAGTAAGACAGTTCTTAACAGCTCTCTCAAGCTCAAACTATTAACACAGTCCCGTGTGGATCTTGCTGGCGTTTGTAGCTTCCAACCGGACACGACACATAAACGGTTACTGGCCCACCCATGTGGTCAGAGAACTCCCCATCAAGTCCTGTGGCATTACTCAATTCAGACACATTTATATAACTTTCACACTAGACCCTTCTCTGGTCACTAAGCAAGTGTCCACCCTTTGATTGCTTCGGTTAAACTAGGGTGCAGACAGTCCATCACATTTGAAACTAGCTGGGCTTCTATGCCCCTTGCAGACTTTCTTAAACTTCTACTTGTTATACACATATTTACTCAATCAGGTAACGTTGCAACAATAGAAACATAGAATTTGACGCCAGATAAGGACCACTTGGCCCACCCAGTCTGCCCATTTCCCTACCTACTGGATAAGCTGCAGATCCTAGTTAACCAGCAGCCTACTTCTTCTTACCCCAACCCCCCAGAAATGACTTTCTTCCCTGAGGTTTCAAGCTTGCTTCAGCACTTTCACTGCAGAGATAGGACTTCCATTTAGCTCTCTCACAGCGGATGAATCGGGTTACCCACATTTTCCAGAAGCATGTAAAGGTGCTAGCCAGCCCTGGAGGACAATCTGGCAACCCCAAGGCTAGCGACTTCTGTTGCCTGCAACCATTTTTCTCTCTGGCAGAAGAAAACCCCTTCCCCAGTGGAGGGGCTTGCACTTGCTCACTATGCCCATTCTGGAGCGAAGGGACTGAGCCCCCACCCCTGTGGGTGGCCCACACTGGAACTGCTTGCACAGCCAGAAAACATTGTCTTTGATGGAGACCTTCTGGGGCTCTCTATTGGCTGAAGCTGGTTGCTGCTCCCACTGTGGTTGGCCGATCCTGCCTGTCAGTCCAGAAAATGAATATTCATTAGCCTCACTCGATGCACAATATGCTTCCTGTTTTGGCACCTGAAATTAGGTCCCTGCAGTTTCCCCATAAGCACTTTGCAATGTCCCATGAACTCTGGCAAAATTCCCACAAATCCTGGCTTTCCGATTGGCTGTTGCTGCATTAAAATGGCTGCTGAACACACAGTCCTGTTGCAGATTCAACACAGTCCAAAACAACATCCTGGTGCAGCCGGAAAGAATGCACAATTTATTTAGTTGTCCCACAGTCCAATAGTCCCTTTTGTGCCCTGTTAATCGCTGCCCAGATCCAACATTTTATTTCAGTTCTGTGCCTGTCGCTGCTGCCATAATGAAGTGCCCCCAGGCAGCAGGCAGGCTCTCATCTGAGTCTCAACATTTTGCCCTGGTACAGCCAGTTGAAACATTTTATTTATGTATATTTCCCCCTGAACATTAGCCCTTTAATGTCTTTAGCCCCACTGTCCTTGCGGCTGCTGCATTATTTTATTTACAATTTTGTTTCCCTGCAGCAGTTGCCAAAACATGCCATTCCCCGGGGGCAGACAGAACCCTCATTAATATGTATAAGGGATCTGGGCTCTTCTCATAAATATTCATGAACCCGGACCCCAACGCCTCATGGTGCTCTTTAATTAAATTGAGAAAAGGGTTCTCTTGGCCCTTGCTGAGGTCACAGGTACCCACTCTGCTCAACGCAGGGATGGGGACCACTGAACACCCTCCCACTGGACCACAAACCAAGCGGTTGGGAGATCAAAGTGCATTTTGTGCATGCGCGATCCCCACTAACACCGTAGTGCTATTGCCAAAGCAGGAATAGCGACTAAAGTCTTGAGCCTTAAAAGGGCTAAACTGAGACACCGGGGCTGTTTGGCGAAACCAAGGGGGGCACACAATAAACTTGGGCCATGGTGGTGAAAATGGGGACCACCCGCAGGCACCCGGGAGGCGCTCCATGGCGCGAGCAGAAACGGGAGATGGGCAAAAGGTAAGCCCCCATATTTGGGGAGATGGGTTACACTTAAATCTGAATAATGAAAATCCTTTAGAATTTTAGGATATCCTAAGCTGAATTCGGTGATACCCGATTTTAGGATCGGATACAGATTTCAATGCAGACTATCCTAATATCTGACTGCCCTGAGTCAGATCAGATTTTGAGAAATCGGAGCATCCCTAAAACTGTTCCAGACTTAATAGTGCTGCCATGGCTATATAGACTGTCAGTAGCCAAGCTTTCGGCCTATGCTTTCCTCAGAGGAGCTATAGTCCACATTTGTTAAAGGGCATTTTATGAATTTATCTTCCTGTTGCATGGCAGTGAACACCAGTGCTCCAGAAATCAAATGTAAGGTTTGATTATACTGGAGGCCCTGAGGGACACAGCAGCAGGCAGGAGAGGCTATTTGAAACTGGTCAAGACTGTAATGTTTTTTAAAAGGAGTTCTCAGTTTTATCAGCTGGAATTCATTGTATGATTAAAACTAGCTCTGACTGACTTTGCAAGGCAGGATTCAGTCTAAGCTTATGACCAGCGAGGTATTTACTTCAATGCTGTGGATTTGATAAGGATATTCAGAGCTTTACTATCAGCCAAAATCATTGCTAAAAGCTAGTATCTAGCCCCAACTGGCTTTCCAAGCCACTCAAAATAAATTGTGAGTTCCTTATCTGAAGCCTTTGGGTTTGATAAGGATAAGCAAAGCTTTACTATCAGCCAAAATCAATTTCTATATGCCTGTATCTAGCCTCGATCGACTCTGCAAGCCATGAATTTACTGTACCTAACTCAGAATGTAAAATATGAGCCATTGATTTAAATGGTGAAAAACTACTTAAATTGTGGGATTTATTCCCTGGATTTAAGCAAGAAGTCATATCCAGGGGTTATGTTAACAATCTGTTAATCATCCAGTACGGGTGTAATGTTGCACAAAGTGTAGCCAAGTGCCACACACCCCTAGAGAGCAGTTAAACTAAGCAATTATGCACAACGGGTTGTGGGTTATGCTGGGAAAACCTCACGACTTGAGTGGCCGGGCATGAGATCATAGGCTGAGTGCATCCAACACCCCAGAAGTGAAATTATCCCAGCACAACCCCACATTGGTG
Source organism: Neoceratodus forsteri (assembly GCA_016271365.2). Taxonomy (NCBI): domain Eukaryota; kingdom Metazoa; phylum Chordata; order Ceratodontiformes; family Ceratodontidae; genus Neoceratodus; species Neoceratodus forsteri. The sequence goes on from JADMNL010000027.1 coordinate 114,857,084, forward strand.
TGCATTATTGCAATTATACAATGGCTCTTATTTATTAATATTGTAGGAACACAAATGAGCACATGTAGATAGCTATTAGACAGAGAACAAGTGTTGGAACATCCCTTTTATGTGTAGGGACATCTATTTTATAGTATCAGCTGTATAGTTTTATTTTTTAATTTATTTATTTATTTATTTTTTGAGGAAACACTCCCCATGTGAAAGCCCTGCATCATGGGTATGCAAATAATCAATTGTCTGGTATCACTGTAGTGTGTTATGCAATACCAGGCAATTAGGTATTTGCATATCCATGATGCAGTGCATTCATATGTGGTGTGGTTCGTCATAAAAACTAAAACTGTAAAACTTATACTATAAAAGAGATGTTCCCACACTATAAAGGAGATATTCTGACACTTGTTCTCTGCCTGACTATGAAACGTTTTAGCCATGACAAAAGGTTTTGCCCCCCACAAAGTAAGTAAATAAGGTTTTTATACGAAACTAAGCTTGTGGGTCTGTATTTCAATTCCAAGATATCAAGCTTTCTTGATAAGTGCTGTCTGTCTGTCTGTGTAGTGTGGCATGTAGTCATCTGTATGTTTGGGCTTGATACTGTGAGGTTGTGCTCAGATAACCTTCCTGTAACAAGCACATGCTGACCAATCAGAGTCCAGGAAATCTTCTTACCATTGTATAATAAAAGATTAACACAAGGCTTATAGGCTGCTTATAGTCAATCAGAAAACTCTATTTATCAAATCTTTTTTATTACAGTTATAGAAAATGTATGAAACCAATGTAAGGAGGTTTCTTTTTTTTGTATTGAAGGTTTCAGCGTATATAGTAGGCAGGAGCTGTATTTAATTTAAAGGTGCACTATCAGCTGAAAATTTAATGATACCTGCATATGTTAAAATTCAGCACCACTAGTTTTTGGAAGCCATGCTTTTCATAATTCAGCATGGAACTGAATTGGCAAAATATAAATGGCACACAAGTGATTCGAGATGCAAATATTGGGCCCCATGCACGATGCTAATGCACCGCGTAAACCGGGTGTATTGGCATCATTACACATGAATGCCATGGAGTGCTGTCCTTGTGGCATTCACCAACAGGGGCACACAACAGCTATGCACCTGATCCACCAGTCACACGGACAGCATACGCCGGGGCGGGGGCATGCCAGCACTGTGCACTAGTCACTAAGGCACATAGTGCTGTACGCAAGGGGGCAAAGGACTGAGTGGGTTATGGTTGCTGGGACCCTGCCGTAAACCCACTGTATGCTCTCATGGACATGAATTGCCATGCTGCCCCAGCCCACGAGACCACTGGTGAGGGCTGAGGCTGCTGAAGGAGCGAGTGCCTGGACACTGAGGTGCCATGTCCCAGTAGTGGCATCCCCCCCCCCACAACATGGCAGCCTCATCCCCATACTGCCAGGCATACCCTCCAAATGTAGTCCCCAACCCGGTGCTGTTCACCCCAACATGCCTGTTCAGGTCCCCACTGGTGTCATACAGGATGCCCCCGCCCGCACACACAGGTGCCCGGAACACCACTATCCCATTCCCCTACCCCAGTACCTCTGCCCCACCATTGGTGGCCAGTGGCCCCCACCTCCGGCTGAATGTCAATGCCGTGGTTCCGGATGGCCAGTGGCACAGCCCTCCACACACCTTATTGGCTGCCAGTTGTCTAACTGATGCTGAGAGTGTGCCACCTAAAGTGGCACCGGCATTCAGGTATGGGGTTTGGGGGGGTTGTCAGTGCCATGTAGTTGAGGGGGGCTACTAGCCACCAATGATGGGGCAGGGGTACTGGGGTAGGGGAATGGGATAGTGGTGTTTGAGGCACCTGTGTGTGCGGTGGGGGTTGCACAGCAGAGGGTGATGGGGTGGTGGCCGTTGGGGGGTCTTCTACTGCAAAGAGGCCAGGGCTGACATTTGTTGGGGGACTGCACTACAGAATTGGGGTTAGGGCAACTATGTGGTGGTATGGGTGAGTGTCTGGCATGGAGTACTGGGGTCATAATTGACATGTGTTGTGGGGGGGGGTGATTGACATGGTCAGGGTTGGGGCAGCACTGTGCCGGGGTGGTCCTGTGTTGGGAGATATGCAATGGCAGGGGCAGCGATGCCCATGGGGCTCAGGCAGGGGGACTGTGGTCAGTGCAGCCACGTGGGTCCGGGTGCCTGCGTTCGCTATTCCCACACCCGGACCTGTGCATCGCTGCACCAGTGATCTATTCCTGGACCCAGGACAGGCATCTGATTGGATGCCTGACTGAGTCCACTACTCCATCCCCGGTTGGACAGGTGGCAGCCATTGGTTAATACCGGCCTGTGCACACCTGTCTGCAGGTGTGGGGCTACGTGGGTGGGATACACGCCTTCAGCATGTATTTCCTGCCCACTCGCGCATACAGGCCATTGCTTGAACTGTGGGATATAGTGTACTCCCTAGGCTGGTAAGAATATGGCAAATCTACAAGAGAATGTGCAATACAATTTATAAAGCATGAATATTTGGTTAAAGTTTTAAATATGATAACTACAAAAGTGACACTGAGTGAATCATACTAGAAACTGTAGAATTATTGAACAGCCTGGTGCAAAAAGGGGTTTGTAATATTTTTTATTGAACTAGTGTACTGTGCACTTTCTCGGTGGTTTCTGACTGCTTTTTGAACCTCTATGTTTTACATAGTGTAATATACTAAATACTGGGGGCCTGTGTCTTTAAAGATGGGGTATTTAAATGTCACTGACATGCAGCTTACCACTCTTAGCAAATTATTTTTTATCATAAAATGTCAAGTGTTATTTGAGGTGGCTGCTCTTGTATTCTGCACTGCTACTTGGACAAATAAAGAGTCTGTTTGCAGTTTACAACAGGCTGGCACCTTTCATGCAGGAGGATTGGGAGAAGAGTGCTGGTAAAATACTTCTGACTAGGTTTGTTAATTCTGTGGATCCTGCTGGTGACCCATGCAGAGGCTCTTACAGTTACAGTCAAACAATTGATACTGTAAGTAATTATCTTCACCACAGTTTTCCCTGCAGGTACCTACATCACTTGGGGAGGTCACTGACTCAACAAGGAGGTCAATCAGAGGCCGATAGTACATGGAGGGTAATATTCTCTCTTCCACCAATCTGATCTTCAGCCGCAGGGACCCTAGTTTACCTCTAAAACAAAATAAGCAGGTGTCAACAGTCTAGTATTTGGAGCGGGCCCTATTCTAGGATCGTTAACCCCTACCAGTCTTGTAAGGGCTTTCCGTTGATAGCAGAAATTGTCCATCTTTCTTTCTCTCTCTCTCTCATAGAAGTTGGTCTTTCTGGCAAACTCTGCCACATAGAGCCCTGCAGGGGCAGGCAAAAGTCTCCCAGTGTGAACACCAGCCTTCTCCCACCTTGCTACAAACAACCACTTTAAAGAGAATCTTCCCAGGTTTTATAACATGACATGACATGACATATTATAACAGAACATTAGAACATAACACAGCCTGTCAAATGACATGGAATGGCATAACATAAAATGTAAAAACAAAAACAAGGTGCTACATCAACATGTGGTCTGAAAACAAAGCAAAATGGTTATATTAAATGCACACTGAAAATAGAGTTAAAAATCGATGTTTTGACCATAGTTCTTCTTCAGGAAATATCTAAAAGAGAAAAGAGAAAAAGTAAAATTAGTGTGCTTTTTCTCTTTTAGATATTTCCTGAAGAAGACCTATGGTCGAAACATCGATTTTTAACTCTATTTTCAGTGTGTATTTAATAGAACCATTTTGTTTTGTTAATATAACATGACATAACATAACATAACATAACATAACTGAGAGCTGTTTGTTGGAGGGAGTCAGTGCAGGCAATCCAGAGCCACATTGGCAGTGGGAGAGGACGTGACCACATTGGTGGTCAGAAAAGGAGTTTGTTGGCAGGAGCAGGACAGGCTGACCGGAGCCACATCGGCGGCATGACAGCGAGCAGGGAAGTTGCGCGGAGGGCTGCTGGCCGCTACGGAGAAAGAAGCGGTGGGGACAAGCAGTGCTAAGGGCAAGGGAGGGAGGAGGGACATGTGCTGAGGTTGGAGGGAGGAAAAGGGGATGGAGAAGCACAGGACAAGGCCGGGGGGGGGCAGAAATAGGGTCGGGCAGGCACTCAGGTTGGGAAGTCAGCCAAGGAGAGGGGGTAGTGGGGTACTCTAGAAAGGTCAGCATCGGGCAAGAGGAATCGGATGAGATGGGGGAGGAGGGAGGAGAAATACACCAGACAGGCGGGGGATACAAGACCGGGAGGGATGGTGGCAGGAGGGAAGCAGTAGAAGGGTGTCTGGGTGGGGGACCTGTGGATTCTGGCCCAGAAAGGGAGTCCGGGGGAGATCTGGGGGGGGCAATCAGTGCCACCCATGAGGTTGGGGGGTGAGGAGCAAACTTGGAGCCGCAGGCAGAAGAAAGAGCATGGTAGGGCACGCACAGACTAGTAACCCCCTGGATTGAAGGGGGTGGGAGGAGTAAGCTGGGGGTTGATGAAAGAAGGAAGAGCCTGGAAGGGATCAAAAGGGCCAGTAAATTGGGGGGGGAGGTGAAGGTGATTCTGTTGGGTGACTCCATGACCAGGGGCATCCAATGGGAGGGGGCAGGTGAGGGAAAAAGCAGCCTAGTCAAGACTAAATGTATCCCAGGCCTATCCGTACACAAGGCCAAATTCCAGCTATACTCATTAGCATTGGAATGCGGGGGATCCCCAGATTTCCTAATACATCTGGGCACAAATGACTTGGAGGGGAGCAGTGAATTGGAAATCCAGGCGAGGTTTCGGAAACTGACCAGGATCTGCCACTCTATAGGAGGCTCAGTCTCCTTCTCGGAGATTCTACCAGTACCTAGGGCATCCTGGGAGACCAAGCATTAACTCAGAGGGGTGAACCAGTGGCTCAGGGACTGGTGCAGGGCGAAAGGGTATGGGCTGGTGGGGACTGGGGGGTACACATGGGATGACAAGGGGTTATATGCCAGGGATAGGATACACCTCAACTTAGAGGGGAGGGAGATCTTGAAACTATAACTCGCTGGATTCATAGTCGAGAGGTGGGGTTTAAACTTGTAAAGGGGGAAGGGTTAAGTGAAGGAATGGAACCAGGAGGGCTGCTCGAGGTTCCAGGTCTAGGGTGCGAAAAGAAGGCAGGTCACTGCAAAGTAAATACAGCCAGAGCTGTGCAGGAAAGGGCAAATAGGGATTGCGCAGGGCTGAGACAATTGGAGAGGGGGGGGAGGGAGGATGGGGTAGAGGACGGTCCTGAGCAACACCAGGATCATGGGCAACAAAATGCCTGAGCTCCAGGCGATGCTGGCTGAGGGATCAGTGGATGTGGCGGCAATTACTGAGACATGGGCCACCCAGAAGAATGTTGGGACCTAAACTTGGAGGGCTACACAATATTCAAGAGGGATAGAGAAGAGGAAAGAGGAGGGGGTGTAGCGCTGATAGTCAAAAATGGCATAGTGGTTAGTGGAGTAGAGGAGGCTGATGGGGGGCTGGAAGCAATTTGGGTAACCCTGTAAATGAAGGGAGGTAAAAGGTTGAAAATAGTGGTGGTGTACAGACCCCCGCGATGGATGAGGCCCTGGAGGAAAAATTAGTTGAGAACATCAAGGGGCACTGTGACCATGGAAAGGGTAGGGTGGTGGTCATGGGTGACTTTAATATGCCGGGGGCAGACTGGGACACTATGACATCCGTGGTGACCAGGGAGCAGAGACTGAGGGATATGTTTCAGGATACCTTTCTGGTCCAGCAGGTGGGGGAACCTACTAGGAAGGGGAGGATACTGGATGTTGTCCTTGCAGACAGTGACCAGATAAGGGGTCTGGAGGTGTGTAGCCCACTGGCAGGTGGTAACCATGCCACAGTCTAGTTTCTGCTGTGTCTGGAGGGGGGGAGGATAACCGCTCTAATACAGTAGTAGTGGACTTCAGGAGGGCAGACTTCGTGGGCATGGACAAGATGCTATGGGGGAGTTTGGACAAGATTAGGCCAGACATGGATGCTGTTAGCTTGTGGGAGACCATTAAGAAAGGGGTGCAGGAGGCTACTAGCTCATGTAGAAGGGTAAGGCATAAGAATGGTAGAGCCAACAAGCCATGCTGGTGGACCAGGGAGGTGCAAGAGGCAGTGAGGGATAAAGAGGCTGCCTATGCATGTTTTAAGCGCTCCAGGGGGGATATGGAGAGAGGCAACTATGAGTTGACAGCAAGGAGGGTCACCAGAGTGGTGAGGGGAGCCAAGGCGAGGATGGAGCAAAACCTGGCTAGGGATATCTGGAGAGGTGGAAAGGGATTCTACCTATACATAGGGGAGAAGAGAAAAGGGAGAGCACAGATCTCCAGGATTAGGACTGGGGAGGGATGGGCTCAGGAGCTGGGGGATCAGGCAGAGGTGCTAAATGAGTACTTTGCCTCGATATTTATGGAGTGAGATAGGGGATCCATTCACCCTGACGGGAGGGTAGGGGAGACAGCTGAGCGGAGAGGTCAGATGGAGTCTAGAGGACCAGAAGAGGCTGGAGTACTGAGTGGGCCAAACCTAGAAGGGGATGGGTGCTTAAATGAGGGGGTGGATTGGGAGCGAGAAATCACAGAGGACAGGGTGAGGGAGGCCCTTCGGGTGTTAAAAACTGATAAGGCAGCGGGACTGGATGGGCTGTATCCAAGGGTTATGAAGGAACTGGCGGACGAACTAGCAGCTCCACTAGCTGCACTCTTCAACGCCTCTCTGCAGACAGGATGGGTGCCTCAAGACTGGAGGGTGGCTCATGTGGTGCCTATCCACAAAGGGGGGTCTAGGGAGGAGATGAGAAATTACAGACCTGTCAGCCCAATGTCTGTGGTAGGCAAACTAATGGAGGGCATCATCAAGGAGAAGCTCGGGAGGCAACTGGAAAGGTTGGGGCACCTGGAAGACAAACAATATGGTTTTGTCCCGGGGAGATCATGTCAGACCAACCTCATAGATTTTTATGACTGGGTGATGGGGACCCTGGACTGACAAAGACTGGTGGACATCCTATACCTGGATTTCAGTAAGGTGTTTGATTCGGTACCCCACATCGGGTTGTTAACAAAGCTGAGGAGATAGGGGTGGGAGGACAGTTGCTTAGATGGGTAGAAAATTGGCTAACGGGGTTAACACAGAGGGTAGTGTTTGGTGGAATAGTCTCCTCCCCTAGGAAGGTCTTCAGTGGGGTTCCCCAAGGTTTGGTACTGGGGAAACTCCTGTTCAATGCCTATGTCTCCGATATGGGGAGTGGGGTTATGAGTAGGACGAGCCTCTTTGCGGATGACTCAAAACTGGGAGCAGTGACAGACAGGGACGAAGTGAGAGAGACAGTGCAGAGGGATCTGGAGGGGTGGTCAAGGAGGTGGGGACTGAGGTTTAATCGAGGGAAGTGTAGGGTGCTGCATCTGGGGGTCAGAAACTCAGGTCATGTATACACCCTGGGGGGGTCTCACTGCAAACCACAATGAGTGAAAGGGACCTGGGGGTGGTGGTAGACACCAAAATGAATAACAAAGAAAACTGCAGAAGATCTGCAGCAAAAGCAAACAGGATTCTGGGCTGCATAGCCAGGGGAATTACATCCAGGAGGAGGGAGGTGATCCTCCCTCTGTATAATGCCTTGGTCAGGCTGCATCTTGAGTACTGCATGCAGTTCTGGAGACCTCACATTAAGAAGGACATAGCGCTGCTGGAGAGGGTCCAGAGGAGGGCAACCAGGATGATTCAGGGCATGAGAGAGAGGATCTATGAGGAAAGGCTGGAAGAACTTGGGCTGTACTCACTGGAGGAGAGGAGAGGAGAGGAGAGATGGAGGGGGACATGATAGGGGTCTTCAAATATGTGAAAGAGATAAACAGGGGCAGAGCCAAAGAAATGTTCAGGCTAAAGAAAGGGGGCACAACCAGGGGGCATGAGTGGAAGCTGGAGGGGGGGAAATCACAGGGGAGAACGTAGAAGACATTACTTCACTGAGAGGATGGTGAGGCCATGGAATGCACTGCCCAGAAGTCTGGTGGAGGAGGGCACAGTGGAAGGCTTCAAGAGGGGGTGGGACAGGCGCATGGGTAAACTGAAGCCGAAGATGACCCTCTTTGGGGCCAGGGGGTGGGAGAGCGAGCGCCCAACAGGGGCTGGTTACCGAGCAGACATGAAAGACCATCAGGCCTGTTCTGCTGGCTTTTAGTATGTTAGTATAACATTAGAACATGACACAACTTGTCATATGACATGACATAGCATAACATAATTTGTCATATAACATAACAGAACAACATAACATATGTCAGGACAGAATGAGTGCACACCTGTCATGTCTATACCATAGCTCACTACACAGTTGTTGTCAAGAGTTCACTGTTTCACCAAATCAAATCAAATAAAATGTTATTTATAGTGCACTTTTCAAAATTATCAAAGCGCAGATACAATATAAGAAACAGCCAACATAATAAACATAAATTTTAAAACAATTAAAAGATAATGGGATGGCCTAATCAAAGGCTTGCTCAAATGAATAACTTTTTAAGGATGCCTTGAATATCTCTGTGGACTGGCACTCTTGAATCCGACGAGGTAGGGAATTCAACAAGGTTGGGGCCATAAAAGAAAAAGGTCTGGCCCCAGATGATTGAGAGCAGTCCCTGGAAACTCTAGCAATCCCTCGTCAGGGGCTGGCAGTGAAGAGAAGTGGTAAGGTCGAGGAGATCTTGCAAGTAGTCCGTCCCTGACCGTGTAGGTCTTATAGGTCAGCAATGCAACCTTGAAGGTGATTCTCCATCGCACTGGCAGCCAGTGCAGTTCGTGCAGCACAGGTGTGATATGGTAAGTTCTTGCCAGCCCCCTCAACAACCTGGCTGCAGCGTTCTGCACCAGCTGCAAGTGACGGAGATCCACCCCCGGCAACCCTAGATATAGAGCATTACAGTAGTCAAGACGCGAGGAGACAAAGCCGTGGACTAATACAGGAAGATCATCACGTGGAACAAGGTGTTTTATCCAGGCAATATTCCTCAGATGATAAAAGGAAGACTTGACAACGGCTGACACCTGTGCCTTCAGTGTCAGCTCACCATCAAAAATTACGCCCAGATTTCGCACCTGTTCAGAAGGTCTCAACTGGTTACCCCCTAATACAAGGCCGGAGGAAAACCCAGGAGTCAACTTCTCTGCACGGTAACCCAGGTCCACCACCAGCACCTCAGTCTTGTCCGGATTCAGTCCTAACCAGTTAGCACTCATCCAGCCCTGAATCTCAGCAAGGCAGTTGGTAATGCTTTCAGCGTCTATGACAGCTAATGGTGAAGAATTCCAGAGCATTAGGACTGTGAAAAAATATTCCTTAGTTGTTTACCTCAGCCTTTTCATTTTTAGTCTTGCCCCATGACCTTCGCTCCTTCAGTGGTTTGTTAGCATCCCAAATTCCTCACAATTTACTTTGCTATATCTATCCCTGCACGATCCGATTGTGTAACCTAAGCATACCTCCTCTCATTTATCTGTGTTCCAGTGAAAACATCTCCTGTTCCCCTAACCTTTCCTAATATTGCATACCATCTCTCATTGTTATTTTTATTAGTAATAGTCATAATAGTAATTCTAGAGGTGTGGCCACTCTAGTTAGGGTTGAGAAGGCACTATGTTAAACCCTGATTTGTGTGTGTTAATAACTCATCCGGCCTTAGATGGAACACCCCGAAATTTCATCCTCTGGCCCAGGATCTATGTATGGATCCTGAAAACATTATAATGATCAGCTCAGCAGTTTAATAGCTCTAGAAGGTTGGAAACAAGAAAAACATATGCCCTTTTAAGACATTTTTTACTCACAAATAGCCCAAAATGTGTTGGATTTAGGGACAAGTGTATCATTTTACTATTTGGATTAATGGATAGTGTAAAGTTTGAAATGTTAAGAAAATAAGATTATGTTCATGCACGAGCAGTTCTGTTTTCACAGATTGTTCATAAGTGGTTTCTTACAAATGAGACTGTGCTTTTTTTGTGATTGCACATTTCCATGAGGTGAAAGGTCCACGTTTGTGAGTGTATGCAGTGACAAAAGTGAAGAAAACCTGCTTTCAGGCAGGGTAATTCTTCCTCACTATTTGCCAAAAAACTACTGTAAACTCACTTGCACAGTCTAGAGAGCATGATCTAAGGGTGTTTCTTCTGTTTCTGATTTCTCTTTAAACAACTATTTTTTTTTAAATATTAACGACAGTAAATGGTCTGTGTCACGAAAATGGTTTCCTGGTGTGCTGTTTTGATGACTCTAAACCATCTGTCTTGAGAAAAAAATCTCCACTTTCATGGCACTATATAGTCACGAAAGTGGAGAAACACAGTTATCAGACAGAGCACATGTGATCCTTGATCAGAGCATGTTAGATCATGCCCATCTGGCCAAGGGTCTGCTCTGTGAGTGGCCACAGGACCAGCTGCAAAGCATGCTATTGGCTAGTGGCAGTGTGTGATGGAATGGGTGTTCAGCGAATCGCCTATTTACAAAGCACACTATGGGCCCAGGCAGTGTGTAGTGGGTCAGAAGCTTTGCAAATGGCCTACAAAGCATACTATAGGCCTAGGGCACTTTAGGGAAATTAAGTGCATACAAAAACTACATTAAAGTATCAGTTAGGGCTCAAGCACAACATGTAAAAAGCAAGGAAATGCAACATTATGATAAAAGCCCCATATCTCCTGCCCCCGGAGTTCTGGTTAATCAGTGGAGGGCATTTCTCTGCGTTTGAACAATCACTGTTGGTGTTGCACTTGGGTGTGACTGTTTTTTTCTGAGCCTGGACAGAGAGTGAGGAAGTTAAGGTGATGGCAAAGTCACCTTGCATGATTGTTTAAACCCTGAGAAACACCACTGCAGATAATTGAAGGCTCATAGAGACTTTTTATGCTAACACCACATTTCCCTACTTTTGACATTTTGTGCTTGAACTAAATGATGCACTAGTGTCATTTTTATGTTGATTGCGCACCTGCGCAAGAAACATGTTGCGACAGGTTTCTCCACAAGCAGGTTGTGGAGGCACGGCACTGTTGTGGCCAATGCCCCCACAGCCTGCAACGGCTTGTCCCTCTTCCCCCAACGCCATGGCACGCTGCTGCTGACACTAGTACAGCCAGCGTGCCACAACTTTCTAAAAAATCAGCCGCAGCAATCAGGGGCTGCCTCGTCATTGCAGCGTCAGCCATCCGCTGCAATGAGGGAGCGACCTGTCATTGCAGGGCGGGATATAAAACCCCTGATATTGTTTTGAACATGGCGTATTGCCGTGTTCACAAACAAATATAACCCCCACCATGTTTGTTGCCGAATGGGCCCCAATCCCCATCGACTTTGGTGTTTTGTGTTTCTTTTGTTGCTGACGGCGGAGCCTCACCCCGGTCGGCATTCTGTAACCCCACCGATTGCCGACGGGGTGTCCAACCTCTGTCAGCTACTGCTGCCCAACAAGAAAGCCTCTGCTGGCACACTGGAGCCCACCTGTGTGTGCCAGATGCTCCAGCGAATTAAAAAACGGTCCCGCGACGTCTGCTTTGTTTTTTCCTCCTGGACAAAAGGAAATCGCCCTCGACGCTCGCCCTGCCTCCCACCTGCAACCCGCACCCACCCACTGCATGCCCTGCCTCCCCACACCCCCCCTCACCCCATACTTACCTTAGGAGCTCAGTGCAACAATCTTCGGTGGACTGGCAACACGTCTGCACTCTTCAAAGCCGACCGCGAACTGAGGAAATGCCAGTAAGCTGTATAATGTAATACACAGGGTTTTTTCAACTTTATTGCATATCTCGGGCATTTTTGGAAATTATTTCACCAAATTTTCAACATGGGGTTTTTGGGGCCCCTCCTCATGAATTCTTGAACTGTCATGGCGTTAATGGCCCGAAAGGTGATTTGTGGTCACTGCGGAATCACCTTTGAGGCTGAAATAACAAACGACAGTGCCAGTGTTCATGGTGGGCTCTCAAAAGCCTATGTTGCAAATTTGGTGGAAAAAAATCCAAAAAATGACTGTTTTATGAGTTTAAGGCTGTGCAGTTATACGCATCAGAATCTCGCAGTGGAATTTGCAATATTTTCAAGCCAGATTTTCAACATTGGCATTTTGTCACACCTCCTTGTGAACAGTACAGCTGTCATTGTTCACATCCTGGCGGAAATGTGTTTTCGCACCTCCGGCGCAGCATAGCATGGTCGCTGTGGGAAATCAGTGTTCGGGACAGATTAAAAAAATGACAGTGACACTGTGCATGAGTAGAGGTCCTGAAATGGCTATGTTGAAAATTTGATAACAGTACTCCATAAAGTGACTGTGTTACGAGCGTGCGTTGCGCAGTTTGCACGCACGCTCGTAACTTTGCGAATTTATAATATTTTCACACCAGATTTCCAACATTGCCATTTTCTCACACCTACTTATGAACAGTAAAGCTGTCATTTTTCCCATACTGGCCAAAATGTGTTTTCGCACTTCCAGCACAGAATAGAGCGGTCGCTGTGTGAAATCATTGTCCGGGACAGATTAAGAAAATGAGAGTGATACTGTTCATGAGCAGAGGTCCTAAAATGCCTATGTTGAAAATTTGGTGATAATAGCCCATCGAATGACTGTGTTACAAGTGTGCATTGCACACTTTCCACGCACCCTTGTAACTTCGCAGATTTGTAATATTGTCACGCCAGATTTTCACCAGTGGAATTTTTCCACACCTCCTTATGAGCAGTACAGCTGTTATTTTTCACATCCTGACCAAAACGTGTTTTCACAGTTCCGGCGCAGAATAATGCGGTCACTGTGGGAAATCACTGTTCGGGACAGATTAAGAAAATGACAGTGGCGCTGTTCATGAGCAGAGGTCCTAAAATGCCTATGTTGAAAATCTGGTGACGAAACTCCATAACATGACTGTGTTACAAGCATGTGTTGAACTGTTTCCACACACCCTTGTAACTTCGCAATTTTGTAATATTTTCATGCCACATTTTCAACAGTGGCATTTTTCCACACCTCCTTATGAACAGTACAGCTGCCATTTTTCACATCGTGACTAAAATGTGTTTTTGCACTCCTGCCACAGAATAGCACAGTCGCTGTGAGAAATCACTGTTTGGGACACATTAAAATCCAACGAGTGAGAGAGGGAAGTGACCGGAGCTCTGTCAGGACTGCTGCAGATTTGTTTGTGGACAGAGAAAGGGCCCAACGCAAGAGCCCAGTACAAAAGGGCAGCCTGCAGCACTGGGAGAAACAGAACGAGAGAGTGAGTGAGGGAGGGGGAGTGAGCAAACTCATCAGAGCTCTTTCAGGACTGCTGCGGATTTCTTTGTGGGCAGAAAAAGGCATCAGTGCAGGCAGGGGCCCAGTACAAAAGGCCAGCCTGCAGCGGTGGGAGAAACAGTACGAGCGAGTGAGACAGGAGGACTGACTGAGCTCAACGGAGCTCTGTCAGGACTGCTGCGGATTTCTTTGTGGGCAGAAAAAGGCGCCAATGCAGGCAGGAATCCCGTACAAAAGGGCTGCTTGCAGTGCCAGGACAAACAGAATGAGCGTTTCAGAGAGGGAGACTGAGCAACCTCAACAGAGCTCTGTCAGGACAGCTGTGGATTTGTTTGTGGGCTGAGAAAGGGCGCAACATAAGAGCCCAGTACAAAAGGGCAGCCTGCAGCACTGGGTGAAACAGAACGAGAGAGCGAGTGACGGAGGGGAAGTGAGCAAATTCACCGGAGCTCTTTCAGGACTGCTGCGGATTTCTTTGTGGGCAGAAAAAGGCATCAGTGCAGGCAGGGGCCCAGTACAAAAGGCCAGCCTAGAGCGGTGGGAGAAACAGTACGAGCAAGTGAGACAGGGGGACTGAGTGAGCTCAACGGAGCTCCATCAGGACTGCTGTGGATTCCTTTGTGGGCAGAAAAAGGCACCAATGCAGGCAGGAGTCCCGTACAAAAGGGCTGCTTGCAGCACCAGGACAAACAGAATGAGCGTGTGAGAAAGGGAGACTGAGCGACCTCAACAGAGCTCTGTCGGGACAGCTGCAGATTTATTTGTGGGCAGACAAAGGTGCCAATGCACGCAGGTGCCCAGTACAAATGGGCAGCCTGCACTGGCGGGGAAACCAGAATGAACAAGTGAGAAAGGGGGAGTGAGTGAGCTCAACAGAGATCTATTGTAACTGCTGTAAATTTCTTTGTGGGCAGAAGAAGGCGGCAATGCAGGCAGGAGCCCAATAAAAAAGGGCAGCCTGCAGCGCCGGCAGAAATGGAATGAGTGAGTGAGATAAGGGGAGTGAACGAGCTAAACGGAACTTTGTCAGGACTGCTGCAGATTTCTTTGTAGGCAGACAAAGGCACCAACAGAGGCAGGAGCCCAGTACAAAAGGGTAGCCTGCAGCACCAGGAGAAACAGAACAAGTGAGTGACACGGGGGAGTGAGCGACCTCAACGGAGCTCTGTCGGCACAGCTGTGGATTTCTTTGTGGGCAGAAAAAGGTGCCAATGCAGGCAGGAGCCCAGTACAAAAAGGCAGCCTGCAGTGCCGGGAGAAACACAATGAGCGAGTAAGAGATGGGGAGTGAGCGAGCTCAATGGAGCTCTATCATGGCTGCTGCGGATTTCTTTGTTGGCAGAAAAAGGCGGCACCACAGGCAGGAGCTAAATACAACACCCTTTAGCACCGGCAGAAATGGAACGAGTGAGTGAAACAGGGGGAGTCAGCAGGCTCAACAGACCTGTGTCGGGACTGCTGCAGATTTCTTTGTGGGCAGAAAAAGCCACCAACAGAGGCAGGAGCCCAGTACAAAAGGGCAGCCTGCTGCACCAGGAGAAACAGAATGAGCGAATGAGAGAGGGGGAGTGAGCCACCTCAACGGAGTTCTGTCGGGACGGCTGCAGAATTCTTAGTGGGCAGAACAAGGTGCCAACACAGGCAGGAGCCCAGTACAAAACAGCAGCCTGCAGCACTGGACGAAACAGACTGAGCGACTGACAGAGGGCCAGTGAGCGTGCTCAACAGACCAACACAATCAACATTCGGCATTGACAAATGCTTGTCGCAATTGTAATAATATGTTTATTAACATAAGAAAGATGGGGAGGACCATAGATTCAAAACTCATTTATAATGGTGACCAGTCAAAGTAAACAGTAACAGTTACAATAAAATAAATACATACAGAGAATACCAAATAAACACACACATTAAAAACAAGCAATAACAGTACAGCATGTCCACAAATGACCCTGTAATCATTCTGGATGCCCTTCTCTGTGCCACTTTTAGTTCATGTACTCCCCCACCCCTGCAACATGCCAGCAGAAACTGAATGCAGCACATATTTGTAACATAAGCATTAACATGACTGTACATGTCTAAATAAAGCTATCCAACAATGCTTCATTACTGGGCACCTGGGAAGGGCATCGCCATGAGACAGGGTGGTGTACTTCAACAGGAAGCATCCCGTGGACAGGGCTTCCTCTCTAGAAAGGAGGGGGCTACTATAGGGCTATGGCCCACATGGAGACACTGACATGACAGAGATATCTGTAAGGTAAGGAATTATATCCTCCCCAGTGCTCCCAGGTCACTCCTGAAAATAGGCCTTGGGTTCAGTGGGCCTTACCCAGTTACCAAAGAAAGAAAAAAAAAAATGGTGTACTTATACCCAAAACAGGGGAGGGAAGTTACATCATGGAGAGCCATGTGTGCCAGTGCCAGGAGCTGTAGGAACAAGATGGAGGACCTGGAGGCAGCCATGGCACAGTCCAACCTGGACATTGTGGCCATCATGGAGACCTGTTGTAATGATAACCATGACTGCCATACCCTGCTATAACCTATTCGGGAGAGACAGGAAGGGCGGGAAGGGGGGAGGAGTGGCAATGTATGTGAAAGATAACATTAAGGCCACAGTGATTCAAGGGGAACCAGGGGGATACTGTAGGTTAAGCTTGAAAGAAAATTGGGGCAGCCATCTGCACAGCAGTAGTCTATAGACCACCAATCCAGGTGGAAGAGACAGACAGGGAATTGATGCTTGCTATCCAAAGAATGGCGGACAAGGGGGAGGTGGTGCTGATTGGAGACATCAACATGCCAGACGTGGACTGAAGCCTCCCAGCATCTGCATCAGTTAGGAGCAGATGTATCCTGGACTCTCTTCAGGGAGCTTTCCTTAAACAATTGGTCATGGAACCAACTTGACAGGAGGCAATACTGGACTTGGTGCTCACAAATGGGGACAGTGCGACGGGGGTCACAGTGTGGGAGCACCTGGGGAACAGTGACTACTGGACACTGTGGTTTGAAATAACTGAATGGGCAGATACCTGCCACAGTAAAATACATATTCCGGACTTCCAGAGGGAAGATTTTGGGAGAATGGGGAAATGCTTGGAAGAAGCACTAGCTGTAATGGGGAAGGAATTAGGGGTGGAGGAACAGTGGGCAATATTTAAAACAGGGATAGCAAGGGCAACACAATTATTTTTTTTTATTATTTTTTTTTTTTATATTTAACTTTTTCCCTCCTTCCTGGAGCCGCCCGCCGCCTTATCCTTCTGCCGGTCACGGGCATGACTTCTGCTTCAAATCAAGCGCTGCCTCGATACCCTGGCTTACCCCACGGTGGGGCCCGACACACCCCCGCATTATGCCGCTGGGCACTGTAATTAGGTCGGGGCCCGCCTGAAGCACATTGAAGCCGCGGGCGAGCTTCATCCGTGACGCGGGCAGCTCCTCCTCCTTTTTCGGTTTTCTCCCTAGGAGGCGGGTCATGCAATGGCGCCAGCGTCGCCCGCCTCCATTCACGCTGAGTGTCGGCTGCGTGAACCCTGGTCTCCACCAGGGGTCCCCAACGCACCGAACGCTGCCCACACCCTCCCCCCGGAGTAGGAGAGCTGCCCATCGGACGCTCAATCCTACTCCCCCAGCCGGCCCTCCGACGACCCGAGTCTGTTTCCGAACCCGGTTCGCCGGCGTCGCAAGCGGAAATCCAACCACTGCGCCGACGGGCCGGCATGGCTACACAATTATGTGTTAAGCAGGTTAGCAAGGGGAAAAGGAAGAGGAAACCCTTATGGTATTCCAAGGAGGTAGCAGACAAAGTGAAAGCCAAACGGACTGCATTTAAGCAATGCAAAAAGATACAGGCAGAAGGGGATAGGGAGAAGCAAAGGGAAGCAGGGAGGGCAGAAAAGGAAGCCAAAGATCAGACAGAGGAGCACATTGTGAAAACAGTGGTTAGAGGGAACAAAACCTTTTACAGGTACGTAAGTGAAACAAGCATTTGTCAATGCCGAATGTTTGCATGCTGGCATTGGCATTGGTAGTGTAGAAGTTACAGAGCTGCATAATAGAAATGGCAGTGAAGTATTGAACTGAAGCCAACCCCACCACCACCCTGCAGAGAGTGACAGGCATTGGGGTGTGCCTTTGGGTTGTCAGGCATAATGGCCATGCCATTTCACCACACCCTACCCTGCAGACACTGACAAGTGTCACGGTGTACCTTGGGGTCTTTGGCCCTTATGCGCACCCCATTCCATCAGGAAATATGGTGAGATGGGTGCGGTATAGGAGAATGGGGTGAACTTTGGGGCCAAAGAGTCCAAGGCATACCTCGATGCCTCTCACTGGCTGCAGGGTGTGGAATGGTATGAGCATTACAGGCAAGAATCCCAAGACACACCCCTGATGCCTGTCATTCTCTACAGGGTGGGGCGTTATGGTTGGAAACCCTAACACCTCAGGCATTCATTGGTATTTTCACTCCAGATTTTCAACATGTTTTTTTTTTGACCCCCACCTCATGAACAGTGGCAATATCAGTTTGTTAGCGGAAAGCTGCTTATGCACAGCGACTACAGCATTTAGCACCACAGGTGCAAAAACACATTCCGAACAGGATGTGAAAAATTACAGCTGTACTGTTCATGTGGAGATGTAAAAAATGGCAATGTTGCAAATCTGCAGTAAAAATATTTAAAAAACTTATGAAATCACAAGCGTGCATAGAAACTGTGCAACGCACACCCGTAATGTAATTAGTTTGGGGATTTTTTACAGCAGATTGTCAACACAGGCATTTTGGGACCTCCGATCATGAACAGTGTCACTGTGATTTTCTTTATCTGTCCTGAACAATGATTTCCCACAGCGACCACACATCTCTGCGCTGAAAGTGTGAAAACACATTTCGGCCATGTTGTGAAAAATAACAGCTGTACTGTTCATGAGAGTGTGGAAAAATGCCACTGGTGAAAATCTGGACTGAAAATATTACAAAGTCATGAACTTACAGGTGCGTGGAAACTCGCAATGCTCACTCATAACACAGTCACTTTATGGACTTTTGTCACCAAATTTTCAACATAGCCATTTTAAGACCTCTGCTCATGAACAGTGTAACTGTGATTTTCTTAATCTGTCCCAAACATTGCTTTGCACACCAGACTGCACCATTGTGCGCTACATATGAAAATACATTTTGGGCAAGATGTGAAAATGACAGCTGTACTGCTCATAAGGAAGTGTAATAAAATGGCAATGTTGAAAATCTGGAGTGAAAATATTAAAAATTCGCAAACCTACGAGCATGCGTAGGAACTGCGCAATGCACACTCGTAAAACAGTCATTTTTAGGAATTTTTCACCAAATTTTCAACACAGCCATTTTAAGACCTCTGCTCATGAACAGTGTCACTGTGATTTTCTTAATGTGTCCCATACATTGATTTCCCACACCGACTGCGCCATTGTGCACTTCATGGGCGGAAACACATTTTGGGCAAGATGTGAAATATGACAGCTGTACTGCTTATAAGGAGGTGTGGCAAAATGGCAATGTTGAAAATCTGGAATGAAAATATTGAAAATTTGCGAACTTACGAGTGTGCGTAGGAACTGTGCAATGCACGCTCGTAAAACAGTCATTTTTAGGAATTTTTCCACCAAATTTTCAACATAGGCTTTTTGAGAGACCACCTTAAGAACAGTGCAGTGTCATTTCGTTACTTGGTCCCGAAAGGTGATTTCACAGTTTCGGGCCCAATTAATGCCATGACAGTGAGAGCATTCATGAGAAGGGGTCCCAAAAACCCCATGTTGAAAATTTGGTGCAAAAATTCCAAAAAATGCCCAAGATATGCAGCAAAGTTGAAAAAACCCTATCTATCCCATTATACAGCTTACCGGCATTTCCTCAGTTCGCGGTTGGCTTTGAAGAGTGCAGACGTGTTCCCGGTCCACCGAAGATTGTCGTGCCAGAGTCCGAGAGAGTAAGTATGGGGTGAGGAGGAGGTGTGGGGAGGCTGGGTGCAGGTGGGGGCAGAGACAGCGAAGGACCGTTTTTGAGTTTCAGTTTTTTTTTTTTTTTAAATGACGACGTCACGGGACATTTGCCACGCTGGGGTGGGCCCCCAGTGTGGCACAAGGACGGCTGGTGGGGGGGCGTGGAACCGACGGTGGATTGGGCACCCCCGTCGGCGATAGCATCTGTTGCCATGCTGGGGTGGGCTCCCAGCGTGGCACCCTTACTCTGGGAGCTAGTGGAGCCGAGTGGGGTATTGGGCACCCTGCCGGCTATACGATGTAGCCATGCTGGGGTGGGCACCCAGCTGGCATATGGAACTCTGTTTTGGGGGCGCAGCACAGCTGATGGGGATTGGGCACCTCGCCTGCACAGTGTGTGCATGGGGGGCGAGCACGCAGGTATGGTGTATGTAGTGTGTGTAGGGGGAGCATGCATGAGCAGGCGATATCTTATCACTGCTCACTGAATCGGAGCTCCCCCTTTCAACTGTACTCCACTGCATTTTGGACTGCTGTCATAGACAGCTCCAGCAGGCATTGGAGAACTGCGGCCGTGCCTGCAAACACACTGACTGAATTGGAAGAGGGATGCCACACCTCCGAAAACTCAGATGATGGCACTATGTTTCTTGCACATGCGTGCAAGCAAACATAAAAAGGACAGCAAAGGGAGTGATAGTGGGGCTAAAGGGTGAGGGCAAGAGTACAGCTGAGGATGACAACAATAAAGCAGATATACTGAACAGATATTTCTGCTCAGTTTTTACAGTACAAGGGGCGGATAGTGGGCCAGAAGGGAGTACAAAGGGGGGGATGGGCACAGAAATGGATACAAGTCCCTTTCCATGGGAAAGGGTCGTAAAGGAACTGGAAGGAATAAGAGTAGATAAAGTTGTGGGCCCGGATGGGGTGCACCCCAGGGTGCTGAAGGAGTTCAGTGAAGTGGTGGCTGAACCTTTGGTGACCCTGTTTAGACAATCACTGGAAACAGGTGAAGTGCCCAAAGACTGGAGAACAGCTGATGTAGTCCCCTTATACAAGAGTGAGAACAGAGAGGAAGCGGAAAGTCTCACCTCAGTAGTGGGGAAGATTAGGAAAGCACTACTGAAGGAGAGATTAATGGAACACCTTGTGGTCAATGGTCTACAGGACCCAAGGCAGCATGGTTTTATTTGGGGGGAGGTCGTGCTAGACTAACCGCGTTGAATTTTACTACTGGATGACAAGGGAGGTGGATCGTGGGGGGCAGTGGACGTGGCCTATCCGAACCTGAGTAAGTCTTTGACACTGTGCCCCATAGGAGGCTGTTAAACAACTTGAGCGATGTGGCTGCAGGTAGGACAGTAGTGCTGTGGGTGAGGAACTGGCTGGATGGCAGGACACAGAGGGTGGTGGTAAATGGCTGTCACTCCACAGAGGGAAGGGTGACCACTGGAGTGCCACAGGGATCAGTGGTGAGTCCAGTCCTCTTCAACATCTTTATCAGTGACATTACGGATAACATAGAAGGAGAATTTCCCTGTTTGCTGACGACACAAAAGTATGTAACAGAGTGGACATGCTGGAGGGAGTGGCTAGAATGAGGAGAGACCTGCAGAAGCTTGAGGAATGGTCAAGGGTGTGGCAGTTGAGATTTAATCCAAAAAAGTGCAGAATAATGCACATGGGGCACACAAACCCTGAAACAACATATCAGCTGGGGGTGGGGGGAAGATATAGCATGCTCCAAGCAGGAGAGGGACCTAGGGGTTATCATCTCTGATGACCTAAACATTGGGAGTCAGTGCGACAAGGCAGTGGGTAAAGCAAATAGGATGTTGGGATGCATAAACAGGGGCATCACCAGCAGGAAAAAGGAGGTCTTAATTCCACTGTACAAGACATTAGTGAGGCCACACCTGGAGTACAGTGTCCAGTTCTGGAGGCCTTACCTAAGTAAGGATATAGACAGGGTGGAGACAGTTCAGAGGAGGGTGGGGGGATGTGATAGAGACATACAGGTACCTCACAGGGAGGAACAAGGTGCAGAAAAACGCTATTTTTCAAAGGAAGAGATGTTCCAGGACTAGGGGTCATGGGATGAAACTGGAGCGGGGGAGGTTCAGAGGTAACGTGAGGAAGTATTTATTCACGGAAAGGGTGGTGGACAAGTGGAACGCCCTGCCAGAGGAGGTGGGGGCTGACATGATTATGGGATTCAAGAACAAATGGGTTAGGCATTGAGGGATTCTAGCAGTTGGGGGAAGGGAACAACCCAGTTCAAGACAAGCTTGAAGAGGCAAAATTACATGCGCAATTGGGCAGACTAGGTGGGCTAAAGGCTCTTATCTGCAATCAGTATCTATTTATCTATTTACCTTGTTTTGTTTCAAATCCTTGGTCTCCTCTTCTGAACATTAGGACCCCCCCCCCCCGCAAACAGTAGAGCCACTCATCATACAACAGTCTCCTCTCCTCTCCTCTCAATGCTGCAGGAGTGGCTAAACTGTGTTGGGGTGTTCCCAAATCCAGGGAAGATGCAGTGGGAGTTGATCAAGGACTGTAAACAAATGTTTTTTTGTGTGGTAATGCCAGTATAGTGGGAAGTCTGTTTTTCACTTTAAAAAGAAAACAAAAATCAGACTCAAACCACCAGCTACATCAGCAATCTTTAGAGAATGTGGTCAATCAGTAGATGTGTATTTTCTTAAACTGGAGACTCTTTGAGGCCTAAAGTGGATGACAGTGTCCCTTTAAATGCAGAACCATGGGTTCTAATCCCAACCAGCCCATCAATGCTGGGATTTGAACCCATAATCCCAGCAATGAACTACTGTACTAGGATTCGAACTCAGAGTCCACAAAGAAGTACCTGGGGTCTCTATACCTGCACACTTGCTCAGGGAGCCACTTAATATTTAAACTCGGGACTCTTTTAGTAGGAAGATGTCCTTACATTAGTGCTCTGGGGTAATGAGTTGCAATGCTGGGATTTGATCAATATATGTAGGTGTAGTGAAATGTAGTAAGGGCCTGCTCCACAAGTCACCTGATGCTTTCCCACACGCAGCAGCTGTAGTGTATCCTCAGATGGTTCTGTACCCCTGCCAAGGGGTGCCCCGACCTGCTCTTTGTCTCTACATGCACGATGGGATGGGGGGCCACTGAGGGGGCATGCCACCCCTATGCTAACATTCTCAGAGCAGAATAAGTACTGCATAGGGCCCCAAGAAGGTGCAAAGACTAACTGAGGAAGGCCCCTGCTGTAAGTCATTCACTCAGTCCCAGGGAGACCCCCACAGGCAATTGTCACCCTAGCAGGACACCCAGTGACATAGCTTCAGCCTTCCTGGATTGCCATTGAGGACTGGCAATGAATATCTTGATATTTATATTTACTTACAAAAACTTCCAGACCAAATGGGAGGACTGCTGTATCTCCCAATCCCCTGCTCATGAGGAGCAGGAAATCCACTCTAGGACCAGCTCAGGAAACCAATTTAATGCCTGGTGTTCAGCCCCACCCCTCCTCCTCCTGCAACACCCCAAGCCCCTGTGTGGACCCCCATGCTCACGTATCAAGGCGTTTGGGGAACTGAGCATTCTGCAATGTCTGTCATCTATTTGGCATGCAGAGTGGGCTGGCAACAGGAAAATCGTATATATGCTGGCCCAGCTGTAGATAGGGTCCTATGACTGTGTAGTCCAGCATGTTCACCTCCTGGTTATCTTAACAGCAGTAACCTGAGATGTCTTTTCCTTTTAGGTATCTATCGATCCTAGTCTTGAAACTTGTTATCGTCTCATCTGGTAATCAGTTCCACAACCCTACTCTTCTTTGGGCAAAACAATGTTTCCTTATGTCCCTCCTCCCCCCAGTTCTGTTGTCCTGGATTCTACTAGTCTTACGTGATCTATCTTTATATGAAATTTCATGATTTTGAATACCACAATCATGTCACCCCCTCAGTTTCCTTTTTTCTAGGAAGAATAACCAAAGGAGCCAATTGTTTCCTCCTATGCAATGTTTTCTGGCCTCCTAATTATCCTTGTAATGTTTAAGAAACAGCTGCGCCTCAGAGAATGCTGAGGGTACTCCGAAGGGGTTGGCTACCCCAGATTCAAAACCAGAGAAGAGATAGGAGCACTCTTGGCACCGGAGAAAGGATGAACTCAAAGCACAAAATCCAAGTGCAAACGTTTTAATCATGTAACCCCTTAGGTGGTTCTAACCCAAGGGATACTACCTCTGCCTGCTTGGCTAGTAGCAGGTTAAGGGGTCTGGGTAATGAAACGGGTGCCTCCACATGGAGGTCAGGGTTGTTAGTGGTCAAGATAACCTGGGCACAGCCCTCTGGGACACTGTAACCCCCCTCTTTCCCTTCTAGTGGCCTGAACAATATACAATAATTAATTTCACAATGAGCCTTATTCACCAGGCAATTACCCACACTGTTTGTACTTACCACCAGGGATGATTCCACTAGCTTGACCCTGGGGACCCCCTGTAAAAAAAGGTTAATCACTGCAAATAGCAACAGTACAATACTTTTGGCACAAATTGGAACCACAGTCAGGTTAAATGCAAAAAAAGTTTAATCTGATTTATTCGGTGGACTTGAACAAGGGAAGGGCATAATTAGGTTGATTTGCTTAAAAGCTATATTAATCAGACAGTTATGCATGCAGTTCAGAGTCCCTACACAGTCACACACTCTGGGTACCCAGGTAGGAAAACGGTGGGCTAGCCAGGAACGTTGCAGCTGGTTGGGGCCCTGTGATGGCAGAAAGCAACATGCACAACACACACTATTTGTAATCTCCGGAGGGCTCAGTTCGTGAAAGAAAAGGCAACAAGACAATCAGATGACAACACTTTTAGATTTAGCTGTTGTTGCAGGGAGCTACCCTGATGTTTACTCACGATACCCAATATTGGACACAGGCAGGACAAAATCGAAACTGCAGGCTGTTGAGCTGGAGTGCCCGGAGAAGCAGGGCCCACATGAATCACCGAAGCGTTGTTCCTGTTCAAGGCGTTGAGCAAGGGGCTGATCCTCAGGCCGGTCTCTCGTCGATGACTTTCTCTGCGTAGCAGGTATTCTGGCTGGGCCAGTGTAGCAGGGCCCAGGCACACAGAAATGGATACGGATTCAGTCTGTGGAGCTGGATACAGCCTCCAGCAAGCAAAACACAGTTCAGACACACAGTGGGGAACCAAATCACGACCCACTATATGCACACAGCACATTCACATGTAAGGAAATTCCACTGTACCAGGCAAATGGCTCCCTGGCCACAAGTACAGAGTCTCTGCACAGTCCAGGAGTTCAGAGGTAGCTGGAAGACCTGACAGGCTGATCGCATTCAGCAAATCCTCGGTCTTCTTCAGGTTAAAGCCTGGTCACAATTCAGTGGCTTAATTCGCTCTCCAAATTTGTATTCAGTCCAAAAAAAAGCACAAGTTCTCTCTCAGGGACAGCAGGCAGGCATGCAGGCCAAACTCAGGTCTTTCCATAGTTCTCCCACGCGAATCCACTATGGATTGCTGCTTGAACTATCTCGAGCTGTTACTTCTTCACTTCCCAACTCAGATCTAACTAAAACTGCAAGCAGTGTTAGACTTTCCCCAAGATCCAAAAGGTTCGGTTGGCTGATCTGTCTGTCAGTCACAACAAGGGCTCCCCCTCCAGGTTGTTTTAGGTGCCAAAAGCCCAAAACTACAATTCCTACAAGTTTTGGCCCCACCAAGCCCCTGTAGACAGGCTCCATTTTAGAGTCCCAAATGTACTGATTGGCCCATTCTGACAGTCCAGGACTAAGATGATGGAAACAAACAGAACTGTCCATGCTGCAAAGAAGGCAGGTTTGAACAAACTGCAATATTATTACTACTCTAACAAATGCCTTTTGCTTTCCTATAAGTGGTCCTGCCTACCTACATTTTCTGGCCCACATATCTGCAGTGCCTCAGATAGCTATTGCCCTGGGTTCTTACTCTATGATCTATATTTGTTTTTTTTATCTTTCAGAAGTGACCTTTCCTCCTTGCAGACCTTTGCCCTCCTGGTCATTGGCTTGACATCCTGCCAGCCAGACTACACACTATCAGTATAGACTGGTACAACTAGCTAATAGAATTGCTTGTGTGTTTTGTGCATTGCATTTTCTTTAAACCAGTCTGTGTTTATCCCAACCCATCTAGCTAATAGAATGTCTATTGTATTTTGTTTCTGTACTTTGCTTCAACAAATCTGTATATATTTCCTGGTTAAACAATTTCCCCTTTCTCTATATCCTAAAAAATCTGTATAAACAGCCAATTGTATGTTGTAATTGATTGGAATATCTACTCTATGAGGATGTGTTGTTGTGTACTCCAATGTTATTCTGTCTCATATGTAATTATCACCAGGTCCATCTTGTAAATGAGTTCTTCTCAACCATGTTTCGCCTGGCAAAATAAAGATTGATTGATTGATTGAAATGATCAGCAAACAAGTACATCTTCTAACAGAGCTCCCTCTCAGATTAACTACGACTGCAATCCAGGCAGCTCTTAAAGAGACAATGCACAGAGGATACACAGGCACTCTCTGGCAATACAGCTAAACTGCTAAAACGCAGGACACCAGCCTGGCATTGAGCATTTAAGCAGGCTCAAGGGAGACTTTTCAGGAACCCCCATTTATAGAGGGGGTTACATCCTTCCCTGCCAGGAGAAAACTTGGCATCCGCATCAAGTCTGTACCATCACAATATAAAAAATGCAATATAAATGAGACGCATATATCATTAGCTTGTTACATCACTATACCTTTCAATATACTTTGCGTTACTGCATTCATATTGACAATACTTATGCATGTTTGATACAGGTAATGCTGATTCCACTATGATTAACACATTAGTAACAACACAATACTGCTTCAAGTAATAACTTCCTATACATTAAACAATGTAGGAGGGGGCCCTTTCCTATCAGCTAACTTGGGGCTAGATGGGGCAGGGGCACCATACTGAGAAGGAAGAACAATCAACCTGGAATTGGCCATTAAGCTCAGTTTGGGTAGTGAGCTCTGAGAAATATAAACACCTTTGTGAACCACAGTGAGAGGTAAATCCACTGGCCTCCCAGGAGAATCATAACTGAAGCGCAATACTGGCTTGACAGCTTGGCCAGTCTTTCTGGGGGAACAGCCACAGTCTCTCTACTTTCAGCACTAACTTTGGAGCTTTCGTCATTCGTGAGGGGTGCCTCTACACGGATGGGAATGTCCATACAGGGAGCACTGTCAGCTCCCTGCTCTGTAGGCTTTGTTTCCACAACACTCTGCTCATTTAGAGAAGGTTCTGGCACAATTAGGTCCTTGCGGCACTGAAGGAGGGCTGTCAGCACTCTCATGTTGTTGTTTAAGTTCTGGTGTTTCACCAGAGAGACTCAGACCATCAGCCCCTTCTTTGGGCAAGTCACACAGTTCTACTAAACACAGGGAGTCCGCAGCCTCAGACGTGATACTTTGCACTTCATTTTCAGGGAGCATTGGCTCCAAGGACGAAGCAGGGGGTTAGGCAGTCCAGAAGGCCCAGCTTCATCCCCACGATTCTGCATAGGATTTCCATGAAACAACTGACTCAGTTCATAGGAGGGATAATAGGCATTACCATAGTCACTTTCATCAGAGGTGGACTGACAGTCACTATCATTCTGGGCCTGCTGCGGGGAAACCTTAAATCTGTAACTACTGAGGTAAGTTCACTCTGTCTCTTTTTTGCAGCAGCATGAGTCACCAGCCCAGGGGAGGCAATATCTGCTGGCTCAGTTTCAATAATAACTTGGCCGATAGGCAGCAAGTGGTTACGGTGCACGATTTTGACAGCTTTGGAGTTATTCTCTGCGCGTACCTTGTACACTGGTAGATTATCCAACTTTCCAACTACTACATGAGGAAAGATGGTGCCACCTATCAGCAATTTTGTGCTTGCCATGTAGTCCCAAATTGCATAACAACACATGGTCTCCGAGCCATAGCTCTTGAGCCTTTACTTTCTTATTGTACCTCTTTTTGTTGGTGAGATTTCTCTTGGTGGCCATTGTCTGGGCCAGTTGATATGCATGGTTCAATTGAGCTTTCAGTTTCTGTACATACTTCAGGTAGTTTTCAGCTCGGACCCCATCTGGAGAGACCCCAAAGCAGACATCAACTGGCAGTCGGGCCTCCCTCCCGAACGTGAGGCGGTAGAGGGAGAACCCAGTAGCTTCATTTTTGGTGCAACTGTATGCGTGTACCAAGGTGCTAATCTGCTGGCTCCACTTATGCTTGTCTTTTGGATGGAGGGTGCCCAGCATGTCTAGAAGGGTGCGATTAAAACGTTCTGGTTGAGGGTCCCCCTGCAGATGATAAGGGGTGGTTCTTTACTTCTGCACCCCCCATAGAGAGAGCATTTCTTTGATTAGCCTACTTTAAAAGTCTCTGCCTTAGTCAGAGTGGATCCGCTGGGGGGCACCATAGTGGGCGATGAATTTTTCTACTAGCATCTTGGCCACAGTATAGGCTTTTTGATCTTTAGTTGGAAAAGCTTGTGCATACCGTGTAAAATGATCTGTAACCAATAACACATTGCCAATATTCCACTGATCAGGTTCTAAACACAAAAAATCTATGCAGACCACTTCCATGGGGGTGCTGGTGGTGATACTGACAAGGAGGGCAGCCTTCTGAGGCAGGGCTTTTCTTTGGAGGAAACAACTACAGGTCTTTACATGGTGCTCAACATCGGCCCCCATCTTGGGCCAGTAGAACTGAGATCATACCAGGTCGAGAGTCCTGTCAATACTGAGGTGCCCCATGTGATTGTGGAGGGACCTCAGTACCAAGTGTTTAAAAGCTGTGTGCAAGACCAATTGTTGCTAGTCTACTTGACCATCACGATCCACTGTCTCTCTCTATTTAACAACTGATTGAGTAACTTCAACCTGGGGCCTTCTTTAAACAATAGGGCAGTTCGCAAGTCAGGGGAACGAAACTTAGACACATCTTTCCCAGCACGCAGGGCATCAAGTGTGGGTTGAATCATAGGACCTTGGGATTGAGCCCACTGAATACTGTCATTGTCAAGTTGAGGTAGTGCACTGATATCTAGAGCAGAGAAATAGCAATAGGCAGCCGGTATGCAGGTATCAGGAGGACCCAAGCAATCTACTAGACAGTCCACTGTGTCCGCAGACATCTGTTCATCTCTGTCAAACTTTTGGCACAATGCTCGGATGTCAGGTTCAGACAGCCTGACTCAATAACTCTTGGAAGTGGGCCTTCATGACAGGGCGTCAGCATCAATAAGGTTTGGTCCCGGTCTGTATTTGACAGCATAATCATAAGTTGATAAGGCAGAGAGACACCGGTGCCCAGTGACGTCTAACTTAGCTGAAGTCTGTATATAGTTCAATGGGTTATTGTCGGTCTTCACCAATATCTTTGCCCCATAGAGGTACTCATGAAACTGATCAATGATGGCCCATTTTAGGGCAAGGAACTCCAGCTTGTGCACAGGGTAGTTTCACTCCAGTGGGGTCAGACTCCTGCTGGCGAAAGTGACCGGTCTCAAACCATCCTCATGGTCTTGATACAGCACAGCTCCTAGGCCTTGCAGACTAGCATCCATATGCAACACATAGGGCTTGGTAGGGTCAGCACAGGCGAGGATTGGGGCATGGGTGAGCTAGCATATGACTTTGTGGAAGGCTGCTTTACATTCGGGTGTCCAGTGGGGTCCAAAAGGTTCACCTGTGCGGAAGTACACTTCCTCTGGTTCTTTGACAGCCCTTTTGCTATATTTACGGTTGGTTGGAGGGTAACCCTGGGTAAGATTCAGGTGTGGGCAAATCACCTTTGAATAGTCTTTTATGAACCTGAGGTAGTAGCCACAGAACCCCAGAAAATGCTGTAGTTCTTTCAAGTTATGGGGCTGGGGCCAAGTAGTCAGTGACTCAGCCTTACTGGGATCAGTCTCTATTCCTTCTGCAGATACTATATGCCCCACATACTTCACGGAGGTTTGAAAAAACTGGCACTTGTTGATGGACAGCTTGAGGCCAAAGTCTTCCAATCGGTCCAGCACTTTATACAGTTGAGTCTCATGCTCCTCTAATGTGTGTCCAAACACAATGACATCATCTAGGTATGAGTCCAGCAAGTTCATATCTCCCACCGCACGTTCCATCAGTCACTGAAAGGTGGCCGGGGGTGCCCGAAATCCCCTGTGGCATTCTCAGGAATTCGTAGAACCCCAAAGGACAGATGAAGGCTGTTTTCTCACAGTCCTCCATGGCCATCAGAAACTGGTAATATCCGCTGCGAAGATCCAATACTGAGAACCATTTGCTCCCATTCAAGAGATCCAGGGCATCCTGTATACGGTGCATGGTGTATTGATCTGGGATGATCCGCAGGTTCAGGGTTCGATAATCAACACACATCCTCACCAATCCATTCTTCTTATGCACAACCACAATGGGAGAGGCATATGGGCTCCTTGATTCCTGTATCACGCCAGCAGCGAGCATTTCCTACAGGTGTCTCCTCACGTCATCTATGTCCGCTGGGGCGATGCGTTGGAATCTCTCTTGAAATGGCCAGTCATCATGGCAAGTGTATATGATGCATGCAAGTGTATATGATGCTATGTACTCTGGACACAC
The DNA here is from genome assembly GCA_016271365.2 of Neoceratodus forsteri. Lineage (NCBI taxonomy): Eukaryota > Metazoa > Chordata > Ceratodontiformes > Ceratodontidae > Neoceratodus > Neoceratodus forsteri. The sequence continues at coordinate 114,887,149 of JADMNL010000027.1, forward strand.
CCCATGTCCCATTCCTTTAATGAAAACACTTGGTCTGTCTGGGCGAGTTTCTTGCTAATCCTAGCCTTCCATTCAGCTGGCAGCAGGGAATCACCAAAGTCAAATAAGTCCAGAGTCACTCTCTCCTTATGGCCAGAGTACTTGTTGTTGGATAATACTGCTGTGTCTGCACAGTGTACTATAGCTAGAGTGCACCCTCTGTTCACCTGAACCTCCTGATCTGACACATTTCGAATCTGGACCATCACTCATCGTGCATAGGCATTGGTATGGGCAGGCAAGATGCTGGGTTTAACCAATAATCTTTCTGGCAACTTTCCATCACCTGGTGCATCCAACATTAATATTTTGATCTTTACATTTCTCTTTCAGTGGACTTCTCCATGGATTGTGCACTGGGCGTTGGGGGCCAATACCAAGGAGTCAGTTTCCTTTTTCCACACTATCCCCACTGGCTCATCTGGGTCCTCTTCATTGGGTTTCTGTTGTAAGTTATATGCCCTTTTTACTAAGGCTGGAATTCTTAGGGCCCGTCCAGTCAGTTGCCCTTGTTTCTCATGGCAGAGTTGTGCTAGTCTCCCAAACATGTGGGCGTTTGTTCCAATTAACAGGGGAACACCATCATACAGTCCGGTGGGTGGACACACTAGGGCCAGTGTCTCTACTTGCTCCTCTACACCAGTTACAGTTGCAGGAAAAGATAACCTGAGGCGGACATATCCTAGGTAGGGATAAGACTTGTCGCTCAGCCCCCACACATGTAGGCCTTCCAAGGATTGTAATGGCACATCAGATAAGTGTTTGTCATACCAGTCCTGAAATACAATGGTCACTTGCAACCCACTGTCAAGCACAGCCCGAGTAGGAATACCATTCACAGCCACAGTAGTCTTCATTGAAGGGCCCACTATTTTGGACCAGTCTGGAGGGATAACAGCAGGGGCCTGGACAGACGATTTAGCCACAGAGGGGTTTAAGTTAGGATGGCCAAAGCCTTCACTGTGGTTATTTCGTGCACCCCTTGATCACCGACTCATTTTGCGAAGCTCTCCTTGAAGCCGGTTCACCACTTTCTCTAAGTCCTTCTGAGACTGGCATTCCCTGTTTATATGGCCATCCTTGCCACAACTGTGAAAAATGACAGGCTCTTGGGGCATCCTTGGGGAAAACATAGCAGGGGATACTGGAGCATTGATGGGAGATTGTGATCTGACTTCTGCTAGTAGTGTACCATGTCTCAAAAGTTCCTTTAGGGTGGCAGTCAATTCCTTGAGCTCAGCCAAGAAGCCACCCTCAGTAGAGGATGCCTGAGGGTGCACCCCCACCCCCAAAACAGTCACGTCCTGACAGGGGCCAGGGTCTGTGTCAGTAGGGGATACCTCAGCGAATGCACCCAGTTGTACTTTTCTGACTTCCTTCAGCAACTCCTCCCCCCACCGTTTAGCCCACGCCGGGACACTCATAGTGGTCTCCATTTTGGAAGGGCCTTCCAGTGCCATGATCACTTGGGCTGCACGCACCCCATAATTACAATCTCCCTCTTCACCATCTACCTCCTGGAGTTCTTTTATCAAGTCACAGTAGTCAGGTGGGCTACCTCTCCTATCCTGGAGCCTTAACTGGATGATCTGCAGTTTAGAATGCTTGGCATATTGCAGTATGTGCCCCAATCTCACACGGTTCAAATTACTGGTGGCTACCCCACCTTTCCGGTAAGCTTTCTGCAGAGCTCTTTCTAGGCGAGTAACATACTCAGACAAACTTTCCCTCTTCCATTGTTTGGTACCTTGGAATTTCCACATCAAAGTCTCCCCTGACTCAATGACCCCCAAATTGCCTTCAAGTACAGATAGGTACTTCTGAGCAGATGCATCAGGGTTCGTGTACCTCAAAAATTTAATGACTTCAAGGGTGGGCCCCCTCAAACTTTCTATGATTCTTTTCCTCTTCTCAGCCTCCGCATACTGCCACTCGGGTACCAAGAGGGCAACACAGTCGATCCAGGTCTCCCAGTCATTCTCCCCTTGGGGGGTGGGGAGGGTGCGCGAGAAGATTCTCAGCCTTCAGTAGGAGTCATGACTAATGGCGAGTACAGATATAGGGGCCAGCATTGGCACAGGCACAGAAGGGTGGGGCAGCAACAGGTGCTGGAGTGGGAGGGGGTGTTGGAGAAGGAACACTCCCAAGTTGCAGGAATAGTTTCTTAAAGTCCTCTACGGTTTTCCCTTCCTCCAGCAACAACTTAGCAAATTTCTCCTCAAAAGTCTCAGATAATGGTGGGAGCTCATCTTCCCCAGGGTCTTTACTGTTTTTTGTTATCACTCTCCAGGCAGCTAGGACCCCTTCTGAGGCAATAGTCTGTGGCACTTTAGAGCTGTCCATGAGGTCACTACACTCTACCAAGGTTATGAAAGTTTGGGTGATCAAATCAGCCTGTTGACCCACCACCACTGGGTTTTTTAAACATTCAACTTTGGAGAGTGCTCCCCCTACAGTGTCCTTACTGGTACCCAGGGGAATATCCAGTATAAGCAGAGCAATTTGGGGGTCGATCTTCTGCCCAGTACACCACCCCACCAACTGGTGTACAGCCATTTCTACTGGGGTAGCCATTAATCTTTAACAATAATTCATAACTTTTGGCCACTAGAAGGCACAAAATCCCAGCGGTGAGCCTCCAAGATGTAACCCCAAGGTGGCACTAACCCAAGGGCTACTACCTCTGCCTGCTTGGATAGTAGCAGGTTAAGGGGCCTGGGTAATGAAACGGGTACCTCCACCCAGAGGTCAGGGTTGTTAGTGGTCAAGCTAACCTGGGCACAGCCCTCTGGGACACTGTAACCCCCTCTTTCCCTTCTAGTGGCCTGAACAATATACAATAATTACTTTCACAATGACCCTTATTCACCAGACAATTATCCACACTGTTTGCACTTACCACCAGGGCTGGTTCCTCTAGCGTGACCCTGGAGATCCCCTGTAAAACAAGGTTAATCATAGCAAATAGCAACAGTACAATACTTTTGGCACAAACTGGAACCACAGTCAGGTTAAATGCAAAAAAAGTTTAATCTGATTTATTCAGGGGACTTGAACAAGGAAGGGGCGTAATCAGGTTTTCGGCAGGGGAAGGGCCCAGCCAACCACCCCCATCCCCAACCACCCCACACTACACTCCTTTTATAGGGTACCACGGTTGTGACATTTCCTGTGGCAGAGCAGGAAGGGGTGGATCAGTGGAGCCTCCACAAGGTGAGCTCATTTACAGGGGCACTAGTAATTTAACTTGTTATAACAAGTTAAACAAAACACAATCAAACCATTACTTGCATTTTTATTTATTTTTTTCCCCCTTCTAATTACTCTAACTAGGTTATAAACCCAGCAACTTATCTGGAATGGATACCATTAACTGCAGGTACTGTGGAACAATTTTCAGGAGGACAGTCTTACAGGATTTAGGACACTGTCCTACATGCTGGGCCTTTGGAGATCTTAGGGCTCAGCTATGGGCAGCATGGGCAGAGATTGCACGCCTCAAATTCATATTCAAGAGGAAATACATTATAAGAACCACCCCATTTCCCCAGCATCCAACAGAAAACCTCGACCACAGAGGTAGTTGGTCCAGGAGGTTGGCAGGTGGTAGGAGGGGCAAATCGAGGTGCCCCATCACTCTGCCTCCAACATATTACCTCCAAAACCATATAAACACTACAACAGGTATCTGCCTCTATCTCTGAAATCAAACAAAGAGGCAGAAGACACTGCAGAGCAGGACACTGCAGCACAGGAGCTAGCACAACAAAACTCACCCAAATCAGGAACCAAAACAAAAAAAAAAAGAATCCAAAAACTTCTGATCATAGGAGACTCCATGATTCGGGAGTTGATACAGGCCCCAGACCAGAGGGAGGACATAGACACATTACTGTTAGAAGATATACAAAACATGACAGCTAAAGGGGAGGTTCTGATAATGGAGACTTCAACATGCCGGATACAGATTGGTCAATACCGCAGGAACATCTGCCAGAACTAGACTCATAGTGGATTCCTGCAGGGGAGGGCCTCAAACAACTGGTACAGCAACCCACAAGAGACAGGGCTATCCTAGATCTAGTACTGACTAACAAAGAAGGATCACAGATCTCCAGGTAGAAGGTCACCTGGGGGCCAGTGACCATCACATGGTATGGTTCAATTTGGCTACTACATCTAAATCATCCCATTCCAAGGCAAAATATGGGACTTCAGAGGAGCTGACTTTGATAAGATGGCCAACAGAGTTAAGCTAGCCCTGGCAAAAAGAAACACAGGTGAGGGGGGTACAGGCAAAGTGGGCAAGCATTAAGGATGCAATACTTGAAGCAACATCCCATTGTGTTAGACAGAAAAGGAAGTGCAAAAGAAGAAGGAAACCACTTTGGTTCTCAAATACAGTAGCAGAAAAGGTCAGAGCCAAAAGGCTGGCCTTCAGGAAATATAAGGGAACACAGCGGGATGAAGATAGGGAGGCATACCAAACTGCCCTAAGGGAAGCAGGGAAGGCAGTAAGGCAGGCAAAGTCCCAAACTCAGGTAACACTAGCACGAACAGTAAAAGAAGGTGACAAGACTTTCTATAGATACATTAGTGAAAGGAGAAAGTCCAGAGGGGGTATTGCTAAGCTTAATGGAGAAAAGGGAGCATGTGAGGAGGAGGACCCTGTAAAGGCATCTATCCTAAATAGATACTTTTGCTCAGTATTTACTGAAGAGAAGGTAGGGCAGGGCTCACAGCTCAGCATCATGGACACGGGGGGGGGAGGTGAGCACTAATCGCTTCACAAAGAAAGGGTCCTACAAGAGCTCTGTTAAGCTCAGGGTGGATAAGGCAATGGGACCTGATGGCATACATCCCAGGGTACTTAAGGAGCTAAAGGAGGAACTAGCAGAGCCATTAGCAGAATTGTTTAGTGAGTCTCTGAGCACAGGAGAGGTCCCAGAAGACTGGAGAAGGGCTCATGTGATCCCGCTCCACAAGAGTGGTAGCAGGGAGGAGGCGGAACTACAGACCGGTCAGTCTTACCTCAGTAGTGGGCAAGATTATGGAGGCACCTTAAGGAAAGGATAGTGCAACACCTGGAATCCATAGGCACAGGATCCAAGACAGCATGGGTTTACAAAGGAAGGTCCTGTCAAACTAATCTCATAGATTTTGACTGGGTAACCAGAGTGGTGGACCAAGGGGAGCAGTTGATGTCGCCTACCTTGACTTCAGCAAAGCTTTTGACACTGTTCCACATAGAAGATTGATAAATAAGCTGGGTAGGATCGGGGTGGGTCAGAAGTTGGTCTACTGGGTGGCAAACTGGTTGACGGGCAGAAAACAGAGAGTGGTGGTAAATGGTATACAGTCAGAAGAGATGCAAGTCACAAGTGGGGTACCTCAGGGATCAGTTCTGGGGCCAGTTCTCTTCAACATCTTCATTAGTGACCTTGCAGATGGACTAAGACTTGTCTGTTTGCAGATGACACCAAGATCTGCAACAGAGTAGATGATCCAGATGGGGTGGGCAGAATGAGAAGAGATCTGGATAAACTAGCAGAATGGTCAGAAGAGTGGCAACTGGGATTTAATGCAAAGAAGTGCAAAATCATGCACATAGGGAAGAGAAACCCTGAAGCCACCTATAGGCTGGGAGGGGAGTTGCTAGCAGTCACAAAGGAAGAAAGAGACTTGGGCATCATCATCACTGATGACCTAAAATCATCCAAGCAGACCTCTAAAGCAGTAGGTAAGGCTGGGGGGTGTTAGGGTGTATTAGTAGGGTATCACAAGTCGTAAGAGGGAGGTAATAATCCCTCTGTACAAGACACTGGTTAGGCCCCATCTGGAGTACTGTGTGCAGTATTGGAGGCCACACCTTCACAAGGACATTAACCAAATTGAGGCAGTCCAGAGAAGGGCAACCAAAATGGTGCAGGGACTGCATCAGAAGACATATGAGGACAGATTAACGGAGCTCAATATACCCTTGAGCAAAGGAGGGAGAGAGGTGATATGATCGAGGCATTCAAACACCTTAAGGGCATAAACAAGGTGAAAGAGTCTAACATGTTTAAATATAAGAAAAATAGCAGAACAAGATGACACAGCATGAGATTAGAGGGAGGCCGATTAAGGGGGAATGTGAGGAAATTCTTTTTCACAGAAAGGGTGGTGGATGCATGGCTTACCACAAGAAGTGGTGGCTATGAATACAGTGCAGGGCTTCAAACAGGCATGGGATAGGCATAAGGGAGCAATACAAATGACTATGAATAGATAGGCCACTGACAGAGCAAAGGCCGATGGCACATTTATAAGGTAGAAAAAGAAATGGGCAGACTGGATGGGCCTTGCGGTCCTTATCTGCCGTCAACTTCTATGTTTCTATGATACCCATCTCCAGCCAGGGGTAATGGTCAGATGTCTCCCAGGTACATCAGCATGGAGAGACACTGACCGCATTGCTAAACTTGTTCACAAAGCAGGAGAAAACATTGATATCCTAGTACACATAGGGACTAATGATCTCACCAGCCGGTCAGTTGTGGAGACCAAGGAACACCTGACCAGGCTGGGTGACAAACTATCATCTATTTCATCCGGCATCTCCTTCTCTGAGATCCTACCAGTCTGGAAGAGGGGAGCAGATGGACGGAAGGTCAGAGAAGGGGAGATAGGGAAGCTAAACACGTGGCTCAAGGGCTGGTGCCAGGAAAAAGGACACAGATTTGTAGGGAACTGGCAACAGTTCTGGGAGCGAAAGTTCTTTAAATTTGAAGGACTGCATCTGACTAAGGAGGGAGTCAGTGCATTGGGGCAGAAGTTTGACGTCTTTGCAGAATATTTAAACTAGCAAATGGGGAGAGGGGTGCAGCACCCCATTCGTCGAATGGGAAGAACACCCCTCCCCCCTCAGCTACTGGTCAAACAGGGATTCGGCATGTTTGTAGTTCATTTGCATCACCAGGTAAGAAAAAAGGTTTGTCTCCCCATACGACGCACAGGGGTAATGCCAAACCTCACCCAACAACTAAATACACCAACATCTGGCCAATGGAAAATCATGTACACAAATGCTCACAGCCTGGGAAATAAGATCCCAGACCTGCAGGCAATAATGTCAGAGGCTAAACTGGACATAGTAGCAATTAGTGAGACGTGGTTTACCAGTAACCACACTTGGGAGACTTCAGTACCTGGCTATGTATTGTTCAGAAGAGATCGAGGTACAAAAAGGGGGGGAGGAGTGGCCCTGTATGTCAATGAAAATATCAAAGCTACAGAAATTCAGAATACACATAAGGAGCCAGAAGAACTGTGGGTCACCCTGGAAACAGGAAATGGGACAGCCATAAGAACTGGGGTTGTCTACAGGCCCCCAGACCAGGGGGAGGACATAGACACATTACTGTTAGAAGATATACAAAACATGACAGCTAAAGGGGAGGTTCTGATAATGGGAGACTTCAACATGCCGGATACAGATTGGTCAATACCAGCAGGAACATCTGCCAGAACTAGACACATAGTGGATTCCCTGCAGGGAGAGGGCCTCAAACAACTGGTACAGCAACCCACAAGAGACAGGGCTATCCTAGATCTAGTACTGACTAACAAGGAAGGGATCACAGATCTTCAGGTAGAAGGTCACCTGGGGGCCAGTGACCATCACATGGTATGGTTCAATTTGGCTACTACATCTAAATCATCCCATTCCAAGGCAAAAATATGGGACTTCAGAGGAGCTGACTTTGATAAGATGGCCAACAGAGTTAAGCTAGCCCTGGCAAAAGAAACACAGGTGAGGGGTACAGGCAAAGTGGGCAAGCATTAAAGATGCAATACTTGAAGCAACATCCCATTGTGTTAGACAGAAAAGGAAGTGCAAAAGAAGAAGGAAACCACTTTGGTTCTCAAATACAGTAGCAGAAAAGGTCAGAGCCAAAAGGCTGGCCTTCAGGAAATATAAGGAACACAGCGGGATGAAGATAGGGAGGCATACCAAACTGCCCTAAGGGAAGCAGGGAAGGCAGTAAGGCAGGCAAAGTCCCAAACTCAGGAAACACTAGCACAAACAGTAAAAGAAGGTGACAAGACTTTCTATAGATACATTAGTGAAAGGAAAAAGTCCAGAGGGGGTATTGCTAAGCTTAATGGAGAAAAGGGAGCATGGAGGAGGAGGACCTGTAAAGGCATCTATCCTAAATAGATACTTTTGCTCAGTATTTACTGAAGAGAAGGTAGGGCAGGGCTCACAGCTCAGCATCATGGACACAGGGGAGGGAGGTGAGCACTACTCCTTCACAAAAGAAAGGGTCTACAAGAGCTTGCTAAGCTCAGGGTGGATAAGGCAATGGGACCTGATGGCATACATCCCAGGATACTTAAGGAGCTAAGGGTGGAACTAGCAGAGCCATTAGCAGAACTGTTTAGTGAGTCTCTGAGCACAGGAGAGGTCCCAGAAGACTGGAGAAGGGCTCATGTGATCCCGCGCCCACAAGAGTGGTAGCAGGGAGGAGGCGGGAACTACAGACCAGTCAGTCTTACCTCAGTAGTGGGCAAGATTATGGAGGCACTCTTAAGGAAAGGATAGTGCAACACCTGGAATCCACAGGGCACAGGATCCAAGACAGCATGGGTTTACAAAAGGAAGGTCCTGTCAAACTAATCTCATAGATTTCTTTGACTGGGTAACCAGAGTGGTGGACTAAGGGGGAGCAGCTAATGTCGCCTACCTTGACTTCAGCAAAGCTTTTGACACTGTTCCACATAGAAGATTGATAAATAAGCTGGGTAGGCTCGGGGTGGGTCAGAAGTTGGTCTACTGGGTGGCAAACTGGTTGACGGGCAGAAAACAGAGAGTGGTGGTAAATGGTATACAGTCAGAAGAGATGCAAGTCACAAGTGGGGTACCTTAGGATCAGTTCTGAGCTAGTCCTCCTCAACATCTTCATCAGTGACCTTGCAGATGGACTAGAGGGTAAGGCTTGTCTGTTTGCAGATGACACCAAGATCTGCAACAAAGTAGATGATCCAGATGGGTGGGCAGAATGAGAAGAGATCTGGATAAACTAGCAAAATGGTCAGAAGAGTGGCAACTGGGATTTAATGCAAAGAAGTGCAAAATCATGCACATAGGGAAGAGAAACTCGAAGCCACCTATAGGCTGGGAGGGAGTTGCTAGCAGTCTCAAAGGAAGAAAGAGACTTGGTATCATCATCACTGATGACCTGAAATCATCCAAGCAGACCTCTAAAGCAGTAGGTAAGGCTAGGGGGTGTTAGGGTGTATTAGTAGGGGTATCACAAGTCGTAAGAGAGAGGTAATGATCCCTCTTTACAAGACACTGGTTAGGCCCCATCTGGAGTACTGCGTGCAGTATTGGAGGCCACACCTTCACAAGGACATTAACCAAATTGAAGCAGTCCAGAGAAGGGCAACCAAAATGGTGCAGGGACTGCATCAGAAGACATATGAGGACAGATTAATAGAGCTCAATATGTATACCCTTGAGCAAAGGAGGGAGAGAGGTGATATGATCGAGGCATTCAAACACCTTAAGGGCATAAACAAGGTGAAAGAGTCTAACATGTTTAAATATAAGAAAAATAGCAGGACAAGAGGACATAGCATGAGATTAGAGGGGGGCCGATTAGGGAGAATGTGAGGAAATTCTTTTTCACAGAAAGGGTGGTGGATGCATGGAATGGCTTACCACAAGAAGTGGTGGCTATGAATACAGTGCAGGGCTTCAAACAGGCATGGGATAGGCATAAGGGAGCAATACAAATGACTATGAATAGATAGGCCACTGACAGAGCAAAGGCCGATGGCACATTTATAAGGTAGAAAAAGAAAGGGGCAGACTGGATGGGCCTTGCGGTCCTTATCTGCCGTCAACTTCTATGTTTCTATGTTACTTAAAAGCTATATTAATCAGACAGTTATTTATGCAGTTAAGAGTCCCTACACAGTCACACACTCTGGGTTCCCAGGTAGAAAAACAGTAGGCTAGCCAGGAATGTTGCAGCTGGTTGGGGCCCTGTGATGAAGAAAGTAACATGCACAACACACACTATCTGTAATCCGGAGCTGGAGGGCTCAGTTCGTGAAAGAAAAGGCAACAAGACAATCAGATGACAACACTTTCAGATTTAGCTGTTGTTGCAGGGAGCTACCCTGATGTTTACTCATGATACCCAATACTAGACACAGGCAGGACGAAATCGAGCCTGCAGGCTGTTGAGCTGGAGTGCCTGGAGAAGCAGGGCCCACACGAATTACCATGGCATCATTCCTCCTCAAGGCGTTGAGCAGGGGGCTGATCCCCAGGCCGGTCTCTCGTCGATGACTTTCTCTGCGTAGCAGGTATTCTGGCTGGGCCAGTGTAGCAGGGCCCAGGCAAACAGAAATGGATATGGATTCAGTCTGTGGAGCTGACTACAGCCTCCAGTAAGCAAAACACAGTTCAGACACACAGTGGGGAACCAAATCACGACCCATTATAAGCACACTGCACATTGACATGTAAGGAAATTCCACTATACCACGCAAATGGCTCTCCGATCGCAAGTACAGAGTCTCTGCACAATCCGGGAGTTCAGAGGTAGCTGGAAATCCTGACAGGCCGATCGCATTCAGCAAATCCTCGGTCTTCTTCAGCTTAAAGCCTGGTCACAATTCAGTGGCTTAATTCGCTCTCCAAATTTGGATTCAGTCCGAAAAAAAGCACAAGTTCCTCTCAGGGACAGCAGGCAGGCATGCAGGCTAAACTCAGGTTTTTCCACAGTTCTCCCACGCGAATCCACTATGGATTGCTGCTCGAACTATCTCAAGCTGTTACTTCTTCACTTCCCAACTCAGATCTAACTGAAACTGCAAGCAGTGTGGGCCTTTCCCCAAAATCCAAAAGGTTCCGGTGGCTGATCTGTCTGTCATTCACAACAAGGGCTCCCCCTCCAGGTTATTTTAGGCGCCAAAAGTCCAAAACTACAATTCCTACAAGTTTGGGCCCCACCAAGTCCCTGCAGCCAGGCTCCATTTTAGAGTCCCAAATGTACTGATTGGCCCATTCTGCAGTCCAGGATCAAGATGATGGAAACAAACAGAACTGTCCATGCTGCAAACAAGACAGGTTAGAACAAACTGCAATATTATTACTACTCTAACAAATGATCAGCAAACAAGTACATCTTCTATCAGAACTCCCTCTCAGATTAATTATGACTGCAATCCAGGCAGCTCTTAAAAAGACAGTACACAGAGGCTATACAGGTACTCTCTGGTAATACATTTAAACTGCTAAAATGCAGGACACCAGCCTGGTAATGAGCATTTAAGCAAGCTCAAGGAAGACTTTCGGGAACCCCCATTTGTAAGGGGGTTACAATCATAAATACAGAAAGTCCATAAAGTGTGTTCACCACCATTGGCACATGCACCTGTGCGCTTCACCTGTTAGGGCTTCGACAGGGGGTGGAGTCATATAGTGACATCATTCCTCAAATACTGTGTCATATGTTACATCATCATGCTAGGGACCAATCACCAAACACAATAATATTTTAAATATTACGTTCACAATTTTTCTATTTTAATGATTTTTTTTCTTTTTCTTTAAGGATAAGTTTTCTATCTCTTGGATTTTCAAAGGTTTTTGTCTCATTTTTCCTTACAGACAAAAACCTTTGAAAATCCAAGAGACAGAAACCTTTTCACTATTAGAGATTTCATCACTTGCACCACCAAACTTGTTATGTATGTTCTGTGGTGGTCTTGGTTACTTAGGGAGAACAGTCCACATGGTGAAAGAAAGATTACAGGAACATGTGATGTCCATTATTAATCAAGAATTGGACAATCCTGTAGGTAGGCATTTTTGGAGTCCCACAACAGTGTTCCCACCCCCTTGAGATTTGTAGGTTTGTAAACAGTAAAACCACCAAGGAAGGGAAGGAACAGGACAAAGCTCTTGCTAAGAAGGGAAAGTCTCTGAATTCTCAGGTTACAGAGCGTTAACCCACAGGGTCTCAATGAATTTTGGGACCTTAAACCATTTATTTTGGATAGTTGAATAGGATACCTCCCCATTTTTAGTGCTAGAGGACAGTAGCTCTTGTTCATCAGGTTGATATACTATCAAGATCAGTCCCATCCTGGCCCCTTTGACCCCTTTACAAAAACAATAAATCCAACAATCCTCTACAAAAACCGAACACCTCCCCCCAAAATTCTATACCCCAATATGCTTGCACTACCTAGCTTGAAAGTAGCATTCTTTGTCAGAGGATGCGAAATGTTAGTGGGACAAACGTAATGAATTATTGAACTCAATTTTATTTCTAGCGTCACAAACTTATGTCTCTTTCTCTTTTCTGTTATAGGATCTCAGCTTTACATATTTTTGGATGCAGTATTGCCTGTTACCGTGGACACTTTGTGGATACCCCAAAACACCCTGATAGCAAAATAATTGGGTGGTCACAAGGATATGGTAACCCTTGCATGCTCTACACCAACATAATAATCTGTGCTGGGACAATACCTGTATATGACTTTGTTCATTCATTTTTTCATATACGTTTCATTGTGTAATGATTAGGAATTCTTTGTCTCTGTCCATTTGTTGCTTTATCTTTTTAGGTTATACAATTAGGTGATGATACTCACTAAACTCTGCACATTCTTGGATATAAAAAGAATCCTTGAAATAGAAAAATTGTGAAAGCAATATTTAAAAATATTATTGTGTTTGGTGATTGGTCCCTAGCATGATGATGTAACATATGACACAGTATTTGAGGAATGATGCCACTGTATGATTCCACCCCTGTCGAAGCCCTAACAGGTGAAGCGCTCAGATGCATGTGCCAATGGTGGTGAACACACTGTATGGACTTTCTGTATTTACGATTAAAACGTTTGCACTTGGATTTTGCGGTTCGAGACCATCCTTTCTCCTGTGTCGTGAGTGCTCCTATCTCTTCTCTAATTATCCTTGTAGTTCCTTACTCTACTTTTTCCAGCTTGTTTATGTCCTTTTTATAATGCAAGGCACAGAACTGCACACAGTGCTGCTCCAGATGGGGTCTAACTGGTGCCTTGTATAAGGATATTATAATCTCTGTTTTCTCTAATTTCCACCCCGTTTGATGGAACATATAGTAATATTCTGTTGGCCTTGCTGGCTCTGCTGAGCACTCAGGATGATTTACTGGATACAATAACTCCCAAGTCCCTCTTGTGCTCTGTTGAATCTCATACTATAATTACTTGGCTTATTAACTCATTTCTGTCACTGCACTATGGTGCATTGCCTTGCACATCTCCCACATTCAGTTGTAGCGCATCGGTCATTTTAGTAGGTGTCTCCAACACACATTTATACTCTAGAGTGGTGAGCTATAGCAAGATGTCCGGCATGCCTCTCTCTCCGTATACTGTAGGAAGTTGGGAATCAGGTGATGCAACGCCACTGACTGAGCACAGCATTGCTCTCAGGCCATGGTGAGGGTTGATGGGATACCACAGTTGGGGACTCCTCAGGAGCCACAAAACTGAAGGCCCAATTCAAGCACCAATAAGATGTTCAGCAGCCTCTAGCAGCACAGACATCTCACTCTTCATTGGTTAATCCTCAAGGCATACAGCAGGATAGTGAGTGAATTCTGCAAGACGCAGACTAAGCTAGTACTTGAATGGACACAGTACCTTTCATAATCTAAGTAAAATAATACTTGCCTCTAAACGCTATCTGGCCTCATCATGTCCTGTGTATAACTCAATCATGGAGGGTACCGGAGAGTGACATATTCTTGGGTACCCTCACGCACCACTGCCCCCGGAGCACAAGTCCATCACCTCTATGACCCATCTGCTCCTCCCTCCCTCTGCTGGCCCAATATACAAAGGGACCTTAAGTCATTCTAGAACCAGAGTCTCCAGCAGAGCAGCAAGATGCATTGCCTTCAAGCCCTAAGACAGTCTCAGAGAATCCACCTTCAAAAACTGTGCTCACCCAGCGTCATCCTCTGTGTTTCCATATGGCATCAATCGGAACCAACCCTTGGAGATAAGGGACTTCTGAAGGCTGTCAACAGAGAACTCCACCTGTTCAGAATCAAAAAGGAAACCTGAGTCAGGGAGGCTGCAGCATAGTTTGGGTTGGAATGCTGGAATACTGCCTTGGTGTGAGAATGTCAGGGAGTTAAATGAAGGATCCCTGCACCAGCTCAAGGCCTGGCATTGGGACCATCCCCACACAGAGAAGTGTGGGGGCACTCATTCTATACATGAATCAACTCAGCTGGTCCTGTTACCTGGTTCAGTAAAGGGTATTATTAAAATAAATTCAGAAATTAAGCACAACCTATCATGCAGAGATGCCAGGAAGTACAGCAGTGGTGACAGCTGTCAACTCCACCCTACACACACACACACACACACACACACACACACTGTAATGGTAACAGCCCACCCACTCACTCATGTCCCTACATACATACTGTACACACACTTGCACTCTACAATGGTGACAGCCTCCCATACACACACTGCAATAGTGGCTGCCCTCCCATTCAGCTCAACCCCACAAACACTGCAAAGGTAACAGCTCACACACTCCTGCCCCCCCCACACTGCAATAGTGACAGCCCACCCACACACAGAGCCATGCTGACAACCCCCATACTGCAATGGTAACAGTCTCCTACCCACCCCACCCAGACACACATTGCAATGATTTTTGCCCTTTCCCTTGGGACAGTTGTGTGTCTCCCATTTCTCTGCACTGTCATGCTCTGCCAGTTGCTTGATTTTTGTTCAAGACATTGAGCGCTTTTTTGCTGCTGATACCCATGACTTGATCATTTTACACCTTTTGCCAAATCGCACTACTGTTGTTCGCACTTTATTTGTTTGTAATCCTCTATTTGACTGTATTTGCTTGCTGTTTTCGTATACCCTCCCAGAACACACCTGTAAATGTACCTTGGCTCAAAGTGCCTTTCCCAGGTATCAATTTTTAAATAAATAAATAAAAATAGTTACAGTCCCCTCCACTCCCCAACACACAAACACACTCCAGCGGTGGCAGCCCCCCCCACCACCACTGACACAGACACACTCCAATGGTGGCAGCCCCCCACCACCACACACACAAACACACTCCAATGGTGGCAGCCCCCCACCACCACACACACAAACACACTCCAATGGTGGCAGCCCCCACCACCATACACACAAACACACTCCAGTGGTGGCAGCCCCCCACCAGCACACACACAAACACACTCTAACGGTGGCAGCCCCCCACCACTACACACACTCCAATGGTGGCAACCCCCCACCACCACACACACAAACACACTCCAATGGTGGCAGCCCCCCACCACACACACACAAACACACTCCAATGGTGGCAGCCCCCACCACCATACACACAAACACACTCCAATGGTGGCAGCCCCCCACCAGCACACACACAAACACACTCTAACGGTGGCAGCCCCCCACCACTACACACACTCCAATGGTGGCAGGCCCCCACCACCACACACACAAACACACTCCAATGGTGGCAGCCCCCCCACCACACACACAAACACACTCCAATTTTGGCAGCCCCCCCACCACACACACAAACACACTCCAATAGTGGCAGCCCCCCACCACCACACACACAAACACACTCCAATGGTGGCAGCCTCCCACCACCACACACACAAACACACTCCAATAGTGGCAGCCCCCCACCACCACAAACACACTTCAATGGTGGCAACCCCCCACCACCACACACAAACACACTCCAATGGTGGCAGCCCCCCACCACCACACACACAAACACACTCCAATGGTGGCAGCCCCCCACCACCACACGCACAAAACATTGCAATGGCGGCATCCGTACACTCACCCCAACACAAACATTCAATGTTGACAACCCCCATCCCTTCCACATGCACACTGCGGAGTTAGCAGCTCAACCTCCCATACACATGCACACTACAATAGTGGCAGCCCCCACCCCACACATACACGCACTGTAATAGTGACAACCTCCTCCACTTCCCCAGCATGCAAACACTGCAATGGTGTTAGCCCCTCCCGCACACAGATACTTCAATGGTGACTATCCTTTCTACATACACTGCAATGGTGGCATCCCCAGTACTGCCCCCCCCACACACACACAAACATTGCAACAGTGACAAGCAAGACAAGGCATTTGTATAGCGCCCTACTCCCGGTGCTCAGGGTGCTTCACAAATCAGCAAGAAAATGGACATACAAGAATGAAGCAATTATTGCAGCAAATAAATAAAAATGCTGTTGGAAAAGATCACACAATGTCATTCCCCAAATGTTGAAGAGAAGAAGTAAGATTTTAGGCCCTTTTTGAACACCTCCACTGAGGGTGAACTTTTTAGCTATATAGGAAAGTGTTCCAAATCAGAGGAGCCACCGCCAAGAGCACCCTACTGCCTGACAGATTCAAACGTGATCTTGGGATGGTGAAAAGCAATCCCTCGGTGGAGCATAGTGAGCAGCCAGGAGTATACCAGGCCAGATGGTCTTTGAGGCAGCCAGGATCCTGTCTGTGTAGGGCTTTATGTTAGTAAAATGATCTTAAAGCTGGTGCGTCACCTGATCGGTAGCTAGTGCAGCTGTTGCAGAACAGGTGTTATGTGATCGGCAGTGCTCATCCTAATTGCGCATTCTGCACCAGCTGTCGATGGTGCCCCAGTCTCCCAGATATCCCTAAGTAGACAGCGTTACAGTTGTTGGGTCTAGTGGTTACATATGCTTGTACTTAGGGTCACCAGGTCCTCTTGCATCAGATACGGTTAAATCCAGGAGGTATTATGTAACTGGAAAAATGCACTGCAGACCACAGCAGACAGCCCCCCCCATCCACACACACACACACACACACTAACGTTAACAACATAATGTCCCACACACACACTGCAATGATCAGACCCACCCTCACCCTGCACATACACTGCAATGGTAACAACACACACACACCCACACACACAAACACACACACTGCGATGGTGACAGCGCCCAACTCCCCTCCCACATACTGTAATGCTGAGAGTCCACTCACTCCCCCCGCACACATGTACTGCAGTCATGACAGTCCACACATCCCTCCCCACACACTACAATGGTGACAGCCCAACCATTAATCCACACACACACACACACTGCAAGGGTGCTAGCACAAACACTGCCCCCCACACATACATATACTGCAACTATGACAGCCCACCCATTCCTCACCACACGTACTGCAATGAGGACAACCCACTCTCTCACACATACATACTGCAGTGGAGACAGCCCACCCATTCTTCCCCCAATACTCACACTGCAATGGAAGCAACTCACATGCTCCCCCAACACACACACTGCAAGAGTGACATCCCATGCACTACTCCCCCACACACACACAGGGACAGTAGTGATGACAGCAAACGCAATCCCCCCACTCACACACATACTGCAAACCCTACCCACTCAAGCCCACATTCATACACACACACACACACACACACACACACACACACCCTCCAACAAACACACACATGCACAGCAAAGGTGACAGCCTCCCCATTTTGCCCTACATATGCATGCACTGCAGTGGTGACAGCCTCCCCATTTTGCCCTACATATGCATGCACTGCAGTGGTGACAGCCTCCTCATTCTGCCCTACATATGCATGCACTGCAGTGGTGGTAGTCCCCCCACATACTGTAATGGTGACAGCACGCTCACACCCACAACACACAAACACTAAAGAGAAAGGTGACTAATCAGTTCCAAGGATCTTACATTCAAGCTGAGGAAATGGTTTACAGCCAAAAAAAAGCAGGAGAGCAAGATAACAACAGTGCAAACGTGCTGTATACCAAAGTTTGCTGGTTATCAACAGGGGTAGGTACTCTGTCGGGAAAGTGATGTGTAGGGATAATTCACAATGGCACAGGTACAGTGCAGTGTAGGATTCTATGCAAACTTATGAATTTAGTGAATGCTGAGATTAGTGTTGGTGATACGACTGGGACAGGATGTGTCAGGTACAGTGTGGGACAGATACATTGTGGAACAGGTACAGCGTGTGACGCTGCGCCACCTGCTTATTGTTATATTGTATAATATTTGTAATATAAATATATGGTCTGTGATTGTCTGCCTAAGACACACCAGCCAGTGTGTAAGAGACTTCACCTTAGACCTCAAAAGTGTAAATGTGAGTGAAGCAGCAGGCTGTCATGACACTGACCAGTGAAACCACTAATTAAAGACTTCCTTCCAGAGGGCCAGTTTATTACCCCTTATAACTTGCTTTTGAAGCTAGAAACTAAATATGAATGTTGTGACCCTAGCAGGAAGGGAAGTCATTTGGCTGATCATTTTTGGTGCTCTCACCTAGCAGAGAACTAGTGACAGATTATGGGGTTATGAAACATCAAAGGGAATGTTTTGATCAAAGAGACTCATATTTTGGGAAATTGCTAGTTGCTGATTTTCACAGTAATAACATACATCCTTGTGGAGAGCCATACTCAGATTACAGATTTATCACAGATCTAACAGTGACCTCATGAGTGACATCATCAGGAGGTGGAGAAAACTGACAGTTGAATACTGCTTGCATATGAGAAGTGTGCAGAAGGACTCTCTGAAAATTAAAGACACACTTAGTCTGTGGACTGGTAACTAGGTACTTTAGAAAGAGATAATTCAGCTGGAACCTTTAAGTATTTAGCAGGCGTTTTGTTTGTTCTGTAATTTCCCAATTATATTGTTGAATGTAAGTATTAATGTATATGGTCTGTGTTTGATATTTTACCTATTTTACAATTTTTAGTAAACAATATTTTTCCTTGCAATACTGCCTGTGACTTCTCAGTTTTCTTTTGCATGTGAATGCTGAACCAGTGTTTAATTCTGACAGCTGTCAAGGGCTTGAATTTGTTACTAATCTTGCTAAAGGTAAGAATATACCTAGGTCTCCTATTGAGTCATAAGGGTACAATTGGAGAACCTGGCTGGGTGCCACTGGGCGAAGGATTGTACTGCATCCCCCGAAGGTACATATCTGAGCCTGTAAACTGGGTACGTTAGTATAAGATTCACATTTGACCCCCAGGACTCGAGACTAGTAGGTGCTTCGGACCCACAACAGACAGGAGGGTTACCCTATTTGTCTCCTGTCCACACTATTGCACTTCGAGATTGGCACTCTGGGAGTAGAGGGCCTGACCTGCAGAGTGTGTTTGTGACACAGTGTAGCTTTCTACATAGACTGCTGAATTTAGTGCTGGTGACAGAGCAGGTACAGTGCAGGACAGGTACAGTATAGCTTTTTACATAGACTGCTGAATTTAGTGCAGGTACAGTGCGGGACAGGTACAGTGTAGCTTTCTATATAGAGTGCTGCATTTAGTACTGGTGACAGGGCAGGTACAGTGTGGGACAGGTACAGTGTAGCTTTCTACAGAGACTGCGGAATTTAGTGCAGGTGACAGGGCAGGTACAGTGTAGCTTTCTATATAGAGTGCTGAATTTAGTGCTGGTGACAGAGCAGGTACTGTACAGTATGGAACAACTACAGTGTAGCTTTCTACATACAGTGCTTAATTTAGTGCTCGTGAGAGGGCAGGAACAGGGTGGGACAGGTGCAGTGTAGGTTTCTACGTATAGTGCCGAATTTAGTGCAGATGACAGGCAGGTACAGTGTGGGACAGGTACAGTGTGGGAGAGGTATAGTGCAGATTTCTACATATAGTGATGAATATACTCTAGGTGACAGGGCAGGTACAATACGGGACACCCAGAGTGTGTGTCAGATACAGTTTAGGTTTCTAGAGTGCTGAGATTAGTGTTGCTGACATTATAAGGACAGTGTGTGGCAATGCAGTGTGAGCTAGTTTCAATGTAGGTTTGTACACAGAGCACTGAATTTAGTGCTGGTGACAGGGCAGGTTCAGGGTGGGACAGGTACAGTGTAGCTTTCTACATAGTGTGCTGAAATTAATGAAGGTGACAGGGCAGGTACAGTGTGGGACATGTACAATGTAGCTTTCTGTACAGAGTTCTAAATTCAGTACTGGTGACAGGGCAGGTCACATACAACAATTCAATGTTTTCTTTACATTTTTATGATTAGGTTGTGACTGTTTCCTTCTCCATGCAGACACTAAATTACATACTGCAGCCTTAAATGTTCAGTGAATTTTCAGTGTAAATAATATGCACCTATATATGTGGCGCCCGGCCCCTTCCCTCCAAATGAAGAGTCAGAGTGACTCGAAATGATGCAGGGATCCATGCAGTGTTTTTCTGTAACCTGTTGGAATAACATCTTGTACCGCATTGCTCAAAGGTGCTCTGATCCATTTTGTTTCTACCTGGATATTGTAGGCTGTGACTGACTGCAGCTGCTGATTTGTCCTGTGTGTTTTTTTGTTTTCTCAGGTACAGTGTGGGACAGGCATAGAGTGAGTTACTATACAGAGTGCTGAATTTAGTGCTGGTGACAGGGGAACTACAGTATGGGGCAAGTAATATGTGGGACTGGCACAGTGTGGGACAGGATCAGTGTAGGTTTCTACATATAGTGCTGAATGTACTGCTGGTGACAGGGGAGGTACAGTGTTGGACAGGTGTAGTGTAAGTTTCTATATAGAGTGTTGAATTTAGTTCTGGTGACAGGACACGTACAGTGTGGGATAGGGACAGTGTGGGTTACTATACAGAGTGCTGAATTTATTGCAGGTGGCAGGGCAGGTACAGTTTAGGAGAGGTACAGCGTGGGACAGGTACAGTGTAGCTTTCTACACAGAGTGCTGAATTTAGTGCAGGAACTAGAAGGGGGACAGGAACAGATCTACAGTACAGTAGCTTCTTCTTGTTGTTTTACATTGTTTCTTGTGGATTCTACTTGGTAGAAGGTTATTTCTTTCCTTTCTTACTACTAAGGGGCTAGCAGGGTATTGTTTGGAGCTGTTGGAATTTTGAAACCTGTTTTGGTAGCTATAAGTGGGCTCATTTGTTTGATGATTCACTGTGTGGCAGGCTGCATTTGTGGAGGCCTATTTCTTCTGTTTTAAAATATAATTGGTGTGATTTAACTGGATCTGTTTCTTTGAATTGGAGACCTATATCTTCTAATTCCAAGGCTATTTTGATGTGTTGTTGGTGAAGCTGTTTGAATTGGAGTCCTGTTTCTTTGGGCAGCAAACCTATTTGGGGGGCTTTGAGTAGAATTGTGATTCATTGTTGCTGGCTTCACTAGCTGCAAAGTTTTAGTGCAGAGTGGGGGAAGGGTGCTAATGGTCTGACCAGAAGCCTCAGCTACCTGATTGTTTCTGGAAGACTTGGGCTGGTCCCACCCCCAAACCCCTCACCCCACCCACCCCTGGTCCATGATTTCTTTATACCAGGGTTCTGACATCACTTCCTCAAATGGGCAAAGGATATGCACCTGTCATAGCAGAAGCAGACATCCAGGAAAGGAACAGCAGCAAGTGAAGAGGTGACTCTATCTCAGTAGAAGGAAGTAAATGCAAATCTAGGAGATTTCATTATTACTTCTTCGCATTGATAATGCATTGGGAAAGGAGGAGTAGGAGTTTGGAAGGTTGTGCAATGGCTACTTAAAGTCCTTTTGAGTGTGGATAGGAAGGATAGGAATATAAAAGCAGTTGCTCAATATATCTAAACGTACAACAAAGGAGGTAAGGGAAATAAAGAAAAGAATGTTTTGCACTGATAGAGGGAAACTTGGGGAGTGTTTGGTATCCTGCATCTGGAAGGGTGGGGGGTCAGCTTGGGCAACAACAGCAATGGGTAGGGTGGTAGGCTGCAACAACTGCGGTGCACCAGTCTTTCTAAAAATTGCCTGGAGGTGGAGGATGTTTAGTGTGCAACCACATAGAAAAACTTAGAAAGGAGATTGAGGGTCTGCAGGAGGAACTAAGACAGGCAAGGCAGATTGGGGTGGGTTTAGCCCAATACTGGAGGGAGGAAGAAGGGAGATGAGGGAGAGCTGAAGCCAACAGTGGTGAGGAGAGGGTCAGAAGTAGGGAAGCAGAGACAAAGGGTCCAGGCCAGGAAGAACAATTGCCGGGAAACCAGGTCAGGAGACAAAAGACAAATGGAAGGAGGAGATAGGGACTTGTGAGGAGGCGAAGAAGTGGCAAAAGTCATGGAGTGGAAAGGAGAGAACAGGTTACTATGAAGAGAGAGGAGCGGCATTTGTGAAGGGCCTTCAGAAAATAGTTGTGCACTGCTAGAGAGGAAGAAGGTGGAGGAGGAAATGATGAAATTAGAGGAGTAATTGATAAATGCCTGGACCAAACTGAGCAGGGGAAATTCTGCTCAGAGAATTGCAAACGGTAAAAGGGGGAATAATGCAGTAGGAAGAAGAGGAGCTGGAAATGAGAGAGGGAGGGAGATGAATGGAAGCAAGCAGGGAGTAAGGGGGTGGAATCTTAGTGCTGGGGGACTCAATACTAAGAGGAGTCAGATGGGGTAGCAAGGGGGAGAGGCGTAGTTGCATTTGGGTGGAGGCCATGCCAGGAATGACAGCAGAAAGGGTGGGACAATCTGTTCTGAAATATGCTAGAAGGGGTAGGGACAAGCCTCATTTAATTATTCATCCTGGGGCAAATGACCTGGCTGACAAGACAGTAGATATAGTCCAGATGAGGTTTTGAGGAACTAGCACAATTATGTGAGAGGGCAGGAAGATCAGTAACTTTTACAGAGATACTTCCGGTGCAGAGGCAAGCACAACAAGAAATGAGAATAGAGGAATTAACGGATGGCTAAGAACCTGGTGTTGTGCTAAAGGGTATGGGCTGTTGGGGGTGGGGAGGGACCTGGGAGGACAGTAGTCTCTATGCCAAGACTACACTTGAGTGAGGAGGGAAAGAAAGTGTTGAAACAGAGGATGGAGGAGTACATAGAGGAAGTTGGGAATTTAAACTAGGAGTGGGGGGTGGCAATTGGGGAAGAGATATGCAGAGACCACAGGTTGGGAAACCATGTAAGCTAACCCCCCATAACAGTGACAAAGGACAAATGGCAAGTACTGTTGGTGATGCTAGGAAAGGAGGGCAGGATGGGGGGAGGGTGGAAGGTGGTTGCCCTTAATGCTAGGAGCCTTGGGAGGAAAACTGCAGAGTTACAGGTTCTCATGGCAGAGGGAGAGGTGGACATTGCAGCCATCACAGAAACATGGGTCACCCAATACAATGACTGGGACCTGTCTGTACCAGGGTACAGGTTATTTCATAGGGACAGGGTGATTGGGAAAGGAGGGGGGGTGGCACTATATGTGAAGGAAGGACTGAAGTGTGTAAGGGAGGAAGGGAAGGGGGTAGTACGGAGTTACTTTGGATGTAAATCCAGGATTCCAAGAATAGGATTCTTAGAATGGGAGTGGTGTACAGGCCACCATCTCAGACAGAGGAGTTAGACAGGGAATTAGTGGGACAGACCAGCAGGACCTGTGAGAAGGGTAGTGTGGTGATTGTGGGGGACCTCAACATGCCAGGAGTGGACTGGACTACCCCAACAACCAGGAACAGAGGGGAGCAGGTACTGCTGGATGCCTTCCAGGACAGCTTCCTGCTGCAAATGGTCAGTGAACCAACCAGGTTAGGGAATACCCTTGACCTTGTGCTGGCAAATGGGGACTTTGTGAGAGAACTTACAGTGGAGGAACCGCTGTCAGGGAGTGACCACCACTCAGTATGGCTCACATTGGATATGGGCAAGGAAGGAGTGGAATCTGGCACAAGAGTGCTGGACTTCAGGAGGGCCGACTTTGGGAGGATGGGGAAGTGGTAAAAGGGTACCTGGCCAGAATTCAGTCTAGTATGGACACTAACCAGAGGTGGGAGCTCATAAAGCTGGGGATAGTGGAGGCAACCAAAACCTGCTGCAAACGCGAGCAAGAAGGCTAGGGCTAAGAACCAAGCTGGTTGAGCAAGGAGGTCATGGAAAAGGTAAGGAAGAAAAGAGCTGCCTTTAGGAAGTACAAGAAAACAGGGAGGGGGGAGGACAGGGAGGAGTACTTGACAGAATCGAAGGAGGTGACAAGGGCAGTAAGGGGAGCCAAAGCATCTACGGAACTCAGGCTGGCGCAAGGCATTAAGAAGGGGGAGAAGGACTTCTTTAGGTACATCAGGGAGAAAAAGAGCTGTAAGGACCACATAGTAAGGATTAGGAAGGAGGGGGGTTGGGTGGAAGCAGGGTGCGATAAGGCGGATGCACTAAATGGTTACTTCTGCTCAGTATTTACTAAAGAGAAGAGGGGTGACACCCAAGGTGGGAGAAATGGCAGAAATGGGGAAGGGGTGACAGATGGGAAATCATGGAGGGCAGAGTTCGAGAGGGTTTGAAGGCACTGAGGGTGGACAAGGCACCAGGCCCAGATGGCATCCACCCCAGTATACTGAAGGAGCTGGCAGAGGTCCTTGCAGGACCTTGGCAGACCTATTTAATGCCTCACTACATTTGGGGTGTGTACCCAGACTGGAGGATGGTTCATGTGGTGCCTCCGCCAAGAGTGGCCCCAAGGTGATGAACCGGGAAACTACAGACCAGTGAGCCTCACATCCACCATGGGTAAGCTAACGGAGACTATCCTGAAGGAGAGGCTGGTGGCCCTCCTAGAGGCCAAAGGGCTACAGGACAGCAGACAGCATGGCTTCATACGTGGCAGATCCTGCCAAACCAACCTGGTGGAGTTCTATGACTGGGTAACTAGGCAACTGGACAGGGGCCATGCAGTGGATGTCCTGTATCTGGACTTCAATAAGGCATTCGACTCTGTGCCATATGGAAGGCTGGGAAGGAAGTTAGAAGGCACAGGGGCGGGTGCAAAGCTGGTGAGATGGGTAGGGAACTGGCTTCAGGGAAGGCAACAGAGGGTGGTGGTGGATGGGGAGCTCTCACACCCAAGGGCAGTGACGAGCTGTGTTCCACAGGGCTCAGTGTTGGGACCAGTGTTGTTTGGGATATTCATTGCAGACATATCATGGGACATCAAGAGCAAGATCAGTCTGTTTGCTGATGATACCAAGGTAGGCGCGGTGGTGAAAGACCTAGGGGGATGGCAGGGGTTGCAGGATGATCTGGCAAAGCTTGAAACCTGGTCAGACACCTGGCAACTGGGGTTTAATGCCAAAAAGTGCAAGGTGCTGCATTTTGGGATGAAGAACCCAAGGAGGAGTTACCAGCTGGGGGAGTACAGCTAGCCCAGACAGAGAGGAGAAGGATCTGGGTGTGCTCATTACAGGGTCAATGAACAACTCGCACAATGTAGGAAGGCAGCTGCAAAGGCCAACAAAATGCTGGGTTGTATTGTTAGGTATATCCTCAAGGAGGGAGGAGGTGATTCTGCCACTGTATAGGTCATTAGTTAGACCACACCTGAGTACTGCGTGCAGTACTGGTGCCCGTGATCTGAAGAGGGACATTAAGTTACTGGAGGGGTGCAGCGAGGATGACAAAGATGATCAGGGGCTGGGGACTTATCATACGAGAGGAGGTTGAAGGAGTTGAACATGTACTCACTGAAGGAGAGGAGGGACAGGGGTGACATGACTGAAACCTTTAAATACATGAAAGGAATAAACAAGACGGTACAGAGGGCTGTTCAAAGTAGGGAGGGAGGGCCACCAGGGGCCATGATATGAGACTGGGGGGAGGAAGGTTCGGGAGGGAGATGAGGAGACACTTTTTTACAGAGAGGGTGGTGGCTAGGTGGAATGCGTTACCTGCAAAAGTGGTATCCAGTAGAACAGTGGACTGCTTCAAAAGGGGATGGGACAGGACAAGGGGGAGGGTTAATGAAGGGGAAGGGTGGAAGGGAGGGGCAGCTGCAGAATAAGGGGTGCTAGCTGCACATTCGAGCAGACTTGATAGACCTCTAGGCCTTTAACTGCTGGCAAATTTCGTATGTTCGTATGACAGGGCAGGAACAGTGTGGGACAGGTACAGTGTAGGACAGATATGGTGTAGCTTTCTATATAGAGTGCTGCATTTAGTGCTGGTGACAGGGCAGGTACATTATGGGACAGGTACAGTGTAGCTTTCTACACAGAGTGCTGCATTTAGTGCAGGTAGCAGGGCAGGTACAGTGTGGGACAGGTACAGTGTAGCTTTCTACATAGAGTGCTTAATTTAGTGCTGGTAAGAGGGCAGGTACAGGGTGGGACAGGCAGGTGCAATGTAGGTTTATACATATAGTACTGAATTTAGTGCAGGTGGCAGGGCATGTACAATGTTGGACAGGTACAGTGTAGCTTTCTACAAAGAGTGATGAATATATTCTAGGTGACAGGGCAGGTACAATCCGGGGCACCCACATTGTGGGACAGATACAGTTTAGGTTTCTAGAGTGTTGAGATTAGTGTTGGTGACATGACAGGGACAGTGTGTGGCAATGCAGTGTGAACAAGTTTCAGTGTAGGTTTGGACACAGAGCACTGAATTTTGCACTGGTGACATATAAGGCACAGTGTGGGACAGGTACAATGTAACTTTATACAGTGCTGAATTTAGTGCAGCTGATTGGGAAGATACACTGTGGGAGAGGTACAGTGTAGCTTTCCATATAGAGTGCTGAATTTAGTGCTGGTGACAGGGCAGGTACAGTGTGGGACAGGTATAGTGTAGCTTTCTACATAGTGTGCTGAGTTTATTGAAGGTTACAGCGAAGGTACAGTGTGGGACAGGTACAGTGTAGTTTTCAATATAGGGTGCCAAATTCAATACTGGTGACAGGGCAGGCCACTTACAAAAATCCAATGTTTTCTTTACATTTTTTTGATTAGGTTGCAACTGTCTCCTTATTCATGGGGACCCCAAATGACATACTGCAGTTTTAAATGTTGGTGAATTTTCAGTATAAATAATATGCATCTATCTATGTGGCAGCACCCCCTCCTTCCCCCCTGATGAACTGTCAAGAGTGACTCGAAGCAGCGCAGGGATCCATGCAGCGTTGGTCTGTAACCTGTTAGAATAAAATCTTATACTGCATTGCTCAGTAGTGCTCTGATCCTTTTTGATTCTACCTGGATATTGTGAGCTATGATTGGCTGCAGCAGCCGATTTGACTGTGTTTTTTTGTTTTCTCATGTACAGAATGGAACAGTGTGAGTTACTATAGAGAGTGCTGAATTTAGTGCTTGTGAGAGGGGAGGTACAATGTGGGACAGGTACAGTGTAGGTTTCTACATATGGTGCTGAATGCAGTGCTGGTGACAGGGCAGTTACAGTGTGTGACTGGTATAGCGTTGGACAGGTACAGTGTGGGTTACTATACAGAGTGCTGAATTTTGTGATGGCGACAGGGGAGGTACAGTCTGAGACAAGTAATGTGTAACTTTCTTCATAGAGTGCTCAGTTTAGTGCTGATGGCAGGTACAGTGTGGGACAGGTACAGTGTGGGTTAATATAAAGAATGCTGAATTTATTGCAGGTGACAAGGCAGGTACAGTACAGGGCAGGTACAATTTGGGACAGGTACAGTCTATGTCTCTACATATGATGCTAAATGCAGTGCTGATTAAAGAAGGGGTAGAGCGTGAGACAGATACAGTGTGGGTTACTATACAGAGTGCTGAATTTTGTGATGGTGACAGGGGAGGTACAGTGTGAGACAAGTAATGTGTAGCTTTCTTCATAGAGTGCTCAGTTTAGTGCTGATGGCAGGTACAGTGTGGGACAGGTGCAGTGTGGGATAGGTACAGTGTGGGTTAATATAAAGAATGCTGAATTTATTGCAGGTGACAAGGCAGGTACAGTACAGGGCAGGTACAATTTGGGACAGGTACAGTCTATGTCTCTACATATGATGCTAAATGCAGTGCTGATTAAAGAAGGGGTAGAGTGTGAGACAGATACAGTGTGGGTTACTATACAGAGTGCTGAATTTAGTGCTGCTGACAAGTCAGGTAGAGTGTGGAACACATTCAATGTTGGTTTCAATACAGAGTGCTGAATTAGTGACAGGACACGTACAGTGAGGGACAGGTACAGAGTAGCTTTCAACACAGAGTGCTTAATTTACAGCTGGTGACAGAACAGGTACAGTGAGGGACAGGTGCAGTATAGGTATCTACGTAGAGTGCTGATTTTAGAGCTGGTGACAGGACAGGTACAGACTGGGACAGGTACAGTGTAGCTTTCTATACTGAGTGCTGAATTTAGTGCTATTGACAGCACACGTACAGTGTGGGACAGGTACGGTGTAGATTTCTATACAGAGTGCTGAATTTGGTTCTGGTGACAGGGGAGGTACAGCGTGGGACAGGTACAGTGTAGGCTTCTATATAGAGAGATTAATTTAGTGCTGGTGATAGGGCAGGTACAATGTGGGACAGGTACAGTGTAGGTTTCTATATAGAGAGATTAATTTAGTGCTTGTGAGAGGGCAGGTACAATGTGGAACAGGTACAGTGTAGGTTTCTACATATGGAGCTCAATAGAGTGCTGGTGATGGGAGGTTCAGCGTTGGGCAGGTAGCGTATGGGACAGGTCCAGTGTGGGTTAGTATAGAGAGTGTTGAATTTAGTCCTAGTGACAGGGGAGGTACAGTGTGGGGGAGGAGCAATGCGGGATAGGTGTAGTGTAGGTTTCTATATACAGTGATGAATTTAGTGTGGTGACAGAGGAGGTACAGTGTGGGACAGGTACAGTGTGAGACAGGTGCAGTGTGGGTTAGTATAGAGAGTGTTGGATTTAGTCCTGGTGACAGGGGAGGTACAGTGTGGGGGAGGAGCAGTGTGGGATAGGTGTAGTGTAGGTTTCTATATACAGTGATGAATTTAGTGTGGTGACAAAGGAGGTACAGTGTGGGACAGGTACAGTGTGAGACAGGTGCAGTGTGGGTTAGTATAGAGAGTGTTGGATTTAGTCCTGGTGACAGGGGAGGTACAGTGTGGGGGAGGAGCAGTGTGGGATAGGTGTAGTGTAGGTTTCTGTATACAGTGATGAATTTAGTGTGGTGACAGAGGAGGTACAGTGTGGGACAGGTACAGTGTGAGACAGGTGCAGTGTGGGTTAGTATAGAGAGTGTTGGATTTAGTCCTGGTGACAGGGGAGGTACAGTGTGGGGGAGGAGCAGTGTGGAATAGGTGTAGTGTAGGTTTCTATATCAGTGATGAATTTAGTGTGGTGACAGAGGAGGTACAGTGTGGGACAGGTACAGGGCAGGTTTCTATATAGAGTGCTGAATTCATTTCTAGTAAAAGAGTCGGAACAGTGTGGGATAGGTGCAGTGCAGGTTTCTATACAAAGTGCTGAATTTAGTTCTGGTGACAGGGCAGGCACAGTGTGGGACAGGTACAGTGTACGTTTGTACATATGGTGCTGATTATAGTGCTGGTGACGGGAGGTACAGCGTGGGACAGGTACAGTGTGGGTCAGTATAGAGAATGTTGAATTTAGTGCTGTGGCAGGGTAGGTACAGTGTGTGACTGGTACAGTGTAGGACAGGTACGGTGTACATTTCTATATAGAATGCTGAATCTAGTACTGATGACAGGACAGGTACAGTGTGGGACCGGTGCAGTGTATGTTTCTATACAGAATGCTGAATTTAGAACTGGTGACAGGACAGGTACACTGGGACAGGTACAGTGTAGGTTTCTACACAGAGTGCTGAATTTTGTGCTGGTGACAGGATGTACAATGATGGACAGGTTCAGTGCATGTTTCTATTTACAGTGCTAAATTTAGTTCTGGTAACAGGACAGGTACAGTGGAAGAAGAATCAGCATTTATATAGCACTTTTTATACACAGTGTATCCCAAAGCGCTTTACAAGCAATGCTAGACTGGTAATGAAGTGGGACAGCTACAGTGTATGTTTCTACTTATGGTGCTCAGTATAGTGCTGGTGACAGCTGAGTTACTGCGTGGGGCAGGTAGAGTATGGGACAGGTACAGTGTGGGATAGATACAGAGTGGGTTACTATAAAGACTGCTGAATTTAGTGCTTGTGACAGCGGAGGTACAGTGCGGGACATGTGCAGTGCAGGTTTCCATATAGAGTGCTGAATTTAGTGCTGGTAACAGGGCAGGTACAGTGTGGGACATGTACAGTGTAGGTTTCTGTACAGGGTGCTGAATTTAGTTCCAGTGACAGGGCAGGTAGAGTGTGGGACAGGTACAGTATAGGTTTCTACAAACAGTGCTGATTATACTGCTGGGGACAGGGGAGGTACAGCGTGGAACAGGTACAGTATGGGACAAGTACAGTGTGGGTTAATATAGAGAGTGCTGAATTTAGTGCTGATGACAGGGGTAGTACAGTGTGGGACATGTACAGTGTTGGTTACTATAGAGAGTGCTGAATTTAGTGCTGGTGGCAGGGGAGGCACAGTGTGGGACAGGTACAGTGTATGTTTTTACACTGAGTGCTGAATTTAGTGCAGATGACAGGGCAGGTACAGCGTGGGAGAGGTACAGTGCTTGTGTCTACATACGGTGCTGATTATATTGCTGGCGACAGGTGAGGTACAGTGTGGGACAAGTACAGTAAGGGACAAGTACAGTGCGGGTTGGTACAGAACCTGCTGAATTTAGTGCTGGTGACAGGGAAGGTACAGCATGGGACAGGTACAGTGTTGGTTACTACAGAGAGTGCTGAATTTAGTGCTGGTGACAGGGAAGGTACAGCATGGGACAGGTGCAGTGTTGGTTACTATAGAGAGTGCTGAATTCACAATACCTCCTGTCCTGGTGACAGGAGGTATAGTGAATTTAGTGCTGGTGGCAGGGGAGGTACAGTGTGGGACAGTTACCCTGTCAGTCTCACCACTTTCAAGACATTATATGCCCATGCTGTTAAGGAACCCTGCAACTGTTTCCCCCACTCCCACCCTGACATGGTGCTTGCTGTCTACCCTGCTCTCTGCATTGCTCTGTCCATGTCATGGTCCTCTGGTTTTCTTAATCCTATATTCCTTTCACCTTATTTCTTTTCTCTTACATTTACTCTTCCTTCCCTACCTGACTTCTCACCATGTGTTATCCTCTACCAATGTCTCCCATTATGCGGTAGGAGCTTACACCCACTTGGATGAGATCTGTCCCCTTGCCCTGTTGTCCTTGCACCCCTTGAATTATCGTGGCCCTAACCTCACCCCGTAATCTCTAACTCCCCTTATAGCTTTCTCACGATGTCCCCCTCTAAGTCTGAATGCCATGTCATGGTTTGTACTAGGCAATGTTGGCAGGGATAATGTTTAATTATCTCCTGTTACCACGAACCAGTTACTTTTGTCATTTTCACCGAATATTATGGTGTACATGTTGTTTCTATCTTAACTTCTCAACCGCCACAAACACACCTACAGTAGGATAATGTTCCGAAAGTGGATCTTATGCTATTGTTTTTGTTGTGTATAAAGTCTATATAAATGTCTGGATATAAATGTATTGTACTTTGACTTTGTTTGACACAGGTCCACCTCGCAAATGAGTTTGCCCAATGGTGTTCGCCTGGATAAATAAAGATTTTGATTGATTGATTAATTGATTGATTGAGGTAGAGTGTATGTTTCTACATTGAGTGCTGAATATAGTGCAGCTGACAGGTGAGGTACAATGTGGTAGAGGTACAGTGTACATTTCTATATAGAGTGCTGAGTTTACTGCTGCTGACAGGACAGGTACAGTGTGGGACAGGTACAGTGTACATTTCTATATACAGTGCTGAGTTTATTGCTGCTGACAGGACAGGTACAGTGTGGGAAAGGTACAGTGTACATTTCTATATAGAGTGCTGAGTTTACTGCTGCTGACAGGACAGGTACAGTGTGGGACAGGTACAGTGTACATTTCTACATACAGTGCTGAGTTTACTGCTGCTGACAGGACAGGTACAGTGTACATTTCTGTATACAGTGCTGAGTTTACTGCTGCTGACAGGACAGGTACAGTGTGGGACAGGTACAGTGTAGGTTTCTACACAGAGTGCTGTATTTTGTGCTGGTGACAGGCAAGGTATAGTGTGGGACAGGTACAGTGTAGGTTTCTTTATAAAGTGCTGAATTTAGTTCTGGTGACAGGGTAGTTACAGTGTGGGACACACACAGTGCAGTTTCTATATAGAGTGCTGAATTTAGTGCTGGTGATGGGATATACGATGATGGACAGGTACAATGTATGTTTGTGTTTAGAGTGCTAAATGTAGTTCTGGTGACCAGACAGGTAGAGTGTGGGACACATATAATGTTGGATTCAATATACACTAGATTGCTGAATTTAGGGCTGTGATAGGACAGGTACAGTAGAAGAAGAAGAATCAGCATTTATATAGCGTTTTTCATACACAGTGTATCCCAAAGCACTTTACAGGCAATGCTAGACTGATAGTGAAGTGACTGAACATGTAGTGGCGGCCATATTACACATCAATACCCACACACAGCCTGGACAATTGCATGAACTGGTTTTATTGGAAGGGGAATGTTGACCAGGACACTGGGAATGTCCCCTACTGTTTGCGAAGAATGGCCTGTGTTTTTTTACTTCCACCTCGACTCTCACCAGGACAGCACCAGGATGGGTAGAAGGGACCTCAGTTTAACGTATCATATGAAGGACGGCACACCCCAGCAGTACAGCCCCCCCCCCCAATATTGCACTCTGGTGCCAGCGTTTTAGGTATGAGTCCAACCCTGGTGTGAACTGAGAACTCATGACCTTCTACTCCAGAGGTGGATGTGCCACCAAGTGAGCCACACTTACACCCTAGATACAGTGTATGTTTCTATAAAGAGTGATGAATTTTGGGCTGGTGACAGGAGAGGTGCATTGTGGGACAGGTACAGCATAGATTTCTTTACAGACTATTGAATTTGGTTCTGGTGACAGGGGAGGTACAGTGTGGGACAGGTACAATGTAGGTTTCTAGATACAGTGCTGAATGTATTACTGGTGATAAGGCAGGTACAGTGTGGGGCAGGTACGATGTGGGACAGGTACTGTACAGTGTAGGTTTCTACATATACTGTAGTGCTTAGTATAGTGCTGGTGGCAGGAGAGGTACAGGGTGGGGCAGGTAGAATACGGGACAGGTACAGTGTGGGACATGTACAGTGTGGGACAGATGCACTGTGGGTTACCATAGAGAGTGCTGCATTTAGTGCTGGTGACAGGGAGTGTGAGACATGTGCAGTGTAGGTTTCTATATAAAGTGCTGAATTTAGTACTGGTGACAGGTAACATATGGGACAGGTACAGTGTGGGACAGGCACTGTGTAGGTTTCTATATAGAGTGCTGAATTTAGTTCTGGTGACTGGGTAGTTACAGAGTGGGACAGGCACAGTGCAGGTTTCTATACAGAGTGCTGAATTTAGTGCTGGTGACAGGGGAGGTGCAATGTGTTCAGGTACAGTGTAGGTTTCTACATATGGTGCTCAGTATAGTGCTGGTGACAGGAGAGGTACAGCATTGGGCAGGTAGAGTATTGGACAGGTACTGTGTGGGACATGTACAGCGTGGGGCAGATGCAGTGTGGGTTACTATAGAGTGTGCTGAATTTAGTGCTGGTGACAGGGCAAGTACAGTATAGGACAGGTACAGTGCAGGTTTCTACACAGAGTGCTGAATTGTGTGCTGGTGAAGGAAGGTACCGTGTGGGACAGGTACAGTGTAGTTTCTATATAGAGTGCTGAATTTAGTTCTGGTGACAGGATAGTTACAATGTGGGACAGGCACAGTGCAGATGTCTTTATAGTGCTGAATTTGGGGCTGGTGATGGGATGTACAATAATTGACAGGTTCAGTGTATGTTTCTAAATTTAGTTCTGTGACAGGACAGATAGAATGTGGGACAGGTACAGTGTGGGATACTATACAGAATGCTGAATGTATTGCAGGTGACAAGGCAGGTACAGTATAGGACAGGTACAGTTTGGGACAGGTACAGTGTAGGTCTCTACCTACGGTGCTAAATGTAGTGCTGGTGACAGGAGATCTATAGCGTGAGACAGACACAGTGTGGGCAACTATAGAGAGTGCTGAATTTAGTGCTGATGACAGGGGAGGTATAGTGTGGGACAGGTACAGTGTATGTTTCTACATTGAGTGCTGAATTTAGTGCAGATGACAGGGCAGGTACAGTGTGGGACAGGTACTGTGTAGGTTTCTAAATACAGTGCTGAATTTAGTACTGGTGACAGGAGAGGTACAGCATGAGACAGATACAATGTGGGTTACTATAGTGAGTGCTGAATTTAGTGCTGGTGACAGGAGGTATACTGTGGGACAGGTATAGTGTATGTTTCTACATTGAGTGCTAAATTTAGTGCAGATGACAGGGCAAATACAGTGTGGGACAGGTACTGTGTAGGTTTCTACATTGAGTGCTAAATTTAGTGCAGATGACAGGGCAGATACAGTGTGGGACAGGTACTGTGTAGGTTTCTAAATACAGTACTGAATTTAGTACTGGTGACAGGGGAGGTACAGTGTGGGTCAGGTACAGTGTAGGTTTCTAAATACAGTGCTAATTTAGTACTGGTGATAAGGCAGGTACAGTGTGGGACAGGTTGTAGGTTTCTACATACAGTGCTCACTATAGTGCTGGTGATAGGCGAGGTACAGTGTAGGGCAGATAGAATATGGGACAAGTACAGTATGGGACATGTACTGTGTGGGACAGATGTGTGGATTACCATGGAGTGTGCTGAAATTAGTACTGTTAACAGGGCAGGTACAGTGTGGGACATGTACAGTGTAGGTTTCTGTATAGATTGCTGAATTTAGTGCTGGTGACAGAGGAGGTACAGTGTGGGACAGGTACATTATAGGACAAGTACAGTGTGGGTTACTATAGAGAGTGCGGAATTTAGTGCTGGTGATGGTGAGGTACAGCGTGGGAGAGGTACAGTGTTGATTACTATAGAGAGTGCTGAATTTAGTGCTGATAACAGGGCAGGTACAGTGTGGGACATGTACAGTGTAGGTTTCGTTATAGATTGCTGAATTTAGTGCTGGTGGCAGGGGAGGTACAGTGTGGGACAGGTACATTATAGGACAAGTACAGTGTGGGTTACTATAGAGAGTGCGGAATGTAGTGCTGGTGACAGGGGAGGTACAGCGTGGGAGAGATAAAGTGTAATTATCTGTACAGAGTGTTGAATTTAGTGCTGGTGACAGTGAAGGTACAGTATGGGACAGGTACAGTGTAAGTTTCTATACAGAGTTCTGAATCTACTTCTGGTGACAGTGCAGGTACAGTGTGGGACAGGTACAGTGTGGGACAGGTACAGTGTAGGTTTCCACAAACAGTGCTGATTATACTGCTGGTGACAGGGCAGGTACAGTGTGGGACAGGTACATTATGGAACAAGTACAGTATGGGTTAGTATAGAGAAGTGCTGAATTTAGTGCTGGTGACAGAGGAGGTACAGCGTAGGACAGGTACTGTGTTGGTTACTATAGAGAGTGCTGAATTTAGTGCTGGTGGCAGGGGAGGTGCAGTGTGGGACAAGTACAGTGTATGTTTCAACACTGAGTGCTGAATTTAGTGCAGATGGCAGGGCAGGTACAGTGTGGGGCAGATAAGGTATGAGCCAGGTACAGTGCATGTTTCCATATAGAGTGCTGAGTTTACTGTAGCTGACGGGACAGGTACAGTGTGTCAAAGGTACAGTGTCGCTTTCTACATAGAGTGTTGAATTTAGTGTAGATAACAGGGCAGGTACGGTGTAAGACAGGTACAGTGTGGAATAGGTACAGTGTAAGTTTCTAAGGAGTGCTGAGTTTACTGCTGGTGACAGGGCAGGTACAGTGTGGGACAGGTGCAGTGTAGTGTAGCTTTCTATAGAGAGTGCTGAATTTAGTGCCGGTGACTGGACAGGTACTGTGTAGGACAGGTACAGTGTGGGACAGGTGCAGTGTAGGTTTCTACACAGAGTGCTGCATTTTGTGCTGGTGACAGGGCAGGTACAGTATGGGACAGGTACAGTGTGGGACAGGTATAGTGTGGGATAGGTATAGTGTATGTTTCTATATAGATTGCTGAATTTAGTTCTGGTGACAGGGTAGTTACAGTGTGGGACAGACACAGTACAGGTTTCTATATAGAGTGCTCAGTTTAGTGCTGATGACAGGAGTAGTACAGTGTGGGACAGATACAACGTAGGTTTCTATATAAAGTGCTGAATTTGTTACTGGTGATAAAGCAGGTACAGTGTGGGACAGGTACAATGTGGGACAGGTACAGTGCAGGTTTCTACTTATGGTGCTCAGTATAGTGCTGGTGACAGTAGAGGCACAGCATGGGGCAGGTAGAATATGGGACAGGTGCAGTGTGGGACACATGCACTGTGGGTTACCACAGAGAGTGCTGAATTTAGTGCTGGTGACAGGAGAGGTACAGTGTGGGACAGGTACAGTGTAGGTTTCTGTATAGTGTGC
Source organism: Neoceratodus forsteri (assembly GCA_016271365.2). Classification (NCBI taxonomy): domain Eukaryota; kingdom Metazoa; phylum Chordata; order Ceratodontiformes; family Ceratodontidae; genus Neoceratodus; species Neoceratodus forsteri. The sequence goes on from JADMNL010000027.1 coordinate 114,923,655, forward strand.
TGAATATAGTGCTGGTGACAGAGAAGGTACAGTCTGGGACAGGTACAGTGTAGGTTTCTACATACTGTGCTCAGTATAGTGCTGGTGACAGAAGAGTTACAGCGTGGGCAGGTAGAGTATGGGACAGGTACAGTGTGGGACATGTACAGTGTGGGACAGATGCAGTATGGGTTACTCTACAGAGTGCTGAATTTAGCACTGGTGAAAGGGGAGGTACAGTGTGGGACATGTGCAGTGTAGCTTTTTATACAAAGTGCTGAATTTAGTGCTAGTAACAGGGCAGGTACAGTGTGGGACATGTACAGTGTAAGTTTCTACAAATGGTGTTGATTATACTGCTGGTGACAAGGGAGGTACAGTGTGGGACAGGTACAGTATGGGACAAGTACAGTGTAGGTTAGTATAGAGAGTGCTGAACTTAGTGCTGGTGAAAGGGGAGGTACAGCGTGAAACAGATACAGTGTGGTTTACTATAGAGAGTGCTGAATTTAGTGCTGGTGACGGGAGGTTTAGTGTGGGACAGGTACAGTTTATGTTTCTACACTGAGTGCTAAATTTAGTGCAGATGACAGGGCAGGTACAGTGTGGGATAGGTACAGTGTATGTTTCTATATAGAGTGCTGAGTTTGGTGCTGCTGACAGGACAGATACAGTATGTGAAAGGTACAGTGTAGCTTTCTGCATAGAGTGTTGAATTTAGTGTAGATAACAGAGCAGGTACAGTGTGGGACAGGTACAGTGTAGCTTTCTAGATAAAGTGCTGAATTTAGTGCAGGTGACAGGGCAGGAACAGTGTAAGATTCTATATAGGGTGATGAGTTTACTGCTGGTGACAGGGGAGGTACAGTGTGGGACAGGTATATTATGGAACACGTACAGTGTGGGTTAGTATTGAGAGTGCTGAATTTAGTGCTGGTGACAGAGGAGATATAGTGTGGGACAGGTACAGTGTTGGTTACTATAGACTGCTGAATTTCATGCTGTTGGCAGGGTAGGTGAAGTGTGGGACAGGTACAGTGTATGTTTCTACACTGAGTGTTGAATTTAGTGGAGATGACAGGACAGGTACAGCATGGGAGAGGTACAGTGTGGCCCAGGAACAGTGTATGTTTCTAAATAGAGTGCTGAGTTTACTGCTGCTGACAGAACAGGTACAGTGTGTCAAAGGTGCAGTGTAGCTTTCTACATAGGCTGCTGAATTTAGTGTAGATAACAGGGCAGGTAAAGTGTGGGTCAGGAACAGTGTAGGTTTCTGTATAGAGTGCTAAATTTAGTGCTGGTGACAGAAAAGGTACAATGTGGGACAGGTACAGTGTGGGACAGGTGCAGTGTAAGTTTCTATATAGAGTGTTGAATTTAGTTTTGTTTGCAGAGCAGGTACAGAGTGTCACAAGTACAGTGTGGGACAGGTACAATGTGGGACTGGTGTAGTGTATGTTTCTATATAGAGTGCTGAATTTAGTTCTGTTGACAGGACAGGTACAGTGTGGGACAAGTGCAGTGTAAGTTTCTATATGGAGTGCTGAATTTAGTTTTGTTGACAGAGCAGGTACAATGTGTCACAAATACAGTGTAGGACAGGTACAATGTGGGACCGGTGTAGTGTATGTTTCTATATAGAGTGCTGAATTTAGTTCTGTTGACAGGACAGGTACAGTGTGGGACAGGTGCAGTGTACGTTTCTATATAGAGTGCTGAATTTATTTCTCTTGACAGGGCAGGTACAGTGTGCAACACGTGCAGTGTAAGTTTCTATATAGAGTGTTGAATTTAGTTTCGTTTGCAGAGCAGGTACAGAGTGTCACAAGTATAGTGTGGGACAGGTACAATGCGGGATGGGTGCAGTGTATGTTTCTATATAGAGTGCTGAATTTAGTTCTGTTGACAGGACAGGTACAGTGTATGTTTCTATATAGAGTGCTGAATTTACTTCTCTTGACAGGGCAGGTACAGTAGGGGACAGGTACTGTGTGTGACAGGTGCAGTGTAAGTTTCTATATAGAGTGCTGAATTTAGTTCTGTTGACAGAGCAGGTACAATGTGTCACAAATACAGTGTAGGACAGGTACAGTGTGGGACTCGTGCAGTGTATGTTTCTATATAGAGTGCTGAATTTAGTTCTGTTGACAGGACAGGTACAGTGTGGGACAAGTGCAGTGTACGTTTCTATATAGATTGCTGAATTTATTTCTCTTGACAGGGCAGGAACAGTGTGGGACAGGTGCAGTGTAAGTTTCTATATAGAGTGTTGAATTTAGTTTTGTTTGCAGAGCAGGTACAGAGTGTCACAAGTACAGTGTGGGACAGGTACAATGCGGGACGGGTGCAGTGTATGTTTCTATATAGAGTGCTGAATTTAGTTCTGTTGACATGACAGGTACAGTGTGGGACAGGTGCAGTGTATGTTTCTATATAGAGTGCTGAATTTACTTCTCTTGACAGGGCAGGTACATTGTGGGACAGGTACTGTGTGGGACAGGTGCAGTGTAAGTTTCTACATAGAGTGCTGAATTTAGTTCTGTTGACAGAGCAGGTACAATGTGTCACAAATACAGTGTAGGACAGGTACAGTGTGGGACTCGTGCAGTGTATGTTTCTTACATAGAGTGCTGAATTTAGTTCTGTTGACAGGACAGGTACAGTGTGGGACAGTGCAGTGTACGTTTCTATATAGAGTACTGAATTTTATTTCTTGACAGGGCAGGTACAGTGTGGGACAGGTGCAGTGTAAGTTTCTATATAGAGTGTTGAATTTAGTTTTGTTTGCAGAGCAGGTACAGAGTGTCACAAGTACAGTGTGGGACAGGTACAATGCGGGACGGGTGCAGTGTATGTTTCTATATAGAGTGCTGAATTTAGTTCTGTTGACAGGACAGGTACAGTGTGGGACAGGTGCAGTGTATGTTTCTATATAGAGTGCTGAATTTACATCTTTTGACAGGGCAGGTACAGTAGGGGACAGGTACTGTGTGGGACAGGTGCAGTGTAAGTTTCTATATAGAGTGCTGAATTTAGTTCTGTTGACAGAGCAGGTACAATGTGTCACCAATACAGTGTAGGACAGGTACAGTGTGGGACTCGTGCAGTGTATGTTTCTATATAGAGTGCTGAATTTAGTTCTGTTGACAGGACAGGTACAGTGTGGGACAGGTGCAGTGTAAGTTTCTATATAGAGTGTTGAATTTAGTTTTGTTTGCAGAGCAGGTACAGAGTGTCACAAGTACAGTGTGGGACAGGTACAATGCGGGACGGGTGCAGTGTATGTTTCTATATAGAGTGCTGACTTTAGTTCTGTTGACAGGACAGGTACAGTGTGGGACCGGTACAGTGTATGTTTATATATAGAGTGCTGAATTTAGTTCTGTTGACAGGACAGGTACAGTGTGGGACAGGTGCAGTGTATGTTTCTATATAGAGTGCTGAATTTACTTCTCTTGACAGGGCAGGTACAATGTGTCACAAATACAGTGTGGGACAGGTACAGTGTGGGACTGGTGCAGTGTATGTTTCTATATAGAGTGCAGAATTTAGTGCTGGTCACAGAGCAGGTACAGTGTGGGACAGATGCAGTGTAAGTTTCTATATAGAGTGTTGAATTTAGTTTTTTTTGCAGAACAGGTACAGAGTGTCACAAGTACAGTGTGGGACAGGTAGAATGTGGGACTGGTGCAGTGTATGTTTCTATATAGAGTGCTGAATTTAGTTCTGTTGACAGGACAGGTACAGTGTGAGACAGGTGCAGTGTAAGTTTCTATATAGACTGCTGAATTTAGTTTTGTTGACAGAGCATGTACAATGTGTCACAAATACAGTGTGGGATAGGTACAGTGTGGGACCAGTGCAGTGTAAGTTTCTATATAGAGTGTTGAATTTAGTTTTGTTTGCAGAGCAGGTACAGAGTGTCACAAGTACAGTGTGGGACAGGTACAATGTGGGACTGGTGCAGTGTATGTTTCTATATAGAGTGCTGAATTTAGTTCTGTTGACATGACAGGTACAGTGTGGGACAGGTGCAGTGTATGTTTCTATATAGAGTGCTGAATTTACTTCTCTTGACAGGGTAGGTACAGTAGGGGACAGGTACAGTGTGGGACAGATGCAGTGTAAGTTTCTATATAGAGTGTTGAATTTAGTTTTGTTTGCAGAGCAGGTACTGAGTGTCACAAGTACAGTGTGGGACAGGTAGAATATGGGACTGGTGCAGTGTATGTTTCTATATAGAGTGCTGAATTTAGTTCTGTTGACAGGACAGGTACAGTGTGAGACAGGTGCAGTGTAAGTTTCTATATAGACTGCTGAATTTAGTTTTGTTGACAGAGCAGGTACAATGTGTCACAAATACAGTGTGGGACAGGTACAGTGTGGGACCAGTGCAGTGTAAGTTTCTATATAAAGTGTTGAATTTAGTTTTGTTTGCAGAGCAGGTACAGAGTGTCACAAGTACAGTGTGGGACAGGTACAATGTGGGACTGGTGCAGTGTATGTTTCTATATAGAGTGCTGAATTTAGTTCTGTTGACATGACAGGTACAGTGTGGGACAGGTGCAGTGTATGTTTCTATATAGAGTGCTGAATTTACTTCTCTTGACAGGGTAGGTACAGTAGGGACAGGTACAGTGTGGGACAGATGCAGTGTAAGTTTCTATATAGAGTGTTGAATTTAGTTTTGTTTGCAGAGCAGGTACAGAGTGTCACAAGTACAGTGTGGGACAGGTACAATGCGGACGGTGCAGTGTATGTTTCTATATAGAGTGCTGAATTTAGTTCTGTTGACAGGACAGGTACAGTGTGTGGACCTGTGCAGTGTATGTATTTCTATATAGAGTGCTGAATTTAGTTCTGCTGACAGGACAGGTACAGTGTGGGACAGGTGCAGTGTAAGTTTCTATATAGAGTGCTGAATTTACTTCTCTTGACAGGGCAGGTACAGTAGGGACAGGTACTGTGGGACAGGTGCAGTGTAAGTTTCTATATAGAGTGCTGAATTTAGTTCTGTTGACAGTGCAGGTACAATGTGTCACAATACAGTGTGGGACCGGTGCAGTGTATGTTTCTATATAGAGTGCAGAATTTAGTGCTGGTTACAGGGCAGGTACAGTGTAGGACAGATGTAGTGTAAGTTTCTATATAGAGTGATGAATTTAGTTTTGTTTGCAGAGCAGATACTGAGTGTCACAAGTACAGTGTGGGACAGGTACAATGCGGGACGGGTGCAGTGTATGTTTCTATATAGAGTGCTGAATTTAGTTCTGTTGACAGGACAGGTACAGTGTGGGACCGGTGTAGTGTATGTTTCTATATAGAGTGCTGAATTTAGTTCTGTTGACAGGACAGGTACAGTGTGGGACAGGTGCAGTGTAAGTTTCTATATAGAGTGCTGAATTTACTTCTCTTGGCAGGGCAGGTACAGTAGGGGACAGGTACTGTGTGGGACAGGTGCAGTGTAAGTTTCTATATAGAGTGCTGAATTTAGTTCTGTTGACAGTGCAGGTACAATGTGTCACAAATACAGTGTGGGACCGGTGCAGTGTATGTTTCTATATAGAGTGCAGAATTTAGTGCTGGTTACAGGGCAGGTACAGTGTAGGACAGATGCAGTGTAAGTTTCTATATAGAGTGATGAATTTAGTTTTGTTTGCAGAGCAGATACAGAGTGTCACAAGTACAGTGTGGGACAGGTACAATGTGGGACTGGTGCAGTGTATGTTTCTATATAGAGTGCTGAATTTAGTTCTGTTGACAGGACAGGTACATTGTGGGACAGGTGCAGTGTAAGTTTCTATATAGAGTGCTGAATTTAGTTTTGCTGACAGAGCAGGTACAATGTGTCACAAATACAGTGTGGGACAGGTACAGTGTGGGACCGGTGCAGTGTATGTTTCTATATAGGCTGCTGAATTTAGTTCTGTTGACAGGACAGGTACAGTGTGGGACAGGTGCAGTGTATGTTTCTATATAGAGTGCTGAATTTACTTCTCTTGACAGGGCAGGTACAGTAGGGGACAGGTACTGTGTGGGACATGTGCAGTGTAAGTTTCTATATAAAGTGCTGAATTTAGTTCTGTTGACATAGCAGGTGCAATGTGTCACAAATACAGTGTGGGACCGGTGCAGTGTATGTTTCTATATAGAATGCAGAATTTAGTGCTGGTTACAGGGCAGGTACAGATGCAGTGTAAGTTTCTATACAGAATGGTCAATTTAGTGTTGATGTCAAGGGAGGTACAGTATGGGACAGGTATAGTGTGGGGCCAGGTACAGAGCAGATTTCTATATCGAGTGCTGAATTTAGTGCTGGTGACAGGAGTGGCAGAGTGTGGGACAGGTACAGTGTAAGTTTCTATACAGAGTGCTAAATTTTGTTCTCTTCACAGGGCAGTTACAGTGTGGGAGAGGTACATTACGGGACATGTACAGTGCAAGTTTCTATGTAGAGTGCTAATTTTAGTGCTGGTGACAGGGAAGGTACAGTATGGGACAGGTACTATGTAAATGTATTTATAGGGTGCTGAATTTAGAGTTGGTGACAGGACATGTGCAGTGTGAGACAGTTGCAGTGTGGCAGAGGTACAGTGTAGGTGTCTATATAGACTGCTGAATTTAGTGCTGGTGATAGGATAGGTACAGTGTGGGTCAGGCACAATGTAAGTTTCTTTATAGGGAGCTGAATTTAGAGTTTTTGACAGGGCAGGTGCAGTGTGGGACAGGTACAGCATGGTAAAGGTACAGTGTAGGTTTCTATATAGAGTGCTAAATTTAGTGCTGGTGACAGGGCAAGTCCAGTGTGGGACAGGTACCGTGTTGGAGAGGTACAGTGTAGGCTTCTATATGTACTGCTGAATATACTGCTAGTGACAGGGCACATACAGTATGGGACGTACAGTGTGGGACAGGTGCAGTATGAGTTTCTAGATAGAGTACTTAATAAAGTGCTGTGTCAGAGGAGGTATAGTGTGGGAGAGGTACAGTGTGGGACACGTATAGTGTGGGGAAGGCACATTGTTGGACAGGAGCAGTGTAGGACAAGTACAGTGTGGGACAGGTGTGGTGTAGTTTTCTATGTAGACAGCTGAATTTTGTGCAGGTGACAGGGGATGTCACACACTACCTCCACTTAAAATACACACAGACATCATGCGCTACTTGGACGAACTCAAAAGCAGCTGGATAAACCAGCAAATGTGTAAAGCAGCAAAAAAGTACAGTGCTCACGAAAAAGGCTCACTATAAACAGCTTTCTCTTATGCATTCACAGAAAAATCCTGGTGTTTCGAGGGCACACTCCCTCTTCATCAGGGGCCCCTGATGAATAGCGATTGTGCTTTTGAAACACCTGGGATTCTTCTGTGGATGCATAAGATGCAATTGTTTATAGTGAGCCTTTTTCGTGAGCACTGTACTTTTTTTGCTGCTTTACATATTTGCTGGTTTATCCAGCTGCTTTGAGTTCATCCAAGTAGCGCATGATGTCTGTGTGTATTTTAACTGGAGATAGTGTGTGAGACAGGTGTGTGCAGGTTTTTATATAAGGCACTGAATTTAGTGGTGATGACAGGAGAGGCACAGTGTAGGTTTTTATACAGAGTGCTGAATTTAGTTTAGGTGACAGGGTAGATACAGTTTGGTAATGTACAGTGTGAGACAGGTGCAGTGTAAGTTCCTATACAGAGTCCTGAATTTAGTGATGGAGACATGCAGGTACACTGTGGGATAGGTATAGTGTGGGTTGCTATACAGAGTGCTGAATTTTAGTGCTGGTGACAGGGGTGGTACAGTGTTGGATAGGTACAGTGTAGGTTTCCACATAAAGTGCTGAATTATATGCTGATAATCGAAGGTACAGTGTAGGAGAGGTGCACTGTAGTTTTCTACACAGAGTGATGAATTTAGTGCTGGTGACAGGGCAGGTACAGTGTGGGACAGGTGCATGTAATTTTCTATATAAAGTGCTCAATTTAGTGTTGGTAATATTGGAGGTACAGAACAGGACAGGCACAGTGCGTGTGACATGTACAGTTGGGGTCAGGTACACTATAGGTTTCTATATAGAGTGCTGAATTTAGTGCTGGTGACAGGGGATGTAGAGTGTTGGACAGGTACAGTGTAAGTTTCTACATAGAGTGTTAAATTTAGTTCTGTTGACAGGGCAGGTACAGTGTGGGATAGGTACAGTATGGGTCAGGTACAGTGTATATTTCTATGTGTAATGCTGAATTCAGTGTTGGTGACAGAGGTACAGTGTAGGACAAGTGCAGTGTAAGTTTCTATATAGAGAGCTGAATTTAGCGCTGTTTACAAGGCAGCTACAGTGTGGGACAGGTGCAGTGTAGGCTTTTATAAAGAGTGCTGGATTTAGTTCTGTTGACAGAGCAGGTACAGTTTGTGACAGATACAGTGTGGGACAGGTGCAGTGTTTGTTTGTCTATAGAGTGCTGAATTTAGTGTGGGTAACAGGGCAGGTACAGTGTGGGACAGGTGCAGTGTATGTTTCTATAGTGAGTGCTAAATTTAATGCTGGTGACAGGTCAGGTACAGTGTAGGACATGTACAGTGTTGGACAGGTGCCGTGTAAGTTTCTATAGGGAGTGCTCAATTTAATGTTGGTGATGGGGCGGAACAGTGTGGGACAGGTGCAGTGTGGAACAGGTGCAGTGTGAGTTTCTATACAGAGTACTGAATTTAGTTCTGTTGGCAGGGCAGGTACAGTGTGTGACAGGTACAGTATAGGAGAGGTACAGTGTAAATTGATATGTTTCTCTGTAGGACAGGTACAGAGTGGGACAGGTGCAGTGTAAGTTTCTATACAGAGTGCTCAATTCAGTGTTGGTGATATGGCAGGTGCAGTGTGGGACAGGTACAGTGTGGGAGAGGTATAGTGTAGGTTTTAATACAGAGTGCTGAATTTAGTGCTGGTTACAGGGCAGGTGCAGTGTCGGACAGGTACCGGGTGTGACAGGTACAGTGTAGGTTTCTATATATACTGCTGAATATAGTGTTGTTGACGTGTCGGGGCAGGTACAGTGTGGGACTGGTACAATGTGGGAGAGGTATAGTGTGGGACAGGGACAGTGTTGGACTGGTGCAGTGTGGGACAGGCACAGTGTGGGACAGGCACAGTGTGGGACAGGTGCATTGTAGTTTTCTATGTAGACATCTGAATTTATTGCCAGTGACAGGGTGGTACAGTATGGGACAGGTGCAATGTAGGTTTCTATATTGAGTGCTGAATTTAGTGCTGGTGACAGGGGAGGTACAGTGTGGGACAGAAGCAGTGTGGTATAGATGCAGTGTAGGTTTCTATACAAGGTGCTAAATTTATTGCTTGTGACAGGATAGTATAGTGTGGTAAAGGTGCAGTGTAGGTTTCTATAGAGTGCTGAATTTAGGTCTGTTGATGGGAAGGTACAGCGTGGGACAGGTACCCTGTAAGTTTCTATGTAGAGTGCTAAATTTAGTCTTGGTGAAAAGGGAGGTGCAGTGTGGGATAGGTGTAGTGTAGGTTTCTATAGAGAGTGCTGAATTTATTGTTTGTGACAGGACAGGTATAGCATGAGAAAGGTGCAGTGTAAGTTTTTTTTATTATTATTTATTTATTTATAATAACTGGGTTTCGCTTTCTCTTGTATGGAAACCCGTGGTGTAATTTACCATTATAAAGGAGTTTTTATAATGGCAAGCATGTGCCGGGTTTCCCTTACTCTGCGCATGCCCAGTAACAGCTGTTCCACGTTTGTGAATGCTAGCCGCCTTGCCTTCTCGCCCAAAATGGTACTGCCACTGTAACTTGGCAGTAAGTTCTTTTTCTTTTTTTTTAAATCACTACTGCACAAAACCAAGTTCTAGAAGGGACAAATAAAAGTATCACAAAGCGACTGCGGTCCCTACTAAGAAGCAACCGGACCGCGGCAGCAGTATAACTTCACTTTATTTTATATAATTGCTGTGGTGAGAAAGCAAAACCCAGCAATTACATGAAATAAAATATGGGGTGGTGTGTAAGCTCGAATTTTATACACACCCGAGGTATTAGATGCCAAGATAAACCCCTCAAGCTTCGCGCTCGGGGTTTATGTGGAATCCAACAGATCGGGTGTGTGTAAAATTCTTGTTACACACACCACCCCATACTTTATTCTATATATTATTTCTCGGATTACAATACCTTTAAGTTAGAAGCTCATTTACAGAGGTTCCACGTCATTAGAATACAAAATATGTAGACAATTGTTTACAAGCATAAAATACAAATTTTTGGTATTGTAGTAAGCAGTATTTTTTTTGCAGCTATTAGTTTTTTTACTCACCTGCTTACATCCGGAGGGCGCCCCCAGCCCTGCCCCTGACATCCACCATCCGGCACTAACCTGGCCCCAGGGCCTGACCCCCTGGCGGGGCCAGCAGGGATCCCCAACCCCCACTGGAGAGCGGATTCAAGGGGCCAGTGACGTGGCTGGCTGGGAGCAGAGCCTGCGAGGCGCCCTCCATCACACTGCTGCGGTGGTGTATTTTGTCTGACTTCCCCTAGGGGTCACCTGCGGAGTGGAGCATGCATGCGTCTGCGCGCACTCCCATCCAAGCGTCTGCCCCGACTCCTCCCCTGTCTGCAGCATGGCAACCATGTCCCCCAGCCTCTGCTAGGGGGCAACGAGGTGCTGGCAACTGGAACCCCCCCTCCCTGGAGAAGGAGAGCAGTCCAATGGATGCTCAATCCTTCCCCACCCCTGCTGACCCCCGTCGGTCCGTGCTCGTCCCTGAACATGGGTCGTTGGCTTTGCACGAGGTAAGACGACCAGTGCCTTAGCCCTCAGTGCCACTGGGCCAGCTAGTAAGCAGTATTAAAACAGAGGGACAAGCAAAAGCATAAAAGAACAGAGACAGAGCTCCTTATGGTGGTGAACAGTGCTTTAGATACAATCGAGAGGAGGGGGAACATAACGAAAATGATGGGATAACAATGTGAAGAATATCTGCCGCATGGGCTTTATCCTAGGCAAGTAGGATAGAGGTGAGGTGATGGAGGAGGGACAGGGTTGATAGGATGTTGGAAGCAGGGAGGGAGGAAGGGAGGAAGAAGGGGTCCAGTTGCATGTTGGTAGGGTGCAAGTGCATGGGTTATACAAATTTCCAGTGGCACACTATGACTATTTAGGAATAGCAGTCACAACTACTGAGTGCTATAAAGTTGGAGCATAGTTTTGTTTTGAAGTGACCAAGCTTTTTTCCAGCCATTTCATTACCTTGGAGAGAGCTGAGCCAATTGGGTGCCCGGTACCCGAAGGACCGCTGACCTTGTGAGGTGCGGCAGAAGGGGACTTTAAACAGATTGCAATTAGACTCTTTCATTTGTCTAGTGTTAGTCTTCGGCACAGAAGGCTGGCAAAGGATCATAATGTTGCACACGATATAGCGCAGGTCAAAACCGTGCACCAAACACAGCGTGCGGCAACACAGCAGTGGCACATAATGCCAACCGCAACAGAAACGCCACACGTCCAAACAGTGTTATTGTTTTTGTGGGGGGTGAAGCCCAGACTATTTATAATCAACTCCAAGAAGGTGTGGACACAGGGCCAAAAAAAATTTTGCTGCAGCACCTTAGCCGTTGGCTCAGTGATGGGAATCGAAAAAAAATTCCCACACCAGGGATTCAAACCCTGGTCCTGCCCTGCTTCTCGAGGGTGAGGGCAACAAGTTTGCGGTCAAGTGTGTCCCCACTGGTTCTAGATTTTCCGAGTACTTGTTGCAGGTACTCTTCTGTTTCATTTTCTGAGATATTCTTAAGGTGGAAAGGAGGGACTGGGCCTTGGGGTGGGCTTGCAAAGGAGTTGTTTTTATTGTCATTTGAGGATTCAAAGAAGTCTGGAGGAAGCACATTTCTAAGGTCTGTGAAGGCCTTGCTAAAAGTATCAGCAATGGTTTTTGGGTCCTGGGTCATTGCCCCCTCAATGTTGAGCACTGAAGGTGAAGTTGTGTTAGGCATTTGTTAGGTTTCTTGGTTAGAGTCATGATGTTGTTCCAGAATTTACAGCTTTCACCTCAGGAGTTGGACAGTTCATTTTTGAAATGTTGACTTTTTGCAGAGCAAATTGCCCAGGTGCATTTATTTTTGGCTGTTTTGTAGTTTTGTATGTCAGTCTGGGATCCAGGATGTCTTGCTTTACGCCGGAGGTTATCTCTTTATTTCATTTGTTCATTGTTCATTTGTTCAGTGAAGGGAGGATTTGCTCGACCCTTGACTTTACATTTTGTATAAGGGGCGTAAACATCACATACTGCATTAAAAATAGTTATGAAATGATCAAGAGCTTTGTCTACATCAGCTACTAAGTCTATGGCTGACCAGTCCTGTTGACTAAGGTGAGCTTTTAATTAATACAGTTTCCCTTTTTTTTAGCACCTGTGTTGTGATTGTTTTGGCCGGGGATCTAGGTGCTTTATTTGACCAGGTACATAGGATTGGGGAGTGGTCACTGATGGAGTCAAAGAAGACGACAGTATTTGTTATTGTATCTGGGCGATTGGTTATCAGCCAGTCTTGAAGCATACTGGTCCCAGTTCGTTAGTTAGTTCTGGTGGGGGAATCCACCAACTGTGCCAAGTTAATGGAGGAGATTGCATCTTTGTAGGGGTGTGCCTCGGTGAATAACCAGTTGATGTTAAAGTCCCCTACCATTAAGACCTCTGAGTAGAGGTGAAGGTCATTGAGGTAGTCAAAAACCACCTTAAACCCACTAGCCTGCTCTTTAGTGGGGGATGTACACTGAGACTACTGTTATTTCTTTGTCATGTGTCCCAAGTAGTCATTCTGCTAATACTTGGACTTTGCTACCAGTGTTTAGGTGAGGGAGGGCGCACCCCTGGAGGATGTTCTTGATTTAGATAACACAACCCCTTCCCCGCTTACTGGACCTATCTAGCCAAAAGGATGTGTAACCTTCTAATTGGATTGCCATATCAGGAATACTTGGCGTGAGACAAATTTTAATTACTGACAAATACATCTGGTCTGAGCTGAGTAACTCAGACCTGTAGTGAGTCAAAGTTAGATGTAAGACTACAGATATTGATGGAAGTAATTGTTAGTACACCTCGCTTCTTTGTGGGCTCAGGAGCTTTTGGTGTGGGGCAAGGGTTAGGGTGAATGTTGCCAGATAAGAGCAGTAGTAACAACATGAGTCTTAGGGCTTGATTCTTAACATGTTTTAGGGTTTGTAATTGTTTATATTTGTTAGCACTGCTTATTGTACTTTTGCCAGTGACTAAGGTCAGCTTGGTGACACTGGGAGGGAGAGGGTAGGTGATATAAGCATGTTGGGGTGTCTGCCCATGCATGTACGACTTACAGCAGGAAACTTTGAGTATCGGGGCAAATGTACTCTTGGAGCGGCACTCATAGTGAGACATGGTAACTTTGCTGGTGGCAGCATGCTGGGTATTCCCAACCCCTGTATGGAGCGGCACTCGTAGTGAGACATGGTAACTTTGCTAGTGGCAGCATGCTGGGTATTCCCAACCCCTGTATGGAGTGGCAGCACTAGTAAAACAATGAAATAGAGCAAGATGTATTGCAACCTGATGATTCTGTAATTTTGCCCTACGAGGCATGGTCTGAGCAGCCTACCTAGATACCAACTCCTATCTGGGGGTGGGGGGGTTAACTGAGAATAGGATGAGGAGCGAGTGCTACAGATTCAGTGTGGTTGGAATTTTGGCTGGACTGGTTGGTAGTTTGAGACCTAAGGTGAGGGGAGGGCTGCAGGGAGTCAAGATTTAGTGTGTTTTGTTTTCTTTTAGTTAAGGTTGATTAAAGTTGTAGGAGTATAGGAGTATCAGGGCTGCCAGGATAGTGCAATGGTTAAAGACACAACCACTGGTACAGAGGATCGTCGGTTTGGATCCAGCATCTGCTAGACAGAGGAGTAGAGGAGATATACCAAATTCTGGAGGTTCTCATGAGGGGGGGCAGTGGTATAAACTAGGCATAGCAGACTACAGTATAGTGGTGAAGGACTAGGAAATGGGGGATCATTAACAACTTCTAGTAGTAGGATATTAAGACTGGCAAATGGGAAAATGGGTTCTTTGAAATCTGACGATGCAGTGACGTGACACTTCATGTGACCACAGCTCCCCAATAAAGGAAAGCACTGCCCAGGTGGGAGAATGGGGGTGGGTGGGGCAGTCACCACATAGCAGTGACAGGCTAGCACAGTAAATCAACTGTGCTTGGCTGGGGAGGTCTCTACCTTGTGATCTTGCTGGCTGCTGCTGCTCCTGCTCTTTGGAAGTGTGGGCTGTAAAATGGAGCTCTGCAGCCTAGGGAAACAGAAAGAAAATCAGGCATCAATGCAAATTAACATATGGGAAAAAAAGAAGGAGGAGACCAGAAGCTGGAACTCAGCAGTACTGAGCATGTGCAAGCACAGACTCTCACAGACTGGCACAGACTGGGTTTCTGTGTAAGATGCTGAATTTAGTGGTGGTGGCATGACAGGTACACTTTAGGGTTCTAAAGTACTGAGTTTACTTTTGGTGAAAGGACATGTGCAGGGTATGGCAAGTAAAGTGTGGGACAGGTACAGTGTGGGGCAGTTTCAGTCTAAGTTTCTTCACTAAGTGCTGAATGTAGTGCTGGTGACAGGGCAGGTACTGTGTGGGACATGTACAGTGTGGGACAGGTACAGTGTAAGTTTCTATATAGAGTGCTGAATTTAGTTCTGTTGACAGGGCATGTACAGTGTGGGACAGTTGCAGTGTAAGTTTCAATACAGAGTGCTGAATTTAGTGCTGGTGACAGGGCAGGTGCAGTGTCAGACAGGTACAGTATAGAATTCAATATAGAGTGCTGAATTTAGTTCTGTTGACAGAGGAGGTACAATGTGTGACAAGTACAGTTTGGGTCACGTACAGTGTGGGACAGGTGCAGTGTACGTTTCTATATAGAGTGTTCATTTTAGTGTTGGTGATAGGGGAGGTACAGCACGGAACAGGTACAGTGTAGTTTTCTATATGGTGCTGAAATTAGTGCTGGGGAGGTCTCTACCTTGTAATCCTGCTGACTGATGCTGCTCCTGCTCTGTGGGAGTGTGGGCTGTAAAATGGAGCTCTGCAGCCTAGAGAAACAGAAGGAAAATTGGGCTTCAATGCGATTTAACATATGGGAAACAAAGATGGAGACCAGAAGTTGGAACTCAGCAGTACTGAGCATGTGCAAACAGACTGGCATAGACTGGGTTTCTGCATAAGGTGCTGCATTTAGTGGTGGTGACAGTGCAGGTACATTGCAAGACAGATACATTTCGGGGTTCTAAAGTACCGAGTTTACTTTTGGTGAAAGCACAAGTACATGGCGTGCAGGTAAAATGTGGGACGGGTACAGTGTGGGGCAGTTTCAGGCTAGGTTTCTACACTAAGTGCTGAATTTAGTGCTGTTACAGGGCAGGTACTGTGTGGGACAGGTGCAGTGTGCAACAGGTACAGTGTAAGTTTCTATATAGAGTGCTGAACTTAGTTCTGTTGACAGGGCATGTACAGAGTGGGACAGGTACAGTATGGGAGAGTTACAGTGTATGTTTCTATAGACAGTGCTGAATTTAGTGCTGGTTACAGAGTAGGTACAGTGTGGGACAGGTACAGTGTGGGACAGATGCAGTGTACGTTTTTATAAAGAGTACTGCATTTAGTGCTGGGGACAGGGCAGGTACAATGTGGGACAGGTACAGTGTAGAATTCTATATTGAGTGTTGAATTTAGTTCTGTTGACAGATGAAGTGCAGTGTGTGACAAGTACAGTTTGGGACAGATACAGTGTGCGACAGGTACAGTGTAAGTTTCTATATAGAGTGTTGAATTTAATTCTGTTGACAGGGCAGGTACACTGTAGGACCAGTACAGTATGGTACAGGTACAATGTGAGTTTCTATGAGGAGTGCTGAATTTAATGTTGGTGATTGGGCAGGTGCAGTGTGGGACAGGTAAAGTGTGGGAAATGTACAGTGTACGTTTCTATATAGAGTGCTGAATTTAGTTCTGTTGACAGGGCAGGTACAGTATGGTGCAAGTACAACGTAAGTTTCTATGAGGGATGCTGAATCTAGTGCTGGTGACATGCAGGTACAGTGTGAGACAGGTACAGTGTAGGTTTCTACATATAGTGTTGAACTTAGTGCTGGTGATAGGGCTGGTATGGTGTGAGACAGGTGCAGTGTAACTTTCTCTATAGAGTGCTGAATTTAGTGCCGGTGACAGGGTAGGTACAATGTGAGACAGGTATGGTGCAGGACAGGTACAGTGTAGCATTCTACACAGAGTGCTGAATTTTGTGCTGGTGACATGGAGGTACAGTGTGGGGCAGGTACAGTGTGGGACAGGTGCAGTGTGGGACAGGTGCAGTATAGGTTTCTACATATAGTGCTGAATTTAATGCTGGTGACAGCAGGTACAGTATGAGACAGGTATGGTGCGGGGCAGGTACAGTGTAGCTTTCTACACAGAGTGCTGAATTTAGTGCTGGTGACAGCAGGTACAGTGTGAGACAGGTATGGTGCGGGGCAGGTACAGTGTAAGTTTCTACATAGAGTGCTGAATTTAGTGCTGGTGACAGCAGGTACAGTGTGAGACAGGTATGGTGCAGGGCAGATACAGTATAGGTTTCTGCACAGAATGCTGAATTTAGTGCTGGTGATGGCAGGTAAAGTGTGAGACAGGTATGGTGCGAGGCAGGTACAGTGTAGATTTCTACATAGAGTGTTGAATTTCGTGCTGGTGACATGGAGGTACAATGTGGAGCAGGTACAGTGTGTGACAGGTACAGTGTAGGACCAGTACAGTATGGTATAGGTACAATGTGAGTTTCTATGAGGAGTGCTGAATTTAATGTTGGTGACTGGGCAGGTGCAGTGTGGAACAGGTAAAGTGTGGGAGATGTACAGTGTACGTTTCTATATAGAGTGCTGAATTTAGTTCTGTTGACAGAGCAGGTACAGTATGGTACAAGTACAGTGTAAGTTTCTATGAGGAATGCTGAATTTAGTGCTGGTGACATGCAGGTACAGTGTGGGACAAGTACAGTGTGGGTTTCTACATATAGTGTTGAACTTAGTGCTGGTGACAGGGCTGGTACGGTGCGAGACAGGTACAGTGTAACTTTCTCTATAGAGTGCTGAATTTAGTGCCGGTGACAGGGAAGGTACAATGTGAGACAGGTATGGTGCAGGACAGGTACAGTGTAGCTTTCTACACAGAGTGCTGAATTTTGTGCTGGTGACATGGAGGTACAGTGTGGGGCAGGTACAGTGTGGGACAGATGCAGTGTGGGACAGGTGCAGTATAGGTTTCTACATATAGTGCTGAATTTAATGCTGGTGACAGCAGGTACGGTGTGAGACAGGTATGGTGCAGGGCAGGTACAGTGTAGCTTTCTACATAGAGTGCTGAATTTAGTGCTGGTGACAGCAGGTACAGTGTAGGTTTCTGCACAGAATGCTGAATTTAGTGCTGGTGACAGCAGGTGCAGTGTGAGACAGGTATGGTGCGGTGCAGGTACAGTGAAGCTTTCTGCACAGAGTGCTGAATTTAGTGCTGGTGACGGCAGGTACAGTGTGAGACAGGTATGGTGCGAGGCAGGTACAGTGTAGATTTCCACATAGAGTGTTGAATTTTGTGCTGGTGACATGGAGGTACAATGTGGAGCAGGTACAGTGTGTGACAGGTACAGTGTAGGACCAGTACAGTATGGTACAGGTACAATGTGAGTTTCTATGAGGAGTGCTGAATTTAATGTTGGTGACTGGGCAGGTGCAGTGTGGAATAGGTAAAGTGTGAGAGATGTACAGTGTACGTTTCTATATAGAGTGCTGAATTTAGTTCTGTTGACAGGGTAGGTACAGTATGGTACAAGTACAGTGTAAGTTTCTATGAGGAGTGCTGAATTTAGTGCTGGTGACTTGCAGGTACAGTGTGGGACAGGTACAGTGTAGGTTTCTACATATAGTGTTGAACTTAGTGCTGGTGACAGGGCTGGTACGGTGCAAGACAGGTACAGTGTAACTTTCTCTATAGAGTGCTGAATTTAGTGCTGGTGACAGGGCAGGTACAATGTGAGACAGGTATGGTGCAGGACAGGTACAGTGTAGCTTTCTACACAGAGTGCTGAATTTTGTGCTGGTGACATGGAGGTACAATGTGGAGCAGGTACAGTGTGGGACAGGTACATTTTAGGTTTCTACATATAGTGCTGAATTTCATGGTGATGATAGCAGGTACAGCGTGGGACAGGTACGGTGTAGGTTTCTAGAAGAAGTGCTGAATGCATTGCTGGTGACAGGGCAAGTACAGTGTGGGACAGTTGTAGTGTAGGTTTCTACATGAAGTGTTGAATTTAATACTGGTAACAGGGCAGGTACAGTGTGCTGAATTTTGTGCTGGTGACATGGAGGTACAATGTGGAGCAGGTACAGTGTGGGACAGGTACATTTTAGGTTTCTACATATAGTGCTGAATTTCATGGTGATGATAGCAGGTACAGCGTGGGACAGAAGCAGCTGTTTGTAGTGTCAGTCTCGATATAGAGTGCTGAGTTTAGTTCTTGTGACAGGACGGGTGCAGTGAGGCACAGGTACAGTGTATGTTTTTATACAGAGTGCTGAATTTAGTGCTTGTGACAGGGCAGGTACAGTGTAGGTTTCTACATAAAGTGCTGAATTTAGTGCTGATAATGGCAGGTACAGCGTGGAAGAGGTGCACTGTAGGTTTCTACACACAGTACTGAATTAGTGCTGGTGACAAGGCAGGTACAGTGTGGGACAGGTACAGTGTAGGTTTCTATATAGGGTGTTGAATTTAGTTCTGTTGACAGAGGAGGTGCAGTGTGTGACAAGTACAGTTTGGGACAGATACAGTGTGCAACAGGTACAATGTGAGTTTCTATATAGAGTGTTGAATTTAGTTCTGTTGACAGGGCAGGTACAGTGTAGGACCGGTACAGTACGGTACAGGTACAATGTGAGTTTCTATGAGGAGTGCTGAATTTAATGTTGGTGATTGAGCAGGTGCAGTGTGGGACAGGTAAAGTGTGGGAGATGTACAGTGTGCATTTCTATATAGAGTGCTGAATTTAGTTCCGTTGACAGGGCAGGTACAGTGTAGCACAGGCACAGTATGGTACAGGTACAATGTAAGTTTCTATGAGGAGTGCTGAATTTAATGATGGTGATAGGGCAGGTGCAGTGTGGGACAGGTATAGTGTCGGAGATGTACACTGTACATTTCTATATAGAGTGCTGAATTTAGTGCTGGTGACATGCAAGTACAGTGTGGGACAGGTACAGTATAGGTTTCTACATATAGTGTTGAACTTAGTGCTGGTGACAGGGCTGGTACGGTGCAAGACAGGTACAGTGTAACTTTCTCTATAGATTGCTGAATTTAGTGCTGGTGACAGGGCAGGTTCAGTGTGAGACAGGTACAGTGTGTGACAGGTACAGTGTAGCTTTCTACACAGAGTGCTGAATTTTGTGCTGGTGACATGGAGGTACAGTGTGGGACAGGTGCAGTGTAGGTTTCTACATATAGTGCTGAATTTAATGCTGGTGACAGCAGGTACAGTGTGAGACAGGTACAGTGTGGGTCAGGTACAGTGTGGCTTTCTACATAGAGTGTTGAATTTAGTGCTGGTGACAGCAGGTACAGTGTGAGACAGGTATGGTGCGGGGCAGGTACAGTGTAGGTTTCTGCACACAGTGCTGAATTTAGTGCTGGTGGCAGCAGGTGCAGCGTGAGACAGGTATGGTGTGGGGCAGGTACAATGTAGCTTTCTGCACAGAGTGCAGAATTTAGTGCTGGTGACAGCAGGTACAGTGTGAGACAGGTATGGTACGGGGCAGGTACAGTGTAGGTTTCTGCACAGAGTGCTGAATTTAGTGCTGGTGACAGCAGGTGCAGTGTGAAACAGGTATGGTGCTGAGCAGGTACAGTGTAGCTTTCTGCACAAAGTGCTGAATTTAGTGCTGGTGACGGCAGGTACAGTGTGAGACAGGTATGGTGCGAGGCAGGTACAGGTAGATTTCTACATAAAGTGATGAATTTTGTGCTGGTGACATGAAGGTACAATGTGGAGCAGGTACAATGTGGAGCAGGTACATTTTAGGTTTCTACATATAGTGCTGAATTTCATGGTGATGATGGCAGGTACAGTGTGGGACAGGTACGGTGTAGGTTTCTAGATGAAGTGCTGAATGTAGTGCTAGTGACAGGGCAAGTACAGTGTGGGACAGTTGCAGTGTAAGTTTCTACAAGAAGTGCTGAATTTATTGCTGGTGACAGGGCAGGTACAGTGTGGGACAGGTACAGTGTAGGTTTCTGCATAAAGTGCTGAATTTAGTGGTTATGACAACAGCTACGGTGTGGGATGGGTACAGTATAGGTTTCTATAGAGAGTGCTGAATTCAGTGCTGGTGACTGGGAAGGTACTTTTTGGAGCATCAAGAAAAGTACAGTGCTCACAAAAAAAGGCCCTTGATGAATAGTGATTGTGCCCTCGAAACACCTGGGATTCTTCTGTGGATGCATAAGAAGCAGTTGTTTGTAGTGAGCCTTTTTTCATGAGCACTCTATTTTTTGTTGCTCTACATATCTGCCGGTTTATCCATCTGCTCAGAGTTCATCCGATTAGCGCATGATGTCTGTGTGTATTTTAACCGGGGGTACTGTGTGAGACAGGTATGTGCAGGTTTCTATATAAGGCACTGAATTTTGTGGTGGTGACAGGAAAGGTACAGTGTGGGAAAGGCACAGTGCAGGTTTTTATACAGAGTGTTAAATTTAGTACAGGTGAAAGGGTAATACAGTGTGGGAAGGTACAGTGCGAGACAGGTGCAGTGTCAGTTTTGATATAGAGTACTGAGTTTAGTTCTGGTGACAGGGCAGGTACAGTGTAGGTTTCTACATAAAGTGCTGAATTTAGTGCTGATAATGGCAGGTACAGCGTGGAAGAGGTGCACTGTAGGTTCCTACACAGAGTACTGAATTAGTGCTGGTGACAGGGCAGGTACAGTGTGGGACAGGTACAGTGTAGGTTTCTATATTGGGTGCAGAATATAGTGCAGGTGACAGGACATGAACAGTGTGAGACAGGTACAGTGTAGGTTTCTATATAGGGTGCAGAATTTTGTGCTTGTGACAGTGCTGGTAAAGTGTGGGTCTGGTACAGTGTGGAGCAAGTGCAGTGTATGTTTCTACATAAATTGCTGAATTTAGTACTGGTGAAATGCAGGTACAGTGTGGGACAGATACAGTATGGGCCGGGTACAGTGTAGGTTTATATGTAGAGCGCTGAATTTGATGTTGGTGACAGGGCAGGTACAGTGTGGGACAGGTACAGTGTATCTTTCTACACTGAGTGCTGAATTTAGTGCTGGTGATGGCAGGCACAGTGTATCTTTCTACACTGAGTGCTGAATTTAGTGCTGGTGATAACAGGTACAGTGTGGGACAGGTACAATGTACGTTTCTATATAGAGTGCTGAATTTAGTGCTGGTGACGGAGCAGGTACAGTGTAGGATAAGAACAGTGCGGGACAGGTACAGTGTATCTTTCTAAATTTAGTGCTGGTGATAGCAGGTACAGTGTAGGACAGGTAAAGTGTATCTTTCTACATTGAGTGCTGAATTTAGTGTTGGTGACAGGGCAGGTATAGTGTGGGACAGGTACAGTGTATCTTTCTACAGTGAGCACTGAATTTAGAACTGGTGATGGCAGGTACAGTGTGGGACAGGTACAGTGCATCTTTCTACATTGAGTGCTGAATTTAGTGCTGGTGACGGCAGGTACAATGTGGAACAGGTACAGTGTATCTTTCTACATTGAGTGCTGAATTTAGTCCTGGTGATTGAGTGCTGAAGTTAGTGCTGGTAACATGGCAGGTACAGTGTGGAACAGGTACAGTGTATCTTTCTACATTTAGTGCTGCTGATGGCAGGTACAGTGTATCTTTCTACATTGAGTACTGAATAGAGTGCTGGTGACAGGGCAGGTATAGCTTGGGGCAGGTACAGTGTATCTTTCTACACTGAGTGCTGAATTTAATACTGGTGATGGCAGGTACAGTGTGGGACAGGTACAGTGTATCTTTCTACACTGAGTGCTGAATTTACAGCTGGTGACATGGCAGGTACAGTGTGGAACAGGAACGGTGTATCTTTCTACATTGAGTGCTGAATTTAGTGCTGGTGAAAGCACGTACACTGTGGAACAGGTAAAGTGTATCATTCTACATTGAGTGCTGAATTTAGTGCTGGTGATTGAGAGCTGAATTCAGTGCTGGTAACATGGCAAGTACAGTGTGGAACCGGTACAGTGTATGTTTCTACACTGAGTGCTGAATTTAGTGCTGGTGACATGGCAGGTACACAGTGGAACAGGTACAGTGTATCTTTCTACATTTAGTGCTGGTGATGGCAGGTACAGTGTATCTTTCTACACTGAGTGCTGAATTTAGTGCTGGTGACAGGGCAGGTACAATGAGGGACAGGTACAGTGTATCTTTCTACATTTAGTGCTGGTGATGGCAGGTACAGTGTGGGACAGGTACAGTGTATCTTTCTACATTGAGTGCTGCATTTAGTCCTGGTGATGGCAGGTACAGTGTGGGACAGGTGCAGTGTATCTTTCTACATTGAGTGCTGAATTTAGTGCTGGTGACGGCTGGTACAGTGTGGAAAAGGAACAGTGCAACTTTCTACATTGAGTGCTGAATTTAGTGCTGGTAACGGCAGGCACAGTGTGGAACAGGAACAGTGTATCTTTCTACATTCAGTGCTGAATTTAGTGCTGGTGATTGAGTGATGAATTTAGGGCTGGTAACATGGCAGGTACAGTGTATCTTTCTACATTGAGTGCTGAATTTAGTGCTGGTGATACGGCAGGTACAGTGTGGAACAGGTACAGTGTATCTTTCTACATTTAGCGCTGGTGATGGCAGGTACAGAGTGGGACAGGTACAGTGTATCTTTCTACATTGAGTGCTGAATTTAGTGCTGGTGATGGTAGGTACAGTGTGGAACAGTTACAGTGTATCTTTCTACACTGAGTGCTGAATTTGTGCTGATGATGGCAGGTACAGTGTGGGACAAGTACAGTGTATCTTTCTACACTGAGTGCTGAATTTAGTGCTGGTGACGGCAGGTACAGTGTGGAACAGGTACAGTGTATCTTTCTACATTGAGTGCTGAATTAAGTGTTGGTGACGGCGAGTACCATGTAGAACATGTAGTGTATCTTTCTACATTGAGTGCTGGATTTAGTGCTGTTGACGGCAGGTACAGTGTGGGACAGGTAGAGTGCATCTTTCTACATTGAGAGCTGAATTTAGTACTGGTGAGGGCAGGTACAGTGTGGGAAAGGTACAGTGTATCTTTCTACACTGAGTGCAGAATTTAGTGCTGGTGACGGCAGGTACAGTGTATCTTTCTACATTGAGTGCTGAATTTAGTGCTGGTGACGGCAGGTAGAGTGTGGAACAGGTAGAGTATCTTTTTACATTGAGTGCTGAATTTAGTGTTGGTGATGGCAGGTACAGTGTATCTTTCTACATTGAGTGCTGAATTTAGTGCTGGTGACGGAGCAGGTACAGTGTAGGATAAGAACAGTGCGGGACAGGTACAGTGTATCTTTCTACATTGAATGCTGAATTTAGTCCTGGTGATTGAGTGCTGAATTTAGTGCTGGTAACATGGCAGGTACAGTGTGGAACAGGTACAGTGTATCTTTCTAAATTTAGTGCTGGTGATAGCAGGTACAGTGTAGGACAGGTAAAGTGTATCTTTCTACACTGAGTGCTGAAATTAGTGTTGGTGACAGGGCAGGTATAGTGTGGAACAGGTACAGTTTATCTTTCTACAGTGAGTGCTGAATTTAGAACTGGTGATGGCAGGTACAGTGTGGGACAGGTACAGTGTATCTTTCTACATTGAGTGCTGAATTTACTGCTGGTGACATGGCAGGTACAGTGTGGAACAGAAACGGTGTATCTTTCTACATTGAGTGCTGAATTTAGTGATGGTGACGGCAGGTAGAGTGTGGAACAGGTGGAGTATCTTTTTACATTGAGTGCTGAATTTAGTGCTGGTGATGGCAGGTACAGTGTATCTTTCTACATTGAGTGCTGAATTTAGTGCTGGTGACGGAGCAGGTACAGTGTAGGATAAGAACAGTGCGGGACAGGTACAGTGTATCTTTCTACATTGAGTGCTGAATTTAGTGCTGGTAACATGGCAGGTACAGTGTGGAACAGGTACAGTGTATCTTTCTAAATTTAGTGCTGGTGATAGCAGGTACAGTGTAGGACAGGTAAAGTGTATCTTTCTACACTGAGTGCTGAATTTAGTGTTGGTGACAGGGCAGGTATAGTGTGGGACAGGTACAGTTTATCTTTCTACAGTTAGTGCTGAATTTAGAACTGGTGATGGCAGCTACAGTGTGGGACAGGTACAGTGTATCTTTCTACATTGAGTGCTGAATTTACTGCTGGTGACATGGCAGGTACAGTGTGGAACAGCAACGGTGTATCTTTCTACATTGAGTGCTGAATATAGTGATGGTGAAGGCAGGTACAATGTGGAATAGCTACAGTGTATCTTTCTACATTGAGTGCTGAATTTAGTCCTGGTGATTGAGTGCTGAAGTTAGTGCTGGTAACATGGCAGGTACAGTGTATCTTTCTACATTTAGTGCTGCTGATGGCAGGTACAGTGTATCTTTCTACATTGAGTGCTGAATTGAGTGCTGGTGACAGGGCAGGTATAGCTTGGGGCAGGTACAGTGTATCTTTCTACACTGTGTGCTGAATTTAGTGCTGGTGACCTGGCAGGTACACTGTGGAACAGGTACAGTGTATCTTTCTACATTTAGTGCTGGTGATGGCAGGTACAAAGTGGGACAGGTACGGTGTATCATTTTACATTTAGTGCTGGTGATGGCAGGTACAGCGTGGGACAGGTGCAGTGTATCTTTCTACATTGAGTGCTGAATTTAGTGCTGGTGATGGCTGATACAGTGTGGAACAGGAACAGAGTATCTTTCTACATTGAGTGCTGAATTTAGTGCTGGTGATTGAGTGATGAATTTAGGGCTGGTAACATGGCAGGTACAGTGTATCTTTCTACATTGAGTGCAGAATTTACTGCTTGTGGTACTGCAGGTACAGCGTGGAACAGGTACAGTGCATCTTTCCACATTTAGTGCTGGTGATGGCAGGTACAGTGTAGGACAGGTAGAGTGTATCTTTCTACATTGAGTGCTGAATTTAGTGCTGGTGATGGTAGGTTCAGTGTGGAACAGGTACAGTGTATCTTTCCACATTGAGTGCTGAATTTAGTGCTGTTGACATGGGAGGTACACTGTGGAACAGGTACAGTGCATCTTTCCACATTGAGTGCTGAATTTAGTGCTGGTGACTGCTTGTACAGTGTGGAAAAAGTACAGTGCATCTTTCTACACTGAGTGCTGAATTTAGTGCTGGAGACATGGCAGGTACAGTGTGGAACACGTACAGTGTATCTTTCTACACTGAGTGCTGAATTTAGCGCTGGTGACAGGGCAAGTAGAGTGTGGAACAGGTACAGTGTATCTTTCTACATTGAGTGCTGAATTTAGTGTTGGTGACAGCAGGTACAGTGTCGAAGAGATACAATATATCTTTCTACATAGAGTGCTCAATTTACTGCTGGTGATGGCAGGTACAGTGTGGAACAGGTACAGTGTAGCTTTCTACATTGAGTGCTGAATTTAGTGCTGGTGACGGCAGGTACAGTGTATCTTTCTACATTGAGTGCTGAATTTAGTACTGGTGATGGCAGGTATAATATAGGACAGGTACAGTTTATCTTTCTACACTGAGTGCTGAATTAATGCTGGTGACAGGGCAGGTACAGTGTGGGACAGGTATAGGGTATCTTTCTACATTGAGTGCTGAATTTACTGCTGGTGACATGGCAGGTAGAGTGTGGAACAGGTAGAGTATCTTTTTACATTCAGTGCTGAATTTAGTACTGGTGATGGCAGGTACAGTATTGGACAGGTACAGTGTATCTTTCTACATTGAGTGCTGAATTTACTGCTGGTGACATGGCAGGTAGAGCGTGGAACAGGTAGAGTAACTTTTTACATTCAGTGCTGAATTTAGTGCTGGTGACAGGGCAGGTACACTGTGGGACAGGTACAGTGCATCTTTCTAAATGGAGTGCTGAATTTAATACTGGTGATGGCAGGTACAGTGTGGGATAGGTACAGTGTATCTTTCTACATTGAGTGCTCAATTTACTGCTGGTGACATGGCAGGTACAGTGCGGAACAGGAACGGTGTATCTTTCTACATTGAGCGCTGAATTTAGTGCTGGTGATAACAGGTACAGTGTGGGACAGGTACAGTGTACGTTTCTATACAGAGTGCTGAATTTAGTGCTGGTGACAGAGCAGGTACAGTGTAGGATAAGAACAGTGAGGGACAGGAACAGTGTATCTTTCTACATTGAGTGCTGAATTTAGTTCTGGTGATTGAGTGCTGAATTTAGTGCTGGTAACATGGCAGGTACAGTGTGGAACAGGTATAGTGTATCTGTTTACATTTAGTGCTGGTGATGGCAGGTACAGTGTAGGACAGGTACAATGTATCTTTCTACATTGAGTGATGAATTTAGTGCTGGTGACAGGGCAGGTATAGTGTGGGACAGGTACAGTGTATCTTCTAGATAGAGTGCTGAATTGTATTGGTGATGGCAGGTACAGTATAGGACAGGTACAGTGTATCTTTCTACACTTGCTGAATTTAGAGCTGGTGATGGTAGGTACAGTGTGGAACAGGTACCGTGTATCTTTCATTGAGTGCTGAATTTAGTGCTGGTGACGGTAGGTTCAGTGTGGAACAGATACAGTATACACTTCTATTTAGAGTGCTGAATCTAGTGCTAGTGACATGGCAGGTGCAGTGTGGGACAGGTACAGTGTATCTTTCTACATTGATTGCTTAATTTAGTGCTGGTGACAGGGCAGGTACAGTGTGGGACAGGTACAGTTTATCTTTCTACATTGAGTGCTGAATTTAGTGCTGGTGACAGCACGTACGCTGTGGAACAGGTAAAGTGTATCTTTCTACATTGAGTGCTGAATTTAGTGCTGGTGATTGAGTGCTGAATTTAGTGCTGGTAACATGCCAGGTACAGTGTGGAACAGGTACAGTGTATGTTTATACACTGAGTACTGAATTTAGTGCTGGTGACATGTCAGGTACAGTGTGGAACAGGTACAGTGTATCTTTCTACACTGAGTGCTGAATTTAGTGCTGGTGACAGCAAGTACAGTGCGGAACAGATACAGTGTATCTTTCTACTTAGAGTGCTAAATTTAATGCTGGTGATGGCAGGTACAGTGTGGAACAGGTACAGTTCATCATTCTACATTGAGTGCTGAATTCAGTGTTGGTGACGGCAGGTAGAGTGTGGAACAGGTAGAGTATCTTTTTACATTGAGAGCTGAATTTAGTGCTGCTGACGGCAGCTACAGTGTATCTTTCTACATTGAGTGCTGAATTTAGTACTGGTGAAGGCAGGTACAGTATAGGACAGGTACAGTGTATCTTTCTACACTTAGTGCTGAATTTAGTGCTGGTGATAGGGCAGGTATAGTGTGGGACAGGTACAGTGTATCTTTCTACATTGAGTGCTGAATTTAGTACTGGTGATGGCAGGTACAGTGTATCTTTCTACATTGAGTGCTGAATTTACTGCTGGTGAAATGGCAGGTACAGTGTGGAACAGGAACGGTGTATCTTTCTACACTGAGTGCTGAATTTAGTACTGGTGACAGCACGTACACTGTGGAACAGGTAAAGTGTATCTTTCTACATTGAGTGCTGAATTTAGTGCTGGTGACTGAGTGCTGAATTTAGTGCTGGTAACAAGGCAGGTACAGTGTGGAAGAGGTACAGTGTATGTTTCTATACTGAGTGCTGAATTTAGTGCTGGTGACATGGCAGGTACATTGTGGAACAGGTACAGTGTGTCTTTGTACATTTAGTGCTGGTGATGGCAGATACAGTGTATCTTTCTACACTGAGTGCTCAATTTAGTGCTGGTGATAACAGGTACAGTGTGGGATACGAACAATGTACATTTCTATATAGAGTGCTGAATTTAGTGCTGGAGACAGAGCAGGTACAGTGTAGGATAAAAGAGTGCGGGACTGGTACAGTGTAGCTTTCTACATTGAGTGCTGAATTCAGAGCTGGTGACGGCAGGTACAATGTGGAACAGGTACAGTGTATCTTTCTACATTGAGTGCTGAATTTAGTCCTGGTGATTGAGTGCAGAAATTAGTGCTGGTACCATGGCAGGTACAATGTGGAACAGGTACAGTGTATCTTTCTACATTTAGTGCTGGTGATGGCAGGTACAGTATAGGACAGGTACAGTGTATCATTCTACATTGAGTGCTGAATTTAGTGCTGGTGACAGGGCAGGTATAGTGTGGGACAGGTACAGTGTATCTTTCTACATTGAGGTGCGAATTTCGTACTGGTGATGGCAGGTACAGGGTAGGACAGGTACAGTGTATCTTTCTACGTACAGAGTGCTGAATTTAGTGCTGGTGACAGCTGACACAATGTGGAACAGGTACAGTGTATCTTTCTACATTGAGTGCTGAAATTAGTCCTGGTGATTGAGTGCTGAATTTAGTGCTGGTACCATGGCAGGTACAGTGTGGAACAGGTACAGTGTATCTTTCTACATTTAGTGCTGGTGATGGCAGGTACAGTGTAGGACAGGTACAGTGTATCTTCTACATTGAGTGCTGAACTGAGTGCTGGTAACAGGGCAGCTATAATGTGGGACAGGTACAGTGCATCTTTCTACATTGAGTGCTAAATTTAGTACTGGTGATGGCAGGTACAGTGTGGGACAGGTACAGATGTATCTTTCCACTGGAGTGCTGAATTACAAGCTGGTGACATGGCAGATAGGTGGAACAGGAACTGTGTTTCTTTCTACATTGAGTGCTGAATTTAGTGCTGGTGACAGCACGTACACTGAGGAACAGGTAAAGTGCATCTTTCTACATTGAGTGCTGAATTTAGTGCTGGTGATGGTAGGTACAGTGTGGAACAGTTACAGTGTATCTTTCTACAGTGAGTGCTGAATTCAGTGCTGGTGACAGGGCGGGTACAATGTGGGACAGGTACACTGTATCTTTCCACATTGAGTGCTGAATTTACAGCTGGTGACATGGCAGGTACACTGTGGAACAGGTACAGTGTATCTTTCTACATTTAGTGCTGGTGATGGCATGAACAATGTGGCACAGGTACAGTGTATCTTTCTACACTGAGTGCTGAATTTAGTGCTGGTGACAGGGCAGGTACAGTGTGGGACAGGTGCAGTGTATCTTTCTACACTGAGTGCCGAATTTAGTGCAGGTGATGGTAGGTACAGTGTATCTTTCTACATTGAGGCTGAATTGAGTGCTGGTGATAACAGGTACAGTGTGGGACAGGTACAATGTACGTTTCTATATAGAGTGCTGAATTTAGTGCTGGTGACAGAGCAGGTACAGTGTGGGATAAGAACAGTGCGGGACAGGTACAGTGTATCTTTCTATACTGAGTGCTGAATTTAGTGCTGGTGATACGGCAGGTACAGTGTGGAACAGGTACAGTGTATCTTTCTACATTTAGTGCTGCTGATGTCAGGTACACTGTGGGACAGGTGCAGTGTATCTTTCTACATTGAGTACTGAATTTAGTGCTGGTGATGGTAGGTACAGTGTGGAACAGGTGCAGTGTATCTTTCTACACTGAGTGCTGAATTCTGTGCTGGAGATATGGCAGGTACAATGTGGGACAGGTACAGTGTATCTTTCTAAATTGAGTGCTGAATTTAGTCCTGGTGACAGCAGGTACAGTGTGGAACAGGTACAGTGTACCTTTCTACATTGAGTGCTGAATTTAGTGATGGTGATGCCAGGTACAGTGTGGAACAGTTACAGTGTATCTTTCTACACTGAGTGCTGAATTCAGTGCTGGTGACATGGCAGGTACAATGTGGGACAGGTACAGTGTATCTTTCTACATTGAGTGCTGAATTCAGTGCTGGTGACGGGACAGGTACAGTGTGGGACAGGTATAGTGTATCTTTCTACACTGTGTGCTGAATTTGTGCTGGTGATGGCAGGTAGTGTGGGACAGGTACAGTGTCTCTTTCCACATTGAGTGCTGAATTTAGTGCTGGTGACAGCAGGTACAGTGTGGAACAGGTACAGTGTATCATTCTACATTGAGTGCTGAATTTAGTGGTGGTGACAGGAGGTACAATGTGCAACAGGTACAGTGTATCTTTCTACATTGAGTGCTGAATTTAGTGCTGGTGACGGCAGGTACAGTGTGGAACAGGTACAGTGTATCTTTCTACATTGAGTGTTGAATTTAGTGCGGGTGACGGCAGGTAGAGTGTGGGACAGGTACAGTGTATCTTTCTACATTGAGTACTGAATTTCGTACTGGTGATGGCAGGTACAGTCTGGGACAGGTACAGTGTATCTTTCCACATTGTGATGGTGAATTCTACTGGTGACATGGCAGGTACATTGTGGAACAGGAGCAGTGTATCTTTCTACATTGAGTGCTGAATTTAGTACTGGTGACGGCAGGTACCATGTGGAACAGGTACAGTGTATCTTTCTACATTGAGTGCTGAATTTAGTCCTGGTGATTGAGTGCTGAATTTAGTGCGGGTACCATGGCAGGTACAGAGTGGAACAGGTACAGTGTATCTTTCTACATTTAGTGCTGGTGTTGGCAGGTACAGTGTAGGACAGGTACAGTGTATCTTTCTACATTGAGTGCTGAATTTAGTGCTGGTGACAGGGCAGGTATAGTGTGGGACAGGTACAGTGCATCTTGCTACATTGAGTGCTGAATTTCATACTGGTGATTGCAGCTACAGTGTGGGACAGGTACAGTGTAACTTTCTACATTGAGTGCTGAATTTACTACTGGAGACATGGCAGGTACAGTGTGGAACAGGAACGGTGTATCTTTCTACACTGAGTCCTGAATTTAGTGCTGGTGACGGCAGGTACAATGTGGAACAGGTACAGTGTATCTTGCTACATTGAGTGCTGAATTTGGTCCTGGTGTTTGAGTGCTGAATTTAGTGCAGGTACCATGCAGGATACACTGAGGGAACAGGTACAGTGTATCTTTCTACATTTAGTGCTGGTGGTGGCAGGTACAGATGTGGGACAGGTACAGTGTATCTTTCTATATTGAGTGCTGAATTTAGGTACTGGTAACAGGGCAGGTATAGTGTGGGACAATTTACAGTGATCCTTCTACATTGGGGGCTAAATTTAGTACTGGTGATGGCAGGTACACTGTGGGACAAGTACAGTGTATCTTTCTACATGAGTGCTGAATTTACAGCTGGTGACATGGCAGGTAGAGTGTGGAACAGAAGCGATGTATCTTTCTTCACTGAGTGCTGAATTTGAGTGCTGGTGACATTGCAGTACACCGTCGGAACCCAGGTACAGTGTATCTTTCTACATTGAGTGCTGAATTTAGTGCTAGTGACGGCGGGTACTGTGTGGAACAGGTAGAGTGTATGTTTCTACATTGAGTGCTGGATTTAGTGCTCGTGACGGCAGGTACAGTGTGCGATAGGGAGAGTGCATCTTTCTACATTGAGTGCGGAATTTAGTGATAGTGATGGTAGGTACAGTGTGGAACAGGTAAAGTGTATCTTTCTACACTGAGTGCTGAATTCAGTGCTGGTGACATGGCAGGTAGAATGTGAGACAGGTACAGTGTATCTTTTTACATTGAGTGCTGAATTCAGTGCTGGTGACAGGACAGGTACAGTGTGGGACAGGTATAGTGTATCTTTCTACACTGTGTGCTGAATGTGCTGAGTGATAGAAGGTACAGTGTGGGACAGGTACAGTATATCTTTCACCATTGATTGCTGAATTACGTGCTGATGAACAGGAATTACCGTATGGAACAGGCAGAGTATGTCTTTCTACAATGAGGCTGGAGTTAGTGCTGGTGGACGCGGGTACAGTGTGGGATAGGTAGAGTGCATCTTTCTACATTGAGTGCTGAATTTAGTACTGGTGAGGGCAGGTACAGTGTATCTTTCTACATTGAGTGCTGAATTTAGTGCTGGTGACAGCACGTACACCGTGGAACAGGTACAGTGTATCTTTCTACATTGAGTGCTGAATTTAGTGCTGGTGTCGGCGGGTACCATGTGGAACACGTAGTGTGTATGTTTCTACATTGAGTGCTGAATTTAGTGCTGGTACCATGGCAGGTACAATGTGGAACAGGTACAGTGTATCTTTCTACATTTAGTGCTGGTGATGGCAGGTACAGTGTATCTTTCTACACTGAGTGCTGAATTTAGTGCTGGTGATAACAGGTACAGTGTGGGATACGAACAATGTACGTTTCTATACAGAGTGCTGAATTTAGTGCTGGAGACAGAGCAGGTACAGTGTAGGATAAGAACAGTGCGGGACTGGTACAGTGTAGCTTTCTACATTGAGTGCTGAATTCAGAGCTGGTGACGGCAGGTACAATGTGGAACAGGTACAGTGTATCGTTCTACATTGAGTGCTGAATTTAGTCCTGGTGATTGAGTGCAGAATTGTGCTGGTACCATGGCAGGAGGTACAGTGTGAACAGGATACAGTGTGTTTCTACACTGAGTGCTGAATTTAGATGCTGGGTGACATATGGGTACATTGTGGAACAGGTACAGTGTGTCTTTTGTACATTTAGTGCTGAGTAATGGCAGGTACAGTGTATCTTTCTACACTGAGTGCTGAATTTAGTGCTGGTGATAACAGGTACAGTGTGGGATACGAACAATGTACGTTTCTATATAGAGTGCTGAATTTAGTGCTGGAGACAGAGCAGGTACAGTTTAGGATAAGAACAGTGCGAGACTGGTACAGTGTAGCTTACTACATTGAGTGCTGAATTCAGAGCTGGTGACGGCAGTTAGAATGTGGAACAGGTACAGTGTATCTTTCTACATTGAGTGCTGAATTTAGTCCTGGTGATTGAGTGCAGAATTTAGTGCTGGTACCATGGGAGGAACAATGTGGAACAGGTACAGTGTATCCTTCTACATTTAGTGCTGGTGATGGCCGGTACAGTATAGGACAGGTACAGTGTATCATTCTACATTGAGTGCTGAATTTAGTGCTGGTGACAGGGCAGGTATAGTGTGGGACAGGTACATTGTATCTTTCTACATTGAGTGCTGAATTTCGTACTGGTGATGGCAGGTACAGTGTGGGACAGGTACAGTGTATCTTTCTAAATTGAGTGCTGAATTTAGTGCTGGTGACGGCAGGTACAATGTGGAACAGGTACAGTGTATCTTTCTACATTGAGTGCTGAAATTAGTCCTGGTGATTGAGTGCTGAATTTAGTGCTGGTACCATGGCAGGTACAGTGTGGAATAGGTACAGTGTATCTTTCTACATTTAGTTCTGGTGATGGCAGGTACAGTGCAGGACAGGTACAGTGTATCTTTCTACATTGAGTGCTGAACTGAGTGCTGGTGACAGGGCAGCTATAGTGTGGGACAGGTACAGTGCATCTTTCTACATTGAGTGCTAAATTTAGTACTGGTGATGGCAGGTACAGTGTGGGACAGGTACAGTGTATCTTTCCACATTGAGTGCTGAATTTACAGCTCGTGACATGGCAGATAGAGTGTGGAAAAGGAACGGTGTATCTTTCTACATTGAGTGCTGAATTTAGTGCTGGTGACAGCACGTACACTGAGGAACAGGTAAAGTGCATCTTTCTACATTGAGTGCTGAATTTAGTGCTGGTGATGGTAGGTACAGTGTGGAACAGTTACAGTGTATCTTTCTACACTGAGTGCTGAATTTAGTGCTGGTGACAGGGCAGGTACAGTGTGGGACAGGTGCAGTGTATCTTTCTACACTGAGTGCTGAATTTAGTGCAGGTGATGGCAGGTACAGTGTATCTTTCTACATTGAGTGCTGAATTTAGTGCTGGTGATAACAGGTACAGTGTGGGACAGGTACAATGTACGTTTCTATATAGAGTGCTGAATTTAGTGCTGGTGACAGAGCAGGTACAGTGTGGGATAAGAACAGTAACGGGACAGGAAGGTACAGTGTATCTTTCTATACTGATTGAATTTAGTGCTGGTGTCTGACTACATGTGGAACAGTTACAGTGTATCTTTCTACACTGAGTGCACGGGTCAGTGCTGGTGACATGGCAGGTACAATGTGGGACAGGTACGGTGTATCTTTCTACATTGAGTGCTGAATTCAGTGCTGGTGACAGGACAGGTGCAGTGTGGGACAGATATAGTGTATCTTGCTACACTGTGTGCTGAATTTGTGCTGGTGATGGCAGGTACAGTATGGGACAGGTACAGTGTATCTTTCTACATTGAGTGCTGAATTTAGTGCTGGTGACAGCAGGTACAGTTTGGAACAGGTACAGTGTATCTTTCTACATTGAGTGCTGAATTTAGTGCTGGTGACGGCGGCTACCGTGTGAAACAGGAAGAGTATATATTTATACATTGAGTGCTGGATTTAGTGCTGGTGATGGCAAGTACAGTGTGGGAGAGGTAGAGTGCATCTTTCTACATTGAGTGATGAATTTAGTACTGGTGAAGGCAGGTACAGTGTGGGACAGGTACAGTGTATCTTTCTATATTGAGTGCTGAATTTAGTGCTGGTGACGGCAGGTACAGTGTGGGTCAGGTACAGTGTATCTTTCTACATTGAGTGCTGAATTTAGTGCTGGTGACGGCAGGAAGAGTGTGGAACAGGTAGAGTATCTTTTTACATTAAGTGCTGAATTTAGTGCGGGTGACGGCAGGTACAGTGTATCTTTCTACATTGAGTACTGAATTTAGTACTGGTGATGACAGGTACAGTATCGGACAGGTACAGTGTATCTTTCTACACTTAGTGCTGAATTTAGTGCTGGTGATGGAAGGTAAAATGTGGAACAGGTACTGTCTATCTTTCTACACTGAGTGCTGAATTTAGTGCTGGTGACGGTAGGTTCAGTGTGGAACAGATACAGTACACATTTCTATTTAGAGTGCTGAATTTAGTGCTGGTGACAGGGCAGATACAGTGTAGGACAGGTACAGTGTATCTTTCTACATAGAGTGCTGAATTTAGTGCTAGTGATGGCAGGTACAGTGTATCTTTCTACACTGAGTGCTGAATTTAGTGCTGGTGTGAGCACGTACAGTTTGGGACAGGTACAATGTACGTTTCTATATAGAGTGCTGAATTTAGCGCTGGTAACAGAGCAGGTACAGTGTGGGATAAGAACAGTGCGGGACAGGTACAGTGATTCTTTCTACATTGAGTGCTGAATTCAGTGCTCGTGACAGGGCAGGTACAGTGTGGGACAGGTACAGTGTATCTTTCTACATTGTGTGCTGAATTTGTGCTGGTGATGGCAGGTACAGTGTGGGACAGGTACAGTGTATCATTCTACATTGAGTGCTGAATTTAGTGCTGGTGACAGCAGGTACAATGTGCAACAGGTACAGTGTATCTTTCTACATTGAGTGCTGAATTTAGTGCTCGTGACGGCAGGTACAGTGTGGAACAGGTACAGTGTATCTTTCTACATTGAGTGTTGAATTTAGTGCTGGTGACGGCAGGCAGAGTGTGGAACAGGTAGAGTTTCTTTTTACATTGAGTGGAGAATTTAGTGCTGGTGACGGCAGGTACAGTGTGGGACAGGTACAGTGTATCTTTCTACACTTACTGCTGAATTTAGTGCTGGTGATGGTAGGTACAGTGTGGAACAGGTACCGTGTATCTTTCTACATTGAGAGCTGAATTTAGTGCTGGTGACGGTAGGTTCAGTGTGCAACAGATACAGTATACATTTCTATTTAGAGTGCTGAATTTAGTGCTGGTGACATGGCAGGTACAGTGTGGGACAGGTACAGTGTATCTTTCTACACTGAGTGCTGAATTTAGTGCTGGTGACAGGGCAGGTACAGTGTGGGACAGGTACAGTGTATCTTTCTACATTGAGTGCTCAATTTAGTACTTGTGATGGCAGGTTCAGTGTGTGACAGGTACAGTGTATCATTCTGCATTGAGTGCTGAATTTAGCGCTGGTGACAGCACGTACACTATGGAACAGGTAAAGTGTATCTTTCTACATTGAGTGCTGAATTTAGTGCTGGTGACATGGGAGGTACACTGTGGAACAGGTACAGTGCATCTTTCCACATTGAGTGCTGAATTTAGTGCTGGTGACGGCTTGTACAGTGTGGAAAAAGTACAGTGCATTTTTCTACACTGAGTGCTGAATTTAGTGCTGGAGACATGGCAGGTACATTGTGGAACACGTACAGTGTATCTTTCTACACTGAGTGCTGAATTTAGCGCTGGTGACAGGGCAAGTAGAGTGTGGAACAGGTACAGTGTATCTTTCTACATTGAGTGCTGAATTTAGTGTTGGTGACAGCAGGTACAGTGTCAAACAGATACAATATATCTTTCTACATAGAATACTCAATTTACTGCTGGTGATGGCAGGTACAGTGTGGAACAGGTACAGTGTAGCTTTCTACATTGAGTGCTGAATTTAGTGCTGGTGACGGCAGGTACAGTGTATCTTTCTACATTGAGTGCTGAATTTAGTACTGGTGATGGCAGGTACAGTGTGGGACAGGTACAGTGTATCTTTCTACATTGAGTGCTGAATTTACTGCTGGTGACATGGCAGGTACAGTGTGGAATAGGAACGGTGTATCTTTCTACACTGAGTGCTGAATTTAGTGCTGGTAACTTGGCAGGTACAGTGTGGAACAGGTACAGTGTATGTTTCTACACTGAGGGCTGAATTTAGTGCTGGTGATAGGACAGCTACACTGTGGAACAGGTACAGTGTGTCTTTCTACATTTAGTGCTGGTGATGGCAGGTACAGTGTATCTATTTACATTGAGTGCTGAATTTAGTGCTGATGATAACAGGTACAGTGTGGGACAGGTACAATGTACGTTTCTATATAGAGTACTGAATTTAGTGCTGGAGACAGAGCAGGTACAGTGTAGGATAAGAACAGTGCGGGACAGGTACAGTGTATCTTTCTACATTGACTGCTGAATTTTTGATTGAGTGCTGAATTTAGTGCTGGTAACATGGCAGGTACAGTGTGGAAAAGTTACAGTGTATCTTTCTACATTTAGTGTTGGTGATGGCAGGTACAGTGTAGGACAGGTACAGTGTATCTTTCTACATTGAGTGCTGAATTTAGTGCTGGTGATGGCATGTACAGTGTGGGACAGGTACAGTGTATCTTTCTACATTGAGTGGTGAATTTACTGCTGGTGACATGGCAGGTACATTGTGGAACAGGAACGGTGTATCTTTCTACATTGAGTGCTGAATTTAGTACTGGTGACGGCAGGTACAATGTGGAACAGGTACAGTGTATCTTTCTACATTGAGTGCTGAATTTATTCCTGGTAATTGAGTGCTGAATTTAGTGTGGGTACCATGGCAGGTACAGTGTGGAACAGGTACAGTGTATCTTTCTACATTTAGTGCTGGTGATGGCAGGTACAGTGTAGGACAGGTACAGTGTATCTTTCTACATTGAGTGCTGAATTTAGTGCTGGTGACAGGGCAGGTACAGTGTGGGACAGGTACAGTGTATCTTGCTACATTGAGTGCTGAATTTCATACTGGTGATTGCAGCTACAGTGTGGGACAGGTACAGTGTAACTTTCTACATTGAGTGCTGAATTTACTACTGGTGACATGGCAGGTACAGTGTGGAACAGGAACGGTGTATCTTTCTACACTGAGTCCTGAATTTAGTGCTGGTGACGGCATGAACAAGTTGGAACAGGTACAGTGTATCTTTCTACATTGAGTGCTGAATTTAGTCCTGGTGTTTGAGTGCTGAATTTAGTGCAGGTACCATGGCAGGTACACTGTGGAACAGGTACAGTGTATCTTTCTACATTTAGTGCTGGTGGTGGCAGGTACAGTGTAGGACAGGTACAGTGTATCTTTCTACATTGAGTGCTGAATTTAGTGCTGGTGACATGGCAGGTATAGTGTGGGACAGGTACAGTGTATCCTTCTACATTGAGTGCTAAATTTAGTACTGGTGATGGCAGGTACAGTGTGGGACAGGTACAGTGTATCTTTCTACATTGAGTGCTGAATTTACAGCTGGTGACATGGCAGGTAGAGTGTGGAACAGAAACGATGTATCTTTCTACATTGAGTGCTGAATTTAGTGCTGGTGACAGCACGTACACCGTGGAACAGGTACAGTGTATCTTTCTACATTGAGTGCTGAATTTAGTGCTGGTGACGGCGCGTACCGTGTGGAACAGGCAGAGTGTATGTTTCTACATTGAGTGCTGAATTCAGTGCTGGTGACATGGCAGGTAGAATGTCGGACAGGTACAGTGTATCTTTTTACATTGACTGCTGAATTCAGTGCTGGTGACAGGACAGGTACAGTGTGGGACAGGCATAGTGTATCTTTCTACATAGTGTGCTGAATTTGTGCTGGTGATAGAAGGTACAGTGTGGGACAGGTACAGTGTATCTTTCTACATTGATTGCTGAATTTAGTGCTGGTGAAGGCGGGTACCGTGTGGAACAGGCAGAGTTTATCTTTCTACAATGAGAGCTGGAGTTAGTGCTGGTGACGGCAGGTACAGTGTGGGATAGGTAGAGTGCATCTTTCTACATTGAGTGCTGAATTTAGTACTGGTGAGGGCAGGTACAGTGTATCTTTCTACATTGAGTGCTGAATTTAGTGCTGGTGACGGCAGGTACAGTGTGGGACAGGTACAGTATATCTTTCTACATTGAGTGCTGAATTTAGTGCTGGTGACGGCAGGAAGAGTGTGGAACAGGTAGAGTATCTTTTTTACATTGAGTGCTGAATTTAGTGCCGGTGACGGCAGGCAGGTACAGTGTATCTTTCTACATTGAGTGCTGAATTATGTACTGGTGATGGCAGGTACAGTATAGGACAGGTACAGTGTATGTTTCTACACTTAGTGCTGAATTTAGTGCTGGTGATGGTAGGTAGAATGTGGAACAGGTACCGTGTCTCTTTCTACATTGAGTGCTGAATTTAGTGCTGGTGACGGTAGGTTCAGTGTGGAAAAGATACAGTACACATTTCTATTTAGAGTGCTGAATTTAGTGCTGGTGACATGGCAGGTACAGTGTGGGACAGATACAATGTATCTTTCTATACTGAGTGCTGAATTTAGTGTTGGTGACAGGGCAGGTACAGTGTAGGACAGGTACAGTGTATCTTTCTACACTGAGTGATGAATTTAGTGCTGGTGTCAACAGGTACAGTTTGGGACAGGTACAATGTACGTTTCTATATAGAGTGCTGAATTTAGCGCTGGTGACAGAGCAGGTACAGTGTGGGATAAGAACAGTTCGGGACAGGTACAGTGGATCTTTCTACATTGAGTGCTGAATTTAGTGCATCTTTCAGAAAAAAACCAGCAATGTCCAGGAACTGGGACCAACTGAAAGGCAAGCGGAGCAGATGCAGCTTCCGCTTTCACTTTACTTAGTCACAGTTTGCAATGGCAATTGAAATGTACAAAAGCACTCCCCACTTCTCAGTGCAATGGATTTTAATGTGCTCCATAAACGTCTATTCAAAGGATAAAAGCCAGGCACGAAACATAATCCGAGATTACCATTTGCCATTACTCCATTACTTCCTTCTCCTTCTCCTACCCCGCTCCCTGTGATGTCACCAATCAGCTGACACAGGTCACCCCATCTTTCTACACTGAGTGCTGAATTTAATGTCGGTGACAGGGCAGGTACAGTGTGGGACTGGTCCAGTGTAGGTTTCTATATAGAGTGCTGACTTTAGTGCTGGTGACAGGACAGGTACAGTGTGGGAAAGGCACAGTGTATCTTGCTGCATGTAGTGCTGGTGATAGAAGGTACAGTGTATCTTTCTACACTGAGTGCTGAATTAATGCTGGTGACAGGGCAGGTACAGT
Source organism: Neoceratodus forsteri (assembly GCA_016271365.2). NCBI lineage: Eukaryota > Metazoa > Chordata > Ceratodontiformes > Ceratodontidae > Neoceratodus > Neoceratodus forsteri. The sequence goes on from JADMNL010000027.1 coordinate 114,963,757, forward strand.
GTGGGACAGGTACAGGGTATCTTTCTACATTGAGTGCTGAATTTACTGCTGGTGACATGGCAGGTAGAGTGTGGAACAGGTAGAGTATCTTTTTACATAGAGTGCTGAATTTAGTACTGGTGATGGCAGGTACAGTATAGGACAGGTACAGTGTATCTTTCTACACTTAGCGCTGAATTTAGTGCTGGTGACAGGGCAGGTACAATGTGGGACAGGTACAGTGCATCTTTCTACATGGAGTGCTGAATTTAATACTGGTGATGGCAGGTACAGTGTGGGACAGGTACAGTGTATCTTTCAACATTGAGTGCTGAATTCACTACTGGTGACATGGCAGGTACAGTGTGGAACAGGAACGGTGTATCTTTCTACATTGAGTGCTGAATTTAGTGCTGGTGATTACAGGTACAGTGTGGGACAGTTACAGTGTACGTTTCTATACAGAGTGCTGAATTTAGTGCTGGTGACAGAGCAGGTACAGTGTAGGATAAGAACAGTGAGGGACAGGAACAGTGTATCTTTCTACATTGAGTGCTGAATTTAGTCCTGGTGATTGAGTGCTGAATTTAGTGCTGGTAACATGGCAGGTACAGTGTGGAACAGGTACAGTGTATCTTTCTACATTTAGTGCTGGTGATGGCAGGTACACTGTAGGACAGGTACAGTGTATCTTTCTACATTGAGTGATGAATTTAGTGCTGGTGATTGAGTGCTGAATTTAGAGCTGGTAACATGGCAGGTACAGTGTGGAACAGGTACAGTGCATGTTTCTACATTGAGTGCTGAATTTAGTGCTGGTGACATGGGAGGTAAACTGTGGAACAGGTACAGTGCATCTTTCCACATTGAGTGCTGAATTTAGTGCTGGTGACGGCTTGTACAGTGTGGAAAAAGTACAGTGCATCTTTCTACACTGAGTGCTGAATTAAGTGCTGGAGACATGGCAGGTACAGTGTGGAACACGTACAGTGTATCTTTCTACACTGAGTGCTGAATTTAGCGCTGGTGACAGGGCAAGTAGAGTGTGGAACAGGTACAGTGTATCTTTCTACATTGAGTGCTGAATTTAGTGTTGGTGACAGCAGGTACAGTGTCGAACAGATACAATATATCTTTCTACATAGAGTACTCAATTTAGTGCTGGTGATGGCAGGTACAGTGTGGAACAGGTACAGTGTAGCTTTCTACATTGAGTGCTGAATTTAGTGCTGGTGACGGCAGGTACAGTGTATCTTTCTACATTGAGTGCTGAGTTTAGTACTGGTGATGGCAGATACAATATAGGACAGGTACAGTTTATCTTTCTACACTGAGTGCTGAATTAATGCTGGTGACAAGGCAGGTACAGTGTGGGACAGGTACAGGGTATCTTTCTACACTGAGTGCTGAATTTACTGCTGGTGACATGGCAGGTAGAGTGTGGAACAGGTAGAGTATCTTTTTACATTGAGTGCTGAATTTAGTACTGGTGATGGCAGGTACAGTATAGGACAGGTACAGTGTATCTTTCTACACTTAGCGATGAATTTAGTGCTGGTGACAGGGCAGGTACAGTGTGGGACAGGTACAGTGCATCTTTCTACATGGAGTGCTGAATTTAATACTGGTGATGGCAGGTACAATGGGACAGGTACAGTGTATCTTTCTACATTGAGTGCTGAATTTACTGCTGGTGACATGGCAGGTACAGTGTGGAACAGGAACGGTGTATCTTTCTACATTGAGTGCTGAATTTAGTGCTGGTGATAACAGCTACAGTGTGGGACAGGTACAGTGTACGTTTCTATACAGAGTGCTGAATTTAGTGCTGGTGACAGAGCAGGTACAGTGTAGGATAAGAACAGTGAGGGACAGGAACAGTGTATCTTTCTACATTGAGTGCTGAATTTAGTCCTGGTGATTGAGTGCTGAATTTAGTGCTGGTAACATGGCAGGTACAGTGTGGAACAGGTACAGTGTATCTTTCTACATTTAGTGCTGGTGATAGCAGGTACAGTGTAGGACAGGTACAGTGTATCTTTCTACATTGAGTGATGAATTTAGTGCTGGTGACAGGGCAGGTATAGTGTGGGACAGGTACAGTGTATCTTTCTACATTGAGTGCTGAATTTAGTATTGGTGATGGCAGGTACAGTATAGGACAGGTACAGTGTATCTTTCTACACTTAGTGCTGAATTTAGAGCTGGTGATGGTAGGTACAGTGTGGAACAGGTACCGTGTATCTTTCTACATTGAGTGCTGAATTTAGTGCTGGTGACGGTAGGTTCAGTGTGGAACAGATACAGTATACACTTCTATTTAGAGTGTTGAATTTAGTGCTGGTGACATGGAAGGTGCAGTGTGGGACAGGTACAGTGTATCTTTCTACATTGAGTGCTTAATTTAGTGCTGGTGATAGAGCAGGTACAGTGTGGGACAGGTACAGTTTATCTTTCTACATTGAGTGCTGAATTTAGTGCTGGTGACAGCACGTACACTGTGGAACAGGTAAAGTGTATGTTTCTACATTGAGTGCTGGATTTAGTGCTCGTGACGGCAGGTACAGTGTGCGATAGGGAGAGTGCATCTTTCTACATTGAGTGCGGAATTTAGTGATAGTGATGGTAGGTACAGTGTGGAACAGGTACAGTGTATCTTTCTACACTGAGTGCTGAATTCAGTGCTGGTGACATGGCAGGTAGAATGTGAGACAGGTACAGTGTATCTTTTTACATTGAGTGCTGAATTCAGTGCTGGTGACAGGACAGGTACAGTGTGGGACAGGTATAGTGTATCTTTCTACACTGTGTGCTGAATTTGTGCTGGTGATAGAAGGTACAGTGTGGGACAGGTACAATGTATCTTTCTACATTGATTGCTGAAGTTGTAGTGCATGATGAAAGGCGAGGCAACGTGTGAAACAGGCAGCATGTCTTTCTACAATGAGGCTGGAGTTGAGTGCTGGTGGCGGCAGGTACAGTGTGGGATAGGTAGAGTGCATCTTTCTACATTGAGTGCTAATTGAGTACTGGTGAGGGCAGGTACAGTGTATCTTTCTACATGAGTGCTGAATTTAGTGCTGGTGACACAGTACACCGTGGAACAGGTACAGTGTCTTTCTACTGGTGCTGAATTTAGTGCTGAGAGACGGGTACATGTGGAACACGTGTGTGTATGTTTCTACATGAGTGCTGATTTAGTGCTGGTACCATGGCAAGTACAATGTGGAACAAGTACAGTCATACTTTCTACATTAGTGGTGATGGCAGGTACAGTGTATCTTTCTACACTGAGTGCTGAATTTAGTGCTGGTGATAACAGGTACAGTGGGATAAACACAATGCGTTTCTATACAGGTGCTGAATTTAGTGCGGAACAGGCAGGTACAGTGTGAGATAGAACAGTGGGACGGTACAGTGCAACTTCCATTGGTGCTGATTCAGAGCTGAAGTGGCGGGTACAATGTGGAACAGTACGTGTGTGTTCTCATGGAGTGCTAAGTGGTCCTGGTGGTGAGTCAGAATTTAGTGCTGGTATAAGGTGTGTGGAACAGTACAGTGTATGTTTCTACACTGGGTGCTGGTAGTGCTGATGACATGGCAGGTACATTGTGGAACAGTACAGTGTGTCTTTACATTTAGTACTAGTGATGGCAGGTACAGTGTACTACACTGGTGCTGAATTTGGACAGGTGATAACAGGTACAGTGTGGGATCGAAACAATATACGTTTCTATAGAGTGCTGAATTTAGTGCAGGAGACAAAGCAGTACAGTTGGGATAAGAACAATGCGAGACTGGTACAGTGTAGCTTACTACATTGAGTGCTGAATTCAGGCTGGTGGCGGCAGTTAGAATGGAACAGGTGGTATCCCATTGGTGTGAATAGTCCTGGTGATTAGGTGAAGGTAGTGCTGACCTAGGGGAGGAACAATATGGAGCAGGTAAGTGTATCCTTCTACATTTAGTGCTGGTGATGGCCGGTACAGTATAGGACAGGTACAGTGTATCATTCTACATTGAGTGCTGAATTTAGTGCTGGTGACAGGGCAGGTATAGTGTGGGACAGGTACATTGTATCTTTCTACATTGAGTGCTGAATTTCGTACTGGTGATGGCAGGTACAGTGTGGGACAGGTACAGTGTATCTTTCTACATTGAGTGCTGAATTTAGTGCTGGTGACGGAAGGTACAATGTGGAACAGGTACAGTGTATCTTTCTACATTGAGTGCTGAAATTAGTCCTGGTGATTGGTGCTGATTTAGTGCTGGTACCTGGCAAGTAAAGGAAGACAAAAGTGTATCTATCTACATTTAGTTCTGGTGATGCAGGTACAGTGCAGGACAGTACAGTGTCTTTCTACATTAGTGCTGAACTGAGTGCTGACAGGGCAGCTATAGTATGGGACAGTAGTCTCTTTCTACAGTGAGTGCTAAATTTAGTATAGTAATGGGGTACAGTGTGGGACAGGTACAGTATCTTTCCACATTGAGTGTGATACAGCTAAACGACATGGCAGATAGAGTGTGGAAAAGGCAGTGTCTTTCTACATTGAGTGCTGAATTTAGTACTGGTGACACACGTACACTGAGGAACAGGTAGTGCATCTCACCACATTGAGTCTGATTTAGTATGGTGATGGTGAATACAGTGGAACAGTTACAGTGTATCTTTCTGAGTGCGGAACCAAGTGCTGGTGACAGGGCAGGTACAGTGTGGGACAGGTACAGTGTATCTCTACTGAGTGCTGAATTGGTGCAGGTGGCAGGCACAGTGTCTTTCACCATGAGCTGGTTGGTGTGGTGATATGGTACAGTGTGGGCAGGAACACAATGCGTTTCTATAGAGTGCTGAATTTAGTACTGGGGACAGAGCAGGTACAGTGTGGGATAAGAGTCACGGGACAGGTGGTGTATTTTCTATCGGTGCTGAATTTGAACGGTGATCGGCTACAGTGTGGAACAGTTGCAGTGTATCTTTCTGGAGTGTGAATTCAGTGCTGGTGACAGCAGGTACAATGGGACAGTACAGTGTCTTTCCATTGAGTGCTGAATTCAATGCTGGTGAACCAGGTGCAGTGTGGGACAGATACCAAGTATCTTGCTACTGTGTGTAGATGTACTGGTGGCAGGTACAGTATGGGACAGTACAGTGTAGCTTTCTACATTGGTGCTAATTTAGTGCTGGTGACAGGGTACAGTTTGGAACAAGTACAGTGTATCTCTCACATTGAAACGCTGAATTTGGTGCTGGTGTGGCTGTGTGAAACAGAGTATATATTTATACATTGAGTGCTGGATTTAGTGCTGGTGATGGCAAGTACAGTGTGGGAGGGAGTGCATCTTACCATTGGTGATGAATTTAGTACTGAAGGCAGGTACAATGGGGACACAGTGTATCTTTCTACATGAGTGCTGAATGAATGAGGGTGACAGGTACAGTGTGGGTCAAGTACAGTGTATCTTACATTGAGTGCTAATTTGGTGCTGGTGGCCGCGGGAAAGTGTGGAACAGGTGAGTATCTTTTACATTAGTGCGATTGAGTGCGGGTGGACAGGCGGTGTATCTTTCTACATGGTACTGAATTTAGTACTGGTAACAGGTACAGTATCGGACAGGTACAGTGTCTTCCCATAGTGCTGAATTTAGTGCTGGTGATGGAAGGTAAAAAACGGAACAGGTACATGTGTCTTTCTACACTAGTGCTGAATTAATGCTGGTGACGGGGGTTCGGTGGAACAGATACAGTACACATTTCTATTAGGTGCTGGTTGGTGCTGACAGACAGATACAGTGTGGGACAGGTACAGTGTATCTTTCTGCAAGTGCTAGTTGGTGCTAGTGATACAGTACAGTGTATTTCTACACTGAGTGTAGTTAGTGCTGGTGTGAACACGTACAGTTTGGGACAAGTCAGTATAGTTTCTATATAAAGTACTGGTGGCGCTGGTAACAAACCAGGTACAGTGTGGGATAGAACAGTCGGACAGGTACAGTGATTCTTTCATTGAGTGCTGAATTCCGTGCTCGTGACAGAACAGGTACAGTGTGGGACAGGCAGTGTATCTTTCTACATTGTGTGTGAATTTGTACTGGTGATACAGGTACAGTGTGGGACAAGTACAGTGTATCATTCTACATTGGTGTGAATTTAGTGCTGGTGACATGGGTACAATGCAACAAGGTACAGTGTATCTTTCTACATTGAGTATGAATTTGGTATAGTATGACAGTACATGTGGAACAGGTACAGATATCTTTCTACATTAGTGTTGAATTTAGTGCTGGTGACAGGCAGGTGTGGAACAGGTAGGTTTCTTTTACATTAGTGGAAATTGAGTGCTGTGGCAACGGGTACAGTGTGGGACAGGTACAGTGTCTTTCTACACTTACTGCTAATTAGTACTGATGGTGAGTACAGTGTGGAACAGGTACGTGTATCTTTCTACATTGAGGCTGAATTTAGTGCTGGTGACGCGGGTTCAGTGCAACAGATACGAACACATATCTATTTAGAGTGCTGAATTTAGTGCTGGTGACATGGCAGGTACAGTGTCGGACAGATACAGTGTGTCTTTCTACACTGAGTGCTGATGTAATGAAGGTGACAGGGCAGGTACAGTCTGGGACAGGTACGGTGTATCTTTCAACATTGAGTGCTCAATTAGTACTTGTGATGGCAGGTTCGGTGTGACAGGTACAGTGTATCATTCTGCATTAGTGCTGATTTAAGCGCTGGTGACATACAGTACACTATGGAACAGGTAAAGTGTATCTTTCTACATTGAGTGCTGGTGCTGGTGACATGGGGTACACTGTGGAACAAGTACAATCATCTTTCCATTGGTGCTGAATTTAGTGCTGGTGGCGGCTTGTAATGTGGAAAATACAGTGCATTTTCTACACAGGTGCTGAATTTAATGCTGGAGACATGGGTACATTGCGGAATGCATTACAGTGTATCTTTCTACACTGGTGCTGAATTTAGCATGGTGACAGGGCAAAGAGTGTGGAACAAATGGTGTATCTTTCTGCATTGGTGCTGAATTTAGTGTTGACAACAGTACAGTCGAACAGATACAATATATCTTTCCACTAGAATACTCAATTCACTGCGGTGATGGCAAGTAAAGTATGGAACAAGTACGATAGCTTTCTACATTGATGAATTTAGTGCTAATGACGGCTAGGTCAATCTTTCTACATTGAGTGCTGAATTTAGTACTGGTGATGCCAGGTACAGTGTGGACTGGTACAGTGTATCTTTCTACATTGAGTGCTAATTACTGCGGGTGACATAGCAGGTACAGTATGGAATAAGGCAGTGTATCTTTCTACATAGTCTTTAGTACTGGTAACATGGTACAGTGAGGAACAATTTTCCACTAGGCGTTAGTGCTAAGTAGGACAGCTACACTGTGGAACAGGTACAGTGTGTCTTTCTACATTTTAGTGCTGGTGATGGCGTACAGTGTATCTATTTACATTGGGTGCTCAATTCAGTGCTGATGATAACAGGTACAGTGTGGGCAGGTACAATGCGTTTCTATAGTACTGAATTTAGTGCTGGAGACAGAAACAGTACAGTGGGATAAGAACAGTCGGGACAGGTACAGTCTTTCTACAGTGACTGCTGATGCATTGATTCAGTGAATTTAGTGCTGGTAACATAGCAGGTATAGTGGAAAAGTTACAGTGTCTTTCTACATTTAGTGTTAGTGATGCGAAGGTACAGTATGGGACAGATACAATGTGTCTACATTCAGTGCTGAATTTAGTGCTGGTGACAAGACAGGTAAATTATGGGACAAATGCAATATATCTTTCTACATTGATGCTGAATTCGTACGGGTGATGGCATGTACAGTGTGGGACAGGACAGATGTCTCTTTCTACATTAATGATAGAGTACTGCTGGTGACATAGCAGGTACATTGTGGAACAGGGCAATGTATCTTTCTACATTGAGTGCGTTAGTACTGGTGGCTGGGTACAATGTGGAACAGGTACAGTGTCTTTCTACAATGAGTGTGAATTATTCCTGGTAATTGAGTGCTGAATTTAGTGTGGGTACCATGGCGGGCACAGTGTGGAACAGGTACAGTGTATCTTTCTACATTTAGTGCTCGTGATGGCAGGTACAGTGGGACAGGTACAGTCTGTCTTTCACACTGAGTGCTGAATGAGTGCTGGTGACAGCGGCAGGTACAGTGTGGGACAGGTACAGTGCATCTTGCTACATTAGTGCTGAATTTCATACTGGTGATTCAGCACAGTGTGGGACAGTACAGTGTAACTTTCTCATGAGTGCTGAATTACTACTGGTGACATAGCAGGTACAGTAGGAACAGGGTGTATCTTTCTACACTGAGTCCTGATTTAGTGCTGGTGGCAACAAGCAATTGGAAGTACAGTGTATCTTTCTACATTGGTGCTGAATTTAGTCCTGTGTTTGAGTACTGAATTTGGTACAGGTACATCTTGGTACTGTGGAACAGGTACAGTGTCTTTCATTGGTGCTGGTGGTGGCAGGTACAGTGTGGGACAGGTACAGTGTATCTTTCTACATTGAGTGCTGAATTTAGTGCTAGTGACGTGGCGGAGTATAGTGGGACGGTAAGGTGTCCAGCCATTGAGTGCTAAATTTAGTACTGGTGATGCTTGGTACAGTGGGACAAATACAGTTCTCTTACATTGAGTGCTGGTTACAGCTGGTGACATGGCAGGTAGGTGTGGAACGAAGCGTTATCTTTCTACATGCTGTGAATTTAGTGCTGGTGACAACACGTACCGTCGAACAGTACAGTGTATCTTTCTACATTGAGTGCTGAATTTAGTGTGGTGACCGGTAGCGTGCCGTGTGGAACAGGCAGGTGTATGTTTCTACATTGAGTGCTGATTCAGTACGGTGACATAACGAGTAGAATGTCGGGACAGGTACAGTGTATTTTGCATTGACTGCGTTCAGTGCTGGTGACGGAACAGGTACAGTGTGGGACAGGCATAGTGCATCTTTCTACATAGTGTGCTGAAGTTGTGCTGGTGATGAAGATACAGTGTGGGACAGGTACGTGTATCTTTCATTGATTGCTGGTTAGTGCTGGTGAGGCGGGTACCGTGTGGAACAGACAAGAGTTTATCTCTACAATGAGAGCTGGAGTTGGTGCTGGTGACGGTACAGTGTGGGATAGGTAGAGTGCATCTCTACATTGAGTGCTGAATTTAGTACTGGTGAGGGGAGTACAGTGTATCTTTCTACATTGGTGCTGAATTTAGTGCTGGTGACAGGCACAATGTGGGACAGGTACAGTATCTCCATTGAGTGCTGAATTTGGTCCTATGACATCGCATTATAAATGTGGGACAGGTGCAGAGTATCTTCTACATTGAGTGCTGAATTCAGTGCTGGTGACAGGCAGGTACAGTGTGGGACAGGTATAGTGTATCATTCTCCATTGAGTGCTGAATTCAGTGCTGGTGACTGGACAGGTACAGTGGCCAGGTACAGTGTATCTTCTACATTGAGTGCTGAATTTAGTGCTTGTGATGGTACAGTGTGGAATAGATACAGTGCATCTTTCTACACTGAGTGCTGAATTCAGTGCTGGTGACATGGCAGGTAAAATGGGACAGGTACAGAGTATCTTCACATTGAGTTGAATGAAGCTGGTGACAGGGTAGGTGTTGGTGTGGATGGTGAACAGTGTATCTTTCTACATTCTGTGCTGAATTCAGCAAAGGTATGGCAGGCACAGTGGGACAGCAGACAGTGTATCTTTCTACATTGAGTGCTGAACGAAGGTGGGACGGCAGGTACAGTGTGGAACTAGGTACAGTGCATCTTTCACATTGAGTGCTGAACGAAGTGCAGGTGACGGCGGCTACAGTGTGGAACAGGTAGAGTGCATCTTTCTACATTGAGTGCTGAATTTAGTGCTGGTGACGGCAGGTACAGTGTATCTTTCTACATTCAGTGCTGAATTTAGTGCTGGTGACGGCGGCTACTGTGTGGAACAGGTAGAGTGCATCTTCTGCTACTGGAGTGCTGAACTTAGTGTTGCGACAGCAGGTACAGGGACAGGTAGAGTGCATCTTTCACATTGAGTGCTGAATTTAGTACTTGGGAGGCAGGTACAGTGTGGGACAGGTACCGGTATCTTTCTAAATTGAGTGCTGAATTTAGTGCTGAGAGTGACTGCAGGTACAGTGTGGAAAAGTACAGTGCATCTTTCTACACTGAGTGCTGAATTTAGTGCTGGTGATGGTCAGGTACAGTGTGGAACAGGTAAGGAGTATCTTTCTACATTGAGTGCTGAATTTAGTGCTGGTGATGGCAGGTACAGTGTGGAACAGGTACAGTGTATCTTTCTACATTGAGTGCTGAATTTAGTGCTGGTGACGGAGGCTACAGTGTGGAATTAGGTAGAGTGCATCTTTCTATATTGAGTGCTGGAATTTAATGCTGGTGTACGCAGGTCAGCGTGGAACAGGTACAGTGTATCTTCTACATTGAGTGCTGAATTTAATCTGGTGACGGCGGCCACAGTGTGGAACAGGAAGAGTGCATCTTTTCACATTGAGTGCTGAATTTAGTGGTTGGTGACAGCAGGCAGTGTGGGAGAGGTAGAGTGCATCTTTCACATTGAGTGCTGAATTTAGTGTACTTGTGAGGGCAGGTATAGTGTGGACAGGTACCTTGCATCTTTCAAAATGAGTGCTGAATTTAGTGCTGGTGGACGGCAGGTACAGGTGGAAAAAGTACAGCATCTTTCTATACTGAGGCTGAATTTAGTGCTGGTGATGGCAGGTATGTGGAACAGGTATGGAGTATCTTTCACATTGAGTGCTGAATTTAGTGCTGGTGATGGCAGGTGAAATGTTGACAGGTACAGTGCATCTTCTTTGCATTGAGTGCTGAATTTAGTGCTGGTGGCCGGCAGGTACAGTGTGGAACAGGTACAGTGTATCTTTCTACATTGAGTGCTGAATTTAGTGCTGGTGACGGCAGGTACAGTGTGGAACAGGTACAGTGTATCTTTCTACATTGAGTGCTGTATTCAGTGTTGGTGACATGGCAGGTATGGTGTGGAACAGGTACAGTGTATCTTTTTACATTGAGTGCTAAATGCAGTGCTGGTGACAGGGCAGGTACAGTTTGGGACAGGTGCAGTGTATCTTTCTACATTGTGTGCTGAATTTAGTACTGGTGGTGTGAGTTTAGTCCTGGGACAGGTACAGGTATCTTCTACATTGAGTGCTGAATTGGAGTGCTGGTGGCCCAGCAGATACAGTGTGGGACAGGTGAGTGCATCTTTCTACTCTAAGTGCTGAATTTAGTGCTGGTGATGCTTGGGTACAGCGTGGGACAGATAGCGCGCATCTTTCTACATTTAGTACTGAATTAGTACTGGTGACGGCTGGTACAGTGTGTGACAGGTACAGTGTATCATTCTACATTGAGTCCGATTTAGTGCTGGGTGATGGTAGGCAAGCAGTGTGAACAGGTACAGTGCATCTTTCTGCATAATGGAGTGCTGAATTTAGTGCTGGTGACAGGGCAGGTACAGTGTGGGACAGGTACAGGTATCTTTCTACACTGACTGCTGAATTTAGTGCTGGTGATGGCAGGTACAGTGTGGAACAGGTACAGAGTATCTTTCTACATTGAGTGCTGAATTCAGTGCTGGTGACATGGCATGTACAGTGTGGCACGGTGGTAGATTGTGTCTTTCTGCATTGAGTGCTGAATTTAGTGCTGGTGACAGGGCAAGTACAGCGTGAGGTTTAAATATAGAGTGTTGAATTTAGTGCTGGTTATAGGGCAGGTACAGTGTGGGACCGGTGTAATGTATGGTTCTATATGTAGTGTTGAATTTAGTGCTGTGATGGCAGGTACAGTGTATCTTTCTACACTGAGTGCTGAATTTAGTGCTGGTAACATGGCAGGTACAGTGTATCTTTCTACTTTGAGTGCTGAATTTAGTGCTGGTGACATGGCCGTAATTATTGTGAACAGTTGCAGTGTATATTTCATTTAAGGTATATGGTGATGGCAGCGCTACAGTGTGGGACAGATACAGTGTATGTTTCTGCATTGAGTGCTGAATTTAGTGCTGGTGATGGTAGGTACAGTGTGAAACAGGTACAGTGTATCTTTCTACACTGAGTGCTGAATTCAGTGCTGGTGATATGGCAGGTACAATGTGGGACAGGTATAGTGTATCTTTCACATTAATTGCTGAATTTAGTGCTGGTGATGGTAAGTACAGTATGGAACAGGTACAGTGTATCTTTCTACACTGAGTGCTGAATTAATTATGGTGATGAAGCCAGAGTACAGTGGAACAGATACAGTGTATCTTTCTACACTGAGTGCTGAATTCAGTGCTGGTGACAGGGCAGGTACAGTGTGGGACAGGTATGAGTGTATCTTCTCCATTGAGTGCTGAATTTAGTGCTGGTGACTGGACAGGTACACTGTATCTTTCATTGAGTGCTGAATTTGTGCTGGTGACGGTAGGTACAGTGTGGAACAGGTACAGTGTATCTTTCTACACTGAGTGCTGAATTTAGTGCTATGGGATGGTAGGTACAGTGTGGAACAGATACAGTGTATCTTTCTACACTGAGTGCTGAATTCAGTGCTGGTGACATGGCAGGTAAATGTGGGACAGTGCAGAGTATCTTTCTACATTGAGTGCTGAATTCAGTGCTGGTGACAGGGCAGGTACAGTGTGGGACAGGTATAGTGTATCATTCTCCATTGAGTGCTGAATTCAGTGCTGGTGACTGGACAGGTACAGTGTTGGACAGGTACAGTGTATCTTTCTACATTGAGTGCTGAATTTAGTGCTGGTGACTGTAGGTACAGTGTGGAACAGGTGCAGTGTATCTTTCTCACTGAGTGCTGAATTTAGTGCTGGTGATGGTAGGTACAGTGTGGAACAGATACAGTGTATCTTCTACACTGAGTGCTGAATTCAGTGCTGGTGACATGGCAGGTAAAATGGGACAGGTACAGAGTATCTTTCTACATTGAGTGCTGAAATCTGTGCTGGTGACAGGGCGGGTACAGTGTGGGACAGGTATAGTGTATCTTTGCACTGAGTGCTGAATTTGAGTGCTGGTGACAGGGCAGGGAACAGTGTATCTTTCTACATTCTGTGCTGAATTTAGTGCTGGTGATGGCAGGTACAGTGTGGGACAGTACAGTGTATCTTTCTACATTGAGTGCTGAATTTAGTGCTGGTATGGCAGGTACATGTGTGGAACAGGTACAGTGTATCTTTCTACATTGAGTGCTGAATTTAATGCTGGTGGCCGGCGGCTACAGTGTGGAACAGGTAGAGTGCATCTTTCTACACTGAGTGCTGAATTTAGTGTTGGTGACTAGTAGGTACAGTGTGGGAGGTCAGGTGCATCTTTCTACATTGAGTGCTGAATTAGTACTTGTGAGGGCAGGTATAGTGTGGGACAGGTACCGTGTATCTTTCTAAATTGAGCGCTGAATTTAGTGCTGGTGACGGCAGGTACAGTGTAAGAACAAGTACAGTGCATCTTTCTACACTGAGTGCTGGGTAGTGCTGGTGATGGCAGGTACAGTGTGGAACAGGTACGGAGTATCTTTCTACATTGAGTGCTGAATTTAGTGCTGGTGATGGCAGGTACATTGTGGTATAGATACAGTGCATCTTCTACATTGAGTGCTGAATTTAGTGCTGGGATGGCAGGTACAGTGTGAAAAGTAGCAGCATCTTTCTACACTGATGCTGAAATTGTGTGCTGGTGGTTGATGGCAGGTACAGTGTGGAACAGATACAGTGCATCTTTCTACACTGAGTGCTGAATTTAGCGCTGGTGACAGGGCAGGTACAGTGTGGAACAGGTACTGTGCATCTTTCTACATTGGTGCTGAATTTAGTGCTGGTGACAGCAGGTACACAATGCGGAGAAGGCCTGATGTATCTTTCTACAGAGTGCTGAATTTAGTGCTGGTGACTTGCAGGTACATTGTGGAACAGAGCACAGTGTATCTTTCTACATTAGTGCTGAATTCAGTGCTGGTGAATGGCAGGTACTATGTGGAACAGGTGCAATGTATCTTTCTACATTGAGTGCTGAATTTAGTACTGGTGGTGGCAGGTGCAGTGTGGGCCAGGTAGAGTGCATCTTTCTACATTGAGTGCTGAATTTAGTGCTGGTGACACAGGTTGATGTGCAACAGCTACAGTGTATCTTTTACATTGAGTGGTGAATTTAGTGCTGGTGACAGTAGGTACAGTGTAGTACAGTACAGTGTATCTTTTACATTGGTACTGATTCAGTGTTGGTGTTTATAGCAAATGCAGTGGAACAGTACAGTGTATCTTTCTACATTGAGTGCTGAATTCAGTGCTGGTAAGCAGGGAGGTATAGTGTGGGACAGGTACAGTTTACCTTCACATTGAGTGCTAAATGCAGTGCTGGTGACAGGGCAGGTACAGTTTGAGACAGGTGCAGTGTATCTTTCTACATTGTGTGCTGAATTTAGTACTGGTGGTGGCAGGTTTAGTCTAGGACAGGTACAGTGTATCTTTCACGTTGAATGCTGAATTTAGTGCTGGTGATGGCAGTACAGTGTGGAGCAGTACAGTGTATCTTTCTACATTGAGTGCTGAATTTAGTGCTGGTGACTGCAGGTATAGTGGGACAGGTAGAGCGATCTTTCTACACTAAGTGCTGAATTTAGTGCTGGTGATGGCAGGTACAGCGTGGGACAGGTAGCATGCATCTTTCTACATTTAGTGCTGAATTTAGTACTGGTGACCGCAGGTACAGTGTGGGACAGGTACAGTGTATCTTTCTACATTGAGTGTTGAATTTAGTACTGGTCATGGCAGGTACAGTATAGGACAGGTGCAGTGTATCAGTCTACATTGAGTGCTGAATTAAGTGCTGGTGATGGTAGGTACAGTGTGGAACAGGTACAGTGTATCTTTGCACTGAGTGCTGAATTTAGTGCTGGTGATGGCAAGTACAGTTTGGAACAGGTACGGAGTATCTTTCTACATTGAGTGCTGAATTTAGTGCTGGTGACGGCAGGTACAGTGTGTGAACAGGTACAGTGTATCTTTCTACATTGAGTGCTGAATTTAGTGCTGGTGGCGGCGGCTACAGTGTGGAACAGGTAGAGTCATCTTTCTACATTAAGTGCTGAATTCTAGTGCTGGTGGCTTAGTACAGTGTGGAACAGGTGCAGTGTATCTTTCACATTGAGTGCTGAATTTAGTGCTGGTGACAGCGGCTACAGTGTGGAACAGGTAGAGGTGCATCTTTCTACATTGAGTGCTGAATTGAAGTGTTGGTGACAGCAGGTGCAGTGTGGGACAGGTAGAGTGCATCTTTCTACATTGAGTGCTGAATTTAGGTACTTGTGAGGCAGGTAGAGTGTGGACAGGTACCGTGGTATCATTCTAAATTGAGTGCTGAATTTAGTGCTGGCGACTGCAGGTACATTGTGAAAAAGTACAGTGCATCTTTCTACATTGAGTGCTGAATTTGTGTGCTAGTGACAGGTCGGCAATTGTTGTGGATAGTTACAGTGCATCTTTCTACACTGAGTGCTGAATTTAGTGCTGGTGACCAGGTACAGTGTGGAAAAGTACAGTGCATCTTTCTACATTGAGTGCAGAATTTAGTGCTGGTGATGGCAGGTACAGTGTGGAACAGGTACAGTGCATCTTCTACATTGAGTGCTGAATTTAGTGCTGGTGACAGGGCAGGTACAGTGTGGAACAGGTACTGTGATCTTTCTGCATTGAGTGCTGAATTTAGTGCTGGTGACAGCAGGTACAGTGTGGAACAGGTACAGTGTATCTTTCTACATAGAGTGCTGAATTTTGTGCTGGTGATGGCAGGTACAGTGTGGAACAGGTACAGTGTATCTTTCTACACTGAGTGCTGAATTTAGTGCTGGTGATGGTAGGTAAGTGTGGAACAGGTACAGTGTATCTTCTCACACTGAGTGCTGAATTCAGTGCTGGTGACATGGCAGGTATAATGTGGGACAGATACAGTAGTATCTTTCTACATTGAGTGCTGAATTCATTGCTGGTGACAGGGCAGGGTACAGTGTGGGACAGGTATAGTGTATCTTCTCCATTGAGTGCTGAATTCAGTGCTGGTGACTGGACAGGTACAGTGTGGGACAGGTACAGTGTATCTTTTACATTTTGTGCTGAATTTAGTGCTGGTGATGCTTAGGTACAGTGTGGGACAGGTATAGTGTATCTTTCTACAATGAGTGCTGAATTTAGTGCTGTGGACGGTAGGTACAGTGTGAAACAGGTACAGTGTATCTTTCTACATTGAGTGCTGAATTTAGTGCTGGTGACATGGCTAGGTAAAATGTGGTACAGGTACAGAGTATCTTTCTACATTGAGTGCTGAATTCAGTGCTGGTGACAGAGACAGGTACAGTGTGGGACAGGTATGTGTCTTTCTCCATTGAGTGCTGAATTCAGTGCTGGTGACTGGACAGGTAGAGTGCGGGACAGGTACAGTGTATCTTTCTACATTTTGTGCTGAATTTAGTGCTGGTGATGGCAGGTACAGTGTGGAAAAAGTACAGTGCATCTTTCTACAATGAGTGCTGAATTTAGTGCTGGTGATGGCAGGTACAGTGTGGAGCAGGTACGGAGTATCTTTCTACATTGAGTGCTGAATTTAGTGCTGGTGACGGCAGGTACATTCTGGTATAGTTACAGTGCATCTTTCTACACTGAGTGCTGAATTTAGTGCTGGTGACGCAGGTACAGTGTGGAAAATGTACAGTGCATCTTTCTACACTGAGTGCAGAATTTAGTGCTGGTGACATGGCAGGTACAGTGTGAACAGGTACAGTGCATCTTTCACATTGAGTGCTGAATTTAAGCGCTGGTGACAGGGCAGGTACAGTGTGGAACAGGTACATCTGCATCTTTCTGCATTGAGTGCTGAATTTAGTGCTGGTGGCACAGAATAGAGTGTGGAACAGATACAGTGTATCTTTCTACATTGAGTGCTGAATTTAGTGCTGGTGACGGCAGGTACAGTGTGGAACAGGTACAGTGTATACTTCCATTGAGTGCTGAATTTAGTGCTGGTGGCGGTAGGTACAGTGTGGAACAGGTATAGTGTATCTTTCTACACTGAGTGCTGAATTTAGTGCTGGTGATGGTAGGTACAGTGTGGGACAGGTACAGTGTATCTTCTCACACTGAGTGCTGAATTTAGTGCTGGTGACATGGCAGGTAAATCTGGGACAGATACAGGGTATCTTTCTACATTTAGTGCTGAATTTAGTGCTGGTGACAGGGCAGGTACAGTGTGGGACAGGTACAGTGTATCTTTCTACATTGAGTGTTGAATTTAGTACTGGTGACTGGCAGGGTACATTATAGGACAGGTGCAGTGTATCTTTCTACATTGAGTGCTGAATTTAGTGCTGGTGATGGCAGGTACAGTGTGGGACAGGTATAGTATATCTTTCTACAATGAGTGCTGAATTTAGTGCAGGTGATGGCAGGTACAGTGTGGAACAGGTACAGGGTATCTTTCTACATTGAGTGCTGAATTTAGTGCTGGTGACATGGCAGGTAAAATGTGGGACAGGTACAGAGTATCTTTCTACATTGAGTGCTGAATTCAGTGCTGGTGACAGGGCAGGTAAAGTGGGACAGGTATAGTGCATCTTTCTACATTGAGTGCTGAATTCAGTGCTGGTGACTGGACAGGTAGAGTGTGGGACAGGTACAGTGTATCTTTCTACATTGAGTGCTGAATTTAGTGCTGGTGACGGCAGGCTACAGTGTGGAACAGGTAGAGTGCATCTTTCTACATTGAGTGCTGAATTTAGTGTTGGTGACAGCAGGTACAGTGTGGGACAGGTAGAGTGCATCTTTCTACATTGAGTGCTGAATTTGTGCTTGTGAGTGGCAGGTAAAGTGTGGGACAGGTACCGAGTATCTTTCTACATTGAGTGCTGAATTCAGCTGGTGACAGGGCAGGTACAGTGTGGGACAGGTATAGTGTATCTTTCTGCATTGAGTGCTGAATTAGTGCTGGTGACCGGACAGGTACAGTGTGATAGTTACAAGTGTATCTTTCTACACTGAGTGCTGAATTTAGTGCTGGTGATGGCAGGTACAGTGTGGAAAGGTACAGTGCATCTTTCTACATTGAGTGCTGAATTTAGTGCAGGTGACATGGCAGGTACAGTGTGGAACAGGTACAGTGTATCTTTCTACATTGAGTGCTGAATTTAGCGCTGGTGACAGGGCAGGTACAGTGTGGAACAGGTACTGTGCATCTTTCTGCATTGAGTGCTGAATTTAGTGCTGGTGACAGCAGGTACAGTGGAACAGATACAGTGTATCTTTCACATAGAGTGCTGAATTTTGTGCTGGTGATGGCAGGTACAGTGTGGAACAGGTACAGTGTATCTTTCTACACTGGAGTGCTGAATTTAGTGCTGGTGATGGTAGGTACAGTTGGAACAGGTACAGTGTATCTTTCTACACTGAGTGCTGAATTCAGTGCTGGTGACATGGCAGGTATAATGTGGGACAGATACAGAGTATCTTTCTACATTGAGTGCTGAATTCATTGCTGGTGACAGGGCAGGTACAGTGTGGGACAGGTATAGTGTATCTTTCTCCATTGAGTGCTGAATTCAGTGCTGGTGACTGGACAGGTACAGTGTGGGACAGGTACAGTGTATCTTTTTACATTTTGTGCTGAATTTAGTGCTGGTGATGGCAGGTACAGTGTGGGACAGGTATAGTGTATCTTCTACAATGAGTGCTGAATTTAGTGCTGGTGACGGTAGGTACAGTGTGAAACAGGTACAGTGTATCTTTCACATTGAGTGCTGAATTTAGTGCTGGTGACATGGTAGGTAAAATGTGGTACAGGTACAGAGTATCTTTCTACATTGAGTGCTGAATTCAGTGCTGGTGACAGGGCAGGTACAGTTGGGACAGGTATAGTGTCTTTCTCCATTGAGTGCTGAATTCAGTGCTGGTGACTGGACAGGTAGAGTCGGGACAGGTACAGTGTATCTTTCTACATTTTGTGCTGAATTTAGTGCTGGTGATGGCAGGTACAGTGTGGAAAAAGTACAGTGCATCTTTCTACAATGAGTGCTGAATTTAGTGCTGGTGATGGCAGGTACAGTGTGGAGCAGGTACGGAGTATCTTTCTACATTGAGTGCTGAATTTAGTGCTGGTGACAGGTACATTCTGCATAGTTACAGTGCATCTTTCTACACTGAGTGCTGAATTTAGTGCTGGTGACGGCAGGTACAGTGTGGAAAAAGTACAGTGCATCTTTCTACACTGAGTGCAGAATTTAGTGCTGGTGACATGGCAGGTACAGTGTGGAACAGGTACAGTGCATCTTTCTACATTGAGTGCTGAATTTAGCGCTGGTGACAGGGCAGGTACAGTGTGGAACAGGTACTGTGCATCTTTCTGCATTGAGTGCTGAATTTAGTGCTGGTGACAGCAGGTACAGTGTGGAACAGATACAGTGTATCTTTCTACATAGAGTGCTGAATTTAGTGCTGGTGACGGCAGGTACAGTGTGGAACAGGTACAGTGTATACTGCTACATTGAGTGCTGAATTTAGTGCTGGTGACGGTAGGTACAGTGTGGAACAGGTATAGTGTATCTTTCTACACTGAGTGCTGAATTTAGTGCTGGTGATGGTAGGTACAGTGTGGAACAGATACAGTGTATCTTTCTACACTGAGTGCTGAATTCAGTGCTGGTGACATGGCAGGTAAAATCTGGGACAGATACAGGGTATCTTTCTACATTGAGTGCTGAATTCAGTGCTGGTGACAGGGCAGGTACAGTGTGGGACAGGTATAGTGTATCTTTCTCCATTGAGTGCTGAATTCAGTGCTGGTGACTGGACAGGTACAGTGTGGGACAGGTACAGTGTATCTTTCTACATACAGTGCTGAATTTAGTGCTGGTGATGGCAGGTACAGTGTGGGACAGGTATAGTATATCTTTCTACAATGAGTGCTGAATTTAGTGCAGGTGACGGCAGGTACAGTGTGGAACAGGTACAGTGTATCTTTCTACATTGAGTGCTGAATTTAGTGCTGGTGACATGGCAGGTAAAATGTGGGACAGGTACAGAGTATCTTTCTACATTGAGTGCTGAATTCAGTGCTGGTGACAGGGCAGGTAAAGTGTGGGACAGGTATAGCGTATCTTTCTCCATTGAGTGCTGAATTCAGTGCTGTTGACTGGAGAGGTACAGTGTGGGACAGGTACAGTGTATCTTTCTACATTGAGTGCTGAATTTAGTGCTGGTGACAGTAGGTACAGTGTGGAACAGGTAGAGTGTATCTTTCTACACTGAGTGCTAAATTTAGTGCTGGTGGTAGGTACAGTGTGGAACAGATACAGTGTATCTTTCTACACTGAGTGCTGAATTCAGTGCTGGTGACATGGCAGGTAAAATGTGGGACAGGTACAGAGTATCTTTCTACATTGAGTGCTGAATTCAATGCTGGTGACAGGGCAGGTACAGTGTGGGACAGGTATAGTGTATCTTTCTGCATTGAGTGCTGAATTCAGTGCTGGTGACCGGACAGCTACAGTGTGGGACAGGTACAGTGTATATTTCTACATTCTGTGCTGAATTTAGTGCTGGTGATGGCAGGTACAGTGTGGGACAGGTACAGTTTATCTTTCTACATTGAGTGCTGAATTTAGTGCAGGTGACGGCAGGTACAGTGTGGAACAGGTACAGTGTATCTTTCTACATTGAGTGCTGAATTTAGTGCTGGTGACGGCGGCTACAGTGTGGAACAGGTAGAGTGCATCTTTCTACATTGAGTGCTGAATTTAGTGTTGGTGACAGCAGGTACAGTGTGGCACAGGTAGAGTGCATCTTCCTACATTGAGTGCTGAATTTAGTACTTGTGAGGGCAGGTACAGTGTGGGACAGGTACCGTGTATCTTTCTAAATTGAGTGCTGAATTTAGTGCTGGTGACGGCAGGTACAGTGTGGAAAAAGTACAGTGCATCTTTCTACACTGAGTGCTGAATTTAGTGCTGGTGATGGCAGGTACAGTGTGTGAGGTAGAGTGCAGATATCTTTCTACACTGAGTGCTGAATTTAGTGCTGGTGACGGCAGGTACATTGTGGTATAGTTACAGTGCATCTTTCTACATTGAGTGCTGAATTTAGTGCTGGTGACGGCAGGTACAGTGTGGAAAAAGTACAGTGCATCTTTCTACACTGAGTGCTAAATTTAGTGCTGGTGACATGGCAGGTACAGTGTGGAACAGGTACAGTGCATCTTTCTACATTGAGTGCTGAATTTAGTACTTGTGAGGGCAGGTACAGTGTGGGACATGTACCGTTTATCTTTCTAAATTGAGTGCTGAATTTAGTGCTGGTGACGGCAGGTACAGTGTGGAAAAAGTACAGTGCATCTTTCTACACTGAGTGCTGAATTTAGTGCTGGTGATGGCAGGTACAGTGTGGAACAGGTACGGAGTATCTTTCTACACTGAGTGCTGGAATTTAGTGCTGGTGACGCCAGGTACATTGTGGTATAGTTACAGTGCATCTTTCTACTTTGAGTGCTGAAATTAGTGCTGTTGACGGCAGGTACAGTGTGGAAAAAGTACAGTGCATTTTTCTACACTGAGTGCTAAATTTAGTGCTGGTGACATGGCAGGTACAGTGTGGAACAGGTACAGTGCATCTTTCTACATTGAGTGCTGAATTTAGTGCTGGTGACAGCAGGTACAGTGTGGAACAGATACAGTGTATCTTTCTACATAGAGTGCTGAATTTAGTGCTGGTGACGGCAGGTACAGTGTGGAACAGGTACAGTGTATCTTTCTACATTGAGTGCTGAATTCAGTGCTGGTGAATGGCAGGTACTGTGTGGAACAGGTGCAATGTATCTTTCTACATTGAGTGCTGAATTTAGTACTGGTGGTGGCAGGTGCAGTGTGGGCCAGGTAGAGTGCATCTTTCTAAATTGAGTGCTGAATTTAGTGCTGGTGACAGCAGGTACAGTGTGGAACAGATACAGTGTATCTTTCTACACAGAGTGCTGAATTTAGTGCTGGTGACAGCAGGTACAGTGTGGAACACGTACAGCATATCTTTCTACATTGAGTGGTGAATTTAGTGCTGGTGACGGTAGGTACAGTGTAGTACAGGTACAGTGTATCTTACTACATTGAGTGCTGAATTCAGTGTTGGTGACATGGCAGGTACGGTGTGGAACAGGTACAGTGTATCTTTCTACATTGAGTGCTAAATGCAGTGCTGGTGACAGGGCAGGTACAGTTTGGGACAGGTGCAGTGTATCTTTCTACATTGTGTGCTGAATTTAGTACTGGTGGTGGCAGGTTTAGTCTGGGACAGGTACAGTGTATCTTTCTACATTGAGTGCTGAATTTAGTGCTGGTGACGGCAGATACAGTGTGGGACAGGTAGAGTGCATCTTTCTACTCTAAGTGCTGAATTTAGTGCTGGTGATGGCAGGTACAGCGTGGGACAGATAGCGCGCATCTTTCTACATTTAGTACTGAATTTAGTACTGGTGACGGCAGGTACAGTGTGTGACAGGTACAGTATATCATTCTACATTGAGTGCCGAATTTAGTGCTGGTGATGGTAGGTACAGTGTGGAACAGGTACAGTGTATCTTTCTGCATTGAGTGCTGAATTTAGTGCTGGTGACAGGGCAGGTACAGTGTGGGACAGGTACAGTGTATCTTTCTACACTGAGTGCTGAATTTAGTGCTGGTGATGGCAGGTACAGTGTGGAACAGGTACAGAGTATCTTTCTACATTGAGTGCTGAATTCAGTGCTGGTGACATGGCATGTACAGTGTGGCACAGGTACAGTGTGTCTTTCTGCATTGAGTGCTGAATTTAGTGCTGGTGACAGGGCAAGTACAGCGTAGGTTTAAATATAGAGTGCTGAATTTAGTGCTGGTTACAGGGCAGGTACAGTGTGGGACCGGTGTAATGTATGGTTCTATATGTAGTGCTGAATTTAGTGCTGGTGATGGCAGGTACAGTGTATCTTTCTACACACGAGTGCTGAATTTAGTGCTGGTAACATGGCAGGTACAGTGTATCTTTCTACTTTGAGTGCTGAATTTAGTGCTGGTGACATGGCAGGTGCAGTGTGGAACAGGTACAGTGTATATTTCTACATTTAGTGCTGGTGATGGCAGCTACAGTGTGGGACAGATACAGTGTATGTTTCTACATTGAGTGCTGAATTTAGTGCTGGTGATGGTAGGTACAGTGTGAAACAGGTACAGTGTATCTTTCTACACTGAGTGCTGAATTCAGTGCTGGTGATATGGCAGGTACAATGTGGGACAGGTATAGTGTATCTTTCTACATTAATTGCTGAATTTAGTGCTGGTGATGGTAGGTACAGTGTGGAACAGGTACAGTGTATCTTTCTACACTGAGTGCTGAATTTAGTGCTGGTGATGGTAGGTACAGTGTGGAACAGATACAGTGTATCTTTCTACACTGAGTGCTGAATTCAGTGCTGGTGACATGGCAGGCAAAATGTGGGACAGGTACAGAGTATCTTTCTACATTGAGTGCTGAATTCAGTGCTGGTGACAGGGCAGGTACAGTGTGGGACAGGTATAGTGTATCTTTCTCCATTGAGTGCTGAATTCAGTGCTGGTGACTGGACAGGTACAGTGTGGGACAGGTACAGTGTATCTTTCTACATTCTGTGCTGAATTTAGTGCTGGTGATGGCAGGTACAGTGTTGGACAGGTACAGTGTATCTTTCTGCATTGAGTGCTGAATTTAGTGCTGGTGACGGCAGGTACAGTGTGGAACAGG
Source organism: Neoceratodus forsteri (assembly GCA_016271365.2). Taxonomy (NCBI): domain Eukaryota; kingdom Metazoa; phylum Chordata; order Ceratodontiformes; family Ceratodontidae; genus Neoceratodus; species Neoceratodus forsteri. Next base: position 114,987,622 of record JADMNL010000027.1, read on the forward strand.
TACAGTGTATCTTTCTACATTAAGTGCTGAATTTAGTGCTGGTGACATGGCAGGAAAATGTGGGACAGGTACAGAGTGTCTTTCTACATTGAGTGCTGAATTCAGTGCTGGTGACAGGGCAGGTACAGTGTGGGACAGGTATAGTGTATCTTTCTCCATTGAGTGCTGAATTCAGTGCTGGTGGCTGGACAGGTACAGTGTATCTTTCTACATTGAGTGCTGAATTTAGTGCTGGTGACAGTAGGTACAGTGTGGAACAGGTACAGTGTATCTTTCTACACTGAGTGCTGAATTTAGTGCTGGTGATGGTAGGTACAGTGTGGAACAGATACAGTGTATCTTTCTACACTGAGTGCTGAATTCAGTGCTGGTGACATGGCAGGTAAAATGTGGGACAGGTGCAGAGTATCTTTCTACATTGAGTGCTGAATTCAGTGCTGGTGACAGGGCAGGTACAGTGTGGGACAGGTATAGTGTATCATTCTCCATTGAGTGCTGAATTCAGTGCTGGTGACTGGACAGGTACAGTGTGGGACAGGTACAGTGTATCTTTCTACATTGAGTGCTGAATTTAGTGCTGGTGACGGTAGGTACAGTGTGGAACAGGTGCAGTGTATCTTTCTACACTGAGTGCTGAATTTAGTGCTGGTGATGGTAGGTACAGTGTGGAACAGATACAGTGTATCTTTCTACACTGAGTGCTGAATTCAGTGCTGGTGACATGGCAGGTAAATGTGACAGATACAGAGTATCTTTCACATTGAGTGCTGAATTCAGTGCTGGTGACAGGGCGGGTACAGTGTGGGACAGGTATAGTGTATCTTTGCACTGAGTGCTGAATTTAGTGCTGGTGACAGGGCAGGAACAGTGTATCTTTCTACATTCTGTGCTGAATTTAGTGCTGGTGATGGCAGGTACAGTGTGGAACAGGTACAGTGTATCTTTCTACATTGAGTGCTGAATTTAGTGCTGGTGACGGCAGGTACAGTGTGGAACAGGTACAGTGTATCTTTCTACATTGAGTGCTGAATTTAATGCTGGTGACGGCGGCTACAGTGTGGAACAGGTAGAGTGCATCTTTCTATATTGAGTGCTGAATTTAGTGTTGGTGACAGCAGGTACAGTGTGGGACAGGTAGAGTGCATCTTTCTACATTGAGTGCTGAATTTAGTACTTGTGAGGGCAGGTATAGTGTGGGACAGGTACCGTGTATCTTTCTAAATTGAGTGCTGAATTTAGTGCTGGTGACGGCAGGTACAGTGTGGAAAAAGTACAGTGCATCTTTCTACACTGAGTGCTGAATTTAGTGCTGGTGATGGCAGGTACAGTGTGGAACAGGTACGGAGTATCTTTCTACATTGAGTGCTGAATTTAGTGCTGGTGATGGCAGGTACATTGTGGTATAGTTACAGTGCATCTTTCTACATTGAGTGCTGAATTTAGTGCTGGTGATGGCAGGTACAGTGTGGAAAAAGTACAGTGCATCTTTCTACACTGAGTGCTGAATTTAGTGCTGGTGACATGGCAGGTACAGTGTGGAACAGATACAGTGCATCTTTCTACATTGAGTGCTGAATTCAGTGCTGGTGATGGCAGGTACAGTGTGGAACAGGTACAGTGCATCTTTCTACATTGAGTGCTGAATTTAGTACTGGTGGTGGCAGGTGCAGTGTGGGCCAGGTAGAGTGCATCTTTCTACATTGAGTGTTGAATTTAGTGCTGGTGACAGCAGGTACAGTGTGGAACAGGTACAGTGTATCTTTCTACATTGAGTGCTGAATTTAGTGCTGGTGACGGCAGGTACAGTGTGGAACACGTGCAGTGTATCTTTCTACATTGAGTGGTGAATTTAGTGCTGGTGGCCGGTAGGTACAGTGTAGTACAGGTGCAGTGTATCTTTTTACATTGAGTGCTGAATTCAGTGTTGGTGACATGGCAGGTATGGTGTGGAACAGGTACAGTGTATCTTTCTACATTGAGTGCTGAATTCAGTGCTGGTGACAGGGGAGGTATAGTGTGGGACAGGTACAGTTTACCTTTCTACATTGAGTGCTAAATGCAGTGCTGGTGACAGGGCAGGTACAGTTTGGGACAGGTGCAGTGTATCTTTCTACATTGTGTGCTGAATTTAGTACTGGTGGTGGCAGGTTTAGTCTGGGACAGGTACAGTGCATCTTTCTACGTTGAATGCTGAATTTAGTGCTGGTGATGGCAGGCAGTGTGGAACAGGTACAGTGTATCTTTCATACATTGAGTGCTGAATTTAGTGCTGGTGACTGCAGGTATAGTGTGGGACAGGTAGAGTGCATCTTTCTACACTAAGTGCTGAATTTAGTGCTGGTGATGGCAGGTACACGTGGGACAGGTAGCGTGCATCTTTCTACATTTAGTGCTGAATTTAGTACTGGTGACAGCAGGTACAGTGTGGGACAGGTACAGTGTATCTTTCTACATTGAGTGTTGAATTTAGTACTGGTCATGGCAGGTACAGTGTGGAACAGGTACAGTGTATCTTTGCACTGAGTGCTGAATTTAGTGCTGGTGACAGGGCAGGTACAGTGTGGGACAGGTACAGTGTATCTTTCTGCACTGAGTGCTGAATTTAGTGCTGGTGATGGCAGGTACAGTGTAGAAGAGGTACAGAGTATCTTTCTACATTGAGTGCTGAATTTAGTACTGGTGGTGGCAGGTGCAGTGTGGGCCAGGTAGAGTGCATCTTTCTACATTGAGTGCTGAATTTAGTGCTGGTGACAGCAGGTTCAGTGTGGAACAGATACAGTGTATCTTTCTACACAGAGTGCTGAATTTAGTGCTGGTGACGGCAGGTACAGTGTGGAACACGTACAGTGTATCTTTCTACATTGAGTGGTGAATTTAGTGCTGGTGATGGTAGGTACAGTGTAGTACAGGTATAGTGTATCTTTTTACATTGAGTGCTGAATTCAGTGTTGGTGACATGGCAGGTACGGTGTGGAACAGGTACAGTGTATCTTTCTACATTGAGTGCTGAATTCAGTGCTGGTGACAGGGGAGGTATAGTGTGGGACAGGTACAGTGTATCTTTCTACATTGAGTGCTAAATGCAGTGCTGGTGACAGGGCAGGTACAGTTTGGGACAGGTGCAGTGTATCTTTCACATTGTGTGCTTAATTTAGTACTGGTGGTGGCAGGTTTAGTCTGGGACAGGTACAGTGTATCTTTCTAGGTTGAGTGCTGAATTTAGTGCTGGTGATGGCAGGTACAGTGTGGAACAGGTACAGTGCATCTTTCTACATTGAGTGCTGAATTTAGTGCTGGTGACGGCAGGTATAGTGGGACAGGTAGAGTGCATCTTTCTACACTAAGTGCTGAATTTAGTGCTGGTGATGGCAGGTACAGCGTGGGACAGGTAAGTGCATCTTTCTACATTTAGTGCTGAATTTAGTACTGGTGACCTCAGGTACAGGACAGGTACAGTGTATCTTTCTACATTGAGTGTTGAATTTAGTACTGGTCATGGCATGTACAGTATAGGACAGGTGCAGTGTATCATTCTACATTGAGTGCTGAATTTAGTGCTGGTGATGGCAGGTACAGTGTAGAACAGGTACAGAGTATCTTTCTGCATTGAGTGCTGAATTTAGTGCTGGTGACAGGGCAAGTACAGCGTGGGTTTAAATATAGAGTGCTGAATTTAGTGCTGGTTACAGGCAGGTACAGTGTGGGACAGGTGCAGTGTATGGTTCTATATGTAGTGCTGAATTTAGTGCTGGTAACAGGAGAGGTACAGTGTGGGATAGGTACAGTGTGGGAGGGGTACAGTGTGGGACAGGTGCAGTGTAAGTTTCTATATAAAGTGCTGAATTTAGTGTTCATGACAGGGGAGGTACAGTGTGAGACAGGTACAGTTAGCTTTCTATACAGAGTGCTGTATTTAGTGCTGGTGACAGAGCAAGTACAGTGTGGAACAGGTAAAGTGTATCTTTCTACACTGAGTGGTGAATTTAGTGCTGGTGACATGGGAGTCAGAGTGTGGGACTGGTACAGGATGAGTTTCTATATAGTGCTAAAAGATCCTTGTAGTTCTGTTGATAGGCAGGTACAGTGAGGGGGTTTTACCATGCCAAATTGACAACAATGTTGTTGAAGTTCGGCATGACGAGATCCCCTGTCGACAGGCAAAATTTCATCTGTCAGACATTGTGTGTTTCTATCTACTAACTCCGAGTCCGACTTAGTTTGAAGGGGTGGCAAAAGGGTGACATTTCACCTTCAGTTCCTTTACAGCGACAATCCCATAATCTGTCAAGATTGTCGCTGTGAGGGATTTTGCCACCGGGTTTTCGATGTGCGGTTGGCATAGCCAGTGAGGGACAGGTACAGTGTAAGTTTCTATATAGAGTGCTGAATTTAGTGCTGGTGACAGGGGAGGTACAGTGTGGGTCAGGATCAGTGTAGGTGTCTATACAGTATGCTTAATTAAGTTCTGGTGACAGGCAGGTACAGTGTGGCGCTGGTACAGTGTGGAACAGGTGCTATGTAGGTTTCTATATAAAGTGCCAAATTTAGTGCTGGTGACATGCAGGTACAGTGTGGGACAGGTACAGTGTAAGTTTCTAGATGGAGTGTTGAATTTAGTGCTGGTGATTGAGCAGGTATAGTGTGGTAATGGTAAAGTGTGCGACAAGTACAATGTGGGACAGGCACAGTGTTGGACAGGTGCAATGTGGGACAGGCACAGTGTTGGACAGGCAGAGTGTGGGACAGGCACAGTGTGGGACAGTTGCAATGTAGGTTTCTATACAGGGTGCTGATTTTAGTGTTGATGACAGAGGAGGTACAGTGTGGGACAGGTGCAGTGTATGTTTCTATACAGAGTGCTGAATTTAGTGCTGGTGACAGGGGAGGTACAGTGTGAGACAAAAGCAGTGTAGGATAGGTGCAGAGTAGGTTTCTATACAGAGCGCTGAATTTAGTGTTGGTGACAGCATAGGTTCAGTGTGGGAAAGGCAGTGTAGGTTTCCTACGTAAGGTGCTGAATTTAATGCTGGTGACATGCAGGTACAATGCAGGGCAGGAACAGTTTAGGGTTCTAAAGTACCGAGTTTACTTTTGGTGAAAGGACAGCTACAGAGTGTGGCAGGTACAGTGTGGGACAGGTACAGTGTGGGGCAGTTTCAGTCTAGGTTTCTACACCAAGTGCTGAATTTTGTACTGGTGACAGGGCAGGTACAGTGTGGGACAAGTACGGTGTGGGACAGGTACAGTGTTGCTTTCAACACTGAGTGCTGAATTTAGTGCTGGTGACAGGGGAGGTACAGTGTGGGTCAGGATCAGAGTAGGTATCTATACAGAGTGCTTAATTAAGTTCTGGTGACAGGCAGGTACAGTGTGACGCTGGTACAGTGTGGAACAGGTGCTGTGTAGGTTTCTATATAAAGTGCCAAATTTAGTGCTGGTGACATGCAGGTACAGTGTGGGACAGGTACAGTGTAGGTTTCTACATGAAGTGCTGAATTTACTGCCAATGACAGGGTAGGTACAGTGTCGGACAGGTACATTGTGGGACAGGTACAGTGTCTGACAGGTGTAGTGTAGGTTTCTACATGGCGTGCTGAATGTATTGCTGGTGACAGGACAGGTACAGTGTGGGACAGGTACAGCATCTGACAGGTGCAGTGTAGGTTTCTGCATGAAGTGCTGAATGTATTGCTGGTGACAGGGCAGGTACAGTGTGGGACAGGTACAGTGTCGGAGAGGTGCAGTGTAGGTTTCTACATGAAGTGCTGAATTTACTGTGGTGACAGGGCAGGTATAGTGTGGGACTGGTACAGTGTCGGAGAGGTGCAGTGTAGGTTTCTACATAAAGTGCTGAGTGTATTGCTGGTGATAGGCAGGTACAGTGTGCAACAGGTACTGTGTAGGTTTATACATGAAGTGCTGAATTTACTGCTGGTGACAGGGCAGGTATAGTGTATGACAGGGAGATCCTGCCACTTGAGGACTGACCTTTTCTTAAGTCTGTTGCAACAGTTCTTCTATTTCTTAGCCTAATCTATCCTTTACAATTTCTAGTCCATAAGGTTGGCCACCTTTGGCACCCTCCCATTTCTTGACTATACTGTCCTCTTTAATTTTCTTTCCTCTCAGGTCCTCATACAGGAGGTTATTGTGGTGACCTCGAGCTGATGTTAAACAACAGGCTGTGTTCCTCATTGTTGAATTTAGTATGTAATAGCACTATGTCATAAAATACCTTGATGTATATGCCTTATGTGTATGAAATCTGCAAATGTTGAAGATACCATAGCACTAGGTGTTTTTAAGGCTGCCTGGCAAAGCCATGCTGTCTTTTTGCTAAGAAGTAAAGAAGAAGAGGGACTTGCAGGGCAGTTATTGTGTGTACTTGCACGGTGATGCAGTCATTTCCATAGCATTGGTTTTCCACTGCCTTCCCCTCCGCGGGACCTCACAACCCCCTCTCCCTCCCCCTCCTGCAGGGGCACTGAAGAAATAGTTCTGTAGAGTTTTTAAAAACACAGGATATGATCACCAGTTTCTAAGTTTATTCTGCTGTCAGCTGATGATATGACTGGCACTAGGACCCTGAAGAACTCTAGGTCAAAGGCAGATGTTGTTGATTGAATTTCTGGTCATGCAGTGTTACATTACAGTGAATTGCTGCAGACTCAGGGATAAACTGCTTGCATTTTCATAGAGCTCCAGATAAATTCACATAGATTACTGTTTCTACATACTGACATAGTTTCCTTTCATGATTCAAAACAAGTTTGTCTTTCAAATGTTTAATAATGTAATCCCCTGCTTTCTTGTCCAAGAATACCAGAATGGTCTCTGCTGTAATCTGCAAAACTTTTCACACTGGAGAATTGCATAAAACAAATAATGTTCACTACAGTTTGCAGTAATAATTGTTTAAATAGTTGTAGGACAGTTCTGGGGGGTGGCGATGGTGATTCAGGGATGATATACTTTTCAGAGAATGCAGAGGGAGAGGATGTGTTGGTGGGATTAGAAGGAAAAAAGACTGAGGGTTCCAGCAGTGGTGTGTAGGCTGGGACAGACCCTGAGGAAACAGGCTACAAAATGAGGTGCGGGTACTGGAAAGCCAATATATAGGGTGGTCAGTACCAGTGAATCCAGCTATATATCCAAGTAGCACCCACAATCTCATTAGTCCAGCAAAATCTGTTTAAACCTAATCTTAGCATTAAATGGTAATATTTTACATTTTGGGAAGAGTTGTCCCTTGAAAAATTCTAGATGCACCCCTGTCATCAGCAGTGCAGAAAGTAGCACAATTCTGTGTGCAAAATCTGCTTTATATGACGAGAACAATCCACAACTGCCCACAACTCGGGTAAGACACCTCACCTGGGGAAGAATTGCCCCCTCGAAAAAATTCTAGGTCCGCCCCGGTTATCAGCAGTGCAGAAAAGTACCACAATTCTGTGTCCAAAATCTGCTTTATATGGTGCTGAACAATTCACAACTGCCCACAACTCAGGTAAGACACCTCACCTCTACTGGTTTCGCAGGACTACTTCCTCATCACCTTCCTGATGACGCAGGTTAGCCCATGACATGGGCATCGCAACTAAGCGCTTGCAATAACAGTGACTCAGTCCCGGCACATGTCAATGGGGCTACCACTGAGGAAGGGTGACTGGATGGGGAGGTGGGACGATATAGCGACAGGGCGTCGCTATATGTATATCGCATGGGGGGGGAGGAGCATGACGGAGAGGTTGTCCTGGTGTGGTTGACATGGGGCTGCTGAGCTCATATAGCGTGGTGGGTGGGTGGCAGTCTAATGCCTGAGGGTTCCAGGTTTAGGGTCCGAGCACGCTACATTTTGTGCTCCCAGCCCAAAATTTTTATTTCTCAAGATTTTGCTTCCCCGACATGCACACCCCCATGGAATTAGAATCCTTTAATATTAGAAGTGCGGGGGTGCTATTTTCTCATGTGCAGGGGATGTACATCACCAAAATTGATTTTCATGATGTACGCTTACCCTGCTGGCGATCGCGATTGGCTTTCACCTTATCACATAGATCCTGACACAGTCATCCTGTAAAACCAGTCAAGGTGTCTTACCATAGCTGCTGTTGGCTGTAAATTGTTTTGCTTCTAATAAAGTTGATTTTGCACACAGAACTGTGATGCCCAAGACTTAATATTTTACATTGGGCAGTTTGTGTTGTGAAGCTGAAATTGCTGTCCCTTTGAGTGCATAAAAGTAGCCTAGCACCTAGATACTTAATTCGGTAAGCTACAGTAGCTGAGTTTTTGAATGCACATTTAGAGTGCCCCCCATGGCACCCACAACAGGATTTATGCCAGCCACTGTGGAGCGACGTGTGGGGCTAATAGCAGACAGGGTCAGTTCCACCATTGGGTTGGCCCTAAAGCCAGAGGAGGACTAGGCATGCAACATCAGAGGGGAAAAAGCTGTTTAAAAAAGAAAGTGTCTCAAGTAACCCTGACTCTTCAGTACCCCAGTTATATTTAGTGGTGCTCCCCTGGTTCAGATTTAGGACATCACCTTCTGGCTAACTCCATTGCTGTGTCTCACAGCTTGCTAACTTCTTTAAGGCACTAGAAGCTATTGTGTGGCAGAAACATGTGCAGAATCTGGAAGGGGGTGTAGTCTTCCTCACAGTGTCAGTGGGCAGACTGCTCTGCCCTTCCCTGTCAGGTGCTCCATACTACTACCACTGCGCCTTAATGGAGCAGGTGACCACGGGAGAGACAGTACACAAAAAAAAAAAGAAGAATAGATGTGCAGAACAACACGTTGTAGTAACCTACTGCACAGAAAATGGCAAGTTGCAAAAATCTGAATACTTTCGTTAATTCAAAGCAGGTTAGACCACAGGCAAACACCGCTGTGCGCAGGGTCTTTGAACTTTAATGGAGCAGGTGCACTGTGGGATGGTGAAGATTTAAGGTAGCCAGGATTTATGTACTATTGCTCCCTCCATAAAATTATGGATCAGAGGTCAGGAGGGGAGGGGACCCACCACTGGCATATCAGTCACAAAACTATGGGGGCGTAGGTGGGTTTGGAGATATCCTTGACTTCTGGCATGCAGTGCCAGGGACCCAAACCTATTTAACAACAACAAAAATAGGATTGTGGTGGAGGGTAAGAAATGATTGCATTGGGAAGAGGGTGGATGACTTAAGGACTTACCTTAGGCTACCCGGGGGACTTTTGGGGCATTTAGTTTTTTTTTTAGTCCAAAACATGGAGCCCTGAGTATCTACAGGGGCTCACCAACCCTCCCAGTTGCCTTGTAGTGCTGTGCTGCTGGGGATGTCTGATGTCTCTCCATTTTCAGCCCCCCCCCCACTAGCAGCTGCAGTCATGATCAGATATACTGATATTTCATGATGCATTCATGCACTAATGTAGTGACTAGATGACCAAGTGTCTGTATTTTCTGGGTGGTGGTGGTGGTGATTGATCAGGACAATGAAACATTGTAATGGGGCCTCCATCACTTCTGTGCAGTAGTACAGTGTCAGAGGTGTTGAGCCCTAATCATTTGGTCAAACCACAGCCATGTTTAGGGTAGGTGGGGTACCATTAACCAGCATTGAACTGCTGTCAGCTGGGAAGCAGTGACCACCATAACCTCAGTCTATCACATGGTCTCTGCTTAGAGCAGAGTTGGGGGAGTGAAGCGCTGCATACCATAGTGCTGAGCTGTTGCCCTCACATAGGGATACCCACAATAGGGTGAAACAAATTGGACAAAGGCAATCAGTGCACAGGAAAACAGGCAACAGCAAGATGCATGCCCGGCAATTGCATTGTGCACCTTGCTGGTCAAACTGCATGTTGGCCTCATTGCAGGTGGGTTTCGTCCCCACATCCCCCTTTAAATAAATAAATACAAACATCCCCAAGCCTGCACTTTAGGGGATGGACCTCAGTTGGGGCCCCACTTTCCTGTCCACCCACAATTGCCGCTGTACTGAAGTCCCAGCCACCGAGATCACAGTCTCCCATAGTGCCTCACCTACATTCCTTTGCCCTAAGTCCTGTGTCTACCTGATGGTATACGCCTTCCATGCAGGGTCTGGCTCCTTTCATATCTACCCTTAAAAAGCTTTTTTTTTATCATTTCAGGCTCCTTTTCTTTCCCATTTTAATGGCTGCACCAGTGAGTGGCAGACCCAAAGACCAAACCTCCCTTTGCCACAGTGTGAATGTGAAAGGAATGACAAGAGTAGAACTATACTTACAGGTATGTAGATTGGTCTGTTATTGCTCATTACTTTAATTCTTTTAAAGGTAAATTGAAAATGTTTAAATGAGTTAGTTACAGGCTGCCTCGATAGCCCAGAGGCACTACACCACGAGGTCAACCTGAATTTCAGAGTAAGCCTGAGTGTCCAATTGTTGGCAGCCTGGGAGGAGGATTTGCCTTCCAGCTTCCATAACAACCCCAATAGTGGCTTAAAGAGGTCATCAGATACATGGGAGATGTGAAGGTTGCAGGGAGGTAGGTGAAGGGAGGTTGCAGTGAGTGCTGGCTGTGCAGTTGGTGGTAGGTGGGGCTAGGAGGGAGAGGATTTTGTGTTGGCAGTGTTAAAAATGTGGGGTTGTTAGTCATCTGGTTGAGGTCTGCTCTGCACTGAGACACATAGGCCAGTCCTCCTGCAAGGTAGCTTAAGTCAGTCTCTGTCATGAATAGAGCATGGGCCAGTAAGGATATTACGTTTTTGGATGGGATGGTTTGATCAGCTGACTTGGTCAGAGAACATGACTGGGGGTCATGGGGGTGGGGTAACAAAGATTACTGCAGGAAGTTGCTGCTTTTTGTTTGTTTTGTTTTATTTTTTCCTCTATCACCATATCTCTGTTGCTCTTACCTTATTGTCAAAGAGCAACTTTGCACTTCAGTACATGATTTATCATAAAGGAGATCCAGCTGCTTACAGTTTACTAGAAAATACATTTTTTTAATTGTCAATGTTCCTTTCCAAGATGTACAGTACATCTCGACAGTCCATCTGAAAAGTCTGTATAGAATACATTTGCCCCTCCCGTTAAACTCACAGTGCCTTGAGTTTTTGGTGCTCACCATGACAGACTGTGATATCACAAACAGCAACGTGTGGTTAGCAGGAGAGAGTAAGATACATTTTGAAAGACTCAGTGAAAAAAGTGCTGCATTACCTACAGTATTTAGTAGACCAATGGCATAGGGGAAAAATAGCTAGAAAACAAAGTTAAAACATAATTGGTATAAATCTAGTGTTTTTAAGTTATTATAGTAGAAAAATGCTCTTTAACTACCTTTTCAACTTACTCCTATGCTGTATAATACCCTTTGGCCCAGATATTCAAAAGGGTTGCGCCATGAGCAACAGGGTTGCGCATGCGCAAGTCCAAAATGCGCCATTCTGCGATATTCAGCAGGAGGCAGTTGCTCCACTGGCAACAGGTTGCGAAAGAGCAATGCAAATGAATGCATGCTCAACAGGAGGGGAGGAACCATGCATAACCGCGCAACCCGATATTCAGTCGGGTTGTGCAGAGTTGGTGCATGCGCAACCCCAACCCGCGCCTGCACAACCTTGAGCCAAAAAGGATCGCTGGAGGGCCACCCACAGGTGAGCTGCTGTATTACAGGGTGCAACACAGCAGCTGCCACCCTGGCTGGCCCCAACTCAGTCCCTGTGCCTTCTACCAGCTCGATCGCAGTACAGGCATAGGAATCATTATCTTCCTATAGCCCGATCGCTGGCAGACAGTACATGAACCCCGCCACACACACACATCACAGCGAGTTCGCTGGCAGAACTCAGCGATCTCTCAGCAGCTGATCGCTGGCGAACACCTCAATCCCGACACATTCCCCGGTGGTTCAGTGATCAGAAGCCCGATCGGCATCATAGCACACCTCAACACCAGCCCAGGCCCACTTCACTTATTTCTCCACCTCGCAGCCGGCGGGCGACAGCATCCCACTCGCTTGCCGCCTTCGGGCCGCCGCCGCTGACTGACTGCGCCAGCACGCTTGTTGCAGAGCACAGCCAATGGGCTACGCGGCCTGATATTGCGATGATAGTCCAGACGGGAACGATCATTCACAAATCTGACTGTCATGTACAGTATGGGGCTGCACGCCCATTGGCTGTAGTCTGCACCAATGGGCGGCAGCCCGCTGGAAAGTCAGTCGGGCGGGCGCGGGCGGCAGGCGAGTGGGATGCTTCGTTGCCCGCTGGCCGCGGGGAGTGGGGTGGAGGGGCTTCGTAGGGTGGGGGACACTAGACACCAGGGAGATGTTTCGGGGTTGTGCTGGACATTCTGCCCGCGATCGGGCTTTACGGTCCAGTGGACCACCAGGAGTTATTCGGGTGGGGAAGGTTACATTCTGCCCGCGATCGGGCACTGGGGGTCTATATAGGTTCTGCCCGCGATCGGGCACTGGGGGTTCATACAGGTTCTGCCCGCGATCGGGCTGTGGGAGATGTGTGTGGGGGTTCATGCACGGTACTGCCCGCATCAGGCTGTGGGAGATGTGTGGGGGTTCATGTACGTACTGCCCGCGATCAGGCTGTGGGAGATGTGTGTGTGTGGGGGGGTTCATGACGGTGTACTGCCCGCGATCGGGCTGTGGAGATGTGTGTGTGGGGGTTCATGGACGTACTGCCCGCGATCGGGCTGTGGAGATGTGTGTGTGTGGGGGTTCATATGTGTACTGCCCGCTGATCGGGCTGTGGGAGATGTGTGTGTGGGGGTTCATAGATGGTACTGCCCGCGATCGGGCTGTGGGACATGTGGGGGTTTCATGTAACTGGTGATGCCCGCGATCAGGCTGCATTAGCGCCGGTCCCCGACGGCTGCTGCCTGGCAGGGGTGGCCAGGAGCAAGTCCTCGGGATCGGGCGCACCTACATGTAATAGCATGCAAATGGAGCCATAACAGATGCAAATGGCCCCCTGCGCCTTGCATAAATTATGGCCCCATTTGCATGTCACCTTTTGAATATCGGAAATTTGAGCATGGCGCAATGGTACTTGGGCCACCGCAAGTTTAATGCTCAACTCTGGCAACTTGCGATGGCGCAAGTTCTACTGCGCCATGCGCAAGTGCTGTGGCTGGGGGGTGATATTCAAAGGAGTTGCTCAACAGCACAACTCCTTTGAATATCACCCCGGCCACACCCCTGCGCAACTATTTTGAGCAGCGCAGGGGCTTGCGCCTCAGAATGGCACAGTTTGAAAATCTGGGCCTTTGTGTCTCTCTGCCCCCTATCTCTACTCACACTACTATAAGTACCTCATACTTACCTAATTTTATCTTTATTTCCATAGGTCTAGCCAGATGTTGGCTGTCTACCTTTCAGATAAGTATCTTGTTTAATTCTGACTACTATAATCTCTCCTCTAGAACCTCAAACCCTTTGCATCTCTGCACCCTTCTCTGTGCTTTCCTTTTAGGCTCTACCAGATTATCCCAAACCTAAAAGAACTGAACTCTGTGCACATTTACTCAGACAGAGCAGGTAAGTCATCTTAAATTCAGGAGTCAAAACTGAGTTTTGCAGCCCCTAGCCAGCAGGGCTACTGACTGGGGAAAATCCCCACAGAATTTTCCACTGTCTCAGTTGATGTACTTACTGAAGCGTTATTTCTCCAGCACATGCCTGCAGGGCTACCTAAAGGAAACTCTTAATAGCTGTATAGGAAATGTACCAGCATTTGCTAGTGGGATGGTGCTAGTTTTGACCCCAGCAAAGGAGGTGGGGTTAGTGTTGGGGCTGGGGGGCTAGTATCGGGGAAGGGAGGTGCTAGTGTTTGGGGCTTTGGAAGGCGGGTAAGCTGCGATCAGGGGCTTTGGAGGGAGGGAGGGAGGGGGCTAGTGTCAGGGCCCATGGAGGGAGAGTGTAGAAGGAAGGGTGTATGCATGCCTCTGGTGTCTGAGTAGGTGGTGTCCAGGAGGACCTTGCTGCGAAGGTGTGCAACAAGGGTATGGATGATTCTCGAATGGCTAACGAGGAAGGGGTGGCTTCGCAGAGTCAAGGGACAGGAGGGAGGTGATATCCATGGAGATTAGAAAGCGGGGTGCCTAGAGAGGGAGGGGTGTTCAGACAGACTATGGCGAAAGGGGCGAGGATTGGTGTGGCTGGGTTGTGTCAGGAAGTGTAGGGAGAAGGTTATTGTCTGGGGTGATGGGGGAGCTGTAGAAATTTTGGGGACTGTGGAAGGTGTACATTCAAGAGGGCTACTGTCATGGGGCTGTAAGGGAAACATGCTAGTGTCAGGTGCTGTGGAGGGAAGGAACTAGTGTCAGAGGGGTCTGTGGCGGGAGGGAGGGCTAGTGTCTTGGTTAGAGGAAGGAAGTGTGGCAAGTGTCTGAGCTGTATGCTAGTTAACTATATAGATTGGAGGCACACAAAGTTCCATTTATTCTCAAGAAAATGTGTTCTATTGATAAAGCACCTAAAGAGTCTTCCCAAGTTTTTTTTTTTATTTATTTATCGATGTGAATCGAAGTGTATCTGTTTAACAAGCTTTGATACAACAAACTGTACAGTGATATATATATATATATATATATATATATACACATGTATATATATATATATATATATATATATATACACATATACATGGGTTACATCACCTGCATCTTGGGAATGTTTCATTAAATGCTCACTGAAACTATTCACTTTAGCCAGTGGGTCCCTTCTGAAAAAACGCCAGTGGCCTGAGGGTCAGCTTGGTCCATTCAGGTCAGTTAAACAATTTAAATAAACGTGTTAGCGGGTTTAATGCTACCTTTCAGTGGGGGTAGACATCAGTTATACCTGGAATAACGTGTATGTGAAGGTCTGACTAGACTATACTCTGTGTTAGAAGAAATGGATGGGCAGGAAAATGAGGAGAAAATAGCAACTGATAGGCTGGCGCCCCAATTTCTGCAGGCCCTGCATCACCAAGAAGTACCATATTGCCACCAGCCACCTAGCAACAGCATCCACCATCCCAGGGACTAAATTTAGACCTTCAGAACAGCCACTGATTCCCTCCATGGGGGGAGGCAGGCGGGAAGGGTCATCATCCCCATCCCCCTTTCCTTAGACTCTCATCAGCCATGGTAACCCCCCCAAAACTCTCTACCAGTTTGGTCTGGAGTCCTGTTGATGGTGAAGGGGTGTATAACAGCTGAGGCCTGATATTCAAATGTTTGCCCAGGTGCAGATGCTAGTTTACCAGAGCAAACTGGGTTTTGCACCAATGTCCTATATTTAAAACACTGGTTAGCACGGGCAAACCGGGTTTACGCCAGGTAAACCAGGGAGGGGACACAAGGCAAAATTATGCAAATCAGCGGTGGAGACTTGAATATCGGTACAGTTCAATACTCACAGTGTTTGCTCTGTGTTAGGGCGCTTTGCATGGTTTCCCTCTGCAGAGAAAATACTGCCGCCCTAACCCTCACCTTAATCTGGCATAGCCCTAGCAGTTGCTGGAGGTAGTGTGTCGGTGCCCTCCCATCCTGAGACAGTACTCCCTGGTGTCAAGTGGTACCCCTCCCTCTGGACCCAGTCCCATTAATGAAATATGTATCCCTGCCGTCCAGTGATCCCTTCCTCCCACCTGATCCCAGTCCTGTTGCAGAAAGATATATCCCTGTTGTCCAGTGGTGCCCCTGTCCCTCCAAACCCAGTCCCATTAATGGAGGATATATCCCTGGCATCCAGTGGTCACTCCCCCACCTAATCCAAGTCCAACTGCAAAAAGATATATCCCTGGCATTCACTGGTCACTCCCCCAACCCGATCTCAGTCAGTGTAGGAACACAGTTACCCTGGTGTCCAGTGATCCCTCCTCACAGCTGATCCCCATCCTGGAAATGAGTCTCAGTTTGCCAGTGCCCCCCGACAGAGGCACTGCCCTTGGCATGGCAGTAGTAAAGAAGTCCTACCTCCCTCAACAAAGTCCCATTCCGAACCATGAGCAGTGCCCCCCAGCCCATACCCAGTTAGTAGTTAGAGGCCTCCCTCTTACCCAAAGCACCTACACCCACCCTCCAGTCCCCCTACCAGTCTGTCACTGCTGCAATTCAATGACGACGAGTGGCACAGCCTACTTCACATGACCACGGCCATCCAGCATCTATCTGTAGCAGGAAGCGCAACTTAATTACTGTATATGGCATGATGTATTTTATCCTATTCATAGGCTGCACTCTCTGGTATAGATAGATGGAAGGCGGCCATGGTTGTGCAAGGTGGGCTGTGCCACTCACTGCCATTGAACTGTGGCACTGAAAGAGAGGTAGGGGGACCAGGGGTTGGTGTCAGTGCCGAGAGTGGGAGTGAAGCCACTAGCCACCAACTGGGTATGGGTTGGGGGGGTGCTGCTCACAGTTTGGGACAGGGCTTTGTTGTGGGGGGAGGACTTCCTTGCTCCTGATGCAGTCCCAGAGGTAGGTGCTGTGATCAACGTTAGCAGGTCAGTTCATTAGCTACAAGGGCAGCCTGCCCAACACACAAGAGCACCAAGAGCGAACTGCTGCTGCACTCAGGATTATAACAAAAGTAAGCAGTCAGGCTGTCTTAATCAAACTGAATTTATTCCGGATGTGAAAGAAAGACCTGACCCAATGATCAATTACTTTGATTTCTACAACCCGACTGCTTACTTTTGTCATGGTCCTCAGTGCAGTAGCGTTGAATTTATTCCAAATATGAAAGAAAGACCTGACCAAACGGTCAATTATTTTGATTGCTGCAACCCGACTGCTTACTTTTGTTATGGTCCTCAATGCAGTAGCGGTTTGTTCTTTGTGCTTTTTTGCCCCTGCCATGCAAGGAAGTGTGACTGTCAGGAGGGGGGGCATTTGGAAACTGGGTGGGATGGTGTTCCTAGGATGGGGATTGGGTGTGGGACGAGACCACTGGACACCAGGGAAATTGTTTTTCTACATGGACTGGGATTGGGTGTGGGGAGGAACCACTGTACACCAGGATATACCATTCTTGAATGGGACTGCAATCAGGGCGGGGAGACACCACTGGATGCCAAAGATAAATCTTTCTTTTCAGGACTGGGTATGGGAGGGCACCACTGGATGCCAGGGATATATCTGACTTTCGCAAGACTGGGTTTGGAGGGTGGAGGGATTCCATTAGTACCAGGGACAACTCACTGGGTTGGGGCAATTGGGGGGGAGTGCTGGGCAAAACAGTCTCACTACCATGCAAATGACCCTTGGCACCTTGCCCAATGGGCTAATTTGCAGGGAGACTTTTGAATACTGTAAATTTTGCCCACACACAAGCCATTGCAGGGCTTAGTTTTGGGTGCTCTATCAGGTGGTGCTAAGTAGCCTAATGCCTCGACACAATGTCCCTATATTCCGAGGGATAGTGCCATGTGCTATCCATCTGAATACAGCAGTTTTGCACCCATGCGATATCACAAAACACAGCACTAATTATTGCGCTCCATTTTGGGCATTTTTGAATATTGGGCCCCTGGTGTCTTCATCCTGCCCTGTGTTGGTTGATGGGTGGAGAAACATGGCCCCCACCCCCAACAGGGATCAGTCCTAGGGACACTGAATCCTCCCCACCATGATGGCCCCGAGTGACCAATCTATTTTAACACCACAGTTGTTGGTGTGGTTCCGGTGCAGTATCCCCCTATCCACCTACACACATATAATCCACTTTATTTTTCAACCTCTACAGGTACTTTCCAACTGACCTACAGTAGCTGATCAATATTTTTGTTCTTTATACTGACCCATTTTCCCTTTTATATCTACAGGTCTGAAAGGACGTTGATCAGGTGTAGGAGGACACTGACCATACGTATCAGATAGTATTGTTTTTTGTTTATCCTACCTTGTTTGTAATAGCTCATGAAGAGCTGTAGATCCTTTGTGACCCCATTGCAGTTCTTGTTTTACAGGTACCATGTTCTCTTGAGACACCCTTATCCTAGGCTCCATAGGAACCAGATGAGAGCTCTCTTACCTGTGCTAGGATGCTAACCTGTAACATTGCTACCCCAAGTATTATGACACTAGGCTTTCACTTGTTAAGTGGTTGGTGATGTAGCATTTGAAATAGCTCTACTATGCTGTTAAGTTTCCACTATCACAAAAGGAAGGTGTTTTACTGCAGAAAAACTATGTTAATGCAGACATTAGCGTGGAAGAATGCAAAGCGTACAAAGTACACAAATAAAAACAGGGATTTGAGTCCTAGAAGTCTGATCTTGTTGGATGTGCCTTAATTATTTTTTGGGATCACTCTGCCGGCAGGTTTTCCCCTACAATGTGGTCCGTGTGCTACCAGTGACCCATGCAGGCTACTGTGACACCATGCTGCATGACCACTGTGCTACCACCAGCATAAGGCATGGAATGAGACCATTGTATTTCCACTGCAGGTGCACTCATTGTGCTACCACTGACACATGGTACCACAGTGGTCTCAATAATAGTGCAATGGAATTAAAACAAATCCATTGTGATACTAAGTGTGGTGGTATCACACTGGTATTCACTACTGTGCTACCATTGCACAAGAGTTTGTCATTGTGCTACCACTGGGTGTTGATGGTATCACAATTGACACAATAGCATCCCACTAGAATTGGAACAAAACCAGTGTGATACCAACAAACAGTGGTATCACAATGATGCACATTGTTACCACTGTGGTACCAGCAGAGGTGGTGTTACCAGTGAACTACCACTGTCTGCATGGTATCATAATGGTTACAATGGTATCACAATGGAATTGGAACAAATCCACTGTGATACCATTTATGAAAGCCACAATGGTAATACACTGGAAATCGCAGTGGTAGTACAATGGTAAAGAACAGGTATTACAATGGTATTCCAAAGGTATCTTTGTAAGGGACGGCATGTAGTGTAGCAAGGAGTAAACAGAACTGCAGGATCCACAAATATAGGTAAGCAAAGCCACTTACAGATAACAGTTGGTATTAGTTGTCCTGCTGTTCAGTATAATCGGAGAATGACTATGCCTCTGTGTTACAAATGTGGCTGCAGGATGTGCAAGGAGATATTCCAGAATGGGACTGAGAAAGCCAGGCTTTTTCCTGCGATGCCAGCATCATGCTGTACACAGGTCTAAATCCCTTACTTAAGCAGCTGTGAATTTACACATTCCAGAAGCCTGTTTAACAAGCCAAGCGACGTAAAGTTTAATATACAGAGCTTGCTGTCCATGTGTTATACTGCTTGGTGTCTGTTTAGAATCATTATATAGTATGCTATCTTATACAACAGAACTGTGAAGTACTTGCAGCTGTCTCTTTTTTCCTTTATTGGTTATCTAGTATTTGCAGTACATTCATGAGTCCCACATACACTAGAACTGAAATAAGTATGACATACCACATGTACAGTAAGGGCAGTCTGATTATAAGGATATTCACCGGCATGCTGTAAACCCTGGCACCACAATATAGTATATGGAGTAATGCTGTACTGTCATGGTGTGCTGTCCCTTGCATGTGGGATTAAACCGAGGTCCCTTCTACCCATCTCTGTTGCTGTAATTTTGGGTGTCCAGGTAGAAGTATAAGAACCCAAGGAACTGGTACTTAAAGAGTGGTCCAGTTGTGTGTGTGTTGGGGGGGGCTGGGATGTGGGTTTTCCGATTCCTAGCAGGATGGTCAGCTTTAGGGCTGGCAGTGGGCAATGATGTCTAGAGGGCCATCTTGTGGATTGCATGACCCATTCTAGGGGTCTAAGTTAAGTTTTGCAGCCACTAGGCAGCAGGACTAGTGACTGGAGAAATTCACTAACCCCACAGACTCTTCCATTAGCCCAGCTGATGAACTTATTGGTTACACTCTCCAGTACAAGTCTGCAGGGCTAGTTAAAGGAAACTCTTACTAGCCTAACACAATATCTACCAGAATTTGGCTAGAAGATTCCTGCACTCTCTGCAATGGTTTGCCAGTACTTATAAAAAATGTCAAAAGATTCTATGACTGAGGAGTGGTCAGTGCTGGGACTGCCAGTGGTTGGTGATCAGTGCTGTGACTGTCAAGTACACTGCTGTAAGGGAGAGGGTAAGTCCTATGACTGTTGAGGGAGGTTCAGAGGCAATGCTATGTTAATGGTGGGGTCAGTACTGTAATTTTTGTGGCTGGGGGTGTCGGTGCTGTAACGGTCGATCATGGGGAGCCAGTGTGGCTATTGACAGGGGGTGGGTGACCAGTGCCGGGACTGCCAGGTAGGGGGCAGGGTTGTTACTTTTGGGAGTGGGGGGGCAGTATGGCGACTGTTGGGAGTGTGGATCACTGCTGTAACTGTCTGTGGAGGGTATCAGCCCTGTGACTGTTGCGGATGTATGGGAACAGTGCTTTGACAGTGGTGGTGGGTAGTGCTGTGACCATTGTGGGTAGAGGCCAGTGGTGTCACTGTTGGGGGATGAGGATCAGCACTGTGACTGTCGGGGAGGTGGCCACTGTGACCGACAGTGGAAGGTGTTAGTTCTGTGACTACTGAAGGGGTGACTCAGGTCTGTGACTGTTGGGGTGGGGGTCAGTCCCGTGACTGTTGTGGGTGAGGGGGCAGTGCTGTGGCTGTTGTGGATGAGTGGTCAATGTGTTGACCATTAGGAGTCATGGCTCAGTGCTGTTATTGTCAGGGGATGGGAATTACTGCTGTGACTGATGGTAGAAGGTGTCAGTCCTGTGACTTTTAGGGGTGAGATGGCTGTGCTGTGACTGTTGGGGATGGATAATCAGTGCTATAATATGGGGTTAGGGTGTAGTGCTTTGACCAGTGCTGTTGCTATGGGGGGATGGGGATCAGTGCTGTAATATGGGGGTTGGGTGTAGTGCTTTGACCAGTGCTGTTGCTATGGGGGATGGGGATCAGTGCTGTGTAATGGGGTTAGGGTGTAGTGCTTTGACCAGTGCTGTTGCTATGGGGGATGGGGATCAGTGCAAGTAATAAGGGGTTAGGTAAAGTGCTTGACCAGTGCTGCTGCTATGGGGGATGGGGGATCAGTGCTGTAATATGGGGTGGGTGTAGTGCTTTGACCAGTGCTGTTGCTATGGGGGATGGGGATCAGTGCTGTAATATGGGGTTAGGGTGTAGTGCTTTGACCAGTGCTGTTGCTATGGGGGGATGGGGATCAGTGCTGTAATATGGGGGTGGGGTGTAGTGCTTTGACCAGTGCTGTTGCTATGGGGGGATGGGGATCAGTGCTGTAATATGGGGTTAGGGTGTAGTGCTTTGACCAGTGCTGTTGCTATGGGGGATGGGGATCAGTGCTGTAATATGGGGTTAGGGTGTAGTGCTTTGACCAGTGCTGTTGCTATGGGGGATGGGGATCAGTGCTGTAATATGGGGTTAGGGTGTAGTGCTTTGACCAGTGCTGTTGCTATGGGGGGATGGGGATCAGTGCTGTAATATGGGGTTAGGGTGTAGTGCTTTGACCAGTGCTGTTGCTATGGGGGATGGGGATCAGTGCTTTGACTCTCAGCGGTGTATAGTCATTGCTGTGACTACAAGGTTTTGGGGGGGGCAGTTCTGTGACTGCTGGAAATAGTAAGAAGTGTGATTGTCAGGGGTGTGAAACAGTGCTGGGACTGCAAGAAGTGGGTGGTCATTGTCATGACTGTCGGTGGAGGGTATCAGTCCTGTGACTGTTAGTGGGTTGGTACAGTCCTGTGAGTGTGGGGAGGGGCTGGTACAGTCCTGTGACTGTGTGTGGGGAGGTGCAATCCCATGACTGTGAAGGAGGGGTGTTATAGTCTTGTGACTGTGGGGGTGTTGGTACAGTCTTGTGACTGTGGGAGTGGGGTGGTGGTACAGTCCTCTGTCTGTGGGGGGGGTGGTACAGCCCAATGACTGCTGAGGGGTGGTCATTGCTGTGACTGATGGTGGTGGGTGTCAGCACTGTGACTGTCAAAGTGGTGGTACAGTTTTGTGATTATCAGGAAGTGGGTCAGATATGTAACTGTCAGGGTTAGGGTGTTACTTATGTGACTGTCAGCGTGAGGGTCATTCCTGTGACTTTTGAGAGGTCTGCTTCTGCACAGTTCTACAGCTTTGAGAGACTGAAGTATTTGCAGGAAGTTGTACATGCACAAGAAGGTTGTATAAGACATACTAACATACTAAAATGCCAGCAGAATAGGCCTAATGGTCTTTCGTGTCTGCTCGTTTGGTCAGCCCCCACCCTGGGGGCTGAACTTGCTGCCCCCCTTGCCTTCTCTGGCTTCTCCCTTCCCAGTTCCGGATATTCTCGCTGCATTGAATTTTGCTTGCAGAACCCTTCCCCTGTACCTGTCCCACTCCCTCTTGTATCCCTCCACCGTCTCTGCCTCCACTAGCCCCCCTAGGCAGCACATTCCATGGCTCCACCACCCTCTCAGTGAAGTAGCACCTCCTCCTTTCTCCCCTGAATCTCCCCCCCCTCCAGCTTCCACCCATGCCTCTAGTGGCCCCCTCCTCCTTCCTTCGAAGCACCCTGACTGTTCCTCCCCTATTTACCCCCTTCATGTACCTGAAGACCTCTATCATGTCCCCCCGGTCCCTTCTCTCTTCCAATATGTACATATTTAGCTCTTCGAGCCTCTCCTCATAGGCCCTGTCCCCCAAGCCCCAAATCATTTTGGTTGCCCTCCTCTGGACCCTCTCCAGGAGTTTAATGTCCCTCTTTAAGTGTGGCCTCCAAAACTGCATGCAGTACTCGAGGTGCGGCCTCACCACGCAGTTAAACAGAGGGAGTATCACTTCCCTCCTTCAGGAGGTGATCCCCCTAGCGATGCATCCCAGCATCCTGTTGGCCTTGGCTGCTGCCCTCCTACAAGTCTCCGAGTTGTTCATCTTGACATCCACCACCACCCCCAGGTCCCTCTTAGCCATCAAGACTTGTAGTATTCCCCCAGGGTATACACTTGGCCCGGGTTTCTAGCCCCCAGGTACAGTACCTTGCATTTCCCTGCATTGAACCTCAGCTTCCACTTTCTAGACCATCTTTCCAGAGCCTCCAGGTCCCCCTGTAGGGCCACCTCCCTCCTCCCCATCCACCACCGCCCCCAGTTTTGAGTCATCCGCAAAGAGACTCATCTCACTCCTGATACCTGTCTTTATGTCAGAGACGTAGGCGTTGAACAGGAGGGGCCCAAGGACTGATCCCTGTGGGACCCCACTAATGACCCTCCTTGGGGATGAGACTATCCAGCCAACTACGACCCTCTGGGTCTGGTCCTGGAGCCAATTGCCTATCCATCTGATCTTCTGTTCCCCACCCCCATTTCTCCCAGCTTATCCAACAGGCCCACGTGAGGAACAGAGTCAAATGCCTTGCTGAAGTCTAGAAAAAGGACGTCCACTGGTCTACCCAGGTCCAAGGCACTCGTCACCCAGTCATAGAACTCCACAAGGTTTGTCTGACATGATTTCCCTGGGACGAATCCATGCTGTCTATCATCCAGGCACCCTGACTTTTCCAGGTCCCCCCCAGTCTCTCCTTGACAATGCCCTCCGCCACCGATGTCAGGCTGACAGGCCTGTAGTTCCCTGCCACCTCCCTTGATCCCCCCTTGTGGATAGGCACTATATGTGCCACCTTCCAGTCCTGGGACACCCATCCTGTCCTCAGTGAGATGGTGAAAAGCTCTGCCAGGAGTTTCGCCAGGACATCCGCAAGTTCCTTCAGCACTCTGGGATGTAATTTATCCGGCCCCGGTGCTTTCTTCACCTTAAGGGACCCGAGGACTTCCCTCACTCTCTCTGCTGTGATTTCCACTTCCACTACCTCTTCACCCGGCTTAGCCTTCCCCCCTCCTGCCAGTGATGCCTTCCCCTCTCCCCAGACCCGCTGATCGGTAAGGGGCCCCCCCTTCTCAGTATCACTGTCTCCTCCCATGTATGATGCAGCACCCCCATTTTCCTTGGTGAAAACTGAGGTGAAGTACTCATTTAGTACCTCAGCCTGCTCCCCCGGGTCTTGTGCCCATCTCTCCCATGTTTTAATCCTGCTAATATGCCCCTTCACCCTTCATTTTTCCCAAATGTATCTAAAGAACCCTTTTCCTCTCCTAATTTCCTGGCCAGGTTCTGCTCCTTTCTTGCTTTAGCCACCCTCACCACCCTAGTGGCCCTTCTAGCCATCACATAAGGCGCCAAACTAAGTGACTGTCTGGGGGGTCAGTCCCAACTGTGTGGGATGGTCTTCAGTGCTGTGACTGAGGCACAGTGTTGTGACTGTTAGGGGTGGGGATTACTGCTGTAACTGCCTGTGGAGGGTGTCATCCATGTGACTTTAAGGGGTATGGGGCAGTGCTGTCATGGTGGTGGGGTGTTGTGCTGTGATGGTTGGGAATAGGGATCAGTTCTGTGACTGTTAGGGGTGGGTGCCCAGTGCTGTGACTGACAGTGGAGGGTTTCAGTCATGGAGTTCTCGGGGGGGGGGTACAGTCCTGTAACTGTAGGGGGTGGAAGGGTCAGTCTTGTGATGGTCAGTGGTCAGTGCTATGGCTATAGTGTAAGTAGTGTAGAGTGGTGTGCACTGGAAAGGCGGTGCATGAGCAAAGCAGCCAGCTTGTAATAAGAAAAGAAAGCTCAGCACTCATAGAGTCAGTGCAAGATTTAGTTTCTGGCAATACGCTGGTGTGCACCCACTAGCCTCAGTGCTTCAGCCCTTCAATGTGCCTTCCTCAGAGAGTAGGTCTGAGGAATACAAATGTGCATCTCATTTAGGTCTCTTAAAGTGATATACACCACACACTAAAAACAATGTGCAAGTCAAGCTGAAAACACATGAGTAACTTGGTTACGAACATTTCATTATTCTGTTTTTTGTGTTTTGTTTTTGACACTCATGGTAAACAGTTAATGGTATTAGTATACTACTTAAACATGCCTCTATATCTGTTACTTCATTTAAGTCTGTAACTTTCTACCTAAAGCAACATTTTTTTTTTACCTTTTACGCTATACTATACCCCTTCCTATCTCTAGCCTCCCTATTGTTCCCACTACTGTATTTACTCCATATTAACCTTTTTCGCTTTACTTTCACAGTCTCACAGGATGTGAACTCCTTCCCCATCAGGTAAGTATAACAATATGTCTAACCTTTCTTTATCCTTCCTAGTAACTGTCTAAGAACTGTGGATCCTTATTCTACAGGTCAGAGAAACCTCGTCCCTTTAAGACTCTTCCCTCTGGCTCCTTAGTACCCTGGTAGGAGATCCTGTACATAGTACCAATACTTGGTTGGTTTACTGTAACCCCCGTTATGGGAGGGTTGTGTATATGTGTTAAGGCTATACATACTGCAGCATTTGCTCCCCTCAATAAACATTTTAGCCCTGCTAGTTGACTCAGGAAGGCTGTCAGCCCTGTCCCCACCTCCTGTGTCTGCCACTTCCCTGTCCCAGACCACTGAGTCCAAAGTTCCCCATGGATTGCCCTCCCCCCGATGATAGGGCCAGGAAGGGGAGAGCTATCCACCCCCCAACCAGTCACTCACATCTAGAACTTAGCCAGTCATCCAGGTGGTAGTGTGTGACTGAGGTAGGTGGGTAGCCTGTGCTAGCCATTTCCACACACACACACCCCACTTGTATTACTGTCCTCACCTGGGGAAAGCAAAGGTCGAGTCAGCATGCCTTCCCCCCAGTAACTGGACAGCTATCTGATGAATGCTCAGTCTTCTCTCTGATCCTCACCAACTTGAGCATAGTCCTGAACTCAGGTCACTGATGTAGCGGAAGTCAAGGCACACAGTGCCTCCTCCCTCCATAGCACTGGACCAGACCAACCTTACGCTGCAGCAAGGGAATTATTTGTTATTAACACGGCAGGCGATTGGACAACGATGGAGCCACTGCACACCAGGGAATGATTTTTTATTAATGGGCCTGGCAATCAGAGGATGGGATGTACCTGTGGTTACCAGAGAATGTGTTAACTTTAAAAGGGCCAGCAATCACAGGGGAATATTGTTATTGGCAGGCAGTTCGAAAGAAATATTGAGCTGCTTGAGGTTTCATATAAAAGCAATTTCCCTGTAGATGGCTCCTAACCCCCGTAAAATAGCATTATGCAGCACTGTTGGCTCTGACCAGATTTTGTTTA
This sequence comes from Neoceratodus forsteri, assembly GCA_016271365.2. Classification (NCBI taxonomy): domain Eukaryota; kingdom Metazoa; phylum Chordata; order Ceratodontiformes; family Ceratodontidae; genus Neoceratodus; species Neoceratodus forsteri. The sequence goes on from JADMNL010000027.1 coordinate 115,013,750, forward strand.
TAAAGGTTAAATGTTACTTAGGTGACTGTATTATAGAATTAAGTCACCAGGGTAGAGATATCAGAACCCCCTCCTCCCCACTGTGTTAAAATGCATATAAATTACAGAATGTTTGAGAGGCCCTTTGGGACCATGCATTTCTTCTTTAAGCTGAACCAGCCTAAAATGTCATGGTGATTGGCTGTCATTAAGAAACAGGGTCAAATTCCAGACTTGCATTCTAGGGAAGAAGGCTCTATTGGGTAAAACACCGCCTTGTGTACGCAATTTGATCAAAGCAGCCAACTCGTTATAGGTCACCAGAGGGAGGACTAGAGAGGCCTTGGCTATCCCCTTCCATCGCACTTCACTTGGACAATGTGCATTGCCTACTGGGCCCCCCTGTGGATGAATGAACTCCCCGGCACCTCTTGGCCACCAATTGTCTGGCCCAATTCAAAACTGACCTCAAACAGCACCTAATAACATTCTCTAAGTGCACCTGCCCCTAAGTCCAGCCACACCTGCTCTCTCTGCCCCCCAGCAAGCAGTAGGCAGGCCTCAAGTACCCTCTCCCTCTGTCTCTTCTCATGACCTGCCTCAGCAATCAGTTTGCGTCATGCTCCTTCAGCACCCGCCATCCCACCTTCCCCCTCCCTCAACTCCCAGTCCCATGAGTTTTCCTAACAGTCACTACTAAAGCAAGCTGCCTGACCATGCCACCTCACACCCCACTGTTTAGTCTAGCACATCTTCTCCACTCAGCCTCCCCTTCCCTCACCCCCTATTTCTCCCTATACCTTATTGCCCTTCTTCCCCCACCCTTTACCTCCACCGCAGTACCTACCTCTCTCTTGTACCTCCTTTCTTCATCCCACAGCCAGCTATCCCCGTCCCTCTGAACTACTGATAAGGCACTTTGTGGCTGCTTATTTCCCCCCTCCACCCACCCTCATAAAGTGTTTTTCTTGTTATTTTAACTTGTACCTATGTTTTGAGTTATTGTGTAAGTTCTGAATCCAGGCTGTATCATTCATTGTGATGTACCTTTGCTTTTTCCTATTGTACTTTGTTTTACAATCTGTGACGTGGAACTTTTGTAAAAGAGCTTGCGCTCAAAGGTATTTTCCAAATCACTAAATAAATAACATTTGCATATACATCCCATGATGCTTTGCATTATGGGGGTATGTGTGATGATGTGTTTCTTTGAAACTTGGCTTTATTGCCGATGCTCTTTGAGTATCCCTTGCTTCAGTACTTCTGCACAGATGTTCTTTGTCTTTAGCTCATTTTGTTTTGTTTTTTTGGTCTCCCCATCATCTAAACACACAAGACCAACATAGGGGATAGTTCATTTCCACAGGAAAGATAGATCAGTTGATCAGTAGCTGCTGACTAAGTGCAGAGGGAAGACATGCATAGTCTGTTGCTGCAAACTGATGTACTGAAGAAGGGATATGCCATGGTAAAAGGTTATCCTCTGTGTTTTAAATAAATATCACACAGAGATTGTGTGTTGAACCTGACGTTCTGTGTCTGGTCCATCTGTTATCCCACAACCCCTCCACATGGTGTGGGACTGGTACAGCGTAGGTTTCTACATAAAGTGTTGAATTTAGTGGCCATGATGACAGCTACGATGTGGGCTGGGTATAGTGTAGGTTTCTATATAGAGTGTTGAATTCAGTGCTTGTGACAAGGGAGGTACTGTGCAGAGCAGCAAAAAAGTACAATGCTCACAAAAAAGGCTCACTAGGTGCCACTGATGAATAGCAATTGTGCCTTCGAAACACTGGGGATGCTTCTTTGGATGCATTAGATACTATTAACAACTTTAAGCCTTTTTTGTGAGCACTGTACTTTTTTTGCTGCTCTAAATGTTTGCTGGTTTCTACAACTGCTCTGAGTTCATCCGAGTAGCGCATAGTGTCTGTGTATATTTTAACTGGAGGTACTGTGTAAGACAGGTACATGCAGGTTTCTATGCAGAGTGCTGAGTTTAGTGGTGGTGACAGGGCAGGTACAGTGTGGGACAGGTGTAGTGTTAGTTTCTATAAAGAGTCCTGAATTTAGTGCTGGTGACAGGTTATGTACAATGTGGAAGATCAGGGGCAGTGTGGGACAGATATAGATACAGTGTGGGACAAGTGCAGTGTTGGACATGTAAAATGTTGGACAGGTGCAGTGCATGTTTCTATATAGATTGCTGAATTTAGTGCTGGTGACAGGGGAGGTGTAGTGTGGGACAGGTGCCGTATTGGTTTCTATATAGGGTGCTGAATCTAGTGCTGGTGACAGGGGAGGTGCAGTGTAGTTTTCTGTACAGAGTGCTGAATTTCGTGCTGATGATGGGATGTACAGTGTGGGACAGGCACAGTGCAGCTTTTTACAGAGTGTGCTGAATTTAGTGCGGGTGGCAGGGCATGTACAGGGTGGGATGGGTACAGTGTGGGACAGGTAGAGTGTAGGTGTCTACATAAAATGCTGAATTTAGTGCGGGTGACTGAGCAGGTACAATGTGGGGTAGGTGCAATGTAGGTTTCTCCACACTGAGGAATGTTGTGCTTGTGAAAGGTCTCATAGGTTAAGTACAAAGCTAATAAGACTTAGAGTCCATAGCAGCTTGCCATAATATTAAATGTAGCCCGAGATACCAGTTGTTATCAGATAGTCATCTAGATGTGCCTTGAACTCTAACTTTGTCAGATTGGCTACTACTTCAACTGGGAATTTATTCCAAATTTTTAGTAACTCTAATTTTGAACCAGTACTTCCTTTTTTTTGTCTGATAGGTGGAGCCCTTTAATTGTAATGGATGTGCCTTTGTGGCATATGCCTGTGTTCTCAGCTGTAATCTCAGCTGTACCCATAGCTCATCATCAAACAATGCTCTGTAGACCATGCACCTATCACCCCCAAGTCTTCGAAATTCCAAGAAATAAAGACCCAGTGCCTGCAATCTCTGATGATAACTCAGCCCATTTAGACCACTGATGCACTTTGTTGCTCTCCTCTGCACTCATTCTAGTGCTCCGATTTCCGTTTTAACCCCTGGTGAACAGAGTTGGGCACATTACTCCACATGCAGATGGACCAGTGCTTTGTATGGGGGCATCGTTACTTGTCTGTCTCTGCTTTTTATATGTTTATTTATACAGTACAATAAACTGCTGACTTTTTTAATAATAATTGATTACAATGAGACTTCAGGTCGCTACTAACTTGAATTCCTAAATCCTTCTCATCTTGAACTGCCTGTAGCTCCACTCCATTTAGACTGCACTTATGATGACTGTTGTTCTTGCCCAAGTGCATGACCCTACATTTGTCAGTATTAAAAGTAGATTGCTTCATTACTGCCCACTACTCTAGCTTTTTTAAGGCTGATTGAAGAATAGCTGCATCGTTTTTTGAGTTTATTATAGATCCTATTCTTGTATCATCTGCAAATTTGGATAGCCAAGCTGAAGTAGTAGTTTGCATAGAAGATATGTACAGATTAAAAAGACAAGAGACCAACACTGAGCCCTGGGGGGCTCCACTAGTCACCTGCACCCATCCTGACAAGGATCCCTTCACAGACACCCTCTGCCTCCTATCCGTCAGCCAATTTTCTATCCAATGGGTAATGTTTGCTTGTATACCATGTTGAATTAGGGCTTCAATCAGATAGCCATGAGGAACCTTGTCAAAGGCCTTTGAATAATCTAAGAATATAATGTCCACTGCATTCCTTGAGTCAAGTGCCTGGTTAAGCTTGCCGTAAAACTCCAACAAGTTTGTCTGGCAGGACCTGCCTTTTTTAAAGCCGTGTTGATGATGGTCTATGTTCCCTAACAGGGTCAACTCATCAGTAATATGGGTTTTGATAATACCCTCTAGGATTTTGCCCAGAATCGAGGTTAGGCTTATTGGCCTGTAGTTAGATACCTCTTGCCTAGACCCCTTTTTATGTAGAGGGATGACCTCTGCCTGTCTCCATTCCTCCAGTACCTCTTCACTGTCGATCGAATGCTGAAATAGATAAGTCACTGGTGCTGCCAACACATCGGCCAATTCTTTTAACACCCTAGGGTGGAGGCCATTGGGCCCCTGAGCTTTATTGTGGTCCAGCACCTTTAACCTGTCTCTAACATCATTTAACTTAATTTTAAGTGATAGATTTTCTTCTTGAACCTGATGTTTCATGGTGTTTTGGGTTTTAGCATTATACACTGAGGCACAGTAGGTGTTGTAATAAGAGGCATTGCACTACCCTCTACCACTAATTCCCCATTTGGATACCTCAGGGGTCCAATTGTGTTATTACTGCCTTTCTTAGTGTTTATATAAGAAAAAGAAGGACTTGTAATTGTCCTTGACTTTGACTGCTAACTTTTGTTCATAATCTGCTTTGGCCTTGCAAATACTGATTTTGCACTTTTTAAGTTCTGCTTTGTATTTTGCCCAGCTCGCCTGAAGACCACATTTCTTGGCCTTGCTGTATGCCTTATTTTCATGCTTAATATTTTTCTTAACCACTGAGGTAAACCAGGGTGGATTTTTTTAAGGAATCTTTATATTTCCTATAGCTAGAAGTAAACTTATGCACTAGTTCTTTGATTTTGCTGCATAGTACCCTCCACATATGTTGTAGTGAAAGGTGAGGGACTAACAGCACTGGAGACTGGAGCCTTTTGTTTACCCACAGGGCTAGCGATAGTGTGGGGCAGTCGAGTATAGGGTAAGCTTTTCTGCAGTGCGATGAATACGTCTGGAGCCCTCTGTTATCCACAGTGACAGGTACAATGTAGGGCAGGTACCCTGCAGGTTTCCCCCCTTCAGTGATGGATATAGCACTGGTGAAAGGTGAGGAACTAACAGCACTGGAGACTGGAGCCCTCTTTTACCCACAGGGACAGGCACTATGTGGGGGCAGGTATAGTGCAGGCTTCCCCACACTGTGATGTGTAGTGTTGGTGAAAGGTGAAAAACTAACAGAACCGGAGATCTGAACCCTTTGTTTATCCACAAGGACAGGTGCAATGAGGGGCAGGCGCAGTGCCAGCTTTCCCATGTCTGTGATGGATTTAGTGCTAGTGTGTGGTGAGGAACTAACAGCACTGGAGACTGAAGTCCTCTGTTTATCCACAGGGATAGGTACAGTGTGGTGTGGATACGTTGTAGGCTTCAACACACTGTAGTGGATTTAGTGCTGGTGAAAGGTGAGGACCTAACAGGACTTGAGGCTGGAGCCCTCTGTTTATCCACAGGAACAGGTACAGTGTGGGGTGGATACAGTGTAGGTTTCGCCACACTATGATGGCTTGAGTTCTGGTTAAAGGTGAGGAACTAACAGCACTGGAGACTGAAAGCTAGTGAAAGGTAAAGAGATGGACGGCACTGGAGACAATAGCCCACTGTGTACAGGCAAGATACAGTGCAGGCAGGTAAGTACAGGTGTTCCATACTGTGATAGATTTAGGCTGGTGAAAATTTAGGGATGTACAGCACTGGAGACTGGAGCTCTCTACTCATCATAACCCTGGGGTGCATTTGCTCTTGGGGGTGGGAGGACTGAAATCTAGAACTGCAGACCACCTACCAATACTAAAAGTGGATTGGGGTATAAAGGATGCTTCCCAAAACCATCCAAGGAATGTTATCGAACTCCTTGCCATCCCTCTGTCCTCTTAACAACACTCTATCTCCACACACTTACACAATTTTCATGATTCAGTTTTCACACATAACATTCACCCCGTCTTCAAAATAGAATCCAGCTCACCTTGCCCAGAAAGTCGTTCTTTCCCACCATGTCCCAATCCCACAACTCGACTGTTACAGTCATGCCCTCAACAAAGGTGGTCTCCTCCACCATCAACTCCAGCACCTCATCCCAGTGAGGGAATCGCGTCTTCTTTATGATCTGTGGGAGAAGCACAAGAACAGATCCATTATTGATTAGCGCTGCTTGATGACATAGAAATTAATTGCCTGCCTTCCCCAAGGATGGGGGGATTGTGCTGGTGAACGTTAAGGAGCAAAGCACTGGACACTGAAGCCCTCTGTGCTAGTTAAAGGTGAAGGACTGATAGCACTGTTCAGTGAAGCCCTCTTTATTCACAGGTACAGGTGTAGAGGGGGCAGGCACAGTGCAGGTTTTCCCACACTGTGAAGGACTTAGTGTGGGTGAAAGGTGCAGGACAAACCACTGGAACTGGAAAGGCTCTGTCTGTGCTGGATAAAGGTGAGGGACTGACATCACTATAAAGCGAGTCCCTCTGTTTATTCACAGGGGCAGGTACCCTGTGGGCAGGTACAGCACAGGCTTCCCCACACTCTAATGTATTTAGTCCTGAAGGATAATAAAACAGATAACAATAACAGTGATTGTGGTGCAACAAGACTGAGATAATTATGGGGTTTTTTTGCACTCAAAATGTATTGAACTTTTTCAGGTAAACAACACACATGAATACATATGCACAAGGACAAAGAAGGTGATACATAGCAATATAAAAATAACAGGTCTGCATCTGTACAATACAAAGAAGGACAAAAACACACATGTAGCAAGGCTGGTGCTCAGGCTAAATTTGACAGGTAAAGCAGAAAAGCCCAATACCCTTGCTACTGCCACCCCCCCACCAAAAAAAAAGGACTCTGACCAAATAGCTTAAGCAAAAACATATAAATACTTTATCTGAGTACAGTTAATGTGCCAGCATATCAGTGGGATGGAAATACAACCTGTTTCACAGCCTTACATGGCACTTTATCAAGAGCTCTTCATCATGTAAGGACAGACAACACTGGACTGTATTTTATTCTACTTTTGATATGCTGGCACATTAATTGCAGTTAAATTAAGCATTCATATGTTTTCATTTAAGAGATTTGGGCAGAGACCTTTTCTGGTGGGTCTGAGTAGCCAGGGTGCTGGGGGTTCTGCTTTACCTGCATCTATACAATACCAGCTGATCAAAGACTGTCGCCTGAGTGACTGTACCTATTGGGTGCTGGCTGACCAAACATCCGTCATCCTTAGCTTTTAGATCCATCATGTCATTAGTTCACTTAAGAAACTAAGTAACAGCAGACAAACGCACATTATAGAACTCAGAAATGAAATAAATACATTAAATATACAATAAGTGTACAAGAGAAAATTAAAAACATGGGAAAAGGAATGCCCGTTAAGAAAGAATTATCCTGCTGCTTTTAGACATCTTTCAACCTAATTCATCCTATCCTGGTGTAAAATGCTCCAGGCAGAGCACGCATGTGTCCCACTTAACCATTTAACTTCCACCTTACCATTCAGATGGCTCAGCCTACAGCTTATTTATTTATTTGCTTTTGTTAACCGGGTAAGCACACTAGACAGCCAAGTGCCTATTTTCAGGTGCGACCCGGATTATTGATTTGGGGGGGGGGTTATCATCTCACTCAGCTAACTGATCAAGTATAGAGCGGCCAGTTTGTTTTTCCAGAAAATGCATAAAAGACAGCCATCTAGCCATGTTTTTTCCTGTTTTAAGATGTAGGTATCATAGATATCATAGTTACAAAGCTAGTAGACTTTTATCCATATTGTGTGCCATTAAGTTAATTTGTAACCCAGAATGTGATTTTGTTTTACAGTAATCATCCAATCTGATTTTGAATTCATTCATGGTATTGTTGCCCACTACTTCCAAAGGAAGCAAATTCCATAATGCAACCACACTTTATGAAAACCATTTTAGTCTTTTATGGGAATGACATTTATCACCCAAGAGCTGCAGGGGAAGACCACGTGTAGTGTACGTTTGGTCCCTAACTTCCATTCCCAGCAATTCCCATAGGTCATCATTGGAAGTAGATTAAGAAAGCAAACACATATCTCCTCGCAGATGCCTAATGTATATTCAAGTGTAAACAAACCCAAAATTGCCCAGTCTGGTGTTATAGCTTTTGCCACCCTGGTTTTTAATAATATGTGTTGCCTTTTTCTGAACTCACTCTAACCTTAGAATATCTAATTTCTTATGTGGTGCCCAGACTTGGGCATAATACTGCAAATGGGGTCGCAGCGGTGAAACATACATTGGCAATATGACCTCCCTGTCCCTACTGGGGATGTACTTTATTATACTATTTAATATTACATTGGCATTGAATGTGATTTTGTGGCAATGAGTTGAAAATTGAAGGTCGTTTGAAATGGTGATCACCAAGTCTCCTTCCCTGGCCAATATTTTTAACGCACATCCATTTAATATGTAAGTTACTTGGACATTATTTTTTTCTGAAATGCATAATGGTGCATTTTTTCAGTATTAAATATCAATTTCTTTCTGTTTGCCCATTCCTCAATTTTTATAAGTGCATCATGTAATTTGAGTACATCACTATTTGTTTCAATTTTTGATCCCATCCTAGTGGTATCCACAAAGTTTGATAACCATATGTTTCCAATGTCCATACCCATGGTAGTTACATAAAGATTAAACAAACAGGGTCCTAGGACTGAGCCCTGAGGGATTCCGCTTCCGACCTCTGCCCAATCAGAACAAATCCCTTGAATAAACACCCTTTGTCTCCTATTTAACAGCTACAAAACAATCCAATTGATAATACAACTAAGAAGTCCCAATTCCATTAACACTGATGTTATTTCTTGATGTGGTAGCTTATCAAAAGCTTTACTAAAATCCAAGAATATAACATCTGCTGATTTACCCTGGTCCATGGCCTTACTGATGTCATAAAATTCCAACATATTTGTTTGGCATGATCTGCCCCTAATAAACCCATGTTGCCTCTGATTAACCATATCAATATTTGCAACATGTACACCAATGTACTCTGTAATAATACTTTCCAGAACCTTCGACAATACTGATGACAAACTTACTGGATGATAATTACCAGGGTCTTTTTTGCTACCCTTCTTGTATAAGGGTATATCCGTGGATGATCTCCAGGCATCTATTACTTCACCACTTTTGGAAAATGTGCATTAATGGATTGGTTAGCTCATTTGCCAGTCCCTTGATGATTCTTGGATAGAGGCCATCAGGACCAGGGGATTTATTGGGATCCAAGTTTGACAGCTTGGTACTGTATTTAAGACTGCCCTTTCCAATATTATCAGAGTTGGTAAATTCCCATCATCTCTAACTCGATTCATATTACTATGCTGTTTATTAAATACTGATGTAAAATATTTATTTTGTATTTCCGCCATATGTTTGGAATCTGCAACCAATGTACCCATTGAATCCACTAATGGTCCTACCATTGATGTATGACCATTTTTACTCTGAATATATCCCCCCAAAAAAGCTTTAATATTGTCTCTAGTTTGCATTGCCAGCTTTCTTTCATAATCTCTCTTAGCTTTCTTTATAGCAAGTTTCATGTCCCTTACAGAGTTTTTATAACAACACCATCTCCCGTGATCGTTGTTTATTTTAGCATTCCTATATGTCTTATTTTTCTTATTAATTTCTTGATCTTATTATTCATCCAGGCTTGGGATTTTCAATACTTCTTAATTCTTGCTACAATATTGGTTTGTTAGGGTATTTAGTTTACCAGATAACAGCTCCCACAAAGCTTCTAATGGTTTGTCAAATAAATCCTCTTGCCAGTCCCACTGTGCCAATTCAAGTCTCATGCTATCAAAATCTGCTCTTCCCAATTTCAACATTTCTGTTGCTGATTGATAATGAAAGTTGTTTTCCCGTAATGAAAATAAGACCATAATATGGTCACTAATGGTGTTGATGTTTTACATTCGTGAATTGTATCCCCCATATTACTTGGCACTAAATCAAGTACATGATAGCCTTTGCTAGATTGTTCCACAAATTGTGCTAATCTGACATGATCAAAGGTTTCCAAGTAACGTGATTCCGGAACCCCAGAGATCAGCCCAGCTCACCCCAGGAAAATTGAAGTCTCCCAGCAATATTATCCTATCAGCAGGGTTCAAACTTTCTATAAGCTCACACACAGCTAAATCAACCTCCAAGTTTGTCGAGGGGGACCTATAAATCAATCCTAATACTATTTTTGTGTTTTCCCTGGGGTTAATTTAATCCATACTTGCTCTGTGTTCTTGATATCTTTATTGTACTCCTATGATGGTATACTGTTGGATACATAAATTGCAACCTCACCTCCTTTTCTATGCTCTCTGGATTTACTGTATAATGTATAACCGTCTATATGTTTATCCCATGTATTGCTCTCCTCCCACCATGTTTCTGTAGTTGCATACACATGGATGGGTTTATGTGATAACGGCGAACACCTAAAGGCGATCACCATTATCGCTCAGTCAGAGTGCCAAAAACATTTTCGGCACTCTGACAACCCTGCCGCCTCAGGACAATGGCGACAGAACAGCATTTTACTGCTTTCTGTGGGGGTGCTGTGCCCCCCACCCCCCCTTGCAGGGGGCTTCACCCTCCGCACCCCCCTACTTAAGGATTCTCAACTCCAGGGAGTGCATGTTGGGGGGGGTGAAAGCAGGAAAAAAAATAAAGGTTCAGGCCAGGCACAATAAAATCGCACCGGCTCCCCGACCTGAACCTGGTACATCTCCCATCACAACCATAAGCCAACCCATGATGCAGCTCGGCCAGCAACCGTAGCGCCACCCCCTACAGTCTCTTCACCCCCTCTCAGCCCACGCTCGCTGTGCTCACTCCCATCCCCAAGCGCGTATGCATAGTGACATCCTGTCACCCAGTTTGCCCACAGCCTCATCCGATCACCCTACCCATCGCCATGAGGGACTGCGCTGGGAAGGAGTCGCCGTAATGGATGTCACCCTTCATGTGCCCACCTTATGGGTTACTCACATGGATTGATTGTGTGCTTAGTGTATATTATAATTCCTCAAATTTATTTACCTCACTTCTAGCATTTATGAGCAGACAATTCCACCCTTCCAAATTGTTCTTAATTTGTGCGTGTTGCCTTTTACATGTTGGATTTGGAATCTTAGACTCCCCCTCATTCCCCCCCAATTTTTAGTTTAAATAATTATGGATACTGTTGTTGAAACTATGAGCTAGGGTCCTTGTGCTGAAACTGTTTAAATGGAGTCCATCCCTCCTAAACAATTGAGGGCCCTTAAAGGTGTCCCTGTGATCCATAAATGCATAGCCCTCCATAGAACACCACCTCTTAAGACAACCATTTATTGCTGCAGTACTTTTAACTTTATAGTACCTTGTTCCATGCACCAGCAAAATACCAGAAATAATAATATCACCCCCTGCTCTCTTTATGGTGGATGCTACATCCTGAAAGTCTTTATATATGTCTTGTAGGTTCCTCTTTCCAGTATCATTAACCCCTGCATGTATAACCACAATTCATTTTTCTGAATGTTCCATTAATCCTTGCAGTAGGTTTTTTATGTCCCCTATCCCTGCTCCTGGTAGAGTACTTACTGTGGTGCTTTCCTTACAGCCCCTACAAATAATGGCTTCTGTAGCTCTTATAAACTGGATCTCCCATTACAATGATATCACTATTTGCAGAGGTAACAAACCCTCTCCTTTGGCTTTTTTCCCTGGGATAAATTAAAGTTTTCTGAAATGTTGCCTGTGCTCTCATTACTTTGTGAACCTGCAATGAATGTATCAGTGCCATGATTTGGTGTATTTGCACTAGACTCAGGTATTTGATAAACTTGCACTAGACTCAGGTATTTGATTTGATAAACTTGCACTAGACTCAGGTATTTGATTTGATGTACTTGCATTAGACTCAGGTATTTGATTATTTTTATTAACTTCTGGTCCCTCTGTGTTTATGTTTTTGTTCACTTCCTGTAATGAAGGATTGCTATTATACACTGCCCACTCCTCCTTCTCTTAGATGAGGCTTTTACTAAGCAACATCCCTCATCTTCAGAGTCAGCCTCTGTCTCATTTGTTCCTTTCCTTTTTCTCACTTACTACATCAGCAGATATAATGATTTCTTTAGTTTGTGTAGGGACATCCACAGCGGCTGCTGCCTCATCAATAAAGTCCTCTAAATATGCAATATCTGTTTGCACTTGTACCCTTTTTCTTAGCATAACTAACTCTTCCTGTAATGTTTTAATTCGCAAGAATTTATCACATTGAAAGTTCAGATTTGCCTATCCTCAGCAAACACACAGCACGGGAGCCACACACATATTGTTGTTGCCCCCCATGATTCATATAATCAGCAGCACACAATGAAATGTATATGCTGCCAATCTGATTATATGTACAGGTGTCTTCTGTCCTGGTTGACACGCATGTCTCTGCATGTGTCTTCGTGTGCGTTGCCATGTGCTCACCCTGCCCGGCCTCACCCCACTTGCTGCGTGGCTCTAGTTTTGTAGTGTGTAGCCCAGATATGCTTTTTGGGGTCACACTACCACACATTACCCTCTGTAGCAAGTTTCAATTTGAAGTACTTAAAAGTACTGTTAACAGATGCTAATATGTCCCCACACAAGACAATTCTAAAAAAGTGCCCTCTACAGTGATATTAGTGTCTTCCTAGTAGCAAGCAACATGAATTTCCTCTCCTCCACTGCCTTGTTGCTATGGCAGCTATCAGCTCATGTACTGAGCCCTTACAATTGTGCTAGATACACACAATGAAGTAAAATGTTTTAAAACAACAGTCTCTCTCCCTACAGGGTATCTCGGTCTCACAGCTCTCCACCCTGTATATCATGCCTGCTCACTGTGCGGGTCTAGTTTTGTAGTGTGTGATCCGGACATGCTTTCTGAGGTCACACTACCACACACTACCCTCCGTAGTGAGTTTTAAAAGTACTCAGAAGTACTGTCAACAGATGCCAATATGTCCCCAGAAAAGATAATTCTAAAAAAGTGCCCTCTATAGTGATAATAGTGGCTCCCTAGTAGCAAGCAACAGGAAATTCATACAGTGAATTAAAATGTGTAAAACAACAGTCTCTCCCCCTACAGGTGTGCTGTGATTGTTTCCATGACCTGCACCTGTTTACAAATTCCCAGTCAAGGGCTAGATATTCAAATATGTGCAGAAGCAGAGTGCAACGGTTTGCACTGCACTTGCGCCCAATCTGGAGGTTGCCATATTCAGTCAGATAGCACACCAGAGCTTTCTGACTGAATAGCAGCCTGTGTTGGCACAGCACTAAGTCAAGTAGCACTGCCCCGATGTGGACTAGGGCTGTATGCAACCCATATAGAACTGTGCCCCCAGACCAGGTAGTACTGGAAGTCACAGCACAATATTCAGCTGCAAAATGCAAATCAGCCCATTGGGCATGTGAGGCACTAAGGGGTCCTTAGCATGCTCATTATGGACTCATTTACATTGGAAGTGGCTGCAGGTTTGTGCCTGTCCTATGGTCACCTGCCATGACAGTCATGGTGATGACAGCCTTCCTGCACCCCGAACGCCCAATCTCTCAGTGTAAATGTATTCCCTGGTGTCTAGTGGTACCCCACTCTCTGAACACCCATCCCAGTATGTCCCTTGTGTCTAGCAGCACCCCTGCCCTCCAACTGCCTGTCTAGGTGAGTAGCAGTATATCTCTGCTGTCCGGTGGCACCCCCTGTTCATCCATCTGTGTGAGCAGCAGTATATCCCTGTTGTCTGGTGGCACCCCCAACCCCAATTACCCTACTGGGTGAGTAGTAATACATCCCTGGTGTCCGGTGGCAACCCCCACCCCTAAGCACCCATCCCTCATACATGTCCATGGTGTTCAGTGGAACCCATAACCCAATGAGCTCCCATCCTGTAATGCCACTGAGACACCTGCAGCTAGTGGCCCCCCTCCCCAGCCTCACAGCCCAAAGTGGCATACCCTTCCCAATTATAAGTCCAGGTAGCTGAGCAATCCATGGCATCCAATGGATCCCCAACTACTGGTCGCCAACCAGACTGTGAGAAGCACCGTTAACTGGAGAATGACAGCTGCTGCTGACAGTACCCCTGGTTGCTGGTGTGATCCCAGCAGGCATTCCATTGAGGCACCCTATAGTGTGGTAAGCATGTACACAGGTGGGTTCCAGTACCAGGAATCATCTTTGCATTGACTGTGTAACATAAGTACAGGATTCCACCCAATAGAGAGAAGCAGAACCAGTAAACAGTAATGTGGCCATGGAATCCCACCTGCTCTGCCTGCATCCAACATGCCATCCAGCAACCCCCCCCCATACCTGAAGCGGTGGAGCCATGCGGGGAGGGGGGCAGTGATCCTGGGTATTGATGGAAGTAGCTGTCATTCTCTAGCTAATGGTACTTCTCATGGTCCAGATGGTGACCACCAGTCATGGGGATCCACTGGATGACAGGGATCACTTGACTACCTGGGCTGGGGATTGGGAAGGGGATGCAACTCTCCACCTGGGTGGCAGGGGACTGTACGGGCCATGAGGCAGGGGTTGGGGGGATGCTAGCTACAGGAGCCTCAGTGGCAGAACCGGCATGGGTGCTGGGTGTGTGGCAGGATCATACCATGTCCCATTGCTGTGTTCTCATGTATATTAGTTTATTTCCATAATTCATAAAAAGGCCCCATTATACAAGCCTAATTTCAAGGGAGTCTGGGTAAAGATCCAATATGATTTACTGGAGTGGCACAATTCCCTGTATTTTTGGGTAGACAACCCTATAGCTTACTAGGTGACCTGTCTTTTTTTTCATTCAAACCAAACTGCTTTAAATGGTAAAAGAGATTTGGGCCTCCAGAATCCTATGTTAAATGGGAGGGTCATTTAGGAACAATAGCAGGCCCATTTAGTCAAGCCTGGGTTACTGGAACTATTTGCCATACAAAGGCCCTGTGCTTAAAATCAGAATGACAGTGCCATGGAGTCTAGAGTCCTATTGTCTTAGGACTTCTGCACCTGGACTAGAGTAATTACAACTCAAAGAAAGCCACTTAAGGGCTAAGTGGTTTACTGGGAACAAAGGACTTTGGATTAGCAAAACCAGCAAGGGATGAGACATGCTGACGCCAGTCACAGGCCTGGAGTGCACTTATATTTTCAACCCTGGGGAGAGGAAGGAAGAAACCCCCCGGCCAAGAAACTTTTAGTTACACTTTTAAAACCTGAACTAGGGTGCTGGTTGGTCCTTTCTCAGCATGTGATGGGGTCAGCCTATCACAACAAGGAACCCTGGAGGCAGGACTTTTGAACTTTCTTAAAAGATCCTGCAGAGCTTGCCAGACACACTTTTTTTAAAGACTCTTCTGGCAGCAACAATGACTTGGACCCCGTCTGAATTTCCACCAAACAGATGGGAAAATCAGCAACCTGCCAAGAACATTTTTCATTTCCAGCAACTAAGGACTTTTTCAAGGTGGAACTATATTTGCTAGATTTTAAACAATATATCTTTTTTGTATATTTCCAGCTTTCTTTTCATATCCTGTAACCAATATTAAGAAAATTATGTAATTTCTCTGTTTGTATGATATTTACGGTACTTACTGACAAAATGGTAAAGCTTTTGGCTCAATTTAAATAACTCTGCCAGTGTCTGTTGTGTTGTTTTGGGAAAGTTTGTTCAAATAATACTACACCTGTCTAACGCTTAAGGGCTAGATGCTACTGAGATAGAATCCAGGAAGGGACTCTGTGGATGAAAGGAGGGGGAATACAAAAAGGTCTCTCGAAGGGGTCTGTGGGGTTTGAACTGGTCTCTGCATTTTTCTGGGAAAAGACATGTATAGGGCATCCCTGAAGGCCTATACACACCTGCAGCTTTTCTAGTTCACTGAGCAGTGGTCAAGAGAGTTCTCCCCCAGAAACACAGACTCAAGGCTATATTTTCACCCCTCACACAGACAGAAGAAATCCAAGGGTCTCCTGGCAGACTCTCAGTTGTAAATCTATCGAGCACCCTGGAAGGACCGGAGAGGGGTTTCCTGACCCAGCTACAGGGGGATTTGCTGTAGTCCAAGGAATCCTGCCCTACCAGAGTGGACCTGTGACAAGGGGTACCTCTGGATGCTACGGACATATATGGGGGATAGGAGCCACGTACTCAGGGGTGGGGGGTGCCACTGGACACCAGGGATGTACTACCTCTCACCCTAAAGATGATCGGAGGGACAGGATGGCACTGTTTACCAGAGATATACTACCACTCAACCTGATGAATGATCGGGGGGTGAGGGGTGCCACTGGATAGGAGGGATACACTACTACTCACCCAGGTGGGTGATCAAGGGTGAGGGGTGCCACTGGACACCAGGGATATACTACTACTCATCTGGATGGGTGATCGGGGGTGGGGGTGCCATTAGACACCAGGGAATTCATTGTTTCACCTGGACAGGATTCAGAGGTGGGGGGGCAGGTGGCTGCATTACTCCATCCCACCAGGGCCTTGAGCCCCGTTAAGACTTGGTTTGCAAAGGCAGCAAGTTGTACCCATTTGGGTGGCATTTACTGCCATTGTAAACCACTGAATTTGCCACTGCGCCCATATGCAATAGAACCCCTTCATCTGCATGGGTGCAGTGGTATGTTAGCGCTCAAGTGCTAATGGGTTTTGCCCATGATGTGTGGTTCTCTGAATATAGACGCCACTGACAAATCAGGCAAAAAAACCCAGTTAGCATAGGTAAACACCCCTTAGCACTCGCACTAACTTTTGAATATCTGGTTCCAGGTGTCCAGACCGGGGCTAACATTCTGCAGTCATTTCATGGTTATAGACTTTGCTGCACAACTGACTAGAATTTGAAAGAGGTACCTCTGTTTTTCCCCATTGAACCGGGGCTTAACTCCTAAAATTAGAAGTAACTGCCTTGGAATTGGTTACTGCAGTCCGGAAGATGTGCAAGTTGGGGCAATCCCAAAAGATATGGGTACAGTGGGCTGTTCAGTCATAGCCCCTCAGCACTTATCCAAATTTGTGGTGCCAAAATGTTTTGTGATTACTGTACACTTACAGAAACATGTTACCATCTTCCACCTGGGTTCTCTCCATACGTAAAATACAGAAACTCTAGTTATCCCTTACACGTTTCCTTCTACTCCCTTTCTGTCAATGCTTATCTGATTCCCTTTCCCATTTGTTCTGGACAGGCCCTGTGTGAGGTGAACAGCAACATGGCCATGGACCTCCACCTGCTCTGCCCCACCATATCTACTTGCCTACCCATCAACTTGTGCAAGTGTGAGATCCAGTGGCCCACATTAGGTCTGGTGCAGTTCTACGATTTAGTGCAAACTATCTAAGGGTCGTTGCCATTGGGCCTTCCTACCACGTGCCTGGAAAAAACTGCGGAGTTGCAAGTAGCAATAGGAATCAAGATGGGGAGGTGGAATTCTACTGGATTTGTGCAAAAGTCTTCATAGTCCCCTGCACTGATAGTTGTCCCAACCTGCATAGACCCCATAATGCCCACCTGCGAAAGGACAGGTTGACCCACCCTAGGAAGAACTCTGTGCATGCACTGATAGGGGTTAAGGAGCTTAACAACTTTCCCCCTAGTTATTTTTACTACTTTTTATTTATTTATTTAAGTCTAGGATTAGCACAATACCTTTGAGCTGAGGCTTTTTTTATAAAGGTTCCACGTCAGATGGTACAGTACACAATAAAAAACAGTAAATAATCATTTAACAGTTGCTAAACGTGCAAATATAGAAACATAGAAACATAGAATTTGACGGCAGATAAGGACCACTTGGCCCACCCAGTCTGCCCATTTCCCTACCTACTGGATAAGCTGCAGATCCTAGTTAACCAGCAGCCTACTTCTTCCTACCCCCACCACCTAGAATGGGCTTATGACTGTTCCATGCATGCTTGAATTCCACCACTGTTTTTGACTCCACAACCTCCTCCAGAAGGCCGTTCCATGCATCCACAACCCTCTCTGTAAAAAAATACTTCCTTAAATTACCTCTGAGCCGCCCCCCCCATCTTCAAATTGTTCCCCTTGTTCTTGCACACCTCTTTTTTTGAAAGATGCTACCCTCTTGACTTTGTTGATTCCTTTGAGGTACTTGAACTTTCTATCATGTCCTCCTCTCTCCTCCTTTCCTCGAGGCTATACATATTAAGCTCCTTTAGTCTCTCTTCATAGTCTTCGGTGCAGACCCTGCACCATTTTAGATGCCCTCCGCTGGACAGCTTCCATCCTGTCTATGTCTTTGCAGAGATTGGGTCTCCAGAACTGCCGTACTCCAGATGGGTCTGACCAGCTGTCTGTACAGAGGATAATAACTTCCTGTTTTCTACTGGTGATGCCTCTCCCTATGCATCCCAGTATCCCCCAGCCCTCCTTGCTGCCCTCTCACATTGCTTGCCCACCTTTAGGTCATCTGATATGACTACCCCCAGGTCCCTTTCCATTTTTGTTGTTGTTAGTATCTCACCCCCCATTGTGTACTCTTCCCCTGGGTTTTTGTTTCCCAGGTGCATTACCTTGCACTTCTCAGCATTGAATCTAAGCTGCCATACATTTGACCATTCCTCTAACCTTGCCAAGTCCCTTCTCATCCTTTCCACCCCACCTTGTGCATCAACTCTGTTGCAGATCTTTGTGTCATCTGCAAAGAGACATACTTTTCCTTCCAGTCCCTCTGCAATGTCGCTTATAAAGACATTGAAGAGGACCGGTCTTAATACTGAACCCTGCGGTACCCCACAGTAACCCCTTCTTCAGAGTGGACTCATTTACTATTACTCTGTGTCCTATTCTCCAGCCAATTCTTTACCCAGGCTGTCATCTTGGGACCCACTCCCAGGCTGGCTAACTTATATATTAATCTTTGTGTGGGACTGTGTCAAATGCCTTGCTAAAGTCTAGGTATGCCATGTCCACAGCCCCTCCCTGATCTACTACTTTGGTCACCCAGTCAAAGAAATCTATCAGATTCATCTGACATGACCTTCCCACTGTGAATCCATGCTGCCTTGGGTCCTGTGCCCCTCTGGCCTCTAGATACTTGACAATTCTTTCCTTCAGAAGTGATTCCATCATTTTCCCTATTACTGAGGTTAAACTAACAGTTTCCTATAGTAACAGTAGTTTCCTGCTTCTGCCTTGCTCCCACTTTTGTGAAGGGGAATCACATCTGCCCTCCTCCAGTCCTTGGGTACCACCCCATCCTCCCATGATTTGTTAAAGAGGGGAGTCAGTGGTGTCACTAGTTCTACCCTTAGTTCTTTTAGAATTATGGGATGAATCCCATCAGGCCCCATTGCTTTGTCCACCTTCAGTTTTAAGAGTTCTTTCATAACCCTTTCTTCTGTAAATGGGCTGGTATCAACTTCTGCATCCAGAGTGTTTCTACTGTTAGTTTTAGGTACCTCCTCTTCATTTGTAAATACTGAGCAAACATATTTGTTTAGTATCTCTGTCTTTTCACAGTCTCCTCTGCCCACCCTCCCTCCTTTATTAAGCCTCACTATCCTCCCTTGGTCTTCCTTCGCTCCCTGATGTACCTATAAAGGTTTTATCCCCTTCTTAACTGAGTTGGCTATCTTTTCCTCGGTTTGGGCCTTTGCTGTTCTGACTGCCTTCCAAGCTTCCTTTGCTTTAACTGATACAGTTCTCTGTCCTGCTCCTTCTGTGATTCCTTGTACTTCCTGAATGCTTTCTTTTTTCTTGAACCTTCACTGCCATCCTTTGAGAACCATAGTGGTTTCTTACATCGCTTTGTTTTGTTCATTTGCTTCACACAAAGGCTCGCTACCTCTGTGAGGGCAGTTTTATTATTCCCATTGTTCTTCCACCCTCCTTCCTGCCCATTTGCTAGTGCATTCCTTAGGCACTCATCCATTTTAGCAAAGTCAGCCTCCTAAAGTCAGTACTTTTGCCTTTGTGTATTGACTCTATTGCTGTGTTGTTATGAACCATGCTGTTCGATGGTCGCTAGTTCCCAGATGGCTACCCACTTCTACATCTGTGATCCTCTCTCCATCTCCATTTCAGAGAACCAGGTCTAAGATTGCTCCCTCTCAAGTGGGCTCCAATACTAGTTGTCTAAGGCATGCCCTGTAGGGCATCTAGAATAACCCACTCTTCAAGTGCTGCTGCAACTGCACTCCAGTTAACATCTGGCATATTCAGATCACCCATCAGCAATATCTCCTTTTCTGCCATTCTAAGTATACTTTCTATCATTTCCTTGTCCATTTCCTCCCCCTGAGAAGTCTGTATCTAACCCCTGTGTGGATTGTGGTGCCATTGCCTGTCTCCAAATTTACCCACAGTGCTTCTTCTCCTCCCTGTTTACCCTTTTGTTCTGTTGCTTTGATTCCTTCCTTGTGTAAAGAGCTACTCCTCCTCCTCTTTTACCCTTCCTGTCCCTCCTGTAGATAGTGTATCCTGGTATGTTTACGTCCCAGTCAGGGTTTTGTGTGTACCATGTTTCTGTGACTGGCACAATATCCAGATGTTCCTCCTCCATCAAGGCCACTAATTCAGGAAGCTTGTTACCCAGACTATGGGCATTGGTACTCATTGCTCTCCATTTTTTGATGGCTTTACCTTCTGTTGCAGCATCCCCCACTGACCTTTCTACCTTGGCCTTTTTCTCATTTAGTACCCTGTTTTGTAGGGAGAGGCTGGGATTTTCCTGCTGCTTATCAGTGCCTCCCCCTTTGACTAGTTTAAAAGCTTGCCAATGAAGCATTTAAACCGATTGCTCAAAAGACTTGTTCCCTTCCTGGACAGATGCAGACCATCCTGCCTGTATAGGCTGGTGTCGCTCCAGGTGGAACCCAGTCCTCCTCTTTACCACAGGACTCCAGTTCAAATCTTCCAAAGCTGTAAATTATCTAAAGAAGTACTGTGGTGAAAGTTAAGTTGTTAGTAATATTCGGCATGATAAGGAAATAGTGGTAGTAAGTATACCTTAGAGACCGAGTTATTTTTATTTATTTCGTTTTTGTTGATCGGGTAAGTGCCCTAGGCAAATTCTGCCTATTTTCAGGCACGACCTGGGGTAGAGGGATACAGATGAATGCCAATTGACTTTGAATCAGATTAAGCTGTTGGTGGTATTTTTAGTGAATGGGGGAAATTTGGCCAGGACGCCATGGAAATTCCCCTACTCTGAGGTAGGAGGTGCTGGTGTGCAATGGATGGAATGGAGCAGACTCAGACAACTGGAGACCTTAAAGGAGGTTGGAGCTCTCTCCCTGTATGTGGAACCTTGGAATCTGTTCAGGCTTTGAATGCCTCTCCTATGGATACAGAAGCAATGGTTTATGTTGGTGCAGGGGATAATGTAGGGGCAGACCCTGATCTGAATGGAGCGGGGTTTACAGCACAAAGTGGAATTTATTCAGGCCTTAAGTTACGATCAGCAGCAATGACTTTTGCTGGTATTATCGACCCCTGAACGAGGAGTCCACCCGAGAATGTACACCCCGGACCATGAGCACAGCCCTAGTACAACTAGCAAAGCAAGTACCATGGACAGTGACAAGCCCTGTGACGCAGCTGTTGCTGTAGAGATGGAACTCGGACAGGCAACACCCCAAAGGCTGAAAGCCATAGATAAGATTACAGATCAGAGGGAGTCAGCTCTAAATGTACAAGAAAAGGTACCCACAATGAGTGCCCAAAATGAAGATAATGAGACTGATGTTATGGTAAAATTAAGCACTAAAGTGGGAGAAAGCTCTGAACTGTTACGGGGTAATGTTCAGGGGTCACAGCAACAAGAAGTCCCAGACCTAGGTTTGCGACGTGGTAGAAGGGATGAAGGCAAATCTCCCAATGAGCAATCTAAAACTGAGCAATGGTCTGTGGGGACAGCTTTGGCAAGCGCAGGATGGTCTAGAAAGTGGGGGGAGGGGCATTGGATACCAATCTCAGAGGAAAACTTGGTCCCTAGAGGACATACTGAAAACACTGGCATCGAGAACGATGCAACTGGTTCTCTCCAAGAAAACCCTGATACACATGTCCCAGAAAAAGAGGGTTACACTGATGGGGAAGTACCACAACTTGATCAGCAAGGTGATGATGCCCAAGATTTAACAGCTCCACAGGAGACTACGGACTGGGGTGATAAGAGTGGAGCGAGAGGAAACAGGTGGCAGACAAGGCCCAGTGAATTTGAATCCCTCCAGATTATGGTTGCAATTTCGGAGATGAGACCCTGCTTTCAATAATTTTGCCCCTGCACAGCGGAAAAATGCAGTGCGAATTCAATATCTGGGAGGCTTATCACACCCACTGGATAGACTCTGTGTTGGCAGAACTTTAATTAAAGAATCTCTACGTTTTTTTTTCAAACAAAATATATGCACTTATTCATGCTTCTGGGGACACACCATATGACATACAGTAAGTTTTAAGACACCAGCGGGCCTGGATAGATTTTGGGCTGCTTACAAAAAGCACAGATATTCTGCCCTGTGGCTTCCCTTTTGAGCTATTGCCCTCATGAAGCCAGCAATAAAACAAGTCACCATCCTGTTTAGAAATGAGGGGTGGCAGTCTATGATGTCCAGTATTGGCTCCAACAGAAATGCGAGTTATTGGGGGATCCTGCCTCCATCCTGGATGAAGAGCATATATGGACTGGTGGCTGGACCTTTCTAGTCAGACTTCAAAACAGTGCTCAAGGCCCCCAGCACCTTCCCAGTTCTTTTTTTGGGGCAATGAAAGAGGCCATTGTTTTTACCTGGGACATCCCAAGATGTGTTTTTGATGTGGCTCTTCTCTACATTTCAGTGGGGCCTGTGATAGAGTCAAATGTACCAATTGCATGGAATGTGGACATACGAGTGGAAATTGCCAAAACAAACAAAAATGCAACCTATGTGCACAGGAGGGCCATGTCTACCTGAACTGCAAGTGGGCAACCCATAATAGGCAAGACCACCCAAATCAGGAAATGGTGGTAGATTCAGCACAGAAGAAGAGCATAGAAAACCAGAGACGAGTACGGGCCAGTAACAGGGAGATGGAACAGAGACAACAAGAGGACAAGGCCCCCCCCCTGCAATCCCATAAACAATAACAGTACAAGACCCCCACAGACGGACGTAATGGAGGAACAAGATACAATACAGGATGCAGCCCATGAGGCAATAATGGATGTGACAGAGAACCTGGTGGAAGAGGTCCTAGCCACTACATCTGGAGGAAAGATGAACCAAGACTTAGCAAAGGAGCAACAAGAGATGCCCCCACCTGACGTCACTGTGGTTGCCTCAAAAAGAGACCTTTGAAAAAAATAAACCCAAAGGCAAAAGTCCTAAAACTGGGAGGGGTGCAAGATCCTGTGCCCCTTTCTAACTCATGTGACACTTTCCTATTGCAGGATTCGGACCAAGACGAAGATTCTGAGACATCTTCTACCTTCTTCTCGCAGCGGAGTGTCTCAACAGATTCGGACGAGGAGCACCTGGCAGTGAAGGTGAAAAAAGCGAGGGATAAGCAGAAGCATTTGGATTCTGTTCCCAGGAGAAGTAGCAGGCTTGGTAAACATGGCAGACATGGACCATGGAGTTATAGTTTGAATTTCTCTGCGGGTTTTCTTTTGTTTTCTCTACCTGGCTTTTTTTTATGACAGCAATGCATGACTTTACAATAACATCTTTAAATGTTAACAGTATAAAGAATTGCAGGAGATGATTAATTACTTTCTCCATATTAAAAGACCAACACATTGATATTGCTTGCATTCAAGATCTGAGCCTGCATGCACTTAATGAGAAGGAGAATGCTAGGAAATTGTGGAGTTGGGGACCGTCCTACTCTTTAACATTAGAACGGTGTAGAGGGGTGGGAGTGCTCTTCACGGGGTATGACTACTTGATTACAAAAGTTTTGGATTTAAGCCCAAGTAAAGTTATGTTGATTGATTTTAAATATAAAGATTTGATCTGGAGGATTACTAACTTATATGCAACCCAGACCAAAAAGAAACAGGTAGATCTCTTTTAGTTGGTTAGACCATACTTATTTACCACATGTCAGGTGATTTGAGTGGGTGATTTTAATTGTGTTTGGACTAGGGAGGATAGGGGAGCAAGAACAGACAAACAGTTCTGTGATACCATTGCTCTGAATGGGATTGTGGATCAGTTGGGGTTGATAGACGCTTATAGGGTTCTCCATCCTACAGGTGGATATACCTTTTATAAAGTAAAACTGGCTACACAGATTGATTTTGTTTTTATTTCCCCTACTGTGACATGTCTACAGACTTTCACCATCCCGGTAGAAACCTCGGACCATTTAATGGTCAAAGTCTGTGTCTCCCAGGGTCAGAGGTTTATGGAAGTTAAATAACACTATCTTGAATGACCAGGAGGGCCTGGACATAGTTAGAGACACCGTGACTGCAAGGAAATCTGTTGCCTGCTTGGAAGATAATCTTAGTAGATGGTGGGTCCAGTCAAAGGGAGACATCAGAAAAATCGTACAAACATACTCCTATAAAACACATACGGACAAGAACTTTAAGTACCTTAATTTGAGGGCACAATATACGAGACTCATTTCCTTGATTAATGACAGATATGGAGAACTTGCTACGCAAATACAACATATTCGGCAACAAATGGAGGGATACCAGTATGAGAAGGCAACTTCTCTTTTATATGAACATCAAATAGGTACCCCTGGGAAGGCCACCACGGGATATTTTTGAAAGCTGTAAAACAAGAATTCAGCACCACACAATGGATGCTTTACGTACCTGAGAGGGAACAGAGGCCACTACCACACATATCATCTTGATACGCTGGATTTGTTTACTGACCCAGGCATCACTGCAGACATGATACTAGAAATGGTACAAACTTGTGATGTGCCACACATACCAACAGCTCTGCTAGATCAAATGGTAGTACCAGTGACAGAGGGGGAAATTAGGGATGCCATCAGGTCCCTGAATAGTAACACTACACCTGGACCGTATGGCCTCACTACAGAATGTTATAAACTATTAGAGCCAAAAATGATAAATACACTTCATGTAGTGTTTAACACACTATTGCTTCAGGATGATGTGGCCCCACAATTGGGTCAGGCAGCTCAGTTATTTATTTATAAAAAAAGGGGGACAGATTGGACCTCAAGAACTGGAGACCGTTGGCTCTTATGAATACAGACTTGAAGATCCTTATGAAAATCCAAGCAGCACACCTGGGACAGGTTGCCCCATACATGATTGATCCCAGTCAAATGTGTACAGTTAAGGGGAGGACCATACAAGAAAACCTGCTTCTGTTGCTGGAAGTGGTGTAGCAGGGCAGAAAGGATACACTGCATGACTATATTCTGAGTCTGGTTCAGGAACAGGCTTTCGACAAAGTGTCCCATGTATACCTGAGAGTGGTATTATCTCACTATGGCATACCAGAGTTGTTCATTAAATGGTTAATGAAACTCTACTCAATTGTATTCTCAATGCCACTGATTAATGGACACCTGGGCAGAGAGGTGTATATATCTAGAGGGGTTTGACAGGGGTCCCCAATGAGCCCCATCTTATATGTCTTTTGTTTAGATCCTCTGTTGAAATTAATTCGACAGGATGTCTTGATTAAGGGACTCAACTTACAGGATGGGGTGAGCCTCCCAAAAACAATTGCTTACGTGGACAACGTGTGTTTGATGCTTCTAGATAAGAAGTCAGCAGAGCATGTATTGAATCTAATTCAGAGATATTCGGGGCTGATGGGGTTGGCTTTGAATATCCAGAAGTGTAATGGATATATTCTCAGCAAAAATACAGAACAGGTGACAGATATCCAAGGCATTCAGATGTCAGTTTCTTCTTTTAAAGTTTTGGGGATGGTGTTTGGCGATTTGGACATGGCATTGGAAAACTGACAACTCAAACTGGAGCACAGTAATCTGCAGGTGCAAAGATGGAAACAGTGGCAACAAACAAAAAAGAAACAGGTGGCGATACTTAAAAGGTTTTTTTTCCCCATTTTTACATATTTAAGTACTGTTTTTCCCCCCTCCTGGTTCGCTTGATGTCTCTCTACTCAGACATTCCAGCTAGTTTGGGGGAGCAGACTAAACCCCATTAAAAGGGAGGTCCTGTATAGACCATATAAGTTTGGAGGCTTGAATATCATTAACCCTACTAGTTATTTCTGTAGCCTGTTTTTATTTAATACTATGTAACCCCTTGTTACCCGGGGTTACTAGAATCCCAGTAAGACCTAGTGGTAGGCAGGGAAGGCAGCTTGTGAAACTCCAGTTAAATGGGTTTCACACTGTCTCACTCTGTTCTCAGTCTCAGCTGAGACTGAGGGATAACATCACCAATAGAACTTTCGCAGCTGCATAAGCCACATTGGAATCTGCAGCAGAGGGAGTTAGATAGAACGTTGGGAGTTTTTAAAGGTTAGTAGTCAGTTTCCAGTTGCCTTCAAGTAAGAAGGAGTCAGTGTCAAGTGGTGGAGATCGCTGTTCGGGTCTCAGTGTCCCTTCCTCCGGGGGGGGGGATGTAAAGATCCCCATGCAGATTCCTGGGGCAATCCCCTTAATTCTGCCAGGAGAAAGAAAAAGCTGCCATTTCAGTTCAGCCTTAGTTTTGGAAATTTGGAAGATTTGTGATTCGCCTGTGGGGCACCTGCAACTAAAGGGTGAGTGTTTGCTCTAACATGAGAGGGCAAAAATGTGTTTCTTCAGCCTGGGACATGTGAGGAAATCTAGGAATTGAGCTACAATTTGGGAAGCCTATAGGACTAGGTCAAACAAATGGAGTAGTGTCAAATGCTAGAGTGCTGTGTGATTTCAAGTAAATTGTAGAGGGGATGCGACAGTTCATCTACCATTTAATCTACATTCAGAAGTTTCAGTTTTTCCAGAGAAATGGCTGGGTATGGGCTGTGGGAGCTGGAGGTGGGCAAACCCCCCATCTTTAGGATTTCTGCTGTGGTTGCTACTTTGCCTAATGCACTTGGCCAGTGATGGGGGAAGTACCCAGATGTGGATGCATAAAAGGGAAAATCTCTCTAGGAGTATGAGACTCTCAGTGGTGTGTGGGGAGCCACGACAAGATAATTGGTTCATTCTTTAAATGGACCGATGGATCAAGTGGGCGGGCAGGAGCTGGCCAGTCGGCTGTGTACCCAAAGCTGCAAGGCCGTGGGGCTGTGTGCCTGGTGGGTCCAGAGCCTGAAAACAGTATAATTGGTTCATTCTTCAAGTGGACTGCGTTGTAGTCTCTAATCTGCATTACCAGTAAATGTAGCCCCATGGGGGTCCGTCTATGCTTTGTTGTGTTCAGCTAGTTGTGAATAAAAGCCACAATGTAGAATCCCATTCCTGGTTCTGGACATTACAGTTATTGCTTCCTGTGTTCGGATTTACTTGGGTGTCCCTGTCCAGAGTAGCCAAACCTAGGTCCCCCTGTGCCGAGTAACCTCATCTTCCCTGAACCCAGGTCCCCACCAGGTACTGCTGTCAGCTTCAACAGCATGCCACCTGTCGTGTTGGCAAAAAGGCAGGGGTGAGGGGTTACAACTATCTTCACCTTTTTGATGCCAGGACCTGCGGCATGGAAATCAGTGGCTGCATGCTGGATTTCACCTTTGCTACAGAGGTGGAGACAGGGGCCCCAGCAGGTGAGAATGCAAGGGTCGTGGCCATCATATATACAGGCACCAGTGGACAAAATTATAAAATGGAAACTCACTGTACCTCAAGTATCTGTGGTTAACAGAAAAGCCTTTTATGTGACTATACAGGACTCTGCATACAATACGTAAGCAATAAGACACGATGGGGTGTGCATTAGACTGGTTCTAATGCGGCGGCTGGGGACATAGGAGGCACGAGGCCACAGGCTGAGTGCATCCAGTCTCCTCAGCCGTGCATTAGAACTGTCTAATGCACATCCCCGGAGTGGCTTATTGTGCTTATAAAATGGGCCTGTGTATTCTAAATGGGGGTTTTAGTTTTAGCTGTGCATTAGACACATCTAATGCACAGCTAACAACCAATCAGATTGCTTGAAATCATTTGCCCATTTTATAACCCTATTGAATATAAAGATTTAGACCTGGGTACACATTCTAATTTAGAAACATATTTTCTTGACCAAAGAACTCCACCACACGTGTGGGATGTGATGTGGCTAAGTGTGCACGGTAGACTGGGAGTGAAGGGTAACGCTAAACACAAAAGTATCGCAGAACGTTATTGTCCATGAGTAACCTGTGGACAACAGATTGAAACAGTCTCTCATTTTTTATTGATTGTAGTTATGCACAAGAGGTTTGGATGATTCTGGGTCAAAAATGTGGAAATGTATGCTGGACGCAGGTCTCCTATGAGAATGTTATTACAGGTACAATGTTACAGTTACAAGGTATTGAGGAGGGAACTGTGTGGCTTCTTTTCATATGCATTAACTTCGTCATGTGGCAGGTTCAATGTAAGTATGTCTTACAGCAGAAAGAGATCACTCCCAAAGTCCTGGTGGGTATAATAGAAAAATAAATTAACCAACAGGTTCAGTATGATCAGAAAAAATTGTCTTGGGAGCAATGGAAAAAAGTGATGGAAGGGAGCTCCCTTACTTAGTGTGAATTAATTATTGTTGCATGCTGACTGAAAGTACGATTCCATTTAAGCTTCTTGCACTAATGACTTGTTCTTAATAATGGTGAAGGGTTGTTAAGAATACAGATGGTTATGCTGATGTGAGACACTGGATGTGGAGAAGCCTTGATAGGATATTTGATTCCCCCTCCTTTACTTTTTTTTTTTATTACCCCCCTCTTATCTCCCCTTTACGATAATGATGTTGTCTATTAATGTTTATTATGAGCTTGTTTAGTATGATATAGGTATGTTATAGCTTTATTGTTTGTTATTTTTTCTTTCTGTACCAGCTTGTATTTCTTTGTTTTGCAATAAAAATTCCCCTACTCTTTTTGAGAAGTCCCATGGGATCTTTATGCCTTGCGGTGATGACAGTCCTTGTGACTTGTATGCCTTGATGATGGTCCATTTGATATAGTGTGATAGTGTGGATTGTGCGTCAGTTTGGACTCATCTAGGACCGTTTGGTAGCACAAAATAACCTGTCCAATGCTCTGAAATCCTTTGTTCCGTCTAGGTAGAGGGTGATCGCTATTTTCATCTCCCAGTGTTTGCGTACTCCTTCCTGTTCATTATTGTTCTGTGTGTTCCATGCTGGCAATTTTATGGTCTGAGACATATGGAATGGTGTGGCAACCTTGGGAAGGAAAGAGGGTGTGGTTCGTAGTGTACCACCATCATTATGGGTTGCCAGAAAAGGAGGTTTGCAAGATAGTGCTCTGATTTTGCTTATCCTTCTGGCTGAGCAAACTGCCACTAGGAATAGGGTCTTGTAAGATACCCATTTTATGTCTGTAGATGTTATTGGTTCAAAGAGAGCTGTTATGATCACATCTAGCACTGTGTTGAGATCCCAGGGTGCCACTGCTGGTCTGTGTCTTGGGCTGATGTTTGTCACAACTTTTAAGAATCTGAGAACATCTGGGTGTGCCCCTTGGGAGTAGCTATCAATGAGGCCTGCACCCACCCCAATTGGTGCTGCTTGAACTCTCAGCAATGATACTGAAAGACCTTTATCCACCCCCCTGTTGAAGAAATAGTAGTACATGGGAAATCATCACAGGTTGATCTGCCAAGTGGTTCTCAGATTGCCATCTTTGGAAAATAGCCCATTGGCGCTTGTAGGTGTTAGCGGTGGATATGCACCTGGACTGGAGCATAGTGTCGACCACATTCAGGCCATAGCCCTTGCTTAGCAGTCATTGCTGCTCAGAAGCCAGGCCATGAAGTGCAGAGGCCACAGATTCAGATGACTTATCAGACCCCATGTCAGTAGATCTGCTCTCAGGGAAATTGTCCATGGTATGTCCGGAACAAGACTGCTGTGATTTCAGATCTTGTTGGCTCAACAGATCTGGCTTGCATCACCAAGACCGGGCTGGATGATAATGGGACCAATACTTGAGGCCGCAATTCCAGCTGGGTATCTGTGATACATCGCCCGAGTTGGACAGCAAGGGTAGTCTGTTTCAAGACCGAATTGGCACTCACTAGTGTTCCAGTTGAGGAGACCATCTCTTTTGAATGTGCTGTTGTGGCAGGTGTGGGCTATCGAATTGCTCTCATCTACCATCCACCCGGAGATGGGACGCAATTTCTTAAGGAAGTAGCGGACTTCGTCATCGACATGGGCTTTTGAGTCTCTCAGGCTGATGGTCCTGGGTGATTTTAATGCCTGGATCGACGACGAACTCTCGCAATTTGGACAACACTTTCTCCACTTAATGGATTCACTGGGCCTAACACAGGTGGTTACCACTGCCACACATAAAGGTGGCCATTCTCTTGACTTGGTCTTCCTCCTGGAGATCGAGGCTTCTGACGTGGGGGTGGAACCAGTCGGCTGGTCTGATCACTACACTATGAGATTCAATTTTGGCACCCTGCCTTGTAGGCTGACCCCTGTGGAGATGGTCAAGTACTGCCCTTTGCGGAATATTTCTTCCAGTGGCCTTGCTGCGGTCCTTGACCTATCACAATTTCCTGTGCATTGCAGTGATCCAGAGGCATTGGTTGTGGCCTATAATAACGCCATCACCTCTGCCCTGGATTCTATTGCTCCAGTTCGTGTGCGTCCTCTCTCCCTTCGACCTCGGGCTCCATGGTTTGATGGGGCCTTGAGGGAGTTACGGCAACTTGGACATAGGTTAGAACATTGTTGGTGGAAATCTGGCCTGTATGCTGACCATCTTAGACTGTTAGAACACTATCAATTCTATCAGTCAGAAATTTCTCGTAAGAAAGCAGAGTTCCTGTCCGGGGAAATTTCTGCCGCTCAGAACCGACCAGCTCAGCTGTTCAGAACTGTGGACAGACTGTGCAACCCAACCTGTCTACAGCTCCGTAGAGCATTTTCACAGTTACAGTGTGATGAGCTTGCTCGGTTCTTTGCTGATAAGGTGGCTGACATTATGTCAGAGATCCATTCAACACATTCTATGCAGGTTGCTATTGGTCAGGATTTGGTCACTACCCATTCGTTTTCCTGGAGTACCTTCGACCGCCCGGAAATCGTGGATGTTATGCAGATTGTCCAAGGGGTGCACTCTTACCTGTTGTAGTTTAGATCCAGGCCCTACTTCCCTAATTTTGGGGTGTGGTGAGTCCATTCTCCTGGTTCTAGCACAGATAGTCTGGTGCTCCCTTGACTCAGGTGAATATCCCTGTTCCTTGAAAGAGGCAGTGGTGACACCCTTGTTGAAGAAAGCTTCTTTGGACCCAGACTGTCTTGCTAACTACAGGCCTATCTCGAACCTCCCCTTTGTGGGGAAGGTGATCAAGAAAGTAGTGGCGGCCCAGCTGGAGAACCACTTGACCATCCACAGCATCTACGAACCTCTCCAATCAGGTTTTAGTACCGAGACTGAGCTGGTTCGGGTGCTCAATGATCTCCTGATGGTGAGAGACCAGAGAAAGCGGTCCATTTTGGTGCTATTAGATCTGTCATCAGCATTTGACACCATTGACCATGGGTTCCTACTTGAACGCCTGAGATGCATTTGTGGGCTTTCTGGGATTGTTCTCAGATGGTTCACTTCATACCTCACCGGAAGAACTCAGAGGGTGATTTCAGGTTTTTTTTCATTCAATCCCATCTCTCTGTTTTGTGGGGTTTCTCAGGGCTCTATACTGTCCCCCATGTTGTTTGCGGTGTACATGCTTCCCCTCGGAGACATTGTGAGATGGTATGGGCTGAGGTTTCATGGTTATGCCGATGATACCCAGCTATACCTGTCCTTTGCACCCGACCAGGAAGGAGCTATCTTGGTATTTAACAGCTGCCTCAATGAAATCCAGGATTGGATGAGGTCCAGTTGGCTTAAGTTGAACTCTGGGAAAATGGAGGTGTTGGTTTTGGATCCGGATCACCTGATAGGGGAACCTGGGGCCGGCTCCCCATCTGGACTGTTTTTTGGGGATGTCGAGCTACAGGTCTCTGAATGGGTGCGAGACCTGGGGGTGATATTAGATGCGGGGCTGACTCTTCGGTCCCAGGTGTCAGCGGTGGTTAAGTCATCTTTCTACCATCTAAGAAACATCACTAGGATCAAGCACCTTGTTCCGTCTGGTGATCTGCCAATGTTAATCCATGCCTTTGTGACCTCGCGCCTAGACTACTGCAACTCGCTTTACTTTGGGCTTCCAGGGACTGATATCCGCCACTTGCAGCTGGTGCAGAATTCCGCAGCACGGGTGTTGATGGGTACTCCTAGATCTTCTCATATTACACCAGTGCTGTGGGGACTGCACTGGCTACCAGTTCAGTGGTGGATCACCTTCAGAGTTGGATTACTGACTTTTAAAGCCCTGCATGATCTGGGCCCTGATTACCTGAAAAAACTCCTGATCCCTTACCACCCTGTGAGATCGCTCCGATCAGCCGACGGGGGGTTGCTAGAGATTCCAAGGGTGATTTTAAAATCTGCTGGGGCCCGTGCTTTTATGTTTGCTGCCCCTTCCCTTTGGAATTCTCTACCCCGTCGGATTAGGGAGTGCACGACTGTGGGAAGTCTTAAACAGGCTTTGAAATCTTTCCTTTGGGAAAAAGCTTATGGTTGTACTGTTTACTGATTTGATTCTGTTTGATTTTATGATGTTGAGTTTTGTATTTTTATTTTATTGTACTGCGCCTTGATATTCGAAAGGCGCGCACAATAAATAAAAGTATTATTATTATTATTTATTATTATTATTGCCATGGCCACTATGCAAATCAATGTCTCCTGAGCCAGTGAGGTGTTACTATTACTACAGTGGCTCGAGAGTAGCAGATCTTGTTTAGGGTCTGTTGTATTAGAGGTATTAGTTGAAAAACATAAGCTCTTTGAAATTGCCATTTCTAGGACAGGGCATCTGTCCCTATTGATCTTTGAATCTGGAATAGTGACATGGAAGTTGAGAGTTTTTTGCGATCTCCATTAAGTCTATTTGCAATGGGTCCCAGTGTTTGTTGAGTTGATAGAATACTTGGGGGTGTAGGAGCCATTCTGTGGGTTCTATTTTTTGTCTGCTCAGCCAATCAGTTTGGATGTTTAATTTTCCCCGCCAGATGAATGGCTGTGATGGATTGGAAGTTGATTTGGGCAGACTTTAGTACCTTCCGAGTTTCTTGTAGTAGTTGAAGTCTCCTTGTTCCCCCCTGATTTGCGATGTAGGCCACTGTTGCTCTGTTGTCTGACCTTATGAGGACTCTCTTATTGCGGATCAGTTTTTGAAAGTGATGTAGGGTGAGATATACTGCTTTCATCTCTAGGATACATATAAACATCGATTCTAGCAGTGGCCATTTGCCTTGAACTGATATGTGAGCGAGAGTGGCCCCCCCAGCCTGTGAGACTCACATCCGTGTCTATCAGATCATGTTCGGCCTCTAGGGTTACTCCTTTGACTATGTTGTGCTTATTGGTCCACCATAAAACTGATTTCCTGGCCGATAGGGTTAATGTGACTGTTTAGGATTGGTCGTGATGTGGTTTGTAGCCTGCTTCTATCACTAGTGCCTACAGTGTGCTTATGTTCCATAGTACCCAGGGTACCAGGCCTATGCAAGGTACCATGGAACCGAGTGTCTGTAGGATCCCTTTCAGTGTCAGGGCCTTGGTTTTGGTGAGGGCACACAATTGCATTATTACTTTGTTCGTCCTCTTTTGTGAAGGTTTCACTGAGTCCTCTGCGGTGTTTATGATGGCCCCCAGGTGTTCTATAGTTTGACTGGGCGTGACGCCGTTCTTGTCCCATTTGAGTATCCAACTGCGAGACTGTAGTATTGCTACCACTAGCTGCATGTGCTGCTGTGCCAGCTGTGGGGATCTGGCTCGGATTAACCAGTTGTCTAAGTAGGGAATTATGTGTATTCCTTTCTGTCTGAGATTGGCTGCTAGAGTGATGGATATCTTGGTGAACACCCTGACACTAATCCGAATGGGAGTGTTTGATACTGGTAATGTTGACATAGTATCTTGAATCTTAGAAACTTGAAGTGGGGAGGTCTGTTGGGTATGTGGAGGTGCGCATCCTTCATGTCGATGGATGTGAGAAAGTCCCCCAATCTTATGGAGCGCAAGGTCGTTTTGAGAGTCTCCAACTTGAATTTTTTGTACTGCACAAATTGCTTCACGAATTTGAGGTCGAGTACCGATCTCATGTCCATAGTCTTTTTTAGTACTTAGGAGGCTGTGTACTGTGGACTTTACTGCCTGTATCTTTGTTGGTTGGTGTGATACGGGGGGATACCACGGTTCTGTTTGTAAGTGGTTTCTGCTCGAATTCTATGGAGTATCCTTGAGATACCACCTCCAGTACCCTTTGTCTTCCAGTGTTTGGCTCCATATGTGTGAAAATTGCAGTAGCCTGGCTCCTATTGGGGGATGTTTGATTGGCTTTATCATCAGCTCGACTTGGGAGTTGTGGGCTATTTGTGGTTTTGAGTCAGCTAGAATGTGATCTGCCTCTTGAGGAATTGAATTTGCATCTGCATCTTTGACCTCTGCCTCGAGCCCTTCAATATTCGGCATTGGAAAAGTAGGCCGGCTTGAAGTTGTAAGATCTGTTTTGGTAATATTGCCTAGTTTGCCTCATATCCCGTTTGCCCCTGTAAGGACAAAATCTGCCCGAAAGGCTGGTAGAGGATCCATGACAAACGGTCAACAATTTAGTTGTCGACCGCCACTATTGTGACTCCTTTATGTCGACTGCATTTGCAGTCAGCATAAAGGGAGTCACTCCAGACTGTGTTTTGGTGGGATTGTCCCCCAAACCCCCCCATGTGGGGGTCTCTTGCCCCCACACCCCCAGCTACTAAATTAATCAACTCTGAGTCAGAGTTGCTTCGGAGAGGGGGTACAATTGCCCCAGAAAGCAGTGCCAGGGTCCCACACTGACACTGCCGCAACCTGGCGCTGTTGTCGTTGTAGTGTCTGATGGTCGGGGTAAGGTTGTCACTGTAGCGACAGCATACCGCTGGTAGATATGTGTTTTTGGAGTTTTTCTCTTTGTCCAGACCTTTCCCACCACCTTTGTTCTTACTGTATTTCTCTAGGCCCTCGCTGAGCACTAGGTTTCCCTTGAAGGTTCATTTGTTTAGCATTGTGTTTGAGTCTGTAGTCACATTTCATATTTTCAGCCATACGAGATGACTTGCTCTGTTGCATAAGGTGGCAAATCTTGCTGACATCTTTAAGGCATCTATGGATGTGGATGTGGAAGTCGATGGCTGTGTATTTGGCCTCTTGAATGGCATATTCTGCTATGTCAGCTTGCTTGGACTTTGGGTCTAGTGTAGGTGCTATCTCTTCTAACCATGTTACAAAGGCTCTGGAAGTATATGTTGCTGCGGTGTTGGCTCTGCAGGTCAAACCCGTCATCTCAAAACATTTCTTCATGTACTCCTCCATCTTCTTATCTGTTGGGTCCCGGAGTGGTGTAATGGTTTGGAGAGTAGTACCGTCTTTTTACGCAGTCCTGTGACTTGACGGTCCACTGTGGGTGGGGTGCACCATATCTTATTTATGTCCTCCTGAATGGGGTAGAACCTATTGAATGTTCACCTCTCCACTGTTGTAGTAGGGTCTGGTGATTCCCATTCCTTATTAATGACTTCCGTAAGGGATTCACAAATAGGAAAGTGTTCATCCTTTTTCTGCTTTGTTCTGATGAGATGATTTAACTTGGACTTCAAACCCCATTGTTTCCTTAACGACTCTCAGGAGCTCTAGCAGTGATTCGATGGTGGTCATTTTTTTTTTGTTAAAGTGAACTCCTCTTCTTCTTCAATATGGTTCTCCTCCTCTCTTGAGTTGCAGTGAGATGTCTCATCCCGTATTGTGTTATCTGACTTGTTTTTTATTGCCATTGTCATCAGGGTTCGACTGTGCATTGTGGGTTGCCCACTTTTTGTCTGAATCTTTGTTCTTTGGCAGCTTCTTGTTAGGGTCGGATGGTGTACCCTTACTTGTCTTTGACAGTTCTTCCACACACTCCAATATCTTGAACATTACTGCTTGCTGTGTTTTAAAAAATTCCTCGGCAGTGCAGGGTAACTCGTCTGCTGTGGATTCATGAGTGTCTATATCCTGATCCATTCCTACCTCTGGCTCACTTTGTATCTCTGAATCCTCCTGTTGCTTAGGACAGGTGGGGAAAAAGGGCTTGATTGGTTAGCAAAGAGGATAATCTGGCAGGATTTGCACTTCTTGGTTTTGCCCATGATGTAAGTCTGTGTCAGAAAAGAGGGGAAGAAAAAAACGAGACAGAGAAATGGAGTGCGGTCTTAACAGATTCTATTTTGCATATGTGTAACCCCTAGGTGGTGCTACTCCGAGGGTTAATACCCCTGCCTGCACAGTAGCCTGCAGGTTGAGGGGTCCGGGCTCTCAAAACGGGTGCCTCCATCAAGAGGACAGGATTGTTGGCAATGTGACTGCCCTGGGTACAGCTCTCTGGGACACTGATACCCCCCTCTTTACCCCTAGTGGCCTGGCTAAGCTTGCAGTTATCCACCACCAACACACTTTTGCAGTACACAGTGAATCCCTCCTTGTAACCACTTACCACCAGGGCTATGATCAGCTGGAACGCCCTGGATGACCCTCTGGAAAAACAAGACCTTTAACAATTAAACAACGTTGATGCAGTACTTTTTATACAGAGGTACACCTCACCCAGATTAACTGCGAAAAGATCCAGATCTGATTTATTGGGGGATGTGAACAAGGGAGAGGCAGTAATCTGGTGATTGATTTTAGATCTCATTGATTCAGGCTATAAGGCAAGCACTCAAAGGTCCCTGGAACACAGTCACACACACTCTGCGTACCCAGTTGGAACTACAGACTATCCTGAAGCATTGCCCATGGTTGGCAGGCATTCCACGGGTTGGAGCCCTGTGATGGAAAGAAACATGCATGCACTGTAACCCACAATTTGTAATCCGGAGCTGGATGGCTCAGTCCACAAAAGCTTAAAAACAATTAAATCAGATGACACACTGTGATTGTTAGCTGGGTTGCAGGGAGCTCCCCTGGTTTTACTATTGCTACCCAAAATTGGGTGCAGAATGGATAAAATGGAGACCTCAAAATGAAGAGCTGGATGGCCAGGAGAAGCAGGGCCCACATGATGTGATGTGGCATTCGATCCTGTTCAGTGTTGTTGATCAGGGAGCCGAATCTCTGGGCTGGTCTCTAGTCAGATCTTTCTCAGCAGCGTGAGCGGGTGTCTGGGCTAGGAAGGCAGGGCCCAGACTGGGACAACAGTTCGGATGCAGTCCGGTAAGGTTGCTGGATGCAGCTTCCAGTAAGCGTGACACATTCAGCAAAGTGGGGAACCAAATCATGACCCACTGCCCACACTCAGCACACTTATAGTAAAGGCAGACAAATACCGCAGTTCGGATGACAGTCCGGTTGCAATCCACAGTGCCCCCGTGCAAACCATATGCTCTACGGTCACGGTGAAAGTCCTGATAGGCCGATCGCACAAAAGCAAGTCAGGTGAAATCAGTCACAATCCAGAAAGAACGTCACAAATTCGGATAAAGTCCAATGGATGGATTAAGTCTCTTCACTTTAGGAAGATGGTAGCAAGCAAGCCAGACACAGCCTTCCCGCCGATTTTCCCTGCGCACTACGCAGGAGCAGGTGCTCGAATTCCTCAAGCTCCTCACTCTCTCAGCTCTTACTCCACACTGACTTCTGCTGTAGGCAGCACCGGGGCTTCCTAGTGTCCAAAAGATTTGGTTCATCGATCCATCTGTCTGTCACAGCTTGAGCTCCCTCTCCAGGTCCATTTAGGCACCAAAGGGTGAAAACTACAATTCCTACAGAAATTTACTCCCACAAGACCTCTGGGGGCAGGCTCCATTTTAAAGCCCCCTAGGGTACTGATTGGTGCAGATTGGCAATCCAGAACCAAGGTGGTGGTACATAACAGAAATGTCCATGCTGCAAAGGAAGGCAGGTTAGACAAACTACATTATCATTATTATTAAAACAGATAATCAGCAAACAATCACAGAGTCTAGTAGGGCTCCCTCTGCGCAATTGGCGATGGTAGAATGAAGCAGCTATACTACAGCCCGGGCGGGACTCAAGTCTAGAAACACTTGGCCCCCACCCAGATTAATTATAAACTACGAGATAGGCAGCTCTTAAAGAGACAGGCACGGAGGCTAACTGGGCACTCACATGCAAACACTTTTAAACCTGCTAGGACACAGGACACCAGCCTGGCATTGGGCATTTAAGTAAGCCCAGGAAGACAATTTAGGAACCCCCATTTGTAGGGGGCGGTTACATATGTAAACAACTGTTTCTTCCTAAGAGGTCCCTAACAGCAGCTAGGCTATGTGGGACTGTAACAGAATCATATTGCATATCTATATATGTGCATGCAACTTCATGTGCAGGCATCATATTATAATGGTGCATGTGCCTTTCAGAGGCTGAATACACTTGCTGGTATTGTGGCACATTCTGTTCAATTGGCCAGCACCCTGTATGTTTCTATGGCATCTAACAGCAATGGCAGAAAGTATTCCACGTAATACTTTTTTTTATGTAACCTCCCTGCAAATGGGGGTTCCCAAAAGACTTCCAGGAGCTTGCTTGAATGCTCCGAGCCTGAATGGTGTTTGGCGTTTAAGCCATTTATCTGTGAGTGTTTTTAGAGCCTCTGGTACTGTCTCTTTAAGAGCTGTCTGCTTGCAGACATAATTAGTTTGTATGGGGGGACTGTGTGTTTCTCTGCTTGAGTCCCAATCGAGCTGCTGCCAATTCACTCAGTTTTTGCAGTCGCTAGGAGTGCAAAGGGAACCTTTCTGAAAGATGTAACTGTTTGCCAGAAATCATTTAGAGTAATAATGAAAATACAGTTTGTCTAACCTGCTTTTCTTTGCAATCAGAAATGTGTTTGCCTAGTTCCCATTCTAGTTTTGAACTGCTGAACTGGACCAATCAGTGTGGGTTAAGGGAGCTCTAAATGGTGCCTGTGGACGAATCAGAACTTGACCTCGTAATGTGAGCCAGTCACAAGAGGATTGTATGGGCAGTGACTCTGAAATGTAGTTTGGACTTGCGCCTTTTGCACCAACAGGGGAGTCTATTGTGAGTGACAGCCAATCCAGCCAAAGAACTGGGAGGAACTCAAAGGAAGTGCCGGTTTTGTCCACTGGAGTTTCAGTTTAGCTCTGGCAGTGAAGAGGGAAGGGCCCTGTGCTCCTTAGAGATGATTTTGAGTCGGGAACGTGTGTAAGGCCCCAAGTTTTCAGTCTCCAGCGTGTAGTAAGTGCTTGTTCCGGACTGAAACCACCTGTGTAGAGAATCAAGGAGATCTGAAGAGTAGAAACCAGGCTCACCCTGTAGAAGACTGAAGAAATTGCTGAATCGCGCTCGGTCTGTCAGGAACTGAATCTGCTGTGTGTTCTCCCGGGTATTGTGCAGTAATTGCGATCGGGAAAAGCCTGCCTGGTATAGTAGTTTCTTTTTCCATATAAATGTGTGTAGTGCTTGTGGGGACTCGCATTTCAAATCCCCTGTACAGTGAATTGAGTGCATGAAGCTGCAAGTAAACCCCAGCTTAATCCCGACTACATCCATTTGCTCTGAACTGCCGTGGGATCCAGTCACAAGGACCTTGTCCACATGGTCTGCTCCTCCTGGCAATCCAGGACAATCTGCCTTCCATTCAGTTTCAGCATTGAATCTGTGAGTACAAATCAGGGTTGCTCCCTGCCATCATCTAATTGCAAGTGTTCCATCTGATTACTTTTCCTTCCTTTCTCCACGAACTGAGCCTACCAGCTCCGGAATACAATTTGGGTATTGTGCATGCATTTTCCATCTTCAGGGCCCCATCCAGCTGCACCAAATAGGCTAGCCTCTTATTGCCTAGGTACCCAGTAAGAGTGACACTAGGGGCATTTGGGATTCTGAAATATGTGCACAGTACTGTGATTATTAATGCATTTAAACTAATTAACCTGATTTCTCCCTGTCCTTGTTATATCCCCCTAAATAAATCAGATCTGTTTGTTTCAGCAAAGTTACACTGCCTTACGTATTCGTCTATATTAAAGTATTGTACTGTGGTTTTTGCACTGTATCATCTTGTTTTACAGGGAGTCCCCAGAGTCACGCTGACCGAACCAGTCCTGGGGGTAAGTGTATACTGTGCAGGTAATTCTGATATATTGTGGGGGCCACTAGTGGGAAGAAAGGGGGGTCACAGTGTCCCAGAGGGCTGTGACCAAGTTAGTTTAACTATTGCAAACCCTGACCTCTGGGTGGAGGCACCCGCCATCGGATCCAGGCCCCTCAACCTGTTAGTGGCAAATCAGGCAGAGGTAGTAGCCCTTGGGATAGCGCCACCTAAGGGTTACATCTTGGAGGCTCACCGCTGGGATTGTGTGTCCCCTAGTGGCCATATTTATGAACCACTGTTAAAAAAAAAATATATAAATGTGTACCCCGACAGAAGTGGCTATGCAACGGCTGGTGGAGTGGTGTACTGGGGAGGAGATTGACCCCCAAAATGCTATGCTTATCCTGGACATCCCCCTGGGTATCAATACGGACACTGTACAGAGAGTACTTTCCAAGGTGGAAGGTTTACAAAACCCTGTGGTGGTGGGTCGGCATGCTAATCTGCTCACCCACACTTTCCTGGCCCTAGTAGAGTTTAAGGATCCCATAGATAGCTCCAAAGTGCCACAGACTATTACCCCAGAGGGAGCCCTCACTGCCTGGAGAGTGATAACTAAGTACAGTAAAGACCCAGGGGAATGAGCCCCCACCACTATCTGAAACTTTTGAGGAGAAATTTGCTAAATGGTTGCTGGGGGAAGGGAAAACTGTGGAGGACTTGAAGAAACTATTCTTGCCACCTAGGGGTGTTCCTCCCCCAACACCCCTCCCGCTCCAGTACCCGTTATGGTGGCTAACCAATGCAGGCCCATATTCCTGCACCTGCCATTAGTTACGACTCTTACCGAAAGTTGAGGATCTTCTCTGGCACTCTCTCCTCGTTTCGGGGAGGATGATTGGACACCTGGTAGATTGTGTTGCCCCTGATACCTGAATGGTGTGTGGAGGCTGAGAAGTGGAAAGAATTATAGAAAGTCTGAGGGTCCTGCCCAGAGGCCATTAAATTTTTGAGGTCCACGAATCCTGATGCATCTGCCCAAAAGTACCTATCTGTACTTGAAGGCAATTTTGGAAGCACTGAGTCAGGAGAGAGCTTGATGTGCAAATTTCAAGGTACGAAACAGTGGACAGGGGAAAGTCTTTTGCATGTTACTCGTCTGGAGAGAGCTCTGCAGAAGTCTTACAGAAAAGGTGGGTAGCCACCAGTGACTTAAACTGTATGAGGTTGAGCACCTACTACAGCATGCAAAGCATTCTAAATTGCAGTTTCTTCAGTTAAGGCTCCCAGACAGAAGGGGTAACCCACCAGACTATTGTGACTTAATAAAAGAACTTCGGGAGGTTGAAGATGAAGAGGGGGAGTCTAATTTTGGGGTGAGAACAGCCCAAGTGATCACAGCAATGGAAGGTCCTTGTGAAGTGGGGAACCAATGAGGGAGTGACATCCTGGGGTGAACTGCTGAGAGAGATCCGGGAATATATCCGACTGCATCTGCTATGGGGGTGGGGGTACCCACCCAGGTATCTCCTGCTGATAACAGCTCCAAACTCGATTCCTTGACCAAGGAAGTGGAGAAAATGACGAGATGTCTCCAAATGTTTATCACACCACAGACAGAGATGGCACCAAGGTTTCCAGTTAGTAGTACCCCCGCCCTGGCTCCCAGTGTGGCGCCTCAGCCAGCCCCAACTCCAGAAAGTATGTTTTGCTATAATTGTGGGAAGGATGGGCACATGAAGAGAGAATGCCGGTACCCAAAAGACACAAAGTTGCATATAGGCTACAAGGAGAGCTTCGGAGAACAAATCAGTGGTTAAGAGGTGCACAAAATGATCCCAGTGAGGGCCCCAAAAATGCTAACTCACGTCCTTTTGTGGCAAGGTCAGTTGCCCAGGCCTCCACTACCGCCTCTCCAGACTGGTCCAGAATAGTGGGTCCCTCCATGGAGACCACTGTAAAGGTGAATGGAGTGTCTACAAGAGCTGTATTAGACAGTGGCTCCCAAGTGACAAATATGTTCCAGGATTGGTATCAGAAGCACTTGTCAGACATACCCTTACAACCATTAGAAGGACTGCATGTATGGGGGGTTAAGTGAGAAGGCCTACCCCTATTCCGGTTATATCCAAATTTAGCAGTCTTTCCCCACCTCCGTGGCTGGAGTGGCCAAACAAGTAGAGACCCTAGCCTTAGTGTGTCCCCCCCCCCACTGGACTGTATGATGGTGTCCCTTTGTTGACTGGAACAAATGCTCATATGTTTGGATGGCTGGCACAGTTGTGTTATGAAAAACAGGGGTCAAGGACTAGTAGAGCTTTAAGAATTCCGGCTTTAATTAAGAAGGCCTATGAGGCACAGAGAAATGCTGAAAAAAGTAGAACCAGAGGAACCAGACAGAATTGTCTGGAAGAAGGATCCTGAGTCTCTGATCCTGGTGCCAAATGCCCAGTGTACCTTACAGGGAGAGGTCTGTATCAGAAAGGATGTTAAGAATAAAATATTAATGTTGGATGCACCAGGCGATGGAAAATTGCCGGAGGGACTGCTGTTCAAGCCTAGTATTTTGCCCGCAAGAGCCCATGCTTATGCCAGAAGGGTAATGGGTCAAGTTCATAATGTGTCTGACAGAGAGATTTGAGTAAACAGAGGTTGCACCCTGGCTAATGGGCATTGT
Source organism: Neoceratodus forsteri (assembly GCA_016271365.2). Lineage (NCBI taxonomy): Eukaryota > Metazoa > Chordata > Ceratodontiformes > Ceratodontidae > Neoceratodus > Neoceratodus forsteri. The sequence continues at coordinate 115,056,581 of JADMNL010000027.1, forward strand.
GCAGACACTGCAGTGCTACCCAGCAGCAAGAGTTCTGGGAGGAATGACGGAGTAACGCCTGACTTGTTTGATTTCGGTGACTCCCCATTGCCAGTTGAATGGAAAGTGAGGATCGGTGAGAAGCTTGCCCAGAGAGACCAGGTGTTTTCTTTAAAGGAATGGGATGTAGGATGCACGCAAGGAGCTGAGCACCATATCCGGCTGCATGATGAAAGACCATTTCGTGGAGAGGTCCTCGATGCCTGGCACCTGCTGACATAGATGATGTGAGACAGCATCTGCAAGAGATGTTAGCTGCTGGTGTAATACAAGAATCCAGAAGCCCCTATGCTTCCCCCATTGTGGTAGTGAGGAAAAAGAATGGGACAGTAAGGATGTGCGTGGATTATCGCACCTTAAACCAGCGGACTATCACTGATCAGTACACAATGCCCCGCATTCAGGATGCTTTGGACTGCCTAAACGGGAGCAAGTGGTCCTCTGTGCTGGATCTCCGCAGTGGGTACTACCAGATCCCGATGGCCCCAGAGGACCATGAGAAGACAGCCTTTATCTGTCCTCTTGGCTTCTATGAATTCATGAGGATGCCTCAAGGGATTTCAGGTGCCCCAGCCACTTTTCAACGATTCATGGAGCGTGCAGTGGGGGACATGACCTTACTAGAGTGCCTGGTATACCTAGATGATGTTATTGTGTTTGGCAGCTCACTGGAGGAACATGAGAGCAGATTATTTAAGGTATTGGACCGACTGGAAGACTTTGGCCTTAAACTATCCATTGATAAGTGTCAATTCTTTCAAACATCAGTAAAGTATGTGGGACACATAGTATCCACCGAGGGAATACAGACCGACCCAAGTAAAGTTGAGGCCTTGACCACCTGGCCGCAGCCCAAAAATCTAAAAGAACCACAAAGATTCCTGGGATTCTGTGTTATTATCGGCATTTCATCAAGGACTATTCAAGAGTGATCCACCCTTTACTTAACCTTACTCAAGGGTATCCCCCAACCCACAAAAAATACAAAAAATCAGAGTCCCTCAAGACTGAAAGAGTGTATTTTCGTCCGAGTGAAGTATTTGGGGCCTGCTGGACTCCTGATTGTAAGACTGCTTTTCATGAGATCATATATCAACTTATCCACGCTCCAGTGCTGGCCTATGCCGATCCAAGAAAACTTTATGTACTGCACACTGATGCTAGCTTGTAAGGGTTGGGGGCTGTGTTGTACCAAGAGCATGAGAATGGCCTGAGACCAGTGGCCTTTGCCAGTAGAAGCCTGACCCCATCCGAAAAGAACTATCCTGTACATAAGTTAGAGTTCCTAGCTTTGAAGTGGGCTATTGTTGACCAATTCCATGAGTACTTGTATGGGGCTAAAATACTAGTAAAAACTGACAATAATCCTTTGACCTATGTGCAGACCTCAGCTAAGTTGGATGCCACTGGCCATAGGTGGCTTTCTGCATTATCTACATACGACTATGCTGTTGAATACCGAGCAGGCCTGAACCACATAGATGCTGATGCTCTCTCCCGGAGGCCTGTTCCCCAGAATGATTGGGTCAGATTGTCAGAACCTGATATTCGGGCACTCTGCCAGAAGTTTGACAGGGAGGAACAAATGTCCACGGACGCAGTGGACTGCATGGTGGATTGCTTGGGACTCTCTGAGAATTGCATACCTGCTGCTTATTGCCACTTTTCTGCAATAGACATTGGTGAACTGCCTCAGCTGGACAATGACAGTATTCAGCAGGCTTAATCCCGCGATCCCATGATCAAATCAGCTTTAGAAGCCCTCTATGCAGGAAAAGATGTGTCCAAATTATGCTCCACTGATTTGAGAACTGCACTGTTATACAAAGAAGGTCCTGAGTTGAAACTGATCAATAAACTGTTATACAGAGAAACAGTAGACAGAGGGGGACAAGTAGACAAACAACAACTAGTGCTGCCTACTGCCTTTTGAGACTCAGTACTGAGGTCCTTGCACAACCACATGGGGCACCTTGGTATAGGCAGAACACTTGACTTGGTGAGATCTAGATTCTATTGGCCTAAGATGGGGGCCGATGTGGAGCAACACATTCGAACTTGTAGTCGCTGCTTACAGAGGAAAGCTTTGCCCCAGAGGGCTGCCCCTTGTTAACACTCACCACCAGTGTACCCATGGAGCTGGTCTGTATTGATTTTCTGAGTTTGGAGTCAGATCAAAGAAATATCAGTAATGTGCTGGTGGTCACTGACCATTTTTATGAGATATGCCCAAGCTTTCCCCACCAAAGACCAGAAAGCATCCACTGTGGCCAAAATACTTGTAGAAAACTTTTTTGTTCACTATGAGGCTCCACAAAGAATCCATTCTGATCAAGGGAGAGACTTTGAGAGTCGTTTGATCAAAGAGATGCTTTCTCTGTGGGGAGTGTGAAAGTCCAGAACCACTCCTTACCACCCCCAGGGGGACCCACAGCCTGAACATTTCAATCGCACTTTGCTAGATATGCTAGGCACCCTACACCCAAAGGACAAGCCTAGATGGAGCTAACAAATTAGCACCCTGGTACATGCTTATAACTGCACCAAAAGTGATGCCACTGGGTTCTCCCCCTACCACCTCCCCCAGGTATGTGGCAAATTGCTATTCCATCTGCCAGCAAATCCATTTGTCTGCTGCCACAACTGAACTGTGTTGCCTTTGAACTAGTGTGTGTTCCACAAACTGTGTGTGTTATTTTTCAGTTACAAAACAGCAGTATTTAAAACCCTTTTGAGTTTGTTGTGTGCCAAAGCTCCCCTTTGATCTTTCCTGTACCTGCCTGAGAGGGAGGAGGCGGAACGGAGAACGCATCATCAAAGGAGGAGGGGCAGTAGCATTTAAAACTCAAGCGCTGCAAACAACACTCCAGGTACGCAGCAAATTGCTATTCCATCTGCCAGCAAATCCATTCATCTGCTGCCACAACTGAACTGTGTTGCCTTTGAACTAGTGTGTGTTCCGCGAACTGTGTGTGTTATTTTTCAGTTACAAAACGGCAGTATTTAAAACCCTTTTGAGTTTGTTGTGTGCCAAAGCTCCCCTTTGATCTTTCCTGCACCTGCCTGAGAGGGAGGAGGCGGAACGGAGAACGCATCATCAAAGGAGGAGGGGCAGTAGCATTTAAAACTCAAGTGCTGCTTGCAGCACGAGCGCAGCAGCGTGAGCGTGAGTGGCGCGAGCGCCACTCGGTAGCAAAATATATTAGCTAATTTAACATTTCTGTAACATTTTTAAGGTAGGAAATGTGTATTTCATTATTTCTTACTGAATGATAATCAAATCTATCATTTAAAAGCCATGCTAGTGATGTTCTATAGGTTTAGGCACCAGTAGTGCAATAATTAGCTAGAAAAACTACAAGAAAAGTAATAAAGTTTTATTTGAATATACTGGCTGAAGTTAACTTTTGCCCATTATAGTACAAGGGGCTGAAGTGCTTTGTTTAGAACAGTGATTGTGTTTAGGACAGAAACTATTTATTGGTTGTTTAACAATAATTGTGTAACTACTTTTTAGAATTATTTTTAAACTAATTGCAGCTAGAAATACTTGTAAAATGTTAGTATTTTGGTGGGGGAATTTTATAGTGGGGAGCCATTTGTTATTAAATGTAGCACATCCTCTGAATGTGAAAAATGATGCTGTTAAGTTATATAATGTTATGGATCCCAGGGGAACTTTATCAGGAAACCTGATGTTTTAGATGGTTGGCAGGGAGAAATTAAGATCAACCTATTAGAAAATGATGTTGAAATTACCTTAATAAAATGGGATTGTATTATTAGTAAGGTGGTGGGTGGATGGGGGCAAAATTCATTGGTAAAGGTTATCAGCACTAAACAACAAACTAAGAGGGGAAGATTAAGATACTTAAAAATGTGCAAATTAAGTAAATTGATGATCATTATGGGTCTGATGATGTGCGGAGATGTCCACTTAAATCCGGGACCCCCATTTGATATCAATAATGATTATACTGCAGAAATTCTTAAGGTGGATGGTTTGAAGATCATGCACATTAATATCTGTAGTTTGTTTAAAAAAATTGAAACCTTGAGAGACTGGAAAGAACAATATAAGCCCGATATTGTAATAATAACTGAATCATGGTTGCACAAAGGGATCCAAGATAATGATATAGCTTTGGAAAAATTTAATGTATGGAGGAAAGATAGAAATAAAAGAGGTGGTGGGGTAGTAATTTATGCTAGAGACTGGATTAATATAAAGGAAATGGATAATTTAAATAATTGGACTGGAGCAGAAATTCTTCCTCTAGAAATAAAATTTCCCTATAGCAAACCTGTATTACTATTGGGTATGTATCGTCCACCAAAAAGTAAATTGGTAGTGTTTGATGAAATGCAGGAAACCCTGAAGGATTATATGGTTACACATGAATTATTAGTAATTGGAGATCTAAATGTTGACTGGGGCACAATAGAAGCTCATCATGGCTTGTTAGACATGGCAACTACCTTGGGATTAACCCAATTTATAACAGAGGTTACTAGATTAAATACAATTAACCCTGTTAACTCAACTATTTTGGATCTTATATTTACCACTAATTTTGATAAATATGAGAAAAGTGGGGTTCTGCCTGACACTATGTCAGATCATCAAATGATTTTTTGTATAAGAAAACAGAAGGGAATGAGAGAGACTAACCATACCATACATATTAGGACATATAAACATTTTGATTATACTGAATTTATGCAAGATTTGGAAGGGTATAATTGGGAAAGAATGGAGTTGGTCCCAAATGTAGAGGATGCTTGGGATATGTTTCAAAAAGACTTCTTACGTATTTGTAATAAACATGCCCCATTAAAGGTTAAACGTGTTAAATCAAATAACGCACCTTGGTATGGTCCTGAATTACATAAAATTAAACGAGCCAGAGATAGAGCATGGAAGAAAGCTAAATTAATAAAAGGAAATCAGGAGTGGATTAAATTTAGACAGTTTCGGAACACATATACTAAAGAGGTACGGAGGGCTAGACAAGCGTATTGTAATGATAAATTATCTAAAGAAGTAATTGAAAACCCAAAGGCCTTTTGGAGTACTATAAATAAATTATATAGAGGACAGAAAATGGATTATCCGCTCCAATTTTTAATTGATGGAGCTAAGACGGACTTAGGAGATGGAGTAATAAACACATTTAATCATTTTTTTATTAATATGGGTACAGATGTACTAAAAACTGGATTGAATCTTTCAAGTCAGTTATCTATTGTAGACAATGGGGAGAATTATGTAAGAAATGAAAATGTACAACAGAATGAGCAAATGCAGTTTATATTTACCCCAATAACTAGTAAGGAAGTTAGAGAATTGTTATTGAAAATTAATATAAATAAATCTGAAGGCATGGAAGGAATTCCAAATATTCTATTAAAGTTTGCAGCCCCTGTTATAGATCAGCCAATGGCAAATCTATTTAATATGTCTCTCACATATGCAGAGATGCCTAAAATTTGGAAAACTGCAAGAGTTGTCCCAGTATATAAGTCTGGGTCTAGAATGTTGATAAAGAATTATAGACCAATCTCCCTATTACCAACTATGTCGAAAATTTTGGAAAAAATTGTGGCAGGTCAAATACAGGCTTTCTTAAAAAGAACTAATTTACTTAATAAATTCCAATCGGGATTCAGACCAGAACATAGAACTACTACGGCCTTGTTGAAGGTTACTGGGGACATTATAGAATATCTGGACTGGAGGATGCCAGTGGGAGCTATTTTTATTGATTTATCAAAAGCATTCGACACCTTGGACCATGGCATCCTATTCTCCAGATTGAGAACCTGTGGTATGTCCGAGACGGCAGTCAGTTGGTTTAGAAATTACTTGAACTCGAGACAACAACAGGTAACCATAAAGGACTGGACCTCAGAATTGAGAGAAATTGTCTCGGGTGTACCACAGGGATCTATACTTGGACCTATTTTGTATAATCTTTATATGAATGATTTACATCTCCCACAACAAGGGATACAGTACCATTTATATGCTGATGATATAATTATTTATGTGGCTGGATTATCACTGGGTCCAATTCAGTTAGCACTGCAAAAAGCGTTTGATCACATACAGGACTTTCTGTTGAGCTCCAAATTAGTTTTAAACGAAAAAAGTCACAGGTTATGTTATTTTGTAAGGGTAATGGGGTTATACCTGAACAGAGACGACTTCAAATTGTGACTGCTACAGGGACCACCCTAGAGCAAGAAGATAGTTATAAATATCTGGGGCTTTATTTAGATAGTCATCTTAAATGGGATATCCATATTGAGAGTACACTAAAAAAAGTAGGGAAATGCTTAGGATCTTTATATAGAATTAAAAATTACATGTCTTGTGAAGTCCGACAACTTGTTGTTACTGTAATGATATTACCCATATTGGAATATGGTAATATTGTCTATATGGGTGCCACAAAAAAGCAGTTATCCAAATTGGACATTATGTACAATAAATTGGCTAGATTTATATTAGGAGTACCGAAAATGACACACAGATTAGAAATGTACAAAAAGTTAAATTGGGTTTCCCTGCCTCAAACAAGAATTTTAAATACAATTACACTTCTGATAAAATGTTTATTGGGGAAAGTCCCTGATTATATTGGTGAGGGTATTAGATTAAAAACCCCAATTAGGGAATTACGTTCAATACATAGTCTGGCATGTGAGATACCAAAATGAAATACTGTTCTGGGAAGAAAATCATTTTATATGCCTTGGTTCTGAATTATGGAACAAGTTACCTGGTAATCTGAGACCAGTAAATAGAAAATTCCAGATAAATTTGATTAAAGAGTGGTATGTGAACCATACAAATATAGAAGGGGAATTAATTCTGTAGTGCGAGGGAAATGAGAATTAATCCTGTACTTGCATATGTACTGTATGTGTAGTCTTGTTGATTGTTACGATTGAATGATATATGACAGTGGAATTTGCTATTGTTATCTGTTTAATGTTTATTTATAATGTATGTGATAATTTGTATTTTAATTATTTAATACAAGCGTAACTGGTATTGCACTTATGGACCCCACTGTAAATGAGCCTCGGCTCAGTGATGTTATTCATATTCATTTTAATATGAATAAAAATTTTACCTACCTACCTTACCTACCGCCTGATGTTTGGAAGAGAAGCTCGACTGCCGGTAGATGTGTGTTTTGGGGTCTCTCCTGATGGGGTTCAAGCTGACAACTATTTACAGTATGTGCAAAAGTTAAAGGCCCAGCTAACTCATGTGTACCAACTGGCTCAAACCATGGCTGCCAAAAGAAATCTGGCCAACAAAGAACGGTATGATAAAAAGGTGAAAGCACAGGAACTCCAGGAGGAGATCGGTATTGCTAAGAAATCTGAGACTGCATGGCAACACAAGATTTCTGACAGATGGCACCATCTCCTCACATTGTAGTGGGCAAACTAGATGATCTGCCAGTGTACAAAGTAAGGCCTGAGAATAATCTCAAAAGATGTAAAAACAATGCATAGAAATCATTTACTGCCCATTGGACAAATCTTGACTGAGTCTGAGCCCCCAGAAGATGCCCCCTCTGGACCAGTGACTAGAGCTACTGCTAAGAAAAGATCAAGAAAGCCTGCACCTACAGAAGCTGAGTTAAAGTGTTCCCCTCCACAAGGCCCAGTTGAGCATGACTGTCAGTCCATATCAGAAGAAAGTGAGTGTGACTTTTAATACTACCCTTCTTACGAACTGAGTCAATTGTTTCGGGGCAATCCCCTAGTCAATACTGGAGACGAAGCTGGGCCTTCTGGACTGTCTAAGCCCCCAGCTTCGTCCCTGGAGCCCATGCTCCCAGAAAGTGAAGTGCAAAGCATCAAGTCAGATGAAATGGAATCATTGTGTATGGCTGAACTGTTTGAGCTTTCAGTGGAGGAAAATGATGGACTGGGACAGACTGGTGATACACCAGAACAAGAAGAGTATTTTGAGTGCCCTGACAGTCCACTGCCAGTGTCTGAAAGCTCTCCATGTGAGCCAAATGTTGTGGACTCAGAGACTGTAACTCCTGGAGCTGAAAGTGCCCCAAGTCCTAGCCTCTCTACCCCCATGGAAACTCCCCTGACAAGTGAGGATAATGCTGAAAATGAGGCTCAGAGTGCACAGACTGTAACAGTTCTCCCTAGAAAGACTGGTCAAGCTGTAAAGCCTGTGGTGCACCTCAGTTATGATTCCCTTGGGAGGCCTGTGGACTTGCCTCTCAATGTTGTCCATAAAGGAGTGTATGTGTCCCCGAGCTCATTGCCCAAACTGAGCGTCAGTGCTAACTCCAGGTTACTTGTGTTGCCCTCTAGGTATGGTGCCCTTGGCCCGTCCAGCCCCAAGGTAACTGATAGGGAAGGGCCCCCTCTCTTCAGGTTTCATGTACAAGAGGTAATAACCTGAGTTATCATACAATGTGTGTGTAATACTGTGTAAAGGGTGACGTACTGCAATGTTTCAGAAATGTGTTCCCCGGTAAAGTGATATATTGATTGATGATTACATGTGTGAGCCTAATGCAAATGTATATGGTTGCAACTGAAACTTATGCGGGTACTTGCTTGATGCGGACGTCAAGCTTTCCCAGGCCAGGAAGGGTGTAACCCCCCTGCAAATGGGGGTTCCCAAAAGACTTCCAGGAGCTTGCTTGAATGCTCCGAGCCTGAATGGTGTTTGGTGTTTAAGCCATTTATCTGAGAGTTTTTTTAGACTCTCTGGTACTGTCTCTTTAAGAGCTGTCTGCTTGCAGACATAATTAGTTTGTATGGGGGACTGTGTGTTTCTCTGCTTGAGTCCCACTCGAGCTGCTGCCAATTCGCTCCATTTTTGCAGTCGCTAGGAGTGCAAAGGGAACCTATCTGACGGATGTAACTGTTTGCCAGAAATCATTTAGAGTAATAATGAAAATACAGTTTGTCTAACCTGCTTTTCTTTGCAATCAGAACTGTGTTTGCCTAGTTCCCAATTCTATTTTGAACTGCTGAACTGGACCAATCAGTGTGGGTTAAGGGAGCTCTAAAATGGTGCCTGTGGACAAATCAGAACTTGGACTTGTAATCTGAGCCAGCCACAAGAGGATTGTATGGGCAGTGACTCTGGGAAATGTAGTTTGGACTGCGGCACCTTTTTGCACCAACAGGGGGAGTCTATTGTGAGTAACAGCCAATCCAGCCAAGAACTGGGAGGAACTCAAAGGAAGTGCCCGGTTTTGTCTACTGGAATTTCAGTTTAGCTCTGGCAATGAAGAGGGAAGGAGCCCTGTGCTCCTTCGGTGCACAGTTTTAGTTGGGAAACATGTGTAAGGCCCCAAGTTTCGGTCTGCAGCGTGTGCAAGTGCTTGTTCAGACTGAATCCGACCTGTGTAGAGAATCAAGGAGACCTGAAGAGTAGAAACCAGGCTCACCCTGTAGAAGACTGGAGAAATTGCTGAATTGCACTCGGTCTGTCAGGAACTGAATCTGCTGTGTGTTCTCCCGGGGTATTGTGCAGTAATTGCGATCGGGATAGAGAAGCAGCCTGCCTGGTATAGTGCTTTCTTTTTCCATATAAATGTGTGTAGTGCTTGTGGGGACTTGCATTTCAAATCCCCTGTACAGTGAATTGAGTGCATGAAGCTGCAAGTAAACCCCAGCTTAATCCCGCGACTACATCCATTTGCTCTGAACTGCCGTGGGGTCCAGTCACAAGAACCTTGTCCACATGGTCTGCTCCTCCTGGCAATCCAGGACAATCTGCCTTCCATTCAGTTTCAGCATTGAATCTGTGAGTACAAATCAGGGTAGCTCCCTGCCATCATCTAATTGCAAGAGTTCCATCTGATTACTTTTCCTTTCTTTCTCCACGAACTGAGCCTACCGGCTCTGGATTACAATTTGGGTATTGTGCATGCATTTTCCATCTTCAGGGCCCCAACCAGCTGCACCAAATAGGCTAGCCTCTTATTGCCTGGGTACCCAGTAAGAGTGACATTAGGGACATTTGGGATTCTGAAATATGTGCACAGTACTGTGATTATTAATGCATTTAAACTAATTAACCTGATTTCCCCCCTGTCCTTGTTATATCCCCCGAAATAAATCAGATCTGTTTGTTTCAGCAAAGTTACACTGCCTGAGGTATTCATCTATGTTAAAGTATTGTACTGTGGTTTTTGCACTGTAACATCTTGTTTTATAGGGAGTCCCCGGAGTCACGCTGACCGAACCAGTCCTGGGGGTAAGTGTATACTGTGAAGGTAATTCTGATATATTGTGGGGGCCATTAGTGGGAAGAAAGGGGGGGGTCACAGTGTCCCAGAGGGCTGTGACCAAGTTAGTTTAACTATTGCAAACCCTGACCTCTGGGTGGAGGCACCCGCCATCGGATCCAGGCCCCTCAACCTGTTAGTGGCAAATCAGGCAGGGGTAGTAGCCCTTGGGATAGCGCCACCTAGGGGTTACATTTCTTTGTGTGCCCCTTTAATTAGAATGTACATTGGAAGCTCTGCTTCTTTAACTGCAGTGGGTATGGGTCCTGTTGCATGCATGCATGCACACTTGTGTGGTCTGTTTCTCTAAAATGGCCAATGTTCCTTTAGTAAAATGGTGGCCGTGATGTCCACACTGTGCACGCATCCGTAGGAACGTCAGTGGCCAAAGAGCTTCCCGATTATTGCCATACTCAAGATGGTGGTTTTGACATTGGTGTACTACTGCACATGCACCGAGATGTCTTTGGCTCTGGAGGGGAAGCCAGAAGTTTGGGAGACAATATGGTAGTGCTAAACAGAAAGGCATCCAGGAGAGACCTGGGGAACAAAGGAGCAGCATGGCCAAGTGCCAGTCTCGGCCCTCCGAATCTGTCCACCGAAACAGTAAATCAGGGTCAGGTCTGTGACACCGTGGCCTGTGCAAAAAGCCTATGCACCAGGGAGAAATGCTGAATGGGGATGCCCATTCTCAGGTCAGTGCCACTGCTGAAAGATTATTGAGCACAATGATCTGGTGCTTTAGTAAGCCCCACTCGCAAGGGGACCCTACCCATGCCTGGAGATTTGGAACCACTCACAAGGGGATCCAGAATTCTGGAGCTTTGACCTGATATGAGTACATGTTATACGCTAGGGAAACTAGCGTTCCTGGTGAGGGGTGGGATTGGCTGGAGGGTGTGGAGTGCTCCATGGCGCCATTTTTAAAAGTCCTTGTCTGAACTCCAAACTCAGAAAACATGCAGTATTGTTAACCTGAGCTAAATATATTGACGCCTTATGAGTTTCTAATCCTAAACTAATTCAAACTTGCAGCAGATATCTGTTATGGTTGTACAGTACTTAAGAATGAGATAACTCCTTAGTGATATTAACAACAGCAGAGTGAAAATAGGCACTAAGCAATACAGCACATTCGAGCAAATGTTGAATGTTCTGTATAAACTGCAGTTTCAAACGTGTGTTTTTTTTAAGCTGTTACAGGTTATATTGGCAGGAGTTATGTAAGTTATAAAAGTTTATCAAAATTCTAGAATTGCATCGCAGAGCAGCTACTGCTATCAGTTACCACCCTGCCCTTATTAAGTCTGTAATCATGCTCATTTGGAGGATATTTATAGTTTAAAATGTTACCTTATTTACTGGTAGCTGTTGAGCTAGGCAAAGTGCTTGTAGCCTCTGCGATGCACACTCATTTGTTCCCACTGACGCCATATGGCGTCGGAATCATCCATTGCTGTATCTGACCCAAAATGGCCACCGGGAGCAAATGAGTTAAGGAACTGGAGTCCTGTGGTAAGAAGGAGGACCTAGCACAGGTTAAATTGGGCAGGAGCTGTCTTACTATTGGAGAGTTCCACCTCCTAAGGATGACAGTTCCACCTCCTACAAATTTAGAGATTACAGTTCCACCTCCTAAACATTTCCAATTTAACCACTGGGACCTAAGTAGATTGGATTTCTAACATCTGGTCACATGTGCATCAGTAGCCTATGAGCTGGACGTAACCCAGATGGTAATGGATGGTGGATGCTGTAAGGTGATGTAATATGCAATTAGTTTATTGCAGGAACTGAAGTAACTGTGATTTGGGAAAAGAGGTAGGGTTTGTAAAAAGCATATAATCCCTGGAGGGATGTCTTGCCTGGAGACCTCAAGTTGATTGAAAAAGGCCAAGACGAAGCTGCCTCCATTTTCCATTATTTGTTGTGCTACGGGTTCATAATTGAAAAGTTCCATATCAGTTTAATACCTAGGTATCTTGTTGCTCCTTTATTCCATTTAAGTGAGTAGGCTTGTTTCATGGCTAAGGCTGGATTATCATTATAAAGAAGCACGTTGGTCTTCTGTGTATTTAATTTATAGCCAGCGAACTCTCTGAAGTACTGCAACATGGTCCACGCTGCTGGGATGTAACTCTACAGAGAGGTCGGGGTCAAGAGAATGTTTTTAGTGAAGAGCTATATTTTGGAATCCCCCTCTTCCCAAGAGGGAGCCCTGCTATGGCTGGATCAGAACAGGTTGTGGCTGCCAGTGTCTCTAAATATACAGTAAACAATATCAGAGTAAACAGATAACCCTGCCTTGTACCTCGGGCAAGTTAGAATGGTGGGGACAGGGAGTCATTCACTTTAAGATATGTTTGAGGAGAGTGTAGATGCCCAAGTGCATCTGCAGAACTTTGGAAAACCAAAGCTCAACAGGGTAGAACTAGTGACACCACTGACTACCTTCTTTAACAAATCATGGGAGGATGGGTGGCACCTGAGGACTGGAGGAGGGCAGATGTGATTCCCCTTCACAAAAGTGGGAGCAGGGCAGAAGCAGGAAACTACAGACCTGTTAGTTTAACCTCAGTGATAGGGAAAATGATGGAATCATTTCTGAAGGAAAGAATTGCTCAGGGTACCTAGAGGGCCAGAGGGCACAGGACCCAAGGCAGCATGGATTCACAGCGGGAAGGTCATGCCAGATGAATCTAATAGATTTCTTTGACTGGGTGAACAAAGTAGTAGATCAGGAGGGCTGTGGACATGGCTCACCTAGACTTTAGCAAGGCATTTGACACAGTCCCACACAAAGATTAATATATGTTAGCCAGCCTGGGAGTGGGTCCCAAGATGATAGCCTGGGTAAAGAATTGTCTGGAGAATAGGATACAGAGGGTAATAGTAAATGGAGTCCACTCTAAGAAAGGGGTTACTAGTGGGGTACTGCAGGGTTCAGTATTAAGACTGGTCTCTTCAATGTCTTTATGTTTACATTGCAGAGGGACTGAAGGAAGTATGTCTCTTTGCAGATGACACAAAGATCTGCAACAGAGTTGATGCACAAGGTGGGTGGAAAGGATGAGAAGGACTTGCAAGGTTGAGAGGAATGGTCAAATGTATGGCAGCTTAGATTCATTGCTAAGAAGTGCAAGGTAATGCACCTGGGAAACAAAAACCCAGGGGAAGCGTACACAATGGGGGGTGAGATGCTAACAACAACAGAAATGGAAAGGGACCTGTGGGTAGTTATATCAGATGACTTAAAGGTGGTCAAGCAATGTGAGAGGGCAGCAAGGAGGGCTGGGAGGATACTGGGATGCATAGGGAGAGGCATCACCAGTAAAAAACATGAAGTTATCCCTCTGTACAGACAGCTAGTGAGACCCCATCTGGAGTACTGTGTGCAGTTCTGGAGACCCAGTCTCCACAAGGACATAGACAGGATGGAAGCTGACCAGAGGAGGGCAACTGAAATGGTGCAGGGTCTGCACCGGAAGACATATGAACAGAGACTAAAGGAGCTTAATATGTATAGCCTTGAGGAAAGGAGGAGAGGGGGACATGATAGAAACTTTCAAGTACCTCAAGGGAATCAACAAAGTCCAAGAGGGTAGTATCTTTCAAAAAAGAGTGTGCAAGAACAAGGGCAAATTTAAGAAGATAGAGGGGGGGTCAGAGGTAGTGTAAGGAAGTATTTTTTCACAGAGAGGTTATGGATGCATGGAATGGCCTTCCAGAGGAGGTTGTGGAGTCAAAACAGTTGTTGAATTCAAGTATGCATGGGACAGTCATAAGGCAATTCTAGGGGGTTGGGGTAGAAAGAAGTAGGCTGCTGGTTAACTAGGATCTGCAGCTTATCCATTAGGTAGGGAAATGGGCAGACTAGGTGGGCCAAGCGGTCCTTATCTGCCGTCAAATTCTGTGTTTCTTTGTTTAGGGTAGACCATAAAAAAGCCCAGTCCACCCTGTCGAAAGCTTTTTCAGTGGCAAGGCTCAGTACTGCCATAGGGAATTTTTATGGCATATTCCACTAGCAGCATAGTAAGTAAGTAAAAGTTTATTTATAAGCACTTTTCAAAAACCAAAGTGCTGTACAATAATAACATTAAATAATAAACAAAATATTAATAATAAAATCAATCTTTAAACGCTTTTAAAAACAAAAAGGTTTTTAGCTCAGATTTAAAACTCTCGACAGTCAGGCAACCTCGTATCCGGTGAGGTAGAGAATTCCACAGGGTGGGGGCAGCGTAAGAAAGTGCACGTGCCCCAGATGTCTTTAAACGAACCCTGGGAATCTCTAGCAATCCCTCGTCGGCGGATCGGAGTGAGCTAGAGGGACAGTAGGGAGTAAGGAGATCTTGCAGATACCGCGGTCCCTGTTTGTGTAGGGCTTCACAGGTCACTAACCCGACCTTAAAGGTGAACCAGCAGCCAGCGCAGTCTGCACAGCACAGGCGTCATATGACTATTTCTAGATGTCCCAGTCAAAATCCTGGCTGCTGCATTCTGCACCAGCTGCAAGCGGCGGATATCAACCCCTGGTAGCCCTAGGTACAAGGCATTGCAGTAATCAAGGTGAGAGGTCACAAAGGCATGGACCAAGGTAGAAAGGTCAGCCAGAGGAACCAGGTGTTTCACCCGAGCGATATTTCTAAGATGGTAAAATGAGGATTTGACAACGGCCGACACCTGAGATTTTAGGGTCAGGCCGTCGTTTATAATAACGCCCAGATTACGTACCTGGTCTGAGGTTGGGAGTTGGACACCATCGAGCCATATGCCCAATGGAGTCCCAGCCCTACAACCCACCTCAAGGTGACCAGGGTCCACAGCCAGCACCTCAGTCTTATCTGGGTTTAACTTCAGCCAGCTGGTACTGATCCAATCTTTGACTTCGGATAGACAGTTGTTAAGTACAGAGATCGCATCTTCCTGTCCGGGATTGAAGGACAGATACAACTGGGTGTCATCTGCATAGCAGTGAAAACCCAGATCGTATCACCTAATAATGTCTCCCAATGGCAGCATATAGGGTGCCAAAATGGAGCCCTGTGGCACCCCACAGGATAGAGAGATGGCGTCAGAGGAATAAATTCCAGTGACAACCCTCTGCCTCCGACCCGTGAGGAAGGATCGAAACCAATGTAGAACTGTACCAGTCAGTCCACAATAAAGCTGCAGGTGCTCCAAAAGCACACCATGGTCCACAGTATCAAATGCTGCAGAGAGATCAAGAAGGACTAGAATAGTACGAGCCTTTCGATCTCTCGCAATCAGGAGATCATTTAAAACCCGGACAAGGGTAGTCTCAGTGCTATGTCTTTTCCTAAATCCCGACTGAAGAGTATCATAGACATTGTGATTTATAAGATGGTCATTCAGTTGTAGTGCAACCACCTTTTCAATAACCTTACCCACAAAAGGCAGGTTAGAGACAGGTCTGAAGTTAGCTAAGCAGTCTGGATTCAATGGAGGCTTTTTTAGGAGTGGTCAAACGACCGCCTCCTTTAGGGGGTCAAGAAAGATCCCCTGCTCCAAAGATTTCCAGACAATTTCAGCAAGGATCGGACAGATAGTGTCTATGCAACCTAATAGTAGTGACGTAGGGCCTGGATCCAAACTACAGCTGGTTGGTCGTAACAGTCTGGACAATCCTCACAATATCCATGAGGTCCAGCCTACCAAAGTCAGACCAGGTAACAGAGGTGTTTGCTTCCTCGTGCCGATCACTGCAAACCCTTAAAGAGGGAGCTTGGCCGATACCCGACCTGATGTTGGCAATCTTATCTGTGAAGAACCGAGCAAGCTCATCACATTTTTTTTGTGGAAAATCTCTTCCAGACTGCAGACAGAGTGGATTGCACAGTCTGTCAAGAGTCTGAAAGAGTTGAGCCAGTCGGTTCCGCACAGCAGCAATCTCCCTGGACAGGAATTCTGCCTTCTTACGGGTGATTGCTGATTGACAGGAACCGTAATGATCCATCAACCTAAGTTTGTCCGCATCAAGGCCGGATTTCCACCAAGCCATCTCTAGCCTTCGCCCCACTCTCCTCAGTTCCTTTAAAGACTCATCAAACCATAGAGTCTTTGGGCGCTGAGTGAGTGGGCGAACACGGACAGGAGCAACTAGGTCCAGGGCCTCACTCACTGCCTTATTATAGGCAAGAACGAGGTCCCTTGGACCCATGCACTCACCTGAAATACACGATAGATCCAGTACCGCCAGTAGACCCTCTGGGGTAACTCCCCTTAAAGGGCGATACTGGACCATCTCCGTAGAGGTAGGTCTATTTGGGGGTGCCCCGAAACTGAATCTTATGATGGTCTGTCCACGCATTCGGTTCCACCCCCAAATGCGTGACCTCCAAATCCAGTAGAAACACTAGATCCAATGAGTGACCCCCTATATGGGTAGCAGAGGTAACTACCTGTGAGAGGCCCAACATAGTCATAAGTTGGAGGAGATTCTTTCCAAAATGCGAGAGTTCATCATCGACCCAGGCATTGAAGTCACCCAGTATTAACCATCTGGGCGACTCCATTGCCATGTCAACAATGAAGTCCGCAAACTCCTTCAGGAATTCTCCACCATCACCGGATGGACGATAGATGAGGAGAATCCTGAACCCCGCACCTGCTCCCAGGATACACTCAAAGGATCGAGTGCTATCCACTGGCACATCCACAAGACTCAACTCCGTTTTAAAAAAAATGGCTACTCCCCCGCCTCTACGATCCAATCTCAGGTGGTGTATCACCGAGAACCCAGCTGGAGCAGCAGAAGCTAGTATTGGACCGGCATTCTCATCAAGCCAGGTCTCGGTGATACATGCCAGGTCAGATGTTGCAACAAGATCTGCAATAATAGCAGTCTTGTTCCTAATAGACCTGGCATTACATAGCACCGCCCAAGTTGGATGGGTTTTCAGGGAGGAGCGCAGTACCTGCCCACAGTCTGCGGAGCCCTTGGGTATGGAAATGAGGCAGGGAGGACCCCTCTCCCGATCCCATTTCGCCCCAGGGCGTCTCCTAGTCCCAACTATCCCTATCTGCTCACTCCTTTCCATTCTCCCACTCAGACCAGCCCCCCCCCACCCCTGAAGTGCCTTATCATTATCTCCAATGCATGACACTTAATAAAAACATCAGCAGGTAAGTGGGGACAATGAAAGGGGCGGAGGCTCCGGAGCAGAGTGGGAGAATAGCACCTGACCATCGTAAAGCCCTCCCAACACATCTTGAAACAATCAATAAAAACTAACAAAACAAACTAACTCACTTTCAACCCAACCCCAAATAAATAACCCTCAAATAACAGGTAAATAATAATAATGACAAAACTATAAAAAACATAATAAACACACAAATTAATAGATATTAACTTCCTCTAACCCACCCCAACAAATACTAAATAAAACTAGAAATCACTAAAAATATAAATTATAAACTTAACATCAGACTCCAAATCTAATAAGTCTAAAGTGGGTAACAAGTCTTTAAAGCTGTAAATTAAACCAATAAATAATTTCCAAGCACTAACTCTCACAAAAGCGAGAGTAAGTGCAATGCAACCAAAGTCTCTCAGTCCCCAGACACTGTCACCACCTGGAGAAAGAGGATGTATTCAATAACAAGATATGAAATAAAATAATAGTAAATCTTCAAAGCAGCCAATGTCTTTAAATCTTCGGACCCCCAGGCCCTCTCACAACCCAGGGGATCAAAGAAAAAACAGGCAATCGAACTGCCTTAAACCGAAGGAGTGTGAGTCAATGGATTAAAAGTTATAACCATAATCCATCGGCAGAAAGTCAGAGGAACAGAGGAGCACATCCAAAGTCAGTGGAACTGAAGGCTCAGAATCCAACAAAAAGGGGAAGAACCCTGAAAGCGGCCACTAATCAGGCCGAATCCAGAGCAGCGAGCCCCGGATTAGTGTCCACCCACCAGCAGACCCCTCCAGTGAGTCTGGGGGAATACTATCAACTCACGCCCGCCCTTCAGCTGGCCCAAGGCCGACGTCGCCTGCCCTGAACCCAGCCGATAGCAACCACCCCAGGGAACTCCCCAAAAATCTGCTGCCTCAGAGCATCCAATATCAAATCAGGATAAACAATTCCCACGACGAAAACAAGGAGAAATAATTTCCAAACTTTTCAGATCTCACCACTCCACACCAAGTCAACGAGTTCATGTACTCCCTCAAAGCTCCAACAACCATTTACGTGATTAGTCTGCGATCAGTCTGCCTTATAATCCTTGTTTATTCCCGATTTACAATCCTTCATTCGTCCTGGCAAAAGTCCAAAAGGATTCACTTCGCTGAAAGCCGAAAGCTGCAGTCCAATTTAAAACTCAATCCAGCTGCTAAAAACGTGTCCGCAGTCCACAACCTTAGTCCATGACGCTCACCCCATTTAGGGTTAGCAGCAAACCGTGCCAGAATTTACAATTCGAATTTGGTCTCCAGAACGCAGAATGTTTACTAAAGATAAACGATAAATGAACAATACATAAATAAAGAATAAAAGTGCTAGGAGGTGATCGTTCACGGAGCTTAAACACAACCAAAAAGATAAGCAAAGTGCAGTGTGCAGTGGCTAGCCCAGTGTGGCCGCCATCTTGGTGCAGTGCAGTGAACACTGCCATGGACTTGCCAGCAGTGAACAAACATGACTTGGTCACCCTGCATCAGTGTGGGAATCAGTTTTTCCAGACTATGTGCTCAAACAGGCATGAATACTTTATAATCACAGTTCAGAACTGATATTGGTCCATAAGAGTCTCTGTGTTACAGATCTTTATTTGGTTTTTGAACTGCTGATACGACTTCAATTTGCCAGGTGTTTGGGGGGGTCTCCCTTCTGAATGACTCGAAAGGCATCTGAAAGTGGAGGGGTAAGGAGATCTTTGAATCACTTGTAAAACTCTGCCAGGTAACCATCGGGGCCTGAACGTTTTTGAGTCATAGATTCTTGAAGCACTCTTTCTGCTTCCAAGGATGTAATTGGGGAGAAGAGTGACTGGGCTGTTTCTGTATCTAGTTTTGACAGGGGGGTATTTTGAAGAAAAGCCTCAATTTGTTCTGGAGAAGTTGTCCTGCCTACCAAATACAGGGAGTGATAATAGGAGATGAGGATCTTGGCTATATCTTTAGGGTGCCTTTTATAAGTGCATGTGTGGGGGGTCATACAATTGTAGTATGTTTGCTTGTGTTTTATGAGCTCGTAACTTTCTAGTCTGATTGCAAGAACCCCTGGCTCACCCCTCATACAACGCTTGCTCCATCCACTCATCCATTATGTGTTACAGATCCCGCTTTATCCTGGCCAGTTGGTGGGCAACCGAAGCGTCCTCCTGTTGGACAAAAGACTGTAGGGTCTGCATGGTTTGCTGGAGTTTGAGATATGTGGCATCTCAGAGTTTCTTTTTTCACAATGACTATGCTATTAACTCTCTTCAGAGTACAGTTTTGATAGTGTCCCCAAGGACAGGGGTAGAGACATCTGGGTCTGAGTTCTCTTTGATAACCTGGGGAATTCATTCTTTCTGAGTAGTGAGTAACTCTTGATCTCTTAGGGGAGTCAAGTTGAGCCTCCAGCATGTGGTTCTGTTGGGTTTACCTAAATTAAGTTTAGCCCACACTGGGGAGTGGTCTGAGAGCAGAGTAAGACCGTGTGAGACATCTTGCACTGAGTCACTATGTTCTGCAGTTGTAAAAAGACAGTCCAGCATTGCCAGTGTTTTTGTTCCGGGAGCATAGTGAGTGAATTCTTGTTTTGTTGCCACTGTGACCCAAAATGACAATATGGAAACCGAGTCTCTTTGGGTAACTCTGGAGGCTGGCAATGAAGCAGTAACTCGAGAAGGAGTATTTTATAGACCCCCCTGACATAAATTGGGGTACCCACACAGCAAGTTTAACCAGAAGCAAAGACTTTCTGGAGGCTGTGCGCATATTGGGTCTAAAATAGCTTGCGAGGGATCCAACAAGGGGAGAAGTGGCCCTTGACCTGGTACTCACAAACGGGGACAATACCTCAGAGGTAGAAGTCGCGAGTCACCTGGGGTCCAGCGACCACTGCATGGTATGGTTTCAAGTTAAGACAACAACATAAACTATTTTATTTTATTTATTTCATTTTTGTTGACTGGGTAAGTGCACTAGACAAATCCTGCCTATTTTCAGGCACAACCCGGGGCAGGGGGATACAGATGAATGCCAGCTGACCTTGAACCTGATTAAGCTGTTGGAATCTAAGGAAAACTAAGCACTCAAAGACTAAAGTCATGGACTTTAGACAAGCAGATTTCACTAAAATGAAAGAAGATCTCAAGAAAACCCTTGTAAATACTGAACGAGGAAGGGATGTTGAAGAATACTGGACACATCTTAAAACAGCTCCACTACAAACCACAAATAACTGCATAAAGAGGGTAAGCAAAGCAAAGAGGAAAACCACTCTAGTTTTCTAAGGAAGTAGCCACCAAGGTCAGGAAAAAAAGGATGGCTTTTAGAAAATACAGGAAAACTAGATCCGACAAGGACAAGGATGACTACAAGGAGAAACTAAAGAAAGCAAGCAAATAAATCAGAACAGCAAAAGCAACAACAGAGGAGAAAACAGGAAGTTGTTATCCCTCTGTACAGACAGTTGGTGAGACCCAATCTAGAGCACTGTGTGCAGTTCTGGAGACCCCATCTCCGCAAGGACATAGACAGGATGGAGGCAGTCTAGAGAAGGGCAACTAAAATGGTGCAGGGTCTACAACAGAAGCCATATGAGGTGAGACTTGAGTAGCTTAATATGCATACCCCTGAGGAAAGGAGGAAGGGGGGGACATGATAGAAACTTTTAAGTACCTCAAGGGAATCAACAAAGTCCAAGAGGGTAGCATCTTTTAGAAAAAGAGATGTGCAAGAACAAGGGGACACAATTTGAAGACAGTGGGGGGGACTGCTCATGGGCAATGTGAGGAAGTATTTTTCATGGAGAGGGTGGTGGATGCATGGAACAGCCTTCCTGAGGGGTCAAAAATAGGATTTGGAGCTTATCCAATGGATAGGGAAATGGGCAGACTGGGTGGGCCAAGCGGTCCTCATCTGCCGTCAAAATCTATGTTTCTATGTATACAGTTCACATGGAACAATAAAACTTTAGTAGGTATGGCCATATTTCTTCAAAACCTTTATACAGTTTTCTGTGCTGCTGGCGTACCCCTCACCCTAGGAAAAAAGAAGAGCAGCTGCAGTAAAGAAAAGAAGAGGAAATGAAAAGAGAAAGACATTGAGGAGAGAATCAATTTCAAATCATTGTACAATTAAACATGGTTCTTAAACACTGCAAACTAGAATAAACAGCATTATAAGTCTAATTAATTATTCATGATGTTACTGACATTGCTAATTGACTGCTGTGCTGATCTAAACTCTCCTAGAAGTGACCGGCATGGCAGCCGTTCAGCTCTTCCCACTAATCGCCGCCACAGAAAACCTGCGCTCGCGCCACCACAAAAAACGTAATTTAAACACAAATAAAATAAATCATTATTGCGATTAGACTTATAATCACAATAATAACCGAAGAGCTGGTCACTTCCTTTTGATTAACGATCGACTGGGTGGGGGTGGCCCACGGCACCTTCCCCCTCAGCCAGTTGTTAATCTCTAGGAAATGACTGGCTCTTCAGTCATTACTGCTTAAGTAACTAGAGCCAAAGCAGGGCACTGTTTCTAAACCTCTAAAGTGGCCAACTTGGCCACTCATCTACAGTAGGTACAGAACTAAAAGGCCAAGTGTCTTGCGGTACTTCCAAGGTATGGAGAGGTCTCCGTCTCTCTATTTTAGGAACTGGTGGTAAATCCTAGAGGGAAATTTGTGCACTAGTATGGCACAAGCCCTCATGACAAGAGTATCTGCCACTATGTGTATGGAGGTGCAGTCTGTTAAGTGTGGTCTAAACACCTCAGTTAGGTAATGATGACGCTAATCAAGGTATCACCTTGATGCTTCTGGCTCCCCAGTCCTTTGTGTTGCAGAGGTAGTACTTGGTGTTGGTGGGGATCACATCTGTTGAAGCTGGGGTAAAAGGTCCCCTAGGGACGTAGTTGTGCATGTCTAGGCACTTTTGCCAACCAGTCAGCACCTAATCTGGGTTCACAGTTTATAAGGGAGAGGGTAGGAAGCACCTAACACCAAGAGCAAAGTTAGGCAGAATTGGCTAGTCCCAGATAATTACTAGATTGACCATTATCAAGGCTACTGGAATTCTGCAATTCTAGGGTTGTGGAATTTTCTGCAGAATCTATATCATGCCACAGAATATATATATAGTGTTGCAGAATTCACTGTTTTTAGTGAATTTTCATTCAAATATACAGTTTTTCCACAGTGCCAAGCTCCCTTTCCCATCTCGTTTATCCTGAAGCCCCTCCTCTATTTATTTATTTATTTGGTATATCGGGTTTACATCCTTTGACCCAGAGGCTCATTTACAAAGGTACCTCATCACATGTAAGACAGAAACTAATACAGACAGGGTACAACAACAATTACATTAAGCATATGTTACAGACATTTGTCACAGACATTATTTACAGTATTTGGATGTAGATATTTACAGACATTTACAGTATTTGGACGTAGATATTTACAGACATTATTTACAGTATTTGGATGACGATATTTACATCATCACAGCAGAAAGACATTATTAGCTTGAGAAAGCTCAGCGTATGATGTCATCAATGACATCACATCATAGTTAGCCAAAGAAAGGACTGAATTCTGTCATAGAAATTAATAAATCATGCCACAGAAGTCAGACAATGCTGCCGCAGAAACCAAGGAGCCTTGTCACAGAAAACAGAACATTCTGCCCCAGAGTACTAGGGGCCCTGACCATTATGTAGAGTGGCTCTGTCACTGGTGTTCCATCTGAGGGTTGCCAGGTGGGCTCCATGCCCCCCCAAGGTAGCCGCCCTTCACCCCTCCATGTGAGGAACCCCTCCCGACAAAACTTCGAGCCCCCCATTCAATGCAGTCTCGATCTCCCCATAAACCCCATCACCCCCCAACCCCACTCAGGAGCATCATTCAGGATCTGGAAGAGCAGCCACCTTTTCATCTTACACAAATACCACCTTTGAGTGAGACACAGGTAACAGAAATGTAGAAACATAGTTGACGGCAGATAAGGACTGCAAGGCCCACCCAGTCTGTCCATTTCTTGTTCTACCTTATAAATGTGTCATCGGCCTTTGCTCTGTCAATGGCCTATCTATTCATACTCATCTGTATTGCTCCCTTATGCCTATTCCATGCCTGTTTGAAGCCCTACACTGTATTCATATCCACCACTTCCTGAGGTAGGCCGTTCCATGCACCCACCACCCTTTCTGTGAAAAAGAACTTCCTCACATTACCCCTTAATCGGCCTCCCTCTTATCTCATGCTGTGTTCTCTTGGCCTGCTATTTTTCTTATATTGAAACATGTTAGACTCTTTCAACTTGTTAATGCCCTTAAGGTGTTTGAATGTTTCGATCATATCACCTCTCTCCCTCCTTTGCTCAAGGGTATACATATTGAGCTCTGTTAATCTGTCCTCGTATGTTTTCTGATTAAGTCACTGCACCATTTTGGTTGCCCTTCTCTGGACTGCTTCAATTTGGTTAATGTCCTTGTGAAGGTGTGACCTCCAGTACTGCATGCAGTACTCCAGATAGGGCCTAACCAGAGTCTTGTAAAGAGGGATTATTACCTCCCTCTTACAACCTGTGATACCCCTACTAATACACCCCAACATCCCCCTAGCCTTACCTATTGCTTTAGTGGTCTGCTTGGATGATTTCAGGTCATCTGTAATGATGATGCCCAAGTCTCTTTCTTCCCTTGTGACTGCCAGCAACTCCCCTCCCAGCCTATAGGTGGCTTCAGGGTTTCTCTTCCCTATGTGCATGATCATGTACTTCTTGGCATTAAACCCTAGTTACCACTCTTCTGACCATTTTGCCAGTTTATCCAGATCTCTTCTCATTCTGCCCTCCCCACCACCCCATCTGGATCACCTACTCTGTTGCAGATCTTGGTGTCATCTGCAAACAGACAAACCTTACCCTCCGGTCCATCTGCATTGTCACTGATGAAGATATTGAAGAGGACTGGCCCCAGGACTGATCCCTGAGGTACCCCACTTGTGACTTGCTTCTCTTCTGACTGTATACCATTTATCACCACTCTCTGTTTTCTGCCCATCAACCAGTTTGCCACCCACTTGACCAACTTCTGACCCACCCCAAGCTTACCCAGCTGATTAATCAATCTTCTATGTGGAACAGTATCAAAAGCTTTGCTGAAGTCAAGGTAGGTGACATCAACTGCTCCCCCTTGGTCCACCACTCTGGTTACCCAGTCAAAGAAATCTATGAGATTAGTTTGACAGGACCTTACTGTTGTAAACACATGCTGTCTTGGATCCTGTGCTCCTATGGATTCCAGGTGTTGCACTATCCTTTCCTTAAGGAGTGCCTCCATAATCTTGCCCACTACCGAGGTAAGACTGACTGGTCTGTAGTACCCTGCCTTCTCCCTGCTATCACGCTTGTGGAGCGGGATCACATGAGCCCTTCTCCAGTCTTCTGGGACCTCTCCTATGCTCAGAGACTCACTAAACAGTTCTGATAATGGCTCTGCTAGTTCCACCCTTAGCCCCTTTAGTACCCTGGGATGTATGCCATCAGGCCCCATTGCCTTGTCCACCCTGAGCTTATTGAGCTTTTGTAGGACCCTTTCTTTTGTGAAGGGACTGAGTGTACAACCCCGTGTCCATGGTGCTGAGCTGTGGGCCCTGCCTACCTTCTCTTCAGTAAATACTGAGCAGAAGTATCTATTTAGGATAGATGCTTTTACATGGTCCTCCTCCTCCAGCCCCTTATCCCTTTGATCTTAGTAATACCCCTCTGGACTTTCTCCTTTCACTAATGTATCTATAGAAAGTCTTGTCACCTTCTTTTACTGTTTGTGCTAGTGTTTCCTTGGTTGGGGCCTTTGCCTGCCTTACTGCCTTCCCTGCTTCCCTTAGGGAAGTTTGGTATGCCTCCTTATCTTCATCCTGCTGCGTTCCCTTATATTTCCTGAAGGCCAGCCTTTTGGCTCTGACCTTTTCTGCTACTGTTTTTGAGAACCAAAGTGGTTTCCTTCTTCTTTTGCACTTCCTTTTCTCTCTAACACAACGGGATGTTACTTCAAATATTGCATCCTTAATGCTTGCCACTTTGCCTGTACCCCCTCACCTGTATTTCTTTTTGCCAGGGCTAGCTTAACTCTGTTGACCGTCTTATCAAAGTCAGCTCCTCTGAAGTCCCATATTTTTGCCTTGGAATGGGATGATTTAGTTCTAGTGGCCAAATTGAACCATACCATGCGACGGTAACTGGCCCACAGGTGACCTTCTACCTAGAGATCTGTGATCCTTTCCATGTTAGTCAGTACTAGATCTAGAATAGCCCTGTCTCTTGTGGGTTGTTGTACCAGTTGTTTGAGGTTCTCCCCCTGCAGGGAATCCACTATGTGTCTAGTTCTGGTGGATGTTCATGCTGGTATTGACCATATCTGTATCTGGCATGTTGAATTCTCCCATTATTAGAACCTCCCCTTTAGCTGTCATGTTTTGTATATCATCTAACAGTAATGTATCTATGTCCTCCCTCTGGTCTGGAGGCTTGTAGACAACCCCAGTTTGTATGGCTGTCCCATTTCCTGTTTACAGGGTGACCCACAGTTTTTCTGGCTCCTTATGTGTATTCTGAATTTCTGTAGCTTTGATATTTTCATTGACATAAAGGGCTACTCCGCCTCTCCTTTTAGCACCTTGGTCTCTTCTGAACAGTACATAGCCAGGTACTGAAGTCTTCCAAGTGTGGTTACTGGTAAAGCATGTCTCGCTAATGGCTACTATGTCCAGTTTAGCCTCTGTCATTATTGCCTGAAGGTCTGGGATCTTGTTTCCCAGACTGCGAGCATTTGTGTACTTGATTTTCCATTGGCCAGATTTCAGTGTGTTAGTTGTTGGGCGAGGTCTGGCGTTTCCCTTGTATGTCGTACGTGGAGCCAGACCTTTTTCCTTACCTGGTGATGCAAATGTACTACAAACATGCTGAACTCCTGTTTGACCACTAGCTGAGGGGGGTGGAGTGTTCTTCCCATTCGACGTATCAGGTGCTGCCCTCTCCCCATTTGCTAGTTTAAATATTCTGCAAAGATGTCAAATATCTGCCCCAATGCACTAACTCCCTTCTTAGTCAGATGCAGTCCATAGAATTTAAAGAACTTTCGCTCCCAAAACTATTGCCAGTTCCCTACAAATTCCTGGCACCAGTCCTTGAGCCACATGGTTAGCTCCCCTGTCTCCTGTTCTCTGACCTTCCGTCCATCTGCCCCCCCTCTCCCAGACTGGCAGGATCTCAGAGAAGGAGATGGTGGATGAAATGGATGATAGTTTGTCACCCAGCCTGGTCAGGTGTTCCTTGGTCTCCACAACTGACTGGCTGGTGAGATCGTTAGTCCCTATGTGTACCAGGACATCAATGTTTTCTCCTGCTTCCTGTACAATTTTAGCAATGCAATCCATGTCACTCCATGCTGATATACCTGGGAGACATCTGACCATTACCCCTGGCTGGAGATAGGTATCAACTCCTCGAATCATGGAGTCTCCTATGATCAGAAGGTTTTTTTTATTTCCTTTTTGCTTTTTTTGTTTTGGTTTCTGTTTTGGGTGAGTTTTGTTGTGCTAGCTCCTGTGCTGCAGTGTCCTCTGCCCCTTTGTTTGATTTTGAAGATAGAGGCAGATACCTGTTTGTAGTTTTTATATGGTTTGTGGAGGTGATATGTTGGAAAGCACCGGGTGATGGGGCACCCAATTTGCCCCTACTAACCACCTGCCAACCTCCTGGACCAACTTCCCTCTGCGGTCGAGGTGCTTCTGTTGGATGTTGGGGAAATGGTGGGCGGTTCTTAAAATATAATTCCTCCTGAATATGCGATTTGAGGCGTACAATCTCTGCCCATGCTGCCTGGAGCGGAGCCCTTAGATCTCCAATGGCCCAGCATGTATGACAGTGTACTAACTCCTGTAAAACTGCCCTTCTGAAAAGAGTCCCGCAGTACCTGCAGTTAATAATATCCATTCCAGATAAGTTGCTGAGTTTATAACCTGGTCAGAGTAATTAGAAGGAGGAAAATGAAAGCAAAAGTTTGATTTTGTGTTTTGTTTGTTTTTGTATAACTTGTTATAACAAGTTAAATTATTTGTGCCCCTGTAAATGAGGTCAGTGTGCGGATACCCCTCTGATCTGCCCCTTCCTGCTTTGCTACAGGAAATGTCACGACTGTGCTACCCTATAAAAGGAGTGTAGAGTGCGGTGGTTGGGGATGGGGGTGGTGGCTGGGCCCTTCCCCTGCCAAAAAAAGAACCACAGACGAAAGAAACAAGGAGGTAAGAGCAGAAACAATCAGCCAGCAACAAATGCAGTAGCCCTGAAAGCTTATCCTAATGATAGATACAACTGTAAAACCTGTAATAATTTCACAGAAGATATACCTCATAAGAAACACTTTGCTACAGAGAAAAATAAAGCAGTAACAGAAGATATATCTTGCAAAAGACAATTTTTCAAGGCTGTTCAAGGCTGTGGGTTATGAACATCAGGTCCTCCCCCCGTTGAGAAAGGGGTCTGGACCCAGAGGCTAACCCCCCACCGAAGTAATGCTGTGTTTTTAGTGCAAGTAGCTCGAGGTGGTTAGCAGGGTTAAGTTTAAAATGTCTATAGTATATTGGCCAGACAAACGAGTGTGATGCTCGGTCAGTAGGTCTCATGACCACCGGGACCACCACTCACCTGCAGCCATTAAAGAGAACAGGAAATCATTTCTAATTAGCAGCTGTTTATAAAGTTCTTATTCTCAGAAATGACATGCATTCCCCTAAATTATTCATATTTAACTGTGCCTAAATAAAAAGTGATAAAAAAAAACTGTATTCTGCATTGTTTTGTTTTTATGGACAGCATTCTTTTACAGTTCTTTTCATGGAATCACTAATTTGGAGTTTTACTACATCACAGTTTGTGCACAGAACTCTAAGTGTAGTTCTGATAGGCCAACAGCTCATAATTAGCATTCTGTACACACATCGTGACATAGTAAAAACTCCAAATTAGTAGTTCCATGAAGAGAACTGTAACAGAATGCTGCAGATAAAAACAAAACAATGCAAAATACAGTTTTTCTTTGCACTTTTTATTTAGGTACAGTCAAATATGGATAATTTCGGGGAATGCATATCATTTCTGAAAGTAAGAGCTTTCTAAATAGCTGCCAATTAGAAATAATTTCCTGTCCCCTTTAACACTGACCCATTTGGGAGAACACAGAGAGGGGAGGGGGAGGGGGAGGGACCCGCCAACTAATAGGTAATATTGAAGGGGGCAAATGTCAGAACCAAGGGGCGCCCCATCCCAGGGTGGTAGGGGATCACAGACAGGCACACCAAACGTAATTCAAGGCCCCCATGAACTCCCAAATGCCCCACATGGCACAATCATCCACAGTATCAACATAGGTCATCAAATTCGGGAGGGGGTGACTGGTGTGCTTGGCCAGGAGTCCCATAACAGTGACTATCACAAAAACTCAATCACAGTTCATTAGTGATATTATACCATGGGTTATCATGTTTCCAGTGCCAAGTTCTGATAAGGGATGCACAGAACTCTAGGAGCAGGAGGTAAAGCAATCAAAACAACCATGTACAGTATAACAACTTAACTTCTTTTTTGCCACTTCCCCCGCTGCTTTTTCTTCCTCCCTCCCTCCTGTTTAGAAAGTTAATTGTCAGTTCAGAGAAGACAATCCTCACTAGTAGTTCTAGTTTTATTTCTTTTTGGTACCTTTCTACGGAGGCTCAGGGTGCCATCACAAAGAAAAAATAACAGAATATCACAATACATAGCAATTAGCAATAAAATCATAATATAAAATAGAATAAAATTAGACCCCATATAGCAATATAGCACTGAAACTAAATTAAATACCCACTTACAGTCATTTCAAAAGACAATTCAAACACCAAATGCCTGACCAAACAAAACAGTTTTCAGTACTTTCTAAGACATTTCTACCGAAGGGGCATCCCTTAGAGCCTTTAAGTAATAAATTCTACAGCAATGGACCTGCCACCTTGAAGACTCCGTTCCCCGACATTTTAAGTTTTGTCCTGGGATAACCAGGAGGCACTCTTCAGTAGAATGAAGGGGAGGAATGGGGAGATAAGGATGTAGAAGGTCATGCAGGTAACCCGGACCCAGTCAGTGTAGGACCTTATAGGTTGGCAGACCAACATTATGGGAGATATGTCACCTAGCTGGCAACCAGTGCAGTTCCTGTAGCACAGGGGTGTTGTGACTCATCCTTGTAGAGTTACTATCCCTTAATGATGGGACTGCTGTGCAGTAAAGCTGTGGTTTTAGTGTTTAAGGTACAGAGGACACCCTGAGTCTGCACAGTTCAAGAAAAAAGTTTATAGTCACACAGCAGCTGGACGACTCCAGGCATCAACTGAGCAACCCCCCAACCCCACATACCTCTGAGTCCCAGAATTACCGTAAGTAGGTTGGGCTGAACTCGCATTTGTTCCAGGCGCTGAAAGGTTTGGAGGAGTTGTTTTATATCTTGCAGTGTTGCTTGGGACTGATATTTTCTCGTGGCTGCACTGGGGAGTTTTTTCCATGTTGTTTGTCAGACAGCCCATTGATCCGCTTGAGATGTGGGTCTGCGAGGGAAGGGAACTTCAGTGTTTTGTGCCTGCAGGTCCTGTATGGCATCTTCTGGAGTGGTGTACATCTTGGGTCCATCATGAAACATAATCACCAGTTTTGATGAGTATGGTGTCTAGAACCGCAACTGCTGCACCTTCAACACTTTTAGCACAGGGGAATAGGCCTGCCTGCAGGTGGTAAGTGCCGGCAAGTAATCATTATCAAAATAGATCAATCTCCCTTTGTGAAGGACCTGCTTCATACACCAAGCCCAAGGAAGCAGGTCCTGTTTTGTAGCGTAATTTTAAAAAACGGAGCACTATGGAACAGGGGTTCTCATCAGGGTGATTTGGTTATTCTGTGAGTGCCCAATGGGCCCATTCAGTATCTAGTGGGAGGCTGGGGTCAAGTTGTAGGGTCTCATGGAGGAAGGAGTCCATAAAAGCAATCATGTCCCTACCTTCCTCGTCTTCTGAGATGCCATTAACTCTCTCATTATTCCGTCTTGAGCGATTCTCTAGGTCATCCCATTTGGCTGATAATTGCTGATTCTCCACTAAAATGCATGAGGACTTGTTCAAGATGGTCTGTATGGTTATCAGTCTCATTGGTGTGTGCTTCTAGATCAGTTACCCAGGTGTCTACCTTAGTAAAAAGAACAGTTACGTAACAACTTACCATAACAGCAGCTCTTCGAGGGGATCACAATCATCAGGTCATACTGTAGGAACTTCACCGTTGGTGAAGAGAAATCTACACAGAAGATTTTCAGCAGTATAATTGGGGATACCCACACCGATGTCATGTGATGACGTCACCAACCCTATAAAGGCATGAGTGGCCCTGCTCCCTCCTCAGTTCTTTGCCCCGGAGACTAAGGGAGCAGAGAAAGGTGTCTAGGCCTATAGGAAAGGCTGGATACACCAAGTAGCCAGTTCCAGTAAGGAGCCCCAAAACGGGAATGGTGGGAGGGAAACAGACCTGATGACTGAGATCCCCTTGACGATCTACTGTTACAGTTAGTTCTTACATAACTGTTCTATCTTCTTCGAGGGTATCTCAGTCATCAGGTCA
The DNA here is from genome assembly GCA_016271365.2 of Neoceratodus forsteri. Classification (NCBI taxonomy): domain Eukaryota; kingdom Metazoa; phylum Chordata; order Ceratodontiformes; family Ceratodontidae; genus Neoceratodus; species Neoceratodus forsteri. The sequence continues at coordinate 115,087,798 of JADMNL010000027.1, forward strand.
CACCATAGGAACAAGTCCCAAGCAGTTACAGGTGCAAACAGACAGTCTGGGAGGAAGGCCAACCATAAACTGAAGACAGGAGGCCCTGCAGCACAGCCACACCAAATCCTGCACAGACTCTAGAGGTAATGTCCAGACTATACTACTTGGTAAAGGTGTGGACAGTACTCCAGGTAGCAGCCGCATAAATGTCCATGGCTGAGACCCCTCGGAAACAAGCCACAGAGGTAGCCATGCCACTTGTGGAATGAGCTTTGACCGCACCAGCTGTACTTGCTGTAGCAGAACACAATGCAATTAGCCAACCATTTGGATAAACATTGCTTAGAAACTGGAGAGCCCTCTCTACGTGAGGCGGAGGAAACAAACAAGTGCTTCGACTTCCTGCTTTGTTTAATTCAGAGCAGGTAGTACTTTAGAGTACTGCGCACATCTAGCATATGGAGCAGTGATTTCCCCTGGATTGGCATGCTCTGGAAAATAAACAGGGAGGTGGATAGATTGGTTCAATGTAAACTCAGACACCACCTTGGGAAAAAACTTTTGATTCATTCGTAAAGACACCCTGTTTTTGTGAAAAATCAAATAAGACTCCTCACATCAGAGGTCCTGAAGCTCTGAAATTCTTTGAGCAGAAGTAATAGCAACTAAAAATAACGCTTTCCAGCAAATAAAGCATTGGTCACAAGTTGCAACTGGTTTAAAAGGAGACAGTGCCAATTTCTCCAAAACAAAATTCAAATCCCAAGCCAGGACAGTAGAATGGATTGGAGGTTTCAGATGAAGGATGCCTCTCAGAAAGGTATGGGAGACTTCCAGCTGAGCTATGGTACGGTCACCCACAGGCTCATGGAAAGCTAAAATAGCCAAAAGGTGTACCTTGAGAGAGGAGTACTGGAGACTTGAATCAGACAAAGAGATCAGGTAGTCCAGGATCTGGTTCACCAGACAGGTGAAGGGGTCCAAATTATGCTTGGTAGCCCATATGGGGAACTGCTTCCTCTTCATGGCATAAGTGGCATGGGTGGAAGGCTTCTGGGCGGCCACTAGGATGTCTGCCACCCTATTAGAGACCCTAAATCTGTTGACAGCTGCATCCTCAGGAGCCAAGCATGCAGATGGAGGGACTTGAGGTTGGGATGGACCAGGGTCCCCTAATCCTGGGTCAGCAGATCCCTGCAGAGGGGGCGAGGGACTGGAGGCTCCTCTGCCAGCTGTTGTAGTACAGGAAACTATATCTGGTGAGGCCAGAATAAAGCCACCATGATCATGGTGGTCCCTTCCATCTGTAGCCTGATGAGCACTCTCTGAATCAGAAGAAACAGAGGGAAGGTATACATAAACCTCCTGCTCCAGGAGAAGGACAATGCGTCTCACCAGAAAACTCCAGCCCCTGGATCGAGCAAGCAGAAATTGGGCAGTTTTGCATTGAGTGAGGATGCAAAAAGGTCCCCATCTGTTGAACAGATCTTCTGTGATGGATGAGAGGAGCTTTCACTTATGCATGCTGGACTGAGTCCAGCTGAGGCTGCCTGCCAGAGTATTTAGCACTCTTGGGATGTGAACCACTGAGAGGGACAGACTATGGTCCAAAACTCAATACCATACTCTCATGGTCTCCCTGCACAGAGGGTACGAATATGTTCCTCCCTGCTTGTTGATGTAATACACCACACAGAGGTTTTCTGATTGAATCAGCAACTGACCTGGAAGAAGATGGTTCTGAAAGGCCTGCATGGCATATAGAACTGCCTGTATCTCCAGAACATTGATATGCAGGGAGGCTTCGAACTGGGACCAGGAGCCCTGAATTTGAGAGGGACCCAGATGGACCCCCCAGCCCAACCCGGAAGCATCCCTGGTTAGGATCTGCTGTGAGGAAGAGATCTGGAATGGAACCCCCTGCAAGAGGTTCTGGGGGTCCATCCACTACTGAAGCACTTTGCGAACAGGAGTGGAAACCAGAATTAACTGGTCCAAGTCATCCATCTTCTGGACCCACTGTACCCTGAGGATCCACTGAAGGGCACGCATGTGGAGTCTGACCAGGGCCATGGTGGGAATGGCAGTCACCATCAGCTCCAAGAGCTTCAGATATAGCCTGGCGTGGACATGCCAACTCTGGGCCACCTCCTGGGCCTGGGCCATGACTCTGAAGCACCCTGCTCTGTTCAGAGGTAGGAAAGCTTTCCCCTGTGCTGAGTCCAGAATCTCCCTTATGTACTGCAATCTCTGGGACAGCACCAGGTTCGACTTGGGCAAGTTGACAGCGATGACAAGGGAAAGAAACAGCTGAAGAGTCCTGTTTAAGGTCTTCAGGAGCTGGTCCCTGGACAGTGCTCTTAAGAGCCAATCGTCCAGATAAGGGAAGACGTACATCCCTTCTCACCTGAGGGCCAAGGCTACTGCTGCTAAGTACTTGGTAAAGACCCATGGTACAGAGCCAAAGAGCAGCACTTTGAACTGGTAGTGTTTATCCTGAAAAAGAAAACAGAGAAACCTCATGTGAGGAGGGAACACTGAGATGTGCAGGTAGGCATCCTGCATGTTCAGAGAGCACAGCCAGTCACCCTGCATGAGCAGAGGCAACAGATCAGGCAAAATTATCATGCAGAACTTTTTGTACTGGACGTACAGACTGAGGTCCTTTAAATGCAGAATAGGCCTAAAATCTCCAGTCTTTTTGGGAACCAGGAAGAACCTGGAGTAAAACCCTTTGTTCCTCTGACTCCAGGGCACAGACTCTTTGGCCTGTTTGTGCAGAAGGGATTGTACTTCCTCCTGGAGCACAGGCAAGTGATTTGGGGGATATCTGGAGGGCACTGGAGGAGTCTCTGGAGGATACTCTGCAAGCTCAAAGGTGTGACTCTTTTCTATAAGTTGCAGAATCCAAGAGTCTGATGTTATGGTTCTCCATTGATTTAGATGGAGGGAGAACTGACCTCCGACCACCACCTCTTGGTCGAGGACCAGAAGACGGGGCCTGGCAAGGAGTCAAGCTGAGGTGGATCCAGCTGCAGGGACTGGTCCATCTCCTCTGGGGCACTTAGCAGCAGCTCCAGCATTGGAGGGGGTGGGTAGGGCAGCAGAGGCTCTTCACTTGCCTTGGGCCCAAGAGGCTGCTCCCTGCCTGTTGAGAGTCCTACGAAAAGGAGGGCGCTGTCTGCCCTTCTGCGGTTGTGTATGGTACAGTGAGTGGATGAACTTAATGGCCCTGCCAGAGGCCTGGTGGTCATTGGTTATGTCCTGAATGTCCAGGCCAAAATGTTTGGCTCCTTTAAAGGGAGCATTCAGCACCTTCTGCTGGACGTCCGTGGCAAAGCCAGAGACCCTCAGTCAGGAGTGCCTACGGAGGCAGATGCCTGTGGCAGCAGCCCTGGCAACAGTGTCTGCCAAGTCACAGAGTGCCCTCAGAAGGTGCTTGCTGACATGTTCAACCATCTGCAAGCACTGGAGAAGCTGTTGCTTCTGAGAGCCCTCTGGAAGAGCCCAGGCAGTGGCCTTGCCCTTCTTCCGGTTGGTATTCTGGTACTTCACCATGTGAGACAAGTAATTTACAATCCTAAAACCCAAGGTGTATGAAGGCATAAACCTTCTTGCCCCAAAGGTCAATTCAGCGAGACTCTTTGTCAGGGGGGAAGAACCTAAGGTGTTTGGGCACCTTAGACCTGTCATGAGCAGCCTTGGTGACCACTGAGTCCATCTCAGGCTGAGCAGCATAGTAAGAGAACCCCTGAGGGGCATGATAAAGCTTATCCTCCTTTCTGGGCATGGCTGGCACTATGTCAGGATGGTGCCAGGCCGCAGTGGAAGCATTCCTCAAGGCAGGTAAAATGGGAGGAATGATCTTCAGAGGAGACTCAGGGATCCCCAGAAAGTCCACAAGTCTTTCCTGGTGTCATCCTCCTCCTCAGCATGAAACCCCATGGCAGAGGACAACTGCTTCATGATACTGAAGGTGGGGTCATCTGGAGGAGACCTAGGGGTGTGTTTGACAGAGTCCTTGCTGACAGAAGAAGCAGTGGACTTGTCTGAAGAGAGATCTTCCTCCTCCTTCTCATCAGGCAGAATGAGGTCAGGGTGATAGTCCTCCTTGATGTTGACCTCTTCCAGATCTAGGTCTGATGTACGGTGCACTGACATAGAACCATGGGGCGCATCTTGTGGCTGATGTGGGGGTGTCAGTGACGAAGCTGCCATCAATGGTGCAGGTGAGGCAGAGCTGAAGGAACCAAGCTGATGAACAATCACCAAGGTGAACTTGGTAAGGATCTCACTGAGATGGACAAGTGTCAAGCCTGTTGTCAACGGGGAGGGGAGTGACAGTGCCAGGAGCGCCGGCTCACCAGCAGAGCCCTGGAAGCCCGAAGAGTCAGTTGCCTGAGGGCCTGAAGCAGGATCAGGCTGCATTGGGATGGCCGTAGACGATGAGCCCGTCATCGATGGTGGAGGGGCCGATGACCCAGAGGTCGAGGACCGGCCGCCCTTGAAATCGGACAGTGGAGCTGTCAGTATGGGTCTGGTAGACACAGAGACCTGGACAGCAGATTTATGCATTGACACCGCAGCCGTCGACGAAGTTCCCTCAGATGATGAAGAAGAAACCATCGGGGAGCAGGACCGCCACCAGAGGGGGCAGCCTGATCGTTGTCTTTCTTATGACTTTTCCCTGAGGACTTCTCTTGGGCCTTAGCAGCATGGTCGAACAATGACCCTACCGGTGAGTGAAAGGGAGGGACCCCCAAGAAAGTCTGCTGGAACTGGCTACCTGCTGTTCCATTACGAAATTTTTTAGAGCCTTCTTTCGTCACCTGAGGGTTGTTTGATTAAACTTCTGGCAGAGCTCACAATCAGAAATTTCATGGCCAGGCCCAAGACAACAGACACAGAGAGAATGTTCATCTGTGGAGGCAATCTTCTTTCTGCAGCAGCAGCAATGGAAGCATAGGCGCTGACTACGGGGGGGGGCTGAGGGGCTAATCCCCTCCCCCCGGGAAGTTTAAGTGGGGCCTCTGCCCCCCCCAGCCAGAATTGTGCCTGTGTATTTGTTTTTCTTGGGCAGACAGACAGAATTGTGTGGGTTTTTTTCTGCAGAAGGCTGGAGCATGGGGGGGCAGTCGGGTCACTACATTATCTGTCCCTCCCAGCCATGCACGCAATTGTTTGTGGCACCCGCCATTTAATTTGTGTGTGTGGTATTTTTATTGGTGGAATCACTGGGGAGGAGGAGTTGGGTTCAAACAGTCATGCGTGGCACCAACACAGGAGCCAGTACTATGAATTTTGGTGCCAAGCAAGCTACTGCAATTGCTGCTTGGCTTGCGTAAACTAGTAGAGGATAGGACAAAGGTGTTTACAGTGAAGGATGGTCACTGCCAGCCAGCTGCAAGAGGAGCATCAGCAGACAGCAGGAAAGGAGTCAGTCATCGGACGGTCATGGACTGGAGTACATTGAAGTCTGCCTCCAAGTGTCAGCAGCACGAGGAGAATGGAAGGCGAGGGGCAAGGGCAGGCGGCATCACACGCATGTTCTTTATATTATGCTTAACATAGTCTAATTCATTCATAGAGTTTCAAATATGGTTCAAGTATGAAGGGTATCTTGTCCCTCTATTTATTTATTATATATATATCTATCTCAAGCAGATCAAGTATCAAATATCAGTACAACATTCCTCCCTCCATCTCCCTTCCTAGAATCTTCTTCCTAGTTCCTGTTTTGAGAGTCCCTCATTAAGTAAGGTGTTTTGGGCCTTCCTCCGTGTCTAGGATTTTCTGGTGAGATCTCAGGGGACAGCATTGTCATTGTTATCCCTCCAGATAACCCAGCGGGTCCACCTACGCGTGAAAATGTGTGGTTTCAGATTAACTTTGTAAGTCAATTCTTTCATGTCCATTATGTCCTGTACTATCTCTTTCCAGTGATGGAGGTCTGGAAGTTGCACCTCCAGTCATCTACGTGTGATGGCTTTATGAGCTGCCGCAAGAAGTATAAACCACAAACAGATACCATCTGGTCCCCGGATTTCCAAGTGGGGCAGTCCCAGCAGTAGCTGGGGGAGGCCCAGGTCAGATGTAATGGCAAACACTTCTCCTATTGCTTGTCTGATTTGGGCCCAGTATATCTGCAACGCTGGACATAACCAAAAGATAGGAGAGCGATGGGCTGTTTGTTCTGGGCATTGCCTCCAACAGGCAGCCATACGGGTAGGGTCCCATTTACTCTGTACGCTGGGACTATAGAAGTAGCGGGTCTTAACTTTCCACTCAAATTCCTGCCCCCTGGGAGAGTGAGTTGTTTTGCTGGCTATCTGGAACATGGTGTTTCATTCTGCATCAGTGATTTGAATCCCAGCCTCCTTTTCCCATTTGTTCTTCAGGGTAAGAGTACAATTATTGTATAAGGACCTCAGCGCTTTATATATTGCCGAGATATGACCTCTCAGCAGGTCTCTATGTGTTATCAATTGCATTACTTCGATGACAGTCTGTGCCTGGGGAGCTGTCCGTGTCTTATGCTGGTATTCTATTATATGTGATCTTATTTTAAGATAATGGTAAAAATCTTTGTTTGTTAGTTGGTGTGTGTCCCTAACGGTCTGGAAGTCTAGTATTGTGTCTCCATTTACTAACTGGTCCATTGTCTTTGGTCCTTTTTTTGCCCAGTTCCAAAATGTGTGATCTAATTTAGAGGGTAAAAAGGATTTATCCCAGGCAATCCATCAGAGGGGCTAGACAACCGCCGTAAGGTTGTATTTTGTCCAAATCCTGCGGACGGCCTGCAGGGTGTTGCAGGCTGCCAACAAGTGGGGTTGCACATTTTAAGTCCTCTGAGGTATCCATCATCTTAGCACCCAGTGGAGACCCTGCATTTTCCTCCCCCTCAATTGTCTTCCAGTGTGCTTTGTAACCCTCTGTGATCCACAGCAAGGCCTGTCTGAGAGGGGCAGAGAGGTAGTAGTCCTTAAAGTTGGGGACAGCCCTACCTCCCTGGTTCTTGTCAGACTGCATGATTGACCTTTTAATTTTAGGTCTTCCTGGGAACCAGATATATTTAGTTATAAAGCCCTGCCATATCTTAAATTGTGTCTGGGGAATCCAGAGTGGGAGACTCTGAAATAAGTATAGGAAACGGGGGAGGACATTCATGATCGCTGACTGTATACGGGAATACATGGGGAATTTTAGGAGTGTCCATCTGTTTAGATCTTGTCTAATTTTCTTGACAAGTGGGACAAAGTTGATGTCCATTAATTTATTAAGGTGTCTAGGGATCTGAATGCCTAGGTATCTAATTTTAGATGCATTCCATTTCATGGGTGCGAGCTGTATAATTTCTGATTTAGAGGAGTAGTTGAATTTTAGTACTTCAGTTTTAGTTTTATTTAGGCTGTAACCTACGTGTTGCCCAAATTGTTCCAGAAGTTTCCACACATTGGGAATCATGCTGTCTGGATTTGTGCGATATAAATGGACATCGTCCGCGTAAAGTGATATTTTGTGTTCCGTTTCCCCTATTTCCATTCCTGTTATTTGTGGGTCATCCTGGATGGCCTTAGCTAGGGGCTCTATATAGAGGGCAAATAATATTGGTGAGAGAGGACAGCCCTGTTGGGTGCCTCTACCCAAGTTAAACCTATCCGAAATCTCCCCGTTAACCCTAACATATGCCTGTGGGGCTGCATACAAGAATTTGATGCTGTCAATGAACTGATGTGGAAAACCTTGATTTTCTAGGACTAGAAAAAAGAAAGCCCCACGAAACCTTGTCAAAGGCTTTTTCCGCATCTAAACTCATGAGGCAGGCCGGAGTATGGGTGCGGTGTATAGTATTAATGATGTTAATCGTGCGCCTCACTTTGTCTGGGGCCTGCCTACCCATCACAAAACCTGTTTGATCCAGATGAACTATTTGAGAGATCAAGTTATTTAGTTGGGTTGCAATAATTGCCGTAAATATTTTATAATCCATGTTTAGAAGGGATAGAGGTCTATAGGACCTGCATACCGTTGGGTCCTTCCCTTCTTTATGTATGACTGTTATAATCGCATAATATCATGAAGGTGGGGTCATCTCTCCCCTTCCCCAGATTTCATTATACACTTTCCCAAGAAGAGGGATAACTTCTTTGCTAACCTTCTTGGAAAATTGCTCCCCCCCCCAAAGCCATCTGGACCCGGACATTTCCCTGATTTGGTGCTTCGGATGGCTTCAGTAATCTCGGCCGTGATATCCAAAGCATTAATTTCTGACCTTATTCCTCTGAGAGGCTGGGTAGATTCAGGGACCGAAGAGTACTATGTTTTTCTTGTAAACTAGTTTCAGGTTAGGGATGGTATAGGGACCTATAGTATGGTACGAAGGCCTTAGAGATCTGTTCCCTTTTGTTATACAGCGTCCCGTGTCAGGGTGCATGATTTTTATGATTTGAGATTTGGCTGTCTGCTGTCTCAGGCGGTATGCTAAGAATTTAGTCACCTTTGGACCTCCCTCATAATAAGACTGCCTGAGATAGAGGAGGGCCTTTTCTGTTTGTATTTTTAAAAGTTTCAGAATTTTAGTTTTAACTTCCTGCATTTCTTTCTCTATCTGTCTAGTCCATTTTTGGTTTTGTATAGTTTCTAGGTACTTTAGCCTTTCCGACCAGGACTCTGTTTCTGTCTTTCTTTTTTCTTGTGGGCCGATATTGCTATCAGTTTTCCCCTCAACATTGTCTTGGTCGTGTCCCATAAGATCTGTGGAGATATAGCTTTGTGTGCATTCATTTCTATCGTCTGTTTGATCACTCTTTTTATTTCTGTAACTACCTCTTTATCTCTTAAAAGAGATACATTCAGTCTCCAGTGTGTGTTCTTTTTAGGGAGCATGAGGTCTACTGCAAGAAAAATAGGTTGGTGGTCCGAATGTGTCGTAGAGCCCACCCACATCAATTTGCTCACCAAGATGTCTTTTGTAAATGTGAAAAACATATCAAGTCATGAGTAAATTTTAAACCTGGGTGAATAGTATGTATAATCCTTTGCATTCAGGTACCTGTCCCTCCATCCATCCACCATCCCCATCTCCACAAGGAGTTTAGTAAACTGCCTCGCTGTCTTGTTTTTTTGAGGTGGGGATCCCTGAGGTGGTGTCCATAGTTCTGTTGAGGGTTAAGTTCAAATCCCCTCCCATTATAAGAATTCCTTTTGCTTTTTCAGCTATAGTGTGGATTAGGTCAGAATATAAGGTTATGGGGGAGCCCGGTGGGGCATAAACATTTACTAGAGTGACCCATTGTTCCTGTATTTTACCAACAAGTATAATATACCTAGCCCCAGGGTCTGTCAGAACTGAGTCCTCCTCAAAAGGCAGATCTGCTGAAAGTAGAATCGCCACACCCCTCTTCCTACCTTTCTTCAGTGAGGCATGATATACTGTTGGAAATGCCCTGGATTTAAATTTTAGTGCCTCTGTTGGGGAGAGGTCTGTTTCTTGTATAAAATTAATATGACATGTAATCCCCCTGCAAATGGGGGTTCCCAAAAGACTTCCAGGAGCTTGCTTGAATGCTCCAAGCCTGAATGGTGTTTGGCGTTTAAGCCATTTATCAGTGAGTGTTTTTAGAACCTCTGGTACTGTCTCTTTAAGAGCTGTCTGCTTGCAGACATAATTAGTTTGTATGGGGGACTGTGTGTTTCTTTGATTGAGTACCACTCGAGCTGCTGCCAATTCACTCCATTTTTGCAGTCACTAGGAGTGCAAAGGAACCTATCTCGAAAGATGTAACTGTTTGCCAGAAACCATTTAGAATAATAATGAAATTACAGTTTGTCTAACCTGCTTTCTTTGCAGTCAGAACTGTGTCTGCCTAGTTCCCCATTCTGGTTTTGAACTGCTGAACTGGACCAATCAGTGTGGGTAAGCTAGCTCTAAAATGGTGCCTTGGACGAATCAGAACTTGGACTCATAATCTGAGCCAGCCACAAGAGGATTGTATGGGCAGTGACTCTGGGAGATGTAGTTTAGACTTCGCGCCTTTTGGACCAACAGGAGCAGTCTATTGTGAGACAGCCAATCCAGTCAAGAACTGGGAGGAACTCAAAGGAAGTGCCCGGTTTTGTCTGTTGGAGTTTCAGTTGAGCTCTGGCAGTGGAGAAGGAAGGAGCCCTGTGCTTTTTCAGTGTGCAGTTTTAGTCGGGAAGCGTGTAAGGCCCAGAGTTCGGTCTGCAGCTTGTGTAACTGCTTGTTAGGACTGAATCTGTCCTGTGAAGAGAATCAAAGGATATCTGAAGAGTAGAAACCAGACTCACCCTGTAGAAGACTGGAGAAATTGCTGAATTACACTCGGTCTGTAAGGAACTGAATCTGCTGTGTTCTCTCCGGTATTGTGCAGTAATTACATCGATAGAGAAGCAGCCTGCCTGGTATAGTACTTTCTGTTTTACCATATAAATGTGTGAAGAGGCTTGTACCTCAAGTGAATCCTGCTGCCATTAAAGGACTTTTGCCTGTTACTGTTCACCATATAAATGTGTGAGGAGGCTTGGTTAGCTCAAGTGAATCCTGCTGCCATTAAAGGACTTTTGCCTGTTGCAGTTTGCCATATAAATGTGTGAGGAGTCTCGTGGAGCTCAAGAGTAGCCCTGCTGACGTTGAAGGACCCTATCTTGTTTGGAGGTCGTGAGTACTAATTCAGAGTCGCTCTCTGTTGAATTGCCACATTGAATCCAAATGGAATCACTGTACTGCTGACTGTTTAAACTAATTTTTCTTTTCTCTGTGGGAAAGGGCCCCTACCAGCTGCCACGGTTTGGACTAGCCACTAGGGCTTGGGTACCCAGGGACAGTAACTGGTAGGGATAGGCTCTGCACAGAGCCATAGGTAGATGAGTAAAGTGATAAGCTAATTAACCTGATTTCCCCTGTCCTTGTTATATTCCCCTAAATAAATCAGAGCTGCTTGTTTCAGCAAAGTTATACTGCCTGAGGTATTTGTCTATGTTAAAGTATTGTACTGTGATTGTTGCACTGTATCTTATTTTACAGGAGGTCCCAGTGCCTGAACCAGCCCTGGGGTAAGTGTATACTGTGAAGGTAATTCTGATATATTGTGTGGGCCACTAGTGGGAAGAAAGGGGGGGTTGCAGTGTCCCAGAAGGCTGCGACCAAGTAAGTTTAACTATTGCAAACCCTGACCTCTGGGTGGAGGCACCCGCCATTGGATCCAGGCCCCTCAACCTGTTAGTGGCAAATCAGGCAGGGGTAGTAGCCCCTGGGATAGCGCCATCTAGGGGTTACAGACATATTTGATCCTTGAGATATTTAATGAGCTGTTTCCTCTTAATGGGATTATTTATCCCACTGGTGTTATAGGAAAGTATGGATATGTCTGTGGACATCATTATGTCTGCAATGATAAGTTAGTCTCTTTATGTCTAAATTCTGCTGGCTATACCTAAGATACCATTTGACCTCTGTAAATTCCTTTTTGTACCCATAAGCAACAGGAAAGATAGCGAACATATTTAAATGTACAACACAATACAAGCAAACTTCAAAATATGAAGTCTTCGCTGGTAACTGTCAGTTAAGCCTAAACTGGAAAAAAATGATTGCTGTTCAATTAAGTAATAAACTACAGATTTTGTTAATATTGACTAAGCCCTAAAAAACGCGGGCTTCTGTTATTGATGGTGCTAATTCTTCCCAGGTTGAGCTGTTTTAAGCTAGGGCAGTGTTTTCAGAAAAACACTTACCTTCTCCACTACAGTGAAGAAGTGCCGAGTATAGGAACAGGTGGGCCATGACCCGCAATCCGTTCGTCTGAGTCCTACGTTGGCATGGGATTAGAAGTCATGCCCCAAAAGAAAAAGAAGTACTCTTTTCCCACCTCTGCCCCCCTCCCCTGGAGCCATCCCCTTTAGGAATTTAATTTGTTGTCTTGTCTACCATCTTACAAAGCTTTACTTATAGTCTGAGTGAATTTGCTGTTCTTTTTCTGGCACCTATATTTCCATCAGAACAGGAGAAGGCAGCCTACAAGGCTTTACAGCAATTCTCTGAAGTTGGGGTATAGATACACATCCAATACCCCCCCCACATCATTCACTTTACTCTCCCATTCATACTCTACTCTCCCCCTCTCTTCACCTCTGAGTCTAGATTGAGTCATGTGGTGGGCCAGGTCGTAGCTCAGCCCAGTTCTCATCCACCAATTTCTGTTCTAGTTTGCTTTTCAATCAGTAGGGGGCAAATAATTCTCCTCTCCCACTGCGAGCAATTCTCCTCTCTCCCTTCTACCTCCAGAATGCCTCAGGAATAATTAAGTAAACATGCAGCCAGGGGAGGGAGTCTAGCAATAGTGCACTTCAGTTATGTACTTGTGCTCTAAAGACAATCACGAAATCAGTGCAACAAACATCGTCTACTCAGCTTCAGTAAAAAGGATATAAATGCAGTTCTTTGTGTTGTGTATTGAGACGGGTGCCACGTGCAAACGCTACAGATAGGCATCAAAGCCTACAGTTGCTGTCCCCCTTCTGCTCCTTTCAAGTGTTCGGCTTTATACTTGCTGCCTGCCCTGAGGTCTCTATGACTGCTTCCATGTCTTCTTCCTGATTCAACCACTCCTCAATCTGAAGCCTGGATCCATATGATTTAAGTAGTTCTCCAATGTCTGTTCAAAGGTTGGTTTGTCGATTTGTTTGAGAATTACCTATCTTGTGTCTCCTTTTCTAGCGACAGTCCACGCAGATCTGAGAAGCTCTTTCTCTAGGCATTCTTTGTGAAGAGGGGGCACCTCAATCCTTAGATCTTTTAGGAGATTGGTGGCAGCTAGTAGCTCAGGAAATGTACGAATAACTTTTTCTGTTTCAAAGCAAAGCAATGCTGGATATAGTATCTGGGCTCTGATCTGCTTGGCCCGTAGCTGTTTTAGGATCAGCCATAAGGCACGAGGACTCTCCTGGACCACTGTAGTGTAATGGTTGTCAAGGATAATTCTGTTCTGCTGATATCGGATCTCTCTCTCTAAGCTCTCTGCAAAAGCTCTTCTTTCGTGATATACGAGGACATTTTAAAAACAAAAGACCTCGGCCTGGCTCCGGCATTAGGTTTCGGTGCAAATGAACAGTGTGCTCTGTCTACTGAAAGGTTGAAATCTTCTGGCAAATGTAGAGTTTCTCGCAGCAAATCTTGGATAAACCCGATTGTCATCGAGGAGCCCTCCTCTGCACCCTCTGGCACTCCATACAGATGCAAGTTTTGTCGCCAACTGTGACCCTCCAGATCATCTACCTGGTGAGTGAGTTCCCTGTCCCTGGCAAGCATTTACAGGATCAGGCGGTCATGGCAGTCGGTCTGCTCCATGATCGCTGTGAGACCCAGTTCTAATTGATCTGTACGGTGTTCTATAGCCCCAACATCCGTTTTAAGTTCCGTAAGTGTCTGGTCGATTTTATTGACTGTTCTTGCTGTCTGCATTATAGCTGTGTTGAGATCTGAGCATTCTTTGTTCGGGGGAGCCATCGATGTCTCCATGTGGGCCATCTCCCCAGTCTGGCCTGGAGTCATCCATATTTTTTCATGCTGAAACAGCTTTTTTAGTTTATGAGCCGGAGTATCGGGATTCCCCTGTGTCTATGTCCTTGACCTTGTGTTTTATGATGGTGAATTCTTTATTTTAATGCGCAGATGTATCTTGATTAGGGTTAAGGGTTAGGCAGAGTTCGAGGAACAAGCTGCCATATCATCGCCGACATCACCGGAAGTCATGTTGTTAACATTTGATTTCTTTTCACAGAAACCTTGCAAAGAGTGTATTCTGGGTCAGGATCTCCTAACCTCAGAGGCTCTAATATGTGAGAAATTTTGTTCTGTGAGTTTTGTGCTAGAAAGTGGCAACAAACAAACAAAAAAAACATATGGAAAACATCCAGATTCATGTCTGGCTGTGCCTGTTCCCTCCTCCCCCCAAACAGGAATTAAATGCTATAATGCTATGCTACACATGTTGTGAGCCAGCCTGAGAAGCCCTAGGCTAAAAGTGGTCTAAAAGCCAGGTCAGGACTCGTTGGGGGGGGTCGCTGGCTCAGAGCCCTAACTCCTCCTTCTTCTCCTTGGGTTAGCTTGGGCAAATACATTCACCCAGAGCCAGGCCCAGATGGAACTGGGAGTTTGTGGTTGTGGTGGTTGTGACCCCCCCAAAACAAAGTAATTCAGTGCTATCATGGTATGCTGCACTTAAGTCTCAGAGGATCCCTAGGCTACCCCAACCTCCCAGGTCCTGACATGGCTTGTTGGCCGCTTGTAGGCTACAAGTGGCCAACAAGTCGAATCCAAGACCTGAATGATTTGGCCTCCCCCAGACCCCCGGCCATTAGTTGAGCCCCCTCTTGGGAAAAATAATAGTCGGCTCCTATGGACAGAAGAGAAAGGCAGAAGGAGTAGTTCTCGACATAAATAAATTAAATTAATCTCTGATAAAAAGAGATTCCAAGGTAAGTATAAAGAAAAAGCGGTTGGTGGAAAAGGTGCAAAACTGCCTCTGAGCTTCCGCGGAGACCTGTGCAGACTGATACGATGGCAGGAAAGAACTGAGGAGACAGCAGGGCTGCTCATGCCTTTATAGGGTTGGTGATGTTGGCGTGGGCAGCCCCAGTTGTACTGTTGAAAATCTTCTATATGGATTCCCCTTCACTGATGGGGAAGTTCCTATGGTGTGACCTGATGACTAAGATACCCCCAAAGATTATCTGTCTTTTAGTTTAGCAGATATGGAGTGAATTTTGGACCTAAAGTCCCTTAATTCTGTAAATATTGCTGTACTGGTAGGCTGCACAGGAGGCACTGTTGTATCAGGCCCCTCGGCTATGACTGTCTGCTGCTCCAATCACTCCATTTCAAGATCTGTCAATCCTGTGGAAAGTGCTGGCATGGTTTGCCTTTACCTTTTTTGCACCCAACCATCAGATCTGCGAGACTCCCCAGATCAGGTTATTTGATGTTAAGCTATAATTTATGAGTAAGGTATTGGCTGGGGCGGGGGGCCAGAGCAAAGAGTTTAAACTGGCATCCCTGTTGGTGAATCACCGGGAGTCTTGGACCCAAATTCTGGGCTAGCAACCTTCCTTCCTAACTTGGTGGCATATTCTCACCAGCCACGAGCCCTTTATACTTGTTGCATTTGGCGATAGATAAAAGGCTGCATATCCCCCCATGAAAATGAAAGCTGACTAAACTGCAGTTAGCTTGTCCTTGCCCAAAGTATGAAATACGTTGCCCTCTGATATTACTTGCTTCCCCTCAGTCTTTACTACCAAATTGAAACTGAAACAGCACTTTATATCCACATGTGAGTGCCCTACCTGACTGCCATGCATTTCTGTTATGAAACTGAAGGCTGCCTTGTATTGTAACGTGTACCAACTGCTGCTGAACCTATATATGCACTGCATACTATGGTAACTAATATTGTACGTTTACATTGTTAGCATTTTATTTTTATTTTATTGCTAGTCCTGTACCTCTCTGCACCCCTCTTCTACCCCCCCATCACATCTGTAAACAAGACTGCTGTTCTCTGAATGGTTTACCTGGTAATACATTTTCAAATGAATAAATGGCTGTTTTTACACGCTCTCTTACTTAATGTGTGTAATTGGTATTTAATAAAGTATGCATTTGTGCATTTTTTTTCTCTTGAGACTTGTGTGATGAACATGTAAAATGTTCTTTTTAAATATAATTGAAATAAGACCACAATTCAAACTGAGCTCTGGCATCATAGCTTTATATCATCGTTCCTTGAATAAACATAAGCCTACCAGTCACTTTGCCCTATTGCATTGAGTTTGTTTAACAAGATAAACAGCAAAAAGAAAAAAAAACAGTAACCACCAAATATCAAAATGCTTTACTTGCATTCTACCTGACCCATCTTTTCAAGCCTTCAAATATTCCAGGACAAAAAGCCACCCCATATCAGTTGCCTGTGTCACCATCCTTCCACTTCTTCTCCCAAAATACTACCCTCCAGCAGTAATTTTCCAACCTCTTGTGCCATGAGGATCACTTTTTTCATCAAGCTTTTTGCCCACCCACCACCACCTATGCCTGCCTTCATGCACTGGCTCAGGATCTCTCAGTCCCATGTGCCGTGCCCTCTGCTATCACACAGGCAGAGATGTACACAGTGCATGATCCAAGAGTCCTCGAGGGCTGTCACACACAGCGATGGGGAGTATGGTATTTTTTTCCTGGTTTTCCAGCACCCCCATTTGCTTGGCACTGCCACCGAGCCTCCACTCAGTAGCAACCAAGAGCCTTCCCAGTCTGGCAGAGGAGAGCTGCCAAGCGGCTGCTCAGTTCTTTCCCAGCTGTCCCCGGCCATCCAAACTCGTTAACTAACTTGGGTCACCGGCATGGAAGACGTAAGGCACTCAAAGTGCCTCAGCATCACTGGGCCGGCAGCACGGAGGACATTTAAGCTCCTTGACCAAGGTACTGTTCTGGACTTACAGTAATAATTGCACACAGTCTGCATTTTGGCAGTCCCCTCAGTCCTCCAAATGCTAGCCTTCTGCATGGTGTGGCAATACTCTTTTTCATCTTTCCAGCAGCATCACACTGACTCCCAGCAGAAAAACTCTTTGTGCTTGGTGACACAGGAATTCCTGCACTTCACAGAGGTCTTTAAACTATTAATGGCCCCCCACTGACAAGAGCTTCAATGTTTATTTATTTATTTTATTTATTGAATTTTGTTGACCTGGTAGGCCCACTGAGACTAGAAGTCCCTTTTTCAGGGGTGACCGGGAGGGGAAGGGGATACAGATGGTAACCAGCTGAAATTAAACCAGATTAAGCTGTTGGTGGTATTTTTAGTGAATGGAGGAAATTTGGCCAGGACACCTTGGTGAATGAATGTATAAGTGCTTAAAGAGCCAAATTTCCAAAAACGATGGTGCCAAACTTGGAAGGCTAGGGAGTCAGTGATTTGCCTTTATGAAGACCTGTTGAGTTGGTGGGAGGACACAAAGAAGGAAATACGGGAATTATTGAAACAATATTCAGGGGAAAAAGCCACAGGGAATTATTTAAAATACTTACGACTATGATCTACCTTGCATAAAGCACTATCTCAGAAGGAAAATTATGGCGATGATAATTCAGCCACAATTAATAACTTAATTCAGGAGATGAGACAACTCCAATATGATAGAGGGACAACACTGAAACAGAAGATGCAATTTGGTATACAACAATCCTAACAAACTTTTGATCCTTTTGCCGATTGCAAAAAAAGGGTAGATAATAGACACATAGTACAAATAAATACGGACAATGGCCAGGTAGTAACTACCAAACAAGAAATTCTAAGGGAGGTCAATAATCATGTGAAATGTCAGTTTTGTGTGAATGGGGGCTTAGAGCCAGATCCAACCTACTTTACACAACTAAATATTCCAGGATTACCAGAACAAGAAAAAGAGAATTTAATAACATTTATTACACAAGTGGAAGTGGAGGTTAGTTTCCTCTCATTAAAAACAAATATTTCACCAGGACAGGATGGGCTCAGTTCTGAACAATACCAGATATTTAAAGAACACATGGTGGCACCTTTAACAGATGTTTTTAACTATTGTTTACAGTTAATTCTATTTCGTACACAATGGCAAATAGGTTAATGATTTTTATGTATACAAAAGAAAAGGCAGATTTTAAAAACTGGCGACCACTGAGTCTCCTGAATACGGATTATAAAAGCCTAGCAAAAATACTAGCATTATGTTTAATTAGGGTAGCTGAGATGGTCATCAGTCCTATGCAAACTTGTGCCATTAAATCCAGAAGCATTCAAGGTAACCTAATTCTGGTAAGAGACCTTTTTATGAAGGACAGAATGGGAACTTGCAGGGTTTCGTGCTTAATATAGATCAAGAGAAAGCCTTCAACCATTTGTCACATGTGTATCTCTGGTCAACCCTAAGGGCTTATGGGACCCAGTACAGTTTGTAAATTGGATAGCTAGTCTCTACAAACAGGCCTATGTAACGCCATTGGTAAATGGTTGGTTCGGGGGTACGTACTTACTGTATAGGTTGGGAAGTGGGGTGCAACAAGGATGCCCTTTAAGTTCGCTGCTTTATACATTTGATCTAGACCCTTTAATTAGGCACATTCTAGATAACCCAAGAATGAACGGGCTCAGCTTAGCTCCAAGCACACCCCAGATCAAGATAATGGCCTATGCAGATAACTTGGTTGTATGTCTGCAAGATGAGGAGTCAGAAGAGGAATTGAAAATACTATTAGAAGAATATAGTTTATATTCAGTATCTACATTAAAGTACCACAAGGGTAAAGGATCATCACTGGGGAATCAAGTACTGCAAGCTTCTTTACAAATAGCAGATATACCAGTAGATTCAGAGGAAAAAAATATCTTAGGGCTGACATTTGGAACACAAGTCATGGCCACGACAAACTGGAATAAATATATGAGTACAGCAGAATACAAGATAGCAGCTTGGAAAGGGAAAAAAATATCCAAGCAGAAAAGACTCACGTTAATAAAAACAATCTTGTTGCCCATTTTTGTATACATTAGTTATATCTCTCCCCCCCCCCACCCAAAGTATTGGAAACAAAGTTATATGGCATTTTTTTCCAGGCTTTGTGGGGAAGCAGCTTGAATCCTGTAAAAAGAAATATAACATGTAAAGAGAAGAAGAAGGAGGGTTGGGAAGGATAAATCCAGCTGTATTTTATTATAGTATGTTTTATAGTATTTCATTATAGTATTTTATTACAGTATTTTATTATAGTATTTTTCATAGTATTTTATTATAGTATGTTTCATAGTATTTTATTATAGTTTTTTTTATAGTATTTTAGTATAGTATTTTATTATATACTAACATAGGAGCTATCTGTAGACAACACAAACCTGAGTGGAATGTCCACATTAAATCATGGTGTGCATTACTATGGCCAGAATGGATAAATAATAGGCTGGTGAGAATTAAGACATCAGGCTATCAGCCAGACTATATCTGTGAGAGCCTTCACTAAAATAAAACAATGAAAAATATCTCATGTCTTTATGACCACGTGTACTAGGAAACAACTGTATCATGAGATAATGCAGACAAACTTTGAGGAGCAGGTGGTGTTTCCTGGTTATCCAGAATCAGATAGCAAAAATGTATTAAGCCTCTTAAAATGTAAAGGGTACCATAGTATATATGGGATGTGCTTTGGATGAGTATCCATGGGAAATCAGGGGTGAAGTGCCCATAAACATAAACCATTAACAGACAGGTACTGCCCTCGTCCAGGCTGTGGGGATAACCTGGAAACTCAGGAGCATTTGTTTCTACAGTGTCCATATGCCACAGGATTTTGGACTAATATATCTGCAATCTGGTATACCCCTCAGTATGTGGGAATTACCTATCAGGAGCTGGAACTGAGAACATATTCAGGAAGATGGGCGGCATATCACGAAAATACATTGCAAGTCATTGGGACTACAATGATATAGTGTTTATGGCAATCCAGATGGCAGTCCATGGTTACTTCAACAAAAATATGTGTTCCATCAAGAAGTGATCCAAAATGTAGGAAATGCATTGCTAATTATATATCAGAAAGATACACAATTGTATAGTCAGAACAAAGTACAAGTTTGATGGAGAAATTGTTATCACTTTCTCACACCATGATGTTATAAGGAAGGATTTGACAAGACTAACAAATAAAGACTACACCTAGCCAACAGGCGATACTTGTGACATGCAGAATATATGATATACATCATATATAGGGATAGGGAGCTTTTTTCATAGTACATGGATTCAAATTGTAAGGATTATGAGGGAAAGGAAATGATTGAGGTAGCTTGAACAAGTATGTAGCTACGTAAAATAAGGGTAAGAGAGACACTGAAAATTTAGTTATATAGGCCAATCAACTGACTGTTTAAACTGTATATTTCTATAGTATTATTTATGACAGGAGGACTGTATTTGCTTTATGTTTGAAAATTATGGTTTTTGTATGTACATTTTTGGAATTGTTTTGAATTGTATGTATTTCTTTATCAAATAAAAAATTTCCCTACTCTTTTCGAGAAGTGCCATGGGATCTTTAATCTCCACCTGAACAACTACCAGAACAGGCAGATGGGACCTCAGTTTAATGTCTCATCCCAAAGACGGCACCTCAGTAGTGCAGCACCCCCCTCATGCTGCATTACAGTGTCAGTATTAGGATTTAACGCAAGTGCCTGGTGTAGGGATAGACCCCACAGCCTTCTGATCTTTCGGCCTCAGAGGCGAGTGTGCAACCTGCTGAGCCACTGACACTGACAATGTGGCAGAGTAGCGAAGTGTGATGTCATTTTCTTGCATCATGTCATGAACCTTGTCAATCACGTTTGGCTTGGTGACAACCTTCTGGCAACAGTCCAGGTAAATTCCAGTTGTCTGACCTTCAAACCTGAGATCCCTCTTCTGCCTTGCTTGGCTCAGTATCATTTTGTCATAATCTATACTGATGTCACAGCATGGTGTTAGGGGGACACTGCTCTGACGTGCGATAATGTCTTTCAGATGAGATGTCAGACTGAGGTTCTGTCTACTTGTTCTCATTACTGTTCAGGTGGAAGTTACAGATCCCATGGCTCCTCTTGGAAAAGAGTAAGGGAAATTTCCTCATTAACTCAAAACCACCTACAGCTTTACCAGATTCAATATGAATCAGTTCTTCTTTTAATTTTTTTTTAAATAGGATTTTTTATTTTCATATAAAACATTACACCTATGCTCATATTCTGTGCAATGCTTACATACAGTAGGTGTTTTCATACAGCAATACAGGTATTTTAATCTATGTATCCAAGTCTTATAAATAGACTACGTGGAACAATAAACATTTCTTTCAGGTGTTAAATAGATCTCAAATGTAACCCAGCTTTCAAAGCCCCTATCTCTGTGGGGTTCAGAATTACCATTTACTGGTGTCATCAGTGACAGTTCGGGTTGTTTCCCTAGCGACACCCCCAGAACAGGCCACGCACCTGGGTGAATTACCTTCTGACTTTCCAAATTCAATGACTTAGGCTTCCATAAATTGGACTCCATTAAGGAATGAAATCTGAATAATGGTCAAGCTGGTAGGAAACCCATCTCCCACATCTATTTTTAAAACTCTTTTGTCTATTATTTAGTTTGGAAGAAATGCGTTCCAGGTTATACACTTCATAGGTAAGACTTCTCCAGGCCTCTTTTACTGGAGTTATATTTGTGAACCAGAGGCAAGTTATGACTTTCTTGGCTATCAAAATTAGCAGAGCTACCATTTTATATTGTGCCCAATTTATGCGCTCGCTGCGAGGGGGTGTCGCTGTCAGGACAAAGGCCGAGGTAAGCTAGTCAAGAATATCAAACATACTGTTAACCTCCTCCAGAATGTCTTTCCAATACCTCAGCAGTGAAGGGCATGACCAAAATATATGTTCGTGTCCTGCCTCAGAATGACCACATCCCCTCCAACAATGACTTCCCTCTCCCTCCCCAAAGTTAGCTATAGCAATTGGGGTTCTGAAAAAAACAAATCCTAACTTTCCACGCGAATTCCCTCCAGTAAGTATTTGACAAAATTTTAGAATAATAATATGTTGATTGTAACCAAGTATCCCTCTCAAGTTCCATGTTCAGGTCCTCAACCCATTTCTTTCTAACCTTATCAAAGTCTGTCGCTCCTTTGGGGCGAAGAGCTTGATAGATATTGCTAATAATGTGCTCTTGGGTTTCCCCTTTTAGGCCATGAGTGACCAGCTTAATTAGATCAGAAGGGGATTCTGCTATTTTAGCTAGCGTCTCTTCAAAAGGGAGCAGTTTGGTTTTAAGAGCCAGATAAGTTTTATATTCATTTGGGGGGATTTTATACATGGATTGTAGGTAAGAGAAGGAGTAGATCCCTAAGAGACCCACTATTTGAAAGGTAAAGCTAAATGAATAGCGTCCCCACCCTCACAGTGACCATGTCAGGACAGGGGTACAAAAATCTGTAGCATAAGCCAACGCCTTGACAAAAAGCGTCTCACCTGTGGTTAGATTATATCTAACCACATGGAGCCAGTTCTTAAGAAATCCCTTTGAGATGTTCAAAAAGCGGGAAATAGGTAAACGTCATTGGGAGTCCCCTAGAAGGTAAGAAGGGGGGTAATCTAAACCATTCAAGGTTAATTCTATATCTTTCTAGTATGCTTTATATGATGTATTCATAAGCAGGAGGGCTGTACAAGTTTGTGTTGCTCTGGCATAATCCTTCAAATGTGGAAGGTTAAGCCTTCCTTGTATCTTCGGCAGTTGGAGTAACCTGTATTTCACCTTGGGTGTCCTCCCTCCCTCCCCAAATAAATCTGGAAATCAATTTGTCCCATGACAGAAAATAAAATTCAGTGGGGAATCCAGGTAATGTTTGTAAAAAAAAAAATAGTATGCACGGTAGGACATTTTGTTGTATGGTCTCCACTCGGTTAACCATTCATATAAACAACTGTGTCCATCTGGTAAGTCTGCGGTAATCTGTTGAGCGATTGGTTCTAAGTTTACCAGCTCCAGGTGTATCAATTTTGAAGGGATCTTAATCCCTAAATACTGTATCTCATCTCTACTTTATGCCAACGAAATGGGAACTCAGCCTTCAGCCGTCTGGAGGGTATAAATGAAAAATCATGGACTTCAGTTTTAGAGCAATTTATCTTGTACCCAGAAAATTCTCCAAAGATAGTCAATTGTTCCCATACTGTCCGCACAGAAGATTCAGGGGAGGTGAGGGTCAAAAGAATATTGTCTGCAAATAAGGTAAGCTTGTGCAATCTACCCCTAGTGAAATAATAATAATAATAATAATTTTATTTTTAAAGCACCTTTCAAATTTCAAAGCGCTGTACAATCATACAAAAAATACAATCCAATACAATCATCATTATAATACAATATAAAACACTCATAAAAATCCCCTCTATTCTGGTATGCTTTCTTATATTAGCGTCCAGAGGCTCTAAATAAAGGGCGAATAACAGCGGGGATAGCGGGAAACCTTGTCTAGTGCCTCTAGATAATGGGAATGGGGGGATAGGGATCTGTCCAACTTCAGATAGGCTATAGGGGATTGGTACATAGCCTGAATCTG
Source organism: Neoceratodus forsteri (assembly GCA_016271365.2). Classification (NCBI taxonomy): domain Eukaryota; kingdom Metazoa; phylum Chordata; order Ceratodontiformes; family Ceratodontidae; genus Neoceratodus; species Neoceratodus forsteri. Next base: position 115,110,986 of record JADMNL010000027.1, read on the forward strand.
ATTAATACATTTTTCAGGGAAATCAAAAGCCCTTAAGGTAGCCCAGAGAAAGGGCCGAGAAACCCTATCGAAGGCTTTCTCAGCGTCCAGCCATAGAAGAATTAGGGGTATCTGCCTTTGAGTAGCATGTTCTAAGAGTTACAGAACCCTACGGACTGCGTCCTGTGCTTGACGTTTCATTACAAATCCCACCTGGTCCTTATCAATGAGCTGGGGAAAAAGCATATCAATTCTGTGGACCATAATAGACATAAAAATGTTGTAATCACAGTTTAGTTTTTATATGGGGTGGTAAGAGGCCATTAACGTAGGATCTTTGCTTGGTTTAGGAATAGCTGTAATTTCAGCATACCTCCAGGAGGGAGGGGGAGACTGACCCCTGTGATATCTAAAAAAGCAGATAATAGCATAGGTGTTAGTAGTTTCTGAAATTTTTTATAAAATTTGCTCGGGTAGCCATCCAGACCTGGGGCTTTTTGAGTTTTAGTCCTCGTAAGGGTTGTTTTGATTTCCTCCGAGGTTATAGGACTCAGCAGTCCCTCTGCCTGTTGCAGGGACAGGTGGGGCAAATGGGTATTTTCTAAGTAGGTAGCTAGCTGTTGAGGGGTGAGATGTATATCCTCAGTATACAAAAGTTTGTAAAACTTTGCCATAGCTTGTCTTATGGCTGTAGGATGGGAAAGTAGTTGGTTGGTCTCAGGGTTTCTGAGCTTAGTGACCACAGCTTGTTGCTTATAGCCTCGGAGGCACCTGGCCAGATTTCTGGCCCCTTTGGGTCCCGCCTCATATGAGGTAAATTTTAAATATAACAACTGTTGTTGTATTTTTTGATCGGTCATTCTCTGTAGTTTCTGCTTAATAGTCAGGTATTCTGGCTTAGTCAAAAAATCTCCCCAATATATTTTTTCTTGTAATTCAGAAAGGGACTGAAATTTTTTATAAAATTTGCTTGGGTAGCCATCCAGACCTGGGGCCTTTTGAGTTTTAGTCCTCGTAAGGGTTATTTTGATTTCCTCTGAGGTTATGGGACTCAGTAGTCCCTCTGTCTGTTGAGGTCTTTCTCTAGAGTTTCTCTGAGTCTCTTTTTATAGGTAGAGTATCTAATAATTTCACCTCTCAACACCATTTTGAAAGTGTCCAATTTCAAAGTTGAGGAAATCTCAGGGGAGTCATTATTCGCCTGAATTATTGGCATCTGAGTTTTGACTCTCTGTACAAATTCAGGATTCTGTAGATGGGTGAGATTAAGTCGCCAGAAAGTTTGCCTTTTAAGTTTAGTAATTTGCAATTTTAATAGAATTGTAGCGTGGTCAGATAGTATGGAAGTCCCCATAGACATATCTCTAATAGATTCCAAATGTTCAGTAGTCAATAGGAAGTAATCTAATCTGGCCGACGTATTAGTTTTAGGTGAATGGTGAGTATAGGCCCTGGTAGTAGGAAAGAAGTGCCGCCAAACGTCTATCAGGCCAAATGTGGGAAGGGCATGTCTCAGACATTTTTGGAGGGCTGAGGCCTGGTGTTTGGAGGGTTTAGAGGAGTCTAAGTTGGAGTTCAGAGTGACATTCAGATCCCCTCCTATTATACATATTCCCTGATCCTGAGGTAGTAATACGTCAAGAAAACTCTGGGCTACGCGGGCCTTGCTTCCAGGGGGGAGGTAAACCGAGGCCAGAGTGACCTGTTGCAAATATAGTTGACCTATAACTATTACATAATTCCCCTCCTGGTCCTGAATTTGTTTCTGTATGCAGAACTGTACCCCCGGGGGATCATAACTGCTGTACCCCTCCGCCTTCCAGAGGCATGGGACGATGTAATTACTGTTTGGAATCCCCATCTTTTTAATTTAGCATGTTCAGTTGAGAAAGATGGGTCTCTTGTAAGAGAATTACATCTGGCTTGATCTGTTTAAAAAACTGCAATATACGTTTACGTTTAATGGGGTTATGAATGCCATTAACATTAAATGACATAATTAGTGACGTATCAGCCATCATTGGTCTACCCTTGGGATTATCATCCTTTTATATAAACCATCTTCCTCTTCCTCCTCTCTTCCCTGCCAACATCGGGGTCTCAACCCTAGATCTCCCTCAAGACGTTGCACAACATAAAAGAAAATCTAGAAAATGTTAGTAGTGGGTTTTAAATTGTGTGATGTTGTTCCTTGCACCTGTCGCTGAAAAATCTTCTTTGTACTTCTGGAAAAAATGAATAGCACTGCATACAAACATTCCTCTAACAATAATTGACATGCCAACAGGGCATGAGTAAACTGCGGTAAATTAATTAACCAAACTATGGGTAACCTTATCAAGGAGTCCCTGGGCCATATTTTCAATGGTAGAATGTTTACCTTAGCTGATTCAACTGCATTAGCCCAAATATTTATCAAATTGTAAGTACAGTAGAAGAAAAAATAAATGCTTCCGAGGTGGGGGAACCACAATTAGTTTCCCTTTTAAGACTGGGGGAGCAAAGATGGAAATAAGCTGCTACCCAGAATGGGGGTTTAGTCGTGGCAAATCTTGCCCCGGGCCCTCTGTGGGCCTACATTGCTCACAAGGAGAAAAAAAAACATGTAAAAAGAAAAAGAGTTGGAAGGGTAAAAGCCTCACACGTGTAAGTCTGACGACTTCTCTAATGTAATACCCAGACATCTCCCCAGTCTCCCCATTAGAAGACTAGTAATAAATTAAAGACATTGAGCCTCAAATTATATAGCAGCATCATAGTACGTCTAGTAAAGGAATCATAGTCCACAATTAAGTCCATGCATTTGAATTTGCTTCCCAGGTGGCAGATTTCTTCAATGAAAAGTGGAGCCCCACATTAATCCCAGTCAGAACACTTCGGAGATGTGGTCCAGTATTAGGCCTCGAGATATACGGGGGGGGGACAAAGGGAGGAGACAGGGCTAGCAAATCTCACCCCAACAAGCGACCATGTGATTCCCAGTTATAGAGGGTTAAATTGCATGTTCCTGAGTCAAGAGCAGATCCAGGACCCAGGCTAGGAACAGAATTTAAATATATACACTCTTGCTCCCTACCTCATCACTTCCTCCGACCTCCATGGTGGTCCCACATCCCGATTGTCCTACACACCACACTGCAAGCGGAAAAAGAGTTTACCATGAAGGTAAAACTGTCTCCATAGATCAGGGTGCTTTAAGTGTGGAAGTATCTCTGCTGAATTGCGCCAGTCGTTTGGGATCCAGGGTTTTGTGGGAGATCTCTCTTTTGTCCGTCTTCAGCGTTTGGTTGTTCACCGTCTGCCAGCGCGGGGTTTCAGAGCCTGTAATGTGTTCTGTTGGGTTCTGTTTGGGAAGGCCAGGCCTTTGGTGGTTAAAGCTTCACGGGCCTCCAACGCATTGGTGTATTCCAGCTTCCCTTCTGGCATAGATGACCAATTTCACTGGGTAAGGTGTGTTAAATTTAATGCCGTTAGCTTTCAGCGTAGGAAAGAGTGGGAGGTAGGCCCTACGTTGTTTCATCATCTGCGGCACATAGTCGTGGTCGATGTAAAATCTGGTTTGCTTATAGAAAAGTTTTTGTCTCCTCCATGCAGTAAGCAGGATTTGTTCCTTAAGCGCATAGTTGTTGAAACGTGCTATTATTGAATGTGGAGGTGCTGTCGGGGAGGAGGGTTTCAGCACCAGAGCCCTGTGCACCTGCTCTAAATCCAGAGGCATGTCTGCAGGAAGATCCAGGGTCGACCAGAGGAGGTGTGAGACAAAATCTTTTATTTTGGGACCCTTGACCCCTTCCTGGAATGCAGTACAGCCTTATATTTTTGCATCTAGCCCAGTTTTTTTTTTGCATCTTCTTGATGGGCTGCTAGTATTTCTTATTGCTCCTGAAGCTGTTGAACGAGGGTTTCAAGTTCATCTACCCGATTCTCTGTGGCTGAGATCTGGCGCTCCGTATCGTCTGCCCGTTGTTCTAAAAGAGTGACATCCTTATGGATTTCGGCATACAATTGTTTGATATCTGCCCTAAAGGTGCACAGTTCGTGATAGATCGTGTCTAGCTTGACTTTTTTGGATTTGTTCTTAGGTGTGGGGTAGGCTAGTGTGGTATTCTTAGCTGGCGATGACGTAGTTTGTAGAAGGGCAGTGTCTGATTCGGAGGCCTCGGAGTCGGATCGGGGATCATCTTCCACACTGTCCACCGTTCTTCAAGATTTTAGCTGCTCATTTCCTTTATTCCCCCTCTTATTCATTTTGTGTGCCGAGTATTTAGCAGAAAGCTGAGACTGTAGAGGAGGAATTACCAGTGAGAGAGGCAGAGCGAGGTCTCTAGGCAGCCATTAGCTTTGGGGGCGGAACCGGAAGTCCAAATCAGTTCTTCTTGTACAAACCCTATCCCCTTCCCCCCAAAAAAGGATGAAAACAGAAAAATATTTGATAGCCCTCCACTCCCAGTCATCAAACAATAAAAAAAACAGGACTCTTGTGCCTATTATAGTGGTTGTTCTTGTACATGTTACAGATCCCACTGCACTTCTCAGAAGAGCATTGCAACTGACCTTGTGTACAGATCAAATGTCTCCCCATTCATTAATCTATCAACAGATTAACCTGGGTTGGAACATTTATGAAATTTTCACGAGTGCTAAAGTGGAATAATCCTCACGGGATGTGTGTCAGTATTACAATAACCTCACTTTTATTTTATTTTACTGTAAAAGTTTGGTAATTGGGAAAGGCACGCTGAGCGGAGGCTCATTTCCAGATGTGACCTGGAGGCAGGGATTCAGTTAATTCATTTTAAGTGGGAGACAAATACTTCCATGAGTCAACATCTGGAAGTCATTCCAAGTTTTTGGAAGTCAGAATACTTCCAAGATCCCACAGTCTGGAAGCCAGTGTTCTAGGAAGGATCACTTTATGGATGTTCATACAAAAATTAGTGGTAAAATACAATTTCTTTTAGACAAATCCATCATTTCTTAGCTTCTGTGCCTTCAGTTCTGGAAGCGGTCCAGTTTTCTTTTTTACATTTGGAAGTCACTGACTTACTCCCCCTTTATTTTGGAAGTTTTTGCCTTATGTTTTGGAGTCAAATACTCCCAAAATGGACTTAACTTGAAGCCCTGCCTGGAGGAGGGGTAAAAGGGGATCAAACCAAGCAGGCATTTACAACAAATGAAGTACAAAATATTAGCAGTGAAGTGCAATACAGTGGTAACAAAATAACAGCAGGAATACATTTGAGGTACATGGCAAACAGACTGTACATAAGAGTCCTAAAAAATACAATGTTACAAAAGGTATGCGGCAGGGCATAAATGCAGAACAAATTAGAATGGAGAGAGCCCTCACTCGAGACAGAGAGGGTGTGGGTAGAGTGAGGGCACATACAGAAAGGAGAGAAAGTGGGGCTGAAGGAGGAAGAGAAAGAGAGTTGGGGGGACAGGAACAAGTAGAGAGAGAGGTGCACTTTAGCATCCACTTTAGGAATAGTAGAGATGGGGCTTGATGAAGAGACGGGGAGCCAGTTCCAAGGGGAGGTCAGCCAGTATGAGAAAGCAGCCTAGCCAGTGCGAGTGTGGGGGTGAGGGATACAGAAGGAGCGGGAGTGCCTAGAGCAAAGGGGGGTTAGAAGAGTGAGTGGAGGAGGAGAGAAGACAGATAGGAGGGGAGGGAGGTGAACCAATATTTACCAAAGAGGGCTGAGCAGTGGGAATGGCGACACAAAGGTAGGGTGGTAATGGAGAGAGAGGAATAAACGGAACAGTGATGGGTGCGGGGGGGGGGAGTTTGAGGCAAAGTGACAGAAGGCATTATAGAGGGTGTCCAGTCTGGTGAGGGTGGAGGGGGACAGTACCGTAAACCATGTCCACATAGCCATAAATAGGGAGGATTATTTTGACAAGCAGGTCCTTACAGACTCTGGTGGGGAGAGTCTTTGTTCCGGTGAGGGATGCCTAGTCTGGGGCAAAGTTTAGAGTGTATAGCGTTGATGTGGGCTGAGAAGCCAAGGTTACTATCAAGCCACACACCAAGGTATTTGTAAGTGTGGACTACTTCCAGTTGGGTATCATCAAGGCTAGAGAAGACAGGGGAAGGAGAAAGCCTTGCTAGCTTTTGGCTTGTGCAAAAGGTAATGAACACAATCTTCTTGGTGTTTACTTTGAGCTGATTGGCATTGAACCAACATAGCACATTGTGGAAATCACATTGGAGTGTGGATATAGCTACAGACAAGGAGAGATCAGATGTGTAAATGACTATCATCAGCGTACATGTAAATCTGGGAGGAGATGCAGGTGGATGGGAGGTCATTAAGAAAGATAGAAAATACTGTAGAATAGAAAATGTTTGCAGTTCTTTATATTTCGCTATGTTCGCTGACTGAGGTGGAACCGCGAACAATAAAGAACCGCTAACATATGTTTCCGCATAGCCCTCCTAGTCTTCACTCGTCATCTGCGTTTTTTTTCTCTCCCCACCAAAACCCACTCCCAGCTCTTCACTACTCTCAGCATGAAAACCTGTACCAGCAAAATTACAGTAAGTCCAAGGGAATCATTCTCGTCTCCTCTTCCCACTCCTTTGATGATTGTTGAGGCATTCATTGTGGGCTTCTGTGATACCCACCTGCTTAAACCTCCTCTTGCAGTCATTAGCAGGGCCACTGGAAAATTGTGGGTGCAATTTCTCCGCAATTTTCACCCTTCTCCGCACAAAATCCGCAATTTCTTACATTTATGGAATTGTTGACTGAAATTGTATGAAAATATTTAAATTCTCAAGGAAATCTACTCAGATATGGTACACAGACTTGGATTTGACCCAAACAGTACAGTGTGAGGTGAGAAGGGGTCAAATGTGACTCTCCTTTCATGTGATTCACTTCCCTGCTTTGGTTTCAGAATCCTCTGGTCATGCATATGTAGACTTGAACACTTCAAATCTGTGCTATCAGAGAACTTTTTGCTGACACAGAGTAGAATAGTTGTGAGAAGAGGTGCAAAGTGCCCCATTCACCTAAATGAAGCCTTGACCACAATGCTTGTTTTTGAATGGTAGGGTAGATTTTCCTTGTATAAATACTTTCAATTTGAAAGGATTTTGATTCAAATGTGTCAAGAGTTTGGATGGCCCTGCTGATTATAAACTTGAATGTGCTTCTGAGGGGGTTGGTGACAGTGATTCCTTACATGTCAGTCTGCCACAACTGTATACTCACATACAAAGCCTTCAAAAAGCAAACATTTCTGAAAACATGCTGAACAGGTTAAGTATAGTTAAACAGTTACCTTCAAATAGACAAAATAATTGCAACCCAAGTAAAATCACTGCAAACCGAGTAGAACAAAAGTACAATGTATTAAAAACTATTTTATGATGTAATGAAAAGCTATTGGTATGATTTGATACTTTTATCATGTGATTTTAAAATGTACTTACAGTGCTGATTAAGAACAGTAATCATTTTAACAAAATAAATATTTTTCTTACTAGACCTTTATTAGGCACCCTGGTTATCTGTTTATTTTTTCCTTGCACCAAAGCAAGTAGTTTAAACAGTCTTCATTATTTAACATCTAGAAACTGGCAAAATATCTTGTTTCAGGATGTATTCAGTACAGACTAACTGTAAATTACTGAATAAAATCTACTTAGCACTGCATGACTTAGATGTCTTGATTTTTAAAAGATATGCTACATAATGATTAGTTTACAGTTTATTTCAACAACACACATCTTTCTTCATATTAAAATAATTTACAAGTGGCAATACATTTATCTAACAATTTATGTGATCAATACATGCTGCAGCAAACAATAAAATATTTATTAGGGGGCAGTGGGGATGTATAATGAACCCCCGCAATTTTCCCACAATTTTTGCAAGAAAATCCCCACATTTTTGGGTAAAATTTTCTGCAATTTTCCAGTGGCCCTGGTCGTTAGTGCTTGACAGTGATTACTCAGTTCAGCTCATCAGCTACAATGGACAGAGCTGAAACTCAGCTTAAACTTGACACCTTTTGTTAAATGGATTAGCTGCACATTAGCCTGTAATTGACTTGTAGTTACCTCATCTGCCATGGGTAATCAGCTTAGAAACATAGAAACATAGACTTTGACGGCAGATAAGGACCACTAGGCCCATCTAGTCTGCCCATTTCCCTACCTACAGGATAGGCCGCAGATCCTAGTTAACCAACAGCCTATTTCTTCCTACCCCCACAAGAATTGCCTTATGTCTGTCCCATGCATTCTTGAATTCTCCCACAGTTTTAGACCCCACAACCTCCTCAGGAAGGCTGTTCCATGCATCTACTACCCTCTCTTTGAAATAATACTTCCTCACATTGCCCCTGAACCGCCTTCCTTCTATCTTTAAATTGTGTCCCCTTGTTCTTGCAAGTCTCTTTTTCTGAAAAATGCCACTGAGGTACTTAAAAGTTTCTATCATGTCCCCCCTCTCCCTTCTTTCCTCAAGGGTATACATATTAAGCTCCTTTAGTCGCTCCTCATACGGCTTCTCTTGCAGACCCTGCACCATTTTAGTTGCCCTCCTCTGGACTGCCTCTATCCTGTCTATGTCCTTGCGGAGATTGGGTCTCCAGAACTGGACACAGTACTCCAGATGGGGTCTCACCAACTGTCTGTACAGAGGGATAACAACTTCCTGTTTTCTGCTGCTGATTCCTCTCCCTATACATCCCAGTACACCCCCAGCCCTCCCTACTGCCTTCTCACATTGCTTGCTAACCTTAAGGTCATCTGATATGATTACCCCTAGGCAGTGGCGTCATGCCCATAGGGCCCGAGAGGGCATGTGCCCCCCCAATATCATTGCACAAAACTAGTATAAAATACTCGTAAATGTATTTTATTTTCCAGAAAATCACAAGGTCTAAAACAATATTAACTTTCTTGAAGTCATAAGTGGTGGGGGTTCTGTTGACGCTGCCATGCATCAAAGAGTGGATTTTCAGGCACCATCTTACTCTGTGTGCTCAAGGAAGACAGACTGAGGAGAAGACTGGTATGAGAAAAACTAAGCAAAACTGCAACCAAGAAGGGTAAACATTCACCTGTGGTGGGCCATGTTATTGAGTGAGATTGGCAGTGGGTGTGTATGTGCCACCGCTACTTCCCAGGAGAGGAGTACTATCAGTACCAGCAGCAATAGGAGGCGGGTGAGTCCGAATGTCTTCATTAGTCGGTCTGGGTTGGCTTGTAAAAGGGTTCTGTTCTTGAAGGACGTCGTATGTGACAGGGGGATGGGGCAGAGTGGGTGAGATAACAAGCCTAATTCTTCCGAGCTATGCCCAGTGTTCATCAACTACTTGATGAGCCAGCGTCCGCCCACAGACAAGGATTTCTGTGTTTGGAAGGCTGAGGAGTGGTGTCCACCTGGAATGTGTTCTCCGTCCCCCATTTTCTTTTTGCAGGTATCTCTTCTCCAAATTGCCAATCCCCCTTCCGACTTTCAGGTTTTGTTTTTCCTTTTCTCAGGTGATGGACGTGTGAGCACAGTTTTGTTTCATTTCCTTTCTGAAGCATCATGGAAAGGAAAGGAAATGAAACTCTGCTCACACATCCATCGCCTGAGAAAAGGAAAAAAGTTGCATCAGACATGCTAGTGTCTCCTTTGAATGGTTAGCTTTTGTTACTTTTCCCTGAAAACTCAGAGACAAATTGTAACTTAACCAGGTAAAAAGAAACCTGAATTTGATTTGGGGAATTCAGTTTTTAGCTTTGGAATGTAGGCAGAAATGCTCATGGAACACAAAACTATGCCATTTTTTTTTGTAACTCTGCCATGCTGGATTTTGACTTTTCTTTCTTGGCATGTCTCCTTATTAAAAATAATATATAATGAGCAACAGGGATCCAGGGTTCTCACTGACTGTAACAACTGCAACCCACATAATTATCTTCAGAAGCTTTTATAGGCATACGGGCCAATACACAGTGGCTCTTGGGGGCCTATATATGATGGCTGTTGGGGGTGATGGACTTTAGGGGCACACAGAGGCTCTCCATACCGCCATGCCATAAAAGTGCCTTACACAAAACCCCCACTTAGTGGCCAGGCAAGGAGTGTGTGTGTGTGTCTGGAAGGAAATAGTGAGAGTTATCAGTGGCCAGCAGGGATACTTGGGTGGGGACGGGGTGTTGGAGGGGCTGCCTCTGAATGCCACAGACACTTGTGCATGAGGCAGAGTGTGTTGGAGTAGCACCATACACCTGGAATACTTGGACATGGTGTTGGGGTGTCACTGGACTGTGCAGTCCCACTGGGAAAGTGGCAGGTGCCACAGTGCTGGGACCCAGAGCAAAAGGAGTAACGGATACCCCCCCGAACAAAGCAACATACTTAGTGGAAGTGACCAATGCAGACCAGCCTCCAGCATCTGCAAATACAGTGGTCTATGCCATGAGCTGAGCAGTTGTGGAGTCTAGGGAGCAAGAGAATCAGAGAGAGAATATTAGTGATAAGAGTTCTCCTGGGTTCAGTGTAGGGGACACAGAGGGACACGACCGTTGGACCACCCCAGACACCAACAGAGAGCTGTAAAAGTTTGGTTTTCAGGAATGAAAGAATCCTATATTCAGCTGGAGCAGCAGAAGTGAATTGTGCCACATTCACCACAGTTTGATCTGCCGGGGATGCCCTGTGGTGCTGAGAGGCAGGCAGAGGAGCCGACCACCTGCCACCATGGACAAGCCAATCAAAGTGGGGCAGATGTTCATGCAGCAGCAGAAGTTCAGTAGGGTAAAGGTTAAACACAGTGGGTGGGTTTGTTTGTTTTATTATTAGTAGTAGTAAACTGTAATAATTTATTCATTGTTATTGTGCAGGCTGTGGATGCACTTTGCAGGAGGTCGAGTTGGCATGCATTGGTGCCGACTCAGGGGGGCAGCGCAACATCTTCCCCCCTTAAATCATTAGCTTTCACTGTAGTTCAAGTGACTTCTGCTTGTTTGCATAGGTTAGCCCCCCTTCCCAAAAAAAGAAAAGTTGGCTCTTGTTCAAATGTTAGGGGTGTGATTATTGTCTGGGGTAGGTTATTTCATCCACCCTCACCCCTGGGTTGTCAGTCTGTGTTGTATTTTATTGTCATTCATCTGTTTCTGTTTGGAGGGTTTGCAAGAGGAGGTCGCTTATCTGGGTGTGGTGTTACCACGAATACCACCCCTGTCATTTGTCAGTGTTGGAGGGTTAAACCATTAGCAAAGGCATTCATTTGTTGTTATTAGGCTTGCTCTGGTTTGAGAGCCTGCAGGATGTGGTTGTGCACTTGAATGGTGTGTAAACTGTGTGACTTGGAGTGGGTTATCCCCCCCCCCCAGGGCAGTAGGAGTTTTACAAGTAATATTAATTAGTATGATCCTTTATTATGCTGTTGTGACAGTTTTACTTTTGTTAGCAATACTAAGTACAGTGTATTGCAAGCTGGCTAGCTCTGTTTGCAGTACTTCGTTTGGAGGGCCTGTTGGCAGGGAGGTGGTACTGATGTTTATTTATTTATTTATTATTTTAGTCTTTGGTAACTAGGTAAGGTCCATTAGGCACAAGTGCCTGTTTTTCAGGGGCGACCTGGGAGCACTGGGCAGTTAAGTGACTTGCTCAGAGACACACAGTATGCAAGTGGAGGTTGTGAGAATCAAACTCAGGTCTGGTCTGCTGGATGTATCATGCTCATTCACACCTCATTCCTCTAACCTCTACGCTATACTGCCAGCCCAAATGTGATGGGTTATTCCCACCTACATTTATTTCTGCCTTGCATTGCTCATCATGGTCTCTGTCATGCCTGTTCGCAGTTTTTCTGGGTTATCTGCAGTTTCATAATAAAGATGTAACTTTTATTGAAACATACTTTGGCACTAAGCATAGAAAACCCACTATTTTCATATTGATTAAGAATGTGCTACACATTCAGACATTTTGCTTGCAATTTAAAGACAAGTGCTGACATGATAAGATGAGAGGTATGCTCCAGACTTCTGAGGTCAAACAGCACTTGTGCAGATAAATAATTTATCTGACAGCTCACCATTGTATATTTCCTTTATACAATAAGGGATGCTTTCTGACACTGCAGGGACATTTGCTTTTGATGTTTTTAAAATTATAGGTTGTATGACTTTTTGTCAATTTTCCAACTAGCACAGTGGTTGCTGTTAAATGGAACACCACTTATTTTGTAGATAGTTTTGTGTTGAACAACTCGTGTGCTGAAAGTACCATGTTGTCATTTTTTTGTTTTTAAGTTATTTGCATTTGTTTCTTGCAAAACGTAAACAAAATTGAATTTTCTACTATTTTTTGCTAATTATAAAAAAAAAAGGTAACTATAAATGAAACACCATTCATTTTGTAAATATCTTTCTGCTGAACACCTTTCGTTCTCACAGTATTATGCTATCATTCTTCTTTTTAAAGTTTTTGCATTTGAATATGGGAATACGTGACATCACTGCTATGCAGATAAATGATAATGACATAAATAATGTATGGATAAATGGTGATTAAATCACTACTGCATAGATACATTTGATTTATTCAATGGCTGTGCAGATAAATGGATTTATTAAATGGGATTTGTGTCCATGTAGGGTATTAAATAATCCAAAAAAATTTATTAGCAGTTTCACACGTGAAAGTGCTAATCGGCTGCAAAAATGCATAGTATATGGCACAGACTGGTTAGCAAAATGAAAAATACTTTGTTTTAATGTGTTTTGTATGTGTAAACTTGAATAAAAAACATAAAAAATGTTTAGCAGTCTAGAGCAATACAGTTCAGAAATGGACAGCACCACCCTCTGATACTGAATAGCATTATGCTGTGCTATACTAGCTATTTAATACACTGCCATGCCTATTGTATGAATAAGGGATATGCGGGGGGGGGGCGACTGTGTGATGAAGTGGTTATCTTGTGAAGTTGCCATTGACCTCTAGTAACCTCACGAGTGGTGGAGCGTGATGTAATAACTGTGTGTATAAATGAAATTTATACACACAGTTACTCAAATAAATGGATTCATCATACTCTGTTTATCATCATCCCTATTGCATATATGCAAGTAATACATGGAAAAGATTACACAGTAAACAAAGTATCAGCAAGAACAGATGACCTGTGTCATTATGTTTCATGCAAATCATTTATAGTAGATGACTATAATAATTTGACTATTTAAATGGTGCATTTCTGGCTTTTAGCAGGGAATTAGTTAGTTAGGCATGGACTGTAAATAGCTAGCTGATTCACTGTATGGTAAAAGCCACCAAAATGCACCATTTCAGTTCAGTTTTTACAAAATTGCTTTGAAAATACAAGAGGTCACTGTCACAGACTGAACAAAGAAAAAAAAAGTATCATTGTGACAGCATTTAGCATGTTAAGGAAAAGCTTCCTGGCCTTCTAAAAGTCATCAAAATGCACCATTTGACCTAAATTTTTCAAAATGTTCCAGAGGAGCATGCCTCAGACCCTCTCAAGAGAAATTTTGATTTTGTGCCCTCCAAAATTTCTGGTTGCATGACGCCCCTGCCCCTAGGTCCCTTTCCTTTTTTGTTGTTGTTACTACCTCCCCACCCATTGTGTATTCTTCCCCTGGGTTCTTGTTTCCCATTTTGCACTTCTTTGCATTGAATCCTAGCTGCCATACTTCTGACCATTCCTCCAACCTTGCCAAGTCCCTTTTCATCCTTTCCACGCCTCCTTGTTTATCAACCCTGTTGCAGATTTTTGTGTCATCTGCAAAAAGGCATACTTTTCCTTCCAGTCTCTCTGCAATGTCACTGATGAAGACATTAAAAAGGACTGGACCCAATACTGAACTCCTGCAGCCCTCACTAGTAACCCCTTTCTTCAGAATGGACTCATTTACAATTACCTTCTGTGTCCTGTTGTCCAGCCAATGTTTTACCCAGGCTACCACCCTGGGTCCCACTCCCAGGCTGGTTAATTTGACTATTAATCTTTGTGTGGGACTGTGTCAAACGCCTTGCTAAAGTCTAGGTAGGCCATGTCCACAGCCCTCCCTGGTCTACTACTTTGGTCACCCAGTCAAAGAAATCTATTAGATTCGTCTGACATGACCTTCCCGCTGTGAACCCATGCTGCCTTGGGTCCTGTGCTCCACTGGCCTCTAGGTACTGACTATTCTTTCCTTCAGAAGTGACTCCATCACTTTCCCTATCACAGAGGTCAGACTGACAGGTCTGTAGTTTCCTGCCTCTGTCTTGGACCCACTTTTGTGAAGGGGAATCACATCCGCCTTCCTCCAGTCCTCGGGTACCACACCATCCTCCCATGATTTATTAAAAAGAGTAGCCAGTGGTTTCACTAGTTCCTCCCTTAATTCTTTTAGAATTCTGGGGTGAATTCCATCAGGACCCATTGCTTTGTCCACCTTCAGTTTTAGGAGTTCTTGCAGAACCCTTTCTTCTGTGAAAGGACTGGGATCGACCCCCCTATCAAGAGTGCTTCTGTTAATTGATTAGGCACTTCCCCCTCCTTTTTTGAATACTGAGCAGAAATATTCGTTCAGTATTCCTGCTTTTTCACTGTCCCCCTCTGCCCATCCACTGTTCATTCTATTCAGCCTCACTATCCCTCCCTTTGTCTTTCTACGCTCGCTGATGTACCTATAAAAGGTTTTATCCCCAACTGAGTTGGCTATCTTTTCCTCAGTTTGGGCCTTTGCTATTCTGACTTCCCTCCCTGCTTCCTCCTGCCTTAACTGGTACAGCTCTCTGTCCTGCTTCTTCTGTGTTTCCTTATACTTCCGGAATGCTATCTTTTTCTTCCTGACTTTCACAGTCACCTCTTTTGAGAACCATAGTGGCTTTTTCTTTCGTTTTGATTTGTTCATTTGCTTCACACAAAGGCTTGTTGCCTCTGTGATGGCAGTTTTGATAATTCCCCATTGTTGCTTCACACCTCCTTCTAGCTTGTTTGCTAGTGCTTTTCTGAGGCACTCTCCCATCTTGCCAAAGTCAGCCCTCCTAAAGTCCAGTACCCTCACTTTTGTATGGCTTGACTCTGTAGCTGAGATTAACGTGAACCACACTGTTTGATGGTCACTTGTCCCCAGATGGCAACCCACTTCTAGATCTGAGATCCTCTCACTGCCCCCGTTTGAGAGTACGAGGTCTAAGATTGCTCCCTCACAAGTGGGTTCCGAAACTAGCTGTCTAATGCCTGCCACCTGTAGGGCATCAAGAATGGCCCTGCTTTGGATGAGGCTGCAAATGTGCTCCAGTTAACATCTGGCATATTCAGGTTTCCCATCAACAGTATCTCCCCTTTCTCTGCCATTCTAAGAATGCCTTTATCATATCCTTGTCCATTCCTTCCCCTGACATGGGGGTCTGTACACAACCCCTGTGCGGATTGTGGTGCCCTTTCCAGTCTCCAAGGTGACCCACAGTGCCTCCTCTCCTCCCTATTTACTCTTTTGTTCAGTTGCTTTTATCCCTTCCTTTACATAGAGAGCTACTCCTCCCTCTTCTCCCCTGCCTGTCTCTCCTGTAGGTTATGTACCCTGGTATGTTAACATCCCAGTCATGGTTCTCTCTGTGCCATGTTTCTGTGACTGCTACGATATCCAGGCATCCTCTTCCATTAAGGCCATCAGCTCAGGGAGCTTGTTGCCCAGACTATGGGCATTGGTACTCATTACCCTCCATTTCCTGATGGCCTTACTCCCTTTTGCCCCATCCCTGTCCTTCTTGCCTTTGTCACTTTCTCCATTTACCCCTGCCCTTCTCCCTATCGACACCTCTATGTTGGTGTTTGCCGCACTTACTACCGTGATTATTTGGGGGCTAGGATTTTCCTGCTCCTTTCCAGTGCCTCCCCCCTTGGCTAGTTTAAAAGCTTGCCAATGAAGCATTTAAACCTATCACCTAGGATCCTGATTCCCCTCCCGGACAGATGCAGCCCATCATGCCAGTATAGGCTTGCATCACTCCAGGTGGACCCCCAGCCCCCAATGAAGCCGAATCCCTGAGCTCCACACCAGTTTTTCAACCACTGATTGAATCCCATGGTGCGGAACACCCTAGCCTCTCCTATGCCATAGATGGGTAGCACCTCCGAGAAGGTTACATACTTTGGTCACTCCTATATTTAAATCTGGTTCACAACACGAGTTTTGTAACTACAGACCTATTTCTATCTTGTCTGCTTTAGCTAAAGTTCAGGAAAGAATAGTTTATAATCAGTTGATTGGGTATGTGGATCGCTTTGGATTATTGTCTCAGAACCAACATGGTTTTAGAAAGGGAAGGAGTACTGAGACTGACTTGGTCGAGTTCACGAACGCGTACTTAATGGCATGGATAAAGGGTGTCTGACAGGTGCCGTGTTCAGGACTCTGACCAAGGCATTCGACTCAGTTGATCACCAATTGTTGATTTCTAGACTTGAGTCATAGGAGTTGGTGAGTCTTTCTTGGACTGGACGAGGGATTATTTAACAAATAGGTTTCAAAGGGTTAAATATAGGGGTGCTGTATCAGACTCTGTAATGGTTAAGTGTGGGTTCCACAAGGTTCTATTTGGGGCCACTTTTGTTTTCTTTTTGTTTTTGATCAACTAGTAAGTGTGATTAATAATGCTTTCTAACACTTTACGCTGATGATGCAGTAATTTATAAGCAGGGTTTGTCATTTGGAGATCTTAGGTGTTTCTTTAACAGAGGAAATGTTCAATTTTCAGTCTTCACTTATGGCCTGTAAATTACTCTTAAACAAATCTAAGACAAAGGTGATGGTTTTGGCACCCCACCTAGACTGAGATCTGAGGTTGGTACTTTGAAGTTAAATCTCTTGATGGATTACTGTTTGACTATGTTGATACATTTCAATATCTTGGGGTATTACTAGAGTCTCATCTAAGTTATGAATTTCATTTTTGAGGGTTACCTCAAGAATACATTGTAGATTAGGTTCTTTGTACAGAATCTGTTCATTTCTTATTCCCAGTCTAGGCTGGTTATTTCAAATTGCTGCTTACTTCCCATTGTGAACTATGCAGCTATGATTACTGACACTGTTTTCATGACAGTGATTTCAAAGAAATCCACTTTACTTCACCTGATAGCTAAGTTTGCTTTAAATTGTTCTAAGTCATCTCATCATTGTGTGATTTTGAGCGAAATGGGCTGGTTACGGTTTCATTAAATTTCCAATACTGTGTGGCCAAGTTCATATATAAGTCATGGACTCTGGAATTCCACATAGTATTTCAAAGTTTTGAGACCATATACTGATGGTCATTATTCTAGACATAGGTCAGACAGTAGGTTCTCGAGATTCCTTTATGAAATCTAAAAGTGGACAAAGATCCTTTGCTTATATTGTTCATTCATTTGGAATGAAATTCCTCAAGATATTAGGTGGTTGTGTTCTGTCAAAAAGTTTGCCGATGCATTAAGGATGTATTTCGAATCTCAATTTAATTGTAACTGTTTTTTATGAATTTTATATGTAACAAAGACATTTTTGTCTGCAATTTGCTGCATTGTATATGTATGTTTGATTATGTATTGTCTGTATGCAATATATGTGGGTCGCACCTGTAAAAGGAACTTGTTTCCAGTGTGCTTACCCGTTAAGCGAATAAACAAACAAACAAACAAACAGGTTACCGTGTGTGCTACTTGACTAAGGCCCCTCCCCAATTCCACAAACTCTTCCTGCACTTCTCTAATCCCTTTCTTATCCAGCTCCCTCCCCTGTGCAGCTGCTCCAGCAATCCTGATGATTCGCTTCCTGTCCCTGCAAGCCATGGCGCCAGGCAGGCACCTTACCTCCCTCTCCCCTTCCTCCCCCAGTTCTACCTTCCTAACAATGGAGTCCCCCACCAGGAGTTGTTTCCTTCCCCTGCAGGGACCCCTTCCACCCTCCTGTGGGTCTCCTTTGTGGAGGTTCCCAGCATCCTCCTTGGTCTCCACTGTGGGTGCCTCCATAGAGGAACCACACTTTGCAGAATGGCATAGGAAGTGTGGAGAGGTACAATGGGAGGGATGCGCCTCTGTTCCACCACCCTCACCCTCCCTGAGCCCACTGTGGTCCAACCGCTCCTCTTTCTTGGCAACCTCTGAGGCAACAGCAGTGGCACTGGTGGTCCCTGGATGGAAGAGGAGGTCCTACAAATCCTGGCCAACTCAGCCTGGAGATGAGCAACCTCCTCCCTCAGCCCAGAGAGGTGCCTGCAGATGGGACAACACCGCATCCTCCAGAACATCTCCCGGAAGACTGCTGCTCCACAGCCACTGCACTGCACCACTCCAATCATGTCTGATTTCTGGCCCCTTAACTGTTTGCAATCCTTACTCTTTCCTCTGTTTTTTTTTTTCTCTCTCCTTACTTTCTGCCTGTGTGCCCTTTAAGCTCCTGATTGTGCTGTTCTGAGACAAGAATATCCTATATTTCTCAGTAGACCACTTACTTGCTCAGAGGCAGACCTCCAGCAGCTAGAGGGGGCCGGAGAACTACTCTTGCCCTTCTAGGAATGTGGGTCCTTGGTGGTTCTGTGATCACTCACTTCCTGCCCTAAACAGGAAGTTCCTGTTGTCAGTCAAATTCTGTGCCTATAAAATAGAACTAGCTTTGGGTGGGGCGGAGGGAGGGAAGGAGGGCAATATAGTCCCAGCAGAGAAGTTCAGTCACACAGCAGTCCTTTCTCCTGGTGTCTTTTGCCAAGCTATTAGCAGAAACTTTCTAAGGCAGTCTTTAAATGTAGGTTCCTTCTAGCTAAGCCACTCCCCCTACTTACCAGATCTTTGTACAAGTAATTTAAACCTCACAGCAGTTAAGTCCTTTCAGTCACCTGAGATTTACACCTAGATAACTCTTCAGATACCCATTCAGTTCAGTTAACCCAAACACACACTTTTTTTTTGTATGTTTTTGTATGTTAGTTTTTTCACCCTAAATTAAAGATCAAATACAAAAGTTCTTCTACTTTAGTCCCAGCAGAGAAGTTCAGTCACACAGCAGTCCTTTCTCCTGGTGTCTTCTGCCAAGCTATTCTTGCCTTGAAGTATGGTCACTGTAAAACGTGTAAATGTGTTGAACTGTGAATTGTGGTTAATGATCTTCGGGGCAACATTGCGAATATTGAAAGACCGCAAACATGACACAGCCGCACCAGCACTAAATATAATTTACGCATGATTAGTTTATTCTACAGTAGTATGGGGCCCAGATAGAGCCTTGGGGGACTCTATCAAGGATTGGAAGCGGGGATAGTACACCACCCACCTGAACAGACTGCCAACAGTTTGTGAGGTACAAGCGGAACCACTTAACTGCAGGGGGTACAAAGACCAGCAGAGGCTGACTTGTTCAGTAGAAGAGGATGGGATACTGAATCAAATGCCTTAGCATGGTCAATACAAATGGCTGCTGTGACATGACCCTGGTCCATCTCTGTAAGGACAGAGTCTGAAACACGAAAAAGGGAGGTGATAGTGGAGTGCCTTTTTCCTGAAATCAGACTGGAAGGGGGAAAAGAAGGAAGAAGAAGAGTCTTGTAAGTCAACTAGTCATAGAATCATATCATAGAATCATAGAAGCTTGATGGCAGAAAAGGACCATACCGGCCAAACCATTCTGCCCTTTTTTTTCCCCTCTACACCTCCCCCTCTCTGCCAGCCCCTGCCCTCCCCCGAATACTCAGCCCCATATACTTGTCCCATGCCCTCTTGAATTCTTCCACTGATTTAGCCCCCATCATTCCATCTGGTAGTCTGTTCCAGGGCTCCACCACCCTCTCCATGATGAAATGCCCTCTCACATTGCCCCTGTATATTTTTCCTTGCAGTCGGAGGCTGTGCCTTCTAGTTTTGACCCCCTCCTTCCTCTTATGTAAACCCTCTTCTCCCACTTTATTGAGCCCCTTTACATATTTAAAAGTGTCAATCATGTCTCCCCTTTTCCTTCCTTGTCTCTAGTGTGTACAGATCCAGCTCCTTACACCTCTGCTCGTATGACTTTCCCTGCAGACCCTGCACCATCTTGGTTGCCCTTCTCTGAACCCACTTCAATGCATCTATATCCTTGCAGAGATTTGGCCTCCAGAACTGAACCCCATACTCCAGGTGCAGCCTCACCATGGCTTTGTAAAGGGGCATTATTACCTCCATCTTTCTTCTAGTAATGCCCCTGCCTATGCATGCCAACATTCCATTGGCCTTTCCCGCCACCCTGCTCCATTGGATTCCTACCTTAAGGTTCGAGGAGACTATGATCCCCAGATCCATCTCCTGTTCTATTACTTTAATTTCCTCCCCACCTAGGGTGTACCCTGCTCTTCTGTTCCTACCCCCAAGTGCATCACAGTGCACTTCTTGGCATTAAATTTCAGCTGCCACATCCCAGACCATTTTTTTCAAGCATCTTTAAGTCCTCCCTCATGTCCTCCATCCCTCCTGGGGTGTCCACCCTATTGCATATTTTCGTAGCATTAGCAAATAGGCACACCCTCCTCTTCAAACCCTCAGCAATATCACTGATGTAGATGTTGAAGAGTGGTGGACCCAGAATTGACCCCTGTGGCACTCCACTCTTCACCCTTGCTGTCCTAGAGTGCAGCCCATTTAGCACCACCCTCTGAGTTCTTCCTGCCAGCCAGGCCTCCACCCAGCTTGTTACTGTCCCATCCAACCCCAGGCTTTCCATCTTGCTCACCAGCCTCCTATGGGGGACAGTGTCAAAGGCCTTACTGAAGTCCAGATAGGCCACATCCACCCCCTCCCCCGGTCAATCACCTGAGTCACCCAATCAAAGAACTGAATTAGGTTTGTCTGGCAAGACTTCCCCTTTGTGAAGCCATGCTATCTGCTGTCCTGCAAGCCAGTTTCCTTCAGGTAATCCACCACCCTCTCCTTGATTAATGCCTCCATTAGCTTCCCACCACTGATGTGAGACTGACAGGTCGGTAGTTCCCCTTCTCCTCCTTACTACCTCCCTTGTGTAAAGGCACTACGTCTGCCCTCTTCCAGTCCTCCGGCACCTCTCCCGTATCTAGGGACAAGCTGAAGAGCCTTGTCAAGGGTGTGGCCAACTCTTCCTTCAATTCCCTGATCACCTTGGGGTGTAACCCATGAGGCCCCATTGCCTTGTCTACCCTCAATCTATCTAGCTCTGCCCTAACCCTATACACAGTGAATGGGCTCAGATCCACACATTTGCCCTCCTCCCCATTCGACTTTAGCTCAGGTCCCCTACCGTCCTCCTCCTCCATGAATACTGAGCTACAGTAAAGTACTTATTTAATAACTCTGTTTTTTCACAGTCCCTTTCCAATTTTATTTCTCCATCCCCCCTCAGCCTAGTAATCCCCTGCCTTGCCCTTCTCTTCTCCCTCACATATCTGAAAAAGGTTGCATCCCCCCATTTGCCTTTTTTTGCTATTTTCTCCTATCTGCTTTTCCCTTCTGATCTTCTTCCCTGCCATTCCCCTCTTTTCCCCATACTCTTCCTTATCTTCCTCGCTGAGTGTCCTCTTAAATTTCCTGAAAGCCCTCCTCCTTTCTGTGACTGCCCCCGCAACCTCCTTTGTAAACCAAAGTGGTCTCCTCCCCCTTTTACTCTTCCTAACCTTTTTTATGCACATTTCTGCAGCTTTCACTACCCCTCCCTTGATAGCTTGCCATAACTCCTCCACTGCCCCATATTCTCTGTACTCTCCATTGTCTCCCTTACTATGCTTCTTATCTTGTCAAAGTCTGTGTATCTGAAGTCTGTGACTGTAGTACTGGTTTTACTTGTCTCCCTCCCTCCCTCCCTCCCCGCCCCTGGACATTACCGTGCTGTGGTCGCTGTTGCCCGAGGCTTCTCCCACCTGCACCCCCTCCACACTCTCCCCATTTGTCAGGACCACATCCAGCAGGTCGTTGCCCCTTGTCGGCTCCCTGACTGGCTGCTGAAGGAATACCCCCTGAAACGCAGCTAGTATCTCCCTGCTCCTTGATGATGCTGCATCCGGGATTTCCCAGTCTACATCTGGGAGGTTTAGGTCCCCTACCAGCAGTAGCTCTCCTTTTAGGGCCAGCCTTGTGACTGCCTGAATTAACTGTTGATCACCCTCCTGCCCTTGTGTAGGTGACCTGTATACAACCCCCAGTCGCAAGGATTCCCTCGTCCTCCTACCTAGCATTACTCACAGTAGCTCAGTCTTCCCGGTCTCCTCCCCTTGTCCTTCAGTTACACTTATGCCTTACTAGCTTCTAGGAGTTAGTCCGGAGTGGATTAGCAACTCTTGTAGCTTAGCAAGGGAAGGGAGGAGAGATAGGTCTATAGTTTCCAGGAGATGATGGATCACTCCCTTTGTGGAGGGGGAGTGCTTTGGTGGTTTTCCAGGCAAGGGGAACAGCACAGAGAAAGAAAGAGAGGTTCAAAAGATGGGTGAGTGGGAGAAGAATAGTGGGGGCAGATATATGGAGGAGCCTGGGGTCTAAGCCATCTGGGCTGTATTTTGAGGAGTTGGGGAACTAAGGGCAAGGAAAACTGTTTGGGGGAGACAGGAGGGAAGTGAAAACCAGCAGAAGAGGTGGAATGGGGCACGGGGGAAGGTTTAAAGACTGGCAGGGAACAGCACAGGTTGTGAAGAACTTGTTGGAAAGGGAAGCAACAACATGGTGGTCAGAGACCAGTGAGCTGCCTTCTTTGGGGTGAGGTTGGGATGATGGGTTGAAGTGAGAGTGGATTACTTTCCAGAAATTGGAGGGGGAGTTTAGGTTGGATTGTAGGTTGGTTCTGAAGTACTGGGCCTTGGCTGCTCAGATATCCTTTGTACAGGAGCTTCTAAGGGATTTGTAATGCCGATGGTCGGACTCAGAGTGTGAGGCCTTAAAGCGGGACCATGTACGGTCCCTAGAGTTGCATCGCTCAGTAAGGTCGTCTATAACCCCGGGGTGGTGGGAACATTTCACTCTGGATTTTTTGAGGGAGCATGGGTGTCCCAGAAGCTAGTAAGGATGGCAGTGAAATGAGAGAGAGCTGTATCAATGTTTCAGGGAGAGTAGACAGGAGACCAGTCAGCAGAGGCCAGGTCACTTAGGGGAGCATCTGTGTTAAGTGACCTGAGGGGTCAGTGCCAGATGTATTTCAGGGTGGAGAGAGGGGAGCAGATTTTCCTAATACAATAGATAAGGCAGTGATCATTGAAAACATTTGGGAGTACACCTGCAGCTGAGATACTATGGGTGGGAGCACAGAACCCAGTCTAGAATGGAGTGATTTGAGGAGTGGGGGTTGAGCCTGGTGGGTTCTGAGATTAGCTGGGTGAGATTTAAGGATTTGATGGCGTGTAGGATAGGTTTACAGGTAGGGGAGAACCAAGTAGGATAAGTTCCCCAGAGGCGGAGAGGGAGACAAGTGAGGAGAGGGAGTTTAGGGGAGAGGAGGGAGGGATCTTGGGGGAGACATAAAGGATGCCGACAAAGATATGGAGGGTGGAGGGGAAGGAAAGTTTGAGCAGCAGAAGCTCATGGGAGGAAGGGAGGGCTACTTTGAGGGAGAAAGAGCAGGGAAAGTTTTGCCAGATGTAAATAGCAACTCCTCCACCACATTTGCCTCTGTCCTGGCGAAAAAACTGGAATTCAGGGAAGATGAGGTGGGAGTAAGGGACTCTAGAGGACAGCCAGGTTTCAGATATACAAAGGATGTCTGGAGAGTGTTGCGAGTATCATACCTTGAGGGAGTCTATCTTTGGGAGAAGGCTTTGTGCGTTGACGTGAAAGAAACCAAGACCTTCAGGCACAGAGCAGGATAGGGTATGTGAGGGGCCAGTATATGGTTCCATATCACCAGCCAGAAGTACGAGGATGATGAGGAGGAGGGCGAGACAGGAAGGTATCTTGTGCTTTTTGTGGCCTAGGAGAGAGAGGGTAAAAGAGTAAGGAGTGAGGGAGTGAAAAGAGCGGTGGAGAACTTCGAGGTTCGAGGAGGGGGTAGGAAGGAGACCAGGGTATATAGGGTAAGTGTGGGGGTAGGAAAGTAGGCAAGCATGTTGGGAGAGAGGTTTAGAAACGACAGGTAGGAAGGAGGGGGAGGAAAAGGGGAAGGGGTTTGGAATAGGGAGAGGGCAAGGGGAGTGCAAGGGAAGATGAGTGAGGGTTGGGGGTGGGGGAGAGTAGGGGGAGGTAGATCAGGAAGACATACAGCCAGGAAAGCATGAGGCAAAGGGACCAGAGGGAAGGGGTGAAGAGAGAAGAGGGAGAGCAGACGGGAAATTGGTCAGAGCTGGGGAGGGAGTGGTAGAGGAACCTCCAGTGCAGCCAAGGCTAACTGGGGTGTGAGGATGAAAGGAAAGCAATAGGAGAGAAAGGGTAGAGTACAAATAAGCAGCCACAAGGGGGTTGGGGTAGGTGGAAGATATAAGTCAAGGATGCAAGGAACAGGAACTAGGGAAAGTGCAATTGGAGTAGGTGTAACTCCTGAGTAGAGCTGATGAGGGAGTATGTCACTTGGGTGAAGGCTTAGCGTGCTAGACAGATCAAGTAGGCAAAGATTGGAAACAAACAGCTTAGTAGTCAAAAAGGAAATGCACAAATAATCTTAGGAGTTTTGTGGGAAGGCAGACTGAGCAAAATACAGTTTCAGCAGTAACTACAGATAAAAATGTAAGCAAGCTGCAAGCCTAGCTGAAACAACCTATACAAGCTATGGCAAAATC
Organism: Neoceratodus forsteri; assembly: GCA_016271365.2. NCBI lineage: Eukaryota > Metazoa > Chordata > Ceratodontiformes > Ceratodontidae > Neoceratodus > Neoceratodus forsteri. Next base: position 115,135,669 of record JADMNL010000027.1, read on the forward strand.
TCTTAATTCAAAGTGTAAAACAAGCTTGGCTGAAACAACTAATGGGACCCAAGCAAAGAAGGCAGGCTAAAACGTGAGCAAGGAGGTAACTGGAAGGGAGGGAAAAGTAGAGGAGCAAAACATATGGTGGGGGTCTGCAATCTGACAGCATGGCCAGCTGACCAGCTGACTAACAGCTAACTCCAGGCAGATTCCTAAATGTCCTTAGTGCATGGTCCTATGCATGGATGGGCTGCTTAGTCCCGACTGAAATTTACAGTGGAGAGCATAGTCCTGAGGTCCCTCCCCTGCTCTCACCCGATTGCTGGAGGCACGGGCAGAAGAGCAGAGCAAAAATGGTCAGCTCCGTGGGTCTGAGGTGCTGGTGGTCAGGTGTACGGAGTCCCTGCTCCCTACTGAGAGCTGTAGAAGTAGCATGGTCTGGCATGGTTTCAGGTGCTCCAAGGTTTTTAAACTTTGCACCGCATTCCTGAGATCCTGCCCCTGCTCCCACTCAATTGGTGGAGGCACGGGCAGCAAAGGAGGGCCAAAATGGTTAGCTCTGCAGGTCCAGGGAGCTGGTGGCTAGGTGTATGGAGTCCCTGCTCATAGTGGGAGCTATAGAAGCAGTGTGGTCTGGTGGGAAGGTCTCTTGGCCTTCTTGGGTGGATGAAGACCCTCAGTTGCGACTCATGCCTCACAATACTGTGACACACCCAACCATGAATTATTCCTTATTTAAAGAGCTACTGACGCCTCAAAGAAAACTTTGAAAAACATAATTGGGTACAATTCAGCTTGTATTCCATATATATTCTACATATTTCTCTTCCCCATTATTTATAACTGAGTAAATCTGCATGACTACATGGTCTTTATCCCTTAGAATTCCCTTAAGAGTTCATTTGTCTCTATAGCTTAGTCCCTACATCAAATCATAATCCTCAGCTGTGACATCACAATGTGTTGCTGTGAGAGTAACTGTGATGTAACAAGCAGTGCATTATGATCTTAGGTAA